>CANJKZ010000813.1:1405000-2675000 GCA_947471745.1 Closterium sp. Naga37s-1
TGTGTGTGTGTGTGCATGTGTGTGCATGTGTGTGGGTGGGTGCATGTGTGTGGGTGTGTGCATGTGTGTGTGTGCATGTGTGTGTGTGCATGTGAGTGCATGTGTGAGTGCATGTGTGTGTGTGCATGTGTGTGAGTGCATGTGTGTGCATGCATGCCGTGCATGGCTCACAGGCCAGTGAGGCCAACAGGGTGCAGCGGCTCACAGCAGGCTTCGCCAAGAACTTCCAGGTGCTGTGGCATGGGAGGGAGATGGTGGGGGCAATGATGGTGGGAGGGATATGTGTGCATGGAGAGCCTGCTCTGCGCCACACATGGACATGCCTGCTCCCACACCATCAATGTCAAGCGCTGCTGGGCAAGAGTCTGGAGTGCATGCTCAATGGCACTGCAATGCAGCCAGATTGGAGGGTCTGATCATGCCTTTGATCGTACCCTTCCCATTTGTTCTGAAACCCAAGGACCAGATTCTTCTATTCTTGCAGCGGGAGGCAAAAATAAAGCAGTAAAGGCCGTCAATTTGAATACTGTTGAGACAATGCAGCAAGTTGCTGTGCCCTTCTGTCCTCTGCCACCGAGGCTTTAAGCTTGTCTGTGCTGCGAGGCAAGCCAGTGACGTTATTGCAGGGGCTGTTTGCGCCGCACGGTTGCTCCGTGCTTAGATGCGTCCGTACGTCCTAGGACACCACGTTATGGTACGGTACGCGTAAACACAAACGTATCCACACGTACACATAAAAACTTGTAACATCTTGCATGCCGGGCAGGAAGGGGAAAATCTGCCAAGCAAAAAAAGTTAGTCTTTGTTGCCTAAGGAGAAGCTTGTTGTGCTCAGGTACTTTAGTTTAGTCAGGCGAGGTAGTCACACGCTCTGTTGACAGTCAAGGCGACTCACAAGGTGAGAGGAAAGTACGAGCTGGTTAGTAAAATCATACCCTGTCAAACCCTGTGGGTTGCGGTTGAAGTATTGCCACTGTGACATGACATGGAAAATGTTGGGTATGTGTGCCCCCGCAGGTGGTGAGTGAGGACGGGTCGCGCCTGGAGAACATCGTGGAGCTGCTGCCCGCCGTGCTGCTCCGAGCCGCCGCCGAGGCATAGTCAGTGCCTCGCTTTCCACACCATGCCATGCTGCCATGCCATGCCATGCCATGCCATGCCATGCCATGCCATGCCATGCCATGCCATGCCATGCCACACCACGCCATGCCATGCCATGCCATGCCATGCCACGCCACACCATGCCACGCCACGCCATGCCATGCAATTTCATGCCATGCCATTTCACGCCATTCCAACCCATGCCATGCCATTCCATGCCATTCCAACCCATGCCATGCCATGCCATGCCATGCCATGCCATGCCATGCCATGCCATGCCATGCCATGCCATGCCATGCCATGCCAAGCCACACCGTGCACCATGCCATGCCATGCCATGCCATGCCATGCCATGCCATGCCAAGCCACACCGTGCACCATGCCATGCTCTCTGCGTGTGCCACCTTTGCGTTCTCACCGCTGCAGATCGTGTTGTGTGACTGACCCAGTGTGTGTGGCCATGCATCGGGTGCAGTGCGGTGGGCCCTGCGCGCACGGAGGTGTACATCGACGCCACCACTCTGGAGGTGGGCGCGCTCAAGGTGGACCTGCCCATCACAGGCCAGGGCTACATTGACCAGCTGTAAGCTCCTCCCCCACCTCCCTGCACCCCCCCACCCTCCCTCCCTCCCTCCCTCCCTCTATCGAATAGGAACTGTATTATTTCTGAAACGATGAGGCACATGTGGCTCCTCCCCCACCTCCCTGCACCCCCCCACCCTCCCTCCCTCCCTCCCTCCCTCTATCGAATAGGAACTGTATTATTTCTGAAACGATGAGGCACATGTGTTGGCAGGCATGGAAAGGAATGCACGTATAGGGTGTGCACGGAGTGGTTGTGGGCTTGCTTCACTGCTGCCACCCGTCCTGTGCCTGGGCCAACGGGTTACGCCACACATCTATTGCGTGGCGGTGGGGTGGCGGGTTGAGGGATGTGCAGCGAGGGAGTCATGATGCATGCATGGACGATTCCTCGTGTCGGCAGTAAACCCTGCACCTACGCTGATAGCCGTGCGGCCCATCCCGGCCCCACACCACACAACAGGGTGGTTGGTGCGGAGATAACTCGTACAACGGGAGCTAGACTACGGGGAAAAGCACGGGGTGTTAGGGGTGATCTCTGCGTTCCTTAGTTTGCTCGTGTTTACACTACTTGCGCATTCACGGGGAAACTTGGCAAGAGTTTCACTAGCAAAATTTGACAACAATCGGTACACAATGCAAAACAACAATGGACTACATCAGATGCTAGCAAGCATGCAGGCCGACTACCAGCACAGCACGGTCGACCGCGTTCCAGCACTGCATGGTCGACCGCGCTCCAGCAGTGCAAAGTCGCGGTCTGCCAACGCTGCAAGTCGAAGGCGTGGCAACGCTGCTGCAAGGCGGCTGCACAGCGTTGCACCCGCAGGACAGCAGTGCACCTGCTTCGCAGGTGCTCGCAGCTAGTTGGCGTGCTGTGCCTTGTCACGTTCACAGCGCAGACGCCAAGCTGACTATGTGCCCACGACTGCACCTGATCCTCCACGTCGACCTCGGGATACCACACCGAGGTCGGCTTCGCAATAACCTCCTGGGAGACTCTCGCGCACCCCGCAGCGCCCGTCGCCTGGGTAACTGTGTCGACCGGGCAACCGGATCGGCTTCCAGGCGCCCAGGACGGCGTTCAGACGCCCAGGTCGGCGTCCAGGCGCCCAGGACGCCGTCCAGACGCCCAGGTCAGCGTCCAGGCGCCCAGGACGCCGTCCAGTCGCCTAGGTCGGCGTCCAGGCGCCCAGGACGGCGTCGCCCACTGCAGCAGGTCGGCTGCGCTCCCCGCACATCCGGCTACGAAGTCGGCTCCGCCCACGCGAGGACGGGGCCAACACACAACTCCCGTTGACAGAACTGCTTCGTACAGTCCTTCCCATTTGCCACCATAAGCTGCTTCAGGCGGAGCTTCACTTGTGCACAATCGGGTCTCTGTGATGATCTGATTATTGCCTGCCGCTGGAATACGTTCAGTGGTCCTCTGTCTTGTGTTTGCGCTTCCCTCCACTTCCTCGTCCGCGCTGCCCGCCGCCCCTTGGTGCGCGCCATGCACGTCATGGAACTGGGCTCGCTGGGGCTGAGCGCACCCGTCGTTGCATCCAACGCCACCGCCATGCGCCTGCTAACTGCCTGGCTGATTCTCCCGTTCGCAAGATCTCGCGGAGGACAACTGGTTGAAGGCTAACAATGCTAAGTCGCGATCCTCCTCCTGTCCCTGCCCTCGAGGCCGTAAAGCCTCTCGCTGCACACGCGACCCATGTTGCTGCTGGTGCGCTTGGTGTTCAGCGTACTCCCCACACATCCCCGTCCCGTCGTGAGCCTTCTCCTGGCCGGGGTGGACCATCTCCTCTCTTGTCGCCGCTGCACCGCTCCCCTCATGCGCCACCCATGCGTTGTGACGCCTCTCCCCAGCGCCGCGGTCGCTGTCCTGAACAGGGTCATGAGAGGTACTTCTAGATAGTCGTTGACGACTACTCGCGCTACACCACGGTCTTCCCCTTGCGCACCAAGGGTGAAGTCCCTGATGTTTTGATCCCTTGGATCCGCGCTGCCCGTCTCCAGCTCAGCGAGAGGCTCCACTCGGACTTTCCTGTCCTGCGTCTGCACTCTGACAGAGGTGGGGAGTTTTCCTCCGACCTCTTGAGGGCCTTCTGTCAGGGGGAGGGCATTGAGCAGTCGTTCACGCTTCCGGCCTCTCCACAGCAGAATGGGGTTGCTGAGCGCCGCATTGCCTTGGTCATGGAAGTCGCTCGTACCTCCTTGATCCATGCGGCTG
Organism: Closterium sp. Naga37s-1; assembly: GCA_947471745.1. Taxonomy (NCBI): domain Eukaryota; kingdom Viridiplantae; phylum Streptophyta; class Zygnematophyceae; order Desmidiales; family Closteriaceae; genus Closterium; species Closterium sp. Naga37s-1. The sequence continues at coordinate 1,408,907 of CANJKZ010000813.1, forward strand.
CCCCCCACTTTCTGTGGCCGTTTGCGGTCCGATACGCTGCGCATCAGCTCAACCTCTGGTCCCGTGTCTCCGTTCCGGAGACTTCGCCGACACTGCGTTGGACGGGAGAGGTTGGCGATGCGTCGCGTTTCCGGGTCTGGGGATTTCGAGCTTTTGTTCGCGATACGTCCGCGGACAAGCTCTCCTCCCGCGCTGTTCCTTGTGTCTTGCTTGGCTTTGTCCCGGACGCGTCTGGTTGGCAGTTTTACCACGCCACCTCGCGCCGTGTCCTGCTCTCTCAGGACGTCACTTTCGACGAGTCGGTTCCCTACTACCGCCTCTTCCCCTACCGCACTGCCCCGCTCCCCCCCCCCGCCTTTCTTCCTCGCGCCAGGTGCTGCTGTGGTAGACCCCCTCCCCCCTCAGGGTGCCGCTCCCTCAGGTGTGTCCCAGGTAGACCCCGTTGAGCCTGTCGAGGTAGCTGTCGACTCTCGTCCTGCTAGGGGTGCGGAGCCTGAGGGTGCGGAGCCTGGGGGTGCGGAGCCTGGGGGTGCGGAGTCTGGGGGTGCTGAGCCTGGGGGTGCGGAGTCTGGGGGTGCTGAGCCTGCGGGTACGGAGTCTGGGGGTGCTGAGCCTGAGGGTGCTGAGTCTGGGGGTGCTGAGCCTGAGAGTGCTGAGTCTGAGGGTACTGAGCCTGGAGGCGCTCCCTCTTCACAGCAGCTTCGGGAGTGGTACTCGCGGTACAGCAGCCTCAGGAGGGGCGCTTCTGGGGCTAGGGGTACTGCTGGAGCTGGTGCTCGTGGTTCCCCGCCTAGGCGGGAGCCGCCCTCTCCCCAGCGGCTCCGAGAGTGGTACGCTCGGCGCTGCAGTCTCAGGAGTGGCGCTGCTGGTGCTTTGGCCCCTGGAGCTGGAGCTGCTGCTGGTGCCGCGGACCCTGGAGTTGGAGCTGCTGCTGGTACTGAGGACCCTGGGGTTGGAGCCGCTACTGGTGCTGCGGATCCTGGAGCTGGTGCTGCTGGTGTAGGAGCTGCTGGTGGTGCTGCTGGAGGTGCTGCTGGAGCTGGTGCTACTGGAGGTGCTGCTGGTGCTGCTGGAGGCGCTACTGGTGCCTTGGACCCTGGAGCTGGAGCTGGTGCTAGTGCAGCGGACCCTGGAGCTGGAGCTGCTGCTGGTGCTGGAGCCACTGGAGGTACTGCTGGTGCTGGAGGTGCTGCTGGTGCTGGAGCTGCTGCTGGGGTTGGAGCTGGAGGTACTGGAGCTGCTGGGGTTCCTGGTGGTGCTGCAGGAGTTGTCGCTGGAGACCCTGTGGCTGAGGGTGCTGGTGCTGTCTCTGCTGGTTCGGGAGGTGCTGAGCGGCCGCGGCCGTACTACGTTTCGCTCCTTCAGCAGGTTCTTGGCCTCCCGCCCTCCACTAGTCCTTCTCCTCCTCTAATGAGTCCACCACCTGTCCAGTCGCAGTCACAGTTACCGCTTGCCTCTCCACTCCTTGGTCCTTCTCCCTACGCTGGGCCGACTAGAGGTCTTACGGAGCGTCGTGAGCCCGAGTCTCGTCCTGCGTCGCCTGAGTCTCGTCCTGCGTCGCCTGAGTCTCGTCCTGAGTCGCCTGAGTCTCGTCCAGAGTCGTCTGTCCGCGCTGTCCGCACTGGTCGTCGTGCTCCGCGTCAGCGTCCTCCTCCTGTACTTGGCACTCACTATATGACTCTGCGTCCTTCCACTGCTCCTCAGCGTGTCCCTCTGCCGTCTCCTCCTGCGTCCTCTCTTCCTGACGTTGCTGACCCGCCGTCAGACCTTGCTCGTGCTGCCAGTCCTACTGTCACGCGCTTCCTCGCCACTGTTGTCACTGACCCTACCTTTGAGTCCTCTGCTGCGTCTGCTCTAGTCGCTAAGCTTGTTGACTTTGCTGCCGCCTGTCGTCTAGACTACGCCGCTAGCCTTGTTGCTGAGTCTGAGTCTGTCTGTCCTCCGTCCGTCGGGGGTGAGTGTGCTCTTGGCACGGACGTCCTTGAGGACAGACAGGAGGAGTTTGAGTGCTTTGCCGCTGCTTTACCTCATCTCGTGTCCATGCTGATTGCCCCTGAGAGAGACCCGGATGCACCAGACATCCCGACCCCACGCTCTTACGCAGAGGCGATGGAGGGTCCCTACTCCTCTCAGTGGCAGACAGCCATGGACGCAGAAATGGCTTCCTGGAAGTCCACAGGCACCTACGTCGACGAGGTTCCCCCACCTGGGGCGAACATCGTCAGTGGCATGTGGATTTTCAGGGTGAAGCGGCCGCCGGGTTCTCCGCCTGTCTTCAAGGCGCGTTACGTTGTACGAGGCTTCAGTCAGCGAGAGGGAGTTGACTTGTTTCAGACCTTCTCCCCGACCCCGAAGATGACCACTCTTCGGGTTCTGCTGCACGTCGCCGCTCAGCGTGACTACGAGCTCCACTCTCTTGACTTCAGCACTGCTTTCCCTGGGATCTGCACGAGGAGATCTGGCTGCGCCGCCCACCTGGCTTCACTGGGTCGTTCCCTGCTGGTACCCAGTGGAGCCTCCGGCGGCCAGTCTACGGTCTCCGCCAGGCACCCCGTGAGTGCCACGACACACTGAGGACTACTCTTGCTGCTCTTGGGTTTGCTCCTTCTACTGCTGACCCGTCGCTGTTTCTACGCACCGACACCACTCTGCCGCCGTTCTACGTTCTCGTGTACGTAGACGACTTGGTCTTTGCTACTGCTGACACTGAGGCACTCGCCCACGTGAAGTCGGAGCTGCAGAAGAGACACACGTGCACAGACCTGGGTGAGCTGACAAGCTATCTTGGCTTGCGGATCACCCGGGACAGGACACAGCGCACCATCACCTTGACTCAGTCACACATGGTGCAGCAGGTCCTTCAGCGCTTCCGCTTCACGTACTCCTCGCCTCAGCCCACTCCTCTGCCTACCGGTCACTCGCTCTTAGCTCTGCCTTCGGATGAGTCCGTAAAGCTGAGTGGCCCGTATCCAGAGCTTGTGGGCTGCCTCATATACCTGATGACCTGCACTCGACCTGACCTTGCATACCCTCTTAGCATCCTAGCATGCTATGTCGCTCCTGGCCGTCACCGGAAGGAGCACATGGATGCCGTTAAGAGGGTGTTGCGCTACTTGTGCAGTACGTCGGGCATGGGGTTTGTGCTTGGAGGACGGAGCTACGTTGTCTTCACTGGGCACTCAGACGCTTCTTGGGCTGACGACCAGGCTACGCAGCGGTCGTCTCAGGGTTACACCTTCAGCCTTGGCACTTGTTCAGTTTCTTAGCGTTCTACACGCTCGTCTTCAGTTCTCAGCTCCAGTTGTGAGGCTGACATCTACGCCACAGCCATGGCTGCACAGAAGTTACGCTGGCTCACCTACCTTCTGACCGACCTGGGAGAGAGGCCTCGTTCTCCTCCAGTGCTGTACGTCGACAACAAGGCCGCCATTGCCTTGTGTCAGGAGCACAGACTGGAGCACAGAACGAAGCACATCGCTCTGCGCTACTTCCTTGCTCGAGAGCTGCAGCAGCGTGGTCAGCTTCGTCTTGCTTACGTGGCCACTCGGGCCAACACTGCTGATGTGTTCACCAAGGCGCTTTAGCCTTGTGATCATCAGCGTTTCTGTACTGTTCTAGGCCTTGTGCCTACTGTGCCTCACTTGCTCACTTCTTGACTCTGCTTGTACTAGCTGGGATGTAGTCAGGAGGAGGAAACGTGGGACCGTAGACAGGAGGAGAGGGGGAGGAGGGAGGAGAGGGAGAGGGGAGACCGAGGGCCCGAAGGCCAGAGACAGGAGGCGGAGGTGGCGGCTGCTGCTGCTGCTGCGGCGGCTGCTGCTGCTGCTCCTGCTGCGGTGGCTGCTGCTGCTGCTCCTGCTGCGGCGGCGGCTGCTGCTGCTGCTCCTGCTGCTCCTGCTGCGGCTGCTCCTCCAGCTGCGGCTGCTGCTGCTGCTGCTCCTGCTGCTGCGGCTGTCGCTGCGGCTACTGCTCCTGCTCCGGCTGCAACCGCTGCTCCTGCTGCTGCTCCTCCAGCCGCTGTAGCTCCAGCTGCTGCGGCTCCAACTCTCGCTCCTCTCGCTCCAACTCCAGCTGCTCCTCACGGGATCGGCGAACACGGGCCTGGTGCCGGGTCGGGTAGGGGTGGGGGGGAGGAGTAGTGTCCGGGGCGGTGGTAGCCCCAGGACCGCTCTCCAAAGAACCAGTCGCACCACCCCCAGAGTCAGCACCACCAGAAGTAACAGGGCCCGTCCCAGGCTCTCCAGGTCCAGCAGAGGGTGCACCCCCAGTCGTAGCACCCCCAGGGACAGCTCCACTAACACGAGCTCTCCGAAGACTAGAGTCTCCTGCAGTCACGGGCTCAGCTCCAACTCCAGCACCCCCAGAACCAGGACCTCGCACAGGTACGCTCTCTGCTCCAACTCCAGCACCTCTAGAGCTAGCACCTCCAGGGTCCTCGCCACGAAAACCGGCTCCCGCAGGGTCTGCTGTAGGCTGGGAGGAGGACTGCGGGGAAGGAGGCTGCACCTGAGGGGCTACCGAAGGGGGAGGGGTAGCGTGGGACACACCTGACGGGGCGGGACCAGGGGGGGAGGCTGTACCGGGGGAGCAGGAGGGGGAGCTGAAGTCAGGAAGAGAGGGGGAGGAGGAACCGGGAGACCTCGACAGGGGTACCTGACGTAGTAGGGGACGGACTCGTCGAAACGGACGTCACGAGAGTCAAAAAACCGGTGAAGGGGAGGGTGGTAAAAGGTGTAGCCAGAGGAGTCAGCAGGGAAACCAAGGAAAACGCACGGAACAGCGCGAGGCGAGATCTTGTCTGCGGAGGTGTCACGAACAAGTGCCAAGCAACCCCAGACACGAAAACGCGACGCAGCACCAGGGGACCCGGTCCAAAGACTGGTCGGTGAAACCTCTGGCCGAGAGACACGTGGCCAGAGGTTCAGCTGGTGAGCGGCGTACCGAACCGCGTAGGGCCACAGAAAATGGGGGGCACGAGCGTGATTCATGGAGGTGCGGGCGATCTCCATGACCAAGCCTATGCGGCGCCCAGCAACCCCATTCTGCTGTGGGGACTCTGGAAGTGTCCAGGACTGACGGATGCCCTGCTCGCGACAGAATCCAGCGAGAACGCCAGAGCGAAACTCACCCCCACGGTCGGAGTGAAGACAGCTGACACGACGACCACGAGTGTCCGCAGTGGTAAGTAACCACCGGATCAGCGTAGAAGTCACGTCGGACTTCTTCGCCAGGGGGAACACTGTGGTGTAGCGGGAGTAGTCGTCAATGACCTCGAGAAAGAAACTCTCTCGCTCAAGGCCAGGGCGCGAGGCGGGGCCCCAGACGTCCAAGTGGAGAGTCTCGAAGGGCTCGGTGGCCAGACGAAGGGAGGAGGAGTGAGGGGTGGCGCGCAGCCGACCCTCGACGCATGTACCGCAAGGTGGTGCAAGCGAAGGCGGCAGCGATGGTAAGACTCGCGGGAGGCCTAAGACAAGACGCTGACTAGACATAGCGCGCAGGCGAGAAGTGGACGGGTGCCCCATCCGGTGGTGCCACAAAACAGTGGGGTGGGCAAGGGACTGGCAGGAGCACGACGCAGCAACTGGACCAGACACCGGAACCTGACCAGACACAGCTACCTGTGGAAAGGCGGCAACCTGGTGAGACGCGGGAACCTGACGCGGGGCAGTGACATGGGTCGGGGGCAGTAGCTGCTACTTCTGCTGCTGCTGCTGCCGCTGCTGCTGCTGCTGCTGCTGCTGCTGCCCTTGAGGGCCAGTGTGAAGTGTGTAGAGACCAGAGCCCGGCTCAGCGGTAAAGGTGGCGAGAGGCGCGTACGTGTCCCCGTCGGCACAAACCGCAGTCTCGCCAGAAGGCTCAATCCACACACCCACGTGCTGACTCACGAGCGGCCTCACGCCCACCAAGTTCCTCGAGAACGAGGGGACGTGGAAGCCGGTCAGAGAACCGGAGGGAACAGCCGGGCACGGAAGCGTAGTAGTGTAGCGAGCAGTGACTGGTCCCGAAGTGGGATCAGCCAGTGCTACAGAGACCGGCGTAGGAAGCGGAGTAAGTGTCGTGCGGTCGCAGAAGAAACAGTGCGAAGCTCCGGAGTCCAGAGTGAAAGACAGCGAAGCGTCCTCCAGAGCAGCTCCTGGACTAGTGTCTACACAAGTACCTACACTAGCAACAGGCACCTCAGCAAGACTAGCACCTAAGCTAACAACACTCGAGTAAACAGAGTCAGAAGCACTAGAGTCAACAACAGCATACATAGCATGAGGAGTTCCTAAGAGATCAACCAACTGAGAAGCCGACATGCCCCACAGAGCGGGGCCGTACGTCTGAACAAGGGGAAGCCAGTCAGGGGCAGGGCCGTCAACGCCGTAGGCCAACCCAACCGTGTCAGTAAGCTGAGCAAAGCACTGACCCGGTGGGTGGCTGCGGCCACAAGGCTGGCCGCGGCGGGCACCTGTCAGAACGTGGTAGGTGCAGGGTGGGTGAACGGCACCGCGCTGCAGCTGACGCTGTCCTGACCCCTGCCCCGAAACCTGCTGCTGCCGCTGCTGCTGCTGTGGCTGCTGCGAGGGGAGGTGCTGCTGCTGCTGCTGCTGCTGCTGCTGCTGTCGCTGAGTCAGGTACCACGCCGCTGCTCCACCCCCTGCGGCTGGCAGACTAGTAGGTGGCTGACGAACCCGGGCGTCACCTCCACCAGCTGCAGCAGGGGAGTCACCGGCCGCTGCACGAGGCGCTCCTCCAGTCCCTGCACTCCCGCCGCCGCCGCTCGCCACGTCACCCCCACAGCCTCCGCCGCCTCCGCCCACACCCTGACCGCCCCTCCTGCCACTCCTACCCCTAGACCGCGAAGAAGTCGTAACAGCAGCTGCGGTCACGTCAGTAGCGGCAGTGGCGAGGGAGGCAGTAAAGGTGGGCAGCTGAGGGACAGTGTACCCGTGAAACAGTGGAGGGGGCACAGCACCAGAGGCAGAGGCTACCGAGCGGAGGTTGCTCTCGACGTCCTTGAGGGCAGACTCAGAAGAAGCGCGTCACGAACCGAGGCAAGGCGGTCAGGGAGACTAGTGGCGATGAAATAGATAGTAATCGCCATAGGGGGAGGGAGCAGTGCAAGCTGCGTGTCAGTGCAAGCAGCGCGGTAGCTAGAATCAAGCGAGCGCAGGTGAGCAATCAAGTCAGCAGAGCGCTCAAACGAGCCGAGGTCAGGAAACAGGAACGGGAGGAAAAGTCGACCAAGAGAGATAGTGGTGGGAGTAGCGTAGCGGGCCTTGATCGCAGCCAGGAACTCACTAGCAGTGGGAACCTGAGTAAAGTGGGCCTCCTCGGACTCAGGGAGGAGGCTGCTAAGGGCGATGCAGGCCGCAGCGTCACGCGACTTCCACGCTGTCAAGTCAGCACGCTGGTGTGCGTAACGGTCTCTGTCTGCAGTGCTAGCGTCAGCGCCTAAGGGTGCAGGGGCGGGGGGCGCAGGAAGGTTACCGGAAGCGTGCGCCCACAGAGACTCGTCTGCCTGAACCTGACTCTCTAGGAGGCGGCGCACACCGAGACCGAGACCAGACCGAGAACTCGAGTGGCCTACCCTCGGCGTCAAAGCGCAGGACCCTAGGGGTCGCCATAGCGGAAGCGAAGAGGTGGGAACTGCTGCTGACGAAACCCTAAAACGCCTAAAGGGCCTAAGTAGGGCGTGACAGGCAGTGGGTGAGGCTCAAGGCACTGCAGGACGGTAGGGCAGGGCACGACGTGGCGCTGAGCCGCAGGCAGGACGGGACGCGCGCGGCTCGGCGAAGCGCGGCAGGCAGAACGGGACGCGCGCGGCTCGGCGCCGCGCGGCAGGCAGAACGGGACGGGCGCGGCGTGGCGCTGCGGGACGGGCAGGCACGGCGCACGCGACGGGACAGACGGGACGGGCGCGACGAGCTAGACGGGACGGGACAGACGCGACGCGACGGACGGGACAGACGCGACGCGACGGGACGACGGGACGGGACGATGGGACGGGACGACGGGACGGGACGAGCGCGACGCGACGGGACGGGACGGGACGACGGGACGGGACGGGACGCGACGCGACGGGACGGGCGCTACGGGCGCTACGGGCGCTTCGGGCGCTACGGGCATTACGCGCGCTACGGGCGCTACGGGCGCTACGGGCGCTACGGGCGCTTAGGGCGCTACGGGCGCTACGGGCGCTACGGGCGCTGCGGGCGCTACGGGCGCTACGGGCGTCGGGCGTGGTAGGCCAGGCGCAACGGGAGCTAGGGAACGAGACGAACCGGCGTGACAGGCTCTAGGGGACGATACGGGCGCAACGGGCGCTAGGGTACGAGACGAACCGGCGTGACAGGCGCTAGGAGACGGTACGGGAGGAACGGGATCCCATAGGATCCTAACCTAGGTGATACCATGTCAAGAACGGAATGATGGTGTTGACTAAGGTTGGTTGGGGTACATAAACCTAACCCTAACTGTTGGACCCCATATGACACACATCACTAAGACTATAACATCTGACATTTTTACCCTAGGCCAGAAATTGTAAGTTTTTTTATACCCTTTGAAAAACAGCGTAAAGGATTTATTTCTCTGATTGTACAGGGTACGATTACAACCAACTATACTGATACCGAATGCTCCGTAGCGAGCAAGCGACCTTACAGATCTAAGACGTAATCGTACCAACTGAGCCACTAAATGTTGAACTGCGCTACTTCGTTTGGTATTTATACGAGAAACGACGTGTGCCAGAAAAGTTACCCTGCCCAAACAGACTAATAATTTTTTAACCCTGAATTTGTCAGGGAACAAAGTATTTTACCCTATGCATCAGGCTTGGGACTACCTATAACCCTGATTAGAAAGGGTGGCCCAAAACCAATCGAGAGCCCTGATGACGAGGAAGTTGGCCAAAGCAAAGAGTGTTTGACTAAGAAAGGTCAGTACAAGATACAGCAAGGAGAAGCATGGTGCACCACCTACAGCAAATGAATTGTACTACACTCTTGTCCGCAGTGGTATCGCGGACAAGGGCAAGCGAACCCCAGACCCGAAACGTCGACGTATCGCCAACATCCCCCGTCCAACGCAGTGTAGGCGAGGTCTCTGGCATGGAGACACGGGGCCAGAGGTTGAGCTGATGCGCGGCGTATCGGACCGCAAACGGCCACAGAAAATGGGGAGCAGCCGCATGGATCATGGAGGTGCGAGCAACCTCCATGATCAAGCCAATGCGGCGCTCAGCAATCCCATTCTGCTGTTGAGAGGCCGGAAGCGTGAAAGACTGGGCGATGCCCTCCCCACGACAAAAGTCCTCAAGGAGGCGGGAGGAAAACTCACCACCTCGGTCAGTGTGCAGTCCTAGGACCTGGAGGTCCTGCTGGAACCGGGCGCTCAGCTGGCGACGGACAGTGCGGATCCAAGGGACCAAGACACTGCGGACATCCGCCTTGCTCTGCAATAGGAAGACCATGGTGTAGCGCGTGTCGGCCCTGTCCAGTGACGCGGGCGGGGCCCCACACGTCCATGTGGAGAGTCTGCAGAGGAGAAGTCGTCAGAGGAAACGAGGAGGAGTGAGGAGCGGCGCGCTGCCGCCCCTCGACGCAGGGAAGGCACGACGGTGCAGGTGAGCGCGGGACCTGAGGCAGGGACCTGGGGAGGCCAGAGACAAGGAGACGGGAGTGCATGCCACGTACACGCGGCAGGGAGGGGTGACCAAGACGGTGGTGCCAGAGGAGAGACGGGTGCGTGAGTAACCGACACGAGTATGATACAGCTAACTGGCCGGACGCAGCTACCTGTGCGGACTCAGTGGTCAGTGTGTACAGGCCAGACCCGGGTCTCCGAGTGAACGTGGCGAGGTGAGCGCCAGTCCGTGAGTCCGTACAGATCGCCACAAGCTCACTCCCAGGAGTAGTGGTAGTGACCAACTGGTCCTGGAGGATAGCGTTACTCACCAAGTTCGTAGTGAACGAGGGGAGGTGGAGACCTGTGAGTGAGCCGGAAGGGGCTGCCGGACACGGGAGAACGGTGGAGGCACGTGCAAAGACTGGGCCCCCAGAGGGGTCAGCCAGAATGACCGGGACAGGTGTAGTGAGCGGTGTGACTGTGGTGCAGTCGCGGAAGAAGCAGCGAGACACGCTTGAGTCAAGCGTGAAGGTGTGAAACGCCTCCGCAGGGGCTGCACCTGTGCTGGCAGGCTCACAGGCACCTAGACTAGCCTCTACACTACCAGGGACGCGTGCCTGGGAAACCCACTCCCGAAGCTGCTGCGGCGAGAGGGTCTCCGGCTGATGCTGCTGTCACTGCTGTCCACCCCCAGAACCTCCGCCTCCACCAGCGGCACCACCTGCAGGAGGAGACGTACAGGTACATACACTCGCCTCCTCGACCAGCTGCTGCACCTCCCCTAACAACGGACGGCGCTGTCGCAGTGGGTGGGTGGCAGGAGAGAGGGACAAGTAGTGTCTAATCACAGCGTCGTAGAGAGTCTTGGCCGACGTCACCTGACAAAAGTGGGCCCTCTGGTCGACCGTCAGTCAGGTGAGCTCGGACGGCAAGCTGTGCGACAACGTCGCGCTCCGTCCACCGTGTGTAGGCAAGGCTGTCCGTTCAGTACCGCCACTGCCCGTCCTCATTAGCGTCAGCAGAAGGCGCAGTGGGAGTCGTGGGGGCCTGAAGGGACCTCGACGTGTGCTCAAGCAGGGAGACGCTATCTATAATGAAACGCCGGAGATACATGCGAAGGCACGTAAGCCACAACCCTAACTTGAAGGGGCGTCCGTCTGCGTCAACCACTAAGACCGGGAGTGTGGCCATGACGGGGAGTGGCGCAAGGGCGGCAGTGGCAGCTGTAATGGCAGCGGGTGCTTGTAGTGAGAGCGATGGCAGGAGCGGCGGCTGCAGCGCGCGGGCAGCTAGGGAAGCGCGCTCACGGCTAGGGCAGCGCGCGGGTGGCTAGGGCAGCCGGGGGCAGCTAGGGCAGCGCGCGAGCAGCTGGGCGCGTGGGGCGCGCAGGGCTGTAGGATGCGCGGGGCGCGCAGGGCTGCAGGGCGCGCGGGGCGCGTGGGCAGCAGGGCGCGCGGGGCACGCATGCAGCAGGGCGGGCGGGGCGCGCGGGCAGCAGGGCGTGCGGGGCGCGCGGACAGCAGGGCGCGCGTGGCGCGGGGCAGCAGGGCGCGCGGGGCGCGCAGGGCAGCAGGGCGCGCGGGGCGCGCGGGCAGCAGCGCACGCGGGGCGCGGGGGGCAGCAGGGCAGTGGCGCGCGACGTGCGGGACAGTGGGGCAGTGGCGCTCGAGGCGCGGGGCAGCGGGACAAACCTAACCTAATCGTAGGTTCGGTAGTAGGTTCGGCAGTCGGACCTAACCTAGCGTATGATAGCATGTCAGAATGACAGTACAGCGAAATGATTTGACTAGCAAGGATTGGGGTACAAGTACTAACCCTAAAATGTGTTGTACCCCATATGGAGTGCCCCACTATAGCCTAACAAGCACAAGTGCAATTTGACACCCTCCTCACCATCCTCCTCCCTCCTCCTCCTCCTCCTCCTCCTCCTCCTCCTCCTCCTCCTCCTCCTCCTCCTCCTCCTCCTCCTCTTCCTCCTCCTCCTCCTCCTCCTCCTCCTCCTCCTCCTCCTCCCCCTCCTTCTCTTCCTCCTCCTCCCCTTCCTCCTCCTCCTCCTCCTCCTCCTCCTCCTCCTCCTCCTCCTCCTCCTCCTCCTCCTCCTCCTCCTCCTCTTCCTCCTCCTCCTCCTCCTCCTCCTCCTCCTCCTCCTCCTCCTCCTCCTCCTCCTCCTCCTCCTCCTCCTCCTCCTCCTCCTCCTCCTCCTCCTCCTCCTCCTCCTCCTCTTCATCATCATCATTCTCCAATGCCGGTGCAACTCCAAATTCCGCCACCATGTCTTCCTCGCTGTCATCAGGGGCGGCCGCGGGGTCAGGATAAAGGGGGTTGGGGATGAGCTCGTCCAGCTCCTCCTTATGCACATCCTCCAGCACCTCCACCTCCGCCTCCGCCTTATCCTGCAGGTGAGCGAGGATCAGATGATCCTCTCTCTCGTCAACGGCGTTGGAGATGCCGCTGGTGAGGAATGACTTCCTTACCAGCTCCTCTGGGACGTCGGCCCAGGACTCGGCAATCCAGCGTAGTTCGATTTCGGCCGGGGGTTTCTTCAAATTCCGTGACGGTGGCAGCTTTGTAGATGGGCACGGTGAGAAAACGAGTGTGACCCCGACAAACAATAAATGGAGGTCGGACATGTGCTCACCTTCCGGGGTGGTGAATCCAATCCCCTCCTCCTCGAACCACGTGCTGTAATGGTGGCGAACCCCGGCTTTGAAGCTGCGGTAGATAGAAACATCCAGCGGTTGCACCAGCGAGGTGCAACCACAAGGGATCATTGCATGCGAAAGCTTGAATAGCTTCATGGTTTGGCCGACGACTTCTGTGATGTGCCTACCGTAGAAGTCAAGGACGAGGAGCGCCTCCTTGCGCCGTCCTTTCTCATCGCGCAGCGGCTTCAGGAAAGGGACGGGCACTTGACTTGTCCATTCTTGGACAAGTTGCTCGTCCATCTAGCCCCTGTCATGGGCTTAGATGACAACACCTGCAAATATCAAACAAAACATGGCGGTGGATTAATTGGAGAAACTATCATATAACGGCCACACAAGCACACCTCACCTCGGGGCACGGGGATCTTTGGCACGGTCTTTCGCTTGAAGACCACATGCGGAGGGAGCTTCATGCCGCCCATATTCACAGCGAGCATGACGGTGACACGCCCATTCTTGTACCCCATGGTACGCACATGCACGGTATGTGTGCCCTTATATCGAGTGTGCGCTCAGCAGCCATCTCGAGGAATAGTGGTGTTAAATCTGCATTCACGATTAAATTCGGGGGGTACGAGTTCAGCACGCGCATCTATTGCACAAATTCCCAGAAGGACTCGATTTTGGGCTTGCAATCTGCATCACAAAGAAGGGTTTAGTGGGTGCGAACTTACGTTACGGAATGCGGGAAATTTCTTACCGACAACAAGCTTATGGGAATCGTCCAACAGGAGGACGAGCGTCAATTCACTTGCGGGTGGCGATGCTTCATGTAGGCTGTCGCCCACTTAAGTACCATGCTCACGGATACCGCCAGTCCTTTGGCACAATTTAAACGGAATTGGTGGTAGACTGCCCTCTCCACGAACGGCCACTTGGCCTTACGACCAGCACCACCAAGGCGACGGTGACAGCCTGCCTCTTGTGAAGTCACCATTGCGTACGGGTCCCTAAACATGAACTGCTGCTTCTTAGAGGAGGTATTTAACAGCATCCTAAAGCCTTCACCAAGAGCCTGCCGAGCAGAGCAAGGCATCGTGCAGATGACATAGACGTGCCACCACTAGGCTATAAAGGCTCCAATAACCAGGACCATTCCCCCCAACCCTCGAAGCGTGAATGTGTTGGGAGTGCCGAGATGGTCCAACATACGGTGCCCTCCCCACAAGATTTGGACGTGGTAACAACAATTTATGGCCAATGGGAGAAGGCACCCATCAGGATTTTTCAAGTACGCGCCTTCGGCGATCATGGACACCCATTCGCGTTTTTTTTTTTTTTTTTTTTGTTTTTTTTTTTTTTTTGGTTCTAAAAACGGATCACATTCCATTAGGATGTTTGGATTAAAAAACACAATAGTAACCTTCTGATAAGACCCACAATGCCATATATTAAGACCCCAGGGTCTTTTATCCGTGTGATTTTGGTATATAGACTACTTCGCTTCTAGCCAGTCCTCGATTATTAGCGCACCCCCTAAAAGAACGTGATGTTGAATTAATAAAACTATGTTAAATCACTGCAACGAATTTCGCCTTTGCAGGCTCACGAGTTCCAAATTCGTTTCCCTTCACCCTCGGCTCACTCACAGGCTGTGCGTACAGTCAGCATGTGCTGTGCCTATTAACTGTATGTGCTGGCAGGGAATCTTTCCCTGCCAACTTGCGAGAGATTTTCATTCACGACCCCATGTTAATTCGACTCGAATGTAATGGCAAGGACGAGATCTAATTTTTGGTGATATTAAGTTATGAATTGGTGTTAGTCATTATATAAGCGCCTGTGCTCATACATTCTACTAAATTATAACCGCACCCTCCAAAATATGCCGTATTATAAGCGCAGGGGCACTTATTTCCTAAGGGAGACGGTACTTACTGGAGATGTTAATCTGGTCGAGGATCCTGTGCTGGACAGGTCCTCAAAGGTCGGGTCGTTTGGTGAAAATGACAGTCTATAGCTACTCCATAACGCGTTTAGGTTGCTGAGAGCGAAGGACACATTCTTCTCGACAACCTTGTTGACGAGTTCCAGCATCGGCATGACCCTAGTCTCGAGCGACTTGGCGCCTCACGTGTTAGTGGCTCACCATGTCCGTCCCGCAAGAGGCATCTGGAACCACTGATTTGGCATTCGGGTGGTCATTAAAGTCGTCAACTTGCAGCTGCACATGGGACCGGGCATATGGTGGTTGAAGACGGCAGATGCGGTAAAGTCGGGCGTCCAACGTGTTGTCGCCGTGGTCACCGAGAACCACGACTCAGACACGCAGGGTGGTTCCAACGACTGGCTTGAAAAGCTTAGTCCGACGCTGTGGAGGTATGCAACGGATGAACGGAAGCAGACCCGTGCAACCCTGAGACACTTGGAGGAGTCTGTGGCGGCGTTGCAACCGGATGTGATGAGGGACCCGGATGTGTTCAAAAGATGCGGGACCTTGGGACGAAGCAGTCGCAACTCTCAGCGTATTTTGACGCAGACCCGGAGCGACAGCAGCTCTTGGTGGGCTCGAGGGAGGTGCTCGTGGGGGAGATGCTTCCAAGACTTTGCCTGCACGCATTAAGACAAGGAAGGAGAGGATGTCAAGTATGATGCCGTAACAAAATGGAGCAGAATTTAGAGGTGACCGGAAAGGTACTGTAAGCGGCGACGTCTCACAATGCAGAGCTCTTCGAGGGGGTGCTGTCGGGTGGAGCAATGCGCTGGGCACCCAAGCTGGAAATGACACTGAGCGAGAACGAGGCTACTCTCCTGGATGCAGATTTGTCGGAAGTTGAGTTTCAGCTGGCGCTCAATGAACTGGCATTCGGAAAGTCCCTAAGAAACGATGGGCTTCTGAAGGAGCTGTTTGAACAATATTGGGACTTGCTGGGGAACGCATTTATGGGGTTTTTACGGAAAATTGTGTCCACTGCGATGCATCTTGAGAAGGTTCAAGTGGCGGTTACGATTCTGTTGCATAACAAAAAGGCGCGCGAGCAGATTCAGGACTATCGGCCAATCACTCTCCTCAAACAGCACGTACAAGGTGTTGGCGCGAGTCCTGGCGAATCGAATAAAGAAGATGCTGAACAGAGTGATTTTGAGAGGAGCAGTATGGGTTCATGCCAGGAAAGAGATTATCAGACGCGGTTTGATAGTAGCGGTTATATTCGAGGTGGTAAAAAACGACAATAAGGACAGGTTCATGTCATTAGTGGATACAAAAAAACACCTAAGATCAGTATCACAGTCTTACCTTTTTGACACGTTGGCATTAATGAAGTACCCGCAGCGGTTTATCGCCTGGTGCAGAGGGCTCCAAGAGGGATCGTCGATCAGGCTGCTGGTGAACGGTTGGCTTGGCAAGCAAGAGGATCTGCAAAAGGGGGTATAGCAAGCTGTCCACTGGCGCCTTACCTGTTCCTCTGTACGGTAGAGCCTATATGGGCAAGTAATGCACTTATACTTAGTACCATCCAGATGGGTATGTAATGCACTTGCTCGTAGTACCAACCATATGGGTAAGTAATGCACTTACTCTTGGTACAAGCCCTATGGGTAAGTAACGCACTTACATTTAGTACCAACCATATGGGTAAGTAATGCACCTACGCTTACTACCAACCGTATGGGTAAGTAGAGCACCTGTTCTTAGTACCAGCAATATGGGTAAGTAATGCACTTACTCCAAGTACCAACCAAGTAACGCACTTACTTTTAGTACCAACCATGTGTTGACTACTATTGGGATCTAGAAGCCCAATGCACACCTTTAATTCACACTTAGTAGTCCCCACGGGGTCACCTCCAAGGGTCCTCGGGTGCCTGGCAAAGCCAGCCCCTAACCAAGGGTCCGTGTTTGTAGAGGGGCACACCAAGTGTAAAGGCAATCGTGTGCAATAGAGCACTCCCAAAACTCCTTGCGCAGCGTTATGACGACGAACTGGTCGTGTGCAGAAAGTTCTCTTCACGTCAATACGATGATAGAGAAAAACTTCACTCAAAAGGATTGATGACAACTGAACACAAGCACGCATTTATATTTCGCCTAACACACAAGCATAGGAGAAGCACAAAGCAGTTGTTTAACTAGACTTCAGGACTTCGCCAGATGCGCCAAGGAAAACAGTTGTCGAACTGCTTCGGAATTTGGCTTGGTTCTCCCTTGTAGAATAACTGTCTTCAAATTTCATGTCTGCCAAATTCCCCTGCTGACTCCTCACATGAGTACTCATGAACTCTCGTTGGCAATTATGAACACTCGTGTGGGATTACCGTTTTCACGAAGTCTCACGGTTGAAAAACGGTTTTCCACCGTTTTTCCCTGTGTCGAAATTGTCCCTTTGCGCGCGCAATATTTCTCGCGAAATTACCTGTAAGCCGAGTCAACGCGGGATTCGGTTTTTCAACCGTAATCCCAAGCACCCCCACGACTGCAATCATGCACGACCGATATTTCGGTCGTGCTGTACAGTGCACTGACGTGCGCTGTCCTGCGCGTGGGCAGGGCGATCATTCGCCCTGTCCTGTTGCGATCGTGCCCACAGTGCACGCTCGCAACAGTGCAAGGCACACGCTTGGGCCTGAGGGCCCACACACGTGAAATCAGGACCACATGCGCGGGTCTGATTTTCCCATACAGTTGACCTTGACTGACGCGAAAAATATCGCAGTCAACTCCGTGAACACTCACGACACTTCATGAACACACACAAAAAAATAAGAAACATACGAACTTACATGAATGCATATCAACCTTCACGAACAGCTCACGGCATTCACAGAAATGCACAAACACAAAATTCACGCACACTCACGACAACTCGCGAAACAACGCAAACGCACACGAAGTCTCGCATTCACACACGAACATTCACAAACACTCAGGAATGCAATCTTTCACGAAAACGCGCATAACTCATGAACCGTTGAGGCGATTCACGAGCCGTAAACACTCAAACGTAAAGCACGAAAATGCACAACTCACACACAACAAATTACCTTCAAACGAAACAACTCACTTTCACTCAACGTCGACGAATAGGTGGTAGGTTGTCGTGCAAACCATGTATTGCACTCAACAAACTCCCCCACAACCTGCCGACTATTCGAACCCACATTCGTTACTCACGGACTCGACAACTCCCTTCACCACTTCCATCATTGGCACAGGAGATTTTACATCCTTGCCCAACAGCTCCGCCTTTTCATCTAACTCCAGATTTTCACGGTCGATCAGCTCCACCCCATTGCCAATCCCAACACCAGTTTTAGGGAAGACACTCTCACTCTCCCCCACAATTTCAGCTTCCACATCATCTGCTGCAACCACTTGCAGCCTCACCGAAGTATTGCCGCTGTCATCCGATGTAGTTTCAGCTTCCTCCTTGCTCAGCTTCACATCGGGTTCCTCTGTCCCTTTACCCCTATCACCTGCAACGCTTGACAGGTTCTTTGCAGTATGCTTTCCCGACTCTCCTGAGCTCAGCAACATCAGCTTCTCTTCAGCAGCTTCACCCTGCAGCTGCACCATGTCTTTAGGTTTTTGCTGCTCACGAGTGTCACACTTGTGCACTCCCTTCTCTTTGTTCTCAGCAGCAGCCTTGCTTTCACTGCTCCGGGTTCCAGCACCGTTCTTCTCATCAGCACTTATTTTATTTCGCTTTTCAGCTGCTGCAAGTCGAGCATTCACCAGCTTCAACTGCTGCACCAGCATCTCTACTGTCACTTTCAGTGTCTTAATCGTTTCACCAGCCATTGCAGCACACTCTCCCTTGCAGCTGCAAGTCCCATTCTCCTTTTCAGGTGCCACCTCACTCCAAGGCACCACCGGAACGTGCCACAGCTCGTCATGCAGGTCCTTGTCCTCGTGCAAGTCCCACAGCACCCGGTCACCATGATGTCCTTTGAAGGTTTCAGCTCCATTGGTCGCAGTGCATACTCCTGCAAGCCCCATTTTCCTCAGCGAAATCAGGTTCCCCTTCAGCTCCGGCACCAAGAGCACATCGTCCAAGATGATCGGCTTCCCGTCAGCTCCCTTGAAGGCTGCTTTGCCGACCCCCAACACTTTCATCTCGTGCCCACATCCCGAATGCATTTCAGTGATGCGCGTTTTACCAATCACATCCAGCAGGTCCGCCCTCGGGGTCATGTGGTGCGCTGCTCCAGAATCTAGAATCCAAGTGTGAAGGGGAGGAGGCTCTGCTCTCTTCTTGGCAGATGCATTCTTATCTCCCCTATTCCCTTGCACGTGGAAGAACTGTCCAGGAGCCCGTTCCCAACCTTTTCCCCCTTCCATTGCGGTCTCTGCAACATAACCAACGTCATTGTGTTGGTTCTCCTTTCGGTTGCCACCCTCATATCCGGGAGTCCATCCTTTGGGCCGCTTCCAGCACTTTGCCCACGTATGCCCCGACTTCTTGCAATACCAACAGGTACCCTTGAACCCTTGGTAGCCACTGTGCTCATCATCTTCTTCATAATCACTGTTGCTCCTCTCCTTCTTCTCATCATAGCTGTTCTCATGTCGTCCTTGTTCACCACGTCCGCTTTCAAACCGTCCACGCCCACCACGTCCATTTCCTTTACGCCATCTGCTACCTTGCATGCCATAGCCGCCATCTCCATCTTGATTCAGATTGAATTGCCTCCTCCTAAAGTCCTCCTCTAGGATCTTGGTCCTCACCCACTCCAACGTCCATGATCCCTGGTTCTGAGGAAGGCTGAGACCACTCGTGAACTGCAACCAAGACTCGGGCAGCAATGACAGCATCCGCAAGCACCTCGTTTGCTCTGGGTAAGTCACTCCCGCAATCTTCAACTTCGAGTATAACTCCCGCATCTTGTCAAGGACGGGTTGAATCGGCTCCCCCTCACTCAGGCGCAGCGACGCCAGCTCGCGCTCCAACATGAGCGTTGCAACCACGGAAGTTGGAGCGTGCAGCTCCTTAAGCACCTTCCACGCTAGTGGTCCGCATTCGGCCTTTTCCAGTAGATGCATGACGTGCGATCTCTGGTTCAGATCCAAACTCTGCGATAGGAGGTAGTAGCCGGCCGTAGCTCGCTCGTCCCACTCCTCTTGCAAGTTGGGGTCGTCCGGCCTCTTCTCCTCGCCCGCCATCAACTTCAATAAACCGACTTGCCGAAAATACAACTGCATTTTCCACGCCCAATCGTCGTAACCGTTGCCGTTGAACTTGTCGACGACGAAATTCTTGAGCACCTCCTTCAATAGGGAGCCCTGGCTGACCCGCACTCTCCTTGGCGCTGAATCACCATTATCTTGGCTTCCACTATTAGCTTGTGCGAAAGAACCTTCATTGTCGCCCAACGCCATGCTCCTCTAACGGCAATCCGTAGAACCACACCTCTGATACCACTTGTTGACTACTATTGGGATCTAGAAGCCCAATGCACACCTTTAATTCACACTTAGTAGTCCCCACGGGGTCACCTCCAAGGGTCCTCGGGTGCCTGGCAAAGCCAGCCCCTAACCAAGGGTCCGTGTTTGTAGAGGGACACACCAAGTGTAAAGGCAATCGTGTGCAATAGAGCACTCCCAAAATTCCTTGCGCAGCGTTATGACGACGAACTGGTCGTGTGCAGAAAGTTCTCTTCACGTCAATACGATGATAGAGAAAAACTTCACTCAAAAGGATTGATGACAACTGAACACAAGCACGCATTTATATTTCGCCTATCACACAAGCATAGGAGAAGCACAAAGCAGTTGTTTAACTAGACTTCAGGACTTCGCCAGATGCGCCAAGGAAAACAGTTGTCGAACTGCTTCGGAATTTGGCTTGGTTCTCCCCTGTAGAATAACTGTTTTCAAATTTCATGTCTGCCAAATTCCCCTGCTGACTCCTGACATGAGTACTCATGAACTCTCGTTGGCAATTATGAACACTCGTGTGGGATTACCGTTTTCACGAAGTCTCACGGTTGAAAAACGGTTTTCCACCGTTTTTCCCTGTGTCGAAATTGTCCCTTTGCGCGCGCAATATTTCTCACGAAATTACCTGTAAGCCGAGTCAACGCGGGATTCGGTTTTTCAACCGTAATCCCAAGCACCCCCACGACTGCAATCATGCACGACCGATATTTCGGTCGTGCTGTACAGTGCACTGACGTGCGCTGTCCTGCGCGTGGGCAGGGCGATCATTCGCCCTGTCCTGTTGCGATCGTGCCCACAGTGCACGCTCGCAACAGTGCAAGGCACACGCTTGGGCCTGAGGGCCCACACACGTGAAATCAGGACCACACGCGCAGGTCTGATTTTCCCACACAGTTGACCTTGACTGACGCGAAAAATATCGCAGTCAACTCCGTGAACACTCACGACACTTCATGAACACACACGAAAAAATAAGAAACATACGAACTTACATGAATGCATATCAACCTTCACGAACAGCTCACGGCATTCACAGAAATGCACGAACACAAAATTCACGCACACTCACGACAACTCGTGAAACAACGCAAACGCACACGAAGTCTCGCATTCACACACGAATATTCACAAACACTCAGGAATGCAATCTTTCACGAAAACGCGCATAACTCATGAACCGTTGAGGCGATTCACGAGCCGTAAACACTCAAACGTAAAGCACGAAAATGCACAACTCACACACAACAAATTACCTTCAAACGAAACAACTCACTTTCACTCAACGTCGACGAATAGGTGGTAGGTTGTCGTGCAAACCATGTATTGCACTCAACACCATGTAGGTAAGTAACGCACTTATTCTTAGTGCCAGCCATATGTGTAGGTAATGCTCTTGCTCTTAGTACCAACCACACGGGTAAAAAACGCACTTTCTTTTAGTACCATCCATATGGGCAAGTAATGCACTTACTTATAGTACCAACCATGTGGGTAAGTAATGCACTTACTCTTAGTACGAACTAAGTGGGTAAGTAATGTACATACTCTTAGTGCCAACCATATGTTTAACTCGCTTTATCTTAGTATTAACCATATGAGTAAGAAATGCATTTACATTTAGTGCCAACCATATGAGTAAGTATACACTTACTCTTAGTACCAGCCACATGGGTAAGTAATGCAATGTATTGGTACGAACCATGTGGGTAAGTAAAGCACTTACTTTTGGTACCAACCGTATGGGTCAAGAATACACTTATTCTTAGTACCAGCCATATGGATAAGTAACGAACTTACTTTTGATACCAACCATATGGGTGAGTAATGCACTTAATTTTAGTACCAGCAATACGGGCAAGTAATCCACTCACTCCTAGTACCAACCAAGTAATGCACATACATTTTAGACCACGGCTTTGCCATCAAGGTGGTTTTTAAGATAAAGTCAACTACTCACCTGGGTCCAGGAATCTGGAGACTTCATGCAGCAAGGATTGGAAGGCCGGAGGCTGTTGAGGCTGCTTTGGCGAAAGCGGCTGCGATCGGCACGGAGGATTTCGAACTGATGTTGGGGAGGTTGAACGCGGGTCTGCGCTTGTATATCAAAGAGGAAAACAAGAGGATTAAAAGAACCACGTAGCACCTTGGGGAGGTGGTTGCAGAGCTGCGAAAGGAGCAGATGAGGAACCCTGGTTGCCAGAGAACAAGGGATCTACTGCTTGTCAAGGAGACACAACTACGGGAGTATCACGCCTCACGACATGACATGCTGCATGTGATGGCTGGCACGAACACGAAAGTCGCGGGGGAAGTCCCCTTTCCTTTCCTGTCGGCAAGGGTGAAAGTCAGGAAGCAGAAAACACAAATCTCTGAGCTGTTAGTTGATGGGGTTCAAGTGACGGACTCGCAAGGGATTATGGCAGCTGCGATTAAGTACTTTACGGATCTTTTCGGTTCCGACGGCCGGAGGTCGACAGAGAGATGGAAACCATTCCCTGGTAGACGTTGCGGCAGCGCAAGCGTTGGAGGCTGATTGGTCGGAGCAGGAGGTGAAGCAGGCCTTCAAAGCGCTCGCGAACAAGTCGCCGGGAAAAGACGGGCTGCTGAAGGAGCTGTTCAAACGGAATTGGGACGTCTTGGGCGGAGAGTTCTTGAAAATGACACCTGCCTCGCTGGGAGACCTCATGTTCCAGGAAACCGGGACAGCGTCAGATTTTCCGGATGCCACGCTTACAGCCATCACCTTCCACCAGTTGTGGGTGGAACGCTGCGATGCATCTTTTCGCGGGCAAAAAATCAGAGCCTGTCGTGTACTTCGGAGGATTGGGACGACTTTTCAGCTGCACGCGAGGATGTATACGAGGGCGATGGGAGCAAAGTGCCTGAAGACGGGCACATCAGGAAAGTGTAAACGGGTCCGGAATGTTTTCGACGAAGAGCAGAAGATGTTGATGAGGATCAGGGTGGCTGGATACAAAAAGTGGAACAAGCCAATGAGGGCCTTCCTACCGCCCTAGTGTTTCTTTTTGGGCAGTGCACGACGCCTGCCCTCACGCTCAGTCACGACTGCTATTGTTATATACATTAGCCTTATAAATGTATGCTGCAATAAAAACAAAAAAGAAAAAACAAGAAACATACTTTTAGTACCAAACATATGGGTTAGTAACAGACTTACTTTTAGTACCACCCATATGGGTAAATAATGCACGTACTCTTAGTACAAAGTATATATGTAAGTAGTGTAGTTACTTTTAGTTGGATAAGTAATGCACATAATCTTAGTACAAACCATGTGGGTAAGTAATGCATTTACGGTTGGTGAATGGAATATTCAACTCAGGCTAGTAAGACGTAATCCAAACCTAAAACCTCTCCTTGGGGTCACCTCGAAGGGTTCCTGGGTGCGTCGTACAAGACCAGCCACTATCCTTGGATCCGAGTGATAGAAAGAGGAGTTAAGAAGAACTTGGTCAAATAGCAAGACTACTTTGAACGCCGGGCAGCGAGCCGTACACTCCGTCGAGCGGACTAAGCTAAGAGTTTTCTATATCGACGCTTGTGACATTCGAAGTTACTCCACAAAACGTTCGGCCATCGCAGAGTTCTGATTCCAACTGTGTTTCCGTACCGTAATAGTGCTAGCATACTAGCGTTGACTCGGTAGCATTCCGTCGTTGAATCGTGTAGAAACAAAATTCCAGTGAGGAAGAATTTTTGCTTGATTCTATTGACTATATTAAAAGTACAAACAGAGAAGGAATAAAGATCTAGAGGTAGCAGAGACCTTAGGAATCAACCTGGGAACAACCCGGGATGATCCCAAAAAACTTCCAAGCAACAGAACCACCCTGGCTTGACAACAAAACAGGTGGGAGGTATGTGAACAACCTCTGGTTCTGATTTTCCAACCTGGGATAACACCAACCAGGTTTAGGTTCCAAAAACAGAACCTACTTCGTCCTAGTTCAACCAGACAAAAGCTGGTTCAGCTAGTTTCCCCTGGCCCTATAACATGCAGATACAGACAAACAACATCCAACGCCACCTAATTGTACCCTTAGAGTGCCTGCACTACTACATTAGAGATAACCAAACAAAACAGTACAATTTCAAGTTGGATATAACCGAATCTGCGCACTCAAATAAATCGAACCGCGAAGCTTCCATATTGGGTTTCATATTGTTCATAGTGTGTACAATGTTGTGCCTATGTGCAAGTTGCGCGAGTATCTGCAACTGCATCAAGCAAAAATTGCGAAAGCAAAAAAACACGAACACCCCATTCACACACAAATGCATTAGCATACGCATACTCGTACAACAAGACGGAAGGAAGTCGTGCAAATTGAAGTTGCACCAAACTCACTCCCTCTTTACCTGCCGGCTGCACACCCATCAGTCCGTGCTAGTTCATGCTCATTCATTTTATGCGCACACAATGTCATTGAGTCTTGATGTAGATCGGATTCACCGTCCCACTCTTCACCTCCTTGCGCAGCCAATGCCACTTGATACGCATATGCTTGTTCAGCCCATGATGCACAGCGTTTCTGGCCATCCCTAGAGCCCCCTTGGTATCACTAAACAGCGGTGTAGCAACCAAATGCTCCTAACCAAACTCCCCCAACAACCTCCTCAGCCAAATCAACTTCTTTACCCCTTGAAACATTGCCATGTACTCCGACACTACCAAGAACATGCCGTCTCAGTCTGCTTCTTGGACCTCCAACTAACAGGTCCTCCCCCAACCAGGCAAATATATCCCCCAACTGATGAGGAATCCTCCGCCTCAGAACCCCAAGCAGTATTGGCAAAGCAAGTGAGAAAGAGCTTGAGCCTCAAGCCTCTCCCCCTTCTCCTTGAGCACCTCAATCCCTTTTAACTTCACCTGTACAAATGCGGAGTATTGAACTCCATTGCTGGGATGTGAGTTCAGGTGCTTCACCACGCACTCAGCCGCATCCACCTGCTCTTCAGATGGATTCTGCAACATCCTGGCCAGGTTCCCAACCGAGAATGAGATTTTTGGCCTCGTGTGAATAGCTGTGTACAAGAGGCTGCCCACCAAGGACTGAAAATGCTGCTGCTCCTCGGCTTCAACCCCTTCACCCTCTGCAGCCTTCAGAAGCTTGAATTCAGATAGCAGGGGAGTTGCGCCGTTGCGCTCATTCTCAACGCCATACTTCTCCAGCTGCTTGATGAAAAACTCCTGGTGCAGCTTCAACCACCTGTGATCCCTCTCGACGTGCATCCCCAGGTGGTACTTCATCTCCCCAAGGGCCTTGCACTTAAATTTCCCCATCAGCTGCTGCTGCACTTTCTGGATCTCCTTCATGCTGCTGCCAAACATGAGGATGTCGTATACGTAGACCAAAAACACCACCAATGACTCTTTTCCCCCTTGAGAAAGAGGCTCTCATCAGAGCTGCTAGAATTCCATCTCCTCTGCCAACTTCTGGTATCAGCAGCGTGGCGCTTGCTTCAAGCCGTAGATTGACTTGTTGAGCTTGCACACCCTGCCCGTACTATCGTCATACCCAGGCGGCTGCATCATGTACACCTCCTCCTCTAAAATCCCGTAGAGGAGTGCCGTTGATATATCAATCTGAATGATGAACTTCCCACCAACGGCTGCATCTGCCAACAAGACATGGAGGGTAGGGGGTTTGGCAGTGGGAGCAGATGTCTCATTGTAGTACTGCTTCTCCTTATGCTGAAACCCCTTGGCCACCAGCCTACTTTTGTAAATTGTGACCTGCCGCTTGTCGTCGGTCTTAATTCTCAGCACCCACATGCACTGGACCACATTCTTCCCCTCCAGCAGCTTCACTAGATCCTAGGTTCCATTCTCCAGCTGGCTCTGGTACCCAGCATCCCGAGATGCCAGCCACTTGTCCCTATCTGGTCCAGCTAGTGCCTCCTCCATGCTAGCTGGTTCCTCTGGTGCAGGGGCGAGACTCGTCCTCGTCATCCAGGTTATAGCCATGAGGTAGAATCAGCACGGCCTCCTCAGATCCTGCAGCCAACTTCCTTGTTGCCATACGGGTACGTCCTGGCCTGGAGACGGGTGTCTCCCACCCCCTCACAATGACGACCTTCGGCTTCCTCCTTGGTGGTAATGATAGAGCCCTAGCTTTGCCCTGCTGCTGCTCTCCTCCCTCAAATCCAGCAGCTCCACTAGTGCTACCGCTAGTCTCCACCCGCAGGTACCTCCTGTACCCTCTCTCCATCATCACCTCTGCAGCTGCCTCCTCTCCCTCCTCCCACACACTAGGAGTCAGGTCCAGCTGCATGGTGATCTGCTCCATCTCCTGTGATACCTTGGCCTCCGGCTGTTTCTCCCAGCCCCCATACATCAGCCCCTCAACGAACTTCACATCCCTGCTGTCAAACAACACACACTTGCGCGGTTCCCACAGCAGCCATCCCTTGCTCTCAGCAGCCAGCCCCAAATGCACACACCAGATTGCACTCGCCCCCAACTTACTTCGGTAGACTTTGGGGACGTGGGCGACTGCCATGCAACCGAACACTTGCAGCATGTCCACCGACAGCTTCCTCCCTAGCCACGGTAGCGTGCCGGACAACATGGGGCCACATAGAGTTCCCCAACCCAGATTTCATGAGCAGCTCCCTAGCTGTCTCCAGAATCGTACGGTTTGCCTGTTCTGCTACACCGTTGGACTGTGGGGTGTAAGCCGTAGTCAGATCCCTCTGGATCCCCTGTTTCTTCAGCCAGGCCGTAATCTCAGCTCCAAGGAACTCACCACCTCGATTTATCCTAATCCACTTCAGCTCGCACTCCGATTGCTTCTCCACGAACGACAGCCCATACTGCACCGTGGAGGCAGCGTGGTCGTTCTGCTTCAGCGGATCATCCTGCTGAAATCTTCCACTATCATGAGGAAATACTGCTCCCCGTTGTGAACCTGAACCCGAAGTGACCCCACCAAGTCTATGTGGACCAGCTCCAAAGGCTGATTGCTCCTGCCAGCCACTTATGGAAGGGGGAAACGGGTGAACTTGCTCAACAAGTATTTTTCACAATTATCATCGGGTGGCTGTCCATTCAGCTTCAATCCCTTGACGGCTCCATCCTTCTTCAACTGAGAGATCCAACTCGAGTCGAGCGACACCAATTTCTTGATCCACATCAGCGACGTCCTCATGAAGTGTGGTGTCGAACTGCAGTCGCACGTAATTGAATTTCACTTAATTTACAAGGACACTCTGATAGGAATGATAGTAAATGACAACGCTGTCTTTATCCTAAACTTCCAATCACCTCGTGTGAGAGTACGCTGTCCGTTCTTACCTGAAGTTGCTTATTTATATTTTCTATTCGAATTTTTGTGCCTTTTTCCTAGTTGTTGCTCTATAGTTAGCACCGAATTAGGTTGCGTGCACCGAATTCTGGTTTTCTAGAGTTGTCTCGCGTATTTTCTCGTGTTCGTCATTATCACCGATTTCACTCTACCGAATTGGGAAAGGTTCAGTTACCAACAGTTCCCGATGCATGGAACCTTCCCGTAACATCCTGGTTACCTGCCTTGTGTCGTGCTTATATATTTTATGAACCCGATGCACGGAACCTTCCCGTAACAGCCACGTAGTTGTATTCATGTATTTTCTGAACTCGATTATCAATCCTCACACTTGGTAATCAGAGCTTGTTCTCACTAGAAATTATTCGCTCGCTAAAACACAACTTTAGTAAACCGTGGGGGCGACGACGACCACGCCAATTCGGATACGTAAAACCAGTTCCGCGTTGATCTTTATTACCCCCCTGAATGGTTATTGGAGAAGACATGGAGGGCACGAGCGACAAACTTCTACAGGAGCTCTCGGCTCTTCGTGCTGAACAGGAGCAGTCTCACGCGGCCTTCTGCGACTGGAGAATCTGCTCGCGAATCAGTCGGCAGCCGCCACAGCAGCAGCGACATCAGCGACATCGACATTTGCACATGCGGCACCAGCTATAATAAATCTCGAAGCAGCGAAGCCGAGGCTACCGGAGGCATTCGATCCTAGAGCGAAAGGGAGCGACGTCCGTCGATTATTAGCTGTACTCGAAATATATTTTGAAGCTGTTGAATGCACAACCCGACCTAGGACAAGCAGCTACACTGTTACACTATTACGAGCCCCGGCGATAAAGTGGATTTACGGAAACGACGTAGTCCGAGGCGAAGGATGTGGGCGCAGTTTCGGTCAGCCCTGATCGAACGATTTGAACCTATCAAATACATCGTATATGGCGCGACAACAAATTCATCGGCATAAACAATTTGGGAGTGTAACTCATTACGCGCAACAGATGGAGGATTTCTTCAATCGAATTCCGACATGACCGACGGCGAAAAAATTCAGGCGTACACTACTGGGTGGAAAAATGAAATCGGCCGACAGGTCATCGCTGCGAACTACAACAGCTACAGAAACATCGTGTGCGCAGCAGAAAGGTTCGATGCGTTGAACAGTGGTCAACTCAAAATATAGCGCAACCAGTCGAACAGGAACTTTGGCGCGGAGCGATCGGCAACCTCCACAACAAGGTCGAGGCGAAGCAGTGGCCGGGAAAACAGGAAACGTGTAAATTTTGCGGCACTACAGGGCATCGACTCTTGGAGTGTTGGAAAATGAAGAAAGCACGTGCGGAGTTGCAGGGCAAGATCTGTGCGGCACCCCCGAAGTTAAAAAACGACTCACGCCTGTAGCCGCGGATCGAGCTGGCGATGAGGAAAAGATCCGGAAAAAGCAAAAATCAGAAAGTGTGGCGGCTTCAGTGAGGGCGAAAAAATGAGAAAATGACGGCGCGAATTTAAAACGTCACGACCGGCCGGCCCCAGGGGAAATCGCCGAGAAAAAAAGAGAATCCGCAAAACAAGGCACTACACCGACCGGGAATTTCCAGCCGTACACCCCGATGAGTAAGATTTTGTTAAAGTTATCCTATAAATATATTTTAACTAAGAATATTACTTCTCGTGGATTTTAAGCGTTTGAGAAAATAAAGGGAGCGTTAGAAGATAAGATAAAGCCTTTAGAAAAAGTATCGGTACCAGAAAAGTTGGGGACTTAACTCCGGAGCGTTGAGAAGGGTTGATTGTTACGAGGAGTTCATATTCTCTCCCAGCAGCGCAGTGTTAAGGCTTCCCACTTTCCACAGGTGGAGCCTACACAGCAGCAAAAGCTTAGGGGAAGGTTCCAAGCTCAGGAGAAGTTGAAAAAACCTAGGAAAATCCTTCAACGCATCTTCAGGTGAAGTTTGAGAAAGATTCTGCAGCTTCGGGTGTAGGATTTAGGGATAATTCTTATCTTGATGTACCATATGATCCTATTAATGAGACCATTTTCGGCTACTTGGAGCGGCAGCAACACTACTCATCGACGTGCTCTGCAAAGGACGACGCCTCCAGGCGATGATGGATAGTGGTGCGCCCCACTCGGTGTGCGACCGCGGGACATTGGAGAAATTTAGGGAGTCATCGGAGGAGACCAAGTTCACGGCAACAATGGTTGACGACAGCAGGCTACCAATCGACAGCGAGTCAACTCTAAGTTGCAGTTAGGGGCGCTGAGTGTTAGAAACTAAGAATGAATGAGAATGATGAACTAGAAAGGGAATGGGAGTACAAGTACCAAACCCTAGAGTAGTGTACCCCCTAGAAGGCTAACCCACTATAGCCTACACAACTGTAACATATATAATGTTTGACACTGAGGTGGAGGCCTATGCTACCAGTCACGAACATCAAAGGCCTGGACTTTATATTGAGAAGAGATTTCTTGAAGCGATTCAACCCCGAGATCGATTGGGTCAACCGGTAAGCCTGCATCTACAACAACGGGAAACGTGCGGAACTGCGAAGCTGGACGGATACAGGCGATATTCCTAAGGTGACGCTCGCACAATTCGAGAAAACGGTGAACGAGAGTAACACGGGTTACTTGGCACTGGTGATGTCAACAGAAAGGAGAAGCCGAACTCTGAGGTACCTGCAGCAATACATGTTGGTGTAAGGGCCTAATAAAACTCAGGCTATTAAGACGTTATCCAACTTAAAACCTCTCCTCGGGGTCACCTCCAAGGGTCCCTGGGTGCTTGGTACAAGACCAGCCCCTATCCTCGGGTCCGATTATGTAGAGAGAGGGATCACGAGGGACTTAGTCAAAACAGCAAGAGTACCTTGAACGTTGCGCAGCGTGCCGTGCAGACCGTCGATCGGATTAGCTGAGAATTCGCTATATCGAAGCTCACTCTAAGAGCTTTGAAATAAACCGAGTTGCCTCGCGAAAAGTTCTGCCATTGCAAAGTTATGGCTCGGACAGCGTTTGCCTAGCGTCGTAGTGCTAGCGTGCTAGGATTGACTCGGTAGCATTCTGCCGTCGCACCGCGTAGAAACAAAATTCCAGGAAGAGAGGAATTCGCTTGAATCAAATTGACTATATCCAGGTACAAACAGAGAAGGAATAAATAGTTCTAGCTAGCAAGGACCTTGGGAATCAACCTGGGAACAACCAAGGATGATCTCAAATGATTCCAAGCAACAGAACCAACCTGGCTGGACAAAACAGCAGGTGGTAGGTTGGTAAACAACCTCTGGTTCTGTTTTTCCAACCTGGGAAAACAACAACCAGGTTCAGGTCCTAAAAACAGAACCTGTTTTGTCTTTGCCCAACCAGCCAAATGCTGGTTCCGCTGGTTTCCCCTGGCTCTGTAGCATGCAGATATAGACAAACAAGATCCAACCTTCACCTAATTTGTACCCCTATAGTGCCTGCCCTGCTACACTATAGTTAACCAAACAAAACAGTACAATTTCAAGTTGGATAGAACTGAATCTGCGCAATCAATTCAACCGAACTGCAAAGCTTCCATCTTGGGTTCCTTTGCAAGCTCGTCCTTTCTGCTTGCACTGTTCATAGCGCGTACAATGTTGTGCCGAAGCGCACATTGCGCGAGTACTTGCAAATGCATCAAGCGAAAATTGCGAAAGCAAACAAACACACGAACATTCCATTCACACCCAAATGCATTCACACACGCATACTCGTACAAACAGACGGCAGGATGTCGTGCAATGTGAATTTGCACCCAACAATACAGAAGGTTCTAGAGGAGTACAAGGATATATTGACGAACGACCTGTCTGCAGGAGTGCCTCCGGAGCGAACTCACCTGCACGAGATCGCCGAGGAGCCAAGTTTAAATCCAACTTCCCGTGCACCATAACCGCCTCAGCCCAGCAGAACTTGCAGATATGAAGAAACAGATCGAGTACCTGCTGGATCGTGGACTTATTCAACCCTCCATATCACCCTACGGAGCAGCGGTTCTCTTCACTCCAAAGCTGGACGGTAGTCTACGGATGTGCATTGACTACCGGGCACTTAACAAACATATAGTAAAAAATAAGTATTCGAAACCACACATAGACATGGATCAACTCTGTGGTGCAACAGCCTTCTCGAAGCTGGACCCACGGTCGGGTTACTGGCAGATAAAAATGGCGGACAACCCGATCCACAAGACGGCATTCCGTACCAGGATACGGCTCCTACGAATACCTAGTGATGCCGTTTGAACTCTGCAACGCACCAGCAACATTCCAGGCGGAGATGAACCACATTCACTGACCCCTGCTGGACGAGTGCGTGGCGGCAGTGTACCTGGACGATATCTTGATCTACTAAAAAAACATGAAGGAATACGTGGAGCATCTGCGGAAAGTCTTCGATATCCTGCGGAAAAACCAATTCTACGTGAAGCTGTCGAAGAGCGACTTCGCCCTGATAAAAGGTGCAGTTCCTTGGGCACATGATGAGTGCCGATGGCGTACACATGGACCCGCGGAAGATCGAAGCCATCAAATAGTGGAAGGTTCATGAGAACGTCAAGGAGTTGGAGCAGTTCATAGGCTTCGCCAATTACTACAAGAG
This sequence comes from Closterium sp. Naga37s-1, assembly GCA_947471745.1. NCBI lineage: Eukaryota > Viridiplantae > Streptophyta > Zygnematophyceae > Desmidiales > Closteriaceae > Closterium > Closterium sp. Naga37s-1. Next base: position 1,440,554 of record CANJKZ010000813.1, read on the forward strand.
GTTCGTGCCACAGTACGCTAAGATAGCAGTGCCATTGATTAAATTACTAAAAATGGATACACCATATAAATGGGATACTCCTCAACAACAAGCCATGGAGCAGCTACAGACAGCTCTGACCTCCTCCCCAGTACTGATCCTACCAGATCCAGAGAGAGATTACGTGGTGGAAGCAGACGCTTGTGACCAGGCAGTCTGAGCAGTACTGATGCAGGATCATGAACACGGCTTGCAACCCATTGCATATTTCAGTAAGAAGCTACGTGGAGCCGAACTGAACTACTCAATACATGATAAGGAAGCATTGGCGATCGTCACAACCTTCAAGGCGTGGAGGTGTTACCTGGAAGGAGCTAAGACTACAGTCTGCACCGACCACTGCAGCTTGAAATACCTCAAGTCACAGCCTACTCTCTCCAGGCGACATATGCGGTGTATGTACTTCTTCGAAACACATTTCCACTACGACATCGTCTACAAGCCGGGGACTACACAACAAGGTCGATGCACTGAGCCGATCGGGACATGTAGTAGGGATCCAGCTAGATGGAATGAACCCCCTGCTCAAGGGCTTATTCCTACATGGGTACTCCGTGGACGTAGAGATAGCAACAGCAAAGAAGCAGAAACTGCTACAGTGGGTGAAGGACCTCGCACTGCGGAAGGGTTCAGGAAAAAAATGGGTTTTGAACTACGCCCCGCTCCGACAGATCCTGGAGGAGTTCCACGGTGTGGCATATGCGGGACACTTCGGAAGCAACAAAACCCTTGCCGGAATAGCAAAATATTACTACTGGCCCCGGATGGAAACGGACGTACACCAGTTCGTTGCCTCGTGCTACAGGTGCCACAGGCTGAAGCCTCTACACGTACCGGAGCAGCCATGGCAACTTGTTAGTCTAGATTTCATTACAAGACTGCCATCGACCACTCGAGGGCATGATGCTATACTCGTGGTGATCGACAAGTTCTCTAAAATGGGACACTTCATCCCTACCAACGACACGGCTACTGCTGAAGCTACAGCTCTCCTCTTCTTTGATCGCATCGTCACTATCCACGGAATACCGGCTATATTGAAGACAGTGACCCTAAATCTACCAGTAAGTTCTGGAGGGAACTCATGGGTTTGTTGGGTACAAAGCTTGCAATCTCTTCGGCATATCATCTCCAGACAGATGGACAAACAGAGCGACTTAACCAGGTGGTTGAACAGTTATTGCGTATAGCTTGCAAAGACGACATCAGCCACTGGGATCTACAGTTACCGACTCTGAGTTTGCTTACAACAACGCTTCACATGCGACCACAGGAAAATAACATTTCTTTCTGTGCTACGGACGTGATCCTATCACACAACAGCAGCCCACCATACTGGCACACGTCGAAGCCACTCATGACTTCATCACCACCATGCAACAGCTATGGGAGAAGACTCAACGACGTCTCACCACGATGCAGAAATCCCAGAAGGAGTATGCAGACCGTCAGCGACGTGATCACACGGTAGCAGTCGGGGATCAAGTTCTTTTGGACACACGTAACTTGGACTTGTCTTACCTTCCATCCAAGTTCCGGCCTCGCTTTTGTTTCCGTGTCAAGACGATCGTGGCACTAATAACATTCCGCTTGCGCTTACCGACTACGTGGAAGCTTCACTATGCTTTCCATGTACAACTGCTGAAGCCCTACAAAGACCCCAATCAGCTGTACCAGGGACGTCAGCTACCGCCACCGCTGCCTGTTCTCGTACAGGATTAACCAAAGTACGAGGTGGAACGTCTCCTCGCACATCGATGCCGACGCAGCAACACGCTCGAGTTCCTGATACGTTGGAAGGGGTACGACACATTGGAGGACGGTTGGATTACATAGGCTTATATGGGCAACGCACGCCATGCTCTCAAGGATTATCTTGTCAAGCAGGGAATTTGGCACGCCACTGAGCTTTGAGGGGGGGACGTGTGAGAGTACGCCGTCAGTTCCTACCTGAACTTGCCTATAAACATTTTAAATTTGCATTTCTGTGCTTATTTCCTAGTTTGTTGCGTTACTATGATTATTATAGTTTAGCACCAAATTAGGTTGCGTGCACTGAAATCCTGTTTTCTAGAGTTGTCTCGTGTGATCTCGCGTGTGCGTGATTATCACCAATTTCACTCTACCGGATTCGGGAAGGTTCCGTTCCCGACGGTTCCCGATGCACGGAACATTCCCGTAACATCCTGGTTACCTGCCTTGTGTCGTATAGTCACGTAGTTGTACTCAGGATTCATAACATATTTTCTGATCTCGATCATCGATCCTCACACCTGGGACCACCGACGATACCTACCGCATCCTCGTTCTTGAGAACCTAGAGCAGCAGTCACCACCCGCATGGACACACATAGAAGAAATAGATTTGGAGCTTCCCGGACCAGATGGACTGGGCCGATCCCTCGCTGTGCCAGTTGCTTCAACCTCAACTGCAGGAGACACATGACTACAAATAGTGGAAGAAGAAGCAACAAGTCAAGGGGGATGGGGTTGGGGTGAAGCAACAGAATCAGGTGCCTGGGGAAACGTACCACGACCAACGGGTTGGGGAGATGCCTCGGACACTCACTGGCTAACACAAGGAACCGGCTGGGGAGCACCACCTGGAGAGCACCGCTTGGAGTAGAAGCACAAACAGGTGAAGGCTGGGGCGGAACAATTCCACAACCTGCAGTCACAGAAGAACAAGAGCCGGAAGTTACGGAGGTGGAAACGGCAGAAGCAGAAGAAATGACGGTTGACGTCTAGGAACACGCGACTAACTTACCTGCTCCAAAAGAAGAAGCTCCGCCATGCGAGTACAGTCCTCAACTCATCCCCGTCAAAACTGACGGGAAATCAATATTTCCGTTTCGACACAAGGGGAGTGGCAATAGGCGACACTCCAGAAGAAATCGCCACCAGTCACCTTGAAGAAGAAGCGCCCCGAGGTGAAGAAGAAGAAGAAGCACTGTCACCTTACGAAGGACCAGAGCTGCTCCCAATAACGTCTGACTCAAGAGTCTTCGGCGACTCTGCTGATATCGCAGGAGCGAACCTCGACATCCTCCGCGCTGCCGCAATCCAAGTCTTCGCCACTGTCGTAACTGCAGACGCTGACAGAACACCAAGTCCAAACGAAGCAGACAGAGCACAAGAAACTCGACTCTACGCAGGAACACGATCACATCGGGCAACAGCAGACATATGGCACCAACGCCTTGGACATCCCTCGGTGGAAACCCTGAACAAGTCCATCAACGCTGGAGTTTTTGCGAAAGGAGCTATGCTACTACCGAACGGAGACCAACTCCAACCGCGAGCCCAACCAGATGTTTGCACCATTTGTGATGAAGCCGCCTTGACGCACTTCTAGAGAAGATCCCTGGTCCAGAACATTTCAAGAAACTGGATAAAGTCTATAGCACATTTCTGTGCCTTACCGCTCGAGGGATTAAAGGGGAGCATCACACGATCACCTTCATCGACGCTAGCACACGATTCGTCTGGGCAGCTAACGTCGAAAGCCGTTACGACGCCTTCGACTGCTTCCATCTAATGGTGCAGAGGCAATCAGAACGAAACCTCAAAGCCTTCCAGACCGACGAAGCTCCGGAATACCACTCCGACAGCTTCCGTAACTTCTGTGCTGAGAAGGGTATCAAGCGGCTCGCTACCCTACGCCCATGCTGAGAGAACCAACAGAAGTATGGCAACGAAGATGAGGGCCCTCATGAAGCAGTCAGCCATGCCAACTGCCTACTGGCCCTACGCAAAGGCCCAGACTGTCAGACTGCACGACATTTTGTCTACAAAGGCCCTGCCGAACAACAAATCTCCTATCAAGGCATGGACGGACGAAAATACCGACACCAGGATGCTGATGATTTTTGGGTTCATGGTACAGTACCGACCCCACACTGCCCGAGCCAGAAATGTTAAAGATCGCACAAGGCGGAGAATCTACCTCGGAATTGAACCTGAGTACCACGGGTGGACCATACTCGACTTCGACACCCACTAGCTCACTTGATCACGTGACTGAATCTTCTACAAAATGCTGACGCTGCCACTGTTTCGCCATCACCGCACAGCACAACCCGCTCCAGACAACATCTTCCAAGGATAGCACAGCTTCGCAACAGACCATGACGAAGCTGACGTGGCGAAAGAAGTTTCTGAGGACCAGACAGAAAACGAGCCACCCATCATTCCCGTCACAAGCGTCTTCAACACTTCGACATTCACTCACCAATGGAGGAAGACCCCAATCAAGACAATTCACGCGACATTATCCGTGCAGACCCTGGCGACAATGAAGATGACGACATCGTTGAATTACCAGCGACGCAGCTTGTGCAACATTCGGCATGACCGGGTTAAGAATCCTTGGACTCGCTGTAGTTGTTCGCGGGACTCAGCATCCTACCAAGCCCACGACAATTCGCCAAGCCCTGCAGGGACCCGACAGAGAGAAGTGGAGAGCAGCATGGCTGCAGAGGTCGAAGCACTTAATCGCCGCGAACCGTAGAAGCTGGTCCCACGATCAGCAGCAAACGGCGGAAAAATACAGGAAATGGGTATTTCGAATCAAGACAAAGACGGACGGCTCCATCGGCAAATACAAAGCACGACGGGTTGTGCGCGGCTTCGAGAAAACGCAATTTGTCGACTACGACTAGTCATTCGCGCCCGTCGGACGCAGACCCCAATTGGGATATTGATGTGCATCACCGCCGTCAAGCAGCTCCCACTCTGCCAAATTGACGTCTCCAACTCCTTCCTGTATGCCATCGTCGGCGAAATCATCTTCGTCGAGCAGCCGCATGCCTTCGAGGAGGACGACTATATGGTGTGCCTCCTCCTGAAGTCACTCTACGACATAATGCAGGCACCGCGACTGTGGCAGCAGTACCTCCACAGAGTTCTCATCGAACTTGGATTCCAGCAACTCCCACACGACCAAGGGATGTACCTCCTGGAGTTCCGTGGCGACTACATCCTCACATCGGGACAAGTAAGGAGCTGCTTGACCGCTTTGAGAGCAATATCAAAGAGAAGCTGGATGTGACTATCTCACATGAAGTCAACCAATTCCTCGGACTCAACATCACACAGTCCGCGGACACCATTCATTTCTCCGCTGCCAAATACGCGTAAACGCTCGCGAAAACGTTCGGCATTGCACCCATCAACCTTACAACCCCATTCCGCACTCCTTCGCCTAACCACGAGCCCGACACCACGCCACTTTCCGCAACCAATCACCGACTCTACCAGCAGCAGCTCGGCTCCGTACTCTTCGCCGTCGTTACGTACCGACTGGACTTATCCTACGCCGCAAGCCAGTTCGCCCAGTACCTGCGCCGTCCTGAAGGGGAGAATATGACAGATCCACGTCGTGCGGAGATAACTACTACAACGGGAGCTAGACTACGGGCTAGGCACGGGTGCTCGTGTGATCTCTGCGTTCGTTGGTCCTTAGTCGTTTTCCTAGTGCACACACTGCTTGCTAGTTCACGGGGCAATTTGGCAAGAGTTTCACTAGAGAAAGTTGACAACAATGGTACAATCAAGTTGGAAGGACAAGACTACATCAGAGCTAGCATGCAAGCAGGTCGACTGCCAGCGCAGCATGGTCGACCGCGTTCCAGCACGACTTGGTCGACCGCGCTCCAGCAGTGCAAAGTCGCGGTTCGCCAATGCTGCAGGTCGACGGCGTGCCAACATCGCAAGTCGACGGCGTGCCAGCGTTGCACCCGCAGGACAGCAGTGCACCTACTTCGCAGGTGCTCGCAGGTGATTGGCGTGTTGTGCCTCGTCACCTGCACTGTGCACACACCAAATCGCTCTCGTGTTGACGACTGCATCTGATCAGCCACGTCGACCTCGGGATACCACCATCGAGGTCGGCCTCGCCACGGGCACCTGGGCGACTGTCGCGTGCCTTCGCAGAACCTCGTCACTCAGGTAACCCGGTCGACCGGGCAACCACGTCGACCAGCAGCTCCTGTATGTGCCCGTAGACCTCCCAAGTCGACGACCACCCAGTCGGCTACCCCAGGTCGGCGTCACCAAGTCGACGCCCCTTGTACGTCGGCGCCGGCTTCCAGGCCGACCTCTTGAAGTCGACGACCTCGCAAGTCGGCGACCTTGCAAGTCGGCGACCTCCCAAGTCGGCGAACTTGCAAGTCGGCCTTGCAAGTCGGCGCCGACTTCCAGGTCGACGCGCCACATCGCCGACCACCAGCTGAAGTCGGCGGCATTGCAGTGGCCCCGTGCAAGTCGACCAAACCCGTCGACCAGCTCGCCCAAGTCGGTGTCGCCCACTTCTGCAAGTCGGCTGCACCTCCCGTACACCCAACCACGAAGTCGGCTCCGCCCAAGCGAGGACGGGGCCAACACACAACTCCCGTTGACACGTCGCACACTGCAATACTTAATCTCTACGCCCAGCGTCGGTCTTACTTACACGGCGAAAAGGCCACGTCGACGCTGACCACGCTGAAAACAGTGACAACAGACGCTCCCGAACTGACTTCATTTTCAAACTTGAACCTGCTGAGCCCATATCTTGGAACTCACAGAAGCAAGAGCTCATCTCTCGTTCGTCAGCCGAAGCCGATTTCATCGCCGCAAGCGCAGCAGTTCGAGAAGGATTTTACCTGAAGGAGCTGCAGCAGGAAGCAATAATTGCGATGGACGGGTACTTTAAGTTACTCTGCGTCAACCAAAGGGCGATAAAAATCGCGAACAAGCCTGGCTTCGTGAATCGCACGAAACACATCACTTTCTGTTACTTCTTCGTGAAGGACGAGATTGACGGGCAAATTCAAGCTCACCTACTGCACAACTGGCGAGATGGCAGCTGATTTCCTGACGAAGAAACTGCCACGTCAGAAATTCCAGTACTACGCGGACCTATGCAGAGTCGTAAAGAAGTCCCCCAGGGCAGACCTTCAGGAATGAAGGGGAGTATTGGAATAACCGAAAGGTTATTTAACATTCCTGAAGGTTCTGCCGACATTGCATGAACTCATTTAGAGCAAGCGCAACTCCCACTATCGCGATATGCACGATAGTGCAGAGGTAGGTCAACGGTCGAGAGTCATCCTCTCGACGGGTTGACCAGCCTCCATGGAGGTTACAACTGGAGGTTACGCACTGCAACGATCAAAATTGCAGGAGTTGCAATAGTCACTATTGTTGTAGCGATGCTAGTAAAACGGTTGAATAAGGGAATGTACCCCTTACAGACATAGCTAGTTAGGAACAATATATTCCAATGCAGTGTTTGTTTATTACCTTGTCATTTCCATTCACTATGATCAAGGTCACAAGACTTCCGCTGTATTAACTAGTCCTTCCTAGCAGACTTATCATGTCCAACAAAGATCCTTCAATCATTCTAACACGAGGTTAGGGACGTTCAGAGTTGTCGTTAGTGCTTGGTAGAATATACTTGGTGAAATCACCTACTAGGTACTACTCACTGCTCGCCATATAGTTACAGCGGGAAAATTTAGATGAATGTCGACACTATTGTAGCATGATGGTGCTGCTCGCCACCTCGCCGTAGCTACAAGAGCTTGGAGAAAGGACGAGTCCAACGGACGACTCATTTTTAGACGACAAATTGACATCGGAGATGTCGCGACAGAATGGTGACGGTGCAAATATGAAATTGTATATCGACAGCGTCGTAGTTACAAGAGCTTGGTAAAAGGCTACGATGACCGATGTGACATTCAAATCTGATGATGCAAGAAATTGGAAAAAGGTACGACGACCGAGTGACATTCGAGGAAATACAAAAGGCTAAAAAAACATCCGCTTGCGTCCATACTTCTGACGTTTGACACAGTTAGCACGGGTACTACCCTGCACGAGAACTGTTTTTGCATTTTCACACAAAGAGACTAATAAAGGGACTAAAACACTCAAGCTATTGCGACGCAATTCAATCTTAAACCTCTCCTCGGGGTTACCTCGAAGGGTCCCTGTGTGTGTGGTACCAGCCCCATTCATCGGGTTCGAGTTTGTAGAGGGAGAGAGAGAAGAAGAACGCAATAAAAACAGCAAGAGTACCTTGAACATCGTGCAGCGTTCCATGCAGAACATTGATCATATTAGGCTGAAAACTTGCTATAACGAAGCTTCGTCATAAAATTAAGCCAAGTTGCATCCCAAAAAGTTCTACCATTGCAGTGTTATGATTCGGACAGTGTTGGCCTAACGTCGTAGTACTAGCGTACTAGCGTTGACTCGGTAGCATTTCGTCATCAAATAGCGTAGAAACGAAATACCAGCAAGGAAGAAATTCGCTTGATTGAATTGCTATATTCCATAGTACAATCAGAGAAGGATTATTCCATAGCAGGATTTAATAGCTAGAGCTACCATGGACCTTGGGAATAAATCTGGGAACAACCAGGGATGATCCCAAATAATTCCAAACAACAGAACCACATTGGCTTGACAAAACAGCAATTGGGAGGTTGTTGAACAACCTAGGGTTCAGTTTTTCCAACCCGGGATAACACGAACCAGGTTCAGGTTCTGAAAACAGAAACTATTTCCTCCTACTGCAACCATACACAAGCTGGTTCCGTCGGTTTCTCCTGGCCCTGTAGCATGCAGAAACAGACAAACAACATCCAACTTTCACCTAATTGTACCCCTATAGTACCTGCCCTGCTACATTATAGTTAACCAAACAAAACATTACAATTTCGAGTTGGATAGAACTGAATCTGCGCAGTCAAATAAACCGAACTGCAAAGGTTCCATCTTGGGTTCCTTTGCGAGCTCGTCCTTCCTGCTTGCACTGTTCATAGCGCGTACAATGTTGTGCCGAATGGCATATTCCGCGAGTTCCTGCAAATGCATCAAGCAAAAATTGCGAAAGCAAACAAACACACGAACATACCATTTCACCATTCGCACACGCATGACGACAGGATGTCGTGCAAAATGAATTTGCACCCAACACACTCCCCCTCAACCTGCCGGCTGCATTCTTATCATTCGATGATAGTTCATGCTCATTCCGTTCATGCGCACACAACGCCAATGAGGCTCATCCGCAAGCCTCTTGGTGAGGAGTCTGTTGACTACTGGTGAGTCTTGATGTAAATCGGATTCACCGTCCCCCTCTTTCCTTACGCAGCCAGTGCCACTTGATATACATGTGCTTGTTCAGCCCATGAAGCACAGCGTTCCTGGCCATTCCAAGAGCCCCCTTGTTATTACAAAAGAGTGGTGTAGCAACATTCTGCTCTTGGCCGATCTCCTCCAAAAGCCTCCTCAGCCAAATCACCTCCTTCACCCCGTGGAACATTGCCATGTACTCAGATTCTACCGAGGAGAGCGCCACCTGAGTATGCTTCTTGGACCTCCAACTAACCGGTCCTCCCCCAGCCAGGCAGATGTATCTTCCCACAGATCAGGAATCCTCCACCTCAGAAGCCCAAGTAGCATCGGCAAAGCAAGTGAGAAAGATCTTGCCTTCTCCAAGCCTCTCCCCATTCTCCTTCAGCACCTCAACCCCCTTCTGGTTTACGTGTGCAGATGCGTACTATTGAACTCAAATGTTGGGATGTGCGTTCAGGTACTTCACCACGCGTTCAGCCGCATCCACCTGCTCCTCAGATGGATTCTGCCCTGCCCTTGCCAGCTGCCCAACCGAGAATGAGATGCCGGGCCTCGTGTGAACAGCTGCGTACAAAAGGCTGCCCACCAAGGATTGAAAATGCTGCTGCTCCTCGGCTTCAACCCCTTCATCTTGAGCAGCCTTCACAGCTGCTGCTGCACATTCCAGATCTTCTTCAGACTGCTGGTGAAGAGAAGAATGTCGTCCATGTAGACCAGAAACATCACCAGCTTCTCCCTCTCCCCGTTGAGAAAGAGGCCCTCATCACAGCTGCTGGTCCTGAATCCCATCTCCTCTAGAGAAGCTGCCAACTTCTGGTACCAGTAGCGTGGCGCTTGCTTCAAGCCATAGATTGAATTGTTGATCTTGCACACCCTGCCCGTACCATCCTCATACCCAGGCGGCTGCGTCATGTACACCTCCTCCTCTAAAATCCCGTAGAGGAATGCCGTTGATATATCCATCTGAATGATGTATTTCCCACCAACGGCTGCATCTGCCAGCAATACACGAAGGCTAGGGGGTTTGGCTGTGGGAGCAAAGATATCGTTGTAGTCCTGATTCTTCATCTGCTGAAACCACCAGCTTACTCTTGTAGATGGTGACCTGCCCTTGTCATCGGTCTTGATCCTCAGCACCCACTTGCACTGTACCGCTTTCTTCCCCTCAGGCAGCACCACCAGATCTCATGTCCCATTCTCTAGCTGGCTCTAGTACTCAGCATCCCTAGAAGCCAGCCACTTGTCCCTAGTGCCTCCTTCATGCTGTTGGATGCAAATTCACATTGCACGACATCCTGCCGTCTGTTTGTACGAGTATGCGTGCGTGAATGCATTTGGGTGTGATTGGAATGTTCGTGTGTTTGTTTGCTTTCGCAAATTTCGCTTGATGCATTTGCAGGTACTCGCGCAATGTGCGCTTCGGCACAACATTGTACGCGCTATGAACAGTGCAAGCAGAAAGGACGAGCTCGCAAAGGAACCCAAGATGGAAGCTTTGCAGTTCGGTTGAATTGATTGCGCAGATTCAGTTCTATCCAACTTGAAATTGTACTGTTTTGTTTGGTTAACTATAGTGTAGCAGGGCAGGCACTATAGGGGTACAAATTAGGTGAAGGTTGGATGTTGTTTGTCTATATCTGCATGCTACAGAGCCAGGGGAAACCAGCGGAACCAGCATTTGGCTGGTTGGGCAAAGACAAAACAGGTTCTGTTTTTAGGACCTGAACCTGGTTGTTGTTTTCCCAGGTTGGAAAAACAGAACCAGAGGTTGTTTACCAACCTACCACCTGCTGTTTTGTCCAGCCAGGTTGGTTCTGTTGCTTGGAATTATTTGGGATCATCCTTGATTGTTCCCAGGTTGATTCCCAAGGTCCTTGCTAGCTAGAACTATTTATTCCTTCTCTATTTGTACCTGGAGATAGTCAATTTGATTCAAGCGAATTCCTCTCTTCCTGGAATTTTGTTTCTACGCGGTGCGACGGCAGAATGCTACCGAGTCAATGCTAGCACGCTAGCACTACGACGCTAGGCAAACGCTGTCCGAGCCATAACTTTGCAATGGCAGAACTTTTCACGAGGCAACTTGGTTTATTTCAAAGCTCTTGGAGTGAGCTTCGATATAGCGAATTCTCAGCTGAATCCGATCGACGGTCTGCACGGCACGCTGCGCAACGTTCAAGGTACTCTTGCTGTTTTGACTAAGTCCCTCTTGATCCCTCTCTCTACATACTCGGACCTTAGGATAGGGGCTGGTCCTGTACCAAGCACCCAGGGACCCTTGGAGGTGACCCTGAGGAGAGGTTTTAAGTTGGATAACGTCTTAATAGCCTGAGTTTATTAGGCCCTTACACCAATACATGCTAGCTGGTTCCTCTGGTGCAGGGGCAAGAAAACAGTATGCAGGCTCGTCGTCCTCCCCAGGTCATAGCAATGAGGCAGAATCAGCATGGCCTCGGGGCAAAGGCAACTTGACGGACTGTTGGAGAAGGGGTTCATCCGACCCAGTACATCTCCTTTCGCGGCCTCGATCCTGTTCACGCCGAAAAAGGACGGCTGCCTTCGCATATGCATTGACTATCGCGCGCTCAACCAAGCTACCATCAAGTCTCGCCATCCCATCCCACGCACCGACGACCTCCTCGACCAACTTCGCGACGCTCGCTAGTTCTCGAAAGTCGACCTACGAGGCAGTTACCACCAGCTAAGTGTCTTCGCTGACGATTGTCACAAGACCACCTTCCGCTACGGCAGCTACGAGTTCACCGTGATGCCTTTCGGCCTCACGAACGCGCCGTCGACTTTTCAACTGACCATGAACAGGGTATTCCGGGACCTTCTCGACAAGTGTTTTATCGTATACTTGGACGATGTTTTGATATTTAGCAGTATACGCCAACAACACCTCCGCGACCTCGATGCAGTCTTTAAACGACTCCAGAAGCAGGAGTTGGAGTTTTTCGGGCACGTTATTTGACGCGATGTCATCAAGATCGACCCGAAAAAATCAAGATTATACAGGAGTGGAAGGCACCAACTAATATCACGGAACTTCAGTCCTTTTTGGGGTTCAGTCCACGACTTGCGCTGCTTGCGCGCGACGACGACAAGCATCAGAGCATTTGGTACCTCGATAGCTGTTGCGGGCAGCATATGGCGGGATCGAAGCGCTTCATCTCCAACGCCGTCTTTACCCCCACGGTTACCTACTTCATCATGGCGAACAATGAAAGGCTACGCACTAGTGTGCAAGGAACGTCGTGCTGAAGGCACGCGACAGCAACACGCACATCAACTTGAATGGCGTGCTCATCGTCCAGAACCTGCGCTTTAATATATTTTCGGCGTCCGAACTGATGGACTGCGGCGTGAAGCTTCGCAATGATCTACGAACGCGCAACATTCTCCTCCACTACGCGCCCCCCGACAAGCTGCGCAAATATCTTGGGCGAGCGCGTGCAAACTGTAGAAATTCACTACTATAGCAGCTTGATAGAGCTCGGGAGCACGATTCCAACGCACCAAAGATTGCACGAAACGGTCAACTATAGCCAAAGATACACACAAACATAGAAGTGATAGTGACTGAGCTGATTTCTGGTTTGTGCTTTCTGGTTTTATACTAGAACGCAATACAAAGAGAGAGCATACAAGAAAGGGTCGACCTGGGTCGCACGCTGATTTTCGTCGATGCGAAATTCCAAGCCTTGAATTTCGCCGGGGGAATTCCATTTACTGGAATTCCGTAGACGAGAATTTCCACGACCAGAATTCTGTCGACCACCGGCTGTAAGTTCCGTGCGAATTCCGTTGACTTTGACACTTCGCTGCCGAGACCGGTTTCGCCAAACTGTCCCCAAACTGTCCTGAAAAGACTCTTTTGGGACACTTGAATCGAAAGGTATCCAGATTGAAACTCACGTGCATCATAACTAGCGCCTAGCAGAAACTGTCCTGAATCTGTCCGAGGACACCTTTAGGACAGATTGAAGGTCACTGGTTCGAATCCCAGCGCCAGCATGTTGTTGCTCACGGCAGCAATTCCTTTTAACACGCCCCTTTGCTGTCAGGAGCATGCTGGACCAGCCCTGCTGCTGCACAACAACGGTTGAAGGCTGCCTTGTCGAGCTGCTTCGTGAAGAAATCTGCGGGCTGCACCGTCGTAGGGATGTGCTGCAGCTCCAACTTCATGCGCACCATGTCCTGCAGCCACATGTGGCGACGTTCGACATGTTTGATGCGCCCCTGCAGCCCACCATCCCGGCTGAGCTGTACCGCGGACATGTTGTCGACGTATAGGGTGGTGGGAGCACCAATCTTGAGCAGCTGAAACTTCCACAGCAGGAACCTTAGCTTTCGCCCCTCCTTTCCCGCTTCCATTGCAGCCACAAGCTCGCTCTCGGTGGAGGAGAGTTTGGTCGCACCCTGCAGCTTCTTGGCCTGCCAGGAGACGGCAGCTCCGCCAAGCGTGAAGAGGTAGCCTCCAGTGCACGACCGAGTCTTCTAATCGCCAGCATGATCCGCATCCGCATACCCACAAGGGTCAAGCTCTCCGGTCCTCCGTTGAACAGCAGCCCCATGCCCGGTGAGGCAGGCCAGTAGAAGAGGGTGCGGAAGCGCTCATGCCAATGCGCATCCGTCCTCAGGTGCGCACCAGCTGCAAGGCGACTGCATGCAAAAGAAAGGTCAGGACGAGTAGAGATGGCTGCAAACTGCACCATGCCAAGAATTGTCAAGTACTCGGTCATGGTTCGGTTGGAAAATTGGCCGGCATCCTGCTTGCCAAAGCTGGCAGAGAAGAGAGGAGTGATGGGCTGCTTCTTCGGTGGCGCCCCCTTGAAGAACCGCTGCTGCAACTTCGCCACGTATGCGTTCTGGTGCAGGAGGAGCGTCTTGTTGGGGCGGTCCCGCACAATTTGCAGCCCGAGGTAGCGTTTCACTGGTTCGACCTCACAGCGCTGAAACGCCTTGCCTAACAGCTCCTGCAGCAGCTGCTTGTCTTCACTTGCCGCTAGCAGGTCATCCATGTCGATTAGCAGCCACACGCGCTTCCCCCTCGCCGATTCCTCCTAGTATAGGGCCTGGTCCAGAAGGCTCTTCCTGTACCCCTCCACAAGGAGCACCTTGTCCAGCTCCTTGTACCACAGAAGAGGACTCTGCTTTAGCCCGTAAAGGCTCTTCTGCAGGAGGCACACCTTGCTGCTACCGTTGGTGAAGTAAGGCGGCTGCTGCATGTAGATCTCGTGGTCGATGGTGCCGAAGCTGCAGCAAATACATGCCCATAGCTGCTGTAATTGAGAGGAGCATACGAACGGTGGTGTAGCTGCCAACTGGAGCGTAGGTGTCGTTGTAGTCGATGCCGAAGCGCTGGCTGAAGCCCTTTGCCACGAGCCTACCCTTGTACTTCTCCACAGTACCATCAGGTCGTAGTTTTTTCTTCATAAGCCACTTGACGCAGACAGTCTTGCGACCCTGTGGAAGTTCAGCCAACGTCCACGTGCCTTGCTCGTCAAGGATCTCCATATTGTCCTTCATAACAGCCAACCACTCGTTGCGTTCAGGTCCGGTCAATGCTGCTGCCAGGTCAAAGATGACACCTCCCCAAGCCCCTTCCTCCTCATTCTCATCCGGGTACTCCACTTCGTCGTCGCCGTCCGTATCGCAATCATCCTCAGCAATGTATGCCATGTCGTACGGGTTGTCCTCATCGTCCGTATCCATGGCCGTCATGGCTGATACGGGAAACTGCTGGAGAGACGTAGTGGTGGTGGCACCCCCTCATGATCAGCCGTGTCGCCTCCGTCCTCAAGAGACAATCCTCTGGTCCCACGGGCGCCGAATCAGCACTTGAGGATGGACCGGGAGGTGGCCCAGCCATGGGTGCCTTGCTGCCTGCAGGGCCCACCGAGAGATCTGCTCGTCCCCTTGCATGGACGGCACCGGGACCACGATGACGGTACGTGGTGGCGACAGATTCTGCTCGGGGTCGTGGGGCTCATGAAAGAGAGATGGGACTGAAGCAAAGGGTGGTGTGGGCTGGTCATTCCTGTCACCCACGCGTGCACGCCAATTCTGCCAATGTTCAAGTGACATGTCCTAATAAAAACGTGCATCTCGGGTGATGACCATGCGTCTTGACTCAACATCCATCACACGACATCCCTTGCTTTCCATGCTCATGCCCAAGTGCATGCCCCAACGAGTCTTGCTTGCAAGCTTCCCCTTTCGCTCATCCGCAGGAATGAGGTATTGCACCATGCACCCAAATAAACGAACCATGCACATACATCGGGCTTGACTTTGTACACCACCAAATGAGGGGTCACACCATAGGGCAATGTGGACTGGTGTACACGGTGTACCACCCACAAAAACTGCTGGAACGTGAAGTTCCACCAGTGTGCTTTCACCCCCATGTGCCCCAACATCACACGCATGCCCCCTCAGTTACCGTACGGTTGCGGCGTTCAGCGGCACCGTTCAACTGGGGGGTGGAGGGGCAGGAAAGTTGATGCAGGATTCCTCGTTGCTTCAGCAGCAGCAGAAACTCGTCCGACATAAACTCCTCTCCCCGGTCCGACCGCAACAGATTCAACGTCATCCCTGTCTGGTGTTCGGCTTCAGAAAGCCACTCCTTGAAGGCCGCAAGTGCGTCGCTCTTCAGCCTCAACTTCTTCCCCCAGGTGTACCGTGAGAAAAGGATGTAGTACCTGCTTCCATTCATGGCTGGGGTCTGGATGGACCGCACACGCCAGTATGGATCAGTCCAAGAACCTGCTCCTGTCACTCGTCGTGCAGTGGAAATGATTGGTGAATGAGTTTGGCTTAATGGCAAGAGATGCACGGCATATCCTCACCTCCTTTCTCCAGGTCCATGCCTAATACGCCACCGCTCATGGCTGTCCGCTTCACTGCGTCGAAGTGGACGTGTCCAAGGCGAGCGTGCCACAGGTTGGGCATTGCCTTGGAGCTCACCGCGTACGTCTTGAGGCTGGCCGCTACTTCTTCACTGCCGGTTTTCTCGACGCCACATCAGCAACCACCTTAGACTTGCCATTGCTTGCCGTTGTAGCCACCGTGCCGTTGCATGCCGCTGCGGCCACCGTGTCGTAGCATGCCATTGCGGTCACCGTGCCGTTGCCTGCCGCTGCAGCAGCCATGCCGTTGCATGCCGCTGAAGACGCTGTGCCCTTGCTTGCTGGCCACGGTTTCAGGTCGAAGCAGAGAAGGCGATGGCAGTAGCGTGCCGTTGCATCCACTTGTCCTCCCGATGCGACGTTGTGTGTGACACCTTTTTTGGTTTGCAGATTTCTCCCTTGCCCGTGAGCTGCCCAGGGGAGACCTTGTTGGCCTTCATTCCTGGCACAAATAGGACAGCATGAAGGGTCACACGCAAGCCGTTAGTGCCCGTTAACAGAACTTCACCAACGCCAAGAACTTCTTGCAGTGAACCATCACACCCTTTGACGGATTTCGTTGCAGTTGGGTCACGGATCGCCGTGAACCACTCCTTGTGGCCGGTCACATATTGGGAGCATCTCGAGTCAAGGAACCACAAGTCCTTGTCGCCGGCCAGCAAATTTGTAGCCGAACAAGCGACGGTGAGCGCCACGCCTTCCCGTCCCCTTCAGCTACGTTCGCGGCTGCCGCGGGCGTTGCGTCCTTCTTCTTGTTGGGACACTTGACAGTCATATGCCCATCCTCATTGCAGTTGTAGCAGCGCCCTTTGAAGGGGCCTCGCTTCTTCTCCCGCTTGCCATCCTTCTTCTTGTGTGTCTGCTCCCTTCCTCCTTTCCCTTCCTTCCCGTTGACCCCCGTTGTAGCCTCGATCGTGTTGAGATCGCCCGAGAAAGCAGATGCATCGGTGGTGATATGCTTGTAGCTCTGTTCGATGGAGAGGGTCTGCTCCTCCATCAACACTTCGCTGCACACAGGATTCACCGTCATGTAAGGGCTGGAAATGTCAAGCTTGCGGCAAAGAAATCCGTACTCTGGCGGCAGGCCCTCCAGGGCGCAGCGAACGTGGCCGGTTTCTCCAAACTGTCCCCAAACTGTCCTGACAGGACTCTCTTAGGGTACTTGAATCGAAACTCGCGTGCATCATAACCAGCGCCTTAGCAGAAACTGTCCTGAATCTTTCCAGGGACACTTTTAGGACAGATGAGGATCACGAGTTCGAATCCCAGCGCCGGCATTTTGTTGCTCATGGCAGCATCTCCTTCTAACACAAACAACGGGGTGTATGTGCTCGACTTCGACATCCTGGACTGCACTGGCGACACGGACGAGTTAATCGATATCGTCCCGCTCCGCTTCGAATACATTCAACGGTTCGAATGGAAGCACCCAGACGGCAGGCCTTGGGTGCCCCACCATCAGCATGTGTGCGAGACAGATCTGCACAACCCCGGGCCCGACGGCGCCTGCAGAGACTGCCATACCGCCACCGCTTCCTGCACCAAAATCGCCTGCGAAGGACTTGAGGAGATCGAATGTCGTCCATGTAGACCAGAAACATCACCAGCTTCTCTCTCACCGTTGAGAAAGAGGCCCTCATCACAGCTGCTGGTCCTGAATCCCATATCCTCTAGAGAAGCTGCCAACTTCTGGTACCAGTAGCGTGGCGCTTGCTTCAAGCCATAGATTGACTTGTTGATCTTGCACACCCTGCCCGTACCATCTGTTGGGTGCAAATTCACATTGCACGACATCCTGCCGTCTGTTTGTACGAGTATGCGTGTGCGAATGCATTTGGGTGTGAATGGAATGTTCGTGTGTTTGTTTGCTTTCGCAATTTTCGCTTGATGCATTTGCAGGTACTCGCGCAATGTGCGCTTCGGCACAACATTGTACGCGCTATGAACAGTACAAGCAGAAAGAACGAGCTCGCAAAGGAACCCAAGATGGAAGCTTTGCAGTTCGGTTGAATTGATTGCGCAGATTCAGTTCTATCCAACTCGAAATTGTTCTGTTTTGTTTGGTTGACTATAGTGTAGCAGGGCAGGCACTATAGGGGTACAATTTAGGTGAAGGTTGGATCTTGTTTGTCTGTATCTGCATGCTACAGGGCCAGGGGAAACCAGCGGAACCAGCATTTGGCTGATTGGGCAAAGACAAAACAGGTTCTGTTTTTAGGACCTGAACCTGGTTGTTGTTTTCCTAGGTTGGAAAAACAGAACCAGAGGTTGTTTACCAACCTACCACCTGCTGTTTTGTCCAGCCAGGTTGGTTCTGTTGCTTGGAATTATTTGGGATCATCCCTGGTTGTTCCCAGGTTGATTCCCAAGGTCCTTGCTAGCTAGAACTATTTATTCCTTCTCTGTTTGTACCTGGATATAGTAAAACATTGATTCAAGCGAATTCCTTCCTTGCTGGAATTTCGTTTCTACGCGGTGCGACGGCAGAATGCTACCGAGTCAATGCTAGCACGCTAGCACTACGACGCTAGGCAAACGCTGTCCGATTCATAACTTTGCAATGGCAGAACATTTCGCGAGGCAACTTGGCTTGTTTTAAAGCTCTTGGAGCGAGCTTCGATAGAGCAAATTCCCAGCTTAATCCGATCGACGGTTTGCACAATACACTGCGCGGCGATGAAGGTACTCATGCTCTTTTGATTGCGTTCTTCTTATCCCTCTCTCTACAAACTCGGACCCGAGGATAAGGGCTGGTCTTGTACCACGCACCCAGGGACCCTTGGAGGTGACCCCGGGGAGAGGTTTAAGTTTGAATTGCGTCTTAATAGCTTGAGTTCATTAGGTCCTTACACCAACAAGCTGGTATCAGAGGTGCGGTATAGCGATCCTCGTTATAGGTAGCTATGGCGGGAAATACCTCGGCGGGAGCTGGTGAATCTTCAGCCCAAGATCGTAGCGGCAGCCAAGATTCTGGTGTTTCGGCGCCAAGGGGAGCGCGAACAAACCAGGGCTCGCCGATCAAGGAGGTGCTAAAGAACTTCACCGTCGAGAAGTTCAATGGTGAGGGCTATGATGATTGGGCCTGGAAAATGCAATTATATTTCCGTCAGATTGGATTGCTGAAACTAATGATTGGGGAGGAGCCTAGACCGAGTGACCCTGCGCTGCAGGAAGAATGGGACGAGCGCTCCTCGGCTGGCTACTACTTAATGTCGCAGAGTTTGGAGCTGAACCAGCGACACCACGTCATGCACCTGCTGCCGGAGGATAAGTGCGGTCCGAAGGCGTGGACCGTGTTGAAGGAGCTGCACGCCACAACCTCCGTTGTCGCAACGTTAACGCTGGAGAGGGAGCTGTCCGCGTTGCGCCTGAGCAAGGGAGAGCCGGTGCAGCCTGTCCTGGACAAGATGCGCGACCTCTACGCGAAGTTGGCGACCGCGGGAATCACCTATCCGGAGCAGACCAAGTGCTTGAAGATGCTGTCGCTGCTCCCGGAATCGTGGCTTCAATTTACGAGCGGATTGAGCCTGCCGCAGAACCAGAGCTTGTGGACGCTCGAGTGGGTGCGGACGAAGATTCTGGAGGAGGACTTCCGTCGCCGCCAACTGAGGGGTGGAGACGACGGCAGCAGTGGCTACGGGATGCAAGGGAGCCGACATGGCAGAGGACGTGGTTTCGGTGGTGCTGGACGCGGTAAAGAAGGACGACGACTCCAACGACCAACAAGGAGGTACCGGTTGGGGTCACGGTGCGAAATCTGGACGTGGGGGCAAGTCGGGTGCTGGTGGCAAAATGAAAGGGAGTTGCTGGTATTGTGAGAAGGAGGGGTACCCCTGGTTTTTGTGCTATAAGAAACCCGATGGTTGGACCCCCCAGAATCGTCACCAGGATGGCGGCGCGCGGAGGAACCAGAAAAACGGCGCGAACATGGTCGCCGATTCGCTCGACAACAACCCGAAGAGCAACGGCGGTGCGGAGAAGAAGAAGGAGCGCACCGCGGGCCAGTTCTTCCATATTGGAGAGCAGGGGGAGCAAGGAGACGCCTCTGCCAAGGTTGGAGCAGAGCTGCACCCCCTGGACTATTGGGCGTTGGACACGGGCGCTGCTTGGAAGATGACGCCGCGCAAGGACCTGCTGGACGACGTACGCACTGCACCGATCAACGAGGTGTGCTCCGCCTCTGGACACGCGCTGAAGGTAGCTGGTGCGGGACGAGCTGCGTTTAAGGGAGCGGATGGCAAGCCAGTGGTGCTGCACGACGTTCTCCTCGTTCCTGATCTCAAGGCCAACCTCATCTCCCTCCGTAAGCTTGCCAAGGCTGGGGCGAGCAATAACACGGATGGGGCTCGCACGTACAAGGGGCAGCTGGGCAATCGGGTGCTTTGGGATCTGCACGAGAGCAAGGACGTGTACAGATCCATGTGGCAGCTGCCGGCGTTGGCGTGGCACGGTGGGGGGCAGGCTGGAGAGGGGACTGCATCCCAGGGGGAGTGCAACGCCGTTGGAGGGGTTGGTGTGAAAGTGTCGGCCAGATCTGGGGAGACGGATTGGGCAACGGCACACCGACGCTTGGGGCATGTGGCAATGCCCTTGTTGAAGCAGTTGGAGAAGGATGGAGCCGTTAAGGGTCTGAAACTGAACGGACAGCCACCCGATGATAACTGTGAAATATGTTTGCTCTCAAAGTTTACCCGTTTTCCCTTCCATAGTGTGGCTGGCAGGAGCAAGAAGCCTTTGGAGCTGGTTCACATGGACTTGGTGGGGCCGCTGCCGGTGCAAGGGCACAAGGGGGAGCGGTATTTCCTAACCATTGTGGATGATTGGAGCAGACTCATGTGGGCGTATCCGCTGAAGCAAAAGGACCACGCCGCCTTCACGTTACGGGAAGATTGGCTGCCATTCGTGGAGGAGCAAGCGGAGTGTGTGGTGAAGCGGATTAGGACAGACCGGGGTGGTGAGTTCCTTGGAGCGGATTAGGACTATTTGTACTGCCCTTTTATCTCAATGACATCATTCCTGCACAGTTGATTCTCACAGGAATCCCAGCCACTAGACCATTGGGGAAAAGGGCTTGTTAAATAGCGGGTCATGTAAAAATATGGAAACAGGAATGAATCGAATGGGGGGGTACAAACATACAAGTAGGAAACCCTAATGGGTTGTATCCCTAATGGTACCCCAATATAGCCTACACGGAGATATTGCATTTGACACACCCCCGTAGGCTAAGTGGGGGACAACAAACGGTCACAAGACCAGTCAAGAGAAGAAACAAAGAACAAAGATCAGAGTGGATCTCAAGGACACCACACATTCCGAGCACAAGCAAGCGGCCACAAGGCCAGTTCACATGCAGAGTTATAATAGCAAAAGCAGTACAATGATTACAACCTAGCAACCAGAAACTTGCAGGTTTATATATCAAAGTACATAACAAGATCAAGAGACAAGCAAATGAGGCAGAGTGGGCACAAGCCCAAGAGCAGTGCAGAAACGGTGATGATCAATAGACCCAAGGGCCTTGGTGAAGACATCAGCAGTGTTGGCCCGTGTGGCCACGTAAGCAAGACAAAGCTGACCACGCTGCTGCAGCTCTCGCGTGAGGAAGTAACGGAGAGCAATGTGCTTCGTTCTGTGCTCCAGTCTCTGGTCCTGACACAAGGCAATCATAGCCTTGTTGTCGACGTACAGAACTGGAGGAGAACGAGGCCGCTCACCCAAGTCGGTCAGCAGGTAGGTCAGCCAGCGGAGCTCCTGTGCAGCCATAGCCACAGCGTAGATCTCGGCCTCACAGCTGGAACTAAGTACGGAAGAAGAGCGAGTGGACCTCCACGAGACAGAACCAGTGCCGAGGCTGAAACTGTACCCCTGTGTCGACCGGTGAGTCGCCTGCACGTCAGCCCAAGAAGCGTCTGGTGAGAACAACTGAACCCGGTCCTCCAAGCACGAGCACCATGCCCGATGTACTTGTTAGAATAAGCAAGCAGGAATGATGGAGTAGGTAGCATGCATGAGTACAAGTACCTAACCCTAAAGTGTTGTACCCCTTAGGGTAAGCCCCACTACAGCCTAGAGATAACAAATGTAATTTGACACACCTTCATAGGCAAAGTGGGGGATAGCAAACACATCGGACGGTCACAAGACCAGTCTAGCAAGAGAACAAAGCAAAGCAAAGCTCAGGGTGGATCTTTTTAGAAAGCAGTAGTAGTTGCAGAAGTAGCGAGGCTCAGGCAGGGCGGCGCGGCTCGGGCTGGGAGGCGCGGCTCGGCAGGGCGGCGCGCGGGCTGCAGGGGCAGCGCGCACGGGCTGCAGGGGCGACGTGAGGACTGCAGTGGCAGCGCGCATAAGCTCTGGGTACGGACCACTCGGCTCTACGGACTCGTCCGAAGGTGGAGCTGAGAGCGAGTGGCCGGTAGACAGAGGAGTGGGCTGTGGCGAGGACCACGTGAAGTCGAAGCGCTGAAGGACCTGCTGCACCATGTGTAAATGAGTGAGGGTGATGGTGCGGCGTGCTCTGTCCCGGGTGATCTGCAAGCCAAGATAGCTCCGCAACTCACCCAGGTCAGTGCAGCTGTGTCTCTCTTGCAGCTCCGCCTTCACCAAGGCCAGAGCCTCAGTGTCAGCAGTAGCAAAAACCAAGTCGTCAACGTACACGAGAACGTAGAACGGCGGCAGAGAAGTGTCTGTGCGCAGAAACAGCGAAGGGTCAGCAGTCGAGGGAGCGAAGCCAAGAGCCGCAAGTGTAGTCCTCAGTGTGTCGTGCCACTCGTGGGGCGCCTGTCGTAGGCCGTAGACTGGTCGCCGAAGAATCCACTGGGTACCCTCAGGAAACGACCCAGTGAAGCCACGTGGACGGCGCAACCAGATAGCCTTGTGAAGGCTGCCCTGCAAGAAGGTTGTCGAGAAGTCGAGGGAGTGCAGCTCGTAGTCGCGCTCTGCTGCAACGTGCAGTAGCACCCGAAGAGTGGTCATCTTTGGGGTGGGGGAGAAGGTCTGAAAGAAGTCAACCCCCTCACGCTGACTGAAGCTTCGTGCAACGTAACGCGCCTTGAAGGCAGGCGGAGAACCCGGCGGCCGCTTCACCCTGAAAATCCACATGCCATCGACTATGTTCGCCCCAGGTGGGGGAACCTCGTCGACGTAGGTGCCTGTGGACTTCCAGGAAGCCAACTCTGCGTCCATGGCTATCTGCCACTGAGAGGAGTACGGACCCTTTATCGCCTCTGCGTAAGTGCGTGGGGTTGGAATGTCCAGTGCATCCGGGTCTCTCTCAGGGCAAAGTAGCGTGGACGCGAGATGAGGTTCAGCGGCTGCTAGGCACTCCAGCTCAAACTGCCTGTCCTCAAGGACGTCACAGCCAAGGGCAAGCTCACCCCCGACGGACGGATGACAGGAAGAGTAAAAAACAAGACTCGCAGTGTAGTCAAGGCGGCACAAAGCGGCAAAGTCAAAGGAAGGGTCAGTCACAACTGTGGCAAGGAGACGAGTGACAGTCGGACTGACAGCACGGACAAGGTCAGACTCAGGGTCAGGAACGTGCGGAAGAGAGGACGCGGGAGGCGTCGGCAGGACAACACGCTGTGGAATAGAGGAAGGACGGAGTGTCATATCGTGATTTCCCGGTACAGCCGGAGCACGAGGACGACGAACACGACGAACACGAGCAGGGACAGAAGCTCTAGTCTCAGGCTCTCGACGCTCAGGAGTGGAAGTACGAGTCTCAGGCTCACGACGCGCAGTCTGGGACGCAGTCACCTCAGTGTGAGGAGCAGGAGCAGGCAGCGGGGAGCCAGGCAGTAGCTGTGGCTGAGACTGGTCAGTCGGTGGGAACAGTAACGGAGGAGTAGTACCAGCAACCGGGAACTGATTAGCAGCAGACGGGAGACTGAGAAGGTGACGAAGCGCCGACGGCTGCGGCTGAGTAGTCGCACCCCTAGAACCTCCAGCTCCAGTAGCAACAGCACCCCCAGAACCAGTACCACCAGCTCCACCACCGGGACTGCCCCAACGGACAGCCCACTCGTGAAGCTGCAGCGGCGAGAGCGACTCCTGCCGACTAGCACCACTAACTCCAGTACCTCCAGTAATACCTCCAGTAGTACCTCCAGTGTCAGCACCGCCTCCAGTACTAGTACCTCCAGCACGGCCAACTCCAGGAACACCAGTACTAGCACCTCCAGGGCCAGTACCTCCAGTACCTCCAGCAGCACCTGCGCCTCCAGTACCTCCAGCAGCGCCTGTGTCTCCAGTACCAGGAACACCAGCACTAGCACCTCCAGGGCCAGCACCTCCAGAACATGCAGCAGCACCTGCGCCTCCAGTACCTCCAGCAGTACCTGTGTCTCCAGGACCAGGAACACCAGCACTAGCACCTCCAGGGCCAGCACCTCCAGAACCTGCAGCTCCAGCACGTCCAGCGCCACCACCAGGACTGCCCCAACGGACAGCCCACTCGCAAAGCCGCTCCGGCGAGAGAGACTCCTGGCGACGTGAGCCAGGACTACCCGCAGCAGCACCCACAGCAGCAGTACCTCCAGCACCTCCAGCAGCATCAGGAGTCCCAGCACCTCCAGCTCTAGTAGTACGAGCACGGCTAGCTCCACCACCAGGGCTGCCCCACTGCCCACTCGCGAAGCCGCTCCGGCGAGAGAGTCTCCTGCCGACGTGCACCAGTGCCACCAGCACTAGCAACCCCAGTACCACCAGTAGCAGAACCTCCAGCTCCAGCAGTGCTAGCACCTCCAGCTCCAGCAGTCCCTGCACCTAGCTCCACCACCAGGGCTGCCCCACTGGACAGCCCACTCGCGAAGCCGCTCCAGCGAGAGAGCCTCCTGCCGACTTGTACCAGGACCACCAGCACCAGTACCTCCAGTACCTCCTGTACCCAAAGGACACTCAGCACCCCCAGAACCAGCACCCCCAGTGGTACCACCTCCTGCAGCACCATAGTCCACAGCGACAGGCTGCAGCGGCGGTGAAGACGGTCGAGGCGGAAACCCAGGAGGGACCGCCAAGCGCGCAGAGCGGCGAGGGGTCACGGTGGCAGCAGGAGTCGGGTCACCCCCCTCAGCTGGGCCAGAGGTATCAGAGGAGACCTCGACTGGCTCAACCAAGGGGGACGGGTCAACGTGAGACACACCTGAGGGAGCAGGACCCTGCGGGGGGAGTGGGGCTACCGGAGGGGGGGGGGGGGTCGGAGACCAGTGCGAGAGGCGGGAGGGGCACGGGGGAACTGTGGTGGGGGTGGAGACGGTAGAAGCAGACAGACTCGTCAAAGGTGACGTCCTGGGAGGAGAGAACACGACGAGAACACGGGTGGTAAAACTGCCAGCCCGGGGCGTCGGTAGGGAAGCCAAGGAAGACGCAACGAAGAGTGCGGGGAGAGAGCTTCCCCGCGGGGGGGGGGGGGTCGCGAACAAGCGAAAGGGCACCCCAGACCCGAAACGGCGACGCCGTCCTCTGCAGAGTGGGAGAGGTCTCCGGGTGGGAGACACGGGGCCAGAGGTTGAGTTGCTCAGCAGCGTATCGGACTTCAAACGGCCACAGAAAATGGGGAGCAGCCGCATGGACGATGGAGGTGCGAGCAACCTCCATCACCAAACGAATGCGGCGCTCTGCAATCCCATTCTGCTGTGGAGAGGCCGGAAGCGTGAACGTCTGGCGGATGCCCTCAGCACCACAGAAGTCCTCGAGGAGGCCGGAGGAAAACTCACCACCTCGGTCAGAGTGCAGTCGCAGGACCGGGAGGTCCTGCTAAAACCGAGCACTGAGCTGGCGACGGACAGCACGGATCCAGCGGATCAGAACACTGCGGACCTCCGCCTTGCTCTGCAAGGGGAAGACCATGGTGTAGCGCGTGTAGTCGTCTACAACCAGCAAGAAGTAGCGCTCTCCTCCCTGTCCAGGGACTCGGGCTGGACCCCACACGTCCATGTGGAGGGTTTGCAGAGGAGCTGTGGTCGGAGGAAACGAGGAGGAGTGAGGAGCGGCGCGCTGCCGCCCCTCGACGCAGGGAAGGCACGGCGGCGCAAGCGACCTCGGGAGCGGGGGCAGGGACCTGGGAAGCCCAGAGGCAAGGAGACGGGAGTGCATGCCACGAAGGCGTGGCAGGGAGGGGTGGCCAAGACGGTGGTGCCAGAGGAGAGTCTGGTGCGTGAGGAGACGACACGAGCAAGACGCAGCGACCTCAACCGACGCAGCTACCTGACCTGACTCAGCTACCAGTGCAGACTCAGTGGTCAGTGTGTACAGGCCAGACCCAGGCCTCCGAGTGAACGTGGCGAGGTGCTCACCAGTGCGCGAGTCCGTACGGATCGCCACTAGCTCGCCTCCAGGCTGGGTGACAGTGGTAGCCACCAAGTTCTTAGCGAACGAGGGGAGGTGGAGACCTGTGAGGAGGCAGGAAGGGGCCGCCGGACAAGGGAGAACAGTAGCGCCACGCGCAACCACCAGGCCCCCGGAGGGGTCGGCAAGTGTGACAGGGACAGGGACCGTGAGCAGTGTGACTGTGGTGCTGTCGCGGAAGAATCAACGAGACGCGCCTGAGTCGAGAGTAAAAGTGTGCAAGGCCTCCGCAGGCTCTGCACCTGCGCTAGCTGAGTCAACAACACCAAGACTAGCAGCCTCTATAGCTCCAGGTGCCTCTACACCCCCAGTACGAGTACTCCGAGACCCTCCGCCACGGGGGCTGCCCCACCGGACAGCCCACTCACGAAGCTGCTGCGGGGAGAGAGTCTCCGGCAGACGCTGCTGCTACTGCTGTCCAACCCCAGAACCTCCGCTACTACCAGCGGCACTACCAGCAGGAGTAGACTCACAAGGACCTCCAGTAGTAGCACCCCAGGCTCCGCCACCGGGGCTGCCCCACCGGACAGCCCACTCACGACGCTGCTGTGGCAAAGGCGGCTTCCGCCGACAAACACGGCTAGCTCCGCCACCGGGGCTGCCCCACCAGATAGCCCACTCGCGAAGCTGCTGCGGCGAGAGAGACTCTTGCACACTCGGCTACCGCTGACGTAGGACAGTGGTAGTGGTCATGGCAGGCAGTGGCCGCTAGTAGCAGTAGCTGCGCAGTAGTAGTAGCACAGGCGGCAGTAGCAGCGTAGCAGCACTCGGGGCAAGGCGGCGCTAGTGCGGGACAGGGCAGTGCTGGGCAGCTCACGCGGGTGGCAGCAGCACTTAGGGCGGCAGCACCTAGGGGGACAGCACCTAGGGCAGCAGCAGGCGGTAGCACCTAGGGCGACAGCAGCAGGCGGTAGCACCTAGGGCGGCAGCAGCAGGCGGCAGCACCTAGGGCAGCGGCACCTAGGGCGGCAGCAGCAGGCGGCACTTGCGCGCGTGCAGGGCAGGCGCGGGTCGTTGGGCAGCAGGGTGCACTGGGCGCTGGGCAGCAGGGCGCGCTGGGCAGCGGGGCAGGGTGGTACGACTATGTCGGAATCCCAGCCACTAGACCACTGGGGAAAAGGGCTTGTTAAATAGCGGGTCAGTGCGCCCATAATCCCCCAGGCCGGCGAGCCTGTAACCCTTCCATAGCAGGGCTGACGTTTCAAGTTTTTGCCTCCCTGTACAAAAAAATAAAAATATGTTTGAGTCTGAAGGCAGTTCGGCCATTAAATGGCCAGTCTGATTGCTCAGTCACCAGATGTTCACTTCACTGATCGCTCAAGGTTCAGGGTTGCGCTTTGCGACAATTTCACTACTAGCAATGCACGTTTCGTGATGGGTGCACGGTGCGTGTGGCAGCACTGTATGTCAGCTTGCGGCGTTGCGCAACGTTGTGCTGTACATCACAGCTGTATGTTTTGTCCACATTACGTGGTTCCGGGTCCCACGCGCCACAAATACAAGAAGGTCTCGCTGTGTGGCACTCGGTGGAAATTTCGAGGAACCTTCGCCCACGCGAAAATTTTAGCAAGGGGGAGGAGGGAGGGGGTGTACCAGCTGGAGATTTCGGGGAACCTTCGTCTCGGTAAACTCGCATTCAGGGACCGCAGACACAATACCCTGTACAGTCAGACTTCGCAATTAGTACAGTCCGAAGCCCATTACATGTAATCAGGGGCCCTAAAACATCAAGTCTGACTCAATCAGGGATGAAAAATCAACTAATATGAATTACCAGTTTCCAGTGCCTAGACAGTCTGATTTGTCAGACTAATCAGACTAAATAGTTTGATAGCGTCAGCCCTGTTCCCTAGAATCAATCGGGCATCCCAGTGCTAGTCTTCTGACACCCCCCCTCACAGGGATGCCCTAGGACACGGCACAGCGGCAACGCCAATATGGGCACACATTGGGATTCGAACCCGACCTTCGCTATGATACCGCGTCAGAATCCTAGCCACTAGACCACTGTGATAAAAGGGCTTATTAAATAGTAACCCCCCAAGCCAGCGAGCCTGTAAACCTTCCCTAAGATCAATCGGGTTTCCTCAGTGTTGGTCTTCTGACACCTCCCCCTCACAGGGATGCCCTAGGACACGGCACATCGGCAACGCCAACATGTGCACACACGGCGATTCGAACCCAAGACATTCGCTCTGATACCATGTCAGAATCCTAGTAACTAGACCACTGAGATAAAAGGGCTTGCTAAGTAACGGGTCAGTGCGCCCATAACCCACCAGGCCAGCGAGCCTGTAACCCTTCCCTAGGATCACTTGGGCATCCCCAGTGCTGGTCTTCTGACGGACTAGCTAGCCTCTGACACAAACGGCTACAAGGCCAGTTCAAGAGTTCACTAATATATATAAATAGCAAAACGAGCAGAGCAAGGGCATGTCTGAACAAGGGCAAGCTGTGAACAGAACATGTGGTGATCACCAGGCTGGAGAGCCTTGATGAAGATGTCTGTAGTGTTGCCCACTGAAGCCACAAAGACCAAGCGTCCGCGTCGCTGCAGCTCTCGCATCTGGAAGTACCGCAGATGGATGTGCTTCACTCTGCTCTCCAGTCGAGGCTCTCGACACAAGAGAATCATGGCGTTGTTTTCAGAACAAGGTCGGTGCAGAGCTAGGCCGCTCACGTAGGTCAGTGAGCAAGAAGCTCAGCCATCGGAGCTCTTGAGCGGCCATAGCACCGGCGTCGATCTCAGCCTCAGCACTAAACGAAGCCACAGACGACGAACCCTAGACCTCCACGATACGGCTCCAGAGCCCAAGCTGAAACAATACCCCTAGGTCGACCTGCTGGTCTCCAAGTCGTCGGCGTAGGACGAGTCACAGTGTCCAGTAAATGAAACTATGAACGAGAGAATGAATGAGTAGAAATTAAACATACAGGGGTAGATATAGCTAACCCTAACCCAACCTAGCGTAAATGTGTAACACCTAGACTAGAACAAACAAAGCATATGAAATATAATTTGACACAGTAAGTCGCACTAGATGTGTCCCTCTAAGCACAATCCCTATCCCTGATATCGTCGCCAGGTACTTCGCTTCCCTCGTAGCAGCCGTCCAGTGCACAGGACGGTGTCTCCCAGTCGCAACAAAGCGAGCCAGGATTCTGAGTGGGTAAGTGAGGTCCGGACGAGTACAACCCATTACGTAGATATGGTAGCCCATACGCTCTGCATAAGGACCACTAGGCTCAAAAGGCTCGTCAGGAAGAGGAGCAGTGAGTCTGTGGTCAACAGCAAGAGGAGAGGGCTGTGTGGTGGAGAAATGAAGCTCGAACCGCTGAAGAACTTGCAGTATCATGTGTCACTGAGTCAAAGTGATGGTGCGGGCGTCTATGTCCCTAGTAATCTGCAAACCAAGGTAGCTGCGCAGTTCACCAAGGTCAGTGCGCATACGTCTCTTCAGCAATTCAGACTTCACTCAAGCCAAGGCAACCCTGACTGCTATGGCGAAAGGACGTAGACAAGGACGAAGAAAGGAGTAGATCCAGAACGAACGAACGAATAGTGACGGGTCGGCGGTCGAAGGACTGAACCCGAGGCAGCAAAATTGGAGCGAAGGGTGTCGTGCCACTAACGAGGAGCCTGGCGGGGACCGTGGACTGGTCCTCTCAGGCTCCACTGGGTCCCAGGCGGGAAAGTGCCAGTGAAGCCAAGAGGACGACGCAGCCAGATCCCCTCGTACATGTTGCCCTGTAAGAGGGCAGTGGAGAAGTCTAGTGAGTGCAGCTCGTAGTCTCGCTGTGCTAGAACGTGTAGTAGCACCCGAAGAGTGGTCATCTTCGGGGTGAGGGAGAAGGTCATAAAAAAGTCTACCCCCTCATGCTGGCAAATGCCTCTTGCCACGTAGCGCGCCTTGAAGACAGGTGGCGATCCAGGCGGCCGCTTCACCTTGAAGATCCACATGCCATCGACTACGTTCGCCCTGGGTGGGGGAACTGCGTCGACGTACGTGTCTGTGGACCTCCAAGACGCCGTCTCTAAGTCCATGTCTGTTATCCACTGAGAGGCTTACGGTCCCGACATTTCCTCAATGCAAGTGCGAGGAGTCAGGATGTCTCGAGCGTCAGGGTCAACCTCAGGGGCTAGCAGAGATGGGGAGAAGTGGCAGTGAGGAATGCCATCTCAAACTGCCTGTCTTCTATGACGTCACAGCCAAGGGCACAATCACCCCCCCCTCCCCCCCCCTCCCCCCCCCCCCCCCAAATCAGAGGATGGGTAGGAGGAGCAGCCACGAAACGGGTGGCGAAGTCAAGGCGGCATGTAGCGGCAAATTCAGTCATAGTGGCAACAAGAGCCGCGAAAGATGACGGAGAGGCAGTAGGGTCTGTCACGAGAGAGGAGAGAACATGTGAGACAATAGGGCGACCAGCACGGTAGTAGTTAGTGAGAGGCAATGAGGAAATAATGAGAGCCGACGAAGGAGGCAACGGGAGGACAGACGGAGGTGGAGAACGAGCAGGGCTAGGACGAAGGAAAGCAGACTGGAGGTCCCGAACAGGAGACGAGTGACGAGCACCCGAACAAGGAGAGGTCCAAGGGGAATGGACAACAGGAGGAGACGGCCGTGACCGAGGAGGAGACCGAGCGGGAGCCGAGTCCTGAGGAGGAAATGTAGGATCGTGAGCAGGAGGAGACGGTGAGCGGTCAAGAGGAGAGGAAGGAAGACCAAGGGTCTGAAGTCCACTCACAGGTGGCGTCGACCGCTGCAGCAAAAGCTGCTGCGGCGTCTGCGGCTGCGGCTACTGCTGCTGCTGCCGCTACTGCGGTGTCTGCGGCTGCGACTGCGGTTGCTGCTACTTCGGTTGCTGCTACTCCTGTTGCTCCCCCTGCTGAAGACGCGTCCCTTCCTCCCTTGTCACTCACCCCACTGCTCCTCCATCTGACTCAGCTCTTGTCCCATCCTCCGTATGAAGGGGGTGAGTTTGCCCTTGGCTGTGACGTCCTAAATGACAGTCTGTTTGAGCTGGCTTTCCTTGCGGGCGCTGCTCCTCAACTCTGTACCATGCTGCTAGCCCCTGAGGGTGATCCTGACGCCTTTGACATCCCTACTCCTCGCACTTACACAGAGGCAGTTTCAAGATAGTGGACCTCTTAGTGGATAGCAGCCATGGACGCAGAGATTGCATCTTGGAGGTCCACAGGCACTTACGTCGACGCAGTTCCCCCTCTTGGGGCGAACGTAGTCGACGACATGTAGATCTTCAAGGTGAAGCGGCCACTATCATCGCCACATGTCTTCAAGGCGAGTTATGTGGCTAGGCGCTCTAGTTAGCGAGAGGTGGTACACTTCTTTCATACCTTCTCCCCCTCCCCGAAGATGAATACTCTTCAGGTACTACTTGTGAGTATCGATGATCGAGTTCCAAAAATATATATTAATCACCTCGGTACAGCATGAGGCTATATATAGGCATGAAACAAGGCAAGGTAACCAGGTGTTACGAGAAGGTTCCTAGGATCACGAAGCAGCGGGATCAGGACCTTCTCAAATCCGGTAAAATAAATTCGGCGGAATCACGCGTACGCAAAGTCACGCGAAATAAACCGAAATGAAACAAAATCCGTTGCACGCAACCTAATTCGGTGCTATAACTATAATAATTTTATTAAAGCAACAAATCTAGGAAAACTATCACACATGATAATAGAAAATAGAAATATGCAAGAATGGGTAAGCACGGTCGCTGTACTCTCACACGTCCCCCCCTCAAAACTGGGTGGCGTGAGAAACACCCTGCTTGACAAGATAGTCCTTGAGAGCACGGCGTGCGTT
Source organism: Closterium sp. Naga37s-1 (assembly GCA_947471745.1). NCBI lineage: Eukaryota > Viridiplantae > Streptophyta > Zygnematophyceae > Desmidiales > Closteriaceae > Closterium > Closterium sp. Naga37s-1. The sequence goes on from CANJKZ010000813.1 coordinate 1,472,817, forward strand.
GCCCATATTAGCTTATGTAACCCAGTTGTCCTCCGATGGGTCATATCCCTTCCAGAGGATTAGGAACTCGAGCGTGTTGCCGCGTCTGCGTCGATGAGCGAGGACACGTTCCACCTCGTACGAGAACAGGTGGCGGTGGCGGTCACCATGGTCTCAACCCAAAAAGGACCACAGAAGCGAGGTTGGAGCTTGGACGGAAGACGACACAAGTCCAAGTTGCGAGTGTCGAGAAGAACTTGATCTTCGACGGCTACTGAGTGATCACGTCACTGTCGATCTACATATTGCTTATGGGAGTTCTGCATCGTGGTGAGACGTCGTTGAGTCTTCTCCCATAGCTGTTGCATGGTGGTGACGATGTCGTGTGCGGCTTGGACGTGTGCCGGTGTAGTTGGCTGTTGTGGTGTGATAGGTTCTCGTCCATAGCACATGAAGAAAGATGATCTCCCAGTGGCCGCGTGTGAAGCGTTGTTGTAGGGGAACTCTAGGGTCGGTAACTATAGATCCCATTGGCTGTTCAACCACCTGATTGAGTCGCTCTGTCTGTCCATCTGTCTGGAATGCTGAAGACATTGCAAGCCTTGACCCCAACAAACCCATAAGTTCACTTCTGGAAACTTTGGGTCTGTGTCTGAGATGAGCGTAGCAGAAATTCCGTGGATGGTGACGATGCGGTCGAAGACGAGGCGTGAAGTTGCTTCAGCTGTAGCCGTGGCGCTGGTAGGGATGAAGTGTCACATTTTAGAGAATTTATCGATCACTACGAGTATAGCATCATCCCCTCGTGTGGTCGATGGCAGTCCAGTGATGAAGTCTGTACTTACAACCTGCCATGGGTGCTCTGGTACGGGTAGAGGCTGAAGTAACCCTGTTTTTTTCTGCTTGCTACTCTTCATCCGCTGGCACGTGTCGCATGAGGTGACGAACTGCTGCACGTCCGTTGCCATCCGGGGTCAGTAGTAATACTTTGCTATTCCTGCAAGGGTTTTCTTACTTCCGAAGTGTCCCGCATATGCCACATCGTGGAACTCCTCCAGTAGGATCTGTCGGAGCGGGGCGTAGCTCGGAACCCATTTTTTTCCGAAGTGTCCCGCATATGCCACATCGTGGAACTCCTCTGGTAGGATCTGTCGGAGCGGGGCATAGTTCGGAACCCATTTTTTTCGTACTGCTAAGTCCTTCTACCACTGTAGTAGTTTATGCTTCTCTGCTGTTGCGAAATCTGCATCCACGGAGTACCCATATTGGAACAAGCCCTTGAGTAGGGGGTTCATCCCATCGAGCTGGATCCCTGCTACATGTCCAAGTCGGCTCAGTGCGTCTGCTATGTTGTGTAACCCTGGCTTGTAGACGATGTCATAGTGGAAATGTGTTTCGAGGAAGTCCATCTACCGCACATGTTGTCGTGAGAGCGTAGGCTGCGTCTTGAGGTATTTGCGGCTGCACTGGTCGGTGTGGACTGTGGTTTTAAATCTGTCTGCGTAACACCTCCACGCCTTGAAGCCTGTGACGATTGCTAAGGCTTCCTATCGTGTATGGGGCAGTTAGTTTCAGCTCCGTGTAGCTTCTTACTCAGGTAAGCGATGGGATCCTGCATCACTACTGCTCCGACTGCCTAGTCACTAGCGTCTGCTTCCGCCACGTAATCTCTGTCTGGATATGGTAGGATCAGTACTGGGGCACAGGTCAGAGCTATCTGTACCTGCTCCATGGCTTGCTGTTGAGGAGTATCCCATTTATAGGGTGTATTTTTGTTTCAGTAAGTTCTTCAGTGGCAGCGTACTATGGTACGAACCTGTTGTAATTATTGGCGGAGCCTAGGAACTGCTGCAACTCGTTGACGTTCTCCGGAACTTTCCACATTTTCACGTCTTCGATTTTCCGCGGGTCCACGTGTACGCCCTCGGCACTCGCCATGTGCCCAAGGAACTGCTCCTTCTTCAGGGCAAAGTCGCTCTTCGACAGCTTCACGTAGATTTGAATTTTCCGCAGTATTTCGAAGACTTTCCGTCGATGCTCCACGTGCTCCTTCGTGTTCTTTGAGTAGTTCAAGATATTGTGCAGGGACACCACCACGCACTCGTCCAGTAGTAGCCGTAGGATATGGTTCATCTCCGCCTGTAATGTTGCTGGTGCGTTGCAGAGTCCGAACCGCATCACTTAGATTTCGTAGGAGTCGTATTTGGTACGGAACGCCGTCTTGTGGATCGAGTTGTTCGCCATTTTTATCTTCCTGTAACCCAACCGTAGGTCCAGCTTCGAGAAGACTACTGCACCGCGCAGTTGGTCCATGAGGTCGTCTATGCGCGGAATGGGGTATTTACTTTAACTGTCTATTTCTTCAGTCCCCGGTAGTCGATGCACATTTATAAACTACAGTCTGGCTTTGGAGTGAAGAGAACCAGTGCGCCGTAGGGAGATGTGGATGGTCGGATCAGTTTCCGGTCCAGCAGGTACTCAATCTGCCTTTTCATGTCTGCAAGCTCTGTTGGGCTGAGGTGGTAAGGCGGTAAGGCGCATAGAAGGTTGGTTTCGTACCTGGCTCCTCAACGATCTCGTGCTGGTGGGTTCGCTCTCCTGCAGGTAGGTCGTCCAGCATGATGTCCGTATACTCCTCTAGTACCAGGTACGGCTGTAGGTAGTTCGGTTTTTGGCTTCTCCTAATCTGCTGCCATCACCAGTGCCAGTTAACCCCTGTTACTCTCGTACACCGTTTGTTCAAACAGTGCCAGTGTCGCCTCAGGAATATCCCCTGTATCCGTCCAGCTTCGCAGTGTCAGAATCATGAACGAGAATATGAATGAACTGGCAGCAAGATGGGTACAAGTAGCAAACCCTAATTGGGTTGTACCCCATATGGGCTAGCCTACACAACATGCAACATATAAGTTTGACACACCCCCAAAGGCAAAGTGGGGGAGAACAAGAGGTCACAAGACCAGTCAAGAAACGCAAAGCAAGCTCAGGGTGGATCGCGAAGTCACCACGCACTCTGAGCACAAGCAAATGGCCACAAAGCTAGTTCACATGCAGAGTTATATAAAAGAGAACAAGCAAGACAGTGATCACAACCTAGCAAGTCAAAACATGCAGGTATATATATAAAGATCACAGTACAGGCAAGGTCAAGCAGTGAGCAAGTGAGACGAAGCAAGCAGAAGGCCTAAAGCAGTACAGAAACGCTGATGATCACCAGACCCAAGGGCCTTAGTGAAGACATCAGCAGTGTTGGCCCGAGTGGCCACGTACGCAAGACGAAGCTGACCACGCTGCTGCAACTCTCGAGCAAGGAAGTAACGCAGAGCAATGTGCTTCGTCCTGTGCTCCAGTCTGTGCTCCTGACACAAGGAAATCATGGCCTTGTTCTCTACGTACAGAACTGGAGGAGAACGAGGCCTCTCTCCCAAGTCGGTCAGCAGGTAGGTGAGCCAGCGTAACTCCTGTGCAGCCATGGCCCCTGCGTAGATCTCAGCCTCACAACTGGAGCTGAGAACAGAAGACGAGCGGGTAGACCGCCAAGAAATAGCGCCAGAGACAAGGCTGAAGGTGTAACCCTGTGACGACCGCTGCGTAGCCAAGTCGTCAACCCAAGAAGCGTCTGCGTGTCCAGTGAGGACAACTGAATCCTGTCCTCCAAGCACGAGCCCCATGCCCGACGTACTGCACAAGTAGCGCAACACCCTCTTAGCGGCCTCCCAGTGCTCTGGTCGGTGTCTCTCGGGCGCAACGTAGTGCGCCAGGATGCTAAGAGGGTAGGCAAGGTCAGGTCGAGTGCAGGTCATCAGGTACATGAGGCAGCCCATAAGCTCTGGATACGGGCCACTCGGCTCTACGGACTCGTCCGAAGGTGGAGCTGAGAGCGAGTGACCTGTAGGCAGAGGAGTGGATTGTGGCGAGGAGAACCAGAAGCCGAAGCGCTGAAGGACCTGCTGCACCATGTGTGACTGAGTCAGGGTGATGGTGCGCCGTGCTCTGTCCCGAGTGATCTGCAAGCCAAGATAGCTGCGCAGCTCACCCAGGTCTGTGCACGTGTGTCTCTTCTGCAGCTCCGACTTCATAAGGGCCAGTGCCTGAGTGTCAGCAGTGGCAAAAACCAAGTCGTCGACGTACACGAGGATGTAGAACGGCGGCAGCGAAGTGTCGGTGCGCAGAATCAGCGACGGGTCTGCAGTCGAAGAAGCAAACCCAAGAGCCGCAAGTGTCGTCCTCAGTGTGTCGTGCCACTCACGAGGCGCCTGGCGGAGACCGTAGACTGGCCGCCAGAGGCTCCACTGGGTACCTGCGGGAAACGACCCAGTGAAGCCAGGTAGGCGGCGCAGCCAGATCTCATCGTGCAGAGTGCCCTGTAAGAAAGTTGTGCTGAATTCAAGAGAGTGAAGCTCACGCTGAGCAGCAACGTGCAGCAACACCCGAAGAGTTGTCATCTTCGGGGTAGGGGAGAAGGTCTGGAAGAAGTCAACTCCCTGTCGCTGACTAAGGCCTTGTGCAACGTAACGAGCCTTGAAGGCAGGCGGAGAACCGGCGGCCGCTTCACCCTGAAAATCCACATGCCATTGACAATGTTCGCCCCAGGAGGGGGAACCTCGTCGACGTAAGTGCCTGTGGACTTCCAGGAGGCCATCTCTGCGTCCATGGCTGTCTGCCACTGAGAGGAGTAGGGACCCGTAATCGCCTCTGTGTAAGAGCGCTGGGTCAGGATGTCTGGTGCATCCGGGTCTCCCTCAGGTGCAAGCAGCATGGCCACGAGATGAGGTACAGCAGCTGCAAGACACTCAAAGTCCTCCTGCCTATCCTCAAGGACGTCCGTGCCAAGGGCACACTCACCCCCGACGGACGGAGGACAGTCCGACTCAGACTCAGCAACACGACTAGCGGCGTAGTCGAGACGACAGGCGGCAGCAAAGTCAACAAGCTCAGCAACTAGGGCAGACGCAGGAGTGGACTCAAACGAAGGGTTACTGACAACAGTGGCTAGACGACGTGTGACTGTAGGACTGGCAGCACGAGCAAGGTCTAACGGGGGGTCAGGAACGTCAGGAAGAGAGGACGCAGGAGGGGACAGCAGAGGGACACGCAGGGGAACAGAGGAAGGACGAAGTGCCATCTGGTGCGTGCCGGGGACAGGAGGAGGACGCTGACGCGGAACACGACGACCAGTGCGAACAGCGCGAAGAGGCGACGCAGGACGAGATGCAGGCTCACGACGCTCTCCGAAACCTCCTGTCTGCTCAGTGTAACGAGAAGGAGCAGGCAGTGGGGAGGCTGGCTGTGACTGGTCAGGCGGTGGACACAGTAAGGGAGGAGTAAGGCCAGTAGAAGGCGGGAGACCCAGAACCTGCTGAAGCAGTGGAACGAAGTACGGTCGCGGCCGCACATTGCCTCCAGAACCAGCACCGACAGCACCAGCACCCCCAGCACCTCCAGCTCCAGGGTCTCCAGCTCCAACGCCTGCAGCACCACCAGCTCCAGCAGCTCCAGTACCTCCAGGACGAGCATTTCTAGCAGCTCCAGCTCCAGCGTCTCCAGCTCCAACTCCTGCAGCACCTCCAGCTCCAGCAGCTCCAGTACCTCCAGTACGAGCACCTCCGGGACCAGCGGCTCCAGCACCTCCAGCAGCTCCAGCTCCAGCGCCTCCAGCTCCAACGTCTGCAGCACCACCAGCTCCAGCAGCTCCAGTACCTCCATTACGAGCACCTCCGGGACCAGCGGCTCCAGCACCTCCAGCAGCTCCAGCTCCAGCGCCTCCAGCTCCAACGTCTGCAGCACCACCAGCTCCAGCAGCTCCAGTACCTCCAGTACGAGCACCTTCAGGACCAGCTGCTCCAGCACCTCTGCTACCTCCAGCGCCAGCGCCTCCAGCTCCAGGGTCTCCAGTACGAGCACCTCCGGGACCAGCAGCTCCAGCACCTCCAGGACCAGCAGCTCCAGTGCCTCCAGCTCCAGGGCCTCCAGTGGCAGGCCCCCCAGCTCCAGCAGCGCCACACTGAAGACTCCAGCGCCGAGCAAACCACTCGCGCAGCTGCGGTGGAGAGAGAGGCTCCCGCCGTGACGAGGCACCCGGAGAACCTCCAGCACCTCCAGCACCTCCAGGACCAGCAGCTCCAGTGCCTCCAGCTCCAGGGCCTCCAGCGGCAGGCCCCCCAGCTCCAGCAGCGCCACTCTGAAGGCTCCAGCGCCGAGCAAACCACTCGCGCAGCTGCGGTGGAGAGAGAGACTCCCGCCGTGACGAGGCACCCGGAGAACCTCCAGCAGACAAAGTACCTCCAGGCTCAGCACGCTCAGGCTCAGCACCCCCAGACTCAGCAACCCCAGGCTCAGCACCCCCAGGCTCCGCACGCGCAGGCTCAGCACCCCCCGGCTCCGCACGCTCAGGCTCAGCACCCCCAGACGCAGCACCCCTAGCAGCACCACCCCCAGCAGCACCAGAGTCTACAGCGAACTCAACAGGCTCGACAGGGTCTACCTGAGACACACCTGAGGGAGCAGGACCCTGAGGGGGGAGGGGGTCTACCGGAGGAGGACCTGGTGCGAGGAAGAGCGGCGGGGGGGGGGAGAGGGGCAGTGCGGTAGGGGAAGAGACGGTAAAAGGGAACCGACTCGTCAAACGTGACGTCCTGAGAGGGCAGGACACGGCGCGAGGTGGGGTGGTAAAACTGCCAGCCAGGCGCGTTTCTGTGGCCGTTTGCGGTCCGATACGCTGCGCATCAGCTCAACCTCTGGCCCCGTGTCTCCTTGCCGGAGACCTCGCCGACACTGCGTTGGACGGGAGAGGTTGGCGATGCGTCGGTGTTCCTGAACCTCAGACCCGGAACACCGACGCATCGCCGACCTCTCCCGTCCAACGCAGTGTCGGCGAGGTCTCCGGCAAGGACACACGGGGCTAGAGGTTGAGCTGATGCGCAGCGTATTGGACCGCAAACGGCCACAGAAACGCGCCTGGCTGGCAGTTTTACCACCCCACCTCGCGCCGTGTCCTGCCCTCTCAGGACGTCACGTTTGACGAGTCGGTTCCCTTTAATCGTCTCTTCCCCTACTGCACTGCCCCGCTCCCCCCCCCGCCGCTCTTCGTTGCACCAGGTCCTCCTCCAGTAGACCCCCTCCCCCCTCAGGGTCCTGCCCCCTCAGGTGTGTCCCAGGTAGACCCTGTCGAGCCTGTCGAGGTAGTTGTCGACTCTGGTGCTGCTAGGGGTGCTGCGTATAGGGGTGCTGAGCCGGCGGGTGCGGGGCCTGGGGGTGTTGAGCCTGAGCGTGCGGAGCCTGGGGGAGCTGAGCCAGGGGTTGCGGAGTCTGAGGGTGCGGAGCCTGGGGGTGCTGCGCCTGAGCGTGCGGAGTCTGGGGGTGCTGAGCCTGGGGGTGCTGAGCCTGGGGGTGCTGAGCCTGAGCGTGCTGAGCCTGGAGGTACTTTGTCTTCTGGAGGTCCTACGGGTGTCTTGTCACGGCGGGAGCCACTCTCTCCACCGCAGCTGCGCGAGTGGTTTGCTCGGCGCTGGAGCCGTGCTGCTGGTGCTGGGGGGCCTACCGCTGGAGGCCCTGGAGCTGGAAGTACTGGAGCTGCTGGAGCTGGAGGTGCTGCTGGAGCTGGAGCTGCTGGAGGTGCTGGAGCCGCTGGTCCCGGAGGTGCTCGTGCTGGAGGTACTGGAGCTGCTGGAGCTGGAGGTGCTGCTGGAGCTGGAGCTGCTGGAGGTACTGGAGCTGGTGGTACTGCAGGTGTTGGAGCTGGAGACCCTGGAGCTGGGGGTACTGTTGCTGGTGGTACTGCAGGAGTTGGAGCAGGAGGCACTGGAGCTGCCGGAGCTGGAGGTGCTGCTGGAGCTGGAGCTGCTGGAGGTGCTGGAGCTGGTGGTACTGCAGGCGTTGGAGCTGGAGACCCTGGAGCTGGGGTTACTGGTGCTGTCGGTGCTGGTTCTGGAGGAGCTGCGCAGCCACGGCCATACTTCGTTCCACTACTTCAGCAGATTCTTGGTCTCCCGCCTTCTACTGGCCCTACTCCTCCCTTACTGTGTCCACCGCATGACCAGTCGCAGTCGTAGTTACAGCCAGCCTCCCCACTACCTGGTCCTTCTCCTTACAGTGGGCCGACCGGCGGTCTTGCAGAGCGTCGTGAGCCTGAGTCTCGTCCTGCGTCGCCTGTTCGCGCTGTTCGCACTGGACGTCGTGTTCCACGTCCGCGTCCTCCTCCTGTCCCAGGCACGCACCAGATGGCACTCCGTCCTTTCTCTGTTACCTAGTGGGTCCCTCTGCCGTCTCCCCCTGCGTCCTCGCTTCCTGACGTTGCTGACCCGCCGTCAGACCTTGCTCGTGCTGCCAGTCCTACGGTCACACGTCTTCTAGCCACTGTTGTCACTGACCCTTCGTTTGAGTCCACTGCTGCGTCTGCCCTAGTTGCTGAGCTGGTTGACTTTGCTGCCGCCTGTCGCCTTGACTACGCTGCTAGTCTTGTTGCTGAGTCTGGGTCTGTCTGTCCTCCGTCCGTCGGGGGTGAGTATGCTCTTGGCACGGACGTCCTTGAGGACAGGCAGGAGGACTTTGAGTGTTTTGCAGCTGCTTTACCTGATCTCGTGTCCATGCTGATTGCACCTGAGGGAGACCCGGATGCACCAGACATCCCGACCCCGCGCTCTTACGCAGAGGCGATTGAGGGTCCCTACTCCTCTCAGTGGCAGACAGCCATGGACGCAGAGATGGCTTCCTGGAAGTCCACAGGCACCTACGTCGACGAGGTTCCCCCACCTGGGGCGAACATCGTCAGTGGCATGTGGATTTTCAGGGTAAAGCGGCCGCCGGGTTCTCCGCCTGTCTTCAAGGCGCGTTACGTTGCTCGAGGCTTCAGTCAACGACAAGGAGTTGACTTCTTCGAGACCTTCTCCCCTACCCCGAAGATGACAACTCTTCGGGTGCTGCTGCACGTTGCTGCACAGCGTGACTACGAGCTTCACTCTCTTGACTTCAGCACAGCCTTCCTACAGGGCAGCCTGCACGAGGAGATCTGGCTGCGCCGCCCACCTGGCTTCACTGGGTCGTTTCCTGCAGGTACCCAGTGGAGCCTCCGGCGGCCAGTCTACGGTCTCCGCCAGGCGCCTCGCGAGTGGCACGACACACTGAGGACGACTCTTGCGGCTCTTGGGTTTGCTCCTTCCACTGCTGACCCGTCGCTGTGTCTACGCACCGACACTTCGCTGCCGCCGTTCTACATCCTCGTGTACGTCGACGACTTGGTCTTTGCCACTGCTGACACTGAGGGACTCGCCCACGTGAGGTCGGAGCTGCAGAAGAGACACACGTGCACAGACCTGGGTGAGCTGCGCAGCTATCTTGGCTTGCAGATCACCCGGGACAGAGCACAGCGCACCATTACCTTGACTCAGTCACACATGGTGCAGCAGGTCCTTCAGCGTTTCCGCTTCACGTCCTCGCCACAGTCCACTCCTCTGCCTACCGGTCACTCGCTCTCAGCTCTGCCTTCGGATGAGTCCGTAGAGCCGAGTGGCCCATATCCAGAGCTTGTAGGCTGCCTCATGTACCTGATGACCTGCACTCGACCTGACCTAGCTTACTCTCTTAGCATCCTGGCTCACTACGTTGCGCCCGGGAGACACCGACCAGAGCACTGGGAGGCCGCTAAGAGGGTGATGCGCTACTTGTGCAGTATGTCGGGCATGGGGCTCGTGCTTGGAGGACGGGCTCGAGTTGTCCTCACTGGTCACGCAGAAGCTTCTTGGGTTGACGACTTGGCTACGCAGCGATCGTCACAGGGTTACTCCTTCAGCCTTGGTTCCGGCTCTGTTTCCTGGCGGTCTACCCGCTCGTCTTCTGTTCTCAGTTCCAGTTGTGAGGCTGAGATCTACGCAGGGGCCATGGCTGCACAGGAGTTACGCTGGCTCACGTACCTGCTGACCGACTTGGAAGAGCCGCCTCGTTCTCCTCCAGTTCTGTACGTCCACAACAAGGCCATGATTGCCTTGTGTCAGGAGCACAGACTGGAGCACAGAACGAAGCACATCGCTCTGCGTTACTTCCTTGCTCGAGAGCTGCAGCAGCGTGGTCAGCTTCGTCTTGCTTACGTGGCCACTCGGGCCAACACTCCTGATATCTTCACCAAGACACTTCAGCCTTGTGATCATCAGCGTTTCTGTACTGTTTTAGGTCTTGTGCCTACTTGGCCTCACTTGCTTACTTCTTGACTTTGCTTGTACTGTGATCAAATATATACCTGCATGCTTACACTTGCTAGGTTGTGATCACTGTACTGCTTGTTCTCCTTTATATAACTCTGCATGTCAACTGGCCTTGTGGCCATTTGCTTGTGCTCAGAATGCGTGGTGACTTTGTGATCCACCCTGAGCTTGCGTTGCTTTTCTTGACCGGTCTTGTGACCTCTTGTTTTCCCCCACTTTGCCTATGGGGGTGTGTCAAACATATATGCTGCTTATTGTGTAGACTAGAGTGGGGTAGCCCATATGGGGTGCAACCCAATTAGGGTTTCCTACTTGTACCCATCCTGCTGTTAGTCAAACCATTCCTGTTCGTTATTCTGACAAATCTGCGCAATCAATTCAACTGAACTGCAAAGCTTCCATCGTGGGTTCCTTTGCGAGCTCGTCCTTTCTGCTTGCACTGTTCATAGCGCGTACAATGTTGTGCCGAAGTGCACATTGCGCGAGTACCTGCAAATGCATCAAGCGAAAATTGCGAAAGCAAACAAACACACGAACATTCCATTCACAGCCAAATGCATTCGCATATGGATACTCGTACAAACAGACGGCGGGATGTCATGCAATGTGAATTTGCACCCAACACACTCCCCCTCAGCCTGCCGGCTGCATCCCCAACATTCCATGCTATTTTATGCTCATTCCACTCATGCGCACACAACGCCAATGAGGCTCATCCGCAAGCCTCTTGGTGAGGAAGTCTGCTGGCTGCTGGTGAGTCTTGATGTAGATCGGATTCACCGTCCCCCTCTTCACCTCCTTACGCAGCCAGTGCCACTTGATACGCATGTGCTTGTTCAGCCCATGAAGCACAGCGTTCCTGGCCATCCCAAGAGCCCCCTTGCTATCACAAAACAGCGGCGTAGCAACCTTCTGCTCCTGGCCAATCTCCTCTAACAGCCTCCTCAGCCAAATCACCTCCTTCACCCCATGGAACATCGCCATGTACTCTGATTCCACGGAAGAGAGTGCCGTCTCCGTCTGCTTCTTGGACCTCCAACTAACAGGTCCTCCCCCAACTACGCAGATGTATCCTCCCACAGATGAGGAATCCTCCTTCTCAGAAGCCCACGTAGCATCGGTAAAGCAAGTGAGAAACAGCTTGCCTTCTCCAAGCCGCTCCCCCTTCTCTTTCAGCACCTCAACCCCTTTCTGCTTCACCTGTGCAGATGCGGAGTATTGAACTCCAATGCTTGGGTGAGAGTTCAGGTACTTCACCACACGCTCAGCTGCATCCACCTGCTCCTCTGATGGATTCTGCACCACCCTTGCCAGCTGCCCAACAGAGAAAGAGATGTCGGGCCTCGTGTGAACCGCTGCATACAAGAGACTGCCCACCAAGGACTGAAATTGCTGCTGCTCCTCGGCTTCAACCCCTTCATCCTCTGCAGCTTTCACAAGCTTGAATTCTGCTGGCAGGGGAGTTGCAACCTTGCGCTCATTTTCAGTCCCATACTTCTCCCCCAGCTCCTTGATGAACTTCTCCTGGTGCAGCTTCAACCACCTGTGATCCAGATCCCTCTCCACGTGCATCCAGAGGTAGTACTTTACCTCCCCAAGGTTCTTGCACTTGAAGTTCTCCATCAGCTGCTGCTGCACATTCTGGATCTCCTTCATGCTGCTGCTAAAAAGAAGAATGTCGTCCACGTAGACCAGATTCAGCACCAGCTTCTCCCCCTCCCCCTTGAGAAAGAGGCTCTCATCACAGCTGCTGGTCCTGAATCCCATCTCCTCTAAAACAGCTGCCAACTTCTGGTACCAGCAGCGTGGCGCCTGCTTCAAGCCGTAGATGGACTTTTTCAGCTTGCATACCCTGCCCGTACCATCCTTATACCCAGGGGGCTGCGTCATGTACACATCCTCCTCTAAAATCCCATTGAGGAATGCCGTTGATATATCCATCTGAATGATCCCAAATAATTCCAAGCAACAGAACCAACCTGGCTGGACAAAACAGCAGGTGGTAGGTTGGTAAACAACCTCTGGTTCTGTTTTTCCAACCTGGGAAAACAACAACCAGGTTCAGGTCCTAAAAACAGAACCTGTTTTGTCTTTGCCCAACCAGCCAAATGCTGGTTCCGCTGGTTTCCCCTGGCCCTGTAGCATGCAGATACAGACAAACAACATCCAACCTTCACCTAAATTGTACCCCTATAGTGCCTGCCCTGCTACACTATAGTTAACCAAACAAAACAGTACAATTTCGAGCTGGATAGAACTGAATCTGCGCAATCAATTCAACCGAACTGCAAAGCTTCCATCTTGGGTTCCTTTGCGAGCTCGTCCTTTCTGCTTGCAATGTTCATAGCGCGTACAATGTTGTGCCGAAGCGCACATTGCGCGAGTACCTGTACATGCATCAAGCGAAAATTGCGAAATCAAACAAACACACGAACATTCCATTCACACCCAAATGCATTTGCACACGCATACTCGTACAAACAGACGGCAGGATGTCGTGCAATGTGAATTTGCACCTAACACACTCCCCCTCAGCCTGCCGGCTGCATCCTCATCATTCCATGCTAGTTCATGCTCATTCCACTCATGCGCACACAACGCCAATGAGGCTCCTCCGCAAGCCTCTTGGTGAGGAAGTCTGCTGGCTGCTGGTGAGTCTTGATGTAGATCGGATTCACCGTCCCCCTCTTCACCTCTTTATGCAGCCAGTGCCACTTGATACGCATGTGCTTGTTCAGCCCGTGAAGCACAGCGTTCCTGGCCATCCCAAAGGCCCCCTTGCTATCACAAAACAGCGGCGTAGCAACCTTTTGCTCCTGGCCAATCTCCTCTAACAGCCTCCTCAGCCAAATCACCTCCTTCACCCGATGGAACATCGCCATGTACTCTGATTCCACGGAAGAGAGTGCCGTCTCCGTCTGCTTCTTGGACCTCCAACTAACAGGTCCTCCCCCAACTACGCAGATGTATCCTCCCACAGATGAGGAATCCTCCTTCTCAGAAGCCCACGTAGCATCGGTAAAGCAAGTGAGAAACAGCTTGCCTTCTCCAAGCCGCTCCCCCTTCTCTTTCAGCACCTCAACCCCTTTCTGCTTCACCTGTGCAGATGCGGAGTATTGAACTCCAATGCTTGGGTGAGAGTTCAGGTACTTCACCACACGCTCAGCTGCATCCACCTGCTCCTCTGATGGATTCTGCACCACCCTTGCCAGCTGCCCAACAGAGAAAGAGATGTCGGGCCTCGTGTGAACCGCTGCATACAAGAGACTGCCCACCAAGGACTGAAATTGCTGCTGCTCCTCGGCTTCAACCCCTTCATCCTCTGCAGCTTTCACAAGCTTGAATTCTGCTGGCAAGGGAGTTGCAACCTTGCGCTCATTTTCAGTCCCATACTTCTCCCCCAGCTCCTTGATGAACTTCTCCTGGTGCAGCTTCAACCACCTGTGATCCAGATCCCTCTCCACGTGCATCCAGAGGTAGTACTTTACCTCCCCAAGGTTCTTGCACTTGAAGTTCTCCATCAGCTGCTGCTGCACATTCTGGATCTCCTTCATGCTGCTGCTGAAGAGAAAGTTCTCCATCAGCTGCTACTGCACATTAAAATCCCATTGAGGAATGCTGTTGATATATCCATCTGAATGATGAATTTCCCACTAACGGCTGCATCTGCCAACAAGACCAGAGGGTAGGGGGTTTGGCAGTGGGAGCAAAGATTTCATTGAAGTCCTGCTTCTCCTTCTGCATAAACCCCTTAGCCACCAGCCTACTCTTGTAGATGGTGACCTGTCCCTTGTCATCGGTCTTGATCCTTAGCACCCACTTGCACTGTACGGCTTTCTTCCCCTCAGGCAGCACCACCAGATCCCATGTCCCATTCTCTAGCAGGCTCTGGTACTCAGCATCCCAAAAAACCAGCCACTTCTCCCTATCTGGTCCAGCTAATGCCTCCTCCATGCTAGCTGGTTCCTCTGGTGCAGGGGCAAGAAAACAGTAGGCAGGTTCATCCTCCTCATCCGGGTCATAACCCTGTGGTAGAATCAGCAATGCCTCCTCATTCCCAAGCTGCTGCTCTGCTACATCAGCTCCTGCAGTCAGCTTCATAGTGGCCATACGGGTACATCCTGGCCTAGACACGGGTGTCTCCCATTCCTTCATAACGACACCCTTCAGCTTCCACCTTTGTGGTAGCTTAGGCACCTTAGCTTTGCCCTGGTTGTTCTCCTCCCTCAGATCCAGCAGCTTCCCTGATGCTACCACTAGTCTCCACATCATCTCCTCCACCAGCAGGTGCCTCCTGCACCTTCTCTCCATCACCACCCTCTGCAGCTGCCTCCTCTCCCTCCTCCCACACACTAGGAGTCAGGTCCAGCTGCATGGTAATCTGCTCCATCTGCTGGGACACCTTAGCCTCAGGCTGTTTCTCCCAGCTCCCATACATCATGCCCTCAACAAACTTCACATCCCTGCTGTCAAACAACACACCCTTGCATGGTTCCCACAGCAGCCATCCCTTGCTCTCAGCAGCCAAACCCAAATGCACACACCAGATTGCACTTGCCCCCAACATACTTCGGTGGACTTTGGGGATGTGGGCGACTGCCATGCAACCGAACACTCTCAGCATGTCCACCGGCGGCTTCCTCCCAAGCCACCTCTCCAACGGCACCCACGAGTCATCACCAACCTTAGTGAGCACCCTGTTCCTAGCCACGGTTGCGTGCCGGACAGCATGGGGCCACATGGAATTGCCCACCCCTGATTCTATGAGCAGCGCCCTAGCTGTCTCCAGAATGGTCCGGTTCGCCCGTTTTGCTACACCGTTGGACTGTGGGGTGTAACCCGTGGTCAGCTCCCTCTGAATGCCTTGCTTCTTAAGCCAGGCCATCATCTCAGCTCCAAGGGACTCACCACCCCGATCTGTCCTGATCCGCTTCACTACACACTCCGCATGCTTCTCCACAAACGGCAGCCAACCATCCCGTATCGTGGAGGCGGCCTGGTCCTTCTGCTTGAGCGGATACGCCCACATCAGCCTGCTCCAATCATCCTCTATGGTCACGAAGTACCGCTCCCCCTTGTGTCCCTGAACCGGCAGCGGCCCCACCAAGTCCATGTGGACCAGCTCTAAAGGCTTCTTGCTCCTGCCAGCCACACTATGGAAGGGGAAACGGGTGAATTTGGATAGCAAGAAGATTTCACAGTTGTCATCAGGTGGCTGTCCGTTCATCTTCAGGCCTTTAACGGCTCCATTCTTCTCTAGCTGCTTCAGCAAAGGCATTGCCACATGCCCCAAGCGTCGGTGTGCCGTTGCCCAATCCGTCTCCCCAGATCTGGCCGACACTTTCACACCAACTGCTCCAACAGCGTTCACTCCCCCTGGGATGCAGACCCCTCTCTAGCCTGCCCCCCACCGTGCCACGCCAATGCTAGCAGCTGCCACATGGATCTATACACATCCTTGCTCTCGTGCAGATCCCAAAGCACCCGGTTGCCCAGCTGCCCCTTGTAAGTGCGTGCCCCATCCGTGCTAGTACTCACCCCAGCCTTGGCGAGCTTACGGAGGGAGATGAGGTTGGCCTTGAGGTCGGGAACGAGGAGAACGTCGTGCAGCACCACCGTCTTGCCATCCGCTCCCTTGAATGCAGCTCGTCCCGCACCAGCCACCTTCAACGCGTGTCCAGAGGCAGAGCACACCTCAGAGATTGGTGCAGAGCGTAGGTCGTCTAGCAGGTCCTTATGCGGCGTCATCGTCCACGCAGCGCCCTTGTCCAACACCCAAAAGTCCAGGGGGTGTAGCTCTGCTCCAACCTTGGCAGAACCGTCTCCTTGCTCCCCTTCGTCTCCAACATGGAAGAACTGGCCCGCGGTGCGCTCCTTTTTCTTCTCAACACCGCCTTTGCCTTTCGGGTTGTCGTCGGACGAATCTGCGACCATGTTCGCGCCGATTTTCTGGTTGCTCCGAGCGCCGCCATCCTGATGGCGATTCTGGGGGGTCCATCCTTCGGGTTTCTTATAACACAAGAACCAGGGATGCCCCTCCTTCTCACAATACCAGCAGCTCCCTTTCATTTTGCCACCAGCACCCGATCTGCCCCCACGTCCAGATTTCCCACCGCGACCCCAACTTGTACCTCCTTGTTGGTCGTTGGAGTCGTCGTCCTTCTTTGCACCGCGACCAGCACCACGGAAGCTACGTCCTCTGCCACGTTTGCCTCCTTGCATGCCGTAGCCGCTGCTGCCCTCGTCTCCACCCCTCAGTTGGCGGCAACGGAAGTCCTCCTCCGGAATCTTCGTCCGCACCCACTCGAGCGTCCACAAGCTCTGGTTCTGCGGCAGGCTCAATCCGCTCGTGTATTGCAGCTACGACTCCGGCAGCAGCGAGAGCATCTTCAAGCATTTGGTCTGCTCCGGGTAGGTGATTCCCGCGGTTGCCAGCTTCGCGTAAAGATCACGCATCTTGTCCAGAACAGGTTGCACCGGCTCTCCCTTGCTCAGGCGCAACGCGGACAGCTCCCTCTCCATCATGAGCGTCGCGGCAACGGAGGTTGGGGCGTGCAGCTCCTTCAGCACGGTCCACGCCTTCGGACCGCACTTATCCTCCGGCAGCAGGTGCATGACGTGGTGTCGCTGGTTCAGCTCCAAACTCTGCGACATTAAGTAGTAGCCAGCCGAGGAGCGCTCGTCCCATTCTTCCTGCAGCGCGGAATCACTCGGTCTAGGCTCCTCCCCAATCATTAGTTTCAGCAATCCAATCTGACGGAAATATAGTTGCATTTTCCAGGCCCAATCATCATAGCCCTCACCATTGAACTTCTCGACGGTGAAGTTTTTCAGCACCTCCTTGATCAGCGAGCCCTGGTTTGTTCGCGCTCCCCTTGGCGCCGAAACACCAGAATCTTGGCTGCCGCTACGATCTTGGGCTGAAGAATCACTAGCTCCCGCCGAATCCTTTCCCGCCATAGCTACCTATAACGAGGATCGCTATAACGCAGCTCTGATACCAGCTTTTTGGTGTAAGGGCCTAATTAACTCAGGCTATTAAGACGTAATCCAACCTAAAACCTCTCCTCGGGGTCACCTCCAAGGGTCCCTGGGTGCTTGGTACAGGACCAGCCCCTACCCTCGGGTCCGAGTATGTAGAGAGAGGGATCAAGAGGGACTTAGTCAAAACAGCAAGAGTACCTTGAACGTTGCGCAGCGTTCCGTGCAGACCGTCGATCGGATTAAGCTGAGAATTCGCTATATCGAAGCTCACTCCAAGAGCTTTAAATTAAACCAAGTTGCCTCGCGAAAAGTTCTGCCATTGCAAAGTTATGGCTCGGACAGCGTTTGCCTAGCGTCGTAGTGCTAGCGTGCTAGCATTGACTCGGTAGCATTTTGCCGTCGCACCGCGTAGAAACGAAATTCCAGCAAGGAAGGAATTCGCTTGAATCAATTTTACTATATCCAGGTACAAACAGAGAAGGAATAAATAGTTCCAGCTAGCAAGGACCTTGGGAATCAACCTGGGAACAACCAGGGATGATCCCAAATAATTCCAAGCAATAGAACCAACCTGGCTGGACAAAACAGCAGGTGGTAGGTTGGTAAACAACCTCTGGTTTCTGTTTTTCCAACCTGGGAAAACAACAACCAGGTTCAGGTCCTAAAAACAGAACCTGTTTTGTCTTTGCCCAACCAGCCAAATGCTGGTTCTGCTGGTTTCCCCTGGCCCTGTAGCATGCAGATACAGACAAACAGCATCCAACCTTCACCTAAATTGTACCCCTATAGTGCCTGCCCTGCTACACTATAGTCAACCAAACAAAACAGTACAATTTCGAGTTGGATATAACTGAATCTGCGCAATCAATTCAGCTGAACTGCAAAGCTTCCATCGTGGGTTCCTTTGCGAGCTCGTCCTTTCTGCTTGCACTGTTTATGGCGCGTATAATATTGTGCCGAAGTGCACATTGCGCGAGTACCTGCAAATGCATCAAGCGAAAATTGCGAAAGCAAACAAACACACGAACATTCTATTCACACCCAAATGCATTCGCACACGCATACTCGTACAAACAGACGGCAGGATGTCGTGCAATGTGAATTTGCACCCAATAGAAATTGTACTGTTTTGATTGGTTAACTATAGTGTAGCAGGGCAGGCACTATAGAGGTACAATTAGGTGAAGATTGGATGTTGTTTATCTGTTTCTGCATGCTACAGGGCCAGGGGAAACCAGCGGAACCAGCTTTTGTCTGGTTGCACTAGGACAAATTTGGTTCTGTTTTCAGAACCTGAACCTGGTTGGTGTTATCCCAGGTTGGAAAAACAGAACCAGAGGTTGTTTACCAACCTACCACCTGCTGTTTTGCCAGCCAGGTTGGTTCTGTTGCTTGGAATTATTTGGGATCATCCCTGGTTGTTACCAGGTTGATTCCCAAGGTCCCTGCTAGCTCTAGCTATTCATTCCCTGTTTGTACTATGCATATATTCACATTGAATCAAGTGAATTCCTTCGTTGCTGGACTTTTGTATCTACGCGGTCGACGGCGGAATGCTATCGAGTCCACGCGAGCACGATAGCATTACGACGCTAGGGACATGCTGTCCAATTCGTAACTCCGCAATGGCATAACTCTTTGTGAGGCAACTTGGCTCTTTTGAAAGCTCTTAGAGTGAGCTTCGATATAGCTAATTCTCAGCTTAATCCGATCGTCGGTCTGCATGGCATGCTGTGCGACGTTCAAGGTACTCTTGCTGTTTTGACTATGTCCCTCTTAATCCCTCTCTGAGAATGAAGATTCTTCTGTCGGATGATATATCTGCCTGGTTGGGGGAGGACCCGTTAGTTGATAGTCCAAGAAGCTAGATATATTTGCACTTTTGGTAGACGTTCTCTAGCTTGTTGTATTTGTTGACGCAAATTGTCTTGAGATATTTTGTATGCATCTCTAAATGTTCTAGGATCTTGGTCAAAAGTTGCTCGTTGTTCTACAATTTTGACTCTTAATTCAGCATTTTTTACAGTCCCTACTTGAGAATGCATTGCAAATCTATTCAAAAGTTGAGGATGAAGTTCTCCTTCGTCTGGATTGCCAGATCCAATTTGGATAAAACGAGCAGGGTGTGAAATAGAAATACCTTCTCTTTCAACTATATTCCATCCAGATGCAGCTGCATCTAATCAAAGAATTGCAATAATATCTGGTAATTCTTCATTACGTTGTAATGTTCTTTTAACACTTTGAACAGTTTCGTAATGTTCTGAACCTACGATCAATGGTTGTAACATGGTAGAAGTAGAACCCAAAGGATCCACAGCAGGAAAAATACATTTTGCTGCTAAACCTTGAGAAAGTACAGTAGTAGCATCTAAGTGAGCGCATTTGTTTTGGATACAAAATGCCGGAGGATCAAATCCTGTCATCCCTACCTTCATATCTGGGTGAATCCTTTTAACGTTTATTTGCATATGAAGTTTAGTCTTTTCGTCAAGCTCAAAAAAACATATTTTTCTTTCTTACATTATTTTTTATGAATACTCAAGTATGCGCTTTAAATTCACTGGTAGAATGCAGGTCTCCAAAACCTGATGTCGTAGGTTCAAGTCCTACAGGGCGCGTGCCTAATGAAATAATGAAAAGAATGGAACGTCACTCTCCTCTGTAGAATCCGAGTACATGGCGATGTTTCATGGGGTAAATGAGGTGATTTGGCAGAGGAGGCTGTTAGAGGAGATTGGCCAAAAGCAGAAGGTTGCTACACCGCTGTTCTGTGATAGCAAAAGGGCTCTTGGGATGGCCAGGAACGCTGTGCTTCATGGGCTAAACAAGCACATGCGCATCAAGTGGCACTGGCTACGTAAGGAGGAGAAGAGGGGAACGTGTTGGGTGCAAATTCACTTTGCACGACACCCTGCCGTCTGGTTGTACGAGTATGCGTGTGCGAATACATTTGCGTGTGAATGGAATGTTCGCAATGTTGTGTGCTTGTTTTTGTTTTTTCTCATTTTTTTTCTTGATGCATTTGCAGGTACTTGCGCAATGTCTGCTTCGGCACAACATTGTACGCGCTATGAACAGTGCAAGCGGAAAGGACGAGCTCGCAAAGGAACCCAAGATG
Source organism: Closterium sp. Naga37s-1 (assembly GCA_947471745.1). Lineage (NCBI taxonomy): Eukaryota > Viridiplantae > Streptophyta > Zygnematophyceae > Desmidiales > Closteriaceae > Closterium > Closterium sp. Naga37s-1. The sequence continues at coordinate 1,493,097 of CANJKZ010000813.1, forward strand.
GAAGCTTTGCAGTTCGGTTCATTTGAATGCGCAGATTCAGTTTTCTCCAACTCAGAATTGTAAAAAATATTTGGTTAACTATAGTGTAGCAGGGCAGGCACTATAGGGGTACAATTAGGTGAATGTTGGATGTTGTTTGTCTGTATCTGCATGCTACAGGGTCAGGGGAAACAAGGGGAACCACAATTTGGCTGGTTGGCCAAGTACAAAACAGGTTCTGTTTTTAGGACCTGAACCTGGTTGTTGTTTTCCCAGGTTGGAAAAACAGAACCTGAGGTTGTTTACCAGCCTACCACCTGCTGTTTTGTCCAGCTAGGGTGGTTCTGTTGCTTTGAATTATTTGTGATCATCCTTGGTTGTTCCCACGTTGATTCCCAAGGTCCCTGCTAGCTCTAGCTATTTATTCCTTCACTATTTGTACTATGGATATAGTCAAATTGATTCAAACGAATTCCTTCCTTGCTGGAATTTCGTTTCTATGCGGTTCGATGGCGGAATGCTAACGAGTCAACGATAGTCGCTAGCACTACGACGCTAGGCACACGCTGTCCAATTCGTAACTCTGCAATGGCAGAACTTTTCGCGAGGCAACTTGGTTATTTTTTAAGCTCTTGGAGTGACCTTCGACATACCAAACTCTCAGCTTAATTCGATCGACGATCTGCACGGCACGCTGCGCGACTTTCAAGGTACTCTTGCTGTTTTGACTACTTCCTCTTGATCCATCTCTCTACATACTCGGACCCGGGGATAGGGGCTGTTCTTGTACCAAGCACCCACGGACCCTTGGAGGTGACCCCGAGGAAAGGTTTTAAGTGGGATAACGTCTTAATAGTTTGAGTTTATTAGGCCCTTATACCAACAGAACGGTGAATCCGATCACATCAAGACTCACCAGCAGCGAGCAGACTTCATCACCAAGATGCTTGCGGATGAGCCTCATTGGCGTTGTATGCGCATGAGTGGAATGAGCATGAACTAGCATGGAATGATGGGGATGCGGCCGGCAGGCTGAGGGGGAGTGTGTTGGGTGCAAATTCACTTTGCACGACATCCTGCCGTCTGTTTGTACGACTATGCGTATGCGAATGCATTTGCGTATGAATGGTGTGTTCGTATGGTTTGTTTGCTTTCGCAATTTTCAATGCATTTGCAGGTACTTGCGCAATGTGCGCTTCGGCACAACATTGTACGCGCTATGAACAGTGCAAGCAAAAAAGGACGAGCTCGCAAAGGAACATAACATGGAAGCTTTGCAGTTCGGTTGATTTGATTGCGTAGATTCAGTTATATCCAACTCGAAATTGTACTGTTTTGTTTGGTTAACTATAGTGTAGCAGGGCAGACACTACAGGGGTACAATTAGGTGAAGATTGGATGTTGTTTATCTGTTTCTGCATGCTACAGGGCCAGGGGAAACCAGCGGAACCAGCTTTTGCCTGGTTGCACTAGGACAAATTTGGTTCTGTTTTCAGAACCTGAACCTGGTTGGTGTTATCCCAGGTTGGAAAAACAGAACCAGAGGTTGTTTACCAACCTACCACCTGCTGTTTTGCCAGCCAGGTTGGTTCTGTTGCTTGGAATTATTTGGGATCATCCCTGGTTGTTACCAGGTTGATTCCCAAGGTCCCTGCTAGCTCTAGCTATTCATTCCCTGTTTGTACTATGCATATATTCACATTGAATCAAGTGAATTCCTTCGTTGCTGGACTTTTGTATCTACGCGGTCGACGGCGGAATGCTATCGAGTCCACGCGAGCACGATAGCATTACGACGCTAGGGACATGCTGTCCAATTCGTAACTCCGCAATGGCATAACTCTTCGTGAGGCAACTTGCCTCTTTTGAAAGCTGTTAGAGTAAGCTTCGATATAGCGAATTCTCAGCGAATTCTCAGCTTAAGACGTTATCCAACGGTCTGCATGGCATGCTGTGCGACGTTCAAGGTACTCTTGCTGTTTTGACTATGTCCCTCTTAATCCCTCTCTCTACATACTCGGACCCGAGGATAGGGGCTGGTTTTGTACCAAGCACCCAGGCACCCTTGGAGGTGACCCCGAGGAGAGGTTTTAAGTTGGATAACGTCTTAATAGTTTGAGTTTATTAGGCCCTTACACAAAGAAGATCGCTTATGGGTAAGTTATGCACGTACTTCTAGTCCCAACCATATGCGTAAGAAACGCACTTACTCTTATTACCAACCATAAGGGTAAATAATGGAATTTCTCTTAGTTCCAGCGATATGTGTGAATAACACACATACTCTTAGTACCAAGAATATAGGTAAATATTGCACATACTCCTAGTATCAGCTATATGGGTATGTTATGCACGTGTCCATAGTACCAACGATATGGGTAAGAAACGCACTTACTCTAATTAACAACCACATGGGTAAGTATCAACCATATTAGTAAGTAATACACTTACTCTTAGTACCAGCCATATCGGTAAGTAACGCCTCTGGTCTTAGTATATTAATAAGTAATGCACTCAATCATAGTATCAACCATATGGGTAACCAACGCAATTACTCTTTGAACCAACCATGTATGTAAGTAATGCACTTACTCTTAGTACAAACAACATCAGGAAGTAACGCACATAATCTTCGTACGAGCCATACGGATAAGTAATGCACGTAATGTTAGTACCAAGTAACACACTTACGCTTAGCCACATGAATAAGTAATGCAATTGCTCCTACGTCTTATTACTATGGGAATTCATTCTCGCTGGAATTTTGTATTCGCGCGGTTCGACGGCAGAATGCTACCCGAGTCAAGGCTAGTACTCTAGCACTACGACGCTAGGGAAACGCTGTCCGATTCGTCAATCTGCAATGGCATATTTTTCCACGACGAAACTTGGCTTAGTTTCGATTTAGCAAAGTTTCAGCTTAGTGCGATCGACCGTCTGCATACACTGCGCGACGTTCAAGGTACATCTTGTTATTTTGATGAAGTGCCTCTTGATCCCTCTCTCTAAACCCGAGGTAGGGGCTGGTCCTGTACAAGGCACCCCTGGATTCTTGGAGGTGACCCCGAGAAAAGGTTTTAAGTTGGAACTACATCTTAATAGCCAGATTTTATAAGGCCCTTAACTGACAAGCTGGTATCAGAGCTGCGTTACAGTGATCCTCGTTATAGATAGCGATGGTCGGAAAGGATTCGGCGGGAGCTAGTGAATCTTCAGCCCAGGATCGTAGCAGCAGCCAAGATTCCGGTATTTTGGCGCCAAGGGGAGCGCGAACAAACCAGGGCTCGCTGATCAAGGAGGTGCTGAAGAATTTTACCGTCGAGAAGTTCAATGGTGAGGGCTATTATGATTGGGTCTGGAAAATGCAACTCTATTTCCGTCAGATCGGTTTGCTGAAACTAATAATTGTTGATCAGCCTAGACCTTGTGACTTCACGCTGCAGGAAGATTGGGACGAGCGCGCCTCGGCTGGCTACTACTTAATGTCGCAGAGTCTGGAGCTGAACCAGTGTCACGATGTCATGCACCTGCTGCCGGAGTTTGATTGCGGTTTGAAGGCGTGGACCGTGCTGTAAGAGCTGTATGCCCCGACCTCCAAAGCAGCGATGCTATTGATGGAGAGGGAGCTGTCCGGGCTGCGCTTGAGTGATGGAGAGCCGGTGAAGCCTGTCCTGGACAAGATGCGTGACCTCTACGCAAAGTTGGAGATTGCGTGGATTAGGTACCTGGAGCAGACCAAGTGTCTCAAGATGCTCTCGCTGCTCCCCAAATCATGGCTTCAATTCACGAGCGGATTGAGCCTACCGCAAAACCAGAACTTTTGGACGCTCGATGGGTGCACACGAAGATTCTGGATGAGGAGTTTTGTCACCACCAATTGAGGGATGGAAACGACAGCAGCAGCGGATACAGGATGCAAGGGAGCCGACGTGGCAGAGGACGTGGCTTCAGCGGTGCTGGTCGCGGTGCAAAGAATGACGACGACTCCAACGACCAACAGGGAGGTACCGGTTGGGGTCGAGGTGGGAAATCTGTTGGGTGCAAATTCACATTGCACGACATCCTGCCGTCTGTTTGTACGAGTATGCGTGTGCGAATGTATTTGCGTGTAAGTGGAATGTTCGTGTGTTTGTTTGCTTTCGCAATTTTTGCTTGAAGCATTTGCAGGTACTCGCGCATTGTGCGCTTCGGCACAATATTGTACGCGCTATGAACAGTACAAGTAGAAAGGACGAGCTCGCAAAGGAACCCAAGATGGAAGCTTTGCGGTTCGTCTTACTTGATTGCGCAGATTCAGTTCTATCCAACTCGAAATTGTACTGTTTTGTTTGGTTGACTATAGTGTAGCAGGGCAGGCACTATAGGGGTACAATTTAGGTGAAGGTTGGATGTTGTTTGTCTGTATCTGCATGCTACAGGGCCAGGGGAAACCAGCAGAACCAGCATTTGGCTGGTTGGGCAAAGACAAAACAAGTTCTGTTTTTAGGACCTGAACCTGGTTGTTGTTTTTCCAGGTTGGAAAAACAGAACCAGAGGTTGTTTACCAACCTACCACCTGCTGTTTTGTCCAGCCAGGTTGGTTCCGTTGCTTGGAATTATTTGGGATCACCCTTGGTTGTTCCCAGGTTGATTCCCAAGGTCCTTGCTAGCTAGAACTATTTATTCCTTCTCTGTTTGTACCTGGATATAGTCAATTTGATTCAAGCGAATTCCTCCCTTCCTGGAATTTCGTTTCTATGCGGTGCGATGGCGGAATGCTACCCGAGTCAACGCTAGTACGCTAGCACTCCAACGCTTGGCAAACGCTGTCCAAGCCATAACTTCGTAACTTAGCTTATTTTAAAGCTCTTGGAGCGAGCTTCCATATAGCGAATTCTCAGCTTAATCCGATCGACGGTCTGCACGGCACGCTGCGCAATGTTCAAGGTACTCTTGCTGTTTTGACTAAGTCCCTCTTGATCCCTCTCTCTACATACTTGGACCCGAGGATAGGGGCTGGTCCTGTACCAAGCACCCAGGGACCCTTGGAGGTGACCCCGAGGAGAGGTTTTAAGTTGGATAACGTCTTAATAGCCTGAGTTTATTAGGCCCTTTCACCAACAAGCTGGTATCAGAGCTGCGTTATAGTGATTCTCGTTATAGGTAGCTATGGCGGGCAACACCTCGACGGGAGCTGGTGAATCTTCAGCCCAAGATCGTAGCGGCAGCCAAGATTCTGGTGTTTCAGCGCCAAGGGGAGCGCGAACAAACCAGGGCTCGCTGGTCAAGGAGGTGCTGAAGAACTTCACCGTCGAGAAGTTCAATGGTGAGGGCTATGATGATTGGGCCTGGAAAATGCAACTCTATTTCCGTCAGATTGGATTGCTGAAACTAATGTTTGGGGAGGAGCCTAGACCGAGTGACCCCACGCTGCAGGAAGATTGGGACGAGCGCTGCTCGGCTGGCTACTGTTTGATGTCGCAGAGTTTGGAGCTGAACCAGCGTCACCACGTCATGCACCTGCTGCCGGAGGTTGAATGCGGTCCGAAGGCGTGGACCGTGTTGAAGGAGCTGCATGCCCCGACCTCCATTGTCGCAACGTTGATGCTGGAGAGGGAGCTGTCCGCGTTGCGCCTGAGCGAGGGAGAGCCGGTGCAACCTGTCCTGGACAAGATGCGCGACCTCTACGCGAAGTTGGCGACCGCGGGAATCACCTACCCGGAGCAGACCAAGTGCTTGAAGATGCTCTCGCTGCTGCCTGAATCGTGGCTTCAATTCACGAGCGGATTGAGCCTGCCGCAGAACCAGAGCTCGTGGACACTCGAGTGGGTGCGGACAAAGATTCTGGAGGAGGACTTCCGTCGCCGCCAACTAAGGGGTGGAGACGACGGCAGCAGTGGCTATGGGATGCAAGGGGGCCGACGTGCAAAGAAGGACGACGACTCCAACGACCAACAAGGAGATACCGGTTGGGGTCGCGGTGCGAAATCTGGACGTGGGGGCAAGTCGGGTGCTGGTGGCAAAATGAAAGGGAGTTGCTGGTATTGTGCTATAAGAAACCCGATGGATGGACCCCCCAGAATCGTCACCAGGATGGCGGCGCACGGAGGAACCAGAAAAACGGCGCGAGCATGGTCGCCGATTCGTCCGACAACAACCCGAAGAGCAACGGCGGTGCGGAGAAGAAGAAGGAGCGCACCGCGGGCCAGTTCTTCCACATTGGAGAGCAGGGGGAGCAAGGAGGCGCCACTGCCAAGGTTGGAGCAGAGCTGCACCCCCTGAACTATTGGGTGTTGGACACGGGCGCTGCTTGGACGATGACGCCGCGCAAGGACCTGCTGGACGACGTACGCGCTGCACCGATCAATGAGGTGTGCTCCGCCTCTGGACACGCGCTGAAGGTGGCTGGTGCGGGACGAGCTGTGTTTAAGGGTGCGGATGGCAAGCCGGTGGTGCTGCACGACGTTCTCCTCGTTCCTGATCTCAAGGCCAACCTCATCTCCCTCCGTAAGCTTGGCAAGGCTGGGGTGAGCACTAGCACGGATGGGGCACGCGCGTACAAGGGGCAGCTGGGCAATCGGGTGCTTTGGGATCTGCACGAGAGCAGAGACGTGTACAGATCCATGTGGCAGCTGCCGGCATTGGCGTGGCACGGTGAGGGCAGGCTGGAGAGGGGTCTGCATCACAGGGGGAGTGCAACGCCGTTGGAGGGGTTGGTGTGAAAGTGTCGGCCAGATCTGGGGAGACGGATTGGGCAACGGCACACCGACGCTTAGGGCATGTAGCAATGTCTTTGCTGAAGCAGCTGGAGAAGGATGGGGTCGTCAAGGGTCTGAAGCTGAATGGCCAGCCACCTGATGACAATTGTGAAATATGCTTGCTATCCAAATTCACCCGTTTCCCTTTCCATAGTGTGACTGGCAGGAGCAAGAAGCCTTTAGAGTTGGTCCACATGGACTTGGTGGGGCCGCTGCCGGTTCAGGGGCACAAGGGGGAGCGGTACTTTCTGACCATAGTGGATGATTCGAGCAGGCTTATGTGGGCATATCCGCTGAAGCAGAAGGACCACGCCGCCTCTACGACACGGGAAGATTGGCTGCCATTCGTGGAGAAGCAAGCGGAGTGTGTGGTGAAGCGGATTAGGACAGATCGGGGTGGTGAGCTCCTTGGAGCTGAGATGACGGCCTGGCTCAAGAAGCAGGGCATTCAGAGGGAGCTGACCACGGCTTACACCCCACAGTCTAACGGTGTAGCAGAACGGGCGAACCGGACAATTCTGGAGACAGCTAGGGCGCTGCTCATAGAATCTGGGCTGGGCAACTTGATGTGGCCCCATGCTGTCCGGCACGCTACCGTGGCCAGGAACAGGGTGCTCACTAATGTTGGTGATGACTCGTGGGTGCCGTTGGAGAGGTGGCTTGGGAGGAAGCCGCCGGTGGACATGCTGAAGGTGTTCGGTTGCATGGCAGTCGCCCACGTCCCCAAGAAGTATCGAAGTAAGTTGTGGGCGAGTGCAATCTGGTGTGTGCATTTGGGGCTGGCTGCTGAGAGCAAGGGATGGCTGCTGTGGGAACCATCCAAGGGTGTCATGTTTGACAGCAGGGATGTGAAGTTTGTTGAGGGCATGATGTATGGGAGCTGGGAGAAACAGCCGGAGGCCAGGGTATCCCAGCAGATGGAGCAGATCACCATGCAGCTGGACCTGACTCCTAGTGTGTGGGAGGAGAGAGAGGAGGCAGCTGCAGAGGGTGGTGATGGAGAGAAGATACAGGAGGCACCTACTGGTAGAGAAAATGATGTGGAGACTAGTGGTAGCACTAGTGGAGCTGCTGGATCCGAGGGACGAGAGCAGCAGCAGGGGAAAACTAAGAAGCCGAAGGGTGTCGTTATGAGGGGATGGGAGACACCCGTCTCCAGGCCAGGACGTACCCGTATGGCTACTAAGAAGATGACTGCAGGATCAGGTGTAGCGGAGCAGCAGCTTGGGACCGAGGAGGCATTGCTGATTCTACCGCATGTCTATGACCCGGATGAGGAGGATGAACCTGCCTACTGTTTTCTTGCCCCTGCACCAGAGGAACCAGCTAGCATGGAGGAGGCATTAGCTGGACCAGATAGGGAGAAGTGGTTGGTTTCCAGGGATGCTGAGTACCAGAGCCTGCTAGAGAATGGGACATGGGATCTGGTGGTGCTACCTGAGGGGAAGAAAGCCGTACAGTGCAAGTGGGTGCTAAGGATCAAGACCGATGACAAGGGACAGGTCACCATCTACAAGAGTAGGCTGGTGGCTAAGGGGTTTATGCAGAAGGAGAAGCAGGACTTCAATGAGATCTTTGCTCCCACTGCCAAACCCCCTACCCTCCGTGTCTTGTTGGCAGATGCAGCCGTTAGTGGGACATTCATCATTCAGATGGATATATCAACGGCATTTCTCAATGGGATTTTAGAGGAGGATGTGTACATGACGCAGCCGCCTGGGTATGAGGATGGTACGGGCAGGGTGTGCAAGCTGAAAAAGTCCATCTACGGCTTGAAGCAGGCGCCACGCTGCTGGTACCAGAAGTTGGCAGTTGTTTTAGAGGAGATGGGATTCAGGACCAGCAGCTGTGATGAGAGCGTCTTTCTCAAAGGGGAGGGGGAGAAGCTGGTGCTGTTTCTGGTCTATGTGGACGATATTGTTCACTTTAGCAGCTGCATGAAGGAGATCCAGAAAGTGCAGCAGCAGCTGATGGAGAACTTCAAGTGCAAGAACCTTGGGGAGGTAAAGTACTACCTCGGGATGCACGTGGAGAGGGATCCAGATCACAGGTGGTTGAAGCTGCACCAGGAGAAGTTCATCAAGGAGTTGGGGGAGAAGTATGGGATTGAGAATGAGCGCAAGGTTGCAACTCCCCTGCGAGCAGAATTCAAGCTTATGAAGGCTGCAGAGGATGAAGGGGTTGAAGCCGAGGAGCAGCAACAATTTCAGTCCTTGGTGGGCAGCCTCTTGTATGCAGCAGTTCACACAAGGCCCGACATCTCTTTCTCGGTTGGGCAGCTAGCTAGGGTGGTGCAGAATCCATCAGAGGAGCAGGTGGATGCAGCTGAGCGTGTGGTGAAGTACCTGAACTCTCACCCAAGCATTGGAGTTCAATACTCCGCATCTGCACAGGTGAAGCAGAAAGGGGTTGAGGTGCTGAAAGAGAAGGGGGAGAGGCTTGGAGAAGGCAAGCTCTTTCTCACTTGCTTTACCGATGCTACGTGGGCCTCTGAGAAGGAGGATTCCTCATCTGTGGGAGGATACATCTGCGTAGTTGGGGGAGGACCTGTTAGTTGGAGGTCAAAGAAGCAGACGGAGACGGCACTCTCTTCCGTGGAATCAGAGTACATGGCGATGTTCCATGGGGTGAAGGAGGTGATTTGGCTGAGGAGGCTGTTAGAGGAGATTGGCCAGGAGCAGAAGGTTGCTACGCCGCTGTTTTGTGATAGCAAGGGGGCTCTTGGGATGGCCAGGAACGCTGTGCTTCATGGGCTGAACAAGCACATGCGTATCAAGTGGCACTGGCTGCGTAAGGAGGTGAAGAGGGGGACGGTGAATCCGATCTACATCAAGACTCACCAGCAGCCAGCAGACTTCCTCACCAAGAGGCTTGCGGATAAGCCTCATTGGCGTTGTGTGCGCATGAGTGGAATGAGCATGAACTAGAATGGAATGATGGGGATGCAGCCGGCAGGTGAGGGGGAGTGTGTTGGGTGCAAATTCACATTGCACGACATCCTGCCGTCTGTTTGTACGAGTATGCGTGTGCGAATGTATTTGCGTGTGAATGGAATGTTCGTGTGTTTGTTTGCTTTCGCAATTTTCGCTTGAAGCATTTGCAGGTACTCGCGCATTGTGCGCTTCGGCACAATATTGTACGCGCTATGAACAGTACAAGCAGAATGCACGAGCTCGCAAAGGAACCCAAGATGGAAGCTTTGCGGTTCGGCTTATTTGATTGCGCAGATTCAGTTCTATCCAACTCGAAATTGTACTGTTTTGTTTGGTTGACTATAGCGTAGCAGGGCAGGCACTATAGGGGTACAATTTAGGTGAAGGTTGGATGTTGTTTGTCTGTATCTGCATGCTACAGGGCCAGGGGAAACCAGCAGAACCAGCATTTGGCTGGTTGGGCAAAGACAAAACAGGTTCTGTTTTTAGGACCTGAACCTGGTTGTTGTTTTTCCAGGTTGGAAAAACAAAACCAGAGGTTGTTTACCAACCTACCACCTGCTGTTTTGTCCAGCCAGGTTGGTTCTGTTGCTTGGAATTATTTGGGATCATCCTTGGTTGTTCCCAGGTTGATTCCCAAGGTCCTTGCTAGCTAGAACTATTTATTCCTTCTCTGTTTGTACCTGGATATAGTCAATTTGATTCAAGCGAATTCCTCCCTTCCTGGAATTTCGTTTCTATGCGGTGCGATGGCGGAATGCTACCAGAGTCAACGCTAGTACGCTAGCACTCCAACGCTAGGCAAACGCTGTCCGAGCCATAACTTCGTAATGGCAGAACTTTTCACGATGCAACATGGCTTATTTTAAAGCTCTTGGAGCGAGCTTCCATATAGCGAATTCTCAGCTTAATCCGATCGACGGTCTGCATGGCACGCTGCGCAACGTTCAAGGTACTCTTGCTGTTTTGACTAAGTCCCTCTTGATCCCTCTCTCTACATACTCGGACCCGAGGATAGGGGCTGGTCCTGTACCAAGCACCCAGGACCCTTGGAGGTGATCCCGAGGAGAGGTTTTAAGTTGGATAACGTCTTAATAGCCTGAGTTTATTAGGCCCTTTCACCAACAAAATCTGGACGCGGGGTCAGATCGGGTGCTGGTGGCAAAATGATGGGGAGCTGCTGTATTGTGAGAAGGACGGGTATCCCTGGTTCTTGTGTTACAAGAAACCCGAAGGATGGATGCCCCAGAATCGCAACCAAGATGGCAGCACGTAGAACAACCAGAGGAACGGCGCGAACATAGTTGCAGATTCGGTCCAACGAGAACCCGAAAGGCAAAGGCGGTACTGAGAAGATTGAGCGCGCCGCGGGCCAATTCTTCCATGTTGGAAATAAGGGGGAGCAAGGAGACGGTTCTGCCAAGGTTGGAGCAGAGCTGCACCCCCTGGACTTTTAGGTATTGGTCACGGGCGCTGTGTGGACAATGACTTCGCGCAAGGACCTGCAGGTCAACGTAAGGGCTGCGTCGATTCCTGAGGTATTCTCTGCATCCGGACACGCGCTGAAGGTGGCTGGTTTTGGACGAGCTGCGTTTAAGGGAGCGGATTGCAAGAATTTCTGCTCGTCTCCGCCCTTAGGCCAACCTAATTTCCCTCAGTGAGCTCGCTAAGGCTGGGGTGAGCACTAGCACAGATGGGGCTCGCACCTATAAGGGGCGGCTGGGAAATCGGGTGCTTTGGGAGCTGCATGAAAGCAAGGATGTGTACAGATCCATGTGGCAGCTGTAGGCATTGGCATGGCACGGTGGGGGGCAGGCTAGATAGGGGTCTGCATTCCAGGGGGAATGCAACGCTGTTGGAGCTGTTGGTGTGCGAATGTCGGCCAGATCTGGACAGAAAGATTGGGCAACGGCACACCAACGCTTGGAGCATGTGGCAATGCCCTTGCCGAAGCAGTTGGAGAAAGATGGAACCGTCAAGGGATTCAAGCCGAACAAACAGTCAAGGGATTCAAACATAACTGTTAATTTTGTTTGTTGAGCAAAGTGGGTGATTTCAGGAGGCTGATGTGGGCTTATCCGCAGAAGCCGAAGGACCACGCTGCCTCCACGGTGCGGGATGATTCGCTGCCGTTCGTGGAGAAGCAATCGGAGTGCGCGCTGAAGCGGATTAGGACAGATCGAGGTGGTGAGTTCATTGGAGCTGAGATGAAGGCCTGGCTGAAGAAACAGGGCATCCAGAGGGAGTTGACGCTTACAGCCCACAGTCCAATGGTGTAGCATAACGGGCGAACCGTCCAGTTGTGGAGACAGCTAGGGCGCTGCTCATAGAATCTGGGTTGGGAAACTCTATGTGGCCCCACGCTGTCCGGCATACGACTGTGGCTAGGAACAGGATGCTCACCAAGTTTGGTGATGACTCTTTGAAGCCGTTGGAGCGGTGGCTTGGGAGGAAGCTACCGGTGGACTTTCTGCGGGTGTTCGGTTGCATGGCAGTCGCCCACGTCCCCAACGTCCACCGAAGTAAGTTGGGGGCGAATGCAATGTGGTGGCTGCGGGATCTGATGTAGCAGAACAGCAGCTTGGGAATGAAGAGGCCATGCTGATTCTGCCTCATCGCTGTGACCCGGATGAGGAGGACGAGCCTGCCTACTGTTTTCTTGCCCCTGTATAAGAGGAACCAGCTAGCATGGAGGAGGCACTAGCTGGACCAGATAGGGACAAGTGGCTGGCTTCTAGGGATGCTGAATACCAGAGCCAGCTGGAGAACGGAACCTGGGATCTAGTGAAGCTGCTAGAGGGGAAGAAAGGGGTGGAAGTTGGAGCTCAGGATTGACGACAAGGGGCAGGTCACAATCAACCAGAGCAGGACTTCAATGAGATATTTTCTCCCACTGCCAAACCCCCTACACTCCGTCTGTTGTTGGCAGATACAGCTGTTGTGACAACGGCCTTCCTCTATGGGATTTTAGAGGAGGAGGTATACATGAAGCAGTCGCATTGGTATGACGATGGTATGGGCAGGGTGTGCAAGCTCAACAAGTCCATCTACAGCTTATAGCAGGCGCCATCTGCTGGTACCAGAATTTGGTAGTTGTTGTAGAGGAGATAGGGTTCATGACCAGCAGCTGCGATAAGAGCCTCTTTCTCAAGGGGGAGAAGGAGTCGCTGTGGATATTTCTGGTCTATGTGGACGACATTCTCCTGTTTGGCAGCAGCATGAAGGAGATCCAGAAAGTGCAAGGCCCTTCGCGAGATGAAGTACTACCTTGGGATGCGCGTCGAGAGGGATCAGGACCACAGTCGTTGAAGCTGAGAAATTCATCAAGCAGCTGGGGGAGAAGTACGAGATTGGGGATGAATGCAAGGCTGCAACTCCCCTACTAGCTGATAGCTGAATTCAAGTTTGTGAGGGCTGCTGAGGGTGAAGGGGTTGAAGCCGAGGAGCAGCAGCATTTTTAGTCCTTGGTGGGCAGCCTCTTATACGCAACTGTTCATACGAGGCCCGACATCTCATTCTCTGTTAGGCAGCTGGCCAGGGTTGTGCAGAATTCATCTGAGGAGCAGGTGGATGTGGCTGAACGTGTGGTAAAGAACCTGAACGGACATCCCAGCATTGGAGTTCAATACTCCGCATCTGCACAGGTGAATCAGAATAGGGTTGAGGTACTCTGTTGGGTGCAAATTCACTTTGCACGACATCCTGCCGTCTGTTTGTATGAAAATGCATGCGTTAGTGTGTTTGTTTGCTTTCGCAATTTACGCTTGATGCATTTGCAGGAACTCGGGCAATGTGCGCTTCTGCACGACATTGTACGCGCTATGAACAGTGCAAGCAGAAAAGACGAGCTCGCAAAGGAACCCAAGATGGAAACATTGCAGTTCAGTTTATTCAACTGCGCAGATTCACTTATATCCAACTCTGAGTTGTACTGTTTTGTTTGGTTATCTATAGTATAGCAAGGCAGGTACTACAATTAGGTGAAGGTTGGATGTTGTTTGTTTGTATCTGCATGCTACAGGGCCACGGGAAACCAGCGGAACCAGAATTTGGCTGGTTGGGCAAGGACAAGATAGGTTTTGATTGGAGGACCTGAACCTGGTCGTTGTTTTCCACGGTTGGAACCAGAGGTTGTTTACCAACCTACCACCTGATGTTTTGTCCAGCCATGGTGATTCTGTTACTTGGATTTTTTTTGGATCATCCCTGGTTGTTCCCAGGTTGATTCTCAAGGTGCATGCTAGCTCTGGCTATTTATTCCTTCGCTGTTTGCACTCTGATATAGTAAATCGAATCAAGCAAATTCCTCCCTCGCTGGAATTTCGTGTTTATGCGGTTCGAAGACGGAATGCTACCCGAATTATCGCTAGTACGCTTGCACTACGACGCTAGGCAAATGGGCCATAACTATGCAATGGCAGAACTTTTTACCTGGCTTATTATTAAGCTCTTAGAGTGAACTTCTCAGCTTAATCCGATCGACGGTCTGTATGGCATGCAGCGCGATTTTTTAGGTACTCTTGCTGTTTTGATTGCGTTCTTCTTATCTCTCTCTTTACAAATTCAGACCCGAGGATAAGGGCTGGTCTTTTACCAAGCAACCAAGGACCCTCAAAGGTGACCCCGAGGAGAGGTTTAAGCATAAATTGTGTCTTAATAGTTTGGGTTTATATGGTACACCAAGAAGCTGGTATCAGAGCTGGGTTATAGTGATCCTCGTTATAGGTAGCTATGTCGGGAAAGGATTCGGCGAGAGCAAGTGGATCTTCAGCCCAAGATCGTAGCGGTAGCCAAGATTCTGGCGAATCGGAGCCATGGGGAGCACGAACAAACTAGGGCTAACTGGTCAAGGAGGTGCTGAACATTTTCACCGTCGAGAAATTCAATGGTGAGGACTATGAATGGGCCTGGTAAATGCAACTTTATTTCCGTCAGATTGGATTGCTGAAACTAATGATTGGGGAGGAGCCTAGACCAAGTGATCCCGTGCTGCAGGAAGATTGCGACGAGGAATGTCCAGCACCACGGAAGCCAGGGGCGCACTAGTGAACAGCAGGAAGAAGACGGCGCGCGCCCGAGGCGCGCGAGATGCAGAACAGCAGCGGAAGCAGTTAGGTGGTGGGCCCACCCACAGGATCGACCCAAGGGGGTCGACCTGCTCTGAAACCATGTCAGAATTAGCAGCAGAAACAAGAATGAAGAAAGGAGGGGGTTCACTAGCAAGCAGTTGGATACATATAGCAAACCCTAATTGGGCTGTACTCACTATGGAGTACCCCACTGCAGGCTAGACAATAATAACATTCTGACAGGACACGGTGCAAAGAGGACGACGACTCCAACGACCAACAATGGGGTAATGGTGGGAAATCTGGACGCGGAGGCAGATTGGGTGCTGGCAATATGAAAGGGAGTTGTTGGTATTGTGGGAAGGGGCATACTTGGTTATTTGTCTTATAAGAAACCCGAAGGCTGGACCCCCGACAATTGCCATCAGGATGGCGGCGAGCAGAGCAACCAGAAAAGCGGCGAACATGGTTGCAGATTCGTCCGACGACAACCCGAAAAACAAAGGCGGTGCTGAGAAGATAAAGGAGCGTGTCGCGGGTCAGTTCTTCCAAGGTTGGAGCAGAACTTCACCCTCTCGACCATTGGGTGTTGTACAAGGGTGCCGCGTGGACGATGACGCCACACAAAGACTTGCTAGACGACCTACGCGCTGCACCAATCTCTGTGGTGTGCTCTGCCTCTGGAGACGCGTTGAAGGTGGCTGGTGCGGGACGAGCTGATTTCAAGGGAGTGGATGGCAAGCCGGTGGTGCTGCACGACGTTCTGCTCGTCCCCGACCTTAAGGCCAACCTTATTTTCCTCCGTAAGCTTGCCAAGGCTGGGGTGAGTACTAGCACGGATGGGGCACGCACGTGTAAGGGGCAGCTGGAGAATTGGGTGCTTTGGGATCTGCATGAAAGCAAGGACGTGTACAGGTCCATGTGGCAGCTACTGGCGTTGGCGTGGCACGGTGGGGGGCAGGCTAGACAGAGGTCTGCGTACCAGGGGGGGAACAGCACACGGATTGGGAAACAGCACACGACGGTTGGTGTGAAAGGGTCGGCCAGATCTGGGGAGACGGATTGCAATAACACACCGACGCTTGAGGCTTGTGGCAATGCCCTTGCTGAAGCAGCTGGAGAAGGATGGAGCTGTCAAGGGTCTAAAGCTGAACGGACAGCCACCCGATGACAACTGTGAAATCTGCTTGCTCCCAAAAATCACCCGTTTCGTTTTCCATAGTCTGGCTGGCAGGAGCAAGAAGCCTTTGGAGCTGGTCCACATGGACTTGGTGGGGCCGCTGCCGGTTCAGAGGAACAAGGGGGAGCGGTGTTTCCTGACCATTATGGATGTATGGAGCAGGCTGATGTGGGCCTACCCTCTGAAGCAGAAGGGCCACGCTACCTCCACGATACGGGATGATTTGCTTCCATTCGTGGAGAAGCAAGCGGAGTGTGTGGTGAAGCGGATCAGGACAGATCGGGGTGGTGAGTCTTGGAGGTGATATGACGGCCTGGATTAAGAAGCAGGGCATCCAGAGGGTGCTGGAGGCACCTGCTGGTGGAGGAGATGGTGTAGAGTCTAGTAATAGCACTAGTGGAGCTGCTGGATCTGAGGGAGGAGAACAGCAGCAGGGCAAAGCTAAGGCTCCCACACTACCACCAAGGAAGAAGCCAAAGGATGTTATCATGAGAGGATGGGAGACACCCGTCTCCAGGCCAGGACGTACCCATGTGGCAACAAGGAAGCTGGCTGCAGGATCTGATGTAGCAGAGAAACAGCTTGGAAATGAGGAGACAATGCTGTTTCTTCCTTATGGCTATGACCCGGATGAGGAGGATGAACCTGCTTACTAATTTCTTGCCCCTGCACCAAATGAACCAGCTAGCATGGAAGAGGCACTAGCTGGACCAGATCAGGACAAGTGGCTGGATTCTAGGGATGCTGAGTACCAGAGCCAGCTAAAGAATGGGACATGGATCTGGTGGTATCTGGGTTAGTAATGCATTACTTACCCAAATCGTTGCTACTAAGAGTAAGTGCGTTACTTACCTATATGGCTGGTACAAGGATAAGGTGGATTACTTACCCATATGTCTGGTACTAAGTGTAGGTGCATTACCTACCCATATTGCTGGTATTAAAAGTGTGTGCGCTACTTACCCATATGGTCGGTACTAAAAGACAGTGCATCATTTACCCATATAGTTGGTACTAAGATTAAGGGCATTACTTATCCTCATGGTTGTTACCAAATATAAGTGCATTACTTACCTACATGGTTGGTACCTAAGAGTACGTACACAATCTAAGTACATCGTTAGTATTAAGAGTAATTGTATACTTACCCGTATGGTTGATACTAAGAGTAAGTCCTTTATTTACCCGTATCTTTGGGAATAAGATAAGTGCGTTACTTACCCATATGGTTGGTACTGAGATTAAATGCATTACTTACTCACATGGTTGATATGAAGAGTAAGCAAATTACTTACCGATATGGTTGGTACTAAGAGTAAGTGCGTTACTTACCCACATGGTTGGTACTAACAGTATATACATATTTTACCCATATGGCTAGTACTAGGAGTATGTGCGCAACTTACCCATATGGTTGGCAATATCAGCAAATGCGTTATTTACCAATATCGTTCGTACTAAGATTAGTGCATTACTTACCCTCATGGTTGGTACAAAAAGTAATTGCTTTACTTATCCACAGGGATGGTACTAAAACTACGTGCAGTACTGCCCCATATGGTTGGTACTAAAAGTTAATACGTTACCTACCTATATACATGGTACTAATATTAAGTGCAATACTTACCCATATTGTTGAAACTGAAAGTAGGTGTAGTCCTTACACATATGGCTGATACTAAGAGCATTACTTACCCATATAGCTGGTACTAGAATAAAATGCATTACTTACCCAAGGCTGGTACTAAGAGTAATTGTATAACTTACCCGTATAAAGTAAGTGCGTTACTTACATATATGGTGGGTACTAAGACTAAGTGCGTTACTTACCCATATGGCTGGTACTATGATTAAGGGCAATTTTGTACCCACGTAGTTGGTACTAAGAGTAAGTTCATTACTTTTCCATACGGCAGGTATTAAGAACAAGTGCAATATTTACCCATATTGTTGGTACTAAGATAAAGTGCATTGCATACCCACATGGTTAAGACTAATAGTATGCGAATAACTTACACATATGGGCTGGTACTAAGAGAAGAGTATGTGCAGTAGTACTAAGACTACGTGCGTTACTTACCAATATGGTTGGTACTAAAAGTTAGTGCGTTACTTACCCATATAGTTGGTACTAAGAATAAGAGCATTATCACCCATGTGATTGGTAATAAAAGTAAGCACATTACTTGCCAACATGGTCGGTACTAAGAGTAAGTGCACTACTTATCCACATGGTTGGTACAAACTGTAAGTGTATTATTTACGCATATGGTTGGTACTAAGAGAAAATGCATTTGTTACCCATATGGTTAGTACAAAGATTAAATACACATTTTCGCATATGGTTGGCACTAAGCGTAAGTGCACTAGTCAAGAGTAAGCGCATTACATATACACCTGCCTGGTAGTAAAAGTAAGTGCATTACTTACACGCATGGCTGGTACTAAGAGTAAGCGCATTACTTACCCACATGGTTGGGATTAAGACTAAGTGCAGTACTTTCCCATGTGGTTGGTACTAAGATCAAGTGTATTACTTACCCACATGGGCGATACAAAAAGTAAGCAAATTACTTACCTATATGGCTGGTACTAATAGTATGTGTATTACTTACCAAGATGGTTATTTCTAAAAGTAAGTGCATTACTTACCTATATATTTGCGTACGAAGAGTAAGTACGTTACGTACTTATATGGTTGGTACTTAGAGTTTGTGCATTGCATATCCATATGGCCCGTACTAAGAGTATGAGCGCTAATTATTCATCCGGTTGGTACTAAAAGCAAGTGCTCTACTTACCTATATAATTAGTACTAAGATTAGGTGCATTACTTACCCATATGGTTTGTACTGAAAGGAGGTGCATTACTTGTCAACGGAAGTTGTGGTTGGCCCCGTCATCGCTTGGGCGGAGCCGACTTCGTAGTCGGGTGTGGGGGGAGCGCAGCCGATCAGTTGCAGTGAGGGCGCCCAGCTGGAGGGCGCCGAGCAGGAGGACGCCGTCATGGGCGCTTGGACGGCGTTTTGGGAGGCTGGACGCCGACCTGGGCGCCTGGACGCCGACCTGGGCGTCTGGACGGCGTCCTGGGCGCCTGGACGCCGACCTGGGCGCCTGGACGGTGTCCAGGGAGGCTGGACGCCGACCTGGGCGCCTGGACGCCGACCTGGGCGTCTGCATGGCGTCTTGGGCACCCGGACGCCGACCTAGGCGCTTAGACGTCGACCAGGGGAAGCCGACTTCGTGTGGTCGGCTGACAGGTGCGCTGGTCGACCTGGAGTTGGTCGACCAGGAGGGTTGTCGACCTGGAGCTGGTCGACCAAGGTTGTGGTCGACCTGGTGAGGTCGACTGAAGGTGGTCGTCGACTTGGGAGGTCGATGGGCACAAGAGGAAGTAACCCGGTCGACATGGTGGTTGCCTGGTCGACCAGGTTACCTGGGTGACGAGGTTCTGCGAAGGAGTGCGACGGTCGCCCAGGTGGTAGTGGCGAGACCGACCTCGGTGGTGGTATCCCGAGGTCGATGTGGCTGGTGGGCGCAGTCGCTGGCGTGGAGTCAAGATGGGCGTCTGCGCTGTGCACGTGGCAAGGAGAAGTGCACCAACCAGCTTTACGCACCTGCGAAGCAGTTGCACCGTTGTCCTGCGAGTGCAACGCTGTACAGCCGACTTGCTGCAGCGTTGGCACACCATGGACTTGCAATGTTGGCAAGCCGCGACTTTGCTCTGCTGGAGCGCGGTCGACCAAGTCGTGCTGGCACGCGGTCGACCATGCTGCACTGGAAGTCGACCAGCAGCTTTGCTAGGTCTGATGTAGTCTTGCATGTCAATGTTGTTGCTATCATTCTGAACCATTGTTGTCAACTTTCTCTAGTGAAACTCTTGCCAAATTGCCCCGTGAACTAGCAAGCAGTGTGTGCACTAGGAAAACGACTAAGGACCAACGAACGCAGAGATCACACAGGCACCCGTGCCTAGCCCGTAGTCTAGCTCCCGTTGTAGTAGTTATCTCCGCATGGTGCGGTGAGCGTGGAAGGCACACGACTTACCTTTCAGTCAGGTTGACGTAGAGGTCACTTACCTAAGTTGTTCGTAGGCCGGCAGCCATGCAGTCACTAGCGTGCGCGTAGGTGACGCCAAGGGTATGGAGACCCTGGAAGCACAGCTGGAGGACGCGAGGACACGCCATGGGGCCCAGGAGTACGGAACGATCCCCTGGGCGGTTGTGGAGGCTGGCATTCGCACCATGTGGGCGACGTTGCACCCTTGTCGACCTGCGTCTCCTCGACCGGTGAACACAGAGGGCGGCGTCGACGTGGGCGTCAACGCCGGTGGTGACCAGGTCGGCAGCAGTGCGGGAGGCACGTCGAGGCAGAGAGGTGTGATACACGCCGATGAAGTCGGCGGCGTTCACGCGCGAGGGAGGCAGTTGTCGGCGGCTGCAGGCTCCTCGCAAGGCGACGTCGGAGGTCGACGAAGCGGATTGTCGCCGATGTCGGCGACCCAGGTGACGGCGGGCGGAATAGCACCGATCTACGGCTACTTCAAGTTTACGCCGGACAGGATCATGGTCACCCCACCGCTCGTTGGTTGACCCGACATACTCACCTGGAAGGAAGCCATCGAGCCCCAGCTGGAGATGGCCGGGCTGATCGGCTTCGCCCAAGGGACCGTGGCGACGCCGGATAAGCACCACCCCGACTTACGGGCGGAGTTTCACGCCGTGCAGCTGTTGACCTTCACGGTCATCTCGCAGTGCTGCTCGCCGGGCGTGCAGATCGCCTTGAAGTGGTGCCGAGAGTACCTCGACGCCGGCCACCGGGCGTGGAACTTCATTGAGTCGACCTACCAAGTCACTGACGACTTGTTCATCGCCCAGCTGGAGGGGCAGCTGACGCACCTGCGTATGGGCGACGAGGAGACGGCGACCGACTACTGCAACCGAGCTCGGCGGATCCTCGCCACCATCAGGATGGCCGGCGCGCAGTACTCAACGGCGTCGTACGTCACCCACGTCATGCAGGGACTCTCGAGCAGCTACAACCTCCTGAAGCGGCTGTCAATGGCGCCGAGCACGAGGACGATGCTCAACGAGGACAAATTGACCTCGTACATCCTGCAGGACGAGGCGATGCAGGAGGCTGAGCGGTTCCAGGAGCTCTTGGCGCAGGCGAACTTCGTCGCCCCGGCGAAGCAAGGAGGTCGACCGGGGCAGCGCGGACAGTCTGGCGGCGGTGGTAGCAGTGGCTGGAAGCCGGCCAAGGAAGTCGACAAGAAGAGGTCGACCAAGGACAGCGGTCGAGGAGGAGGAGGTCGACGTCGGGAGTGCTGGCTGTGCGGCGAACCCGACCACCTCTCCTTCGAGTGCCTTGACCGCAGTGACTCCGACGACGACGACGCCAAGGGAGGCCGTGGGAGGTCTGGCAGCCGTCGTCCTCGTCGTGGAGGAAACAAGCCGCGCAAGGAGAAGCAGTCGACCACGTCGACCTCGGCGAAGGACGCTGACTCCTTTGCTGGCGGCAAGGCGCGGGACGACAAGACGGCGTCGTGCTCGCTGGTCGGCGTCGTGGAGCCGACCGTCTCGTTGGCGCCGGAGGCCGGAGAGGACTTCCAGGCCATGGCGGCAGCTGTGCAGGCGAACCCGGCGGTGTTCCTGCTCGACAGCGGCTGCTCCCACCACCTGATGGGGACGAAGGAAGTCTTCGTCGACCTGCAGCCGAGCGGCTCCATCAAGCACGCGCGCGGCTTCAATGGGGCGCTGCAGGACGTCCAGGGCCGCGGCACTGTCGCCCTGCAAGGGGAGGCCGGGAAGCAGGTGCTCATCCCCGACGTGCTGTACGTCCCGGGTGTGCGGGCAAACCTGCTGTCGTCCGGCCAGCTGAAGGAGCACAGCGTGAAGCTGCAGGAGGACGGCGACGGGATGCTGCTCGTCTCGGCAGCGGGAGAGGTGCTCGGTCGGGCGACGTACTCCGGGCGTGTCCTCTGCACCGACCTGCGTCCCTGCTCAACGAGGTCGACGTCGCCCACGACGGAGGTCGTGGCCCTGCGGGCGATCGTCTCGGCGACGAAGTCGACGCCGGACAGAATGCATGCGAGGCTTGCGCACGTCGGCATGGACACCATACGGAGCTCGGCGAAGAACGAGGTCGCCACCGGGCTGGACCTCAAGTCGGCGACGGGCGCCGACTCACCGTGTGTCTCGTGCGTCGGCGGGAAGCTGGCACGGCACACCTTCCCCGACCAAGGCTCCGACGCCGACGACGTGCTGGCCGTCGTGCACATCGACCTGTGCGGGCCGTTCCGCGTGGCTGCCAAGGACGGCAGCTTGTACTTCTTGCTGCTGAAGGACCGCAAGACCCGCTACGTGTGGGTGAGGCCGGTCGCCAAGAAGTCGGATGTGCTGCTGGAGTTCCAGAAGTGGCTGGTGTTGGTGGAGAGGCAGGCGAAGAAGTCGGTGCTGATGCTTCGCTCCGACCGAAGAGGGGAGTTCATCGGCAAGAAGTTCACCGACTTCGTGGACGGCAAGGGGATCGTCCACGACCTCACCTGCCCGTACACCCCGCAGCAGAACGGCATGGCGGAGCGGGAGATGAGGACGGTGGTGGAGTCGGTGCGGACGATGCTGCTGCACATGGGCGTGCAGCACCACTGGTGGCACCTCGCTCTGCGACAGGCCGTCTGGGTCTGCAACTGCCTTGAGAGGTCGACGCTGCCGTCGGGGACAACGCCGTACCAGCTGCTCACCGGGCAGAAGCCCGACCTGTCGCTGGTACGGGTGTGGGGCTGCATGGCACAGTTCCTTGTCCCCGAGCAGCAGCGTGGTGGGAAGCTGAAGCCGAAGGCCAGGTGGGGCCTTCACCTCGGCGTGTCGGAGGAGAGCAAGGGCTGGGAGCTCCTCGACGTCGCCGACAACCGGGTGGTCACCACGTCGGACGTGGTGTTCTACGAGGACCTTTCGCTGGAAGTGTGGAAGTCGGAGTACGGGCCGGTGTCAGGACGGACGCCGACCACCCCGCCGATCGACACCTCAACGGC
This sequence comes from Closterium sp. Naga37s-1, assembly GCA_947471745.1. Classification (NCBI taxonomy): domain Eukaryota; kingdom Viridiplantae; phylum Streptophyta; class Zygnematophyceae; order Desmidiales; family Closteriaceae; genus Closterium; species Closterium sp. Naga37s-1. The sequence continues at coordinate 1,516,028 of CANJKZ010000813.1, forward strand.
GACGCTGCCCCTGCTCGCCGAGGTCGGTGGGCTTGCTGCTGAGGACGACGAGGACGTCCGTCCTCCTTCCCCTCCCTCTCCTGCCCCTCCCCTCCTGGCCGACCTGCACGGTCTGACCTCGGTGTCGGCCTCCGGCGATGAGGGGAGTAGTGGGACGTCGCCTTCGGCGCCGACCAAGGGCATCGCCGGTGGCCGACGTGACGAGCGGCAAGTCGCCGTGGGAGTGAAGCTGACGTTGATGGGGGAGGAGCAAGTCGAGGAGAAGCAGCCGACAGGGGAGCAGGCAGCAGTGAAGCCGACCACGGAGCAGTCGGCAACCAGGCAGTCGGCAGGGAAGCCGACCACAGGGGAGAGGTCGGCCAGGAAGTCGGCCGAGGTGCAGCAGGACGACGAGGGCAGTGAAGACGACGACAAAGGTGGGGACGCCGAGGAGTCCACCAAGAGTGACGTGGTGGAGGTTCGGCCTGAACCCCGGAAGTCAGGCCGACTTAGGAGGCCGCCCGACTTCTTCGTCTCCGCTGCCTTCACCACGGTGTACGACGTGGACGACGACGACCTGGCGTATGACGACGCCGAGGAGGATGAGGAGTTTCCGGAGCTCGACCCCGACATGCATGCCGACCCCGAGCACCGTTGGGACATCTCGACGATGACAGTGAAGGAGGCGTTGGCGAGCTGGAAGGGCCCGGCGGTGAAGGCCGCCATGGAGGAGGAGATCCGCAGCCTCATCAACATGGGCACTTGGGAGCTGGTCGAACGCCCGCCGGGAGTGAACATCATGAAGAACCGGTGGGTGTTGACGACGAAGTACCACGTCGACGACACCGTCGAGCGCGAGAAGGCGAGGCTGGTCGTGAAGGGCTTCACGCAGGTGTACGGCGCCGACTACGACGAGACGTTCGCGCCGGTGGGCAGCTACGTCACGCTGAGGATCTTCCTCAGCATCGTCGCCGTCCTCAACCTCAACCTGATGCAGCTCGACATGAAGAACGCCTTCCTGCAGAGCAAGCTCGACCGGGTGCTCTACATGTACCAGCCGGACCACTTCAGTGACGGGACCGGCCGGGTGTGTAAGCTGCTGAAGAGCCTGTACGGGCTGAAGCAATCGCCGCTACTGTGGTACAAGGCGCTCAACGACGTTCTGGTCCGCGCCGGGTGGAAGAAGAGCCAGGTCGACGAGGCTCTGTACTTCAAGGTCGACAAGGTGGCCTGCTGGGTGCTGGTCTACGTCGACGACCTTCTCGCCGCCAGCAGCAGTGCCGAGATGCTGAAGGAGCTGCAAAAAAGCTGCTGGAGGCCGCCTTCGAGCTGCGGGAGATCTCGCCGGTGCAGAAGTACCTCGGGCTGGAGATCGTGCGCGACAGGTCGGCGAAGAAGCTGTGGCTCCACCAGCAGGGCTATGCAGACAAGCTTCGTAGGCGTTTTCTCGACGAGGAGCAGACTGGGCGCACCCCGAAGACGCCAGTCTCGGTCGACGCCTATGCTGAGCTCACCTTCGACGACGAAGAGGCACACGAGCGCCAGGAGGAGGAGTACCGGCGGAAGGTCGGCTCGCTGCAGTTTGCGGCGACAACGACAAGGCCGGACATCGCCTTTGCCTGCAGCAAGCTGGGGAGCGGCCTCACGGTAAGAAGCGACCAGCACTGGCGCGAGGTCGACTGCTGCCTCGCCTACCTCGCCAACACCCGTGACACCGCCCTGGAGTTTGGCGGTGGACTAGAGTCGCTGAAGCTGGTCGGCTACGTGGACGCCGACGACGCCGGCGACAAACAGAACCGGACGAGCATGGGCGGCTACGTGTTCGTCTACGGAGGGGCCGCAGTCTCCTGGTCGAGCCAGCGCATCAAGTGCGCGACACTGTCGTCGACGGAGTTGGAGTATGTGGCGGCAACAGAAGCCGGCAAGGAGGGACGTCGACTTCGTTTTCTTCTTGCAGAATTCCGGCAGCTGGACGCCGGGACGCCGACTGTCCCTCGGGTGGACAAGTCGGCCATCACAGTCGCCGAGGGCATGGGGTTGACGGGCAACCTCAAGCACATGGAACGGCGACAAGCCTGGCTGCAGCACATGGTGAAGCGTGGGAAGTTCTCACTGAGGTACATCCCGACCGCTGAGCAGCCAGCCGACTTCCTGACGAAGGCGCTGCACTACCCGGCCTTCAACCGGTGCTCCGTTGCAATCGGCCAGGTGCGCCTGGTCGACGTGGCCGACGGTGACAACGACGTGCAGCAGTAGGTGCCATGCCCTCTTGCATGGCTGGTGCGGTGACCGGCGTGCTGTGTGTTGGGTGCACGCCGACGGGCTATTCTCCGAGTGGTGCTGCCGTGTGGGCTGGGGGCCCAAGCGTGAACGCGGCAGGGGAGTGTCAACGGGAGTTGTGGTTGGCCCCGTCCTCGCTTGGGCGGAGCCGACTTCGTAGTCGGGTGTGCGGGGGAGCGCAGCCGATCAGTTGTAGTGAGGGCGCCCAGCTGGAGGGCGCCGAGCAGGAGGACGCCGTCATGGGCGCTTGGACGGCGTTTTGGGAGGCTGGACGCCGACCTGGGCGCCTGGACGCCGACCTGGGCGTCTGGACGGCGTCCTGGGCGCCTGGACGCCGACCTGGGCGCCTGGACGGTGTCCAGGGAGGCTGGACGCCGACCTGGGCGCCTGGACGCCGACCTGGGCGTCTGCACGGCGTCTTGGGCACCCGGACGCCGACCTAGGCGCCTAGACGTCGACCAGGGGAAGCCGACTTCGTGTGGTCGGCTGACAGGTGTGCTGGTCGACCTGGAGTTGGTCGACCAGGAGGGTTGTCGACCTGGAGCTGGTCGACCAAGGTTGTGGTTGGCCTGGTGAGGTCGACTGAAGGTGGTCGTCGACTTGGGAGGTCGATGGGCACAAGAGGAAGTAACCCGGTCGACATGGTGGTTGCCTGGTCGACCAGGTTACCTGGGTGACGAGGTTCTGCGAAGGAGTGCGACGGTCGCCCAGGTGGTAGTGGCGAGACCGACCTCGGTGGTGGTATCCCGAGGTCGACGTGGCTGGTGGGCGCAGTCGCTGGCGTGGAGTCAAGCTGGGCGTCTGCGCTGTGCACGTGGCAAGGAGAAGTGCACCAACCAGCTTTACGCACCTGCGAAGCAGTTGCACCGTTGTCCTGCGAGTGCAACGCTGTACAGCCGACTTGCTGCAGCGTTGGCACACCGTGGACTTGCAATGTTGGCAAGCCGCGACTTTGCTCTGCTGGAGCGCGGTCGACCAAGTCGTGCTGGCACGCGGTCGACCATGCTGCACTGGAAGTCGACCAGCAGCTTTGCTAGGTCTGATGTAGTCTTGCATGCCAATGTTGTTGCTATCATTCTGAACCATTATTGTCAACTTTCTCTTGTGAAACTCTTGCCAAATTGCCCCGTGAACTAGCAAGCAGTGTGTGCACTAGGAAAACGACTACCAACGAACGCAGAGATCACACAGGCACCCGTGCCTAGCCCGTAGTCTAGCTCCCGTTGTAGTAGTTATCTCCGCATTACTTACCCATATGGCTGGTACAAAGTGTAAGTGCATTACTTACCTATATGGTTGGTACTAAAGGTAAGTACGTAGCTAACCCATATGGTTGGTACTAAATGTAAGTGCATTACTTCCCACATGGTTGGTACTAAGACTAAGTGTGTTACTTACCCAAATGGCTAGTACTGAGAGTAAGTGTTGTATTTCCCCATAAGTGTAATTGTGTTACTTACCCATATGGTCGGTACTAAAAGTAATTGCATTATTTAACCATATGGCTGGTACTAAGGGCAAGTGCATCAGTTACCCGAATGGCTAATGGCTGGTACTAAAAGTAAGTGCGTTATTTACATATATGGTTGGCAATAACATAAGTGCATAACTTACCCCTATGGTTGTTCTAAGAGTACGCGCGTTGCTTGCTGATATGGTTGGTACTAATATTAAGTGCATTACTTACCCACATGGTTGGTAAAAAGCGTAACTAATTACTTGCGCATATGGCTGGTACTATCTGTATGTGCGTTACTTACCGACATGGTTGGTACTAGGAATAAATGCAGTATTTACCCATATGGCTAGTACTAAGAGTAAATGCGTTACTTACCCACGTAGTTGGCACAAAAAGAAATTGTGTTGCTAAGAATAAGTGCATCACTTACCATGGTTGGTACTAAACGTTAGTGCATTACTTACCCACATGGTCGTTACTAAGAGTAAGTGCGTTACTAACCCATATGGCTGGTACTAAGAGAAATTTTATTACTTACGGATACGGCTAGTACTAAGAGAAAAAATATTACTTACCCACATGGTTGGTTTAAGAGTAAGTGTATTATTTACCCATACGACTGGTACTAAGAGTAAGTGCAGTAATTACCCATATGGCTAGTACTAAGAGAAAATGCATTACTTAAACATATCGTTGGTACTAAGAGTAAGTATATTACTTACCCATATGGCTGGTACTAGGATTAGGTGCATTACTTACCCATACGGCTGGTACTAAGAGTAGGTGCATTATTTACCCATTTGGCTTGTATTAAGAGTAAGTGCGCTACTTACCCATATGGCTGGTACTAAAAGCAAATGCATCATTTACCCATATAGTTGGTATTAAGATTGAGGGCATTACTTATTCCCAAAGTTGTTACTAAATATAAGTGCATTACTTACCTACATGGTTGGTATTAAGAGTACGTACACTATAGAGTACATCGTTAGTATTAAGAGTAACTGCATTACATACCCATATGGTTGATATTTAGAGTAAGTCCATTATTTACCCGTATCTTTGAGAATAAGATATGTGCGTTACTTACGCATATGGTTGGTACTGAGATTAAGTACATTACTTATCCTTATGGTTGATAAAAAGAGTAAGCAAAATACTTAACGATATGGTTGGTACTATGAGTAAGCGTTTTATTTACCCACATGGTTGGCACTAAGAGTAAATGCAGTATTTACCCATATGGATAGTACTAGGAGTATGTGCGTTACTTACCCATATGGTTGGCAATGTCAGCAAGTGCATTGCTTAATATGGCTCCCATCTCTGCACTGCTCCAGTCCGTATAGAGAACAAACGGCTTGTCAGCTTGCGGTAACTGCAGCACTTCCCCTTCTTTCACTGCCCCCAGCAGATCCTTCATCGCTGTCTTCTGTGACTCTCCCCACTGCCACTTCTGATCCTCCCGCAACAGCTTGTTTAATGGGGCCGCTCACCTGCTGAAGCACTCCACAAACTTACGGTAATAATTGATGAATCCCAGCAGCGCCAGCAGTGCACTCTTGTCTTGGGGCTGCACCACACGATCCAGTACCTCCACCTTTACCTCCACCTCCCCTGACACCTCAAAACCCAGGTAGGTAACTGTCGTGTGCCCAAACCGGCACTTCTTGGGGTGTCATGTCAGCGCCGCCTTCCTAATCCGCTCCAGTGTTTCAGCCACTCGTTCCACGTGTTCTTCTGCCGTCGCGCTGAACGCAATCAAATCGTCAGGGTAACACAGCGTGCCCTCCATTCCCCGCAGCACTGCATCCATCACATTCTGGAACAGCAGCGAAGCATTCTTCAGGACGAAGGGCATGCGATTCCACTCATATGCCGCATCCGGCCCATGAAAAGCCGTTTTCGCATTGTCCTCCTCCGTTTTAGCCTTGCCTCATGTCCAGCGTTGAAAACACCTGCGCCCCTGCCAGTTGGTCGAAGATTTCATCCACCATGGGGATGGAGTACCGCTCCGGCACCGTGACCTTGTTCAGATCCCTGTAGTCGCCAATCATTTCTACTTGCACACCTCCAGATCCCGTGGGCTCATCCTGCGCCTCCGTTGGTACACCGGTATGGTTGTGGTCAGGTTCAGCGTCATTGTCGAACAGTTGCAGCAGCCCAACTCGTTCAGCGCGTACTCAAATGTTTGTCGATGTCCTGCTAGCAGTCGTTCCATTGCCTCCCTCTGGCTCTTCTGCAAGCCTTCCCCGATGTCCCATGCTGGCAGCGGTGCCACGGGTCCAGCTTCTTCTTGCCCCCTGATAGTAGCCCCCCCCACTTCTTCCTGCCGTTCACCCCTGCTTTCTTCGGCGGTCGCGGCTGCTTCCTCCGGGGTGATGTCTAACGCCATGTACACTGGCCCAATTGGCGGCCAGTCTGGGGGGTCGAATTAGTCCCCTTCCATGTCGAAGTCAGAGTCGTGAAATTCCTCTGGCGTCTCCCCTCCTCCTTGATCTTTACTCCCCTCCATCTCCACTTCTTCTTCTTCGTCCTCCTCCTCCTCCTCACTCTCTGCCGCATCAGCATAGCGGCCTGGAATGCCTTCCCTGTCATCCCTCCAGCTCGTTCGTTGTTGCTCCTCTGGAATGCATCTCCACCATTGATTTTCCTCCAGATCCTCCAATCCACCCAACATGGTTCAAGCCTCCATCTCCTTATCCGCCGCCAACTTTGTCCGTATCTGACTAGCTCTGCCGATCCGTCGCTCTAGCAACTCCCTTTCCAAATGGTTACCCATGGTCGTGATGAGCCAGTGCAGTGGATTGACGTCCATAGCCCTGCCTAACGCCCCTCTCCTCTCCTTCTCTGTCATCTACAGGCATGCTGTCGCTCCCGCTAGGAACCCCATGGCCAACTCTCTCTCATGCACGGTCGGCTCCTCCCACTCTCCCCTGGCTTGATTAAACACCATGCCTGGACCCGCCACCCCGTTGATCTCCATGAAGCCTCTCGCGCGTTCGAATGCCACCACTGTAGGCCATGCCTGGCGAGGCTCCTCCACCTTGTTGCACGGATACTGCGTGGGGTGATCTGGATGTGTCACCCGGTGCTGCCAGCCGCCCGGGATCTAAGATGTCCGCCACCAGTCTAGCTCTTGGCCTTTCCATGCGCGAGAGCTGGTACCGTAGCGCTGCCTCCGGCACCACGTTCTGCCAGTAACACCTGGAGCGGTGGAAGCGGCTCCCATTCTGCGCAGCGTCCCAGGCCACTCCTGCCCCCAGCTCCGCCGTGATCTCCACGTTTGCTGCTTGCACGGGTGGCCTGGGGTCGTCTACCATGTCCACAATCTCGATTATGTACACTCTTCCCGTTGCCCTAGGCGGAGTACGATCTCTACCGTGCTCCTTGTCCTAGGCATCCACTTCGCCGAGCCGCCATCAGCCGTCATGAGCAGGTATCCTTCCGGGATAACTCGATCTTCCCTGTCCAGCCCCAGCAGCCTCGCCATAGGCGCTCTGATCAGTACGTTATGCGCGCCCGTGTCCAAGATGGCCCGCTTCACCTTAATTCCTCCCACTGTCATCACATCCCTCTCCACCACCAGCACCGACGGTTGACAGGCCATCCTCTCCAATGGATGCCAGCGCGCAGCTCCCTCCCTCGCTTCTCCAGACGAGTCACGCCTGGGTCCCCTCTCTTGAGACGCCTCTTGTTCCCTTGGGAAATACCGATGACGCGCTCGTAATCCCAGCTCATTGTTGGGAGCAAATTAACTTTGCATGAGATCCTGCCATCTGATTGTATGAGTATGCATGCGTGAATGCATTTGCGTATGAATGGTGTATTGTGTGATTTTGTTATGCTTTCGCAAACTTCGCTGATTCATTTGCAGGTACTCGCGCAATGTGCGCTTCGGCACAACATTGTACGTGCTATGAACAGTGCAAGCAAAAAGGACGAGCTCGCAAATGAACCCAAGATGGAAGCTTTGCAGTTCGGTTGATTTGATTGCGCAAATTCAGTTCTATCCAACTCGAAATTGTACTGCTTTGTTTGGTTAACTATAGTTTAGCAGGGCAGGCACTATAGGGGTATAATTAGGTGAAGGTGGGATGTTGTTTGTCTGTCTCTGCATGCTACAGGGCCAGGGGAAACCAGCGGAACCAGCTTTTGTCTGGTTGCACTAGGACAAAATAGGTTCTGTTTTCAGAACCTGAACCTGGTTGGTGTTATTCCAGATTAGAAAAACAGAACCTGAGGGTGTTTACCAACCTCCCACCTGGTGTTTTGTCAAGCCAGGGTGGTTCTGTTGTTTGGAATTATTTAAGATCATCCCTGGTTGTTCCCAGTGCGGAGATTACTCGTACAACGGGAGCTAGACTACGGGGCAGGCACGGGGTAGGAGTGATCGTAACGTTCCTTAGTCGTTTACTTGTGTTCTCTCTACTTGCGCATTCACGGGGGAAATTGGCAAGAGTTTCATTAGCAAAAGTTTACAACAATGGTAGCAACAATGTTGGCAAGCAAGACTATATCAGATGCTAGCAAACATGCAGGTCGACTGCCAGCGCAGCACGGTCGACAGCGTTCCAGCACTGCAAGGTCGACCGCGCTCCAGCAGTTTAAAGTCGCGGTCTGCCAACGCAGCAAGTCGACGGCGTGCCAACGCTGCAGCAAGGCGGCTGTACAGCGTTGCATCCGCAGGACAGCAGCGCACCCGCTTCGCTGGTGCTCGCAGTTGATTGGCGTGCTGTGCCTCGTCAACCGCACAGCGCAGACACCAAATCGTCCACGTGCTGTAGACTGCACCTGATCGGCCACGTCGACCTCGGGATACCATCACCGAGGTCGGCTTCGCCAGAACCACCTGGGCGACTGTCGTGCACCTCCGCAGGACCCCGTCGCCCGGGTAACCTGGTCGACCGGGCAACCACGTTGACCAGCTGCTCCTCCTCGTGCCCGTCGACCGCCCAGGTCGACGACCACCACTGGTCGACCACACCTCTGGTGGACCAACTCCAGGTCGACCAGCCCAGCTGTCAGCCGACTACACCAGGTCGGCTTCACCAGGTCGGCGTCACCAAGTCGACGCCCTCCTAGGTCGACCTCCCAAATCGACCTCCCGATGTCGGCGCCCTCCCAAAGTCGGCGCCCCTCCCAGGTCGACGTCTCCCCTCGTCGACCACCGGGTTGAGGTCGTCCGCCGGCGTGCCAAAGCCGGCGGGATTGCAGTGGCCCTGTGCAGATCGACCAACCCGTCGACCAACTCGCCCAAGTCGGCGTCGCCCACTGCTGCAGGTCGGCTGCACCTCCCGCACACCCGACCACGAAGTCGGCTCCGCCCAAGCGAGGACAGGGCCAACACACAACTCCCGTTGACACTCCCCTGCCGCGTTCACGCCTGGGCCTCCAGCCCATACGGCAGCACTACTCGGAGAATAGCTCGTCGGCGTGTGCACAACACACAGCATGCCGTCACCGCACCAGCCATGCAAGAAGGCATGGCACCTACTGCTGCACGTCGTCGTCACCGTCGCTGACGTCGGCCAGGCGCACTTGGCCGATTGCGACGGAGCACCGGCTGAAGGCCGTAAAGTGCAGCGCCTTCGCCAGGACGTCGGCCGGCTGCTCGGTGGTCGAAATGTACCTCAGCACAAACTTCCCGCGCTTCACCATGTACTGCAGCCAGGCATATCGCCGCTCCATGTGCTTGAGGTTGCCCTGCAGCCCCAAGCCCTCGGCGACCATGATGGCCGACTTGTTATCCACACGAAGGACGGTCGGCGTCCCAGCGTCCAGCAGCTGGAACTCTGCAAGAAGGAAGCGAAGTCGGCGTCCCTCCTTGCCAGCTTCTGTGGCCGCCACGTACTCCGACTCGGTCGACGAGAGATTCGCGCACTTGATGCGTTGGCTCGACCAGGAGACTGCGGCCCCTCCGAAGACGAACACGTAGCCGCCCGTGCTCGTCCAGTTCTGCCTGTCGCCGGTGTCGCGGCGTCCACGTAGCCGACCAACTTCAGCGACTCTGCTCCACCGCCCAACTCCAGGGCGGTGTCACGGGTGTCGGCGAAGGCGATGTCCGGCCTCGTCGTCGTCGCCGCGAACTGCAGCGAGCCGACCTTCTGCCGGTACTCCTCCTCCTCGCGCTCCTGAGCCTCCTCGTCGTCGAACGTAAGCTCAACGTAGGCGTCGACGGAGACCGGCGTCTTCGGGACTCGACCGCCCTGCTCCTCGTCGATGAAACGCCTGCGCAGCTAGTCGGCATAGCTCTGCTGGTGTAGCCACAACTTTCTCGCCAGCCTGTCGCGCACGATCTCCAGCCCGAGGTAGAGTGCCTGGTCGACCTGGCTCTTCTTCCAGTCGGCACCGACCAGCACGTTGTCGAGCGCCTTGTACCACAGCAGCGGCGACTGCATCAGCCCGTACAGGTTCTTCAACAGCTTGCACACCCGGCCGGTCCCGTCGTCGTAGTAGTCCGGCTGGTACATGTACAACACATTGTCGAGCTTGCTCTGCAGTAAGGCGTTCTTCATGTCGAGCTGCATCAGGTTGAGGTCGAGGATGGCGACGATGCTGAGGAAGATCCTCAGCGTGACGTAGCTGCTGATCAGCGCGTACGTCTCGTCGTAGTCGGCGCCATACACCTTCATGAAGCCCTTCACGACCAGCCTCGCCTTCTCCCGGGCGACCGTGTCGTCGACGTGGTACTTGGTCATCAGGACCCACGGGTTCTTCATGATGTTCACCCCGCGTGGGTGTTCGACCAGCTCCCAGTTGCCCATGCCGATGAGACTGCGGATCTCCTCGTCCATGGCGGCTATCACCGCCTTGCCCTTCCAGCTCGCCAACGCCTCCTTCACCGTCATCATGGCGATGTCCCAGTGGTGCTCGGGGTCAGCGTGCATGTCGGGGTCGAGCTCAGGCAGGTCGACGTCGGCGTCCGCGTCGTCGAGCAGCGTGGTGAAAGCGGCCGGCGGCAGGCACACGTGGTAGGTCAGCCGTTCAGGCGGCCTCCGGAGTCGGCCTGAACGTCGCAGCTCAGGCTCCTCGGCGTTGACCTCCACCACGTTGCTGTCGGTGGACTCCTCGCCCGCCGACTGCTCCCTTCCTCGTTGCCGGTTTCACCGTCCTCACCGTCCTGCTGCTCCAAGGTCGGTTGTTTAACCGACCTCTCCCCTGTCGTCGGCTCCCCTGCCGACTGCCCGGTCGCCAACGGCTCCCCTGTTAGCTTCACTGCAGGCTGCTCCCCTGTCGGCGTCTTCCCTGCCGACACCACCTTCACCGGCTTCAACAAAGTCGGCTGCATCTCCTCCGCCCGCTGCTCCCCTGTTGTGGGCGGCTTCTGCCTCACGCCAACTTGCTTGACGTCACGTCGGCCACCGGCGATGCCACCAGTCGGCGCCGCAGGCGACGCCCCACTGCTCCCCTCATTGCCGGAGGCCGACGTCGGTGTCAGCACAGGAAGGTCGGCTACGAGGGGTGGGGCAGAACGAGCAGAGGAAGAGAAATGGCAGCAGGCTCACCGACCTCGGCGAGCAATGGCAGTGTCGCCGACGAGATGTCCGTCGGCAGGTTGACCAGCGTCCGCCCCGACGCTGGCCCGTGCTCCGACTTCCACACCTCCAGCGACATCGCCTCGTAGAACACGACGTCCGACGTGGTGACCACCCTGTTGTCGGTGAGGTCGACGAGCTCCCAGCCCTTGCTCTCCTCCGTCACACCGACGTGAAGGCCCCACCTGGCCTTCGGCGCCAGCTTTCCGCCGCGCTGCTGCTCGGGGACCGGGAAATGCGCCATGCAGCCCCACACTAGGGCCAGCGTCAAGTCGGGCTTCTTGCCGGTCAGCAGCTGGGACGGCGTCGTCCCCGGCGGCAGCGTCGACCTCTCCAAGCAGTTGCGCACCCAGACGGCCTGCCGCAGGGCGAGGTGCCACCAGTGGTGCTGCACGCCCATGTGCAGCAGCATCGTTCACACCGACTCGACCACCGTCCTCATCTCCCTCTCCGCCATGCCGTTCTGCTGCGGGGTGTACGGGCAGGTGAGGTCGTGGAGGATGCCCTTGCTGTCCACGAAGTCGGTGAATTGCCTCCCGATGAACTCCCCTCCTCGGTCAGAGCGCAGCATCATCACCGACTTCTTCGTCTGCCGCTCAGCCACCAGCAGCCACTTCTCGAACTCCCGCAGAACGTCAGACTTCTTGGCGACCAGCCTCACCTACACGTAGCGGGTCTTGCGGTCCTTCAGCAGCAAGAAGTAGAGGCTGCCATCCTTGGCGGCCACCCGGAACGGCCCGCATAGGTCGAGGTGCACGACGGGCAGAGCCTCGTCGGCGTCCGAGCCCTTCTCAGAGAAGGTGTGCCGCGCCAGCTTCTCGCCGACGCACGAGACACACGGAGTGTCGGTGCCGGCCGACGGCTTGACGTCCAGGCCGGTGGTGGCCTCGTGCTTCGCCGAGCTCGTGATGGTGTCGACACCGACGTGAGCAAGCCTCACGTGCCACCTGGCCGGCGTCGACTTTGTCGCCAATGGTCCGCAGGGCCACTGTCTTTGTTGTGGCCGTCTTCGACGTCGGTGTGCAGGGGCCCAGGTTGGTGCAGGGGACTCGGCCGGTGTACTTCGCACGACCAAGCACGTCTCCCGCCACCGTGACGAGCAGCATCTCGTCGCCGTCGGCCTGCAGCTTCACACCGCTCTCCTGCAGCTGTCCGGCTGACAGCAACGCCCGGACGTAGAGGACGTCGAGGATGAGCACCTGCTTCCCGGCCTCTCCTTGCAGGGCGACGGTCCCGCGGCCCTGGACGGTCTGCAGCCCCCCATTGAAGCCGCGCACGTGCTTGACGTCGCCGCTCGGCCCCAAGTCGACGAAGACCTCCTTCGTCCCCTTCAGCTGGTGCGAGCAGCCGCTGTCGAGCAGGACCACCGCCGGGTTCGCCTGCACAGCTGCCGCCACCGCCTAGAAGTCCTCACCAGCCTCTGGCGCCAGCGAGACGATCGGCTCCACGACGCCGACGAGCGAGCACGACGCCTCCCCGTCGCATCGCCCCTTGCCGCCAGAGGAGGAGTCGGCGTTCTTCGCCGACGTCGATTTGGTCGACTGCTTCTCCCTGCGCATCTTGCTCTCCCGACGTGGGCGACGACCGGTCGACCTCCCTCGGCCACCCTTGGTGTCGTCGTCGTCGGAGTCATCGCGGTCGGGGCACTCGAAGGAGAGGTGGTCGGGGGCTGCTCGGTGGTCGAAATGTACCTCAGCACAAACTTCCCGCGCTTCACCATGTACTGCAGCCAGGCATATCGCCGCTCCATGTGCTTGAGGTTGCCCTGCAGCCCCAAGCCCTCGGCGACCATGATGGCCGACTTGTTATCCACACGAAGGACGGTCGGCGTCCCAGCGTCCAGCAGCTGGAACTCTGCAAGAAGGAAGCGAAGTCGGCGTCCCTCCTTGCCAGCTTCTGTGGCCGCCACGTACTCCGACTCGGTCGACGAGAGATTCGCGCACTTGATGCGTTGGCTCGACTAGGAGACTGCGGCCCCTCCGAAGACGAACACGTAGCCGCCCGTGCTCGTCCAGTTCTGCCTGTCGCCGGTGTCGCGGCGTCCACGTAGCCGACCAACTTCAGCGACTCTGCTCCACCGCCCAACTCCAGGGCGGTGTCACGGGTGTCGGCGAAGGCGATGTCCGGCCTCGTCGTCGTCGCCGCGAACTGCAGCGAGCCGACCTTCTGCCGGTACTCCTCCTCCTCGCGCTCCTGAGCCTCCTCGTCGTCGAACGTAAGCTCAACGTAGGCGTCGACGGAGACCGGCGTCTTCGGGACTCGACCGCCCTGCTCCTCGTCGATGAAACGCCTGCGCAGCTAGTCGGCATAGCTCTGCTGGTGTAGCCACAACTTTCTCGCCAGCCTGTCGCGCACGATCTCCAGCCCGAGGTAGAGTGCCTGGTCGACCTGGCTCTTCTTCCAGTCGGCACCGACCAGCACGTTGTCGAGCGCCTTGTACCACAGCAGCGGCGACTGCATCAGCCCGTACAGGTTCTTCAACAGCTTGCACACCCGGCCGGTCCCGTCGTCGTAGTAGGCCGGCTGGTACATGTACAACACATTGTCGAGCTTGCTCTGCAGTAAGGCGTTCTTCATGTCGAGCTGCATCAGGTTGAGGTCGAGGATGGCGACGATGCTGAGGAAGATCCTCAGCGTGACGTAGCTGCTGATCAGCGCGTACGTCTCGTCGTAGTCGGCGCCATACACCTTCATGAAGCCCTTCACGACCAGCCTCGCCTTCTCCCGGGCGACCGTGTCGTCGACGTGGTACTTGGTCATCAGGACCCACGGGTTCTTCATGATGTTCACCCCGCGTGGGTGTTCGACCAGCTCCCAGTTGCCCATGCCGATGAGACTGCGGATCTCCTCGTCCATGGCGGCTATCACCGCCTTGCCCTTCCAGCTCGCCAACGCCTCCTTCACCGTCATCATGGCGATGTCCCAGTGGTGCTCGGGGTCAGCGTGCATGTCGGGGTCGAGCTCAGGCAGGTCGACGTCGGCGTCCGCGTCGTCGAGCAGCGTGGTGAAAGCGGCCGGCGGCAGGCACACGTGGTAGGTCAGCCGTTCAGGCGGCCTCCGGAGTCGGCCTGAACGTCGCAGCTCAGGCTCCTCGGCGTTGACCTCCACCACGTTGCTGTCGGTGGACTCCTCGCCCGCCGACTGCTCCCTTCCTCGTTGCCGGTTTCACCGTCCTCACCGTCCTGCTGCTCCAAGGTCGGTTGTTTAACCGACCTCTCCCCTGTCGTCGGCTCCCCTGCCGACTGCCCGGTCGCCAACGGCTCCCCTGTTAGCTTCACTGCAGGCTGCTCCCCTGTCGGCGTCTTCCCTGCCGACACCACCTTCACCGGCTTCAACAAAGTCGGCTGCATCTCCTCCGCCCGCTGCTCCCCTGTTGTGGGCGGCTTCTGCCTCACGCCAACTTGCTTGACGTCACGTCGGCCACCGGCGATGCCACCAGTCGGCGCCGCAGGCGACGCCCCACTGCTCCCCTCATTGCCGGAGGCCGACGTCGGTGTCAGCACAGGAAGGTCGGCTACGAGGGGTGGGGCAGAACGAGCAGAGGAAGAGAAATGGCAGCAGGCTCACCGACCTCGGCGAGCAATGGCAGTGTCGCCGACGAGATGTCCGTCGGCAGGTTGACCAGCGTCCGCCCCGACGCTGGCCCGTGCTCCGACTTCCACACCTCCAGCGACATCGCCTCGTAGAACACGACGTCCGACGTGGTGACCACCCTGTTGTCGGTGAGGTCGACGAGCTCCCAGCCCTTGCTCTCCTCCGTCACACCGACGTGAAGGCCCCACCTGGCCTTCGGCGCCAGCTTTCCGCCGCGCTGCTGCTCGGGGACCGGGAAATGCGCCATGCAGCCCCACACTAGGGCCAGCGTCAAGTCGGGCTTCTTGCCGGTCAGCAGCTGGGACGGCGTCGTCCCCGGCGGCAGCGTCGACCTCTCCAAGCAGTTGCGCACCCAGACGGCCTGCCGCAGGGCGAGGTGCCACCAGTGGTGCTGCACGCCCATGTGCAGCAGCATCGTTCACACCGACTCGACCACCGTCCTCATCTCCCTCTCCGCCATGCCGTTCTGCTGCGGGGTGTACGGGCAGGTGAGGTCGTGGAGGATGCCCTTGCTGTCCACGAAGTCGGTGAATTGCCTCCCGATGAACTCCCCTCCTCGGTCAGAGCGCAGCATCATCACCGACTTCTTCGTCTGCCGCTCAGCCACCAGCAGCCACTTCTCGAACTCCCGCAGAACGTCAGACTTCTTGGCGACCAGCCTCACCTACACGTAGCGGGTCTTGCGGTCCTTCAGCAGCAAGAAGTAGAGGCTGCCATCCTTGGCGGCCACCCGGAACGGCCCGCATAGGTCGAGGTGCACGACGGGCAGAGCCTCGTCGGCGTCCGAGCCCTTCTCAGAGAAGGTGTGCCGCGCCAGCTTCTCGCCGACGCACGAGACACACGGAGTGTCGGTGCCGGCCGACGGCTTGACGTCCAGGCCGGTGGTGGCCTCGTGCTTCGCCGAGCTCGTGATGGTGTCGACACCGACGTGAGCAAGCCTCACGTGCCACCTGGCCGGCGTCGACTTTGTCGCCAATGGTCCGCAGGGCCACTGTCTTTGTTGTGGCCGTCTTCGACGTCGGTGTGCAGGGGCCCAGGTTGGTGCAGGGGACTCGGCCGGTGTACTTCGCACGACCAAGCACGTCTCCCGCCACCGTGACGAGCAGCATCTCGTCGCCGTCGGCCTGCAGCTTCACACCGCTCTCCTGCAGCTGTCCGGCTGACAGCAACGCCCGGACGTAGAGGACGTCGAGGATGAGCACCTGCTTCCCGGCCTCTCCTTGCAGGGCGACGGTCCCGCGGCCCTGGACGGTCTGCAGCCCCCCATTGAAGCCGCGCACGTGCTTGACGTCGCCGCTCGGCCCCAAGTCGACGAAGACCTCCTTCGTCCCCTTCAGCTGGTGCGAGCAGCCGCTGTCGAGCAGGACCACCGCCGGGTTCGCCTGCACAGCTGCCGCCACCGCCTGGAAGTCCTCACCAGCCTCTGGCGCCAGCGAGACGATCGGCTCCACGACGCCGACGAGCGAGCACGACGCCTCCGCGTCGCATCGCCCCTTGCCGCCAGAGGAGGAGTCGGCGTTCTTCGCCGACGTCGATTTGGTCGACTGCTTCTCCCTGCGCATCTTGCTCTCCCGACGTGGGCGACGACCGGTCGACCTCCCTCGGCCACCCTTGGTGTCGTCGTCGTCGGAGTCATCGCGGTCGGGGCACTCGAAGGAGAGGTGGTCGGGGGCTGCTCGGTGGTCGAAATGTACCTCAGCACAAACTTCCCGCGCTTCACCATGTACTGCAGCCAGGCATATCGCCGCTCCATGTGCTTGAGGTTGCCCTGCAGCCCCAAGCCCTCGGCGACCATGATGGCCGACTTGTTATCCACACGAAGGACAGTCGGCGTCCCAGCGTCCAGCAGCTGGAACTCTGCAAGAAGGAAGCGAAGTCGGCGTCCCTCCTTGCCAGCTTCTGTGGCCGCCACGTACTCCGACTCGGTCGACGAGAGATTCGCGCACTTGATGCGTTGGCTCGACTAGGAGACTGCGGCCCCTCCGAAGACGAACACGTAGCCGCCCGTGCTCGTCCAGTTCTGCCTGTCGCCGGTGTCGCGGCGTCCACGTAGCCGACCAACTTCAGCGACTCTGCTCCACCGCCCAACTCCAGGGCGGTGTCACGGGTGTCGGCGAAGGTGATGTCTGGCCTCGTCGTCGTCGCCGCGAACTGCAGCGAGCCGACCTTCTGCCGGTACTCCTCCTCCTCGCGCTCCTGAGCCTCCTCGTCGTCGAACGTAAGCTCAACGTAGGCGTCGACGGAGACCGGCGTCTTCGGGACTCGACCGCCCTGCTCCTCGTCGATGAAACGCCTGCGCAGCTAGTCGGCATAGCTCTGCTGGTGTAGCCACAACTTTCTCGCCAGCCTGTCGCGCACGATCTCCAGCCCGAGGTAGAGTGCCTGGTCGACCTGGCTCTTCTTCCAGTCGGCACCGACCAGCACGTTGTCGAGCGCCTTGTACCACAGCAGCGGCGACTGCATCAGCCCGTACAGGTTCTTCAACAGCTTGCACACCCGGCCGGTCCCGTCGTCGTAGTAGTCCGGCTGGTACATGTACAACACATTGTCGAGCTTGCTCTGCAGTAAGGCGTTCTTCATGTCGAGCTGCATCAGGTTGAGGTCGAGGATGGCGACGATGCTGAGGAAGATCCTCAGCGTGACGTAGCTGCTGATCAGCGCGTACGTCTCGTCGTAGTCGGCGCCATACACCTTCATGAAGCCCTTCACGACCAGCCTCGCCTTCTCCCGGGCGACCGTGTCGTCGACGTGGTACTTGGTCATCAGGACCCACGGGTTCTTCATGATGTTCACCCCGCGTGGGTGTTCGACCAGCTCCCAGTTGCCCATGCCGATGAGACTGCGGATCTCCTCGTCCATGGCGGCTATCACCGCCTTGCCCTTCCAGCTCGCCAACGCCTCCTTCACCGTCATCATGGCGATGTCCCAGTGGTGCTCGGGGTCAGCGTGCATGTCGGGGTCGAGCTCAGGCAGGTCGACGTCGGCGTCCGCGTCGTCGAGCAGCGTGGTGAAAGCGGCCGGCGGCAGGCACACGTGGTAGGTCAGCCGTTCAGGCGGCCTCCGGAGTCGGCCTGAACGTCGCAGCTCAGGCTCCTCGGCGTTGACCTCCACCACGTTGCTGTCGGTGGACTCCTCGCCCGCCGACTGCTCCCTTCCTCGTTGCCGGTTTCACCGTCCTCACCGTCCTGCTGCTCCTTGGCCGACTTCCCCTTGTCGGCGTCCTTGGCCGGTTTCCCACCTCCGCTACCACCGCTGCCAGGCTTACCGCGCTGCCCCGGTCAACTTCCTTGGTTCGTTGGGGCGACGTAGTTCGCCTGCGGTAGGAGCTCCGTGGACCTCTCGGCCTCTTGCATCGCCTCGTCCCGGAGGATGTACGGGGTCAGCGAGTCCTCGTTGAGCAACTCCCGCGTGCCCGGCACCACCAGCATTCGGCGCATGAGGTTATAGCCACTCGGAAGCCCCTTGACGACGTGCGTGATGTATGACGCCGTCGAGTAGGTGACGCCGGCCATACGCATGTTGGAAAGGAGCCGCCGAGCTCGGTTGCAGTAGTCGGTCGTCGACTCCTGCCCGCCCATCCTCAGATGCGTCATCTGCTCCTCCAGGTGGCCGATGTACAGGTCGTCGGTGACCTGATGAACTGCCACGCCTGGTGACCGGTGTCCAACGGCTCGACTTCAGGGCGATCTGCACCACTGGCGAGCAGCACCGCGAGATGACCATGAAGGTCAGCAGGTGCACGGCGCGAAACTCTGCACGCAGCTCGGCGTTGGACTCTGGCGGCGTCTCAACGCTGCCGTCGGCAAAGCACAGCAGGCCGGCCATCTCCAGCTGCGGCTCGATGGTCTCCTTCCAGGTGAGAAGGTCATGTCGACCTACCAGCGGCACAGGGACGACGATCTTGTCCGGCGTTAATTTGAAGTAGCCGTAAGTCGGCGCTATCCCGCCCGCCGTCACGTGGGTCGCTGACGCCGGCGTCACGCTGCTTCGACGTCTACCGACGTCGCCTTGCGAGGTGCCCGCAGTCGCCGACGACTGCAGCCCTCGCGCCTGAACACCAAAGATTTCACCGGTGTGAATCACTCCTCTCTGCTTCGACGTGCCTCCCGCATTGCTGCCGACTTGTGAAGTGTGTTTCACAAAGTGTGGCACCACTTGGTCGACGAGCCGCCGACGCGAGTGGCACGACACACTTTGCGGTCGAGGAGAAACAGGTCGGGAAGGGTGCTCCGACGCCCACTTTGCGCGGATGCCCAGCTCGACGACCTCCAAGGGGAGGGCCGTCCCGAACTCGCCAGCCTCGTGGCGTCTCCTCGCATCCACTACGCCCGCGTCAACTACGGGGCCAACCAGGGTGACTAACACAGCTGCCGGCCTACGAACGAAATAGGTAATGCACACCTAAGTTGGCTATACCGAAGGTATCGTTGCGGTGCGTCCACGCTCACTGCACCATGCGACGATAACTCGTACAACGGGAGCTAGACTACAGGGAAGGCACCGGGTAGGAGTGATCGTAGCGGTCCTTAGTCGTTTGCTTGTGTTCTCTCTACTTGCGCATTCACGGGGCAAGAGTTTCACTAGCAAAGATTGACAACAATGGTAGCAACAACGTTGGCAAGCAAGACTACATCAGATGCTAGCAAGCATGCAGGTCGACTGCAAGCGCAGCACGGTCGACCGCGTTCCAGCACTGCAAGGTCGACCGCGCTCCAGCAGTGCAAAGTCACGGTCTGCCAACGCTGCAAGTCGACGGCCTGCCAACACTGCAGCAAGGCGGCTGTACAGCGTTGCATCCGCATGACAGCAGCGCACCCGCTTCGCAGGTGCTCGCAGTTGATTGGCGTGCTGTGCCTCGTCACCCGCACAGCGCAGACACCAAATCGTCTACGTGCTGTTGACTGCACCTGATCAGCCACGTCGACCTCGGGATACCACCACCGAGGTCGGCTTCGCCAGAACCACCTGGGCGACTGTCGTGCACCTCCGCAGGACCCCGTCGCCTGGGTAACCTGGTCGACCGGGCAACCACGTCGACCAGCTGCTCCTCTTCGTGCCTGTCGACCGCCCAGGTCGAGGACCACCACTGGTCGACCACACCCCTGGTCGACCAACTCCAGGTCGACCAGCCCAGCTGTCTGCCGACTACACCAGGTCGGCTTCACCAGGTCGGCGTCACCAAGTCGATGCCCTCCTGTTGGTGTAAGGGCCTAATGAAATCTAACTATTAAGACGCAATTCAAACTTAAACCTCTTCTCGGGGTCACCTCCAAGGGTCCCTGGGTGCGTGGTACAAGACCAGCCCCTATCCGAGGGTCCGAGTTTGTAGAGAGAGGGATAAGAAGAACGCAAACAAAAGAGCATGAGTACCTTTATCGTCGCGCAGCGTATCGTACAGACCGTCGATCGGATTAAGCTGGGATCGAAGCTCGCTCCAAGAGCTTTAAAACAAGCCAAGTTGCCTCGCGAAAAGTTCTGCCATTGCAGAGTTATGAATCGGACAGCGTTTGCCTAGCGTCGTAGTGCTAGCGTGCTAGCATTGACTCGGTAGCATTCTGCCGTCGCACCGCGTAGAAACGAAATTCCAGCAAGGAAGGAATTCGCTTGAATCAATGTTTTACTATATCCAGGTACAAACAGAGAAGGAATAAATAGTTCTAGCTAGCAAGGACCTTGGGAATCAACCTGGGAACAACCAGGGATGATCCCAAATAATTCCAAGCAACAGAACCAACCTGGCTGGACAAAACAGCAGGTGGTAGGTTGGTAAACAACCTCTGGTTCTGTTTTTCCAACCTGGGAAAACAACAACCAGGTTCAGGTCCTAAAAACAGAACCTGTTTTGTCTTTGCCCAACCAGCCAAATGCTGGTTCCGCTGGTTTCCCCTGGCCCTGTAGCATGCAGATACAGACAAACAACATCCAACCTTCACCTAAATTGTACCCCTATAGTGCCTGCCCTGCTACACTATAGTTAACCAAACAAAACAGTACAATTTCGAGCTGGATAGAACTGAATCTGCGCAATCAATTCAACCGAACTGCAAAGCTTCCATCTTGGGTTCCTTTGCGAGCTCGTCCTTTCTGCTTGCAATGTTCATAGCGCGTACAATGTTGTGCCGAAGCGCACATTGCGCGAGTACCTGTACATGCATCAAGCGAAAATTGCGAAATCAAACAAACACACGAACATTCCATTCACACCCAAATGCATTTGCACACGCATACTCGTACAAACAGACGGCAGGATGTCGTGCAATGTGAATTTGCACCTAACACACTCCCCCTCAGCCTGCCGGCTGCATCCTCATCATTCCATGCTAGTTCATGCTCATTCCACTCATGCGCACACAACGCCAATGAGGCTCCTCCGCAAGCCTCTTGGTGAGGAAGTCTGCTGGCTGCTGGTGAGTCTTGATGTAGATCGGATTCACCGTCCCCCTCTTCACCTCTTTATGCAGCCAGTGCCACTTGATACGCATGTGCTTGTTCAGCCCGTGAAGCACAGCGTTCCTGGCCATCCCAAAGGCCCCCTTGCTATCACAAAACAGCGGCGTAGCAACCTTTTGCTCCTGGCCAATCTCCTCTAACAGCCTCCTCAGCCAAATCACCTCCTTCACCCGATGGAACATCGCCATGTACTCTGATTCCACGGAAGAGAGTGCCGTCTCCGTCTGCTTCTTGGACCTCCAACTAACAGGTCCTCCCCCAACTACGCAGATGTATCCTCCCACAGATGAGGAATCCTCCTTCTCAGAAGCCCACGTAGCATCGGTAAAGCAAGTGAGAAACAGCTTGCCTTCTCCAAGCCGCTCCCCCTTCTCTTTCAGCACCTCAACCCCTTTCTGCTTCACCTGTGCAGATGCGGAGTATTGAACTCCAATGCTTGGGTGAGAGTTCAGGTACTTCACCACACGCTCAGCTGCATCCACCTGCTCCTCTGATGGATTCTGCACCACCCTTGCCAGCTGCCCAACAGAGAAAGAGATGTCGGGCCTCGTGTGAACCGCTGCATACAAGAGACTGCCCACCAAGGACTGAAATTGCTGCTGCTCCTCGGCTTCAACCCCTTCATCCTCTGCAGCTTTCACAAGCTTGAATTCTGCTGGCAGGGGAGTTGCAACCTTGCGCTCATTTTCAGTCCCATACTTCTCCCCCAGCTCCTTGATGAACTTCTCCTGGTGCAGCTTCAACCACCTGTGATCCAGATCCCTCTCCACGTGCATCCAGAGGTAGTACTTTACCTCCCCAAGGTTCTTGCACTTGAAGTTCTCCATCAGCTGCTGCTGCACATTCTGGATCTCCTTCATGCTGCTGCTAAAAAGAAGAATGTCGTCCACGTAGACCAGATTCAGCACCAGCTTCTCCCCCTCCCCCTTGAGAAAGAGGCTCTCATCACAGCTGCTGGTCCTGAATCCCATCTCCTCTAAAACAGCTGCCAACTTCTGGTACCAGCAGCGTGGCGCCTGCTTCAAGCCGTAGATGGACTTTTTCAGCTTGCATACCCTGCCCGTACCATCCTTATACCCAGGGGGCTGCGTCATGTACACATCCTCCTCTAAAATCCCATTGAGGAATGCCGTTGATATATCCATCTGAATGATGAATTTCCCACTAACGGCTGCATCTGCCAACAAGACACGGAGGGTAGGGGGTTTGGAAGTGGGAGCAAAGATCTCATTGAAGTCCTGCTTCTTCTTCTGCATAAACCCCTTAGCCACCAGCCTACTCTTGTAGATGGTGACCTGGCTCTTGTCATCGGTCTTGATCCTTAGCACCCACTTGCACTGTACGGCTTTCTTCCCCTCAGGCAGCACCACCAGATCCCATGTCCCATTCTCTAGCAGGATCTGGTACTCAGCATCCCTAGAAACCAGCCAGTTCTCCCTATCTGGTCCAGCTAATGCCTCCTCCATGCTAGCTGGTTCCTCTGGTGCAGGGGCAAGAAAACAGTAGGCAGGTTCATCCTCCTCATCCGGGTCATAGCCATGCGGTAGAATCAGCAATGCCTCCTCATTCCCAAGCTGCTGCTCTGCTACATCAGCTCCTGCAGTCAGCTTTATAGTGGCCATACGGGTACGTCCTGGCCTCGACACGGGTGTCTCCCATCCCTTCATAACGACACCCTTCAGCTTCCTCCTTTGTGGTAGCTTAGGCACCTTAGCTTTGCCCTGCTGTTGTTTTCCTCCCTCAGATCCAGCAGCTTCCCTGGTGCTACCACTAGTCTCCACATCATCTCCTCCACCAGCAGGTGCCTCCTGCACCTTCTCTCCATCACCACCCTCTCCATCTGCTGGGACAACCTGGCCTCTGGCTGTTTCTCCCAGCTCCCATACATCCCTGCTGTCAAACAACACACCCTTGGATGGTTCCCACAACAGCCATCCCTTGCTCTCAGCAGCCAGCCCCAAATGCACACACCAGATTGCACTTGCCTCCAACTTACTGCGGTAGGTCTTGGGGACGTGGGCGACTGCCATGCAACCGAACACCCTCAGCATGTCCACCGGCGGCTTCCTCCCAAGCCACCTCTCCAACGGCACCCACGAGTCATCCCCAACCTTGGTGAGCACCCTGTTCCTAGCCACGGTAGCGTGCCGAACAGCATGGGGCCACATCGAGGTGCCCAGCCCAGATTCTATGAGCAGCGCCCTAGCTGTCTCCAAAATTGTCCGGTTCGCCCGTTCTGCTACACCGTTGGACTGTGGGGTGTAAGCCGTGGTCAGCTCCCTCTGGATGCCCTGCTTCTTGAGCCAGGCCGTCATCTCAGCCCCAAGGAACTCACCACCCCGGTCTGTCCTAATCCGCTTCACCACACACTCCGCTTGCTTCTCCACGAATGGCAGCCAATCTTCCCGTATCGTGAAGGCGGCGTGGTCCTTTTGCTTCAGCGGATACGCCCACATGAGTCTGCTCCAATCATCCACAATGGTTAGGAAGTACCGCTCCCCCTTGTGCCCTTGCACCGGCAGCGGCCCCACCAAGTCCATGTGAACCAGCTCCAAAGGCTTCTTGCTCCTGCCAGCCACACTACGGAAGGGAAAACGGGTAAACTTTGAGAGCAAACATATTTCACAGTTATCACGGGTGGCTGTCCGTTCAGCTTCAGACCCTTAACGGCTCCATCCTTCTCCAACTGCTTCAACAAGGGCATTGCCACATGCCCCAAGCGTCGGTGTGCCGTTGCCCAATCCGTCTCCCCAGATCTGGCCGACACTTTCACACCAACCCCTCCAACGGCGTTGCACTCCCCCTGGGATGCAGTCCCCTCTCCAGCCTGCCCCCCACCGTGCCACGCCAACGCCGGCAGCTGCCACATGGATCTGTACACGTCCTTGCTCTCGTGCAGATCCCAAAGCACCCGATTGCCCAGCTGCCCCTTGTACGTGCGAGCCCCATCCGTGCTATTGCTCGCCCCAGCCTTGGCAAGCTTACGGAGGGAGATGAGGTTGGCCTTGAGATCAGGAACGAGGAGAACGTCGTGCAGCACCACCGGCTTGCCATCCGCTCCCTTAAACGCAGCTCGTCCCGCACCAGCTACCTTCAGCGCGTGTCCAGAGGCGGAGCACACCTCGTTGATCGGTGCAGTGCGTACGTCGTCCAGCAGGTCCTTGCGCGGCGTCATCGTCCAAGCAGCGCACGTGTCCAACACCCAATAGTCAGGGGGGTGCAGCTCTGGTCCAACCTTGGCGGAGGCGTCTCCTTGCTCCCCCTGCTCTCCGATATGGAAGAACTGGCCCGCGGTGCGCTCCTTCCTTTTCTCCGCACCGCCGTTGCTCTTCGGGTTGTTGTCGAGCGAATCGGCGACCATGTTCGCGCCGTTTTTCTGGTTCCTCCGCGCGCCGCCATACTGGTGACGATTCTGGGGGGTCCAACCATCGGGTATATTATGCACAAAAACCAGGGGTGCCCCTCCTTCTCACAATACCAGCAACTTCCTTTCATTTTGCCACCAGCACCCGATTTGCCCCCACGTCCAGATTTCGCACCGCGACCCCAACCGGTACCTCCTTGTTGGTCGTTGGAGTCGTCGTCCTTTTTTGCACCGCGTCCAGCACCGCCGAAGCCACGTCCTCTGCCACGTCAGCTCCCTTGCATCACGTAGCCACTGCTGCCGTCGTCTCCGCCCCTCAGTTGGCGGCGACGGAAGTCCTCCTCCAGAATCTTCGTCCGCACCCACTCGAGCGTCAACAAGCTCTGGTTCTGCGGCAGGCTCAATCCGCTCGTGAATTGAAGCCACGATTCCGGCAGCAGCGACAGCATCTTCAAGCACTTGGTCTGCTCCGGATAGGTGATTCCCGCGGTCGCCAACTTCGCGTAGAGGTCGCGCATCTTGTCCAGGACAGGTTGCACCGGCTCTCCCTCGCTCAGGCGCAACGCGGACAGCTCCCTCTCCAGCATCAACGTTCCGACAACGGAGGTTGGGGCGTGCAGCTCCTTCAACACGGTCCATGCCTTCGGACCGCACTTATCCTCCGGTAGCAGGTGCATGACGTGGTGTCGCTGGTTCAGCTCCAAACTCTGCGATATTAAGTAGTAGCTAGCCGAGGAGCGCTCGTCCTATTTTTCCTGCAGCGCGGGGTCACTCGGTCTAGGCTCCTCCCCAATCAGTAGTTTCAGCAATCCAATCTGACGGAAATATAATTGCATTTTCCAGGCCCAATCATCATAGCCCTCACCATTGAACTTCTCGACGGTGAAGTTCTTCAGCACCTCCTTGATCAGCGAGCCCTGGTTTGTTCGCGCTCCCCTGGGCGCCAAAACACCAGAATCTTGGCTGCCGCTACGATCTTGGGCTGAAGATTCACCAGCTCCCGCCGAGGTATTTCCCGCCATAGCTACCTATAACGAGGATCGCTATAACGCAGGCTCTGATACCAGCTTGTTGGTGTAAGGGCCTAATAAACTCAAGCTATTAAGACGCAATTCAAACTTAAACCTCTCCTCGGGGTCACCTCCAAGGGTCCCTGGGTGCGTGGTACAAGACCAGCGCCTATCTCCGGGTCCGCGTTTGTAGAGAGAGGGATAAGAAGAACGCAATCAAAAGAGCATAAGTACCTTCATCGTCGCGCAGCGTATCGTGCAGACCGTCGATCGGATTAAGCTAGGAATTCGCTATATCGAAGCTCGCTCCAAGGGCTTTAAAACAAGCCAAGTTGCCTCGCGAAAAGTTCTGCCATTGCAGAGTTATGAATCGGACAGCGTTTGCCTAGCGTCGTAGTGCTAACGTGCTAGCGTTGACTCGGTACCATTCTGCCGTCACACGGCGTAGAAACAAAATTCCAGCAAGGAAGAAATTCGCTTGAATCAATTTTACGATATCCAGGTACAAACAGAGAAGGAATAAATAGTTCTAGCTAGCAAGGACCTTGGGAATCAACCTGGGAACAACCAGGGATGATCCCAAATAATTCCAAGCAACAGAACCAACCTGGCTGGACAAAATAGCAGGTGGTAGGTTGGAAAACAACCTCTGGTTCTGTTTTTCCAACCTGGGAAAACAACAACCAGGTTCAGGTCCTAAAAACAGAACCTGTTTTGTCTTTGCCCAATCAGCCAAATGCCGGTTCCGCTGGTTTTTGCCTGGCCCTGTAGCATGCAGATACAGACAAACAACATCCAACCTTCACCTAAATTGTACCCCTATAGTGCCTGGCCTGCTACACTATAGTCAACCAAACAAAACAGTACAATTTTGAGTTGGATAGAACTGAATCTGCGCAGTCAATTTAACCGAACTGCAAAGCTTCCATATTGGGTTCCTTTGCGAGCTCGTCCTTTCTGCTTGCACTGTTCATAGCGCGTACAATGTTGTGCCGAAGCGCACATTGCGCGAGTACCTGCAAATGCATCAAGCGAAAATTGCGAAAGCAAACAAACACACGAACATTCCATTCACACCCAAATGCATTCGCACACGCATACTCGTACAAACAGACGGCAGGATGTCGTGCAATGTGAATCATAAGCCCAAGATTGTAGTGGCAGCCAAGATTCTGGTGTTTCGGCGCCAAGGGGAGCGCGAACAAACCAGGGCTCGCTGATCAAGGAGGTGCTGAAAAACTTTACCGTCGAGAAGTTCAATGGTGAGGGCTATGATGATTGTGTTGGGTGCAAATTCACTTTGCACGACATCCTGCCGTCTGATTGTACGAATATGTGTATGCGAATGCATTTGCGTATGAATTGTGTGTTCGTGTGTTTGTTTGCTTTCGCAATTTTTGCTTGATGCATTTGCAGGTACTCGTGCAATGTGCGCTTTGGCACAACATCGTACGCGCTATGAACAGTGCAAGCAAAAATGACGAGCTCGCAAAGGAACCCAAGATGGAAGCTTTACGGTTCGGTTTCTTTGAATTTGCAGATTCAGTTTTATCCAACTCAGCATTGTACAGCTTTGTTTGGTTATCAATAGTGTGCTAGGGCAGGCACTATAGGGGTACAATGTGTTGGGTGCGAATTCACTTTGCACGTTATCCTGCCGTCTGTTTGTATAAATATGCGTGTGCGAATGCATTTGCGTGTGAGTAATGTGTTCCTGTGTTTGTTTGCTTTCGCAATTTCGCTTGATGCATTTGCAGGTACTCGCGCAATGTGCGCTTCGGCACAACATTGCACGCGCTATGAACAGTGCAAACAGAAAGGACGAGCTCGCAAAGGAACCCAAGATGGAAGCTTTGCAGTTCGGTTCATTTCAATACGCAGACTCAGTTTTATCCAACTCAGAATTGTACTGTTTTGTTTGGTTGTCTATAGTGTGCTAGGGCAGGCACCATAGAGGTACAATTAGGTGAAGGTTGGATGTTGTTTGTCTGTATCTGCATGCTACAAGGCCAGGGGAAACTAGCAAAACCAGAATTTGGCTGGTTAGGCAAGGACAATACATGTTCTGATTTTAGGGCCTGAACCTGGTTGTTGTTTTCCCAGGTTAGAAAAACAGAACCAGAGGTTGTTTACCAACCTACCACCTGCTGTTTTGTCCAGCCAGGTTGGTTCTGTTATTTGGGATCATCCCTGGTTGTTCGCAGGTTGATTTCCAAGGTCCTTGGTAGCTTGATTTATATATTCCTTCTCTGTTTGTACCTGGATATAGTCAAATTGATTCAAGCAAATTGTTTCCTTGCTGGAATTTCGTTTCTACGCGGTTCGACGGCGGAATGCTACCGAGTCAACGCTAGCACGCTAGCACTACGACGCTAGGCAAACGCTGTTCGACCCATAACTCTGCAATGGCAGAACTTTTCGCGAGGCAACTTGGCTTATTTTAGAGCTCTTGAAGTAAGCTTCGACATAGCGAATTCTCAGCTTAATCCGATCGACGGTCTGCACGATACGTTGCGCAACGTTCAAGGTACTCTTGCTAATTTGGCTAAGTCATTCTTGAATCATCTCTCTACAAACTCGGACCCGAGGATAGGGGCTGGCCTTGTACCAGGCACCCAAGAACCCCTGGAGGTGACCCCGAGGAGAGGTTTTAAGTTTGATTAAGTCTTAATAGCCTGATTTTATTAGGCCCTTACACCAACAGATTGGGCCTGGAAAATGCAACTCTATTTTCGTCAGATCGGTTTGCTGAAACTAATGATTGGGAAGGAGCCTAGACCGAGTGACCCCGCGCTGCAGGAAGATTGAGACGAGCGTGCCTCGGCAGGCTACTACTTGATGTCGTAGAGTTTGGAGCTGAACGTCACCACGTCATGCACCTGCTGCCGGAGGTTGAGTGCAGTCCGAAGGCATGGACCGTGTCGAAGGAGCTGCACGCTTCGACCTCCGTTGCCGCGACGCTCATGATGGAGAGGGAGCTGTCCGCGCTGCGCCTGAGCAAAGGAGAGCCAGTGCAACCTGTTCTGGACAAGATGCGCAACCTCTACGCGAAGTTGGCGACCGCGGGGATCGTGTATTCGGAGCAGATCAAGTGCCTGAAGATGCTCTCGCTGCTGCCGGAGTCGTGGCTTCAATACACGAGCGGATTGAGATTGCCGCAGAATCAGAGCTTCTGGATGCTCGAGTGGGTGCGGACGAAGATTCTGGAGGAGGACTTCCGTCGCCGCCAACTGAGGTGTGGAGACGAGGGCAGCAGCGGCTACGGCATGCAAGGAGGCAAACGTGGCAGAGGACGTGGCTTCCGTGGTGCTGGTCGCGGTGCAAAGAAGGACGACGACTCCAACGACCAACAAGGGGGTACTGGTTGGGGTCGCGGTGGGAAATCTGGACGTGGGGGCAGATCGAATGCTGGTGGCAAAATGAAAAGGAGTTGCTGGTATTGTGAGAAGGAGGGGCATCCCTGGTTCTTGTTCTATAAGAAACCCGATGGATGGACCCCCCCAGAATCGTGACCGGGATGGTGGCGCGCTGAGGAACCAGAAAAACGGCGCGAACATGGTCGCTGATTCGATCGACAACAACCCGAAGAGCAACGATGGTGCTGAGAAGATGAGTTGGTGTGAGAGTATCGGCCAGATCTGGGGAGACGGATTGGGCAACGGCACACCGACGCCTTGGGCATGTGGCAATGCTTTTGCTGAAACAGCTGGAGAAAGATGGAGCCGTCAAGGAATTGAAGCCGAATGGACAGCCACCGGATGATAACTGTGAATTTTGTTTGCTCTCAAAATTTCCTCGTTTCCCTTTGCATAGTGTGGCTGGCAGGAGTAAGAAGTCTTTTGAGCTGGTCCACGTGGACTTGGTAGGGCCGCTGCCGGTTCAGGGGCACAAGGGGGAGCGGTACTTCCTGACCATTGTTGATGACTGGAGCAGGCTTTTGCGGGCATACCCGCTGAAACAGGAAGACCAGGCCGCCTTCACGGTATGAAATGATTGGCTGCTGTTCGTGGAGAAGCAAGCGGAGTGTGTGGTGAAGCGGATTAGGAAATACCTTGGTCTGAGATGAGTTCCTTGGAGCGGGGTGGTGAGTTCCTTGGAGCTGAGATGACGGCCTGGCTCAAGAAGCAGGGCATCCAGAGGGAGCTGACCACGGATTATACCCTACAGTCCAACGGTGTAGCAGAACGTGCGAACCGGACCATTCTAGAGACAGCTAGGGCGCTGCTCATAGAATCTGGGTTGGGCGACTCCAAGTGGCCCCATGCTGTCCGACACTCTACCGTGGCTAGGAACAGGGTGCTCACCAAGGTTGAGGATCACTCCTGGGTGCCGTTGGAGAGGTGGCTTGGGAGGAAGCCGCCGGTGGACATGCTGAGGGTGTTCGGTTGCATGGCAGTCGCCCACGTCCCGAACGTCTACCGAAGTAAGCTGGGGGCGAGTGCAATCTGGTATGTGCATTTGGGGCTGGCTGCTGAGAGCAACGGATGGCTGCTATGGGAACCATCCAAGGGTATGTTGTTTGACAGCAGGAATGTAAAATTCATTGAAGGCATGATGTATGAGAGCTGGGAGAAACAGCCGGAGGCCAAGGTGTCCCAGCAGATGGAGCAGATCACCATGCAGCTGGACCTGACTCCAAGTGTGTGGGAGGAGAGAGAGAAGGCAGCTGCAGAGGGTGGTGATGGAGAGAAGGTACAGGAGGCACCCGCTGGAGGAGGAGATGGTGTGGAGACTAGTGGTAGCACTAGTGGAGCTGCTAGATCTGAGGGAGGAGAGCAGCAGCAGGGCAAAGCTAAGGCTCCTACACTACCATAAAGGAGGAAGCTGATAGGTGCCATAGTGAAGGGATGGGAAATGCCCGTCACCAGGCCAGGACGTACCCGTATGGCCACTAGGAAGCTGATTGCAGGAGCTGATGTAGCAGAGCAGCAGCTTGGGAATGAGGAGGCCATGCTGATTCTACCCCAGGGCTATGACCTGGATGAGGAGGATGAACCTGCATACTGTTTTCTTGCCCCTGCACCAGAGGAACCAGCTAGCATGGAGGAGGCACTAGCTGGGCCAGATAGGGATATGTGGCTGGATTCAAGGGATGCTGAATACCAGAGCCAGCTAGAGAATTGGACTTGCGATCTAGTGGTGCTTACAGAGGGGAAGAAAGCGGTACAGTGCAAGTAGGTGCTGAGGATCAAGACCGATGACAAGGGGCAGGTCACCATCTACAAGTGTAGGTTGGTGGCTAAGGGGTTTCAGCAGAAGGAGAAGCAGGACTTCAACCCCCACTGCCAAACCCCCTACCCTCTGTGTCTTGTTGGCAGATGCAGCAGTTAGTGGGAAAAATATCATCCAGACGGACATATTAACGGCATTCCTCAATGGGATTTTAGAGGAGGAGATGTACATGACGCAGCCACCTGGGTATGAGGATGGTACGGGCAGGGTGTGCAAGCTCATCTACGGCTTGAAGCAGGCACCACGTTGCTGGTACCAGAAGTTGGCAGCTGTTTTAGAGGAGATGGGATTCAGGACCAGCAGCTGCGATGAGAGCCTCTTTCTCAAGAGGGAGAAGGAAAAGCTGGTGATGTTTCTGGTCTGCGTGGACGACATTCTTCTCTTCAGCAGCAGCATTAAGGAGATCCAGAAAGTGCAGCAGCAGCTGATGGAGAACTTTAAGTGCAAGACCCTTGGGGAGGTAAAGTACTACCTCGGGATGCACATGAAGAGGGATCTGGATCAGAAGTGGTTGAAGCTGCATCAGGAGAGATTCATCAAGCAACTGGCGGAGAAGTATGGGATTCAGAATGAGCGCAAGGTTGCAACTCCCCTGCCAGCAGAACTCAAGCTTGTGAAGGCTGCTGAGGATGAAGGGGTTGAAGCCAAGGAGCAGCAGCATTTTCAGTCCTTGGTGGACAGCCTCTTGTATGCAGCGGTTCACACGAGGCCCGACATCTCCTTCTCGGTTGGGCAGCTGGCCAGGGTGGTGCAGCTGAACGTGTGGTGAAGTACCTGAACTCTCACCCAAGCATTGGAGTTCAATACTCCGCATCTGCACATGTGAAGCAAAAAGGGGTTGAGGTGCTAAAGGAGAAGGGGGAGAGGCTTGGAGAAGGCAAGCACTTTCTAACTTGCTTTACCAATGCTACTTGGGCTTCTGAAAAAGGAGATTCCTCTTCTGTAGGAGGATACATCTGCCTTGTTGGGGGAGGATCCGTTAGTTGGAGGTCCAAGAAGAAGACGGAGACGGCACTCTCCTCTGTTGAATAAGAGTACATGGCGATGTTCCATGGGGTAAATGAGGTGATTTGGCTGAGGAGGCTGTTAGAGGAGATTGGCCAGGAGCAGAAGGTTGCTACACCTCTGTTTTGTGATAGCAAGGTGGCTCTTGGAATGGACAGGAACGCTGTGCTTCATGGGCTGAACAAGCACATGCGTATGAAGTGGCACTGGCTGCGTAAGGAGGTTAAGAGGGGTACAGTGAATCCGATTTACATCAAGACACACCAGCAGCCAGCAGACTTCATCACCAAGAGGCTTGCGGATGAGCCTCATTGGCGTTGTGTGCGCATGTGTGGAATGAGCATGAATTAGTATGGAATGATGGGAATGCAGCCGGCAGACAAGGGGGAGTGTTGGTAGCAAATTCACTCTGCATGACATCCTGCCGTCTGATTGTACGAGTATGCGTGTGCGGATGCAATTTCGTATGAATGGTGTGTTTGTGTGATTTTGTTTTGCTTTCGCATTGCAGGTACTCACGCAATGTGCGTTTCGGCACAACATTGTACGCGCTATGAACAGTGCAAGCAGAAAGGACGAGCTCGCAAAGGAACACAAGATGGAAGCTTTGCAGTTCGGTTAATTTGACTGCGCTTTAGTTCTATCCAATTCGAAATTGTACTGCTTTGTTTGGTTAACTATAGTGTAGCAGGGCAGGAACTATAGGGGTACAATTTGGGATGTTGTTTGTCTGTATCTGCATGCTACAGGGCCAGGAAACCAGCGGAATTAGCTTTTGTCTGGTTGCACTAGAACAAAATAGGTTCTGTTTTCAGAACCTGAACCTGGTTGGTGTTATCCCAGGTTAGAAAAACAGAACCTGAGGTTGTTTACCAACCTCCCACCTGGTGTTTTGTCAAGCCAGGGTGGTTCTGTTGCTTGGAATCATTTGGGATCATCCCTGGTTGTTCCCAGGTTGATTCCCAAGGTCCCTGCTAGCTCTAGCTACTTATTCCTTCTCTGTTTGTACTTTGGATACAGTCAAATTGAATCAAGCGAATTGCTTCATTGCTGGAAATTCTACGCCGTTCGACGGCGGAATGCTACCGAGTCAACGCTAGCACGCTAGCATTACAACGCTAGGGATACTCTGTCCAATTCATAACTCTGAAATGGCCGAACGTTTCGCGAGGCAACTTGGCTTATTTAAAAGATCTTGGGGCGAGCTTTGATATAAGAAATTCTCAGCTTAATCCGATCGACGGTCTGCATGATACGCTGTGCGACGTTCAAGGTATTCTTGCTAATTTGGCTAAGTCATTCTTGACTCCTCTCTCTACAAACTGGGTCCCGAGGATAGGGGCTGGTCTTGTACCAGGCACCCAAGGACCCTTGGAGGTGACCCCGAGGAGAGGTTTTAAGTTTAATTTAGTCTCAATAGCCTGAGTTTATTAGGCCCTCACTCATCCCTCCCACTCGCCGGTCACGCCATTAGTGCGAAGCTGGCTGCACTATTCGTCTACTCTTCCTCTTCCGCTTTCGCTAGCATCGCCGTCCTCTTCGGTTCCGCCCCTTCCATCTCCTGCAGCTGTTGTTGCAGTCGTGCAATTTGCGCGCGTATGTTCTCCGAATCCCGCCTCTGCCGCCCTTCCCGACTTGCCGCGTAGCAATCTTTCTTTGCATGCCTGTTACGCCTCTTGCGCATCTGGGTAGTCGCGCCTCATATGCTCCTCGCTTCCGCTGATCGAGCAAGCAGGTGGGTTACGGCAGTCGCGGCGTAGATGCCCGGGCTTCCCGCAGTTGTGGCATCGACGGTCTTCCCCGGCCGCCTGCGCTCACCGCTCCTTTATGACGCCGCTTCAATCTCGTACATCCGACAGCCCGTTTCTACGCACTTCACGACCTCGTACGCTTCCTTCTGTGCCTGCACATCCCTTCGGAGTTTATAGTGCAGGCCGTTTACAAACTTGTTGACGAGTCTTCCTTGATCATATCAACTCATGTCCTTGGCTAGCTCCACCAGACGGCCATAGTGTTGGGTGCAAATTCACTTTGCACGACATCCTGCCATCTGTTTGTACGAGTATGTGTATGCGAATATATTTGCGTCTGAATGGTGTGTTCGTGTGTTTGTTTTCTTTTGCAATTTTTGCTTGATGCATTTGCAGGTACTCGCGCAATGTGCGAATCGGCACAACATTGTACGCGCTATGAACAGTGCAAGCAGAAAGGACGAGCTCACAAAGGAACCCAAGATGGAAGCTTTGCGGTTCGGTTCATTTGAATGCGCAGATTCAGTTTTATCCAACTCAGAATTGTGTTGTTTTGTTTGGTTATCTATAGAGTGCTAGGGCAGGCACTATAGGGGTACAATTAGGTGAAAGTAGGATGTTGTTTGTCTGTATCTGCGTGCTACAGGGCCAGGGGAAACCAGCGGAACCAGCTTTTGTCTGGTTGCACTAGGACGAAATAGGTTCTGTTTTCAGAACCTGAACCTGGTTGGTTTTATTCCAGGTTGGAACAACAGAACCTAAGGTTGTTTACCAACCTCCCACCTGTTGTTTTGTCAAGCCAGGGTGGTTCTGTTGCTTGGAATTATTTGGGATCATCCCTGGTTGTTCCCAGGTTTATTCCAAAGGTCCTTGCTGGCTCTAGCTTTATAATCCTTCCCTGTTTGTAATCTGGATATAGTCAAATTGAATCAAGCGAATTCCTTCCTTGCTAGAATTTCGTTTCTACACGGTGCGACAGCGGAATGCTACCGAGTCAACGCTAGTACGCTAGTACTACTACACTAGGCATACGCTGTCCGAGCCATAACTCTGCAATGGCAGAACTTTTCGCGAGGCAACTTGGCATATTCTAAAGTTCTTGGAGTGAGCTTCGATATGGCAAATTCTCAGCTTAATCCGGTTGACGGTCTGCATGATACGCTGCGCGACGTTCAAGGTACTCTGGACTATTTGGCTAGGTCATTCTTGACTCCTCTCTCTACAAACTCGCACCCGAGGATAGGGGCTGGTCTTGTACCAGGCACCCAAGGACCCTTAGAGGTGACCCCGAGGAGAGGTTTTAAGTTTGATTAAGTCTTAATAGCCTGAGTTTATTAGGCCCTTACACCAACACGTAGTAGGAAAGCAATGAACCTCCGGTCCTTCGTCTGAAATCCCTGAATCCCGTCACCCGCTCCGGAGTCTGGGCCTGGAACTGTTCTTCCAGCATCCTAAGAAGCATCGTCGTCCGGTCTCGTTCTCCCGGGGCAGCTCGGGTTGCCCATTCCAGCAGCTTTCGGTCTAGTACGCTTCTGCTTCGCCGGTCAGCGTGTTAGCCAATCTTCGGAAAAACTCCTCAGGATCCAGCCGATCCCGCTCCCACCGCGCGCGTAAGTTCTCCAACTGCATCACGTAGTTTTTGATCGAGGGCCCCCGACGCGTATCCCCCGAGAAGCGTTATGACACCGCTATCTTGGGCAACAGCGTATATTTCCAGCGCTGCACCGATGCCTCCTCTTGCCATGAAGCGCTACGTCGGTAAGAGCTCGTCTCTGGCCCCTCCCTTCCACTCTTGACCGGTGCTTCCCCCGACCGGAATGTTTTTCCTTCCGGCAGCCTCCGTCGCCGAATCGCCGCCATGCGGATCCGATTGTTCCCGCCCTCCAGCCTCTTGTCTGTGCGATTCGGGACCGTGTCCCTCATCCTCCTTCGTGTCCGTGCCTTGATGTGTTCCCCGCATCTCCTCCGTCTTCCCTTCTTCCCCGCTCTTACTCGTCGGCTCAAGCTCGTATTCCGTCCCTGCTCGCGTGCGCATGCTACTGCATCAAAACTGTTTGTATGTGACAAGCCCACACCGGCTTACTCAAAACTCCTCTCGTTAGCTAAACTACCTTACCTTTGCTTGCACTAGCCTGAGGTTTCACGCTAGCGTGGAGTGATATAATTTCGTGAAATTAGCACAGAACATACAAAAAGTACAGAATCAATTGCCCGTACCCCCTATAACATCCCAGCAAACTTCCTCCTACGGCTATTCCCAACCCTTGCTCAAAGACGAATGCCTCTTTGCAACAACAAAGAGCCAACCCTCCCACTTCTTCCCACCGCCACTTAGCCGCCCTTCTCCAAGTGAATGCGGAGGGTGCGGGTCCTGGGGCTGCTGGAGATGGTGGTGCCGGCTCTGGGGGTGCAGGGGGTGTGGGCGTGGAGGCCCCTCCTGCAGAGGACATGGCTGCCTTGAGTCGGCGACCTCGCCCTGTCTCACTTCCTGGCGTAAGTGCTTTACTTACCCATGTGGTTGGTACTAAAAGTAA
Source organism: Closterium sp. Naga37s-1 (assembly GCA_947471745.1). Classification (NCBI taxonomy): domain Eukaryota; kingdom Viridiplantae; phylum Streptophyta; class Zygnematophyceae; order Desmidiales; family Closteriaceae; genus Closterium; species Closterium sp. Naga37s-1. The sequence goes on from CANJKZ010000813.1 coordinate 1,552,224, forward strand.
GTGCATTACTTGACCACATTGTCGGTACTAGCAGTAAGTGCATTGGTTACCCATATGGCTGGAACTAAGAGTCAGTGCATTACCTTCCCATATGGCTGGTACTAAGAATAAGTGCATTACTTACCCAAATTGTTGGTACTAAGAGTAAGTGCGTTTGTTACCCATATGCGTGGTACTAAGACTAACTAAATTACTTACCCATATGTCTGGTACCAAGAGAAATTGGATTACTTACCTATATGGCTGGTTCAAAGAGTATGCATATTTCTCACACATATGGATGGTACTAATTTAATGCATTACTTACGTATATGGTTGGTATTAGAAGTACGTGCATTATTTTCCCAAATGGCTGGTACTAAGAGTAAGTACGTTTCTTACCTATATGGTTGGTGCATTACTAACACATATGGCTGGTACTAAGATTAAGTGTGTTCATTGCTTATATGGTTGGTACTAACCGTGAGTGCATTACTTACGCATATAGTTTGTACTAAGAGCAAACATATTTCTTACCCATATGGTCGGTACGAAGATTAAATGCGCATTTTCCCATATGGTTGGCACTAAGAGTAAGTACGGTTGGTACTAAGATTAAGTGCATTGCTTACCCACATGGTTGATACAAAGAGTAAGCAAATTACTTATCCATATGGCTGGTATTAAGAGTAAGTACACTATTTACCCACATGGTTGGTAATGAGTAAGTGCGTTCCTTACCCATATGGTAACTAATAAGAGTAAGTGCGTGCTTATAAGTGCGTACGTACTTACCAACCGTGTGGGTGAGTAATGCACTTACTCTTAATACCAACCATATGGGTAAGTAATGTATTTACTCGTAGTACCAGCCATATAAGTAAGTAATGTACTTACCCTTAGTACCAGCGATACGGGATAGTAATGCATTTACTCTTTGTACCAGCCTTATAGGGTTTTGATTCACATACTCTTATTACCAGTCATATAAGTAGGTTATGCCTTTACTCTAGTACCAACTAAGTGTAAGTGCATTACTTCCCACATGGTTGGTAATAAGAGAAATTTTATTACTTACGGATATGGCTAGTACTAAGAGAAAATTAATTACTTACCCACATGGTTGATTTAAGAGTAAGTGCACTATTTACCCATATGATTGGTACTAAGAGTAAGCGCATTAATTACCCTTATGGCTAGTACTAAGAGAAAATGCATTACTTACCCATCGTTGGTACTAAGAGTAATTTCGTTACTTACCCATATGGCTGGTACTAGAATTAGATGCATTACTTAGCCATATGGCTGGTACTAAGTGTAGGTGCATTACCTACACACATATTGCTGGTATTAAGAGTAAGTGCGCTACTTACCGATATGGTCGGTACTAAAAGAAAGTGCATCATTTACCCATATAGGTGGTACTAAGATTAAGGGCATTACATATCCTCATGGTTGTTACCAAATATAAGTGCGTTACTTACCTACATGGTTGGTACTAAGAGTACAGACACAACTTAAGTACATCGTTAGTATTAAGAGTAATTGTACTACTTACCCGTATGGTTGATACTAAGAGTACGTCCATTATTGACCCGTATCTTTGGGAATAAGAGATGTGCGTTACTTACCCACATGGTTGGTACTGAGATTAAATGCATTACTTACCCACATGGTTGATACAAAGAGTACGCAAATTACTTACCGATATGGTTGGTACTAAGAATAAGTGCGTTACTTACCCACATGGTTGGTACTATCAGTAAATGCATCTTTTCCCCATATGGCTAGTACTAGGAGTATGTGCGTTACTTATTCATATGGTTGGCAATATCAGCAAGTGCGTTACTTACAAATATCTTTCGCACTAAGATTGTGTGCATTACTTACCCTCATGGTTGATACAAAAAGTAATTGCTTCACTAATCCACATGGATGGTATTAAGACTACGTGCAGTACTTTCCCATATGGTTGGTACTAAAACTAAATAGGTTACTTACCTATATATATGGTATTTATATTAAGTGCAATACTTACCCATATTGTTGAAACTAAAAGTAGGTGTAGTCTTCACACATACGGCTGATACTTTTTTTTTTTGTTAATTTTTTTGATACGGAAAAGTACACTAAAAGGATAATGTACAAGAACGCATCAGGCAGTCGTAACTGTTACGGCTGATACTAAGAGTAAGTGCATTACTTACCCATATAGCTGGTATTAGGATTAAATGCATTACTTACCCTAAAGGCTGGTAATAGGATGAAATGCACTACCTCCCCGTATAAAGTAAGTGCGTTACTTACATATATGGTCAGTACTAAGACTAAGTGCGTTACTTATCCATATGGCTGGTACTATGATTAAGGTCAGTTTTGTACCCACGTGGTTGGTACTAAGAGTAAGTGCATTACTTACCCATACGGCTGGTACTAAGAAGAAGTGCAATATTTACCCATATGGTTGGTACTAAGATTAAATGCATTACATACCCACATGGTTGAGACTAATAATAAGCATATACCTTACACATATGGCTGGTACTAAGAGAAGAGTATGTGCAGTGGTTGCCCATATGGCTGGTACTAAGATTATGTGCGTTACTTACCTATATGGTTGGCACTAAATGTTAGTGCGTTACTTACATATATAGTTGGTACTAAGAATAAGTGCATTACTCACCTACGTGATTGGTAATAAAAGTAAGCACGTTACTTACCAACATGGTCGGTAGTAAGAGTACGTGCATGTGTTACCCATATGGCTGGTACTAGAAGTAAGTGCATTACTTCCCTATAAGAATAAGTGCATTTCTTACCCATATGTTTGGAACCAAGAGTTAGTGTGTTACTTACCCATATGGCTGGTGCTAAGAGTAAGTGCACTACTTACCCACATGGTTGGTAATAAAAGAATGTGCATTACTTACCCATATGGCTGATACAGAAGTAAGTGCGTTACTTACCTATATCGTTAGTACTAAGAGTAAATGTATAACTTACCCACATGGTTTGTACTACGAGTAAGGGCATTTTCTTACCTATATGGCTGTTACTAAGAGCAAGTGCGTTACCTACCCATATGGTTGGGACTAAAACTATATGCGTCACTAACCCATATGATTGGTACTAAGAGTAAGTGCGTTACTTACGTATGTGAATGGTACTAAAAATAGTGCGTAAGTGGGCTGGTACAACGAATATGTGCGTTAGATTGTATTCCGAAGTTGGGACACCATCGAAGTTCCCCACCGCAAGCACTTTTTGGGGGTGGATGGTGTCCGTATGGGATGGGGCCCCAGTTTGGACATGTGACTAGATTAGGCGTGCGACCAGGTGCGTCAGAATCGCCTGCCGGTTATTGGATCAGACTGGTTTCGTGCCCAATCAGAGCGCGAAATCAGTAAACGGCCAAATCTACTCGAGCGACCTGGGAAAAACATTCACCATTGTCTCATTGGTTGTTGTGGGCTGATTTTGCAAGGTTCGTGACGGTCACGATTGTAAGTTGAAGTCATTGGATTTGAGCCCTAAACTCCCCGAACGTCCATGTCGCATTTTGACCTGCGAATCATTCGCACATCACCTGACCGGCATGTTCCTTGGTGTTCAGACTTCGAACCGCGTGGGGTGACATTGAAATGTCACGTTGACATTTCGAGTCGCGTGGGGGAACTTCGGATGGTGTCCCAACTTTTGAATACAACCTTACTTACCCATATGATTAATACTAAAAGCAAGTGCATTACTGACCCGTTACTGACCCATATAGTTGGAACTAAGAGGAAGTGCATTACTCACCCACATGGTCGGTACTATAAAGTAAGTGCATTACTTGACCACATTGTCGGTACTAACAGTAAGTGCATTGGTTACCCATATGTTTGGTACTAACAGTAATTGCATTACTTACCCTTATGGTTGGTAATACAAGTAAGTGCGTTACCCCCATTTGGTAAGTACTGAAAGTGCATGCTTTACTCATCCTGATGGTTATTAAGAGTAATTGCAATACTTACCTAAATGGCTGAAACTTAGAGTCAGTGCATTACTTTCCTATATAGCTGGTACTAGCGCATTATTTATCCAAATTGATGGTACTAGGAGTAAGTGTTGGTATAATGGGCCTAATAAACTGAAGCTATTAAGACCTAATAAAACTTAAAACCTTTCCTCGAGGTCACCTCCAAGGGTCCTTGGGTGTCTGGTACATGACCAGCCACTATCTTCGGGTCCGAGTTTGTAGAGAGAGGAGTCAAGAATGACTTAGCCAAATAGTCAAGAGTACCTTGAACGTCGTGCAGCGTATCATGCAGACCGTCAACCGGATTAAGCTGAAACTTTGCTATATCAAAGCTCACTCCAAGAGCTTAAAAATCAGCCAAGTTGCCTCACGAAAAGTTCTGCCATTGCAGAGTTATGGCTCGGACAGCGTATGCCTAGTGTAGTTATACTAGCGTACTAGCGTTGACTCGGTAGCATTCCGTCGTCGCACCGCGTAGAAACGAAATTCCAGCAAGGAAGGAATTCGCTTGATTCATTGACTATATCCAGATTACAAACAGGGAAGGATTATAAAGCTAGAGCCAGCAAGGACATTGGGAATAAACCTGGGAACAACAAGGGATGATCCCAAATAATTTCAAGCAACAGGACCACTCTGGCTTGAAAAATCAGCAGGTGGGAGGTTGGTAAACAACCTTAGGTTCTGTTGTTCCAACCTGGAGTAAACCAACCAGGTTCAGGTTCTGAAAACAGAACCTATTTCGTCCTAGTGCAACCAGACAAAAGCTGGTTCCGCTGGTTTCCCCTGCCCCAGTAGCTCGCAGATACAGACAAACAACATCTAACCTTCACCTAATTGTACCCCTATAGTGCCTGCCCTAGCACACTATAGATAACCAAACAAAACAACACAATTCTGAGTTGGATAAAACTGAATCTGCGCATTCAAATGAACCGAACCGCAAAGCTTCCATCTTGGGTTCCTTTGCGAGCTCGTCCTTTCTGCTTGCACTGTTCATAGCGCGTACAATGTTGTGAAGAAGCGCACATTGCGCGAGTACCAGTAAATGCATCAAGCAGAAATTGCAAAAGCAAACAAACACACGCAAATGCATTCGCACACGCATACTCGTACAAACATACGGCAGGATGTCGTGCAAAGTGAATTTGCACCCAACAAACTCCCCTTCAGCGTACCGGCTGCATCCCCGTCATTCCATGCTAGTTCATGCTCATTCCACTCATGCGCACACAACGCCAATGAGGCTCATCCGCAAGTCTCTTGGTGACGAAGTCTGCTGGCTGCTGGTATGTCTTGATGTAGATCGGGTTCACCGTCCCCCTCTTCACCTCCATACACAACCAGTGCCACTTGATGCGCATGTGCTTGTTCAGCCCATGAAGCACAGCGTTCCTGGCCATCCTAAGAGCCCCATTGCTATCACAAAACAGCGGTGTAGCAACCTTCTGCTCCTGGCCAATCTCCTCTAACAGCCTCCTCAGCCAAATCACCTCATTTACCCCATGGAACATCGCCATTTACTCGGACTCCACCGAGGAAAGTGCTGTCTCCGTCTGCTTCTTGGACCTCCAACTAACGGGTCCTCCCCCAACCGGGGTTGCATCCCCCCACAGATGTATCCCTCCACAGAAGAGGAATCCTCCTTCTCAGAAGCCCAAGTTGCATCAGTAAAGCAAGTGAGAAAGAGCTTGCCTTCTCCAAGCCTCTCCCTCTTCTCCTTCAGCACCTCAACCCCCTTCTGCTTCACATGTGCAGATGCGGAGTATTGAACTCCAACGCTGGGGTACGAGTTTAGGTACTTCACTACGCGTTCAGCTGCATGCACCTGCTCCTCAGATCGATTCTTCACCACCCAGGCCAGCTGCCCCACTGAGAAGGAGATGTCGGGCCTCGTCTGAACCGCTGCATACAAGGGGCTGCCTACCAAGGACTGAAAATGCTGCTGCTCCTCGGCTTCAACCCTTTTATCCTCAGCAGCCTTCACAAGCTTGAATTCAGCTGGCCGGGGAGTTGCAACCTTACGCTCCTTCTCAGTCCCATACTTCTCCCCTGGCTGCATGATAATCGCTTCATTCAATGTGACTATATCCATAGCACAAACAGAGAAGGAATAAATAGCTCTAGCTACCAAGGATCTTGGGAATCAACCTGGGAATAACCAGGGATGATCCCAATAATTCCAAGCAACAGAACCAACCTGGCTGGACAAAACAGCAGGTGGAAGGTTGGTAAATAACCTCTGGTTCTGGTTTTCCAACCTGGGAAAACAACAACCAGGTTCAGGTCCTAAAAACAGAACATGTTTTGTCCTTGCCCAACAGAACATGTCTGGTTCTGCTAGTTTCCCCTGGCCCTGTAGCATGCAGATACAGACAAACAACATCCAACCTTCACCTAATTGTACCCATATAGTGCCTACCCTGCTACACCATAGTTAGCCAAACAAAACAGTACAATTTCGAGTTGGATATAACAGAATCTGCGGATTCAAATCAACCGAACTGCAAAGCTTTCATCTTGGGTTCCTTTTCGAGCTCGTTCTTTCTGCTTGCACTGTTCATAGCGCGTACAATGTTGTGCCGAAGCGCATGCGCGAGTATCTGCAAATGCTTCAATCGAAAATTGCGAAAGCAAACAAACACACGAACATTCCATTCACATGCAAATGCATTCGCACACGCATACTCGTACAAACAGACTGCAGGATGTCGTGCAAAGTGAATTTGCACCCAACACACTCCCCCTCAGCCTGCCGGCTGCATCCCCATCATTCCATGCTAGTTCATGGTCATTCCACTCAATGCCACACAACGCCGATGAGGCTCATCCGCAAGCCTCTTGGTGAGGAAGTCTGCTGGCTGCTGGTGAGTATTGATATAGATAGGATTCATCGTCCCTCTCTTCACCTCCTTGCGCAGCCAGTGCCACTTGATACGCATATGCTTGTTCAGCCCATGAAGCACAGCGTTTCTGGCCATCCCAAGAGCCCCCTTGCTATCACAAAACAGCGGTGTAGCAACCTTCTGCTCCTGGCCAATCTCCTCTAACAGCCTCCTCAGCCAAATCACCTCCTTTACCCGATGGAACATCGCCATGTACTCAGATTCCACCGAGGAAAGTGCTGTCTCCGTCTGCTTCTTGAACCTCCAACTAACGGGTCCTCCCCCAACCAGGCAGATGTATCCTCCCACAGATAAGGAATCCTCCTTCTCAAAAGCCCATGTAGCATCGGTAAAGCAAGTAAGAAAGTGCTTGCCTTCTCCAAGCCTCTCCCCCTTCTTCTTCAGCACCTCAACCCCTTTCTGCTTTAGCTGTGCAGATGCGGAGTATTGAACTCCAATGCTCGGGTGAGAATTCAGGTACTTCACCACGCGTTCAGCTGCATCCACCTGCTCCTCAGATGGATTCTGCACCACCCTGGCCAGCTGCCCAACCGAGAATGATATGTTGGGCCTAGTGTGAACCGCTGCATACAAGAGGCTGCCCACCAAAGACTGAAAATGCTGCTGCTCCTCGGCTTCAACCTGCGGAGATAACTACTACAACGGGAGCTAGACTACGGGCTAGGCACGGGTGCTCGTGTGATCTCTGCGTTCGTTGGTCCTTAGTCGTTTTCCTAGTGCACACACTGCTTGCTAGTTCACGGGGCAATTTGGCAAGAGTTTCACTAGAGGAAGTTGACAACAATGGTACAAAGAAGTTGGCATGGCAAGATTACATCAGAGCTAGCATTCAGGTCGGTCGACTGCCAGCGCAGCATGGTCGACCGCGTTCCAGCACGACTTGGCCGACCGCGCTCCAGCAGTGCAAAGTCGACGGCGTGCCAACGCTGCAGGTCGACGGCGTGCCAGCGTTGCTCCCGCAGTACAGCATCGCACCAGCTTCGCAGGTGCTCGCAGATGATTGGCGTGCTGAGCCTTGTCACCTGCACAGCGCATACACCAAGTCAACCTGGCGCTGACGACTGCATCTGATCAGCCACGTCGACCTCGGGATACCACACACCTGGTCGACCAGCTCCAGGTCGACGTCACTCTTGGTCGACCTGCTCCACGTCGACCAGCACAGCTGTCAGCCGACTACCCAAGTCGGCTACCCAAAGTCGGCGTCACGAAGTTGACGCCCTACTACTCGACGCCCAGCTGCTCGGCGTCCTGAATCGTGGTCGACGTCGGCCCCTCCTCCGTCGACTACCAGGTCAGGTCGACCACCAGGTCGTCATCACGCCTGGTCGACCAACCACCAAGTCGACCAGCAGGCCTGGTCGACCAACTACCAGGTCGACCAGCAATCCTGTCAGCCGACCACCCAAGTCGGCTGCCCCAAGTTGGCGTCACCAAGTCGACGCCCTCTGTAGGTCGACTTCCCAGGTCGACCTCCCCGTGCAGTGGCCCCCGTGCAGGTCGACCTCCTCGTCAACCAGCTCGCCCATTGCCGCAGGTCGGCTGCTCCCCTCACACCCGACCACGAAGTCGGCTCCGCCCAAGCGAGAACGGGGCCAACACACAACTCCCGTTGACACAACCCCTTCATCCTCAGCAGCTTTCACAAGCTTGAATTCAGCTGGCAGGGGAGTTGCAACCTTGCGCTCATTCTCAATCCCATACTTCTCCCCCAGCTGTTGGATGAACTTCTCCTGGTGCAGCTTCAACCACCTGTGATCCAGATCCCTCTCCACGTGCATCCCAAGGTAGTACTTTGCCTCCCCAAGGATCTTGCACTTGAAGTTCTCCATCAGCTGCTGCTGCACTTTCTGGATCTCCTTCATGCTGCTGCTGAAGAGAACAATGTCGTCCACATAGACCAGAAACATCACCAGCTTTTCCTTCTCCCCCTTGAGAAAGAGGCTCTCATCGCAGCTGCCGGTCCTGAATCCCATCTCCTCTAAAACAGCTGCCAACTTCTGATACCAGCAACGTGGTGCCTGTTTCAAGCCGTAGATGGACTTGTTGAGCTTGCACACTCTGCCCGTACCATCCTCATACCCTGGTGGCTGCGTCATGTACACCTCCTCCTCCAAAATCCCATTGAGGAATGCCGTTGATATGTCCATCTGAATGATAAATATCCCACTAAAGGCTGCATCTGCCAACAAGACACGGAAGGTAGGGGGTTTGGCAGTGGGAGCAAAGATCTCATCGAAGTCCTGGTTCTCCTTCTGCTGAAACCCTTTAGCCACCAACGTACTCTTCTAGATGGTGACCTGCCCCTTGTCATCGGTCTTGATCCTCAGCACCCACTTGCACTGTACCGCTTTCTTCCCCTCTTGAAGCACCACTAGATCCCAAGTCCCATTCTCTAGCTGGCTCTGGTACTCGGCATCCCTAAAAGCCAGCCACTTGTCCCTATCTGGTCCAGCTAGTGCTTCCTCCATGCTAGCTGGTTCCTCTGGTGCAGGGGCAAGAAAACAGTATGCAGGCTCATCCTCTCATCCGGGTCATAGCCATGGGGTAGAATCAGCATCACCTCCTTATTCCCAAGCTGCTGCTCTGTTTCATCAGCTCCTGCAATCAGCTTCCTAGTGGCCATACGGGTACGTCCTGGCCTGGTGACGGGTATTTCCCATCCCTTCACAATGGCACCCTTCAGCTTCCTCCTTGATGGTAGTGTAGGAGCCTTAGCTTTTCCCTGCCGCTGCTCTCCTCCCTCAGGTCCAGCAGCTCCACTAGTGCTACCGCTAGTCTCCACACCATCTCCTCCACCAGAAGGTGCCTCCTGTACCTTCTCTCCATCACCACCCTCTGCAGCTGCCTCATCTCCCTCCACCCACACACTAGGAGTCAGGTCCAGCTGCATGGTGATCTGCTCCATCTCCTGTGAGACCTTGGCCTCCGGCTGTTTCTCCCAGCTTCCATAGATCATGCCCTCAACAAACTCCACATCCATGCTGTCAAACAACACATCCTTCCGTGGTTCCCACAGCAGCCATCCTTTGCTCTCAGCAACCAGCCCCAAATGCACACACCAGATTGCACTTGCCCCCAACTTACTTCGGTGGACTTTGGGTACGTGGGCAACTGCCATGCAACCGAACACCCTCAGCATGTCCACCAGCCGCTTCCTCCCAAGCGACCTCTCCAACGGCACCCAGGAGTCATCCCCAACCTTTGAGAGCACTCTGTTCCTAGCAACCGTAGCGTGCCGGACAGCATGGGGCCACATGGAGTTGGCCAGCCCAGATTCTATGAGCAGCGCCCTAGCTGTCTCTAGAATGGTCCGGTTCGCCCGTTCTGTTATACTGTTGGACTGTGGGGTGTAAGCTGTCGTCAGCTCTTTCTGGATGCCCTGCTTCTTGAGCCAAGCGGTCAATTCAGCTCCAAGGAACTCACCACCCCGGTCTGTCCTAATCCGCTTCACGACACACTCTGCTTGCTTCTCCACGAACGGCAGCCAATTTTCCCGTATCGTGGAGGCAGCGTGGTATTTCTGCTGTTGGGTGCAAATTCACGTTGCACGACATCCTGCCGTCTGTTTGTACGAGTATGCGTGTGCGAATGCATTTGGGTGTGAATGGAATGTTCGTATGTTTGTTTGCTTTCGCAATTTTCGCTTGATGCATTTGCAGGTACTCGCGCAATGTGCGCTTCGGCACAACATTGTAAGCGCTATGAACAGTGCAAGCAGAAAGGACGAGCTCGCAAAGGAACCCAAGATGGAAGCTTTGCAGTTCGGTTGAATTGATTGCGCAGATTCAGTTCTATCCAACTCGAAATTGTACTGTTTTGTTTGGTTGACTATAGTGTAGCAGGGCAGGCACTATAGGGGTACAATTTAGGTGAAGGTTGGATGTTGTTTGTCTGTATCTGCATGCTACAGGGCCAGGGGAAACCAGCGGAACCAGCATTTGGCTGATTGGGCAAAGACAAAACAGGTTCTGTTTTTAGGACCTGAACCTGGTTGTTGTTTTCCCAGGTTGGAAAAACAGAACCAGAGGTTGTTTACCAACCTACCACCTGCTGTTTTGTCCAGCCAGGTTGGTTCTGTTGCTTGGAATTATTTGGGATCATCCCTGGTTGTTCCCAGGTTGATTCCCAAGGTCCTTGCTAGCTAGAACTATTTATTCCTTCTCTGTTTGTACCTGGATATAGTAAAACGTTGATTCAAGCGAATTCCTTCCTTGCTGGAATTTCGTTTCTACGCGGTGCGACGGCAGAATGCTACCGAGTCAATGCTAGCACGCTAGCACTACAACGCTAGGCAAACGCTGTCCGATTCATAACTCTGCAATGGCAGAACTTTTCGCGAGGCAACTTGGCTTGTTTTAAAGCTCTTGGAGCGAGCTTCGATATAGCGAATTCCCAGCTTAATCCGATCGACAGTCTGCACGATACGCTGCGCAACGATGAAGGTACTCATGCTCTTTTGATTGCGTTCTTCTTATCCCTCTCTCTACAAACTCGGACCCAAGGATAGGGGCTGGTCTTGTACCACGCACCCAGGGACCCTTGGAGGTGACCCCGAGGAGAGGTTTAAGTTCGAATTGCGTCTTAATAGCTTGAGTTCATTAGGCCCTTACACCAACATCTGCTTCAGCGGATACGCCCACATCAGCCTGCTCCAGTCATCCACTATGGTCAGGAAGTACCGCTCTCCCTTGTGCCCCTGAACCGGCAGCAGCCCCACCAAGTCCATGTGGACCAGCTCCAAAGGCTTCTTGCTCCTGCCAGCCACACTATGGAAGGGGAAACGGGTGAATGGATAGCAAGCAGATTTCACAGTTGTCATCGCGTGGCTGGCCGTTCAGCTTCAGACCCTTGACGGCTCCATCCTTCTCCAGCTGCTTCAGCAAAGGCATGCCCCAAGCGTCGGTGTGCCGTTGCCCAATCTGTCTCCCCAGATCTGGCCGACACTTTCACACCAACTGCTCCAACAGCGTTGCACTCCCCCTGGCATGCAGACCCCTCTCTAGCCTGCCCCCACCATGCCACGCCAATGCCGGCAGACGCCACATAGATCTGTACACATCCTTGCTCTCGTGCAGATCCCAAAGCACCCGATTGCCCAGCTGCCCCTTGTAAGTGCGTGCCCCATCCGTGCTATAGCTCACCCCAGCCTTGGCAAGCTTACGGAGGGAGATGAGGTTGGCCTTGAAGTAGGGAACGAGCAGAACGTCGTGCAGCACCACCGGCTTGCCATCCACTCCCTTGAATGCAGCTCGTCCTGCACCAGCCACCTTCAACGCGTGTGCATAGGCAGAGCACACCTCAGAGATTGGTGCAGCGCGTAGGTCGTCTAGCAGGTCCTTGCAAAGCGTCATCATCCACGCAGCGCCCGTGTCCAACACCCAATAGTCCAGGGGGTGTAGCTCTGCTCCAACCTTTGCAGAACCGTCTCCTTGCTCCCCCTCTTCTCCAACGTGGAAGAACTGGCCTGAAGTGTGCTCCTTTTTCTTCTCAGCACCGCCTTTGCCTTTCGGGTTGTCGTCAGACGAATCTGCGACCATATTCGCGCAGCTTTTCTGGTTGCTCCGCGCGCCGCCATTCTGATGGCGATTCTGGGGGGTCCATCCTTCAGGTTTCTTATAGCACAAGAACCAGGGATGCCCCTCCTTCTCACAATACCAGCAGCTCCCTTTCATTTTGCCACTAGCACCCGATCTGCCCCCACGTCCAGATTTCCCACCGCGACCCCAACCAGTACCTCCTTGTTGGTCGTTGTAGTCGTCGTCCTTCTTTGCACCGCGACCAGCACCACGGAAGTCACGTCCTCTGCCACGTTTGCCTCCTTGCATGCCGTAGCCGCTGCTGCCCTCGTCTCCACCCCTCAGTTGGCGGCGACGGAAATCCTCCTCCAGAATCTTCGTGCGCACCCACTCGAGCGTCACAAGCTCTGGTTCGGCGGCAGGCTCAATCCGCTTGTATATTGCAGCCACGACTCCCGCAGCAGCAAGAGCATCTTCAGGCACTTGGTCTGCTCCAGGTACACGATCCCCGCGGTCGCCAACTTCGCGTAGAAGTCGCGCATTTTGTCCAGAACAGGTTGCACCGGCTCTCCCCCGCTCAGGCGCAACGCGGACAGCTCCCTCTCCATCATGAGCGTCGCGGCAACGGAGGTCGGGGCGTGCAGCTCCTTCAGCACGGTCCACGCCTTCGGACCGCACTCAACCTCCGGCAGCAGGTGCATGACGTGGTGACGCTGGTTCAGCTCCAAACTCTGCGACATCAAGTAGTAGCCAGCCGAGGCGCGCTCGTCCCAATCTTCCTGCAGCGCGGGGTCACTCGGTCTAGGCTCCTTCCCAATCATTAGTTTCAGCAAACCGATCTGACGGAAATAAAGCTGCATTTTCCAGGCCCAATCATCATAGCCCTCACCATTGAACTTCTTGACGGTGATTTTTTTCAGCACCTCCTTGATCAGCGAGCCCTGGTTAGTTCGCGCTCCCATTGGCGCCGAAACACCAGAATCTTGGCTGCCGCTGCGATCTTGGGCTGAAGATTCAGTAGCTCCCGCCGAATCCTTTCCCGCCATAGCTACGTATAACCAGGATTGCTATAACGCAGCTCTGATACCAGCTTGTTGGTGCAAGGGCCCAATAAACTCAAACTATTAAGACGTTATCCAACTTAAAACCTCTCCTTGGGGTCACCTCCAAGGGTCCCTGGGTGCGTGGTACAAGACCAGCCCCTATCCTCGGGTCCGAGTTTATAGAGAGAGGGATAAGAATCAATCAAAATAGCATGAGTACCTTCATCGTCGCGCAGCGTGTCGTGCAGACCGTCGATCAAATTATGCTGAGAAATCGCTATATCAAAGCTCGCTCCAAGAGCTTTAAAATAAGCCAAGTTGCCTCACGAAAAGTTCTGCCATTGCAGAGTTATGAATCGGACAGCGTTTACCTAGCGTCGTAATGCTAGCGTACTAGCGTTGACTCGGGTAGCATTCCGCCGTCGAACCGCGTAGATACGAAATTCCAGCAAGGAAGGAATTCGCTTGAATCAATTGTCTATATCCAGGTACAAACAGAGAAGGAATAAATAGTTCTAGCTAGCAAGGACCTTGGGAATCAACCTGGGAACAACCAGGGATGATCCCAAATAATTCCAAGCAACAGAACCAACCTGGCTGGACAAAACAGCAGGTGGTAGGTTGGTAAACAACCTCTGGTTCTGTTTTTCCAACCTGGGAAAACAACCAGGTTCAGGTCCTAAAAACAGAACCTGTTTTGTCTTTGCCCAACCAGCCAAATGCTGGTTCCGCTGGTTTCCCCTGGCCCTGTAGCATGCAGATACAGACAAACAACATCCAACCTTCACCTAAATTGTACCCCTATAGTGCCTGCCCTGCTACACTATAGTTAACCAAACAAAACAGTACAATTTCGAGTTGGATAGAACTGAATCTGCGCAATCAATTCAACCGAACTGCAAAGCTTCCATCTTGGGTTCCTTTGCGAGCTCGTCCTTTCTGCTTGCACTGTTCATAGCGCGTACAATGTTGTGCCGAAGCGCACATTGCGCGAGTACCTGCAAATTCATCAAGCGAAAATTGCGAAAGCAAACAAATACACGAAGATTCCATTCACACCCAAATGCGTTCGCACACGCATACTCGTACAAACAGACCGCAGGATGTCGTGCAACGTGAATTCGCCTCCAACACCATTCTCTAGCTGGCTCTGGTACTCGGCATCCCTAGAAGCCAGCCACTTGTCCCTATCTGGTCCAGCTAGTGCCTCCTCCATGCTAGCTGGTTCCTCTGGTGCAGGGGCAAGAAAACAGTATGCAGGTTCATCCTCCTCATCCGGATCATAGCATGGGGTAAAATCAGCATGACCTCCGCATTCCCAAGCTGCTGCTCTGCAACATCAGCTCCTGCAATCAGCTTCCTAGTGGCCATATGGGTACGTCCTGGCCTGGTGACGGGTATTTCCCATCCTTTCAGCTTTCTCCTTGATGGTAGCGTAGGAGCCTTAGCTTTGCCCTGCTGCTGCTCTCCACCATCAGATCCAGCAGCTCCACTAGTGCTACTACTAGTCTCCACACCTTCTCCTCCACCACCAGGTGCCTCCCGTACCTTCTTTCCATCACCACCCTCTGCAGCTGCCTCCTCTCCATCGTCCCACACACTAGGAGTTCGGTCCAGCTGCATGGTGATCTGCTGCATCTGCTGGGACACCTTAGCCTCCGGCTGTTTCTCCCAGCTCCCATACATCATGCCCTCAATGAATTTCACATCCCTGCTGTCAAACATGACACCCTTGGTGTTGGTGTAAATGGCCGAATAAACTCAAACTATTAGGACGTAATCCAACTTAAAACCTCTCCTCGGGGTCACCCCAAGGGTCCCTAAGTGCTTGGTACAAGACCAGCCCCTATCCTCCGGTCCGAGTTTGTAGAGAGACTTAGTCAAAACAGCAAGAGTACCTTGAACGTCGCGCAGCGTATCGTGCAGACCGTCGATCGGATTAAGCTGAGACTCTCCTATATCGAAACTCACTCCAAGAGCTTTAAAATAAGTCAAGTTGCCTTGCGAAAAGTTCAGCCATTGCAGAATTATGATTTGGACAGCGTGTCCCTAACGTTGTAATGCTAGCGTACTAGCGTTGACTTGGTAGCATTCTGCCGTCGAACCGTGTAGATACAAAATTCCAGCAAGGAAGAAATTCACTTGATTCAATTTTGACTATATCCAGAGTACAAACAGAGAAGGAATAAATAGCTAGAGCTAGCAGGGACCTTGGGAATCAACCTGGGAACAACCAGGGATGATCCCAAATAATTCCAATCAACAGAACCACCCTGCTGGACAAAACAGCAGGTGGTAGGTTGGTAAACAACCTCTGGTTCTGCTTTTCCAACCTGGGAAAACAACAACCAGGTTCAGGTCCTAAAAACAGAACCTGTTTTGTCCTTGCCCAACCAGCCAAATTCTGGTTCTGCTAGTTTCCCCTAGCCCTGTAGCATGCAGATTCAGTTATATCCAGATTCAGTTATAACTAGCTACAGGGCCAGGGGAAACTAGCAAAACCAGAATTTGGCTAGTTGGGCAAGGACAAAACAGGTTCTGTTATCAGGACCTGAACCTGGTTGTGTTTTCCCAGGTTGGAAAAACAGAACCAGTTTACCAACCTACCACCTGCTGTTTTGTCCAGCCATGTTGGTTCTGTTGCTTGGAATTATTTGGGATCATCCCTGGTTGTTCCCAGGTTGATTCTCAAGGTCCTTGCTAGCTAGAACAATATATTCCTTCTCTGTTTGTACCTGGATATAGTCAAATTGAATCAAGCGAATTCCTTCCTTGCTGGAATTTCGTTTTCTACGCGGTTCGACGGCGGAATGCTACCGAGTCGACACTAGTATGCTAGCACTACGACGCTAGGCAAACGCTTCCCGAGCCATAACTCTGCAATGGCAGATTTATTTGCGAGGCAACTTGGCTTGTTTTAAAGCTCTTGGAGCGAGCTTCAATATAGGAAATTCTCAGCTTAATCCGATCGACGGTCTGCACGGTATGCTGCGCGACGTTCAAGGTACTCTTGCTATTTGATTGCGTTCTTCTTATTCCTCTCTCTACAAACTCGGACCCGAGGATAGGGGCTGGTCTTGTACCAGGCACCCAAGGACCCTTGGAGGTGACCCCGAGGAGAGGTTTAAGTTTGAATTGCGTCTTAGTAGCTTGAGTTAATTAGGCCCTTACACCAACAAGTTGGTATCAGAGCTGCGTTATAGCGATCCTCGCTATAGGTAGCTATGGCGGGAAAGGATTCGGCGGGAGCCAGTGAATCTTCAGCCCAAGATCGTAGCGGCAGCCAAGATTCTGGTGTTTCGGCGCCAAGGGGAGCGCGAACAAACCAGGGCTCGTTGATCAAGGAGGTGCTGAAAAACTTCACCGTCGAGAAGTTCAATGGTGAGGGCTATGATGATTGGGCCTGGAAAATGCAGCTTTATTTCCGTCAGATCGGTTTGCTGAAACTAATGATTGGGAAGGAGCCTAGACCGAGTGACCCCGCGCTGCAGGAAGATTGGGACGAGCGCGCCTCGGCTGGCTACTACTTGATGTCGCAGAGATTGGAGCTAAACCAGCGTCACCACGTCATGCACCTGCTGCCGGAGGTTGAGTGCGGTCCGAAGGCGTGGACCGTGCTGAAGGAGCTGCACGCCCCGACCTCCGTTGCCGCGACGCTCATGATGGATAGGGAGCTGTCCGCATTGCGCCTGAGCGAGGGAGAGCCGGTGCAACCTGTCCTGGACAATATGCGTGACCTCTACGCGAAATTAGCGACCGCGGGAATCACTTACCCGGAGCAGACCAAATGCTTGAAGATACTCTCGTTGCTGCCGGAGTCGTGGCTGCAATACACGAGTGGATTGAGCCTGCCGCAGAACCAGAGCTTGTGGACGCCAATGTTGTATCAACCATTGTTGTCAACCTTTGCTAGTGAAACTCTTGCCAAATTTCCCTGTGAACAAGCAAGCAGTGCAAGCACACGCAAACGGCTAAGGAACGAATGCAGAGATCACTCCTACCCCGTGCCTAGACCGTAGTCTAGCTCCCGTTGATTAAGTTATCTCCGCATGGTGCGGTGAGCGTGGATGGCACCACAACGATACCTTCGGTATAGCCGACTTTTGCACTTACCTATCGTGTTCGTAGGCTGGCAGCTGTGCGTCAGTCACCATGGTAGGCGCTGTAGGTGACGCCGGGGTGGCGGACACCCTGGAGGCACGGCTGGAGGATGCGAGGAGACGCCATGAGGCTCACGAGTACGGGGAGACGCTCCCCTGGGCGGTCGTTGGGGCTGGCATCCACGCTGTGTGGGCGACGGAGCACCCTTCTCGACCTGGTTCTCCTCGACCGGTGAACACTGCAGGCGGCGTCGACGTGGGCGTCAACGTCGGTGGTGACCAAGTCGGCAGCAGTGCGGGAGGCACGACGAGGCAGAGAGGTGTGATTTACGCCGATGAAGTCGGCGGCGTTCAGGCGCGAGTGATGCAGTCGTTGGCGGCTGCAGGGTCCTCGCAGGGCGACGTCGGAGGACGACGAAGCGGATTGACGCCGTCGTCGGCGACTCATGTGACAGCGGGCGGGATAGCGCCGAGCTACGGCTACTTCAAGTTTTCGCCGGACAGGATCTCCGTCACCCCCCTGCTGGTTGGTCGACCCGACATCCTCACGTGGAAGGAGGCGATCGAGCCCCAGTTGGAGATGGCCGAGCTGAAGTGCTTCGCCAACGGCACCGTGGAGACGCCACCGGAGAGCAACCCCAAGCTGCGCGCGGAGTTTCGCGTCGTGCAGCTGCTGACCTTCACGGTCATCTCGCGGTGCTGCTCGCCGGGCGTGCAGATCGCCTTGAAGTCGTGCAGGGACTACCTGGACGCCGGCGACCAGGCGTGGCACTTCATCGAGTCGACGTACCAGGTCACCGACGACCTGTACATCGGTCAGCTCGAGGAGTAGATGACGCATCTGCGGATGGGCGACCAGGAGACCGCAACCGACTATTGCAACCGGGCTCGGCGACTGCTTGCCACCATGAGGATGGCCGGCGTGCAGTACTCGGCGGCGTCGTACGTCACGCACGTGCTAAAGGGGCTCCCGAGAAGCTACAACTTGATGAAGCGGCTGTCGGTGGTGCCAAGCACACAGGCGACGCTCAACAAGGACTCCCTGACCTCGTACATCTTGCAGGACGAGGCGATGCAGGAAGCTGAGCGGTCCTCGGAGCTCCTGCCGCAGGCGAACTACGTCGCCCCGGCAAAGCAAGGTGGTCGAACGGGGCAGCGCGGGCAGTCTGGCGGCGGTGGTAGCAGTGGCTGGAAGCCGGCGAAGGACGCCGACAAGCAGCAGTCGGCCAGGGATGGCGGTCGAGGCGGAGGTAGTCGGCGTCGGGAGTGCTGGATCTGCCACAGCCCCGACCACCTCTCCTTTGAGTGCCCCGACCGCAGTGATTCTGATGACGATGACGCCAAGGGAGGCCGAGGGAGGTCGGGCAGCCGTCGTCCACGTCGAGGAAACAAGCCGCGCAAGGAGAAGCAGTCGAACAAGTCGACCTCGGCGAAGGACGCCGACTCCTCTGCTGGCGGCAAGGGGCGAGACGACAAGGAGGCGTCGTGCTCGCTGGTCGGCATCGTGGAGCCGACCGTCTCGCTGGCGCCGGAGGCTGGCGAGGACTTCCAGGCGGTGGCGGCAGCCGTGCAAGCGGACCCGGCGGTGGTCCTGCTTGACAGCGGCTGCTCACACCACCTGATGGGGACGAATGAGGCCTTCGTCGACTTGGGGCCGAGCGGCGACGTGAAGCACGTGCGTGGCTTCAATGGGGCGCTGCAGGACGTCCAGGGTCGCGGCACCGTCGCCCTGCAGGGCGACGCCGGGCGACAGTTGCTCATCCCCGAGGTGCTCTACGTTCCGAGCGTCAAGGCAAACCTGCTGTCATCCGGCCAGCTGAAGGAGAGCGGCGTGAAGCTGACGGACGCCGGCGACGGGATGTTGCTCGTCTCGGCGGCGGGAGAAGTGCTCGGTCGGGCGACGTACACCGGGCGTGTCCTCTGCACCGACCTGCGTCCCTGCTCGGCGAAGTCGACGCCGCCCACGACGGAGGTGGTGGCCCTGCGGGCGATAGTCTCGGCAACGAAGTCGACGCCGGGCAGGTGGCACGCAAGGCTTGCGCATGTCGGCGTCGACACCATCACGAGCTCGGCGAAGCACGAAGTCGCCACCGGCCTGGACATCACACTTTCGGCCGGCACCGACTCACCGTATGTCTCGTGCGTCGACGGGAAGCTGGCGCGGCACACCTTCCCCGACAAGGGCTCGGACGCCGAAGACGCCCTGGCCGTCGTGCACATCGACCTGTGCGGGCCGTTTCGCGTGCCTGCCAAGGATGGCAGCTTGTATTTCTTGCTGCTGAAGGACCGCAAGACCCGCTACGTGTGGGGGAGGCCGGTCGCCAAGAAGTCGGACGTGCTGCGGGAGTTCCAGCAGTGGCTGGCGGCGGCTGAGCGGCAGTCGAAGAAGTTGGTGCTGATGCTGCACTCTGACCGGGGAGGGGAGTTCCTCGGGAAGCAGTTTACCGACTTCGTGGACAGCAAAGGGATCGTCCACGACCTCACCTGCCCCTACACACCGCAGCAGAACGGCATGGCGGAGCGGGAGATGCGGACGGTGGTGGAGTCGGTGCGGACGATGCTGCTGCACATGGGCGTGCAGCACCACTGGTGGCACCTCGCTCTGCGGCAGGCCATCTGGGTCCGCAACTGCCTTGAGAGGTCGACGCTGCCGCCGGGGACGACGCCGTACCAGCTGCTCACCGGGAAGAAGCCCGACTTGTCGCTGGCACGCGTTTGGGGCTGCATGGCGCATTCCCTGGTCCCCGAGCAGCAGCGTGGTGGGAAGCTGAAGCCGAAGGCCAGGTGGGGCCTTCATCTCGGTGTGTCGGAGGAGAGCAAGGGATGGGAGATCCTGGACCTCACCGACAACAGGGTGGCCACCACGTCGGACGTGGTGTTCTACGAAATGATGTCGCTGGGGGTGTGGAAGTCGGAGCACGGGCTGGTGTCGGGGCGGACGCAGGTCAACCTGCCGACGGACACCTCGACGGCGACGCTCCCGCTGCTCGCCGAAGTCGGTGAGCTTGCTGATGAGGACGCCGAGGTCGTCCGCCCTCGTTCCCCTACCCCTCCCCCCCCTGCCCCTCCCCTTGTAGCCGAACTGCGTGGGCTGACTCCGGTGTCGGCCGCCGACGATGAGGGGAGCAGTGGGGCGTCGCCTGTGGCGCCGGCCAAGAGCATCGCCGGTGGCCGACGTGACGTCCAGCAAGTCGGCGTAGGAGTGAAGTCGACGCCGACATGGGGAGCAGGCCAAAGAGATGCAGCCGACTTTGGTGAAGCCGGCGAAGGAGGCATCTGCGGGGCAGGAGCCGACAGGGGAGCAGTCGGCGACCGGGCAGTCGGCAGGGGAGCCGACCACAGGGGAGAAGTCGGCGGGGACGCCGACCGTGGTGCAGCAAGACGCTGAGGGCAGTGACGCCGGTGAAGATGAGGCCAAGCAGGCGGACGCCAAGGAGTCCACCGACAGCGACGTGGCGGAGGACCATCCTGGACCACGGCGTACAGGCCGACTTCGGAGGTTTCCCGACTTCTTCGTACCGGCCGCATTCACCACGGTGTACGACGAAGTCGACGACAACCTGTTGTACGACGACGCCGAGGAAGATGAAGACCTGCCGGAGCTCGACCCTGACATGCGCCGACCCCGAGCACCGTTGGGATATCGCGACGATGACGGTGAAGGAGGCGCTGGCGAGCTGGAAGGGCAAGGCAGTGAAGGCCGCCATGGAGGAGGAGATCCGCAGCCTCATTGGCATGGGGACTTGGGAACTGGTCGAACGCTCATCTGGGGTGAACATGACGAAGAACCGGTGGGTGTCGACGACTAAGTACCGCATCGACGACACCGTTGAGCGCGAAAAGGCGAGGCTGGTCGTGAAGGGCTTCACGCAGGTGTATGGCGCCGACTATGACGAGACGTATGCCCCCGGTGAGCAGCTACGTCACGCTGAGGATTTTCCTCAGCATCGTCGCCGGCCTCGACTTCAACCTGATGCAGCTCGACATGAAGAACACCTTCCTGCACAGCAAGCTCGACCGGGTGCTGTACATGTCCCAGCCGGACTACTTCAACGACGGGACCGGCCGGGTGTGCAAGCTGCTGAAGAGCCTCTACGGGCTGAAGCAGTCGCCGCTGTTGTGGTACAGGGCTCTCGACGGCGTGCTGCTGGGCGTTGGCTGGAAGAAGAGCAAGGTCGACACGGCGCTCTACTTCAAGGTCGGCGACGACGGAGTGACCTGCTGGGTGCTGGTCTACGTCGACGACCTGCTCGCCGCCAGCAGCAGCACCGCGATGCTGAAGGAGCTGAAGGAGCTGCTGGAGGCCGCCTTCGAGCTGCGTGAGATTTCGCCGGTGCAGAAGTACCTCGGCTTAGAGATCGTGCGCGACAGGCCGGCGAGGAAGCTGTGGCTGCACCAGCAGGGCTACGCCGATAAGCTGCGCAGGAGGAGCAGACCGGGCGCACCCCCAAGACGCCGGTCTCGGTCGATGCCTACGCCGAGCTGATGTTCGACAACGAGGAGGCACAGGAGATTCAGGAGGACTACCGGCAGAAGGTCGGCTCGCTGCAGTTCGCGGCGACGACGACGAGGCCGGACATCGCCTTCGCCTGCAGCAAGCTGGGGAGCCGGCCTCACGGTGAGGAGCGACCAGCACTGGCGCGAGGTCGACCGCTGCCTCGCCTACCTCGCCAACACGCGTGACACCGCCCTGGAGTTCGGCGGTGGAACTGAGTCGCTGAAGCTGGTCGGCTACGTGGACGACGACGACGCCGGCGACAAGCAGAACCGGACAAGCACAGGTGGCTACGTGTTCGTCTGCGGAGGGGCCGCGGTCTCCTGGTCGAGCCAGCGCATCAAGTGTGCGACACTGTCGTCGACCGAGTCGGGGTACGTGGCGGCCACGGAAGCCGGCAAGGAGGGACGTCGCCTTCGCTTCCTCCTTGCAGAGTTCCGGCAGCTGGACGCTGGGACGCTGACTGTCCTTCGGGTGGACAACAAGTCGGCCATCACGGTCGCCGAGGGCATGGGGTTGACGGGCAACCTCAAGCACATGGAGCGGCGACAAGCCTGGCTGCAGCACATGGTGAAGCGCGGGAAATTCACGCTGAAGTACATCCCGACCACCGAGCAGCCAGCCGACTTCCTGACGAAGGCGCGGCACAATCCGGCCTTCAACCGGTGCTTCGTCGCAATCGGCCAAGTACGCCTGGCCAACGTGGCCGACAGCGACGACGACGTGCAGCAGTAGGTGCCATGCCCTCATACATGGCTGGTGCGGTGACCGGCGTGCTGTGTGTTGTGTGCACGCCGACGGGCTATTCTCCGAGTGGTGCTGCCGTGTGGGCTGGGGGCCCAAACGTGAACGCGGCAGGGGAGTGTCAACAGGAGTTGTGGTTGGCCCCGTCCTCGCTTGGGCGGAGCCGACTTCGCAGTCGGGTGTGCGGGGAGCGCAGCCAATCAGTTGCAGTGAGGGCGCCGAGCTGGAGGGCGTCGAGCTGGAGGACGCCGTCATGGGCGTCTGGACGGCGCCCTGTGAGGCTGGACGTCGACCTGGGCGCCTAGACGGCGTCCTGGGAGGCTGGACGCCGACCTGGGCGTCTGGACGGCGTCCTGGGCGCCTGGACGCCGACCTGGGCGTCTAGACGGCGTCCTGGTCGCCTGGACGTCGACCTGGGCGTCTGGACGGCGCCCTGGGCGCCTGGACGCCGACCAGGGCGTCTGGACGGCGTCCTGGGTGCCTAGACGCCGACCTGGGCGTCTGGACGCCGACCTGGGTGCTGGGACACCTCTTCTGGGGACGCCGGTCTGGTGTAGCCGGCGACCGACTGGGCTGGACGACCAGGCGTGGTTGCCCGGACTACCGAGTTACCCAGGCGACGTGTGCGATGGTCGCCGGGGTGGTTGCTGCGAGGCTGACCTCGGAAGTGGCATCCCGAGGTCGACGTGGCTGGTAGGCGCAGTCACTGGCGTGGACTCGACCTGGACGTCTGCGCTGTGCACGTGACGAGTGGTGCACCAACCAGCTGCACGCACCTGCGAAGCAGATGCACCGTTGTCCTGCGGGTGCAACGCTGTGCAGCCGACTTGCTGCAGCGTTGGCACACCGTGGACTTGCAACGTTGGCATACCGCTACTCTGCAATGCTGGAGCGGTGCGAGCTCTGCTGCGCTGGATCGCGGTCGACCATGCTGCGCTGGCGGTCGACCAGCAGCCTAGCTAGCTCTGATGTAGTATGTGTTGCCAATGTTGTATCAACCATTGTTGTCAACCCTTGCTAGTGAAACTCTTGCCAAATTTCCCTGTGAACAAGCAAGCAGTGCAAGCACACGCAAACGGCTAAGGAACGAATGCAGAGATCACTCCTACCCCGTGCCTAGACCGTATTCTAGCTCCCGTTGATTAAGTTATCTCCGCACCAACGGTGTAGCAGAACGGGCGAACCGGACCATTGTAGAGACAGCTAGGGCGCTGCTCATGGAATCTGGTTTGGGCAACTCCATGTGGCCCCATGCTGTCCGACACGCTACCGTAGCTAGGAACAGGGTGCTTACCAAGGTTGGGGATGACTCCTGGGTGCCGTTGGAAAGGTGGCTTGGGAGGAAGCCGCCAGTGGACATGCTGCGGGTGTTCGGTTGCATGGCAGTCGCCCACGTCCCCAAAGTCCACCGAAGTTAGTTGGGGGCAAGTGCAATCTGGTGTGTGCATTTGGGGCTGGCTGCTGGCGCCCGTATCCATCACCCAAAAGTCCAGGGGGTGCAGTTCTGCTCCAACCTTGGCAGAACCGTCTCCTTGCTCCCCCTCGTCTCCAACGTGGAAGAACTGGCCCGCGGTACGCTCCTTTTTCTTCTCAGCACCGCCTTTGCCTTTCGGGTTGTCATCGGTCGAATCTGCAACCATGCTCGCACCACTTTTCTGGTTGCTCCGCGTGCCGCCATCCTGATGGCGATTCTGGGGGGTCCATCCTTCGGGTTTCTTATAGCATAAGAACCAGGGATGCCCCTCCTTCTCACAATACCAGCAGCTCCCTTTCATTTTGCCACCAGTACCTGATCTGCCCCCACGTCTAGATTTCCCACTGTGGCCCCATCCGGTACCTCCATTTTGGTCGTTGGAGTCGTCGTCCTTCTTTCCACCATGACCAGCACCACGGAAGCCACGTCCTCTGCCACGTTGGCTCCCTTGCATGCCGTAGCCGCCGCTGCCATCGTCTCCACCTCTTAGTTGGCGGCGAAAGAAGTCCTCCTCCATAATCTTGGTCCGCACCCACTCGAGCGTCGACTAGCTCTGGTTCTACGGCAAGCTCAAACCGTTCGTGTATTGAAGCCACGGCTCCGGCAGCAGCGAGAGCATCTTCAAGCACTTTGTCTGCTCTGGGTACACGATCCCCGCGGTCGCCAACTTCGCGTAGAGGTCGCGCATCTTGAGTGTCGCGGCAACGGAGGTAGGAGCGTGCTGCTCCTTCAACACAGTCCACACCTTCGGACCGCACTCAACCTCTGCCAGCAGGTGCATGACGTGGTGACGCTGGTTCAGCTCCAAACTCTGCGACATCAAGTAGTAGCCAGCCGAGGCGCGCTCATCCCAATCCTCCTGCAGCGTAGGGTCACTCGGTCTAGGCTCCTCCCCAAACATTAGTTTCAGCAATCCAATCTGACGGATATATAATTGCATTATCCAGGCCCAATCATCATAGCCCTCATCATTGAACATCTCGACGGTGAAGTTTTTTAGCACCTCCTTGATCAGCGAGCCCTGGATTGTTCGCGCTCCCCTTGGCGCCGAAACACCAGAATCTTGGCTGCCGCTACGATCTTGGGCTGAAGATTCAGTAGCTCCTGCCGAATCCTTTCCCGACATAGCTACGTATAACGAGGATTGCTATAACGCAGCTCTGATACCAGCTTGTTGGTGTAAGGGCCTAGTAAACTCAAACTATCAAGACGTTATCCAACTTAAAACCTCTCCTCGGGGTCACCTCCAAGGGTCCCTGGGTGCTTGGTACAAGACCAGCCCCTATCCTCGGGTCCGAGTATGTAGAGAGAGGGAATAAGAGGGACTTAGTCAAAACAGCAAGAGTACCTTGAACGTCGCAGACCTTCGATCGGATTAAGCTGAGAATTCGCTATATGGAAGCTCACTCTAAGAGCTTTCAAAAGAACCAAGTTGCCTCGCGAAAAGTTCTCTCATTGCAGAGTTACGAATTGGACAGCGTGTCCCTGGCGTCGTTATGCTAGCGTACTAGCGATGACTCGGTAGCATTTCCGCCGTCGAACCGCGTAGATACAAAATTCCAGCAATGAAGGAATTCGCTTGATTCAATTTGACTATATCCATTGCACAAACAGAAAAGGAATAAATAGCTCTAGCTACCAAGGATGTTGGGAATCAACCTGGGAATAACCAGGGATGATCACAAATAATTCCAAGCAACAGAACCAACCTGGCTGGACAAAACAGCAGTTGGTAGGTTGGTAAACAACCTCTGGTTCTGTTTTTCCAACCTGGAAAAACAACAACCAGGTTCAGGTCCTAAAAACAGAACCTGTTTTGTCCTTGCCCAACCAGCCAAATTGTGGTTCCCCTGGTTTACCCTGACACTGTAGCATGCAGATACAGACAAACAACATCCAACAAAACGGTACAATTCCGAGTTGGATAAAACTGAATCTGCGCATTTTAATGAACCGAACTGCAAAGCTTCCATCTTGGGTTCCTTTTCGAGGACGTCCTTTCTGCTTGCACTGTTCATAGCGCGAACAATGTTGTGCCGAAGCGCACATTCCGCGAGTACCTGCAAATGCATCAAGCGAAAATTGCGAAAAACAAACAAACGCACGAACACACCATTCACATGCAAATGCATTTGCACACGCATACTCTACTATCAGATGGCAGGGTGTCGTGCAAAGTAAATTTGCACCCAACATATGTTTCACTCTCACTCTTAGGACAAACCATATGGGTAACCTATGCACTTACTCTTAGTACCAGCCATATGGGTAAGTGATGCACTTACTCTTAGTACCAGCCATATGGGTAAGTTATGCACTTACTCTTTGTACCAACCATATGGGTAAGTACTGCACTTACTCTTAGTACCAGCCATATGTGTAGCTAATGCACTTACTCTTTGTACCTTCTCTTAGCACCAATCACGTTAGTAAGTAATGCACATATTCCCAGTACTACCCTTATGGGTAAGTAGTGCACTTTCTCATAGTACCAACCATGTGTTTAGGTAATGAAATTACTCTTAGTACCAACCATCTTGGTAAGTAATGCACTTACTCTTCTTACCAACCATATGGGGAAGTGCTACTCGTAGCACGAATAGATAAGTAACGCACTTACTCTTAATACCTGCCAGGTGGGTAAGTAATGCAATTAGTCTTAGTACCAGCCGTATGGGTAAGTAATGCAGCTTCTATTAGTACCAACCATGTGGGTATGTAATGCACTTACTCTTAGTACCAACCATATGGGTAAGTAACGCAATAACTCTTAGTTCAAACCATGTAGGTAAGTAGTGCAATTAAATTCGCACCTGATAACTTCTACAAAGAGTACAGCACACGAGGAGCGTGCCGCAGGTGGGATGAATGCTTCTGTGGAACATCATTTCCCCGAAACCCCCCAACCTTCCCCTTTCACTGTATAAACAAGAAAAGGGGAAGATTGTGGGGAAGCGGAGGGTGGGGGTGCGTTGCGTGCTTGGGATCCTTCTGGGGAACTCAGCAGGGTAAACCACTGCTGCTGCTGCTTTGTGGCGATCTATTTTCAGCGTACGAGCAACAACGATGGCATGCCAGTTCAAAGGGACAACGAAATGCCAACCAACCCACACCATTTCGATGCCTTACCTCAGGCCTCTGGCCGCTGCTTGCGTTGTCTTCTCCTAGGATTTACTCCATCGCCGCACCCACCTTTGCCAGTTTAGTTGAGATGAAGTTGCATTGATAGCAATACGGTTCCCCCAAGGGTGGCTTCTTGGCTGCGAGAACCGGACGGAGCAGAGGAACTACGACGAAAAATGAGGCGACGCTAGATTACCGCATACGCACGCATCTTTGTTCCGCTCTTCATTTCCATCGTATCCGTCCAAAATATTTGCATTTTCTTTGGATTTTTCATTTTCTAGTACTTCTTCGGTATCGATTAGGTTGAATACATACAAAGTACACGCGTAGTAGGGATTTCAGTGCATGATAGTCCATCAGCCGTGGAGCTACTGACGTCGGAGCTCTATAATCGTTATTATTTCAGCGACATCCCCGGAGAAGGCCAGTGTGGCCGCATTTGGCGCTATCAGGACAGAATCATTGGGAAAACCCTTGCATACTAGCAGATTCGCAAGCGCGGAATGTCACACGTGGAGCTCGCTGATTTGCAGAGAGAATTTCAAGCAATGCTTATTCTTTGGGGGCACGTGAACGTGCTGTTCTTGCGTGGACTTACGAAGACGACAAAGTGGTCTACATGATAACAGAGCTGCGCGCGATCGGCGACTTGTTCGCTTATAGCAGAGCACGAGGAGTCCATCACGGTGCGGCGTTTATGCAGTTAGTGAGTGGTGTGCGGAGATGTCACATCAACCGCGTCGTGCATCGGGACATTTAAGTCTGAAAACATTCTTATCGTTCCGCCGGCGGCGGGAGTATCTCCCAATTCCGCCCCGCCCGCAAAGAGTAGCGGAAAGTCTCCCCACGTTTGGAAGATTTGCAACTCCGGATCGCCGACTTCGGACTGGCGTATCCGCTACAACCGGGTTCGGCTATTATCGGAGCAGCGAGGAGTTCGCCATACGAAGCGCCCGAGGTCCTGGCGTACGAGCCGTACAACTACTGTGCGGATATCTGGTCGCTCGGCGTGTTGCTCTACGCCAAGCTCTCTACAAAGTGGCCGGCCCAACGACAATCGAAAACTGGTGCCGTCGGATCTGCTGTCAAAACCTTGGATGTTAACGGCAGATCCGATGGATAGGATCGATATCATCGGGGTCCTGGAGCATCCATGGTTGAAGAAGCAGCTCGCTCCGACTTGATTGGGGGCTCCATCTCATGCTCCGTCGCACGCTCCGCGCACGCTATGTCGAACCTTCCGTCGCAAGATCAGTTGCCTGCACAATTGCAGCGACAAAAAACGCGGGAGTTACGCTCTGCAACACCTCAGAATGAAACGATGATGCACTGGGAGAATTCGACGAACGCTATGCCTCGAGCATTGAGTGTTGTTGTCGCAACAGAAGCAGTGACAGGGTCGGCTAAAAGCGAACCTGCTTCTCAAGCCACCAGCCCTGGCAGCCACGCTACTGACCGCCAAAACAAACTGCCAAACTCTAGACTTGAATGCCTCTGGGGATCGTCCGCAATTAGTGGCTGCAAATCTGGCACAAATTCTGCAAATGCAGAGCAATGTGCTTCCCACATCAACACCGTGCAACGCCCAAGCGACTGGCGTGATGACACCTGGAC
This sequence comes from Closterium sp. Naga37s-1, assembly GCA_947471745.1. Taxonomy (NCBI): domain Eukaryota; kingdom Viridiplantae; phylum Streptophyta; class Zygnematophyceae; order Desmidiales; family Closteriaceae; genus Closterium; species Closterium sp. Naga37s-1. The sequence goes on from CANJKZ010000813.1 coordinate 1,581,248, forward strand.
GATCGCGTCAAACCAGAACGTTCGGGTGTGATGACACGGCTACAGAGACATTCCCCGTTTGTCGCAGGTTCTCATTCATTGTCAACAATCTGTGGTGACATCAGCGAAACTAAGCACGTGAACCCTGCTTACTGTGGTGTACCCAGCTCCGTAACAAGTCACGTTACCAAGTCGTCACTTATCAAGATACACAATTCTTCTCTCTGCATTTCCTGCCCCAAGCGGTTTGCAGTTTGTACGCACGCTACCACCGGGACGCTGCTTGCCACGTTCTCCCAGGAGCCCGGGTCAGTTCTCTTCATACTACGTGCTGCGTCCCCCTAGTCAACTGGGTCAGGTCAGGTAGCTGCGTCTTGCTCGTGTCGGTCGCTCACCCACCCGTCACTAATTTAGCACCACTGTCTAGGTCACCCTTCTTTCCCGCGTCTCCGTCACATGGTTCACCACCGCCTTGTCTCAGGTCTCACAGCGTCGCTCTCCCCATTCCCTCCCCCGCTTGCACTGCCGTGCACTCCCTGCGTCGAGGGCTGGCAGCGCGCCGCCCCTCACTCCTCCCCGTCCCCTAAAGACCGTCATGTGTTTCGTCTGCACTTTGGCAAGTCTCCCTCCGGTCGACTTGAGCAGTTTTGTCGTGCTGAGGGCATCCACCAGTCGTACTCGCAGTCGGACTCGCCGCAGCAAAATGGGGTCGATGAGCGATGCATTTGGCTTCGTCATGGAGATCGCCCGCACCTCCATGTGCCATATCGGGGCCCCCCATTTTCTGTGGCCTTTTGCATTCCGCTACGCCACGCACTAGCTTAACCTGTCGCATCGTATTTCACACCCGCAGACTACGCCGACCAGCCATTGGACTCGGTCTCTTGGTGTTGCAGCTGCGTTTCGCGTCTGGGGGTGCCTCGCCTACGTCCGCGCCTCTAGCGCGGACAAGTTCTCATCCCGCACTCTCCCTTGTCTTCTTCGGTTTCCCACTTGACGCCACTCCCTGGCTGTTCTACCACCCTTCGTATCACCGGCTTTTTCGCACACAGGACGTCACATTCGATGATTCTGTCGGTTTCTACACTCGCTCCCCTCACCGAAGTACCCCAGTTCCCTCAGCTCCCTTGTTCATCACTCCTGTTCGGCCCCATGGTACCACTCCTCTGGTAGCTCCCCTTCCCTTGCCTCCTGTCCCGTCAGGTTTGTTGTACATCACCCCGCAGTCCGCGTTGTCCCTGGCCTCATCACGCAGTCACTACGGCAGCCTTCGTCACTTTAGCACCAATAGTCGCCGCCGCAGCCGGTTGCTGTAAACTTTGGGGTGCTGGTTCTGAGAGTGCCGACGTTGGAGGTTTTGGCGCTGGGGCTGCTGATGCTGGGGTTGCTGGTGCTGGGGGTGCCACAGGCCCGCGACGTTCGGCGTGTCTGCAGCAGCAGCAGCCGCCACCGCAGTAGTTGTCGTCGCAGCGACCGGTTATTGTGGGCAATGGAGGTGTAGGAGGTGCGGATATGAAGGGTGCGGACTCTTGGGGTGTTGGCTTAGGGGTGCTGTCGCTGGAGGTGCGGACCCTGCGGGTGCAGCGGGCCCGCGGCGTTCAGCGAGACTGCAGCAGCAGCGGTCGGGCGCTGGAGTTTCTGGTTCTGGGGGTGCTACGCTGGAGGTGTGGACTCCGCGGGTTACATAGGCCCGCGCCGGTAGACGAGACTGCAGCAGTGGCAGCTGCAGCAACAACAACAGCCACAGTAGCTGCCACGACAGGTTGTCCTTGGTCTTCCTTGCTCTGAAAGTGAGACTCTCTCCTCTCTTCCACTACCTCTCCCAGATGCGTCTCCGGGTCATTTTCCTCTTCGTACGTGTTGTGCCCTTGGTGCTCGTCACCCATCTCCTGTTCCTTGCTTTCACTCTATGGGCCTTCGTTCTCTTCATCCTCATCTCCATCCATCTGTCTGGTCGTCACCTCCTCAATCGTCATTTCTTTACTCTCCTCCTCCGTTCTCTGACGTTCATCGTACCACTCATCCTATAGACTCCCATGTAATTTCCTCCTTAGTCGATGACCCTACTACTCTGTCGCCAAATTTGCCTCCACCCACAGCCTTGACTACGCCACTCAGTTGGTCTTTGACCCTGCCCGTCCTCTGTCCGTCGGAGGTACACCTACCTTCCGCAGTGACATCCTTGACGACAAGCAGTTCGAGCTGGCTTTCCTTGCGGCTGCTACTCCCCATCTCCGTGCCATGCTGCTAGCCCCTGAGGGTGACCAAGACGCTCTTGACGTCCCGACCCCTCGCACTTATATTGAGGCAGTCTCGAGACAGTGGCTAGCAGCCATGGACGCAGAGTTGGCATCTTAGAGGTCCACAGGCACCTATGTCGACACCGTTTTCCCTCCTAAGGTGAACGTAGTTGATGGCTTGTAAATTTTCAAGGTGAAGGGACCACCTGGATCGCTGCCTGTTTTCAAGGCGCGCTACGTGGTGAGAGACTTTAGTCAGAGAGAGGGGTGGACTTCTTTCAGGCCTTCTCTCCTTCCTTCAGAGCAGTTTGCACGAGCAGATCTGGATGCGCCTTCCTCCTAGTTTCACTGGGTCGTTCCCTCCTGGCACCCAGTGGAGCCTTCGGCCGCCTGTCTACGGTCTACGTCTCGCTCCACATGAGTGGCACGATATGTTACGGACTACTCTAGGTGCTCTTGGCTTCTCTCCGTCCTCTGCTGCCCTTTGTTCTTCGTCCACTTTGGTTTGACGACGTTCTAAATTCTTGTCTACATCGACGACCTCGCCTTTGCCACATACAATAGAGCTGCACTGACCTTTGTGAAGGCCGAGCTGCAGAGGAGACACACCTGCACTGACCTAGGTGAGCTGTGTCGTTATCTTGGCTTGCAAATCACCCAGGACAGATCAGCACGCACCATCACACTGGCTCAGTCCCGCATGGTGCAGCAGACGACAGCCCACCCCTCTAGTTGTTGACCATGGGCCCACAACACATGTTCCCAACGAGCCTGCTGAGCCTAGTGACCAGTACGCAAAGCTGGTGGGGTGTTTCATGTGCCTCATGTACCGGACGGTTTCTGGTGGATGTCAAAATTCCGAGGGGATATTATCTACATAACCCCGGATAAAAATAAATTATATTCCCCTAGCCAGTTATCCCGTACTTAGAGAGCTAAAATCGAAAGCGTCAAAATCCTCACTCCCGAGAATATCTGCATCAGCAAGCCCAAGTGGAGAGAGGTGCACGGATGTTCGGATCGAGGGGGGGTGAAGCGTCCCGGAGCTGTGTCTACGAGAGCGATTCTAGGTTCGGGAAAAGCGGCGTATGCTGTTGCTTCGTCTTCTTCCGCTGCTGCTGCTGCTACTGCTCGTGGTCTTGGTACTTCTGGTGCCGTTGCGGACAGTTCCAGCGGTGGGGGTGGGTTGTCTGCGGTTGCTGCTAAGGCTGTGCCATTGGGTCGGTCCGGCTCGTATAAACCCATGTGGCTGGCAATAGGAGCAGGCGAGAAGGGGCAAATGGGAGCCGTGGGGGGTGAGAGAGGCAAGGACGGCGGGGAGAGGGCGAGAGGAGGAGAGGGAAGAGGCAAAAAGGGGGAAGTAGGAGCAGGGGGGACAGCAAGAGCTGGAGTTGTAGCAGGAGCAGGAGGGTCTGGACGGAGGAAATAAGGGGGAGCGGAGGGCTCTGGCAAGGAGGGTGAGAGGAAGGGAGAGGAGGCGAAAAACGGTACAGGAGGAGGAGGAGGGGGGGGAGAAGGAGGAGGAGGAATAGGAGGAGGAGGAGGAGGAGGAGGAGGAGGAGGAGGAGGAGGAGGAGGAGGAGGAGGAGGTGGTGGTGGTGGTGGTGAAGGGAGTGGAGGAGCGCGGGAAAGAGAGGGTGGGGACAGGGAGGGTGGAAGTAGAGAGGAGGGTGCGAGGTGTATTGTGCCTGGGTTTAAGAACCCTATTGCTCAACACAAGGATGACGATGATGATGCTGCCATGCGACGCGTTCCTGACGGTGTCACTGATTTCCGCCTAGAAACTGCCTTTCAATAGCTTTATTCCTTCTACTGGCTGCCTCTTCATAAGAAATTGACTGCGTCACTGTTGAAGGACGAAGTGTATCTGCGTGGGAAAGATGCGAATGGTGGAGCACCAGCGTTTGTTGATGTGGTGGCTTGGCAGGTAGTGGTAAAGATAGATTCGTTGAAAGTTCAGGTGCAGGCTCCCCATGGGGAGAAATGGGTCGAAGTTTGGAAGCCGAGCCTGGGTTACATGTCCGGGAGGTTGGGTTCGGAGATAGGTTGGGCGCAGTGCTGCGTGCGTTTTCACCCTGATTGGTCAGAAGGTGAGGTGAAACAGTTCTGCGGTCACACAACGTTGACTTGGAGCATCTTGTAAAGTGGATGGATTTGCTGGAAGATTTTATTTATGATGACGTGGCGCTGAAAATATATAGTCTTTGGAAGTTTCTTGAGAAGGAGAGGTGGGGGAATGGGAAAGAGCGAGGGGTTGGGAGTGAGAGGGAGAGAGACAAGGAAAGGGTCAAGGGCAGGGAGGTAGGGAAAGGGGGGAAGGATAAGGAGAGAGACGTATGGAAAGGGAAGGAGAGGGAGAAAGGGAAGGAGAAGGAGGGAGAAAGTGACTGAGTGATTAAACTTGCTACTTGTAGACAACGTTAAGACGCTCTAGATCCAATTGGTGCTATGACCAGTCCGCTATAATCTTCTGAAGCTGCTCCGCAGAAATACGACTGTGCACTCTATGTTTCGTTTTATGCACATTTGAGCCTATTGTGACTAAAACATAAACTGCCCCCGCGGGCCCGTCCCGTCGAACCCTAAAACGGCCCTCGAAGTCCCGTGGTGTCGCGCGTAGAAAGGCCCTGCAGGCCCGTTGCGTCGAACAGTAAAACGGCCCCCAAGGGTCCGTCGCGTCGCGCGTAGGAAGGCCCCCGCGGGCCTCGTCGCGTCGACCTTAGGACGGCCCCTGAGGGCCCCGTCGCATCGCGCGTAGGAAGCCCCCGCGGCCCCTCCTGCCCTTTCCCCATCCCGTAGTCTTGCCACCCGCCACCGCACCAGCAAGCGCCAGGAGCAGCTAGTCGCCGCGAGCCGGCGCCAGCAGCAGCTAGGCCGAAGCCAGCGTGCCACTAGCAGCAGCGGGAGCGCCATTAGCAGCTGCCCGTGCCATTGCTGCCTCTCATTCTACTACTTCTCGCCCGTGCCTTCGTTACCGCCCTTAGCCGCCCTGCCGCCCACTACTGTCTGTCCTGCAGACAGTACTGCCTCCCGATGTCGCCCGTACTGCCGACATGCCTTAGCTACCGCCCGTGCCTTAGCTCCCTCTGCTGCCCGCCTTAGCTCATACTGCCGCTCGTACTGCTGCCCAGTGCCGCCCGAACTACATTCCGTACTGCCACCCGTACTGCCGACTCTACTGATGTCCACTGCCAACCGTACTGCCACGCCTATGCCGCCCGTACTACCGCCCGTACTGCCGCCCGTACAGCTGTGATTCCGCCGCACTAGTCCCTTCGGGGTGTGTCGTATCATATATGCCGCGCGCTTCTTTGCGCTGCGCCGCCATCTCTGCCGTTGATCGAGCGATGTCCCACACTCTCGTGTCGGGACGGCGTTGTTGTTGCCGGTTGTGCTGGCGGTGCTTGTGTTGGTGCAGGATTCGATGTGCGCTGGATCGAGTCTCGTTCCACTATGAGCGTGGCGATTTCCAGTGCGCTCTCCCTATTATTATTTCGTCCAAGCGCTCCTGCGTGAGCTCGGTGAGGTTGATGCAGTCTCTTAGTTACTAGGCGCGGTCGTGGCTGTACATGCTTGCGTGAGAGCATGAGGGCAGCGGCTCCTAGTACGCTAAGGACGTTCACTCATTCGAGTGAAAAAAAACAGAACTTCGAGAGTGATAGTTGCAGAAATATGCGTGGTCCGAATGGAAAGGGGGCTCTAATACCATATGTTTTGAGTGCAATTGATGAAGGGAGCGAGGATTACACTCAAGAGTCAAACGAGTACAATGTAAACAAAGGCAGGAGCGAACATTTATAGCGAGCTATCTAGTGTGATGCTGGCAGCGAGGCTCGGGCTAGTCCAGCAGTGCGCGGTGTCACAAAAGTGACGTGCGAAGTGGCCGTTAGTTTGTAACGGACGAAGGAACGGTCGGGCATTGGCCGTTGAGGTGCGCTGAAAGGAATTTGGAAAATCTCCTTACAACACTCCTTAATCAGCTGTGCTTGTGATACACATTTACACTGAAACGTCAATGTGCTTAAATATCTAATACTGAATCTTCAGTCCAACTATTTCAATTTTCCTGTTTTTTCAGCCCTAACACCCGAGCTGTATCCTTAAATCAGGGTAATTTGTATAAATAGTACAGATAAAATGTGACCTGATTACGATGTGTTACAATGAGGGAATGTACTATTTCAAGGGTATGTACCCCTTAAAGTAAATGTCTAGATATGACTATTCGCATTTCCTTTCTAGGTCTATATATACCCATGTATTTTTCCTGTTAATGTCACTTTGTTACTTTACATTCACTCTGACACGTTTCACTCAACAACGCTTCTATTACGCACTACCTACATTCAACCATGAGCACGATCCAGGTAAGGAATGTTAGTCATTTTTGTCACAATAACGAATCAACTTGAATATTCATGTACGTAACAGAAGTCAGCACTGTCGAGGACGAAGACCAAGGGTCGAGATGAACTGAAGCGGCGAAGACAGTTGAACATCGAACCCAATGTAGGCAGAAACATTCAAAAATAAATTGACGGGAACAGGTTTGACGGGAATGTATTCCTTAGAGTACATGGCTAGATATGACATTTCACATTTCTTTGTAATCTTATATAAATCTATGTATGGCCTTGTTATAATCACGTCTGTCATTTTACATTCACTCTGGCAGGTGTCACTAATCATTTCCGATGTGCATCACCCTGCTATCAACCCTGAGCAAGATCTTGACTAAATCCCCCGTAAGATTGTATGAGTGTGAATCAGGGATTATTCGCACTTCCTCTTCCGAAAGTTCTCGTGAACCGAAAGTGGCGACCGGGACATACTTACGCATCAAGATGGGCAGGGGTTCGGGAGGTTAGATAAATCTGATGGCGGAAAATCAAGCCAACCCTGCTGCAAACTCGGAGGCGACGACTACGATCGGCACCGTCGCCCAGGGGCAGCTACTACAAAGACTATCAACCTTGGAGCAAGGAATCCAAACATAGTGGGATGGCGACGCGGGAACTCCTCCCAACCCGCTCAACCGGTCGCAACTGACTGTGAAATTGCCCTGCAAACCTTCTCCCTCGAGACAAACATATCAACACCAAAAGCCCCCCGTCGACGTGATGATGCCATTCTCTCAGCTCAATCCAAGTTTCTCAATATCTCAAAAATACGAACAAGCAACGTCTTTGACGGGAAAGCTTTTAAACCTGGAGCTTTGAGCTGGAGCTACTACTGCAGACTAAGCAAATCTACCATTGCTTCAACGGAAGTTACGCATGCCCAGCGAGAGACACCAACAACGCCAGAGCGCAATACTACAACGATTCGCTCATGGCGTACAGCGTACATTTACGCAGCAAGTCACCAACGGAGTACCTCAATGACTCCGTGTCGTCGAACAGGCTCCTCCAACAACTAATGGAGGTGAAGATGGAACCCCGAAGAAAGTGAATTTGTATATCAGTCTTATCAGAGCATCCGCGATCAAATCGCAAAACAAGGAAGCACTATTCTGGAAGACAGCTTTGTCATCTTTATGCTCGCAGGGCTCGGACCTGAATGGAGGCCCTGCAAGGCGCTACTAAACAACAAGGAGCTATTTCAGAAGCCTCCCTCTGCGCCGCCCTCTTCGTCGAACAACGAGACATGAACACTCACAAGGAGCGTCCCGCGCCGCGACGAGAGAGACCCGCCTTCTACACGGACAAAGAAGAGTGACGAGACACACGACCTAGGTGCAACTACGGCGAAATCTGCAAGAATTCCGGGCACTCAACGGAGCGATGCCGTTTCCACTCCAACTCCCGCCACCCAACCGCGCATTCCAATAGTTCGACTGGCCGACAAGGCGCCACTCGTCAATCCCAAGCGCCCACGCGCATGCCTAACAACCCAGCACTGCAACGGCCAACTGGCACAACCTGGAGGCGCCATAAATGTCATCAGCAACATGGCGATGCGGCACACCAGAAAAAAAATCCCACACACAAACTCTGTCGCCGGAACCCACGTCAGATCCCATTTTCCCATTTCAAGAAAAAATCCCTTCACCACGGATCATGACTACAATGACGACGAGGAGCAGGTCTGGAACTTGCCCATCCCGTAGCTTGAAAGCCCTTCGTGCGTGCACGACCCCAGGCCGGGACCCACCAGCTGGAGCGCGCGTGAACGATTTATAAGATTCGACACTCTGCACATCATCACCCCATGGCTCGCGCTACTCACACGCGACACCAAAAAGCATCACAGCATCTGGTACAGCTGTTGCGGACAGCACATGGTGGGATCAAGGCGATTCATCTCGAACGTCGTCCCGATCCCCACGGTCACATACATCACAATGGCGAACAACGAGAGGCTGCGCTCGAGCGCGCAAGGAATTGTCGTGCTGGAGGCGCACGACAGCAACATACTTATCACCCTGAACGATGTGCTCATCGTTCAAAGTCGTCGCTTCAACCTGCTGTCAGCATCGCAACTGATGGACTGTGGGGTCGAACTTCACAACGATCTCAGAAGCGCGACATCCTCCTTCACTACGCGCCCCCCGACAAACCGCGCAAGTACCTATCGCGAGCACGCTCAAACAACGGCGTATACGCGCTCGATTCTGACATCTTGGACTGCAGTGGCGACATGGACGAGCTAGTCGATCTCGTCCCGCTTCGATTCTGAAACATTCTGGAGTCTGAATGGAGGCATCCTGACGGCAGACCCTAGGTCCGCCACCATCAGCACCTCCGCGAGACAGATTTTCACAAGCTCGGACCTGACGGCATCTGCAGAGACTTTCGTACTCCCACTGCCTCAGGCACCAACGTTACCGGCAAAGGCATGGATGAGATCGAGGAAACAGAGCGCCTCGCACTGCCCGAAGAAGGCATGTCGACTATGGAACTTGGCACCACCACACCAGTTATATATTCCCTAGAAGATCCCCGCGGACTTGGATCTGCCAACGCCAGACTTATAGTGGATCCTATGAAGCGAGTCGTGCGGAACTCACGACGATGCAGGAAGGGCGCGACCATACGGCAGAAATACTTACCTGAAACTCTACCCTCATTGGCGCGACCCCGACAAGAAGCTGAGCGCGTGGAAGAAGAAGAGGAGCTGGAGCACCGCGACGCAGAACATCTTCATCGGCAAATATTTTTTCAAAGGCGAGGGACTATGGTCTTCAGCGCTTGGGGAGTCGGCCGAGGTTGTGGTGCCTCCAACGAAGGAGGATGGGGAAGCAATCAAGCTGCGGCGGAACATAGGGTAACGCGAGCGGCACATGGGCCAGCGCTGGCGACGAATGGGGCACATCCGGGGGCTGATGGAAAGACTCAGGTGGAGGATGGAGCACCTCGAGCAACCAAGAAGAGAAAAGGACACACGAACCATTGTTCCCCTCGACCGCCCTCTGCGCCGCCCATCACCACCACCTGTGGCCGAATAAGAATGGCCGCACCATGAACCTTAGTGTTGGTGTAAGGACCTAATAAACTCAGGCTATTAAGACTGAATCAAACTTAAAACCTCTCCTCCGGGTCACCTCCAAGGGTCCTTGGGTGCCTGGTACAAGACCAACCCCTATCTTCGGGTCCGAGTTTGTAGAGAGAGGAGTCAAGAATGATTTAGCCAAAATAACGAGAGTACCTTGTACGTCGCGCAGCGTGTCGTGCAAACCGTCGGTCGGAATAAGCTTAGTATTTCCTATATCGAAGCATGCTCCAATATCTTAAAAAAAAGCCAAGTTACCTCGCGAAAAGTTCTGCCATTGCAGAGTTATGGCTCGGACAGCGTTTGCCTAGCGTTGTGGTGCTAGCGTACTAGCGTTGACTCGGGTAGCATTCCGCTGTCGAACCGCGTAGAAACGAAATTCCAGCAAGGAAGGAGTTCGCTTGAATCAATTTGATTGTATCCAGAGTACAAACAAAGAATGAATAAATAGCTCTAGCTACCAAGGACCTTGGGAATCACCCTGGGAACAACCAGGGATAATCCCAAATAATTCCAATCAACAGAACCGACCTGGCTGGACAAAACAGCTGGTATTTGGTGGTAAACAAATTTTGGTTCTGCTTTTCCAACCTGGAAAAACAACAACCAGGTTCAGGTCCTAAAAATCAGAACCTGTTTTGTCCTTGCCCAAAAAAGCCAAATTTGGGTTTGCTAGTTTCCCCTGGCCCTGTAGCATGGAGATAAAGACAAACAACATCCAACCTTCCCCTACTTCTACTCCTATAGTGCCTGCCCTTAATTGTACTCCTATAGTGCCTGCCCTTCCACACCATAATTAACCAATCAAAACAGTACAATTTCGAGTTGGATATAACTGAGTTTGCGCACTCAAATTAACCGAACTGCAAAGCTTCCATCTTGGGTTCCTTTGCGAGCTCGTCCTTTCTGCTTGCACTGTTTATAGCGCGTACAATGTTGTGCCGAAGCGCACATTGCACGGATACCTGCAAATGCATCAAGCGAAAATTGCGAAAGCAAACAAACACACTAACATACTATTCACATGCAAATGCATTCGCATACACATACTCGTACAAACAGACGGCAGGATGTCGTGCAAAGTGAATTGCACCCAACACTTGGGACACCATCGACTGGGGAAATGAACCGTATACTTCCGGTCGCACCGTCTACGGGCCCGATCCCGAACCGCGAGAGCCCGAACTCGTCCCTGGCACCATCGAATGGACCAACATCCCACTATTCGTCATCCTTGACCGCACCTTTTTTGCTCTCATGCTGTCCACGGCAACGGATGGAGAAGAAGAACCTGAAGAAGCAGAAGCAGAGACTGGCCCAAAAGAAACCCTCGCTGAAATGCACGCACGATACCGCCGCACCCCTGGAGTGCGCGCATAAGACGAGCTTTGGTACCAGCGCCTCGGATATCCCTCGCGACAGACCCTCAACAACTGCATCACTGCTGAAGTATTCGCACCATGAGCAATCTTGCGCCCCTACGGAACCGAACAAAGGAACACCGCACAACCTTACATCTGCACCGTCTGCCCCAAAGCCGCGTTGATCCATCAGCCCTTATTCCTGCTGGAACCAGGTACCAATATGTGTCCGAAGTTGCACAACGTGAACAGTGATTTTCTCATCGTCGGCCATTTTGGACTCAATGATGAGAACTACATAATGACATTCGTACATGCAGGAACGCGCTACGTCTGGATTGTCTAGTTCCGCAGCTCGGAGTACGAGGTATTCCGCCTGTGGCTGGCTCATACGCAAATTTGGCAGACAGACAGCGTAGCTAAGTTCCGCTGCAAGGAACTGCAGGACTTCCTTAGCAAGAAGGGGATCTTACATCACATCTCTCTCCCTTATTTGCACCCGCAGCAAGGCGTTGCTAAGCGAATCAAAAGAACGCTCATGACGAAGGTGTGCGCGCTCCTGAAGCAGTCCGAATTCCGCGCCACCTACTGGCCATATGCCATGCACCACGCCGTACGACTGAACAACCTCCTCTCCACCACGGCAATCACCCGGAACCTGTCGCCTTACGTGAAATGGACAGGGAAGAAAGGCGATACCTCAATGCTCCGCATGTGGGGCTGTATTGTGCAGTACAGACCCACTACCACAACCACTGAGAAGTTCACGAGCCGCGCGCGTTGGGGAATCCACCTCGGCATCAGCTACGAGTACAAAACCTGGGCCATCCTCTATCTAGAAAGCAACAAGATCGCACATGTGCGAGACATCCTATTCTACAAGATACTTATCCTCGCCCACTTCCGCGCTGACCAGCAGGCGGGAGCAGATCCCGTGTACGCGCATGGCGGACGCAGCTTCGCCACTCCCGGAGGCCGCCGTAGCAACCCTCGACCAAGACCCACCTGACAAACACCCAGGAGTGAACCCGCGCCGTCACGACGAAGACGACGACGATGACGAGGACGGGGCACCACCTGGACCATCGCGTGGCAGAGACCCCGTGCGACGTCCCTCACCTACACCGCAAAGCGACGTGCAAGACTTCACTCCTGAGGATCGTCACAACACCGCCGTCTCCGGACTGCAACTACTCGGCCTTCACGCCGCAACAACCACGGTCCGCGAGTTATCGAGCCCAATATCCCAAGGCAGGCTCTGACGGGACCCCACAGCAAGGAATGGCGGGCAGCAATGAATGCGGAACTAAGGGCGCTAGAGTCATGTGATAACTGGGTGCTCGTTGATTGGGCTGCAGTAAAGGGGGGGCGAGTGCTCTCAAGGAAATGGGTCTTCCGCGTGGAGACCACAGCCGACAGTTCAATCGAACGCTTCAAGGTCGTACGCGGCTACGACCAATGATACGGGATCGATTTCGACCAAACCTTCGCCCCAGTAAGCCGCCACACCTCCGTGCACATCCTACTCGCTGTCGCCGCCGCCAAATATCTCCCACTCCATAAGCTCACCGGAGATGATCCGGCAGAAGGTCGTGATGACGATGCTGCAGAAGCGTGTGATGACGATGAAGCAGAAGCGCGGTTGGTTAGCGTTCATGGACGGTTCATCCTTCCACTGGGTGATGGATCCGGTATGTGGCGCAGACACTGACAAGATACGGGGCCTGGTCTACAGGCACTTGGAGGATTTGTTTAAGTGGTGGCACGTCCATTTTCCAGCGCTGTCCTGTGTTTTCTGCAACAGAATGCATGTCCTGCTTTCACTATGATTAATAACAGAAAGGCAGGACAATGTCGGCAAATGGAAGCTGAACGCTGCTTAAGATTCATGAGATCAGTGGTAATCACAGCTGCACTAACTTTGCGTTTCATGTTCGAGGACCGCCTGGAAGCAGCGCTAATCACAATACCTGGCAGCAGTTCGCAAGGAACTCGGGATGTAGGCGCAACAGCCGCATCTGCAGCAACAGACACGAAGGAGACAATTTGGGGTTTAGATCTTGCCATCGATGTATCATGTTGTTGTATATGTATCAAAGACCGTGTATGCGAGGTGCCTGTCAACAAGTGTTTTAATGGATAAACACCACAAGATTTCAATCTGCGGGGTCAACGTGAACGGCCTCTGGAGTAGCGGCAGGACATGGTTAAGGAGAGTAAATGACACAGTAATTCTGACGAATACCCGTATCAAGGAAGACCGCAACTTTTGGACGGAGGTCAGGCCCTCGTCCTAGGCTGCGGCCAGTCCTGGACAGAGGGCTAGCGAGGTGGCGATGTCGTCTTTCAAGAAGCTGTCAAACTATATTTCTTATAGTTTTGTATATGTTAGTCTTACATTCTGCCCTATGTTCAGTTAGGGTTTCCTATATACTTCTGTTTTGCATGTTGTTCAGTCATCCATTCTCTCGTTCAGTTCTGAACATGTTATCAGAGCGTCCTTCCTAGGACCTTCTTTTTATTAATCGGCCCACCAAATCCGCCATCTGCCATGGCGGCCTATCGAGTTGCTGGCCCGAAATCCGCAACTGGAGCTGTTTCTGCTACTTATGTTGCACCCGTCGCGCTGCCCCCCCCCCCTCCGTCGACCCCGTCGCCTGCTCTGCCCGTCGCATCGGTCGTCGCTCTGCCTGTCGCGTCACTTCATCGCGGCTGTGCGCATATGCAGCGACGGTCGCAGTGGGGGGGGGGGGGGGGGGAAGGGGGAAGGGCGTGGCGGCGGACCGTCAACAACGCTTCATGTTTGCTCCCCGTCCGCATAACCCGTCCGCACCACCCCGCTGGCCCCGCCCGCCGCCCCGTCCTGCCCGACATGCTCCCCCCCGTCCCGCTCGACACGACCCCCGGCGACCCCCCCGTTCCGGTTCCCCGTAACCGCCGCCCCACTGCCGCTGCTCTTCCGCGCCTGACGATGACTAGGGGAGGCTGAGGGGGTGGCGTGAGGCATTCTGCAGGGACGTTTGTGGGTGGGGAAGGGTCTGGAGGAAGGGTGGAGGGGAGGGGGTGAGGTTCCAGGGGGAGGCTGAAGAGGGGGGTGAGGTCAGGGGGGGTGGTTGAATAGGGGTGGGTATTTGGGGGTTAGTAAGAGGGGTTTGCCGCAACTAACCACCCCTCCTCCTCTCCTCATCCCTCTCTCACCTCCCCCTTCGTACTCCTCTCCTCTCCTCTCTCTCTCTCTCTCTCTCTCTCTCTCTCTCTCTCTCTCTCTCTCTCTCTCTCTAATGGTCCTTGTATTGATAGAGTTGCGAATTACATGCATGCAGGTGTTTGAGATTCTAGAACAAACCTGAAACCACAACACAACACTACCTACCCATTTCCTTCTTTAGAGCTCTAGGTAGGGCTCAACCACCGCAAAACAGTCCCCGGGGTGAAGCTCCTGGCCGATACCTCCTACGGGCGGGTTCTCTGCTGCTGCCGCCTCGCCCAACTTTAGAAGGAGGCCAACCGATTGGGCCCTCTGAAGGGCCACTGACCAGCGCTGCCGAAATAGGTGCAGAAACTTGGCGGCGTAAAAAGATTTTGAGTCGGCGTTGAAGTGCCGCCGAGCCGCAGTATCCGCGAGTAGTTTTAGGAAGATAGGGACTTCCGCGCATGGACAGCCATAGGTGTCTACCGCTAGTGGGAAAAAACCCACTGTCTCTGGCCGGTTAGCATAGTGCTTGATTTTCTTATCTGCCTGTTCCCGAGCCGCCCAGCCCCTGCCTTTCTCTGCCTCCCGGTCCCTCGTGCTGATAGGGTCAGTGACGGTGACGTCACACACGTAAACCGCCCCACTGCTTCTATCCGTCATGGTGAAATCTGCGGTTTGTTCCTTGATGGGGCAGAAAACAGCCGACTCGCTGTGAACGATGAAACCTGCGTGCTGCGCCATGCTAATGCACGCATCCCGCAGCTCATTGTGGGTGTTGATGCGATGCTTGCCCGTGCCGCAGCGGAGGAGGTGGTTCGGGAGGCGGGGATCTGTGATAGCTGTTTGTTCTGCACAGTCACAGTTCTTAGGCGTGGAAAAGGGGAGGCCCAGCCGAAACCGCACGGCGTTTGCGAAGTGCACAGGGCCTATTCGTCTAGTGGCCTCGATTGGGATCGCAGTCAGCCAGTCCCCGGTGCCGTACCCAGTCAGCGATAACATCCGCTGCGTATGGCCAGAGAGAGGGTTTGGTTGCATGTGCCTAGTTGCCTGGACCTGCGCTGCGTATCTGCTCCCATGCACCTTCAATCCGAGCACGTGCTGAAGCCTAACGTCCGATCGCTCTAACCGCTCCTTCTCCAGGATCTCCCGCGCGTCGAGAGGCAGGGCTGCTTCGCACTCCGTGAGCCACGAGTGCAGGGGGGTGCTGTCATCCCGGGGTGCCCATGTGAAGCTTGGCCAAAGTCAACGCACTGTCCGGTTCTAGCGCGAGGGAGGAAAGAAAAAGCGCCGCTTGGGTGAAGCTCGCTGTGAAACCGTAGATCCCTTCTACGAGCGGGTCCGTTATGCCTATGCCGCCTAGCGGCGTCGGCAATGACGCCTGTTCCCAGACACGCTTTTGCTCGGCGCCACTCGTTGGCGCGCAGATGTCGCATGAGGTGAGTAAGGTAATGAGTAAGTCCCTTCCCCGCTGGCTCCAGGTGGCGCGAGGGAGTAAGTGGAGGGGAGTCGTCCTAGTGAGGTAAGCTACACGCCTGGAAATACATCGCGTGAGGAGTAGTGCTGCCACCTGTGGGTCTGCTCGCTCTATCAGCGGTAATGGCTTAGCCATCCCCTCTAGCTGGCCCGAAAGAAACCCGGCTGCTCCAGCGTCAGTCCCTACCTAGCTACCTAGAAGCCGTACTCCGTCCTTGGAAAACGGCACCCCGGGCGGAAGTTGAGTCTGTGTTACTGTGGTTGAACTCCACGCCGCGCATTTATGCGGATTATGCGTCAGGCCCAGCTGCGCTAATTTGGCTGTGAAGTGCATGAAGGCCGCTACAGTGCGCGATGGGTCACCTAGGAAGGTGACGTCATCCGCATACGCCAAGCAAAGCACGTCGGGGTGTGCTTCTGCAGTGTCGCGGAGCGTTGGGTGTATCCCTGCTGCAAACAGTATTGGGCCGAGCGGGTCCCCCTGCCGCACACCCCGTTCACTGAGCAAGGGTTCGCAGTTGAATTTCGAGTCCAGGAGCAGTTGCGACGGGTTACCGTAGGTCAGTTTCACAAACGGCTGCAGTGGCGAGAGTTTGGGGTCGTGTAACGCTGTGGCGATGGCATGTCGCGAGATACTGTTGAAAGCATTTGAAATATCCGCTTGCAGGACCAGGCAGTTTGGGCGGGCATCCAGGAATGCTCTGGCTGTGTGGATAACCGTCTCTGCTCCACCTGGGACTGCCACGCCGTACTGAAGTGGCAAGAAATATTCTCGGGCAGCTTCCCCCATGGCTGTCAGCCTTGTCAAACACTCGCCTATCGCGATTGGCCGGGCCCCTCCCCCAGGTTTGGCCAGGGCTATCAGCCGCGACACCGTCAGGAGGTTCGCGACCGGGCCTGGCAAATTTCCCCCCAGCAGGGTGTTGACCAAGGCGTGCAGGTGGGTGCTGATCATTGCGTTAGTGGTGGCCGCGTCGCGCATGTGCTCAAATGTTGTGCCAGAAGGTCCGGCCCCCACCCCGTTCTCGCATCTTCCCAGAATCTTGGCGAATTCGGCATGGGTGATGGACAGCTTCGACTCGGGTGGCACGGGCCAGATCACCGTCTCGTGCACAACAGGTGGGTGCTTCTGACGGAGCTCCTCCAAAATTTCCGGACTGGGGGTGCAGACTGGCGTTGACTCCAGAGCCAGCACGGCTCGGCGTAGACTGCCCTGTTTCGCGAGCCCCTCAGCTCGGCTGATGACTCCGGTCGCGTCAGGCTGGTGTCGTGGCGGTGGGGGTGTGTTGACCGCGTCCACCGTGTCCAGGTACAGCCGCTCCCATTCGCCACGATGGAAGGCCCGAAGCCTGGCCTTGACCCCCGGCCAGTCTGGTCGCTGTGGCGAGATTTGGCGAAGTGTTAGTCGAGGAAGAAACAGCAGCAGGCGCCAACCCGTTTCGGATTCGGGGTTTCGTCAGAAGCGCCTGCGAAAACAGCTGGCATAGATTTGGCGGTAAACGCCGTGACAGCGAAGGCTGACAACTGTCGCAGAGTGCTGCAATGTCCCAGCCGGCGATGGCCGCGAACAAGTCCTCACGCCTCGCCAGCTCGTCAGGCGAAAAGTAGCGGGGGTTCAGAATAGTTTGGCGCGTCGCGGTATTGGCAGCGGCGGTTCGATTTCGTCTACCGCGGCTCGTCCTTGCTGGGGTATCAGGGGTTGGATTGCCACCCGTTCGATCTGCATCTGACGGTTGCTGATCCGCCTGCGGTATTTGCGTGGACGAGCGGCCCACCTCGCCTGCTCTTCTCCCTTCTGCCTCTCTCACCCTGCCTTCTCCCTCCGATTCCTCGTCTTCGCTTGGTGGGAGGGATTCTTCCCTATAAGATGGGTCCCTTAACTCCTCGTCTTCATTAGTTGCTGCCAACGTTGTTAAAGCCATTCGCGCTGCTGCTTGGTAACCGTTCTCCGGACCCCCGCCTGTCCCGCTAGTTACCAGCCTCCGGCCTCCACGACCTCCCTGCTCTCCCGATGGTGATTGCCGGAGCTCATGAGCAGTCGCCAGAGCTCGTTGCCGCCTGGTCGGCTGTCGTCGCCAAGCCTCCGTCGGGGCCCGAAAAGGTGACCATGGCGACGAAGCCCCCTCTACCGCCGGCTCCGAAGCCCGTGACAACAGACGCTGAAAAGACTCTTCCCCTCGTACCCGCGGATCCCCATGGCGGGGGCGAGACGGGCCCGGCTGCCCCTGTTGTTGATCCGGCCGCTCCGGCTGCTGCTCCTGTTCCCCTCGCTCCCGTGGTTGCGCCGACGGCGTCTGCTCCTGCTGGGGGAGTTGCTGATCCCCCTGCTCCTGCCCCTGGCGCACCCGTTGCGCCGGCCGCTTCTGTCCCCAACGTGCCTGCGCCGTTGTCTGCTTCGTCCCCGCAGGCGGGGTCCGCCACCACTGGCGGCCCGACCCCGATGGTTGAGACTCCAGCCGTGGAACCGAATGCACCTGCTGCGCTGCCGACGGCCCCGGTAGCGCAGCCGTCTCGTCCCCCGTCGCCAGATTTGCCGCCTATCCCGCCCCCATTCTCCCGCACCCCAGCAGGAGCGCGAGTCGTCGCGGCGCCGGCGCAACTCTCCCCGGCGCTACCAGCCGCCGGACCAATGGCCTGCTCACCCCGGTGGCAATGCGGGCTGGAGGGGTCCCCGCGGGCGTGGTGGTGGCGGGGGTTACCGCCCGCCTGTGACAATGGCGGATCTTCAGCGGGAAGTGTCGAGGGCCGTGCGCGAGGAGAGGGCGGCGCAGAGCCAGAGCAGTTCGCTGCGGGCCGCGCCAGCGCACGTGGCTGCTCTTCAGGCTGTGCCTCCCGTGGTCCCTCCGCCAGCTGCTGCACTTCCTCCTCCAGTCCTTGCCCCATCGGCTCCTGCTCCTGCTGCCTCGGCACCTCCCTCCGGCTCTCGTCTTCATCTGCCGCCGGTTCCGCCTGTTGCGGGAGTGGAGTTTGTTGCTGCGGGTGGTGGCTCGTCGGCACAGTATTCCCACCACGTTACTGCGGATGAGCCACTTCTTTTCCTGACGGAGGCACTTCAGCCTCCGCAGACGCGTGTTCCCGAGGCGACGCTTGGCCAGCTCCACCGACTCGCGGAGAGCCTCCACGCGTTGCTGCTGATTCAAGTTCTCGCTCACTCGTCCCTCCCCGTGATTCCTCCAGAGACTTTCCGCGGCCGCCAGCGTGACACGTGCTTGGACGCGGCGGACCAGCTCGCGTCGCTGCTGGCGCCCGTGTTGGCTGCGCCCGCGGAGGGTGGCGCTGCTGCTGCGGGACAGCTTGACGAGGCTGTCCGGGGCTTGAGGCGGCACTTGCGCGCAGGATCTGGAGCCGCGGCGATCGGCGCAAGCATGCTTGTGGTCCGGGAGCTGTGGCGCTCCCTGACGGGCGTTCTTCACGCCCTTGGAGCTCACCGCATGTAGGCGCGGGCTCCGGTTGCCCCTTTGATGCCATGCCTGTCTAGGTGCTTATTGAAACCGTCATTGTGTGTATGTCCTTGCTTAGTATCTATTGCGTGTGTTTGTTCTTGCCGTCCCCTCGCGCGCGGCAATCGGCGGCCGACGCGAGCGAAAAAATCCGGCTCCCACTGAATAATGACCCAAGGAGGCTAGATCAGCCTCTTAAGTAGCTAGGAAACCAAGGGCAGAGGCTAAAGGCAGAGGGCAGAGGCTAACCCTCTCTCTCTCTCTCTCTCTCTCTCTCTCTCTCTCTCTCTCTCTCTCTCTCTCTCTCTCTCTCTCGCTCTCTCGAACGAGTGAAAAATTCCGGCTCCCACTGAATAATGACCCAAGGAGGCTAGAGCAGCCTCTTAAGTAGCTAGGAAACCAAGGGCAGAGGCTAAAGGCAGAGGGCAGAGGCTAACCCTCTCTCTCTCTCTCTCTCTCTCTCTCTCTCTCTCTCTCTCTCTCTCTCTCTCTCTCTCCTCCCCCTCTTCACTTACCTCTGCCGCCCTCCTCTCCGATTGGTGCACTCCTTCAGGGGGTGCTTCTACATTAGCTATTACTGCAAGCGGTTTAAGGGGATGTGTTGAAGTTACATTTCTATATAAACTGCTTGTTGTGTGGTGTAGTGTAGTTATATTGCTGTTTGTTGCTGACTGGACTTGTGACCGTTGCTTGTTCTTGTTGACTGGTCCTGTGACCTTTGCTTGCTCTCAGAATGTATGGTGACCTCGTGATCCACCCTGAGATATGTGTTGCTTTCCACAGGACTGCCGTCACCTAGACTATGGGGGTGTGTCAAACTATATATCTTATAGTTTTGTATATGTTAGTCTAGGTGTTACATTCTGCCCTAAGTTCGGTTTGAGTTTCCTATGTACTTCTGTTTTGCATGATGTTCAGTCATCCATTCTCTCGTTCAGTTCTTGACAGAAGCACCTCCGGATCACATAAGCAGTGGCGCACACCTCATTCCCTTCTCCCAGATGCAGCCAGCGTCTACGCACCTTTCAGCGCAGGCTTGCAATAGAGCTCCTTTTCTTCACTGATTGCCTCATTCCCTTCTCCCAGATGCAGCCGGCGTCTACGCACATAGTGATAGCAGGAGATTTAAACCTGGTGGCAGATCCGGAACTTGACAGGTCGTCGCGGTGGGGATCACGCACGGAGAACCAAAGGCTGCTTGGAATCTGGCCAGCTCATAACCTGCGGGACACTTTTCACGTGATGTACCCCGACCAGAGAGAGTACACTTTTTGCTCGATGTCAGCACACGTCAGTTCCCGCATCGACAGAGCGTTGGTGTCCACGTCGCTCCTAGGCTTCCTGACGGACGCGTCTCACATCAGGGTCCCGGTGACGTTGTCGGACCACTGGTTCGCAATCCGCATCTGCCTCACGGTTGCGTCGTCGCAAGTGAGGGGCCCGGGGATCTGGAGGTTCCAGGCGTCGCACGCGGAGAAAAAGGGGGTGAGAGTAGTAATGGAGAAAATCACCCGCGGACGCGGCGAGGCGGAGGCGGGCGACCTGGCGCGCACCATTATACACAAAATGAGAGAAGAAACGAGCGAATGCAATAGAAAAACACTTGGTGGAGAACCTGAGGCACATGGTGACTGCAGAACAAACTGACACACGCATGAAGGAAAGACTGTTGACGCAGGAGCGCGGAAGGGAACGGCTGCAGGTGCTGGCCGGGCTCACTTCAGGTCGGCTAGGGGGAAATCCCATCGCCGTATCTGTCGGCGAAGGTGAAGATGCGGAAGCAGAAATGGTGATACAGGAGGAGTGGCACAAAGGCACGCACTACCAAGGGTCACAAGAGGTGCACAGAGCGGCGTCGGCGCACTTTGCGGAGGCTTTCGGCGAACTGCAAGCGGCGGGAGAGCCTAACGTTCCGCAACTTGGGACGAGCAGGATGTTGCCAAAGTAGGAGGCAGAGCGGCTACGAGCACCATGGACGGAAGCAGTGGTCAAGACGGTGGTAGCAGGGCTGCCGAGGGGGAAGTCGACAGGCCAAGACGCATTGCCGGTGGAGATTTTTACAGCACACTGTAATCTTCTGGGCGGGGAGGTGATTCATTTTGTCCAAAACTTTGAGTAGTCAGGGCGGCTGCCAGAAACGGCGACCACGGCGGTGACGATCTTTCTGCACAAAAATAGGGTCGACGGACCAGTTAGGAATCTACTGGCCAATTACTCAACACACTATACAAGATTTTGGCGAGAGTGATGGCGGACAGGCTCAAAAAGGTGTTGCATCTGATTATTTCAGAGGGCCAACACGGTTTCTTACCCGGAAGAAGCTCGGCGGACGCGGTGTTGGTGGTAGCAGACGCGATAGAGGCGGCGGAAAACGGGAGGGGGTGATTGGTACCTCATCATGGTTCACTTCCAGAAAGTGTACGACACAGTGGCGCACCCATACCATTTCCAAACTTTGTAGGACCTGGGCCTCCCCGCGGAGTTTGTGAAATAGACAAAGGGCCTGCACCGAGGGTCAGGCACGAAGGTCATCAACGGCCGGACGGGAGACAGGGTGGAGATGCAGCGGGGAGTGCCCCGGGTGTCAAGCTAGGAACGAGAGAATGAATGACTGAACAGCATGCAAAACAGAAGTATATAGGAAATCCTAACTGAACAGTCTGAGAGCAAGCAAGGATCACAGGATCAGTCAACAAGAACAATCAACGGTCACAAGACCAGTTAGCAAGAACAGGCAAACTCAGGGTGGATCACAAAGTCACCACACAGTCCGAGAGCAAGCAAGAGGCACCAAGGCCAGTCCACAAGCAGATATATATAATGAGATGCAGATGTAAAAGACAAAGCACCCCTAAGAAAGCAAGTGAGAACCTGCAGGTATAAGGCCCAGCTGGGTGCAAAAACGGTGGTGGTCACAAGGCGGAAGAGCCCTTGTGAAGATATCTGCAGTGTTGGCCTCAGAGGCCACACGTACCACGTGGGTCTGGCCACGCTGCTGCAACTCGCGCAGAAGGAAGGAATGAAGCTGGATGTGCTTCGTCTTCCCAACCAGTCGAGGCTCCTCGCACAACAGGATAGCAGACCTGTTGTCAGCGAACAAGACTGGGGGAGAGCGAGGCCGCTCACCAAGGTCGGTGAGGAGGAAAGACAACCATGCGGCCATGGCCGCAGCGTACACCTCTGCCTCACAGCTGGAGGAGGCTACGGACGACGCCCGAGTCGACCTCCACGAAAGAGTTCCGGTCCCAAGGCTGAAGCAGTAACCATGTATAGACCCCAGCGTCTGGGCACAGTCCGCGTACGACGAGTCCGAGTGACCTGTGAGTATAACTGGCTGCTTCCCTCCAAGGACAAGTCCCATGCCTGATGTGCTCGCCACGTACTTCGCCACCCTCTTAGCAGCCAACCAGTGAGATGGTCGTTGTCTCCCAGGCGCAACAAAGCGCGCCAGGACTTTGGGAGGGAAAGCTAGGTCTGGGCGAGTACATGTCATCAAGTACATGAGAAAACCCACCAACTCAAGATATGGACCACAGGAGTCAAATGACTCGTCCGAAGGTGGATCCGTGAGCCCATGATCCACAGCAAAAAGGTGGGCTGTACCTTGGAGAAGGGGAAGCGAAACCGCGTGAGGATCTGCTCGAAACAGGAATATGTATGAAAGCCTGACTGAACGAGGGCAAAGTGTAACACCTAGACAAGTCCACATGCAGGTATATATATGTAGAGAGAGAGAGAGATGCAAGAGTACAAGACAATGTATCTCTACAATAGCAAGTGAGAACCGTCAAGTACAAGACCAAGTTGCGTGCAGAAACGGTGGTGATCACTAGGCGGAAGAGCCTTTGTGAAAAAAAAAAGTGTTGGCCTTCGGGGCCACATGTATCACGCGGGCCTGGCCACGCTGCTGCAACTCGCGCAGAAGGAAGTAACGAATCTGGATGTGCTTCGCCTTCCCAACCAGTCGAGGCTCCTCGCACAACATGATCACAGACCTGTTGTCAGCGAACAAGACTAGGTGAGAGCGAGGCCGCTCACCAAGGTTGGTGAGGAGGAAAGACAATCAGCGAAGATCCTGTGCAGCCATGGCCGCAGCGTAAATATTTTCTCACAGCTGGAGCTAGCGATGGACAACGCCCGAGTCGACCTCCACAAAAGAGCTCGTGTACCAACGCTGAAGCAGTAACGCTGCGTAGACCTCAGCGTCTGTGCACAGTCCGCGTACGAAGAGTCTGAGTGACAGGCGATTGTAACTGGCTTGCTTCCCTCCAAGGACAAGTCCCATGCCTGATATGCTCGCCAAGTACTTTGCTACCCTCCTAGCAGCCAACCAGTGAGAAGGTCGGCGTCTCCCAGGCGCAACAATTCGCGCCTGGACGCTGAGAGGGAAAGCAAGGTCTGGGCGAGTACAGGTCATCAGGTACATGAGACAACCCACCAACTCTACATATGGACCACTTGGCTCAAAGGACTTGTCCGAAGGTGGAGCTGTGAGCTTATGATCCACAGCAAGAGGGATGGGCTGTACCTTGGAGAATGGGAAGCGGAAATGCGTGAGGATCTTCTGGACCATATACGACTGCGTCAGCGTAATGGTGCGAGCTGTCCTGTCCCTGGTGATCTGCAGGCCAAGGTAGCACTGCAACTCACCAACGTCAGTGCAAGTGTGTCTCCTCTGCAGTTCCTCCTTCAGGGATGCCAGCGTTGCGGTCGGGAGTGGCAAAGACCGGGTCATCGACATAGACAAGAATAAAGAACGGGGTCGAGCCGCTGCGGACGAAGAGCGACGGGTCACCAGACAACAGAAAGAAACCAAGTGCTGCAAGAGTCGTGCGAAGCGTGTCGTGCCACTCGCGAGAGCCTGGCGTAGGCCGTAGACCGGTCGACGTAGGCTCCACTGGGTCCCCAGAGGGAAAACGTTAGCGGAACTAGGTGGACGGCGCAGCCAGATCTGCTCGTGCAGGCTCCCCTGAAGTCCAAGGAGTGCAACTCGTAGTCGCGCTGGTCTGCTATATGCAGTAACACCCGAACAGTGGTCATCTTCGCGGTGGGAGAAATCGTCTGAAAGAAATCAACCCCCTCACTGACTGAAGCCTCTCGCCACATAACGTGCCTTGAACACCTCAGGTGCTCCAGGCGGCCGCTTCACCTTGTAGATCCAGATGCCACTCACGACGTTCGCCCCAAGTGGAAACTGCGTCGATGTAGGTGCCTGTGGACCTATAAGATGACATCTCTGCCTCCTCAGCTGCTATCCAGTACGAGGCCCAAGGTCCCGAGACAGCCTCCACGTGAGTACGAGGGATCGGGATGTCAAGGGCGTTCGGATCTCCCTCAGGGGCAAGCAGTGTTATAGTCACAATAGGCTAAAATGTGCCTAAAACGAAAGATAGAGTGCACAGACGGATTTATGCACAGCAGCTTCAAACGCTGATAGCGTTCTGGTCACAGCTCCAAAAGACATTCTATAAATTGGATCTGGAGCGTCTTCAAGTGTCCTATATTAGGCAAATTGAATCGTACGGTTTTAATAACTAACGACACAATGTCAGTTTGAACGAACAGCACTATGGCAGTAACTATAGTCTTAGAGTACAACTTAGGAAGAGTTACGAGTTGGGAATGACTCCCAGCCTCTACAAACCCCAAGAGGCGAGGTACAATGATGTGGAACAATGCCACACTGTCCCCAACCTCGAAGGGTCTCGAAACTACCCTCCACAAGGGCCTACGCCAAGATAACTGTTATACTACATATTGTAATGTAACTATTATCACTACATTTAAGTTTACCCTTTTGGCGAGCTTCGAAATCACTAGAAACTTGAAGCCAAGGCTCTGGTTCTTCAAGACAAATTCTTCCTTGAGTTCTTGGAAGCTTGTTGCACACATCTGCGACCCGCCGAGCGTTCAACACACGACAAAGTAGAAAACGAACACGGCACACAAACGACGACGTAACACGCGACTAGGGATAACTCGCTATTGACTCGACACACACATTCGACATCACGACTCATCATTCACACACTATTGTGAGCATGAAATATTATCTCATGCCCTCATACCATTCCATCGACACACGCATGCACGCACAAAGACAACAAGCCGAGTGCAAATCATGGGGTTACACCAACAAGCGGCAGGGCGCAGAGGTGAGGAACAGCGGCCGCAAGGAACCCCAGATCGAAATGCCTGTCCTGCAGGACCTCCAAGGAAAAACAGGGGCACCCCCAGTGGACGGAGAACGAGCAGGGCCGCTCACCAGGTAAGCGGCATAGTCAAGGCGGTGGAAGGAGGCAAAGTCACCAACAGCGGCAACAAGAGCTAAGACAGACGACGGAGGAGCACTCGGGTGTGTGACTAACGAGGACAGAACACGGGAGACGACTAGATAGGCGATACGACGAGATTCGGAAGCCGGACCGGGTGGTACAAAAAGGGACGACATAGGAGGTGACGTGAGGACCCACGCGGGTGGAAAACGAGTGGAGAAGAAGGTGAAACGGACCGTCGGCACGGTAACAAGACGGACGAGACCCTGGGGACACAGCACGACTGAGAGGAGCACGAAGAGACCACGGGGACGAGGAAAGAGACTGGTGGGGACGAACAGGAGGAGACTGCAGGGGACCACGGACGAAGCGTGCACGAGCGTAGTCAGGAAGGTCACGCAGTCGCTGCTGCTCCGCCTCTTCTGGCGTCCGCTCAGCTGTGGCTCCACCTGCTGCTATGGCTGTAACTCCTCCTCTACCCTCTCCTGCTGTGGCTGCAACTACACCTGCTGCTGGGGCTGTAGCTCCTACTCTACCCCCTCTGGCTGCTGTGGCTGCAACTGCACCTGCTCCTGCGGCGGCTGTGGCTCCTCCTCGACCCTCTCCTACTGCTACGGCTGTAACTGCACCTCCTACTGCTGCGGCTGCTGCTCCTCCTCTGCCCTAGTAAACCTCTCCTGCTCCTCCCTCTCCAACTGTCGAAGACGCTGCTCACACGTCAAGTGACGTACACTAGGCTGTGCAGGTGCCACAGAGGCAGCACCTCAAGCTCTAGCACCCCCAGAGCCAGTGCCTCCACCAACAACACCCTCAGTGCCTCCAGTACCTCCTGCAGGAACACCCCCAGGCTCCGCAACGACCGGCTGCAGAGACGAACGAGGAGAGAACTGCGGAACTGACGGGAAGCCAGAAGGTGAGGCGGGGCGAGGCCGCCAACTCGAGGCAGCCGTGTCCTCCACAGGAGGGGCTTCGACGCCCACACCCCCTGCACCCCCAAAGTCGTCACCACCAACTCCAGCATCCCTAGGACCCGCACCCTCCGCAGCTGCACCTCCGGCACCCCCAGACATGACACGGACTGGACGCTTCGAGGGAGACGACTGCGGGGTGACGTGCGACAGACCTCACGGCGCGGGACGCTAGAGAGGGGGGGCTACCGGGGCAACTGGGCGAGGCACGGGGGTGAGGAACAGCGGGGGGGAGAAGACCTCAGTACTAAGGTGGGGGCGACTCCTGTAGTAACAGACTGACTCGTCGAAATTGGCGTCATGAGAACTGGAGAACTGGTAGGTGACCAGGTCAAAGAACGCCCAGCCGGAGGCGTCCAAAGGGAAATCAAGAAAGACGCAGGGACGGGTGCGAGCAGACAGCTTGTTCGCGCCAGGGGCGTGAACGTGAGCCAGAGAGCCCCAGACGCGGTAGTCAGCTGCCACATCCCGGGACCCTGTCCAAAGAAAGACCGGCGTAACCCGTGGCCGTGCGTCACTGGGCCACATGTACAGCTGGTGGGCGGCGTAGCGGACTGCCTGGGGCCACAGGAACTTGGGGGCACCGGCATGTGACATGGAGGTACGGGCAACCTCCATGACCATGCCAATGCGTCGCTCAGCTACCCCGTTCTGCTACGGCGAGTCTGGTAACGTGTAAGACGGTGTGATCTCGTGACCCTGACAGAACGCCTCCAAGCGAGTGGACATAAACTCACCACCACGGTCGGAGTGGAGACGAAGCACAGGATGGCCCTGCGTGGTACGTACTCCCCGCAACCATGGCTCTAGTACGGCAGGCACGTTGGCCTTCCGTTGCAAGGGAAACACCGTGGTGTAGCGGGAGAACGCGTCCATCACAATCAGGAAGAAGCGCTCCTGACGTGGGCCAAGGACCGAGGAGGGACCCCAGGCGTCCATGTACAGGGTTTGTAAGGGAGCCGTGGTGGGGGGGAACGAGGAGGAGTGAGGGGCAGCGCGCTACCAACCCTCGACGCAAGGAGTGCACGGCGGCGCAGGCGAGCAGGGAAGCGGGGCGAGAGACTCGGGGAGACCTGAGACCGGACGATGACGTACCATCCTACTAAGACGCGGGAAGGACGGTGACCTAGACGGTGGTGCAAGAGGACCAACGGGTGGGTGAGTGACCGACAGTCGCACGACACAGCAGCTACCTGACCTGGCCTGACCTTACCTTACCTGACCCAGTATGGTGGAACCCAGTGTGTAACGAGTACAGACCAAAGCCTGGCTCCTTGTGAAAAGTGGCCATAGGCGCCCCAGTGGCACCGTCTGTGCAGGATGCAACAGGCTCGTCCGTAAGGAAAAGGGTGGCGACACCGAGGTCGTGGAGGTGACTGACACCCACCAAGTTCCTGGAGAACGAGGGGATGTAGTAACCTGTAAGGACCCAACAGGGGGCTGCCGGACACGGGAGAGTGGTGGTACTGTGAGCAACAACAGGTCCCACTGTGGGGTCAGCCAAGGTGACAGTGACTGGTGTGCGGAGTGGCGTAAGGTCGGTGCAGTCGCAGAAGAAACAACTGGACGCCCAGAGTCGAGGGTGAACAATAGGGGCGCAGTCGCTGAGGTCCTACCTGAGCCAGCGACAAGGGCTGGTAATAAGCTAGCAGTAGTTGCAGCTCCCACACAAGAACCCTCAGAATTACCTTGGCTAGAAACTACACAAGCACCAAGACTGGAAACACAAGTCCCTACACTAGCAACCGGCAAAGGTCGTAGACTAGGTAGGTGCGAATCAACGGGTCCAACAGTACTAGAGTGATCAGCATACAACACAGAATAGGCATCGAACATGGAAGAAAAACTATAACCACAGCGAGACCGAGAAGGCCAATGTGGGAGAATCGCGGCAGGTCCAAAACGCTCACGTTGGAGGTCGTCGAGGCGACGGTAGCAGCGGAGTGGTCAGGACGCCCGCAGGTAGTGCCAGCACCAGGGCCAGTAGGGATTCGGTACTCGCAGGGACCGACGTCGCGCCCACTGCGGCGATTCCCCCAGTTGGCTGGGCTGCTGCTGGGGCCGACACTCCGTGGACCCCCAGGTCCCCACTGCCTTGAGTGCTGCAGCTGCTGTCGCTGCGGCTGACCCTGCTGCTGCAGGACTCTAGCGGACGCCATGACAGGAGCTAGAGACGGCCGAGCGTGGTGGGGACTGGCTAGGATCGGTCGGGTGCGGTGACGAGCAGCGGGGTACGGTCTCGTGCGGTGGAAAGCGGCTAGAAGCGATCGGGTGCGGTCGAGTGCGGTCGGGTACGGTCTAGTGCGATCTAGTGCGGTGGAGAGTGGCCTAGTGCGGTTGGGAGCGATTGAGTTTGGCGGGCAGGGGCGCTGGCGGCGGGCTGGCGCGCTGCTACTACTGTTAGCGCACTGCTGGCTGCTGCTGGCTCTGCTAGCGCGCTGCTGGATGCTGCTGGCGCTGCTAGCGCGCTGCTGGATGCTGCTGGTGCTGCTAGCGCGCTGCTGGCTGCTGCTGGCGCTGCTAGCGCGCTGCTGGCTGCTGCTAGCGCGCTGCTAGCTGCTGCTCACGCGCTGCTGGCTGCTGCTGGCGCTGCTAGCTCGCTGGGCTGCGGGGTGACGGGGCGAACGGGCGGACAACGGATTTTACGGGTGGGGGGGGGGGGGGGGGGGGGGGTGGGGCGAGCGAGCGGGTGACGGGCGGGCAGGCAGGGCGCGGGGTGGACAGGACGGGCTACGGGGCGACGGGGCTACGAAGCGACGGGGCGTATGGACTGCGGGGCGATGGGGCGATGGGGTGCACGGGTCGACTAGGCGAACGGGGCGACGGGACTACGGGGCAACGGGGCGCACGGGTCGACGGGGCTGCGGGGTGACGGGGCGACGGGGCGCACGGTTCGACGGGGCATACGGGGCGTATGGGCTACAGGGCGACGGGGGCTGCGGGGTGACGGGGCGCATTAGGGGATGGGGCACGCTAGGGGACGGGGCGCGGGGCGCACTAGGGCGCTACGGGCAATGGGCGGCGATCTAGCGGCGACCGAAACGCGAACGGGCGGCTAGTGAGCGGCGAACGGGCGAAACCCTAAAACGAGTGCGTAACGGGCGGGACTAGAGCGGGGCGCGGGGCGGTGGGCCCATAGGAACGAACTAAGGTCTGATACCATGTCAAGCTAGGAATGGGAGAATGAATGACTGAACAGCATGCAAAACAAAAGTATATAGGAAACCCTAACTGAACCTAGGGCATAATATAATACCTAGACTAACATATACAAAACTATAAGAAATATAGTTTGACACCAGGGATGCACGCTGGCGCCGTATCACTTTCTGTGCGCCCTGGAGCCACTCACCAAGAAATCAAGAAAAGAAAGCTGGGGATCAGTGGGGAAGGCGGAGAGCTTGTGTCGTCCCTGTTACTACGAGGTGCGGGGTAGCTCAAAGCGGCGGCGGAAGCGTTGGATGTCTTCGGGGAAGGGTCCGAGCTGCGGACGAACAAAGAGAAGTCGGTGGTTATGCCGCTGGGGAGGAACAAGGGAATGTCGGCACCGCCAGACACAAGCTTCAAATGGGCGGCGGACGGCACGCCGAAACGCCTGCTCGGGATCTGGATCACACAGGACGGGGACCCTGCGCCGTACTGGGAAAAAGCATGGGATTGGGGAGCGTGCGAATTGGCAATGTGGGAGGACCAACACTTGTTAACAATGGTGAGGGACACGGTGGTCAACGGGTACATCATCTAGAAATTTTGATTCCAAGCTCAGGTGTACCCGCCGCCGGACGAGATATGGAAAAAGATCAAGGAGTTGTGCCACAACTACATATGCGGCGGCCATCCCTATTCGCACTCTGGAGCGGCCAGACGGCGCGCCTGCCAAGGAGGCTAGGGGGGTTGGGGCTGGTGGACCCGAAGGCAAGATTAGTCAGTCTCGCTATTTGGAGAGTCGGAAAGCTGGTTATCGAAAGCAACGTCACAAAGAGATGGCTAGCGGAGAAGGCAGCAGCACTGCTGCAGGGGCTGTCGACTTTCTACGTGCACAAATCCATGGCAAACATTGGGTGGCGAGAAGCCACTGGTGGAAAGACGCGGCAGAAATCTTATGGGACTCGACGTATGCACAACTCCCTAACCCAACGAGCGCCTAGGAAATCGAACGCGAACTCCTTTGCTTTAATCGGAAGATCATGTTCCGGGGGGTGAACCCGTTTGGGAATCAGAAGGGCACAGACGCAATTAGCACGACACGTCTCAGGGATCTGCTCACAGAAGGGCCAGACGGGGAATAAAATCTGAAGGACGAGGTGTTGATAGCCGAAATGGGCAGGGTCGCGGTGGCCAGTTAGGCGCAGAAAGCGTTTAATGCGACACCAAAAGAGTGGAAGGCGATGTTATCAATACCACGCACGGTAGCGGCAGTTGCGTCGGTGACTACCACGGTACGCACGATTGACTGATGCAACCAATCTACCTTTCACTGGACGGTGCAAGGAGTGTCCGAAAAGAAGGTGCCAGCGACCTATATACTCTGCGGTGAAGGGAGGGCGGTGGAGGCACCTTCGTTCAAGGTGTGCGGGGATCGCATGGTGGAAAGGGTGATACTGCTGGCGGTCAGAAGCCGGGCAGTATTGGGAGAGCTGGGCTCACCCAGCGCACGTCTCCGTCAATCGTGCCTCATCACCGACGAATTGAAGCCTGCGCCCGTAAGGGATATCAAGCTCATGCTCAAGGGCGCCATGGAAGAGTCGAGAAGGCGGAACGAGTGGGAAGCAGACTGGGGAAATAAAAATGACTGGGAGCAGGTGCAGCGTCGCAAAGACATGCTAGTTACCCCTCTCAGAGCGAGGGACGTTCTACGCAGGGTGCACGGCAATAACCTGCAGGTGGGGGAGAGATTGGTTTTCTTGGGGGAAAGGGGGGTCTTCCCACACTGCGGAGACCCGGAAACCCTAGTTCACTGTGTTTTCAGCTGCCCGGTGATTCATCCGGTCATCGGCGAGCTCCTGGCCTCACTTCATGCAATTGACCCGGAGAGGAAGACGGACTCGCTCGCCGAGTAACAAAATGGCAGCACACCGTCTGGTTTTCCAGAATGCCCGCTGATTGGCGTAACGCAGCAGCATATCCGGTTGGCTCGCTGCAACGCGGTATGGGGGAGGGAAAGTTTCCAATCGAAGAAAGTGGCGAACGGGGCGCTAAGAGAGTTTACGGTGCATGCATGGTGTACCAGGCTGACCTGGAGCGGAGAAGGGGGGTAGCTGGCCCACGGCGTGAACCACACGATCCGTGGCAATACGTGGCGGATGACAAGCGGATGGCGGTGTCACGCATTAGCGAGGCGGGAGGACAGGCCACGTAGAAGCATAGATTTCTATTCATATGGCGCAACCCCAGGACGTTCCACAGACCGCCTTAAACGTCAGGGGGGGCGCGATGTTTATTTATAAACACCATAGCTTGACAAAGAAGCACCATAGCTTTCCAAGCATACAGTTACGACTGAGAATGTCTATGCATTTTATAGTATAAAAAAAAACACACACACACAATTAAAACAAACACACAAAAACCTCCCACTCCAACAAATCGATGTGAAATTTTCGCTTCTGTACACATTAGTCGACGCTGTAATCTCTTGGAGCAACAGCATACCTATAGCGAATGGGGACTCCAGGGTCTGTTAGGTCAAAAATTCGTTGTACGGCATCAAGCAAGCACCGCGACTGTGGCAGCAGCACATGCATAAAATCCTGCTCGAAATTGGTTTCACGGAGCTACTACATGACCCAGGGATGTACCGCCTTCATTTCTTGCGGTGATTACATCCTGCTCACCGTTTATGTCGACGACATGTTGTACCCACGGGCGAGCAACACGTTGCTCGATCAGTTCGAAAGGAACCTATGGAGTCCCGTCGACATCACCACTAACCACAACGTGACGCAGTTCCTAGGTCTCAACATCTCCTACGCTCCCGAAGCCATTCACCTTTCGGCCTCAATGTATGCTGAAATGCTTGGGGAGCGCATCAACATCTCATCTGCACCACTCTCAACTCCCTACCGCACGCCTGGATCCAACCACAACTGGGTTGCCTGCTGTTCGCCTCCGTCACAGGCAGGCTTGATCTCTCCTACATTGCAAGCCAGCTTCCGCAGTACTCATGCAAACCAGTAGCAGAAAACCTTCTGGACCTGCAACGTGCCCTACAGTACGTCATCTCCACGCCCAACATTGGCCTCTCCTAATCAACGCTCACAACTCAGTCCTTCAACCTCGTCGGTTACGTGGACGCCAGTTACGCCGCTGATCCTGATAATTGACGGTCGCGGACCGACTTCCTCTTCCGACTCGAGCTGACGGGACCAATCTCTTAGAATTCCCAAAAGCAAGAGCTAGTTACCCTGTCGTCAGCCGAAGCTGACTTCATCGCCGCCACCGCTACAGTTCGCGAAGGCCTCCATCAGCAGGATCCAGGGCTGACGTTATATATATATAAACTTGGGGGGGGGGGGGAGGGGGGGGGTAGTCCAAGGCAAATTATCCAAAAACAATACTACTATGATTATTCAGGTTTCAAAAAAGTACAAGTCTGAGTGCTCAGGTTTGACAAGGCAAAATCAGACTTCGATGTACAGCACTGCCACTTCTGTGCCGTGCACGTCGCAGTGCGAAGGGACTTGACTACTCCAGCACACAGTTTTTCCCTTGCTGACACCTCGTGGCTGCGGCAATTTTGCCACGGTATTGATACAGCGCGACAATTTGGCTGCATTTTGTGGGAAAACGGGCGGCAAAATACTTACAAATAAGATTTTGTATGTGACAGGGTGGTGGTTGTTTTTGTAGTACGGGAACACATGACACGTTGTAGAAACCCTAGATTCGCATTTCGGGGTCTGTATGCTATGTAGTATGACGACCTATTATCCGCTTAGTTAGTACCTTGATTTTCTCAGTATTCAGAAAAGTATAAGTCTGAAGTCATCATGCGTGAAAATCACCCAACTCTGAAAAAGCAGGACCACTGTGAAAAATACTCTGAGATGCCAGACAATCAGATAATTTTTGTATGATAAAGTAAGCACTGGCAGGAACTCTTGCAAGAGGCGGAAATTGAGACGTCACCGAACTTCCGCCTTCACTACGACAACCAGAGCGCGATCGAGTTCGCGAACACGTCTGGTTTCGTTAACCGGACGAAGCTTATCGCGCTGCGATATTTCTTCGTCAAGGACGAAAGGAAGGTTCACGTACTGCCCCACTTGTGACATGGCAGGCGACTTCCTCACGAAGCGACTTCCACGACGGCAGTAAAAGCACTGTGCCAACAGCGGAGTGGTCAAGCGAGACAGAACCTGCTCCGCCCAGGAATGAAGGGGGGTGTTACGATAAGGAATTAAACCAAACATTCCTGTACATATCAAAGGCGACACACTACCCTACTAAGGACGAAGACCAAGGGTCGATATGAACAGAAGCGACGAAGACGGTTGTCAAATCGAGACGGATGCAGGCAGGCGCAGGACGCTAATCATTTCCGCTGTGCATCACCCTGCGATCAACCATTATCATATATTTCGTCGCAGCGCAAGACGCTTCTTGTGAGTGTCCATGTCTTGTTCGACGAAGAGGGCAGAGTAGATGGAGGCTTCTGAAATAGCTTCCTGTTGTCGGAGTAGCGCCTTGCAGGGCCTCCATTCAGGCATAAATGCACAATAGTGGCGCATGATGCTAATAATTTCCGCTATGCATCACCCTCCGCAAGATCAACCGACAATACTGATCGCACCGCCGCAACGATAGCTCATAACAATTCTGCTCACAGAAATGCAACTACCGTTACTGGGTTTGTACTGCATCGCGTACGAACTGATTTGGAAAAATCAGGTCCGGCCGTTACCTCGACTCCGAGGCTACCTCGTTTGGTCTTTCAGGTCCCCGCCTATTTTGCACGGTCGGTCCGCTCAGTGAGCGGCGTTACCCGTATCTGCGCACTCTTGTTCATTTACAGTTTTCAGCTGAAATGGTGCGCAGCTCATGACGCGGCACCTCTAGCACCATTTTGCACGGTCGGTCCGCTCAGTGAGCGGCGTTACCCGTATCTGCGCACTCCGTATCAGCTGAAATGGTGCCGTGAGGAGTTTGAAATGGTGCTGAAAACTGTAAATGCTTTCAGCAGGTTTTCAGTGCGGTGGAATCTTCGATCCTGAGATCGATCGTGCAAAATTGCTAGAGGTGCCGCGTCCTTACCCGTGCCGCTGTTACAACCCTCATGAACCTTCATGTCTGCAACCTTGGTCTGATGGAAATATCTCCCAGCATTTTCACGCACGAGCCACGCGCGTGCATCCATGGGTAAGGCAAAGGTAGACGACGAAGGCCAGCCGTGTGCGGGAATAGCCACCGCCGATCATCGCGTGCTCACCTCTGTCTCGCGCGCCTCTGCTCCCAGCTCCCGCCCCACGCGCCACGCCGCCGGCAGCGGCGGCGATAGAGACGCCATGGGAGGCGGCGCAGCTGTGCAGTCCGGCAGTGGGGCGAGCGGGGGGAGCGGCGGTAGGGGGGTTAGAGGGACGGGCGCGGGGCTGGTGGCGGATGATGGGGGCGAGTCGGCGAACCTGCGGGAAGGCGGAGGGGCGGCTGGAGTGGTGGGATCGGCGCCGATATCGCGGCGTCGGATGCGGCTGAGGCAAGGGGAGGCGATGCGGCGGCGAGGCAGCGACACGTGGGGGTGGGTGCTGAGCGGACTGGCGGCCTGGTGCCCGGGCCGCTCGCGCCCGGGAGCACGCCGAGGCGCCTTCGGCCTCAGCAGCGCGGGTGCTGGCAGCAGCAGACTGCAGGGCAGTGGGCGACAGGCGAAGAGCGCGCAAGGGTTGCCGTTGTCGCTGAGGCTGTTCCTGGCGGCGGCGGTGGCGCTGGCCGTGGTGGCGGGCAGCGCGCGCCTCATGCAGGGCGACGACGCCCTCCCCGCGCGCCCCCTCCTCCACCTCCTGCCCGACGCGCGCGCCCGCTCACACGGGGCCCCCGCCACGCCCGTGCCCGCGGGAGCCGGGGGCAGCCGCAACGACTCCGATGGTGGAGGAGTGGCGGGAGGGGGGACAGGGGTGGAGGGGGAAGGGGCGGGTGGTGGGTATGGGGGCGAAGAGGGAGAGGGCAGCAATGGGACAGATGGGGAAGGGCGTTGGGATGTGGGTGCAGCAGGCGGTGGGTATGGGGGCGAAGAGGGAGAGGGCAGCAATGGGACAGATGGGGAAGGGCGTTGGGATGTGGGTGCAGCGGGCGGTGGTGGCGATGGCGGGACGAGCATGGGTGGAGACGCGGGGTGGGAGGAGGACGAGGAGGAGGACGAGGAGGGCGAAGGGGCGCGCAGGGAAGGTGGCAGCGCAGGTGAGTCCGGTGGTGGCAGGGGTGAGCGTGATGTGGCAGGCGGGCTATGGCGGGACGGCGAGAGCGAGGGGGAGGGCGAAGGCGCGAGTGAGGGGGAGGCAGCAGCGGTGAGGGGGTTGGGTGGGTGGGCGGGTCCGTTTGACAGCATGGAGGAGGAGGCAGTGGTGGCGCATGGCCTGAGCGCCTTCGGCATGCGCACACCGCCACCTGCATCGCCATCGTCACCTGCGGCAGTGCGGCAGTGCCGGCAGGGGAGTGAGTTCAGGGCAGCGGTGGAGGGGCGGTCGGTGGTGGTGGTGCTGCACGAGGCGTCGCTCACGGGAGCACCGCTGGCGGGCATGGAGCTGGCGGAGGAGGTGGCGCTCTGCACCCGCCCTGCCCCCGCCCCCCGCCCCCGCCTTCTCCCACGCAAGCCAGCCACGCTTGTGCCACAGCGGCGGCGCTTGCTGGCTAGTGAGGGCGAGGGGGGCAGGGAGCGGGCGGCACGGGAGGGCTGCAATGCCACTTGCTCGGATGCACGCTTGAACTTGCGACGGCTGTTGGGGCGGGTTGTGGAGCAGGGGGCGCAGCGAGCAGGAGGGAGGGGTAGGAAGGATGCGCGAGGAGGAAGAGCAGACAAGGGGCAGCGCGCACAGCAGAGGCAGCAGCGCATGGAGCAGCAGAAGTTGCGGCGGCGGCAGCGACGGCAGCAGTTGCAGCAGCGGCAGATGGCGGCGTTGGAGCAGGCGGGCATGGTGGTGGGAGGGGCGGGCGTGCACGTGCTGCTGCTGAACCGCAAGGGCGGGCTGCTGCCGGAGCTGCAGAGGCGCGGGCTCAGCGTGCTCAAGAGCAAGGGCAGTGAGAGCTGGCGCGCTGCCATGGCTGCTCACGTGGTCATCGCTAGCTCCGCCACCGCTGCCTCATGGATCGGTGAGAGCGCTGCACTGCCCCACTCTTGCATGCCTCTTCACTCTTCTGAGCCAGTGAGCGGCGCGCAGCACATGCATGTGCGCCCTGCACCCTGCACGCTCGCTGCAGTTGGAATTCACTGCAGTGCTGTCAGCCCATATGCCCTCCATCTTGCTTCTCTCCTCCCCCCCCCTGCAGGCGCATACCTGGCAACTTGCAGCATTGGCAGCAGTGGCAAGAGCAGCAGTGGTGATGGCAGTGGGGGCGAGGGCACAGCAGCAGGCATGGACGGCAGCACTGCCACTGACACATCTCTGCCCATGGCGGGCCACGCAGGCGGGGTGAACGCGTGTGGGCAGCGCCTCGTGTGGTGGCTCATGGAGAACCGACGCGAGTACTTCGACCAGGCCAAGCCCCTGCTGCCACGTGTCAGCACCCTCATCTTCATCTCCCACTCCCAGGCAGCCACGTGGCGTGCATGGGCGGCAGCAGAGGGCCTGCAGCTGCCTGGCAAGCAGCACGTGATTCCGCTGTCCATCAACGCAGAACTCGCCGTCATGGCAGGCCTTGCCCCTCTGCTCCCCCCTTCTCCCCTCCCTCTGCCCACTCTCACAACGTCAGCAGCGGCAGCAGCAGCAGGGCAGGGCATGGGAGAGGGTAGAGGTGAGGGGGAGGGGAACGGGGCAGCGGATCTGGCAGCGGCGTCAGCAGCAGCGAGGGCGGAGATGCGGCGGCGGGTGCGGGCGCGCATAGGGGCGCGGCGCGGGGACATGGTGGTGCTGTGCCTCAGCTCCGTGAACCCGGGCAAGGGGCAGCTGGGGCTGCTGCAGGCTGCACTGCAGGTGTGGGCGTCCAGGGGCGAGCTGGGCATGGGGGGTGGTGCGCTCGCAGCACAGGGCAGGGCGGGCGAGGTGGGCATGGAGGAGGATGGGCAGGGGGAGGAGGGCAGTGGGCGGGGAGAGGCGGTGCAGGTGGCGGATGT
Organism: Closterium sp. Naga37s-1; assembly: GCA_947471745.1. Taxonomy (NCBI): domain Eukaryota; kingdom Viridiplantae; phylum Streptophyta; class Zygnematophyceae; order Desmidiales; family Closteriaceae; genus Closterium; species Closterium sp. Naga37s-1. The sequence continues at coordinate 1,618,928 of CANJKZ010000813.1, forward strand.
GCAGCCACGCCGTGCCCTGGCGCTCCCACGCGCCCTCCCCCCACCACAGCAGCGCGGGCGCGGGCGGCGGCTGATAGTGGTGGTGGGGGCGATGAACGGCAAGAGCAACAAGGGCGAGTACATAGTGCGCATGGCGGAGGCCGTGCGCGAGCGCATGGGCCATGCCCACGTCGCTGCACAGGTGAAGGCGGGCGGCATAGTGTGGGTGAATGCCACACTCAAGGTGGCGCCACTGTACGCTGCGGCTGATGCCTACGTCATGAACGCACAGGTAACAAGTGCTGTTGCTGGGGGGCGATGCGCACTGGTTGCAGGAAGAAGCAGCGCCGGGTGGCATGGGCATGACACTTCAAGAAGGTCTGGGTTGTGTGCTTATGGGCCAGCGTGCTTTGTGGCAGCAAAGATACTGATTCAGAAACGGTTCTGCTTTGGGGCCGTGTGACCTTGTTCCTCATGCATGCCATTGCCATTCCATTCATACTGTTTCAGAAACCGTTCTTCTTTCTCCGTTGGCTCGTGTGCGTGCAGGGCATTGGGGAGACGTTTGGGCGTGTCACGGTGGAAGCCATGGCCTTCCAACTGCCCGTCAGTGTTCCGCCACTACCTTCCCCTCCTCTCTCTCTCTCTCTCTTGCTCTCAATGCTTGTGTGCTTACTCCCAACCCTGCTTTTGCCTCCTCACTTTGCCAACCCCTCATACCAGTCTCTCACTTCTCCACCCCTCGCCGAGTGCCAATCTGCCTGTTATTCCTGTGTGTGCCACGCTGGTTCAGGTCCTTGGCACGGCAGTGGGGGGCACAGCAGAGATAGTGCGGCACAACGTCACAGGCCTGCTGCACCCCGTGCGCTTCAAGGGAGTGCCGCTCTTAGCACGCCACCTCGCCCTTCTCTTGCGCCGCCCAAGCCTGCGTCGCCAGATGGGTATGAGGGGGCGGGGGGAGGTGCGCCAGCGCTTCCTCTCACACCTCATGTTTGCCCACATGGGGCAGGTCATTGGGGACGCCTTGCGAGCAGCCGATGCAAGTCAGCACGTTGGAAAGACACAGTCAGGGGCACTGTGAAGGTGGATGGACATTGGACAAGCAAGTGTCAAATGTTGATGTTTGTGATAGGCTGTAGTGAGGTGCTCCTTAGTGAGTACAAACATGTTAGGGTTTCCTAGTTGTACCCCAACTCCTTTCTAGTCAAGCATTCCGTTGTTCGCTAACTTTGAGATGGTATCAGGCCCTATTTTATCAGGGTAAATCACCCTGATACCCTGATTATCAGGGTGGTTTTTGGGTGTAACACTGATGCCGTATGGTAATTTTTTTGGGACCTTGATTTTCCCTGATGTGCCAGGGTTTACGAATAAGGCACACTGTCGCCACAGTGTTGCCGATCCTCTTAGCGAGTTTTACCCTGAAGCGAGTACCAGCCACCCCCCTCCCCCCCCCCCCTAACCCCCCTACCAGGCCCTCAGATTGGTTTGAGGGTATGCTGATGGATCAGCGTGCCCCGGCCAACCTGGTGTCCAAATCAGCGTTCATGGTTTTGTTTATACTGATTTCGTCAGTGTAAAAATCCTTAGTATACTGAACCATCAGTGTAAAAAAAACAACAAAGCTGTTGTGTTGTGATAGTTTCTAGCGAGGCAAAACGGTTCGGCGCGCACCAGCTGTCCGTAGAGCGCATGGGAAAAAATTCCAAGTGTGTGGGTGGGGTTTCGTGAATCACGCGAAGGTACACAGACTGTACAGGCGTACCCTATCCCCCCCCTTCCCCCACGCGGTCAAGTCCGTTTCAGTGTGACTCACCTCACTATACTGATTCGTCAGTGTTACTCGTACAGCAACACGCAAAATGGTCAGTGTGGCAAGGTAGGTTATACTGAAATTTCAGTGCAAAATTGAAGCATATGCTGAATTTTCAGGGAAAACGAAAACCACAGCTACAAAATCAGCCTAATCAGCGTGTTTTACGCTGATATCTGAGGGCCTGCCCCCTACCCCGTAACCCGGGATTCCCGATTGCCAACTGTCGAAACTGTAAATTTGTTATTGTGTGCTCTGTTAATGACAATTTCAGCAGGGTTCGAGAACATTGTACACTGAGGCCTCAGGGTTGAATATTCAAACTAAGCAGAAACCCTGATGAATCAGTTTTCCCACAAGGGGTCACACTGATAATCAGGGTTTTGAACATGTGCAACACTGATCGTAAGGGTTGGCAAAAACCAAAAATTAGCCCTGGATGGTATCATGAGTAGGTGTCGATCCTCTCGCCTAGCCTAGCCTAGCTCGCGCCCTAGCGCCCTTCGCGCCCTTGCGCCCTAGCACCCTCCGCGCCCTCCGCGCCCTCCGCGCCTTAGCCTCCGCGCCCTCCGCGCCATCTCCGCGCCTTAGCGCCCTCCTCCTCCGCGCGTTAGCGCCCTCCGCGCCCCTAGCCTGCGCCCCTAGCCCGTCGCCCAGGCCCACGCCCTAGCCCGACGCCCAAGCGCCCGCCCTAGCCCGTCGCCCAGGCGCCCGCCCTAGCCCGTCGCCCAGGCGCCCGCCCTAGCCCGTCGCCCAGGCGCCCGCCCCAGCCCGTCGCCCAGGCGCCCGCCCTAGCCCGTCGCCCAGGCGTTCGCCCCAGCCCGTCGCCCAGGCGCCCGCCCTAGCCCGTCGCCCAGGCGCCCGCCCGAGCCCGTCGCCCAGGCGCCCGCCCCAGCCCGTCGCCCAGGCGCCCACCCCAGCCCGTCGCCCAGGCGCCCACCCCAGCCCGTCGCCCAGGCGCCCGCCCTAGCCCGTCGCCCAGGCGCCCGCCCTAGCCCGTCGCCCAGGTCCGCGCCCTAGCCCGTCGCCCAGGCGCCCGCCCTAGCCCGTCGCCCAGGCGCCCGCCCTGGCCCGTCGCCCCAGCCCGCGCCCTAGCCCGTCGCCCCAGCCCGCGCCCTAGCCCGTCGCCCCAGCCCGCGCCCTGGCCCGTCGCCCCAGCCCCGCAGGCAGCGCGCCGCGCGGGTAGCGCGCCCCGCAGGCGGCGCTCCCCGCGGGTAGTGCGCCCCGCAGGCAGCACACCTTGCAGGCAGCGCGCCCCGGAGCGCTTTAGTGCCATAAAATAAATAAATAAATTAAACCCTAAAAATAAAAAAAATAAAAAAGGGGTTTAGGGTGGGGGCCTTTAACTGTCGCCCGCGTTCCTGCTTGCCGGACGACCTGCACAGTTGCCTACATCGCGTAGCCATCAGTACTGCAGCCCCTACTGTCGCACGTACTTTCCACTGCCAGTGGCTCTACTAGCGGCAGCCGACAGCCGCACTTACGGTCTCTAGCTCCGGCTGTTCCTACCTCCAGCCAGCCCTAGCTCGCCGTTTCTAGCTCCAGCCAGTTGTGCTCCAGCCGTTCTAGCTCCAGCCGTTCTCGCTCCAGCCGTTCTCGCTCCTCGCTCGTAGCTCAGTTTGCTCCGTGCTCCGGCCGTTCCTCGCCTAGTTTCACCTGGCGCTTCTAGCTCAGTTTGCTCCGTGCTCCAGCCGTTACTCGCCTAGTTTCACCTGGCGCTCCTAGTTGTTCTCGTTTTTCACTGCAGCCGTCCCTAGCTCCTGTCGCTCCTAGCCTGCCGCTCCTGCACCCCGCTAGCTTTTATCATGGAGTCCACTAGGGTTCTCCAGCAGCAGGGACAGCGGCAGCGGCCGTTTCAACAGTGGCTTCCACAGCAGCAGGGGCGCCCTCAGCAGCTGTGGCGCCCTCAGCAGCCGTGGGGGCCTGGTGGTTCAGGTCGCGTTGGCTGCAGCAGCGGCCCAGCCAGCTGGGGGGCTCGTTGCGGTGGCCGCGACGTCGGCCCCTGCCAGTACCGGATCCTGACCGGCCCTGGTGCTGGCACTACCCACTGGCGTCCTGACCACTCTGCACAGCGCTGCTACAGCCGCCTCGACGACCCTTACCGTGAGCGTTTTGGGCCTGAGTCGACTCCCCCGATCTGGCCCGGTTTGTTTCATAGTGGTTACCCTGTGTTTGATATGTCTATGGATGCTGTTTATTCTGTCACGTACGGATCTCTTGGCTTACGTGTACCTAGCTTAGGACCTTTGCCTGTTGCTAGTGTCGGTACTTGTGCTTTTAGTGTAGGTGCTTGTGTAGTCACTAGCCCAGCCGTGTCGACTGCTGTTGCGTCGCTCTCCTTCACGCCGGACTCCGGCGCGTCTCAGTGCTTCTTCCGCGACCACACCACTGTCACACCTCTTTCGGCTCCAGTCCCAGTTGCCCTGGCTGATCCTACTTCAGGACCTGCAGTTTCTCGCAGCTCGACCACCCTCTCGTGCCCAGCTGTCCCCTCTGGTTTCCTCACTGGTCTCTACATCCCCTCGTTCTCTCGGAACTTGGTGGGTGTTGGATACCTTCAGAACCGGGGGATCACAGTCACTTTTCCTGCGCACGGGAGGACTGCGATCTGTACGGACTCTTCCACCGGGGCAGTTCTTGCCACGTTCACCAGAGATCCCCACTCAGGTCTCTTCGTCTTGCACACTCCGCCCTCGCAGGTAGCTGCGTCTGGTCAGGTTGCTTCGTCCCCCCCGGTAGCAGAGTCCGGTCAGGTTACTGCGTCCCCACCGGTTGCTGTGTCCGGTCAGGTTGTTGTGTCCGGTCAGGTTGCTGTGTCTGGTCTAGTTGCTGAGTCTTGCTCGTGTCGGTCTTTCACCCACCGGACCGTCTTGTTGCACCACCGTCTTGGCCACGCATTGATCCCCCGCCTCCGCAATATGGCTAGTCACCGTCTTGTCTCAGGTCTCCCTCGCGTCTTCCCGTCGCTCCCTCCCTCGCCTGCGCCGCCGTGCACTCCTTGCGTCGCCGGCCGTCTTCGTGCCACTCCGCACTCCTCCTCCCTTCGTCCGGCCACTGCTCCCTTCCAGACACTCCACTTGGATGTCTGGGGCCCTGCACCTACGCAGGGACCTGTGAGGGAGCGCTACTTTCTGGTGGTCGTCGACGACTTCTCCAGGTACACCACGGTGTTTCCTCTCGCGAAGAAGTCCGAGGTGACTTCTACGCTGATCCGGTGGCTTCTAGCCATTGAAGGCACTCGTGGCCGTCGTGTCTCCTGTCTCCACTCTGACCGTGGGGGTGAGTTTTGCTCAGGCATTCTTGCCGGATTCTGCGGCGAGCAGGGCATCGTACAGTCTTGGACGCTGCCGGAGTCCCCACAGCAGAATGGGGTTGCTGAGCGCCGCATTGGCTTGGTCATGGACATCGCCCGCACGTCCATGATTCATGCCCGTGCGCCCCATTTTCTGTGGCCCTACGCGGTTCGCTACGCCGCTCACCAGCTAAACCTCCAGCCGCGCGTCTCGCGGCCAGAGGCTTCACCGACCAGTCTTTGGACCGGGTCCCCTGGTGTTGGGTCAGCTTTTCGTGTCTGGGGCTGCCTTGCGCTTGTCCGCGACACCTCTGCGGACAAGCTCTCGGCTCGCGCCGTCCCCTGTGTCTTCCTTGGTTTCCCGGTAGCCTCGGCCGACTGGTCCTTTTACTTCCCGCCCCTCCACCAGTTCCTAGACTCCCGTGACGTCCGGTTGGACGAGTCAGTGTCCTACTACACCCGGTACCCCTGTCGAGGTCTCCCGGTTCCCCCTCCCCCCCTTTTCATCGCACCCTCTCTTCCCCCTGCTCCCGCTCCTCCGGTACCCCCACCCCCCCCTGGTCCTGCCCCGTCAGGTGTGTCTCACGCTACCCCTCTACCCTCGGTTGCGCGTCAGGTAGCGTCTCCCTCCCCGCAGTCCTCCTCACAGTCCCCTCAGCAGCCTTCGGTAATTCCGCGACAGGCTACTGTGGACTCGGTTGGTGTTGGAGCTGGAGGTGCAGCCACTGGCGGAACTCGGTCCGGGGGTGCTTGTTCGAGGGGTGCTGGAGTTGGAGGTGCTGGCGCAGGTGGCGCTAGCCCTGTGGGTGCTGGAGCTGGAGGTCCTGGTACTGGAGGTGCTAGTCCTGTGGGTGCTGGAGCTGGAGGTGCTGGCGCAGGTGGCGCTAGCTCGAGGGGTGCTGGAGCTGGAGGTGCTGGCACAGGAGGTGCTGGTTCTGGGGGTGCTGGTCCTGGAGGTGCTGGTTTTGGGGGTGCTGGTGCTGGAGGCGCTGGCACTGGAGGTGCTGGTTCTGAGGAGACTGGAGCTGGAGACACTGGCTCTGCGGAGTCCACTCCGCCTCCCCACCGCCACGACACGCGTCTCCAGGGGCCCGTCGGCGTGAGCGTGAGGAGCAGGTGCTGTTGGAGAGGGAGCGGCAGGAGTTATGGCAGTTGGACCTGCTGGAGCAGCAGCGGCAGCAGCAGCAGCAGCAGCAGCCGCCGCCGCAGCAGACACCGCCGCCGCAGCCGCGCCCACCGCAGCTCCCTCTGGATCGTCAGTTGTTCCCACCCGTGAGTGGCCTTCGGGCCCTTGGTCTTCCCTCCTCTCCTCCTGTTCACACTCCGTCCCCTCCAACGTTTGGTCCCACGTTTCCTCCTTCTGACGACAGTCCGGCGGTCTGGTCTTCTCCTCCACCGCAGTCTCCTCCACCTGGTGTCCCACACTCTCGTGTCCGTCCCTGTCCTCCGCGTGCTCGTCACTCGTCTCCCGTTACCGACCTCCGCACTGCCCTCCTTTGTTCGTCTTTTTGTCGTTCTCCTCCTGAGTCCGTTCTCCCGTCTCCGCCTCCGTCCTCTCTCCCTTTCCCCCCTACTCCTGTCACTGACTACTACCGCGCTGTTCGTCCTGGTGTCTCTCGTGTCCTCGCCACTCTTGTCATCGACTCTCGTTTCCCTCCGTCGTCTGTCTCGGCTCTCACTGCCGCTGTCGCTGAGTTTGCTGCCGCCAGTCGCCTTGACTACACCACCCGTGTGGTGCCAGCTCCTCCCTCCAGTCCTCTGTCCGTCGGGGGTGAGTTTGCCCTTGGCTGTGACGTCCTAGAGGACAGAGAGTCTGAGCTGGAATACTGGGCAGCTGCTTCTCCCTCTGTCTGTGCCATGCTGCTATCCCCTGAGGGAGACCCCGACGCCCTTGACATACCGACTCCTCGTACTTACCGCGAGGCAGTGTCAGGGGCGTGGGCCTCACAGTGGAAAGCGGCTATGGCCTCGGAGTTAGCGTCTTGGAGATCCACAGGCACCTACGTCGACGCAGTTCCCCCTCCCAGGGCGAACGTAGTCGATGGCATGTGGCTCTTCAAGGTGAAGCGGCCGCCTGGTTCACCGCCTGTGTTCAAGGCGCGCTACGTGGCTAGGGGTTTCAGACAGCGTGAGGGAGTTGACTTCTTCCAGACCTTCGCCCCGACCCCGAAGATGACTACTCTTCGGGTGTTACTACACGTAGCAGCACAGCGAGACTACGAGTTGCACTCCCTTGACTTCTCTACTGCGTTTCTCCAGGGCCGACTACACGAGGAGATCTGGCTGCGCCGCCCTCCTGGCTTCACTGACACCTGGGACCCAGTGGAGCCTGAGACGGCCAGTCTACGGTCTCCGCCAGTCGCCCCGTGAGTGGCACGACACTCTTCGCTCCACGCTTCGTGACCTTGGGTTTCGTCCTTCCTCTGCCGACCCGTCGCTGTTTGTTCGCATTGGTTCCACTCCTTTCTTTATACTAGTGTACGTCGACGACTTTGTCTTTGCCACAGCAGACAGGGCAGCTCTGGCTCAGGTGAAGTCCGAACTGCAGAAGAGACACAAATGGACTGACCTAGGTGAACTGCAGCGCTACCTTGGCCTGCAGATCACCAGGGACAGAGCCGCTCGCACCATCACACTGACTCAGTCACACATGGTGCAGCAGGTCCTTCGGCGGTTTGACTTCCAGTTCTCCACCACACAGCCCACACCTCTTGCTGTTGACCACAGACTCACTGGTCCCTTTCCGGACGAGCCTTTTGAGTCCAGTGGTCCCTACGCAGAGCTGGTGGGCTGCCTCATGTACCTGATGACTTGTACTCGGCCGGACCTCGCTTTTCCCCTCAGCATCCTTTCTCGTTTTGTTGCGACTGGGAGACACCGTCCTGTCCACTGGACAGCTGCTGTGAGGGTGGCGAAGTACCTGGCGACTACATCAGGCATGGGGCTTGTGCTTGGAGGGACTCAGCCAGTGGCGTTGACTGGTCACTGCGACTCTTCCTACGCTGACGACGTGGAGACCCAGCGCTCGACTCAGGGTTACTGCTTCAGTCTGGGAGCTGGTGCTGTGTCGTGGAGGTCTACACGGTCGTCGTCTGTGGCTACTTCCAGTGCAGAGGCAGAGATCTACGCTGGTGCCATGGCGGCACAGGAGCTTCGCTGGTTGACCTTCTTGCTTGCCGAACTTGGTGAGCGGCCTCGCTCTGCACCGACCTTGTACGCTGACAACAAGGCCATGATCCTCCTCTGTCGAGAGCCTCGACTGGAGAGCAGAGTGAAGCATATTGACATGAGGTACTTCCTCCTGCGAGAGCTGCAGCGACGCGGCCAGGCACGCCTGGAGTTTGTGGCCTCAGAGGCCAACACTGCATACGTCTTCACCAAGGCCCTGGCGCTTGGTGACCACCACAGGATCTGGGTGCAGTTGGGGCTTGTTGAGGTAGGCCCTCGGTTGCTGTAGACTTGTTGCTTGCTCTGCTTGTTGTGTTTTCCTATATATATCCTAGTGAACTCTTGAACTGGCCTTGTGGCCGCTTGCTTGTGCTCGGAATTTGTGTGGTGTCCTTGAGATCCACCCTGAGCTTGCTTTGCTTCTTGTCTTGACTGGTCTTGTGACCGTTTGTCTGCCTTGCTTGTTTTGATGCCCCTCACTTAGCCTATGGGGGTGTGTCAAATGTTGATGTTTGTGATAGGCTGTAGTGAGGTGCTCCTTAGTGAGTACAAACATGTTAGGGTTTCCTAGTTGTACCCCAACTTCCTTTCTAGTCAAGTATTCCGTTGTTCGCTAACTTTGAGAGCAAGGTGCAACCTCATTGTTGGGCAAAAGAATCTCAGAAAACAGATATACAGCACACATTTAGATCATCGGCGTCTTCACCAGTGTAGTGTGTTTTCTGTTGGAAATACAAAACATGGGAAAATACATATGCTATCAGATTTGAATGTAATCTCCTTCATAAGACTCCAGGTCCTACAAAAATTGTCACAATAATTGTAGGAGCATATTTTTTGGAGTCTAGAATTACTGGAGTTATATTATTGCCACTCACCAGGGCCCTAGATATCAGACTTTTTACTCTGATTCAGAGTTCGTTCAGATTTTTTTTTTGTACCTAGTCTGAACTGAAAGTTTTTTTGTATGTACCTTGTCTGATTTTTCAGAGTTTATTTTTAAGTCTTGGCTGAAATTTCAGACTTGTTTTTGTAGTGTAGGCTGAGCCCTCAGACTTGTAACGGGGGTGCACTCTGAAACCGGTAATACAGGGATTTCGGGTAGCCTGTCGGCGTGTAGCACTAACACCGTCAATCATGGGGGGGAAACCAAAATTTCCCGAGCGCGGCACCGAATGTTGTAATTGCTTCAATTCCAACCAGCCTCTGCGCCGCAGGGTGCGTTGGCTCCCTGCCAACGCATCGCGCTGCACCCCACATCCATCCACCCCACCCCACCTTCCTCCTTGCCAACGCGTAGCTCGCAGGGCGGTACACCTTGGACAACACCACATCCATCCACCCCACCCCACCGTCCTCGTTGCCAACGCCAGGCTCGCAGCGCGCTGATCTTCGCACAACACCACAACCATCCACCCCACCCACCCCACCTTCCCTGTTAGACACAGCACAAGAAGCGGCGGCCAGACACAGCACCTGCTGCAAGACACAGAGAGCCCCCAAGGGCTGGGAAGGAGCCTGTAGAGGAGCCAGTAGTTGAGCGTGCTGCTGTAGAACTGTCAGATTCTGATTCAGATAGTTGAAATGTGTGTTCAATATCTATAAACGTGATCAGACTAAAATTTGTGTGTTCCTCTGAACTTTCAGCGTGAAAAACATAGTGTTGTCTGAAATTTCAGACTGGAAATTGGGGGCAACTCTGACTGACAGAGTTTAGAGAGGGGTGCACGCTGATCGATCAGAGTCTCCCAAAACCAATCTAGGGGCATGCCACTCACTAACCAGAGCTGGCATTATTGACGCAACGCACCCACCCATACCTTTGGATTTGAGCTGGTACTCTTTCTCGTAAGGGTACCTAACAATTGTCCAATCATACATGTTATGTTACGCTAGTTTCCTATCTCAGAATACGGTAGCTAGTAGCAGAATGACTGACTAGCAAAGGGTTGGGTTCAGGGCCCAAAATTGGTTATGGATGGGCCACCCTGGCAAATCAGGTATTTTTTTTCGTAGCCTGACAAATACAGCCTAAAAAAATCAACAGTGCAGGAATGAGTTGTATTGAGCAGGTGAGGATACAAGTACCAACCCTAAATGGGTTGTACCCTATATAGGCTAACCCACTACAGCCTACACAAGTACAAAAGTAGTTTGTCACACCCCCATAGGCTAAGTGGGAGATAGCAAACACAACAGATGGTCACAAGACCAGTCAAGCAAGAGAACAAAGCAAAGCAAAGCTCAGGGTGGATCTCAAGGACTCCACACAATCTGAGCACAAGCAAGCGGCCACAAGGCCAGTTCACATGCAGAGGTATAATAGCAAGGCAGTACACTGATCACAACCTAGCAAGAGTCAACATGCAGGTATAAAGATATAAATCAGTGTACAACAAGAGCAAGTCAAGCAACCAGCAGGTGAGGCAAAGTGGGCACAAGCCCAAGAGCAGTGCAGAAACGCTGATGATCACCAGGCCCAAGGGCCGTGGTGAAGACATCAGCAGTGTTGGCCCGAGAGGCCACGTAAGCAAGGCGCAGCTGACCACGCTGCTGCAGCTCACACGCAAGGAAGTAGCGAAGAGCAATGTGCTTCGTTCTGTGCTCCAGTCTCTGCTCGCGACACAAGGCAAGCATTGCCTTGTTGTCGACGTACAGAACTGGAGGAGAACGAGGCCGCTCCCCCAAGTCGGTCAGCAGGTAGGTCAGCCAGCGTAGCTCCTGTGCAGCCATGGCCCCAGCGTAGATCTCGGCCTCACAGCTGGAACCAAGCACAGAAGAAGAACGAGTGGACCTCCACGAGACAGAACCAGAGCCAAGACTGAAGGTGTAACCCTGTGACGAACGCTTAGTCGCCTGGTCGTCGGCCCAAGAAGCGTCGGAGTGTCCTGTGAGTACCACTGAACCCCGTCCTCCAAGCACGAGCCCCATGCCCGATGTACTGCACAAGTAACGCAGTACCCTCTTCGCAGCATCAAAGTGCACCTTTCGGTGTCTACTGGGAGCCATGTAGCGAGCCAGAAGGCTGAGAGGGTACGCGAGGTCAGGTCGTGTGCACGTCATCAGGTACATGAGGCAACCCACAAGCTCTGGGTACGGACCACTCGGCTCTATGGACTCGTCCGAAGGTGGAGCTGAGAGCGAGTGGCCGGTAGACAGAGGAGTGGGCTGTGGCGAGGACCGCGTAAACCCAAAGCGCTGAAGGACCTGGTGCACCATGTATGACTGCGTCAGGGTGATGGTGCGCCGTGCTCTGTCCCGGGTGATCTGCAAGCCAAGATAGCTCCGCAGGTCACCCAGGTCAGTGCAGGTGTGTCTCTCCTGCAGCTCCGTCTTCACGCGGGCCAGTGCCTCAGTGTCAGCATTAGCAAAGACCAAGTCGTCGACGTACACGAGGATGTAGAACGGCGGCAGAGAAGTGTCTGTGCGCAGAAACAGCGAGGGGTCAGCAGTCGAGGGAGCGAAACCAAGAGCCGCAAGTGTAGTCCTCAGTGTGTCGTGCCACTCACGGGGCGCCTGACGCAGGCCATACACTGGTCGCCATAGGCTCCACTGGGTACCCTTAGGAAACGACCCAGTGAAGCCCTGTGGACGGCGCAACCAGATGGCCTCGTGAAGGCTACCCTGCGAGAAAGCTGTCAAGAAGTCGAGGGAGTGCAGCTCGTAGTCGCGCTGTGCTGCAACGTGTAGCAGCACCCGAAGAGTGGTCATCTTCGGGGTGGGGGAGAAGGTCTGAAAGAAGTCAACTCCCTCACGCTGACTGAAACCTCGAGGAACGTAACGTGCCTTGAAGGCAGGCGGAGAACCCGGCGGCCGCTTCACCCTGAAAATCCACATTCCAGTGACGATGTTCGCCCCCGGAGGGGGAACCTCGTCGACGTAGGTGCCTGTGGACTTCCAGGAAGCCATCTCTGCATCCATGGCTGTCTGCCACTGAGAGGAGTACTCACCCGAGATCGCCTCTCTGTAAGAGCGCGGGGTGGGGATGTCAAGTGGATCCGGGTCTCCCTCAGGGGCAAGCAGCATGGCAGCGAGATGAGGTACAGCGGCTGCAAGGCACTCCAGCTCCTCCTGCCTGTTCTTAAGAAAGTGACAGCCAAGGGCAGTACAGCCAAGGGCAGTCTCACCCCCGACGGACGGAGGACAGGCAGGGACAGGGTCAGAAACAAGACTCGCAAGGTAGTCTAGGCGGTACGCAGCAGCAAAGTCGACTAGCTCAGCGACTAAGGCAGGCGCAGCAGGAGACGAGAACGAAGGGTCAGTCACAACCGTAGCAAGAAAGCGAGTAACAGTCAGACTGGACGCACGAGCAAGGTCAGACGGAGGGTCAGCAACGTCAGGAAGAGAGGACGCAGGAGGTAACGGCAGGACAACACGATGTGGAACAGAGGAAGGACGGAGTGTCATATCGTCAGTGCCCGGGACAGTCGGAGCACGCTGACGACGAACACGAGGAACACGAGCACGGACAGCAGCTCTAGGCTCGGGCTCAAGGTCAAAGCTAGACTCAGGCTCTCGACGCTCAGGGGTGGAAGCACGAGTCTCAGGCTCTCAACTCCCAGTCAAGGACTGTGTCACCGCAGTGTAAGGAGCAGGAGCAGGCAGTGGGGAGCGTGGTAGCAGCGGCGGCTGTGACTGGTCTGCCGGTGGAAACAGTAACGGAGGAGTAATACCTGCCACAGGGAAGTCAGTAGCACCTGGCGGAAGACTGAGAAGGTGGCGAAGAGCACCAGCAGCTCCCGTACCTCCAGCACGAGAAGCTCCTCGAGCACTCCCAGCAGCACCTCCAGCACCAAGAGCACCAGCACCTCCAGTACCTCCAGTACCAGCAGCACCAAGAGCTCCAGGTCCTCCAGCACCAGCAGCACCTCCAGTACCTCCAGCACCAGCAGCACCTCCAGTACCTCCAGCACCAGCAGCAGGAGCAGCAGCTCCAGCACCTCCAGCACCTCCAGCACCAGCAGCACCAGCAGCTCCACGTCCTCCAGCACCAGCAGCACCTCCAGTACCTCCAGCACCGGCAGCAGGAACAGCACCTCCAGCACCAGCAGCACCAGCACCTCTAGCACCTCCAGCACCAGCAACTCCACGTCCTCCAGCACCAGCAGCACCTCCAGTACCTCCAGCACCAGCAGCAGGAGCAGCAGCTCCAGCACCTCCAGCACCTCCAGCACCAGCAGCACCAGCAGCTCCACGTCCTCCAGCACCAGCAGCACCTCCAGTACCTCCAGCACCGGCAGCAGGACCAGCACCTCCAGCACCAGCAGCACCAGCAGCTCCAGCACCTCCAGCACCAGCAGCTCCACGTCCTCTAGCACCAGCAGCACCTCCAGGACCTCCAGCACCAGCAGCAGGAGCAGCAGCTCCAGCACCTCCAGCACCTCCAGCACCAGCAGCTCCACGTCCTCCAGCACCAGCAGCACCTCCAGTACCTCCAGCACCAGCAGCAGGACCAGCAGCTCCAGCAGCTCCAGCACCTCCAGCACCCGCAGCACGTCCAGGAGTACCTCCAACACCACCGGGACCGAGCCCTCCACCACCAGGACTGCCACGCCAAACGATCCACGCACGGATCCACTCCGGCGAGGGCGTCTCAGGTGGACTGGACTGTCCAGCTCTTCGTCCTCCAGCAGGGTCACCCACAGCTCCACCGCAACTAGGAATCGCAACACCCCCAGAGTCAGCACCTCCAGGCGAAGCACCCCCAGAAACCTCACCCTCGGTCTCAGCACCCCCAGAACCCGCACCCTCGTTCTCAGCACCCCCAGAACCCGCACCCCCAGTGTCACCACCAACAGCAGCCCCAGGGTCCACAGCAACAGGCTGCTGAGGCGGCGAAGACGGCCGCGGCGGGAAACCAGGGGGGGTCTCCAAGCGAGGAGAGCGGGCAACCTCAAGCACAGTACCCCCATGCTCAGCACCAGCAGTCTCAGCTCCAGTGTCCACAGTAGCAGGCCACGGCGGCGGCGAAGACTGTCGAGGCGGAAAACCCGGGGGGGTCTCCAAGCGCGGAGAGCGGCGAGAGGCCGCCGTGTCGTCTGCGACGGGGTCACCCCCCTCAGCTGGGCCAGAGGAGTCAGAAGAGATCTCCACTGGCTCATCCAAGGGGGGTGGGTCTACCTGAGACACACCTGAGGGAGCAGGACCCTGCGGGGGGAGTGGGTCTACCGGGGGGGGGGATTGGTACCAGGAAGAGGGGTGCAAGGGGAACCGGGTGAGACGAGTGCGGGTGTAACTGGTAGAAACAGACCGACTCGTCAAAGGTGACGTCCTGGGAGGCGAAGACTCGACGCGAGGGCGGGTGGTAGAACTGCCACGGCGGGGCGTCAGTGGGGAAGCCAAGGAAGACGCAGCGGAGAGTGCGGGCGGAGAGCTTGCTCGCGGTGGTATCGCGAACAAGAGAGAGCGCGCCCCAGACCCGAAACACTGACGCATCGCCAGCCTTCCCCGTCCACCGGAGTGTGGGCGAGGTCTCTGGCTCCGAGACACGGGGCCAGAGGTTGAGCTGATGAGCAGCCGCATGGATCATGGAGGTACGAGCAACCTCCATGATCAAGCCAATGCGACGCTCAGCAATCCCATTCTGCTGAGGAGAGGCCGGAAGCGTGAACGTCTGGCGGATGCCCTCGTCTCGACAAAACCCTGCAAGGAGGTCAGAAGAGAACTCACCGCCCCTGTCAGAGTGCAGACGCAGGACTGGGAAGTCCTGCTGAAAACGCTTGTGCAGCTGGAGACGAGTAGCACGGATCCAGGGGATCAAAACACCGCTATCGTCCGCCTTGCGACGCAAGGGGAAGACTGTGGTGTAGCGTGTGTAGTCTTCAACAACCAACAGGAAGTAGCGCTCCTGACTCGTTCCACTGATGGGGGCCGGGCCCCACACATCCATGTGGAGAGTCTGCAGAGGAGCGGTGGTCGGAGGAAACTTGGAGGAGTGAGGAGCGGCGCGCTGCCGCCCCTCGACGCAAGGAAGACACGGCGGGGCAAGCGAGCGCGGAAGGGGGGGCAGGGACCTGGGAAGGCCCGAGACAAGGAGACGGGAGTGCATGCTGCGTAGACACTGCAGGGAGGGGTGACCAAGACGGTGGTGCCAGCGCTGAGTCTCGTGCGTGAGTACCCTGCACGAGCAGGACGCAGCTAACTGACCTGACCCAGCGACAGGACCAGACGCAGACACTCGACTCGACGCAGCCACCTGACCTGACTCAGCTACCCGTGCAGACGCAGTGGTCAGTGTGTACAGACCGGACCCAGGCTGACGAGTGAACGTAGCAAGGTGACGGCCAGTCCGTGAGCACGTACAGATCGCCACACGCTGTCCTCCAGGAACGAATGTGTCAACCCATACATCCTGGAGAACTGCGTTGCTCAACAAGTTCTTCGAGAACGCGGGGAGGTGGAGACCTGAGAGAGATCCGGAGGGGACTGCCGGACACGGGAGGGCAGTGGAGGCTCGCGCAACTACTGGGCCCCCAGTGGGGTCAGCCAGTGAGACTGAGACACTGCTTGAGTCAAGTGTGAAAGTGTGCAAGGCCTCAGCTGAGGCAGGAGCTGTGGCGGGAGACGCACGAGCACCTAAAGCTGCAGCAGACTCACTAGCACCTGGAGCGGCAGCAGACTCACTAGCACCTACTGCGGTAGCAGACTCACTAGCACCTAGTGCAGCAGCCTCGACAGAACCAGTGACACATCGCTGAGGAACCAACTCACTAAGCATCTGCGGGGAGAAGGTCTCCTGCTGACTCTGCTGCCGCCTCCGTGCAGTATGCAGAAAGCCAAATCCTCCACCACCTGGACGGGCTCGCTGAAGGACCCACTCGCGAAGCTGCTGAGGGGTGGGGTCGTCCGGGAGAGGCAGTGACCGCCGCTGTCCACCCCTAGCCGCTGCAACTGCCGTGATAGTGGCCATGACAGACAGTGACGGTCAGTAGTAGGTCCAGCACCTCCAGCACTAGCAGCACCTACAGTACTCCCAGTCGCACCTCCACCAGCAGCGGCAGCAGCACGAGCAGCAGCAGCAGCAGTAGCTGCAGCAGCTGTAGCAGCAGCAGGGCGGCTCGGTGGGGTTGGGCGGCGGCACCTCCAGCACTCCCAGCAGCACCTCCACCAGCAGCAGCAGTAGCACGAGTAGAAGTAGCAGCAGTAGTAGCAGCAGGGTGGCTGAGGCTGGGCAGCGCTGCTCGGCAGGGCACATCGCAGCAGTAGCAGCGTGTGCAGCAGCAGCGCGCGCTGGCATTTTTTTTTTTTTATTATTTATTAATTTTATAATTTAGGGTTGCGGGGCGCACTGGCGCGCGTAGCAGCGGGGCGCGCTGGCGCGCTTCGCAGTGGGGCACGCTGGGGCGCTGGGCTGCGGGGCGCGCTGGCGCGCTTAGCAGCGGGGCGCGCTGGCGCGCTGGGCTGCGGGGCGCGCTGGCGCGCTTAGCTGCGGGGCGCGCTGGCGTGCTGGGCTGCGGGGCGCACTGGCGCGCTAGGCTGCGGGGCGCGCTGGCGTGCTTAGCAGCGGGGCGCGCTGGCCTGCGTGGCGCGCTGGCCTGCGGGGCGCGCTGGCGCGTTTAGGGCTGCGGGGCGCGCTGCGTGCTTAGCAGCGGGGCGCGCTGGCGCGCTGGCCTGCGGGGCGTGCTGGCGCGTTTAGGGCTGCGGGGCGCGCTGGCCTGCGGGGCTGCTCGCGGGCAGAAGGGGCGCGCAGGGCAGGGGCTGCTCGCGGGCAGCAGGGGCGCTCGGGTCAAGGGCTGCTCGCGGGCAGCAGTGGCGCGCGGGGCAGGGGCTGCTCGCGGGCAGCAGGGGCGCTCGGGGCAGGGGCTGCTCACAGGCAGCAGTGGCGAGCGGGGCAGGGGCTGCTCGCGGGCAGCAGGGGCGCGCGGGGCAGGAGCTGCTCGCGGGCAGCAGGGGCGCGCGTGACAGCAGGGCAGCGCGCTAGGGCAGGCAGTGCAAGTAGCTGCAGGGCAGCGTGACACTGTGCGAGAGGGTTTAGGGCCCACCGATCAAGGGTGCTTACACTACTCTGAATACCATGTCAGAATCAACTGTGCAAGAATGAGTTGTATTGAGCAGGTGAAGATACAAGTACCAACCTTAAATGGGTTGTACCCTACATAGGCTAACCCACAACAGCCTACACAAGTACAAAAGTAGTTTGTCACGGGGTTGATCGCAGATAGTGTGTTGCAGCGGAAGTGTTGACCTCAGGTCAGAGTGAATGTAAATGACTGAGATTATTGAAACAAAACAAAAGCATACATAGGATTATATAATAGAACAGAGGGATACGAAACAACCTAGACTAGCCATGTACGGTACTCTAAGGGGTACATTCCCTTATTACAGTGAATTCAAACCCGTGCGGCGCAGGAACCCGTTTCGAACCTGTTCCCGCCTTTTTCACCTTGAATGATTCTGCCTGCGTCGGTCTTGATCTGACGGTGGCTGATGTCGCTTCGACTCTTCTGACTCCTCGACTTCATACTCGGTAGAGTCGGCTCCTGCGGCGTACAGGAATGTGTTCTCATAAAGTTCATATCTCAACAATTTTGCGCAAAATGCACGACAAACCATAACCTGTTTTTGCAAGTGTATAACAAAAACCACACTTTCAGACAAAGGGTAACAAACCATTTACAATGCCTAGGAAAGGGTAACTCCCAAGAAGCGGCCGCCAAAAGGGGCAGAAATGGCATTTTACCCCAATATTTTGGGCTGTGGTTGGGTCACAAAAGGGTTGTACTCCCTATAGAGTACCTCACAATAGTCTACCAAGCAATTATATAATTTGACACACCCCCCTAGGCCAAGTGAGGGGCATCAAAACGAGCAAGAGAGACAAATGGTAACGAGACCTCAAGGCAAGACAAGCAACTCAGGGTGGCACGACTAGCCAGCCTCTGAGACAAACGACCACAAGGCCAGTTAAAATTTTCATATATATATATATATATGTATATAAATAGAAAAAAATGCAGAGCAAGAAACAAGAGACAAGCCTACAACAAACAGGGGCCTGTCTAGACAAGGCCAAGCTGTGAACAGTGTCAAAACATATTTGTATGTTCTTAGTTCTGCTAGGCTACAGTGAGGTGCTCAGTATAGAGTACAACCCCAGTTAGGGTTTCATACTTGTACCCACATGTTGCTAGTCATTCATCATTCCTCTTCACAGATTCTGACATGGTATCAGAGCAGGTCCCTTCGTAGGACCGCTCCGTTAGGGCCCACCAACCGTACGTACTGCCCCAGGAGCTGCTGCCGTCGTGCGCTGCCCTGCTCGCCGCGTGCTGCCCTGCTCGCCGCGCGCTGCCCAGCTCGCCGCGCGCTGCCCTGCCCGCCGCACGCTGCCCTGCTTGCTGCGCGCAACCCTGCCTTGCGCTCTGCCCGCTTGCTGCCCTGCCCTGCAGCCCGAGCGCCGCCCTGCCCTGCAGCCCGCACGCCGCCCTGCCCTGCAGCCCGCGCGCCACTCTACCCTGCAGCCCGCGCGTCGCCCTGCCCTGCAGCCCGCGCGTCGCCCTGCCCTGCAGCCCGCGCGTCGCCCTGCCCTGCTGCCCGCGCGTCGCCCTGCCCTGCAGCCCGCGCGTCGCCCTGCCCTGCAGCCCGCGCGTCGCCCTGCCCTGCAGCCCGCGCGTCGCCCTGTCATGCAGCCCGCGCGTCGCCCTGCCCTGCAGCCCGCGCGTCGCCCTGCCGTCCAGCCCGCGCGTCGCCCTGCCATGCAGCCCGCGCGTCGCCCTGCCCTGCAGCCCGCGCGTCGTCCTGCCCTGCAGCCCGCGCGTCGCCCTGCCCTGCAGCACGTGCGTCGCCCTGCCCTGCAGCCCGCGCGTCGCCCTGCCTGCAGCCCGCGCGTCGCCCTGCCCTGCAGCCCGCGCGTCGCCCTACTCTGCTGCCCGCGCGTCGCCCTGCCCTGCAGCCCGCGCGCCGCCCTGCCCTGCAGCCCGCGCGCCACTCTACCCTGCAGCCCGCGCGTCACCCTGCCCTGCAGCCCGCGCGTCGCCCTGCCCTGCAGCCCGCACGTCGCCCTGCCCTGCTGCCCGCGCGTCGCCCTGCCCTGCAGCCCGCGCGTCGCCCTGCCCTGCAGCCCGTGCGTCGCCCTGTCGTGCAGCCCGCGCGTCGCCCTGCCCTGCAGCCCGCGCGTCGCCCTGCCGTCCAGCCCGCGCGTCGCCCTGCCATGCAGCCCGCACGTCGCCCTGCCCTGCAGCCCGCGCGTCGCCCTGCCCTGCAGCCCGTGCGTCGTCCTGCCCTGCAGCCCGCGCGTCGCCCTGCCCTGCAGCACGTGCGTCGCCCTGCCCTGCAGCCCGCGCGTCGCCCTGCCTGCAGCCCGCGCGTCGCCCTGCCCTGCAGCCCGCGCGCCGCCCTGCTCTGCTGCCCGCGCGTCGCCCTGCCCTGCAGCCCGCGCGTCGCCCTGCCGTGCAGCCCGCGCGTCGCCCTGCCGTGCAGCCCGCGCGCCGCCCTGCCCTGCAGCCCGCGCGTCGCCCTGCCCTGCAGCCCGCGCGCCGCCCTGCCTTGCAGACCGCGCGCTGCCCTGCCCTGCAGCTCGCGCGTCGCCCTGCCTTGCAGCCTGCGCGCTGCCCTGCCCTGCAGCCAGTGCACTGCCCTGCCACTACAGCGACTACCGCTACTACTACAGCTGCAGCTACAGCAGTCGCTTCTGATGCCCTTGCGCCGCTGCTACTGACTGCCATTGCCTGTCATGGCCACTGTCACGGCCGTAGCAGCGTCTGTCGGTAGACAACAGCGGCTGCCTCACCCGGATACTCTATCGCCGCAGCAGCTTCGTGAGTGGGTTATTCAGCGAGGCCGTCCTGGTGGTGGAGGATATGTTCCTGGAGGTACTCGACAGCAGCGGCAGTCTCGTAGCCGGGAGACTCTCTCGCCACAGCAGCTTCGTGAGTGGGTTATTCAGCGAGCCAGTGCTGGTGGTGGAGGTTTTGGTTTTACCCATCCTAGACAGCAGCGGCAGCAGCGTCAGCAGACGACCCTCTCGCAGCAGCAGCTTTGCGAGGTGGTTTCTCAGCGATGCGTCCCAGGTTGTATAGAGGCTGCTGCTCTAGGTGCTAGTGAGTCTGCTGCCGCTCTAGGTGCTAGTGCGTCTGCTGCCACAGGTGCTAGTGAGTCTGCTGCCTCAGCTGACGCCTTGCACACTTTCACACTTGACTCTGGCGCGTCTCGTTGCTTCTTTCGTGATTGCACCACTTGCTGCACCTGTCCCAGTCTCACTGGCTGACCCCTCTGGGGGCCTCGTCGTCGCGCGAGCCTCCACTGTCCTCCCGTGTCCGGCAGTCCCCTCCGGCTCTCTTTCAGGCCTCCACCTCCCCTCGTTCTTGACGAACTTGGCGAGCAAAGCAGTCCTTCAGGATGTTTGGGTTGATGCCTTTACCCCTGGAGGGCAGCGTGTGGCGATCTGTACGTGCTCACGGACTGGCCGTCACCTTGCTACGTTCACTCGGCAGCCTGGGTCCAGTCTGTACACCCTGACCACTGCGTCTGCACATGTGGATGCGTCAGGTCAGGTGGCTGCGCCGAGTCAGGTGTCTGCGTCTGGTCAGTTCGCTGCGTCGTGCTCGTGTCGGGTACTCTCCCACCAGACTCTTCTCTGGCACCGCAGACTCGGTCACCCCTCTCTGCCACGTCTCCGCAGCATGCACTCCCGTCTCCTTGTCTCTGGCCTTCCCAGGTCCCTGCCCCCCCTCCCGCGCTCGCCTGCCCCGCGTCCTTACGTCGAGGGGCTTCCTTGCGTCGAGGGGCGGCAGCGCGCCGCTCCTCACTCCTCCTCGTTTCCTCTGACCACTGCTCCTCTGCAGACTCTCCACATGGATGTGTGGGGCCCGGCCCCCGTCTGTGGGACGGACCATGAGCGCTACTTCCTGCTGGTCGTTGACAACTACACGCGCTACACCACGGTCTTCCCCTTGCGTAGAAAGGCGGACGTCAGCGGTGTTTTGATCCCCTAGATCCGCGCTACTCGTCACCAGCTGCGCGAGCGGTTTCGGCGGGACCTTCTAGTCCTGCGTCTACACTCTGACAGCGGTGGTGAGTTCTCTTCCGGCCTCCTTGCGGGGTTCTGTCGAGACGAGGGCATCATCCAGTCGTTCACGCTTCCGGCCTCTCCGCAGCAAAATGGGATTGCTGAGCGTCGCATTGGCTTGATCATGGAGGTTGCTCGTACCTCCATGATCCATGCGGCTGCTCCCCATTTTCTGTGGCCGTTTGCGGTCCGATACGCCGCGCATCAGCTCAACCTCTGGCCACGTCTCTCTTTGCCAGAGACCTCGCCCACACTCCGTTGGACAGGAAAGGTCGGCGATGCGTCGGCTTTTCGGGTCTGGGGCGCGCTCTCCCTTGTTCGCGATACCACCGCGAGCAAGCTCTCTCCTCGCACTCTCCGCTGCGCCTTCCTGGGCTTCCCCACCGACGCCCCGCCGTGGCAGTTTTACTACCCTCGCTCGCGTCGCGTGTTCTCCTCCCAGGACGTCACCTTTGACGAGTCGGTCTGTTTCTACAGGCTGCACCCGCACGCGTCCCACCCGGTCCCCCTGGCGCCTCTCATCTGGTACCAGTTCCCCCCCCGGTAGACCCCCTCCCCCCACAGGGTCCTGCTCCCTCAGGTGTGTCTCAGGTAGACCCACCCCCCTTGGTTGAGCCTTTGGAGATCTCTTCTGACTCCACTGGCCCGGCTGAGGGGGGTGACCTTGCCGCTGACGACACGGCGGCCACTCGTCGCTCTCCACGCTTGGAGACCCCTCCTGGTTTTCCGCCTCGACCGTCTTCACCACCTCTGCAGCCTGTAGCTGTGGACACTGGTGCTGCTGGGGGTGGTGACACTGGGGGTGAGGACGCAGGAGGTGCTGGTCCTGGGGGTGCTGAGACAGGGGGTGCTGAGACTGGGGGCGCTGAGACTGGGGATGCTGGTTCTGGGGGTGCTGAGACTGGGGGTGCTGCGAGTCCTAGTGGTGGAGGGGCCGTGGGTGCTCCTGCTGCAGGTCCTGGTGTTGGACAGCAGCGCCCTAGTCGACTCGAGACACTCTCACCGCAACAGCTTCGTGAGTGGGTCGTTCGGCGAGGCCGCTCTGGTGCTGGAACTTGGAGTTACCTAGACGCTAGAGGTGCTGGAGGTGCTGGAGGTACTGCAGGTGCTGGAGCTGCTGGTGCTGGAGGTATTGCTGGAGGTGCTGCAGGTGCTGGAGCTACTGGTGCTCGAGGTGCTGGAGCTGCTGGTGCTGGAGGTGCTACTAGAGGTTCTGCTGGAGCTGGAGGTGCTGGAGCTGCTGGTGCCGGAGGCACTGGAGCTGGTGGTACTGGAGGTGCTGGAGCTGCTGGTCCTGGAGGTGCTCGTCCTAGAGGTGCTGGAGCTGCCGGAGCTGGTGGTGCTGCGGGTGCTGGAGGTGCTACTAGAGGTGCTGGAGCTGGAGGTACTGGAGGTGCTGGATCTGCTGGTTCTGGAGGTGCTCGTACTAGAGGTGCTGGAGCTGCCGGAGCTGGTGGTGCTGCTGGTGCTGGAGGTGCTGGAGTTGGTGGTACTGGAGGTGCTGGAGCTGCTCGTCCTAGAGGTGCTGGAGCTGCCAGAGCTGGTGGTGCTGCTGGTGCTGAAGGTGCTACTAGCGGTGCTGGAGCTGGAGGTACTGGAGGTACTAGAGGTGCTGGAGTTGCCGGAGCTGGTGGTGCTGCCGGTGCTGGAGGTGCTACTGGAGGTGCTGAGGCTGCTGACGGTACGGGTACTGCGCCGAGCCGACCGTTTTTCTACCCGCAGCTGCAGTCGTCCCTGCCGCCGCCTGACTCGGCCCTTCGCCAGGTTCTTAGTCTCCCGTCTTCCACTAGCCTCACTCCACCTCTCCTGTGTCCACTGCCAGACCAGTCTCAGCCACAGCTACTGCCTGGCTCCCCGCTACCAGCTCCTGCTCCTCACTCTGAGGTGACTGAGTCCTTGACTGAGCGTCGTGAGCCCGAGACTCGTGCTTCCACACCTGTTCGTGCTCGTCGTGTTGCCCGTCCTCGTCCTCCTGCTGTCCCAGGCACTCAGGGTATGGCACTTTGTCCTTCCTTCTGCCTGAGCCTCTCGCGTCCTCTCTTCCGCACGTTCCTGACCCTGAGTCTGACCCTGCTTGTGCTGCCAGTCCTACTGTCACTCGTCTCCTCGCTACTGTCGTCACTGACCCTGACTTTGAGTCTACTGCTGTGTTTGCCCTAGTCACTGAGCTAGTTGACTTTGCTGCTACACGTCGTCTCGACTACGTCGCGAGTCTTGTTACTGAGTCTGAGTCTGTCTGTCCTCCGTCCCTCGGGGGTGAGCCTGCCCTTAGCAGTGACGTCCTTGAGGACAGACAGTTTGAGCTTGAGTGTCTTGCGGCCGCCTTACCTCGTTTCGCATCCATGCTGCTTTGCCCTGAGGGAGACCCGGATGCACTTGACATCCCTACCCCGCGCTCTTACGCTGAGGCGATTGCAGGTGAGTACTCTCAGTGGCAGACAGCCATGGACGCAGAGGTGGCTTCCTGGAAGTCCACAGGCACCTACGTTGACGAGGTTCCTCCTCTTGGGGCGAACATCGTCGATGGCATGTGGATTTTCAGGGTGAAGCGACCACCAGGTTCTCCACCTGCCTTCAAGGCTCGTTACGTTGCTCGAGGCTTCAGTCAGCGACAGGGGGTCGACTTCTTCCATACCTACTCCCCCACCCCGAAGATGACCACTCTTTGGGTGTTGCTGCACGTTGCAGCATAGCGTGACTACGAGCTGCACTCCCTCGACTTCTCCACAGCTTTCTTGCAGGGCAGCCTTCACGAGGAGATCTGGTTGCGCCGCTCACCTGGCTTCACTGGGTCGTTTCCTGCGGGTACCCAGTGGAGCCTCCGGCGGCCAGTCTACAGTCTCCGCCAGGCGCCCCGCGAGTGGCACGACACACTGAGGACGACACTTGCGGCTCTTGGGTTTGCCCCCTCCTCTGCTGAACCGTCGCTCTTTCTACGCACCGACACTACTCTGCCGCTGTTCTACGTTCTCGTGTACGTGGACGACTTGGTTTTTGCTACTGCTGACACTGAGGGACTGGCCCTAGTGAAGGCGGAGCTGCAGGAGAGATACACCTGCACTGACCTGGGTGAGCTGCGGAGCTATCTTGGCTTGCAGATTACCCGGGACGGAGCACGGTGCACCATCACCCTGACGCATTCTCACATGGTGCACCAGGTCCTTCAGCGCTTCGGCTTCACGTGGTCCTCGCCACAGCCCACTCCTCTGCCTACTGGCCACTCGCTCTCAGCTCCACCTTCGGACGAGTCCGTAGAGCCGAGTGGTCCGTGTCCAGAGCTTGTGGGTTGCCTCATGTACCTGATGACGTGCACACGACCTGACCTCGCGTACCCTCTCAGCCTTCTGGCTCGCTACGTGGCTCCTGGTAGACACCGAAAGGTGCACTGGGATGCTGCAAGTACATCGGGCATGGGGCTCGTGCTTGGAGGACGGGGTTCAGTGGTACTCACAGGACACTCCGACGCTTCTGGGGCCGACGACCAGGCGACTCAGAGTTCGTCACAGGGGTACACCTTCAGTCTTGGCTCTGGTTCTGTCTTGTGGAGGTCCACTCGTTATTCTTCTGTGTTTGGTTCCAGCTGTGAGGCTGAGATCTACGCTGGGGCTATGGCTGCACAGGAGCTACGCTGGCTGACCTACCTGCTGACCGACTTGGGGGAGCGGCCTCGTTCTCCTCCAGTTCTGTATGTTGACAACAAGGCCATGCTTGCCTTGTGTCACGAGCAGAGACTGGAGCACAGAACGAAGCACATTGCTCTTCGCTACTTCCTTGCTCGAGAGCTGCAGCAGCGTGGTCAGCTTCGCCTTTCCTACGTGGCCTCTCGGGCCAACACTGTTGATGTCTTCACCGAGGCCCTTGGGTCTGGTGATCATCTGCGCTTTTGCACTGCTCTTGGGCTTCTGCCCGTTCTGCCTCACCTGCTTGTCTCTTGACCTTGCACTTGTTGTATACTGATATCTATATTTATATTTGCATGTTTCCTCTTGCTAGGTTGTGATCAGTATACTGCCTTGCTATTATACCTCTGCATGTGAACTGGCCTTGTGGCCGCTTGCTTGTGCTCAGAATGAGTGGTGATCTTGAGATCCACCCTGGGCTTTGCTTTGCTTTGTTCTCTTGCCTGACTGGTCTTGTGACCGTTTGTTGTCTTGGCTATCCCTCACTTTGCCTAGGGGGGTGTGTCAAAACATATTTGTATGTTCTTAGTTCTGCTAGGCTACAGTGAGGTGCTCAGTATAGAGTACAACCCCAGTTAGGGTTTCATAGTTGTACCCACATGTTGCTAGTCATTCATCATTCATTTTCACATATTTTGACAAACAGAACCTGTGGTGATAATCAGGCGGAAGAGCCTTTGTGAAAATGTACGCTGTGTTGGCTGCTGAGGCCACAAAGTCCAAGCGTGCTTGGCGCGTCGCTGTAGCTCTCTCAGCAGGAAGTACCGCAGATGGATGTGTTCACTCTGCTCTGTAGTCAAGGCTCTCGACACAGGAGAATCATGGCCTTGTTGTCAGCAAACAATGTCGGTGCAGAGCTAGGCCGCTCACCTAGGTCAGTGAACAAGAAGGTCAAGCCAGAGGAGCTCCTGAGCCCAAGTTGAAACTGAACATGGTATCAACCTGCTGGCTATTCACAATCTTGACATGGTTTCATACGCTAGGTTAGGATCGATCCTAGATCCTAGGCCCGTTATTGCCCGCGCGCCCTACCCAGTGCGCCCCTGCCCTGCACTCTGCCCTGCCTCGCGCGAACCTGCTGCATGAGCGCAGCCCTGCTGCCCGAGCGCCCCTGCTGCCCGTGCGCACTGCTGGCTGCGCGCGCCTGCTGCCCGCGAGCCCTGCTGCCCGCGCGCCCTGCTGCCCGCGTGCGCCTGCTGCACGCGCGTCGCTGCCGCCCGCGCGCGCTTGCTGCCTGCGCACGCCTGCTGCCCGCAAGCCCCTGCTGCCCGCGCGCCCTGCTGCCCGCGCGCGCCTGCTGTCCGCGCGCCTCTCCTGCCCGCGCGCGCCTGCTGCCCGCGCGCGCCTACTGCCTGTGCGCGTCTGCTGCCCACGCGCCCCTGCTGCCCGCGCGCCTGCAGCAGGTGCAGTTGCAGCCGCCGCTGCAGGAGATGGCAGAGGTGGAGCCACACTCGGAGCAGCAGGAGCAGCAGCAGGGGCAGGTGCCGCTGCAGCAAATGCCAGAGGAGGCGTAGCTGCAGCGACTGAGCGGCCTGCCCGACCCAGCACCTGCACGCTTGGTCCGTGGTCCCCTACCGTCCCATCATGTTTCCCTTATCCACTCCCTTTCCTCGTCCCCGTGGACTCGTCGTGCTCTCCTCAGCCGTGCTGTGTCTCCAGAGCCTCGTCGGTCTCGTTACCGTGCTGACTGCCCGTTTCACCTTGTTCTCCGCTCTCGTGTTCCACCTCCTCCGATCCTCCCGTAGCCTCCTGAGTTGTCCCTTACTGTGTTCCCCGACCCGTTCTCCGACTACCTCCGTGCCTCCCACCCGACTGCCCCCCCATTGTCAGTCTCAGCTCTTGTTACCACTGTCAGTGCCTTTGCATCGTCACACCGCCTTAACTACGCCGCCCACCCTGGTGAGCGGCACTACCATTCTCCGTGCACTGGGGGTGCTCCTATCTTTCCCCTGGAGGCCCTGGAGGGCCGGAAGTTCGAGCTTGGTTTCCTTGCGGCCACTGTTCCTCATCTCTGCACCATGCTCCTTGCCCCCGAGGGGGATCCATACGCCCTTGACTCCCCGATCCCTCGCACTCATGCGGAGGCGGTCTCGGGACCTTACGCTTCGTACTGGATAGCAGTTGAGGAGGCAGAGATGGCATCTTATTATCAGAATCCCAACCACTAGACCATTGGGATAAAAGGGCTTGTTAAGTAGCGGGTCAGTACGCCCATAACCCCCCAGGCCAGCGAGCCTGTAACCCTTCCCTAGGATCAATCGGGCATCCCCAGTGTTGGTTTTCAGACACTATAGGTCCACAGGCACCTACGTCGATGCAGTCCCACCACCCAGGGCGAATGTCGTCAGTGGCATGTGGCTCTACAAGGTGAAGCGGCCGCCTGGAGCACCACCGGTGTTCAAGGCGCGCTACGTGGCGAGAGGCTTCAATCACCGAGGCTTCAATCCTTGTAAAAAGTGGCCAGTGGTGCCCAAGTCGCACCGTTTGTGCAGGAGGCAACAGGCTCGTCCAACGGGAAAGGGGTGACTACACCGAGGTCGTGGAGGTGACTGACACCCACCAAGTTCCTGGAAAACGAGGGGGTGTAGTAACCTGTAAGGACCCCAGAGGGGGCCGCCGGACACGTGAGAGTGGTGGTGTAGTGAGCTACGATAGGTCCCACTGTGGGGTCAGCCAAGGTGACAGTGACTGGAGTGCGCAGTGGTGTAAGATCCATGCAGTCGCGGAAGAAACAACTGGACGCCCCAGAGTAGAGGGTGAACGATAGAGGCGCAGTCGCTGAGGTCGAACCCATGCCAGCGACAAAGGCTGGGGCTAGGCTAGCGACAGCTGCGCGACTCCCACACAAGGACCCTCAGAGGTACCTAGGCTAGAAACTACACAAGCACCAAGACTAGAATCACAAGTCTCAACAGCAGCTGCAGCTCCCACGTACCGGTGTGCGTACTAGCCGTGTCCGACAGGATTCCGCTGTGGAGGCTGCCGCTGGCGCTGCTGCAGAACCTGCAGCTGCTGCTGCTGCTGCTGCTGCTGCGGTGGCCATTGTTGCTGCCGCGGCCACTGGTGTTGTGGCCACTGGTGCTGCTGCCACTGCTGCTGCTACTACGGCCACTGCTGCCACGGTCACTGCTGCTGCTGCGGCCACTGGTGCTGCTGCCACTGCTGCTACTGTGGCCACTGCTGCTGCTGCCGCTGTCGCCACATCGACATGGCACGCTAGTACGGAGATAGGGGCCACTCGAGGCAGCAGTACGAGTGGTAGGACGGCCTAAGCTGGTGCTGGCACGACTGAAGGCGGCCTAAGCTGTTGCTGCTGCGCTAGACGCGGGTGCTGGCGCATGATGGCGCTTCATACCAATGGCTAGTGCTGGCTCCATTTTTTTTTTTTTTTTTTTTATAATTTTGTTAAATAAATTATGCAGGGTGCGGGCGGCCAAGATAAGGGACGCGGGCGGCGTAGGAAAGGGGCGCGCGCGACAGCGTGTGCGCGGCTACGCGCGTGCGATCGCGTGGGCGCGACTGCGTGTGCGGCCTGTGTGCGCGCGATTGCGTGTGCGAAGTTGCGTGCGCGCGGCTACGTACGTGTTGGCCCTACAGGGAGCGCGCGGGCAGGTCCCGCGAGGGGAGGGGGGGGGGGGGGGGGGGGGGGGGGGGGGGGGGGGGGGGGGGGGGGGCTACGGGACGGACGAAGGGCCGTGCTACGGGACGGACGAAGGGCCGTGCTACGGGACTGACAAAGGGCCCACGGGGGGCCGCGCTACGGGACGAACTAAGACCCGCGGGGGCCGCGCTACGGGACGAACTAGGGCCCGCGGGGGGGGGGGGGCGTGCTATGGGACCGACGAAGGGCCCGCGGGGGCCGCGCTACAGGACGAAATAAGGCCCGCGGGGGGTCGTGCTACGGGACGAACTAAGGCCCGTGGGGGGGCTGCGCTACGGGACGGACGAAGGGCCCGCGGGGGCCGCGCTACGGACGAACTAAGGCCCATGGGGGGGGCGCGCTACGAGACGGACGAAGGGCCACGGGGTGACGGGACCTGCCGAGGGCGCTACGGGCAACGGGCAGCGAACGGGTGGCGAACGGACGGCGAACAGACGGCGGACGGGCGGCTAACGGGCGGCTACCGAGCGGCTTACGGGTGAAACCCTAAAACGAGCGAGCCAACAGACGGCGAGCTCGCTACGGGCGGCTATCGAGCAACGATCGGACGGAAGCCTAAAATGAGCGAGCTACGAACGGGGAGTGCGGAGGTGGGCCCATGGGAACGAACTAAGCTGTATACCATGTCAAAGAGAGAACCGGAAGAATTAATGACTAGAACGAATTGATACAAGGAAACATATAGCAAACCCTAAATGGGGTTTTACCCTCTACTGCATAACTCACTGTAACACCTAGACTAGGCTAACAAAACTATAACAAGTATAGTTTGACACTACGTGGCGACAGGCTTTAGTCAGCGAGAGGGGGTAGACTTCTTCCAGACCTTCGCTCCTACCCCGAAGATGACCACTCTTCGGGTGCTGCTGCACGTTGCAGCCCAGCGCGACTACGAGTTGCAACCTTGGAATTCTCCACAGCTTTCCTTCAGGGGAGCCTGCACGAGCAGATCTGGCTGCGGCGTCCGCCTGGCTTCACCGCCTCTTTCCCTCCTGGGACCCAGTGGCAGCTCCCCGCAAGTGGCACGACACGCTTCGCACGACCCTTGCAGCACACTTGCTTTCTTTCCGTCGTCTACTGACCCGTCACGGTTCGTTCGCCATGACTCGACCCCGTTCTTTGTTCTGGTTTATGTCGACGACCTGGTCTTCGCCACTCCCAACCGGACAGCACTGGCCTCCGTGAAGGAGGATCTGCAGAGGAGACACACTTGCACTGACCTTGGTGAGCTGCACCGCTACCTCGGCCTGCAGATCACCAGAGATATGGCAGCTCGCACCATTACGCTGACGCAGTCGCATATGGTCGAGCAGATCCTCACGCGGTTTCGCTTCCCATTCTCCAAGGTACAGCTTACCTCTCTTGTTGTGGATCATGCACTCACGGCTCCACCTTCGGACGAGTCATTTGAGTCCAGTGGTCCTTATTCTGAGTTGGTGGGTGTCTCATGTACCTGATGACCAGTACTCGCCAGACTAGGCTTTCCCTCTCAGTGTCCTGGCTTGCTTTGTTGCGCCTGGGAGACACCGACCTTCTCACTGGTCATCTGCTAAGAGGGTGCTGTTGTATGTGGCGAGCACATCAGGCATGAGACTCTTCCTTGGAGGGAATTAGTCAGTTACACTCACAGGTTTCTTTGACTCGTCGTACACGGACGGTGGCCACACGTATAGGTCTTCACAGGGTTACTGCTTCAGCCTTGGGACCGGACCTGTCTCGTGGAGGTCGACTCGGGCGTCGTCCGTCGCTAGCTCCAGCTGTGAGGCAAAGGTGTACGCTGCGGCTATGGCCGCCCAGGAGCTTCGCTGGCTGTCTTTCCTCCTCACCGACCTTGGTGAGCGGCCTCGCTCTCCCCCAGTCTTCTTCGCTGACAACAGGTCTGCTGTCCTGTTGTGCAAGGAGCCTCGACTGGTTGGGAAGGTGAAGCACATCCAACTTTGTTACTTCATTCTGCGAGAGTTACAGCAGCGTGGCTAGGCTCGTGTTATTCGTGTGATCTCTGAGGCCAACACTGCAGATATTTTCACCAAGGCGTTGCCGCCTACCACCAGCGTTTCTGAACCCAGCTGGGCCTTGTGCCTGCCCGTCCTCACTTGCTTACGTAGAGATGCCTGTCTTGCTTGTCTTGTACTCTTGCATCTCTTATACTTGCTATATACTTGCATGTGGACTGGCCTTGTGGCCTCTTGCTTGTTCTCGGACTGCATAGTGATCTTGAGATCCACCCCGAGATTTGCTTTATTCTTGTGGACTGGTCTTGTGACCGTTGCTTGTTCTTGCTGATTGGTCTTGTGACCCTTGCTCTCAGACTGCGTGGTGATCTTGAGATCCACCCTGAGATCCATGTGTTGCTTTCCGCATGACTACCGTCACCTAGACTATGGGGGTGTATCAACATATATTTTATATGTTGTGTTTCGTCTAGGTGTTACTTTCTGTTTCCTAGGGTTAGGGTTAGGTTTCATATATACTTGCGGTATTTTCCCTTTCTAGTCATTCATTCATATTGCAACAACCCAGTATTACACGCTACCAGACTCTCCGCAGCAAAATAGGGTAGGTGAGCGACGCATTGGCCTGGAAATGGAGGTTGCCCGGACCTCCATGTGCCATGCCGGTGCCCCCCAGTTCCTTTGGCCCCAGGCAGTCCGCTACGCCGCCCACCAGCTGAACCTGTGGCCCAGTGACGGCGGACTTTCTTTGGACAGGGTCCTGGGGTGTAGCAGCTGACTACTGCGTCTGGGGTTCTCTAGCTCACGTTCGCGCCCTGGCGCGAACAAGTTGTCTGCTCGCACCCGTGCCTGTGTCTTTCTTGGCTTCCCTATGGACGCCTTCGGCTGGGCGTTCTACAACCCGGTCACCTACTAGTTCTTCAGTTCCAAGGACGTCACTATTGACGAGTTAGTATGTTACTATAGGAGTTGTCACCACTGCGGTACTGAAGTCTTTTCCTCTCCGCTGTTCCTCACCCCCGTGCACCCCCCCAGTTGCCCCGGTAGCCCCCGCCCCCTCGCGTCCTGCCCCAGGTGTGTCACACGTCACACCGCAGTCGTCTTCCCCGCAGCGTCCAGTCCCTGTCGTTTCTGGGGGTGCGGGAGGTGCAGCTGCGGAGGGTGCGGGTCCTGGGGCTGCTGGAGCTGGTGGTGACGGCTCTGGGGGTACAGGGAGTGTGGGTGTGGAGGCCCTTCATGTGGAGGACACGGCAGCCTCGAGTCTGCGGCCCCGCCCTGCCTCACCTCCTGGCTTCCCGTCGGTCCCGCAGTTCCCTCCTCGTTCCTCTCTGCAGCCGGTCGCTGCAGAGTCTGGGGGTGTTCCTGCAGGAGGTACTGGAGGCCCTGAGGGTGTTGCTAGTAGAGACACTTGCTCTGGGGGTGTTGGAGCTAGAGGTACATCCTGTGTGGCACCCGCACAGCCTACCGTACGTTACCTGACGCGTGAGCAGAGTCGTGGCCAATTGGAGAGGGAGGAGGAGGAGCGGTTTGCAAGGGTAGAGGAGGAGCCACACCCCCAGCAGCAGGTTCAGTTGCAGCCACAACAGGAGAGGTTAGAGGAGGAGCCATGGCCGCAGCAGTAGGTGCAGTTGCAGGCGCAGCAGGAGAGGGTAGAGGAGGAGCCACACTCGCTGCAGCAGGTTCAGTTTCAGCCACAACAGGAGATGGTAGAGGAGGAGCCATGGCAGCAGCAGCAGGTGCAGTTGCAGCCGCAACAGTGGAGGGTAGAGGAGGAGCCACACCCGCAGCAGCAGGTTCAATTGCAGCCACAGCAGGAGAGGATAGAGGAGGAGCCACGGCCTCAGCAGCAGGTGCAGTTGCAGCTGCAGCAAGAGAGGGTAGAGAAGGAGCCACAGCCGGAGCACATGTCGGGGCAGTAGGCGCCAGAGGAGGCGGAGCAGCCGCGACTGCGAGACCTGCCCGACCCAGCACCTGCACGCTTGGTCCGTGGTCCCCTACCGTCTCCTCCCGTTCCCCTTGTTCAGTCACTTTCCTCGTCCCTGTGGTCCCGTCGTTCTCCTCTCAGTCGTGATGTGTCCTAATAGCCTCGTTGGTCTCGGTACCGTGCAGACGGCCCGTTTCACCTTGTTCTCCGCTCTCGTGTTTCACCTCCTCCGGTCCTTCTGTCTCTTCATGTGTCGTCCCTTCCTGTCCCACCCGCTCCGGCTTCCGACTCTCGTCGTACCGCCCATCATGTTATCTCACGTGTGCTGTCCTTGTTGGTCACACACCCGACTGCCCCTCCGTCGTCTGTCTCGGCTCTTGTATTTGATGTTGCTGACTTTGCCTCTTCCCTCCACTTTGAGTACGACGCTCACCTGGTGAGCAGCCCTGCTCATTCTCCGTCCTCTGGGAATGTTCCTGTCTTTCCCTTGTAGGTCCTGGAGGACGGGCAGTTCGAGCTTGGTTTCCTCGTGGCCGCTGTTCCTCACCTCTGCGCCCTGCTGCTTGCCCCTGCGGGGGATCCATGTTGAGAACTGAACGAAAGAATGAATGACTAGAAACAAGCAGTAGAAGGTAACATATAACAAACCCTAAAGGGGGTTGTACCCTCTATAGCATAACTCACTGTAACACCTAAACTATATTAACAAACTATAACAATTATAGTTTGACACACCCCTATACTCTAGGTGACAGTAGTCCTGTGGAAAGCAACACATATATTTCAGAGTGGGCCACGAAGTCACACCACAGTCTGAGAGCAAGGGTCACGGAACCAGTCAACAAGAACAAGAAATGGTCACAAAACCAGTCCACAAGCAGGTATATAGCAAATATGGTGAGATGCAAGAGTACAAGACAAAGCATCTCTACGCAAGCAAGTGAGGGCCAGTAGACACAAGGCCTAACTGGGTGCAGAAACGCTGGTGGTCAGAAGGCGGCAACGCCTTGGTGAAGATATCTGCACTGTTGGCCTCAGAGACCACACGGACAACACGGCCCTGGCCACACTGCTGCAACTTGGGAAGAAGGAAGTATCAAATCTGGATGTGCTTCGCCTTCCCAACCAGTCGAGGCTCCTTGCACAACAAGACAGCAGACCTATGGTCAGCGAACAAGACTGGGTTAGAGCGAGGCCTCTCACCAAGGTCGGTGAGGAGGAAAGACTGCCAACGAAGCTCCTGGGTGGCCATGGCCGCGGCGTACACCGCTGCCTCACAGCTGGAACTAGCGACGGACGACGCTCGAGTAGACCTCCACAAAACATCACCTTTCCCGAGGCTGAAGGAGTACCACTGTGTAGACCGCAGCGTCTGAGTGTCGCCCGCCCACGACGAGTCCAAGTAACCTGTGAGTGTCACTGGCTGCCACCCTCCGAGGACAAATCCCATGCCTGATGTACTCGCCACATATTTCGCCACCCTCTTAGCAGCCAACTAGTGGGAAGGTCGGCGTCTCCTCGGCGCAACAAACCACGCAAAAACGTTGTGAGGGAAAGCGAGGCCTGGGCAAGTAGATGTCATGAGGTACATGAGACAACCTACCAACTAAGGATATGGACCACTGGACTCAAATGAGTCGTCCGAAGGTGGAGCCGTGAGCACATCATCCACAACAAGAGGGGTGAGTTGTACCTTGGAGAACGGGAAGCGAAACCGCGTGAGGATCTGCTCGACCATATGCGACTGCGTCAGCGTAATGGTGCGACCTGCCCTGTCCCTGGTGATCTGCAGGCTGAGAAGCACTGCAACATACCAAGGTCAGTGCAAGTGTGTCTCCTCTCCAGTTCCTCCTTCACGGAGGATAGTGTGCGTCGGTCGGGAGTGGCAAAGACCAGGTCGTCAATGTAAACTACAACAAAGAACGGGGTAGAGCCACAACGGACAAAAAGTGACGGGTCGGCAGACGACGAAAAGAAGTCAAGCGCTGCAAGAGTCGTGCGAAGCATATCATGCCACTCACGGGGAGCCTGGCACAGGCAATAGACCGGTCGACGCAGCTGCCACTGGGTCCCAGCAGGGAAAGAGCCAGTGAAGCTAGGCGGACGACGCAGCCATATCTGCTCGTGCAGGCTCCCCTGAAGGAACGCTGTGGAGAAGTCCAAGGAGTGCAAGTCGTAGTCGCGCTGGGCTGCAATATGCGGCAACCCCTGAAGAGTGGTCATCTTCGGGGTGGGAGCGAAGGTCTAGAAGAGGTTGTCACTCACCCACCCGTCGGTCCTCTGGCACCACCGTCTAGGGCACCCGTCCTTCCCGCGTCTTAGTAGGATGGTACACCACCGTCTGGTCTCAGGTCTCCCAGAGTCGCTCGCTCCGCTTCCCCGTTCGCCTGCACCGCCGTGCACTCCTTGTGTTGAGGGTCGGCAGCGCGCTGCCCCTCACTCCTCCTCGTTTCCCCCCACCACGGCTCCCTTACAAACCCTGCACTTGGACGTCTGGGGCCCCTCCCCGGTCCTTGGACCACGTCAGGAGCGCTACTTCCTGATTGTGGTGGACGACTACTCCCACTACACCACGGTTTTACCCTTGTGACGGAAGGCCGACGTGCCTACCGTCCTCGAGGGGTGGCGCCCATGGCCTTTGTGGGCTCCGCCTGCACTCGGACCGTGGTGGTGAGTTTTCTTCCACTCGCCTCGCGACGTTCTGTCAGGGTCAGGGGATCATCTAGTCTTACACGCTACCAGACTCGCCGCAGCAGAACGGGGTAGCCGAATGACGCATCGGCCTGGTCATAGAGGTTGCCCGGACCTCCATGTGCCATGCCGGTGCCCCCCGGTTCCTGTGGCCTCAGGCAGTCCGCTACGCCGCGCACCAGCTGAACCTGTGGCCTAGTGACGCATGGCATCGGGTTCTCCGGACAGGTTCTCCGGGTGTAGCAGCTGACTACCGCCTCTGGGGTTCCCTGGCCCACGTTCGCGTCCCTGGCGCGAACAAGTTGTCTCCGCGCACCCGTGCCTGCGTCTTTCTTGGCTTCCCACTCGACGCCTCCGGCTGGCAGTTCTACGACCCTGTTACTTACGAGTTCTTAGCTTCTCAGGTCACTTTCGACGACTTGGTCAGTTAATACAGGAGTCGCTCCCACCGAGGTTCTGAGACCTTTCCCCCCCCGATGTTCCTCACCCTTGAGCCCCCCCCCCCCCATCGCCCCAGTAGCCCCCCCCCCCCCCCTTCGCTTCCTGCCCCGTCAGGTGTATCGCACGTCACTCCGCAGTCGTCTCCCCCACAGCGTCCAATCCCTGTCGTTTCTGGGGGTGCGGGAGGTGCAGCTGCGGAGGGTGTGGGTACTGGGGGTGCTGGAGCTGGTGGTGCCGGCTCTGGGGGTGCAGGGGGTGTGAGAGTGGGGACCACTCCTGAGGAGGACACGGCTGTCTTGACTCAATGGCCTCGCCCCGCCTCACCCCCTGGCTTCCCGTCTGTTCTGCAGTTCCCTCCTTGTTCGCCTCCGCGGCCGGTCGCTGCGGAGTCTGGGGGTGTTCCTGCCGGTGGTACTGGAGGCCCTAGGGGTGTTGTCAGTGGAGGTTCTGGTTCTGGGGGTGCTGGAGCTGAAGGCGCTGGCACCTCGGCGCCTACACCGCGCACTGTACGTTTCCTGACACGTGAGCAGCTTCTTCTTCGTTTGGAGAGGGAGGAGCGGGAACGGTTTGAGAGGGCACGGCACCAGCAGCAGCGGCAGCAGCAGCAGCAGTAGCAGCAGCAGCAGCAGCAGCAGCAGGAGCAGTCTCAGTCACGGCCGCAGCAGCAGGAGGAGCAGGAGCACGAGCACCAGGAGAGAGTAGAGGAGGAGTCACCGCCGCGGCAGCAGGTGCAGTTGCAGCCACACCAGGAGAGAGCAGGGGAGGAGTCCCAGCCGCAGCAGCAGGTGCAGTTGCGGCCGCAGCAGGAGAGGGTAGAGGAGGAGTCACGGCCGCAGCAGAAGGTGCAGTTGCAGCCGCAGCAGGAGAGGGTAGAGGAGGAGTCACGGCCGCAGCAGCAGGTGCAGTTGTAGCCGCCGCAGGAGAGAGTAGAGGAGGAGCCACACCTGGAGCAGGAGGAGCAGCAGCAGGGGCAGGTACCGCCGCAGCAGATGCCGGAGGAGGCGGAGCATCAGTGACCGAGAGACCTGCCCGACCCGGCACCTGCACGCTTGGTCCGTGGTCCCCTACCGTCCCCTCCTGTTCCCCCTGTCGAGTCCCTTGCCTTATCCCCGTGGACTCGTCGTTCTCTCCTCGGTCATGCTGTGTCTCCAGAGCCTCGTCGGTCTCGTTACCGTGCTGACGGCCTGTTTCACCTTGTCCTCCGCTCTCGTGTTCCACCTCCTCTAGTCCTTCCACAGCCTCCTGAGTCGTCCCTTACTGTGTTTCCCGACCCACTGTCCGACTACCTCCGTGCCTCCCGTCCTGTCATCTCCCGTGTTTTGTCGTTGTTGGTCACTCACCCGACTGCCCCCCCCCCCCCCCCGCTGTCTGTCTCGGCTCTTGTTACCATTGTCGCTGGCTTTGCCTCTTCCCACCACCTTGACTACGCCTCTCACCTGGTGAGCGGCACTGCTCGTTCTCCGTCCACTGGGGGTGTTCCTGTATTTCCCCTGGAGGTCCTGGAGGACAGGCAGTTCGAGCTTGGTTTCCTTGCGGCCACTGTTGCTCATCTCTGCGCCATGCTGCTTGCCCCTGAGGGGGATCCAGACGCCCTTGACATCCCGATCACTCGCACTCACGCCGAGGCGGTCTCGGGACCCTGAGATTCGTACTGGATAGCAGCTGAGGAGGCAGAGATGGCATCTTATAGGTCAACAGGCACCTACGTCGACGCCGTCCCACCTCATGAGGCAAACGTCGTCAGTGGCATGTGGCTCTACAAGGTGAAGCGACCGCCTGGAGCACCACCGGTGTTCAAGGCGCCCTATGTGGCGAGAGGCTTCAGTCAGCGAGAGGGGGTAGACTTCTTCCAGACCTTCACTCCCACCCCAAAGATGACCACTCTTCGGGTGTTGCTGCATATTGCAGCACAGCGCGACTACGAGTTGCACTCCTTGGACTTCTCCACAGGATTCCTTCAGGGGAGCTTGCACGAGCGGATCTGGCTGCGTCGTTCGCCTGGCTTCACTGGCACTTTCCCTCCTGGGACCCAGTGGCAGCTGCATCGACCGGTCTACGGCCTGCGCCAGGCTCCCCGCGAGTGGCACGACACACTATGTACGACTCTTGCAGCGCTTGACTTCTTTCCGTCGTCTGCCGACCCATCGATGTTCGTCCGCCGTGGCTCGACCCCGTTCTTTGTTCTGGTCTACGTTGACGACCTGGTCTTCGCCACTCCCGACAGATGCGTACTGGCCTCTGTAAAGTAGGAACTGTAGAGGAGACACACTTGCACTGACCTTGGTGAGCTGCAGCGCTACATTGGCCTGCAGATCACTAGGGACAGGGTATTTCGCACCATTACGCTGACGCAGTCGCATATGGTCGAGCAGATCCTCATGCGGTTTCGCTTCCCGTTCTCCAAGGTACAGCCCACCCCTCTTGCTGTGGATCATGGGCTCACGGCTCCACCTTCGGACGAGCCATTTGAGTCCAGCGGTCCATATCCTGAGTTGGTGGGTTGTCTCATGTACCTGATGACTTGTACTCGCCCAGACCAAGCTTACCCTCTTAGCGTCCTTGCGCGTTTTTTTGCGCCTGGGAGACACCGACCTTCGCACTGGTACGCTGTTAAGAGGGTGGCGAAGTATGTGGCGAGTACATCAGGCATGTGACTTGTCCTT
This sequence comes from Closterium sp. Naga37s-1, assembly GCA_947471745.1. Taxonomy (NCBI): domain Eukaryota; kingdom Viridiplantae; phylum Streptophyta; class Zygnematophyceae; order Desmidiales; family Closteriaceae; genus Closterium; species Closterium sp. Naga37s-1. The sequence goes on from CANJKZ010000813.1 coordinate 1,657,201, forward strand.
GGAGGGAAGCAGCCAGTTACACTCACAGGTTTCTCGTACTAGTCGTGGGCCGACGACGCTGAGTCGCTGCGGTTACTGCTTCAGCCTTGGGACCGGAGCTGTTTCGTGGAGGTCGACTCGGGCGTCATTCGTGTCCAGTTCCAGCTGTGAGGCAGAGGTGTACGCTGCGGCCATGGCCGCCAAGGAGCTTTGCTGACTGTCTTTCCTCCTCACCGACCTTGGTGAGCGGCCTCGCTATCCCCCAGTCTTGTTCGCTGACATTTGTCTGCTATCATGTTGTGTGAGGAGCCCAGACTTGTTGGGAAGGCGAAGCACATCCAGCTTCGTTACTTCCTTCTGCGAGAGTTGCAGCAGCGTGGCCAGGCAATTGTGCGACGTGTGGTCTCTGAGGCCAACACTGCAGATATCTTCACCAAGGCGTTGCCGCCTTGTGACCACCAGCGTTTCTGCACCCAGCTAGGCCTTGTGTCTACAAGCCCTCACTTGCTTGGGTAGAGATGCTTTGTCTTGTACTCTTGCATCTCAAAATCTATGCTTGTGGACTGGCCTTGTGGCCCCTTGCTTATGTAGAGATGCTTGCCTTGCTTGTCTTGCTTGTCTTGCATATCCTATATCTGCTATGTATTTGCATGTGGACTCGCCTTGTGGCCCCTTGCTTGTTCTCGAACTGTGTGGTGATCTTGAGATCCACCACGAGAGTTGCTTTGTCCTTGTGAACTGGTCTTGTGACCGTTGCTTGTTCTTGCTGACTGGTCCTGTGACCCTTGCGCTCGGACTGTGTGGTGACTTCGTGATCCACCCTGAGATATATGCTGCTTTCCACAGGACTGCCGTCACCTAGACTATGGGGGTGTTTCAATACTTGTTATAGTTTGTTAGTCTAGTCTAGGTGTTACAGTGAGTTATGCAGTAGAGGGTACGCCTTTAGGGTTTGCTATATGTTTCCTTGTATTGCTTCGTTCTAGTCATTCATTCTTCCGGTCCTCTCTTTGACATGTAGCGCGCTTTGAACATTGGTGGTGATCCAGGCGGCCGCTTCATCTTAAAGAGCCACATGCCGCTGACGACGTCCGCCCCAGGCGGTGGGATTGCGTCGACGTAGGTGCCTGTGGACCTATGAGATGCCATCTCTGCCTCCTCAGCTGCTATTCAGTACGGGGCATAAGGTCCCGCGACCGCCTCCGCGTGAGTGCGAGGGGTGGGGATGTCAAGGGCGTCTGGATCCCCCTCAGGGGCAAGTAGCATGGCGCAGAGATGAGGAACAGCGGCCGCACGGAAACCAAGCTCGAACTACCTGTCCTCTAGGACCTCCAGGGGAAAGACAGGCGCACCCCCAATGGTCGGAAAACGAGCAGGGCCGCTCACAAGGTGAGAGGCGTAGTCGAGGCGGTGGGACGAGGCAAAGGCACTGACAGTGGTAACAAGAGCCGACACAGACAAAGGAGGAGCAACCGGGTCTGCGACCGACGAGGACAGAACACGAGGGACAACATGACGAGCAGCACGAAGTGAGTAAGAGACCGGGTCGGGCGGAACAGGAAGAGTCGACGCAGGGGGCAACGACTCGAACGAGGTGGAAGACGAGGACGGAGATATAGGTGGAACGGACGGTCGGCACGGTAACGGGACTGACGGGGCTCTGGGGATATAGCACGATTGAGAGGAGAACGACGAAAAGTCCAGTCTGGGAGGGTAACAAGGTAGGGGGAACAGGAGGAGACGGGACAAGACGGACAAAGCGCGCATGTGCGGGGTCAGGAAGCCCGTCCAGTTGCTGCTGCTCCGCCTCCGCTGGTGTCAGTTGAGGCTGCACCTGCTCCTGCCGCTGTGGCTCCCGCGGCTGGGCTCCTCCAAGACCCCCTCCTGCTGCGGCTGCAAGTGCACCTCCTGTGTTGACAGCTTTTTGGGATCTAGAGGCTCTTAACACACCTTTAAATCACACTAGGTAGTCCCCACGGGGTCACCTCCAAGGGTCCTTGGGTGCCTGGCAGAACCAGCCCCTATCCACGGGTCCGTGTTTGAAGAGGGAATTCCCTAAGTGCGAAATTAATAGTGCGTTCTAGAGCGTTCTCAAACTTTGTTGCGCAGCGTTGACGACGAAATGGGCTCGTGTGCAGAATAGCTGTTCACGTCAATACGTTGATAGAGCAACTAGAAAATAGCAAAGGTTGATAACAATTAAGCACAAGCACACATTTTATAATTCGCCTAACACACAAGCAAAGGAAAATAGCAAGACAGTTGTTTAACTGCATTCCAGCATTTCGCCTTGCTGTCTTAGAAACGGTTGCTCAACTTCTTGAGCAATTGGCTTGGACCACCACTTGAAAATAACTGTATTCAATTTCCACTTAAGACAATTACCTTTGCTGGCTCAAATCTGTGCACTCATTAGTTCCCATGTAGCTCCAATGTAGCTCTCATGACTTCATGCAAGCTCACAGTTATAAAACGGTTTTTACCGTTGAGAAAATGGGATAACCGTTTTGTACCTGCGGCGAAACCATTCCGCAATGCGGCGTCACAAAAGACAAGACTCGAGATTCAGTTATTCAACTGAAACCGAGCACCCCTCGGGATCCCTCTGTCAGAATGTTATATTTCTCTAGTCTGCAGTGGGGTACTCTATAGTGAGTACAGCCCTGTTAGGGTTTGCTATATGTATCCCAATGTTTGCTAGTGAAACCCCTCTTCTCTGTTCTCATTTCTCCTTCGTAAAACCTAAACCCTAGCCATGGCTACTAAGCTCTAGCTAGGATTCTGACACCCTCGGCACCCCCCGAAACACACGCGCACCCATGAAGGGCGCAATCATGCACGACCGACTTTTCGGTCGTGCTGTACAGTGCATGGACGTGCGCTGTACTGCGCGTGACAGTGCGATCATTCGCCCTGTTCTGTTGCGATTGTGGGCCCTGCCACGCTCGCAACAGTGCCAAGGCACATGTCCGAACCTTGAGGGGGCACGCGCGAGATCTGGACCCCACGCGCGGTCCAGATTCTCGTCCCCCTTTTCACTTTGACTTGGGCGAAAGTCAACACCCCCCAGTCAAACTATCGACCCCCATAGTAACAACCCACGGTACACCACTCGCTCGCATGAGCCACGCATGAAACATTACAAACTCATGGGACTTTCATGGGATGCTCATTTGAGCCTCATTGGAGCTTCATGAGAGCTTTCAGTTAAGCTTTCATGAGAGCTTCATTTGAGCGCGTCATGGGAGCCTCATTTGAACGCTTCATGAGAGCTTCATGAGAACAGTGAAAACGCAACTGAAAATGCACTAACACAAAATGCACTTACAAATGAAAACGAAACAAAAAAAAAATGCAAAGACAAATGCGCACAGAACACACACAAAATGCGCACACACAAAATGCAAAATGAAATGCACATCTCACACACACAACAAATTACCTTCAAACAAAATTCCCCATTTTCCTTCACCGTCGGTGAATAGGCGGTAGGTTGCCGTGCAAACCATGTATTGCACTCAACATCCTACTGCGGCTGTGGGTCCTCCTTTACTCTCCCCTGCTATTGCGAGTGTGGCTCCTCCTCTACTATCTCCTGCTGCCGTGGGTGTGACTCCTCCACTACTCTCTCCTGCTACTGCGGGTGTGGCTCCTCCTCTACTCTCGAAAACCGCTCCTTCTTCTCCCGCTCCAACTGGAGTAGACACTGCGCGCGGGTCTGGAAACGTACGTACAGTGGTCTGGAAACGGCCAGTGCCTCCTACTCCAGCACCCCTAGAACCAGAACCTCCACCAACAACACTGCCAGTGCCTCAAGCACCTCCCACGGGCACACCCCCAGGCTCCGCAGCAACAGGCTGCAGAGACGAACGAGGAGGAACCGCGGGACAGACGGGAAGCCAGGGGGTGAGGCGGGGCGAGGCCGCCGACTCAAGACAGCTGTGTCCTCGACAGGAGGGGCCTCCACGCCCACACCCACTGCACCCCCAGAGTGCTGCTTTCTGTAGATACTTTAGTTTTTGTTCTTTGCTGTTGGTGGTGCACCTTTGGTTTGAACTATAACTTGTGATGTTTTCTATTATTGAAACATTCATTCTCCAGTTCTTCTGGGCACAACCAACTCGACACCCGCTTGGCCTAGGCTACTAAGCCTAGGCCCTAAGTTAAACCTGTTGGTGCAACCCTACGGTTTGCACTCGGCTTGTTGTCCGTGTGCGTGAATGTGTGTGTGTATGGAATGGTATGAGGGCATGGGATAATATATATTTCATGCTTATAATTGTGTGTGAATGTTGAGTCATGATGTCGAGTGTGTGTGTCGAGTCAATAGCGAGTTATCGCTAGACGCGTGTTACGCGGTCGTTTGTGTCTCGCGCGCGGTTTCTATTTTGTCGTGCGCGGTTTCTATTTTGTCCTGTGTCGAACGTTCGGCGTGTCGCAGGTGTGTGCAGCAGACCCATCAAGAACTCAAGGATGAGTTTGTGATGAAGAGCCCGAGCCTTGGTGTCAAGCCTCAAGTGATTTCGAAGCTTGCCAAAAGGGTACACCTCAAGATATTGAAGATAGTTACATTACTTTGTGTAGTGTAACATTTCACTTGGTGTAGGCCCTAGTGAAGGGTAGTTTCGAGACCCTTCGTGGTTGGGGACAGTGTGGCACTGTTCCACATCACTGTACCTCGGCTCTTGGGGTTTGTAGGAGCTGGGAGTCATTCCCAACTCGTAACTCTTCCTATCTTGTGTTCAAAGACTATAGTGGCTGCCATAGTACCGTTCGTTCAAACCGACGCTGTGTCGTCAATTCTTTATCAAATCGTGCAATCTAAATTGCTAATTGTAGACTACGTGAAGACGCTCCAGATCCAATTTGAATCAGGTCATTTGCAGCTGTGAGCAGAACGCTATCAACGTTTGAAGCCGCTGTGCAGAAATCCGTCTGTGCTCTCTATCTTTCGTTTTAGGCACATTCAAGCCTATTGTGACTATAACAAAACCCGTTTCCTATCTAAGATCGTATCGCAACACCAATACCCTCACCCTCCGCAGCTGCACCTCCTGCTCCCCTGGACACGACAGGGACCGGACGCTGCGGGGGAGACGACTGTGGAGTGACGTGCGACACACGTGACGGGGCAGGACGCGAAGGGGAGAGGGCTACCGGGGCGACTTGGGGGGGGCACCGGGGTGAGGATCAGTGGGGGGAAAAATGTTTCAGAACCTCGGTGGGGACCACTCCTCTAGTAACCGACCGACTCGTCGAACGTGACGTCCTGGGATTTGAAGAACTGGTAGGTAAGTGGGTCGTAGAACTGCCAGCCTGAGGCGTCCAGGGGGAAACCAAGGAAGACGTAGGCACGTGTGCGAGCAGACAACTTGTTTGCGCCAGGGGCGCGAACGTTGGCCAGGGAGCCCCAGACTCGGTAGTCAGCTGCTACACCTCTAGACCCTGTCCAAAGGAAGACCGGCGTCACCCGTGGCCGAGCATCACTGGGCTACAGGTTCAGCTGGTGCGCGGCCTAGCAGATGGCCTGGGGCCACGGGAACTGAGGGGCACCGGCATGGCACATGGAGGAACGGGCAACCTCCATGACCAGGCCAATGCGTCGCTCAACGAGCCCGTTCTGCTGCGGCGAGTCTGGTAGCGTGTAAGACTGGGTGATCCCTTGTCCCTCACAGAACAGCCTCAGGCGAGTGGAAGCAAACTCACCACCACGGTCCGAGTCTAGACGGAGTCCACGCATACCCTGGGCGCCACTCTTCGCTAGTAACCACGGCTCTAGGACGTCAGGCACGTCGGCCTTCCGTTGCAAGAGAAACACCGTGGTATAGCGGGAGAAGTTGTCCACCACAATCAGGAAGAAGCGCTCCTAACGTGGGCCAAGGACCGGGGACGGGCCCCAAACGTCCAAGTGCAGGGTCTGAAAGGGAGTCGTGGTGGGGGGGGAACGAGGAGGAGTGAGGGGCAGCGCGCTGCCGCCCTTCGACGTAAGGGGTGCACGACGGAGCAGGCGAGCGGGGAAGCGGGGCGAGCGACTCTGGGAGACCTGAGACCAGACGGTGACGTACAATGCTACTGAGACTCGGGAAGGACGGGTGACCTAGACGGTGGTGCCAGAGGACTGACGGGTGGTTGAGTGACCGACAGTCGCACGACACAACAGCTACCTGACCTGACCTGACCTGACCCGACCCAATGTGGTGGGACCCCGTGTGTAGTGAGTACAAACCAGAGCCCGACTCCCTGGGAAAAGTGGCCAGAGGGGCCCCAGTGACACCGTCTGTGCAGGAGGCAACTGACTCCTCTAAGGGAAAGGTGGTGACTACTCCGAGGTTGTGGAGGTCGCTGACACCCACCGAGTTTCTAGAGAACGAGGGGGTGTAGTAACATGTAAGGACCCCAGAGGGAGCCGTCGGACACGAGAGAGTGGTGGTGCTGTGGGCAACCACCGGTCCCACTGAGGGGTCAGCCAGGGCGACCGTGACTGCAGTGCGTAGTGGCGTGAGGTCGGTGCGGTCACGAAAGAAACAGCTGGACGCCCCAGAGTCGAGCGTGAACGAGAGAGACGCAGTCTGTGTGGTCGGGCCTGTGCAATCTACGCTAGCTGGTACAGCACTAGCTACCTCAACTGCACCTAAGCTAGTCAAACAGGAGTAGTACGTAGAATGATCAACACTAGAGTCATCAGCATACATCACAGACACAGATCGTACAGCCTCATCTAACTTTGCTGCAGACATGCGATACAACTGCAGGCCAACAGTACGGACCAGTGAGGCCCAGTCGGGGACAGTGCGGGTGGGGCCAGACTGGGTGGGGTAGCGGTCAGTGAGCTGCGCAAAGCACTGACCCGGGGGGTGGAAGCGGCCACAGGTGCCGCCGCCGCGCGGCCCAGTCTGCACCCAGTACAGGCAGGGGGGGTGTTGGGCCGGGCCACGCGACGTCCAGCTGGGCGGGCCGCTGCTACTGACAGAGCTCTCTGGTCCAGTCGGCCTCCACTGCTGCTGTTAGGGCTGCTGGCGCTGGCCCTGGAACTGCTGCCACCGCTGCTGCTGTGGCTGCTGCTGGTGGTGGTGCTGCTGCTGCTCGGGCTGCTGCTGCTGGGGCGCTCCACTAACTCCTCCTCCATTGCCCCTCCACCTCCACCTCCACCACCATTCCCACTCCCTCCTCCACCTCCACCACTGCTCTCTCCGCCCCCACCACCACCGCCCCCTCCACCACCTCCACCACCGCCCCCTCCACCACATCCACCGCTGCCCCCTCCACCACCTCCACCGCTGCCCCCTCCGCCACCCCCACCACTGCCCCCTCCGCTGCCTGCGCCACTGCCACCACCTCCTCCCTTCTTGCCGCCCTTCCTGCCCATTTTGTTGCCCAAGGCAACGGCTGCAACCTCTGTTGCAGTGGCAACAGAGGCCGAGTCGACAGAGGAAGCAAGGAACGACGGGGACACCCCTCAAACATGGGGGGGAGGACGGTATTGGAGGCAGCAGCAAGGGAGCGGGCAAGGTCCTCAACAGCAGTGAGCCTCTTCTCAGAGAGGTCAACGGTGAGGGACATAGGGTTAACAGTAAGGAAATGGTCACGGGCAGCTGCAAAGCGGTCAGGGAGGCGGGTTGAGAGGAGGTATAGTGTGATCCACATGGGGGGGGGAGGGGGGTTGGTGGTAAGCAGGTCGGGTCGGGAGCAGCAGAGCGGATATGGGCATCAAGTGAGCGAAGGTGCAGAACAAGGTCAGGAACGCGGTGAAACGAGGGCAGGTCAGGGAAAAGGAAGGGCAGCACAAGGCGGCCGAGGGACGCAGTGGTCGGGATGGAGTAGCGTTTGACTACAGCATCAAACAGGCCTTTGGCCGTCACCTCCTAATTGAAGTGGGGCTGCTCAGACAGTGGCAGGAGGTCGGTGATGGCGACCATGGTAGCGTCGTCCCGCGCCGCCCAGCGAATGGCCGCCAACTGCATCTTCTCAAAGCGAGCCTCCTCCACATCCGAAGGGGAGGCACCTAGGGGGTCGGAATCCTTTGGGGCGACAAGCATGCCACTGGCGTGCTCCAGCAGGCGCACATCGTTCTCGATCCTAGACCCTAGTGTCAAACTATATTTATATAGTTTGTTTATGTTAGTCTAGGTGTTGTATATTATGTTGTATTTGTGCTAGAACTATTGCTAGGGTTTGCTGTATCTTGCTTGTTTCTTGTTTCCTTAGTCAATTCATTATCACGTTACTTGTTTGACATGGTATAGAGCTAGTTAGTTCCCATGGGCCCACTGCCCCGTACTCGCCCGTTAGCAACCCGTTACCCGTAGCGCCCCGTCGATTTTCGTGCCCCGTCCCTAGGATCCCGCTACCCGAACACGCCACGACCTAGTAAGGCCCCTGTGGGCCCGTGATATCTCGCTAGAACGACCCCCGCGGGTCCCCCTTCCCTCCCCACCGTCGTCGAGACCTAGGCGCGCTCGCGCGTTAGAAATGCCCCCCCGGGGGCCTGTTAGATCGCCTCCCCGCCCCCCCTTTCCCGTCTCCTCCCGCCCCATTTCCCGTCGCCTCCCCGTCGCCAGTTCGCGTCGCCTCCCCGTCCCCCCATTTTCCCGTCGCCTCCCCGTCCCCGTTTCCCGTCGCCTCCCCGTCCCCTTTTCCCGTCGCCTACCGTCACCTCCCGTCGCCAGCCCGTCACCTCCCGTCGCCAGCCTGTCCCCTCCCCGTCGCCAGCCCGTCCCCTCCTCGTCGCCAGCCCGTCCCCATCCCGTCGCCTCCCCCTTCCCTCCCCACCTCTTTCACGCCGCCTCCTCGTACTGTACCCGCCGCCCCACTCTGTACCCGCCACCCCACCCTATACCCGCCGCCCCACCCTGTACCCGCCTCCCCACCCTGTACCCGCTGCCCCACCCTATACCCTCCAGCCCCACCCGCCTACCAGAACCTCTCCCCACCACTCTAGACCCCTCTCAACCGCCTCAGTACCGCACTGAACCGCCGCGCTCAACCGCACTGGACCGTTCTAGACTGTACCCGTACCTGTCTTCTCTACCCGTGCCCGCGCCAGCCCCACCTGCTACCTACCACCGCGAGAAACCGCCAGAACTATAACCGCTCAGAACTGCTCTAGACATACCAGAACCGCTCCCCACCGCTCTAGACCCCTCTCAACCGCCCGGTACCGCACTGAACCGCTTCCAACCGCACACAACCGCGCCCAACCACACCGGACCGCACTAGAACGTTACCCGTACCCGTCTTCCCTACCCGTACTTGCCACCCGTACCCGTGCTACCCCACCTAAAAGGCCCCACGGCCCCCAACTAGAAGGCCCTGTGCCCCCCCCCCCCCCCCCCTCCCCCCCTCCTCCCTCCAAACTAGAAGGCCCCGCGCTCCCCCCAGCTAGAAGGCCCCCGTGGCCCCCAGCTAGAAGGCCCCGTGCCCCCCAGCTAGAAGGCCCCGTGGCCCGAACCTGCTACCTGCTACCCGTACCTGACCCCACTACACGTACCCGTACCTCGTTTCTAGCTTCTCACATGTCGTATACTAGAGTTCTTCAGCAGCATGGCCAGCCGCAGCGACAGCAGCCGCAGCACTCCCGGCAGTGGGGACCTGAGGGTCCAAGGCGTGGTGGCTACAGCAGCGGCTCAGCCAGCAGTGGGCGGGACGTCGGTCCCTGCGGGTACCAGATCCCGACTGGCCCTTGTGCTGCCACTACATGCTGGAGACCTGACTACTCTGCGTCCCGCTGCTACCGTCGCCTCAATGACCTCCACCGTGAGCGTTTTGGTCCTGACGCGATCCACCGCACTGGCCTTCACGTCTTCGCCACGGTTCTGTTTGACCAGTTGCGTTGCACCTACCTAGTCTATGATCTGTCCCGAATGCACGAGTAGGGCCTTGTGTTTCCAGTCTTGGAGCGTGTGTCGTTTCTAGTCTAGGTGCCTCTGAGAGTTTTTGTGCGGGAGCTGCAGCTACCACTCGTCTAGTACCAGCCTTTGTTGCTGGCTCGGGAGCGACCTCACAGACTGCACAGCTTTCCCTCGCCCGCGACTCTGGGGCGTCCAGCTGTTTCTTTCGCGACTGCACCGACCTCACGCCACTGCGCACTCCAGTCACTGTCGCCTTAGCTGACCCCTCAGTGGGACCTGTCGCTGCCCACAACACCACCACTCTCCTGTGACCGGCGGCTCCCTCTGGGTTCCTCACAGGTTACTACACCCCCTTGTTCTTCATGAACTTGGTGGGTGTCAGTCACCTCCACGACCTCGGTGTAGACACTACTTTCCCTCAGGACGAGCCCGTTGCCTCTTGCACAGTCGGTGCCACCGGGGCGCCTCTAGCCATATTTCACAGGGAGCCGTAATCTGGTTTGTACCCGTTGCACACTGGGTCCCACCATACAGAGTCAGGTCAGGTCAGGTCAGGTCAGGTAGCTGCCGTGTCGTGCGACTGTCAGTCACTCACCCACCCATCGGTCCTCTGGCACCACCGTCTAGGTCACCCGTCCTTCCCGCGTCTCAGTAGCATGGTGCGGCACCGTCTGGTATCAGGTCTCCCAGAGTCACTCCCCCAACTTCCCAACTCGCCTGCACCGTCGTGCACCCCCTGCGTCGAGGGTCGGAAGCGCGCTGCCCCTCACTCCTCCTCGTTCCCCCCCTCCACGGCTCCCTTACAGACCCTGCACTTACACGTCTGGGCCCCTCCCCGGTCCTTGGTCCACTTAGACGTCTGATTGTGGTGGACGACTACTCCCGCTACACCGCGCTTTTACCCTTGCGACGGAAGGCCGACATGCCTACCGTCCTCGAGCCGTGGCTACTTGCGAGGGGTGGCGCCCAGGGGCTTTGTGGGCTCCGTCTGCACTCGGACCGTAGTGGTGAGTTCTCTTCCACTCGCCTGGAGACGTTATGTCAGGGTTAGGGGATCATACAGTCTTACACGCTATCAGACTCGCCGCAGCAGAACGGGGTAGCCGAGCGACGCATCGGCCTGGTCATGGAGGTTGCCTGGACCTCCATGTGCCATTATGGTGCCCCCAGTTCCTGTGGCCTCAGGCAGTCCGCTACGCCGCACACCAGCTGAACCTAAGGCCTAGTGATGCACGGCCACCGGGTGACGCCGGTCTCCCTTTGGACAGGTTCTCCGGGTGTAGCAGCTGACTACCGCGTCTGGGGTCCCTGGCTCACGTTCGCGCCCCTGGCGCAAACAAGTTTCCTACGCGCACCCATACCTGCGTCTTTCTTGGCTTCCCATTCGACGCCTCCGGCTAGCAGTTCTACGACCCAGACACCCGCTAGTTCTTTGCCACTCAGGACGTCACTTTCGACGAGTCGGTCAGTTACTACAGGAGTCGCCCCCACCGAGGTTATGAGGCCTTTTTCCCCCCGCTTTTCCTCACCCCTGAGCCCCCCCCCGTCGCCTCGGTAGCCCCCCCCCCTTCCTGTCCTACCCCGTCAGGTGTGTCGCACGTCACTCCGCAGTCCTCTCCCCCGCAGCGTCCAGTCCCTGTCGTGTCTGGAGGTGCGGGAGGTGCAGCTTCGGGGGGTGTGGGTACAGGGGCTGTTGGACCTGGTGGTGCCGGCTCTGGGGGTGCAGGGGGTGTGAGAGTGGAGACCACTCCTGTGGAGGACACGGCTATCTCGACTCGGCGGTCTCGCCCCGCCTCACCCCCTGGCTTCCCGTCTGTCCCACTGTTCCCTCGTTGTTCGTCTCTGCGGCTGGTTGCTACGGAGCCTGGGGGTGTTCCTGCGGGAGGCACTGGAGCCACCGGAGGTGTCGGTGGTGGAGGTCCTGGTTCTGGGGGTGCTGGAGCCGGAGACACTGGCACTGCGACGCCTATACCGCGCACTGTACGTGAGCAGCGTCTACTCCGGTTGGAGAGGGGGGAGCGGGAGCGGTTTGACAAGGCACGGCAGCAGCAGCAGCAGCAGCAGCAGTCTCAGTCGCGGCGTCAGGAGAGGGCAGAGGAGGAGCCACAGCCACAGTAGGAGAGAGTAGAGGAGGAATCACTGCTGCCCCAGCAAGAGAGAAAGTAGAGGAGGAGTCACGTCAGCAGCAGGAGAGGGTAGCGCAGGAGTCCCGGCCCTAGCAGCAGGTGCCCTTGCACCCACACCAGGAGAGAGTAGAGGATGAGTCACGGCCGCAGCAGGAGAGGGTAGAGCAGGAGTCCCGGACGCAGCAGCAGGTGCAGCTGCAGCCGCAGCAGGAGAGGGCAGAGGAGAAGCCACAGGAGCAGCGGCAGGGGCAGGTGCAGTCGCAGCAGACGCCAGAGGAGGCGGAGAAACAACGACTGCGCGACCTGCCCGACCCAGCACCTGCACACTTGGTTCGTGGTCCCCTACCGTCCCCTCCTGTTCCCCTGTCCAGTCCCTTTCCTCGTCCCCGTGGGCTCGACGTGCTCCCCTCAGTCGTGCTGTGTCCCAAGAGCCCCGTCGGTCCCATTACCGTGCAGACGGCCCGTTTCACCTTGTTCTCCGCTCTCGTGTTCCACCTCCCCCGGTCCTTCCACAACCTCCAGAGTCGTCCCTCACTGTGTTTCACGACCCGTTGTCCAACTACCTCCATGTCTCCCGTGCTGTCGTCTTCCGTGTTCTCTCTGCGGTGGTCACTCACCCTACTGCCCCCCCGTTGTCTGTCTCAGCTCATGTTACCACTGTCACTGGCTTTGCCTCTTCCCACCGCCTTGAATACGCCGCTCACCTGGTGAGTGGCCCTGCTCGTTCTCCGTCCTCTAGGGGTGCTCCTGTCTTTCCCCTGGAGGTCCTCGAGGACAGGAAGTTTGAGCTTGGTTTCCTGGCGGCCGCTGTTCCTCATCTCTGCGCCTTGCTGCTTGCCCCTGAGGGGGATCCTCACGCCCTTGACATCCCAATCCCTCGCACTCACGCCGAGGCGGTCTCGGGACCTTGGGCCTCGTACTGGATAGCAGTTGAGGAGGCAGAGATGGCATCTTATAGGTCCACAGGCACCTACGTCGATGCCGTCCCACCACCTGGGGCGACAGCGTCAGTGGCATGTGGCTCTATAAGGTGAAGCAGCCGCCCGGCTCACTGCCGGTGTTCAAGGTGCGCTATGTGGTGAGAGGCTTCAGTAACCGAGAGGGGGTAGACTTCTTTCAGGCCTTCGCTCCCACCCCGAAGATGACCACTCTTCGGGTGTGGCTGCATATTGCAGCCCAGCGCGACTACGAGTTACACTCCTTAGACTTCTCCATCGCGTTCCTTCAGGGGAGCCTGCACAAGCAGATCTGGCTGCGTCGCTTGCCTAGCTTCATTGGCTCGTTCCCTCCTGGGACCCTGTGGCAGCAGCGTTGACCGGTCTACGTCCCGCGCCAGTCTCCCCATGAGTGGCATGACACACGTCGCACGACTCTTGCAGCGCTTGATTCTTTCCGTCGTCTGCGGACCCGTCACTCTTTGTCCGCCATGGCTCGACCCCATTATTTGTTCTGGTTTACGTCGACGACCTGGTCTTCGCCACTCCCGACCGACGCGCACTGGCCTCAGTGAAGGAGGAACTGCAGAGGAGACACACTTGCACTGGCCTTGGTGAGCTGCAGCGCTACCTTGGCCTGCAGATCACCAGGGACATGGCAACTCGCACCAATACGCTGACGTAGTCGCATGTGGTCGAGCAGATCCTCACGCGGTGTCGCTTCCCGTTCTCCAAGGTACAACTCACCCCTCTTGCTGTGGATTACGGACTCACGGCTCCACCTTCGGACGAGCCATTTGAGTCCAGCGGTCCATATCCTGAGTTGGTGGGTTGTCTCATGTACCTGATGACCTGTACTCGCCCAGACCCAGCTTTCCCTCTTAGAGTCCTGGAGCACTTTGTTGCGCCTAGGAGACACTGTCCTTCCCACTGGTACGCTTCTAAGAGGGTGGCGAAGTATGTAATGAGTACATCAGGGATGAGACTTGTCCTTGGAGGGAAGCAGCCAGTTACACTTACAGGTTACTCGGACTCGTCGTGGGCCGACGACGCTGAGTCGCTGCGGTCTACACAGGGTTACTTGCATCTTTTAATCTTGCTATGTACTTGCATGTGGACTGGCCTTGTGGCCTCTTGCTTGCTCTCGGACTGTGTGGTGATTTTGAGATCCACCCGGAGATTTGTTTTGTTCTTGTGGACTGGTCTTATGACCGTTGCTTGTTCTTGCTGACTGGTCCTGCGACCCTTGCTCCTAGACTCTGTGGTTGCGTGTTGCTTTCCACAGGACTGCCGTCACCTAGACTATGGGGGTGTGTCAAACTATATTTATATAGTTTGTTAGGTTAGTCTAGGTGTTGTATATTATGTTGCAGTTGTGCTAGAACTATTGCTAGGGTTTGCTATATCTTGCTTGTTTCTTGTTTCCTTGTTACTAGTCAATTCATTCTCACGTTACTTGTTTGACACCTAGGTACAGCATAAGTTTACGGAGCCATCCTTGAAAATCGACCAGGTGTCCCTCCGGATCAAACGTAAGAACTCGTGAGTTAGACATAGCTGAGTACTCAGGAACGACTAGCGTGGTATGGTACTCACTGGTGAGGTCTAGTGTGGTTGTTTGTTGTTCTGTATGGTTCAATGGGGTTGCGTGCGGTTCGGGGGTGTTCTAGGGTGCGGGTGACAGGTGGGGCAGCGGATGAGGGTTTCCAGGTGGGGCTGACAGGTGGGACGGTGGCTAACTGGTGGGGCAGCTTGTGGGGCGGCGGGTTTCAGCTCGTGGGGCGGCGGGTAACGGGTGGGGCGGTGGGTAACGGGTGGGGCGGCGGGAAAGGCAGTGGGTGGGGCAGCAATGAACGGGTGGGGCGGCGGTTAAGGCAGCGGGTAACAGGTGGGGCGTCGGGTAAAGCTACGGGCTGCGCGTGCGCGCGGCTGCTGCTGTGCGTGCGTGCTGCTTACGTGCGCGCGACTAACTAAAGGGCCGCGAGGCCCACTAATGAAGGGCCGCGGGGCCCGCTTACGAACAGCCGCGAGGCGCGCGCAGGAAAACTGACGGGCGAGGGATGACGGGGGAAAAAACAGACGACGAGCGACGGGGGGCAACGGGCGACGGGCGACGGGGGGGGGGGGGGACGGGCGACGGGCTAGGACGAAACGCGCTATGGCCAACGGTCTAGGATGGGGCGCGATTAGGTGGGCCCATGACTTATCGAGAGAAATTTTTAGGGGAAACTCTCGCTAGGTAAACCTAGTTCTATACCATGTTGCAATATGAATGAAAGACTAGAAAGGGAAAATACAACAAGTATTTTTGAAACCTAACCCTAACCCTAGGAAATATAAAGTAACACCTAGACTAGACAAAACACAACATATAAAATATATCTTGACATGGGTGATAATCTGACCTTGACAGAACGCCTCCAGGCGAGTGGAAGCAAACTCACCACCACGGTCCGAATATAGACGGAGCCCACGAAGGCCGTTGGTGCAACTCCTCGCTAGTAGCTTTGGCTTGATGACGTCAGGCACGTCGGCCTTCCGTCTCAAGGGAAACACTGTGGTGTAGTCGTCCACCACAATCAGAAAGAAGCGCTCTTGACGTCCAAGTGCAGGGTCTGTACTAAACAATCTATATATTTATAGTTTGACAGTACCTGTACCAGCGACAAAAGCTGGTACGAGGCTAGCGGTAGCTGCATCTCTCATACAAAGACCCTCGGCACCTAGGCTAGGAACTACACAAGCACCAAGACTGGAAACACAAGTCCCTACTCGTGCACCCTGCAAAGGTCCTTGACAGGTGTGACTCAACAGATCCAACAGTACTTCGGCGAAGACGAGAAGGCCAGTGCGGTGGAATCGCATCAGGTCCAAAGCGCTCACGGTGGAGGTCGTCGAGGCGTTTGTAGAAGTGGAGCGCGGAGTAGCCAAGACGTCAGCAGGTGGTGTCAGCACCAGGGCCAGTGAGGATCCGGTACTCGCAGGGACCGACGTCGCGCCCACTGCTGGCTGAGCCGCTGCTGGGGCCGGCACTCCTTGGACCCTCAGGTCCCCACTGCCGAGAGTGCTGCAGCTGGCCCTGCTGCTGCAGAACTCTAGTGGACGCCATGGCAGGAGCTAGAATGGCCGTGCGTTGTGGGGAGCAGCTAGGAGCAATCGGGTGCGGCCGGGTACGGTGGAACGCGACTAGAAGCGGTCGGGTGCGATCGGGTAGCCGTCTAGTGCAAACGGGGTGCTTGGTGTGGACAGGGTGCTTGGTGGCTTACGGAGCGCGGGGCCTTCTTGTTGGTGGGGGGGGCGTTGGGCCTTCTAGCTGGGAGCCGTGGGACCTTCTAGCTGGGGGGTCGTGGGGCCTTCTAGCTGGGGGCCGCGAGGCATTCTAGCTGGGGTCCGCGGGGTCTTCTAGCTAGGGGCCGTGGGGCCTTCTAGCTGGGGGCCGGGGGGCCTTCTAGCTGGGGGCCGCGGGCCTTCTAGCTGGGGGGCCGCGGGCCTTCTACATGGGGGCCTCGGGGCCTACTAGCTGGGGGTCGCGAGGCCTTCTAGCTGAGGGGCCACGGGATACGGGGGGCGGGGAGCGGGGAGCGGGTGCGGGGTGCTGGGCGGGGTGACGGGGTAGCAGGGTGACGGGGTGCATGGGCAGAAACGTGGCGGGCGCTAGCGGGCGGCGGGGTGACGGGGGTGACGGGGTGCGTGCGCGAAGATGCGGCGGGTGCTGACGGGCGGCGTGAAGACGGGGTGTGCAGGGTGCGTGGCGAGAGCGGGGTGACAGGGCAGCGGGGTGACGGGGTGCATGGACAAAAACGCAGCAGGCGCTAACAGGCGGCGGGCACTGACGGGAGGCGTGGGGTACGGGGCGACGGGGCGTGCAGGCTATGGGGCAACGGGGCGTACGGGGCTAGGGCGCGGCGCGCGAACGGGGCGCGCGTTCGTACAGGGCGCTTGGCGGGCTACGGGGCGACGGGGCGTACGGGGGGACGGGGCTATGGGGGCTGCGGGGTGACGGGGCGCACTGGGTTGCGGGGTGACGAGACGCATTGGGCTGCGGGATGACGGGGTGCGCTGGGCTGCGGAGTGACGGGGCGCGCTGGGCTGCGGGGTGTCGGGGCGCCTTAGGGGACGGGGCACGCTAGGGGAGGGGGCGCTCTAGGGCGCTACAGGCAACGGGTGGCGATCTAGTGGTGAAACCCTAAAAACGGGCGCGTAACTGGGGCGCTACGGGCGACGGGGTGCGAACGGGCTAGGGCGGGGCGCTAGGTGGTGGGCCCATCGGATCGAACTACGCTCGATACCGTCAAGAACTGAACGAGATAATGAATGACAAGAATGAGCAAGTAAGGCCACGGGCGACGGGTGAGGCGGCGGGTAAGGCTACTACGGGGGACGGGTGAGGCGGCGGTTTTGGCAGAAGGCAACGGGTGAAGCAGGTAAGGCGACGGGCGACGGCTGAGGCGGCGGGTAAGGCGACGGGCGACGGGCGACGGCTGCTACTGCGCATGCGTGCGGCTACGGCCGCGCGTGCAGCGTGTGCGTGCTGCTGCGCGTGCGCGTGCGGCTGCGTGTTAGCGGGCTAGCTAGGTTACGGAGCGCTACGGGGGGGGGGGGGGGGGGACGAGGCGCTACGGGGCTGAAACGGGCAGGCCGCGACGGGGAAACGGGTGGGGCGCGTGACGGGGTTACGGAGCGCTACGGGAGGGGACGAGGTGCTATGGGGCTGAAACGGGCAGGGCACGACGGGGACAAGGGTCGGGCGCGGGCTGACGGGGTTACGGAGCGCTACGGGGGGGACGCAGCGCTACGGGGTGCTTTGTGGCTAGCGGGCTAGGTCAGGACGCGGGGCGGTGGGCCCATCGGATCGACGTTTCGCTCTATACCATGTCAAAGTAATAACTGCTGAATGAATGAGCTCAACAATGGCATACACGGGTTGATATAGCAAACCCTAGCTAACCCAAACACAAATATACACCACCTAGACTAGCAAACACAAACTATAACAATTATAGTTTGATACCCGCAGCCCGCCCGCACCGCGTTGCCCCGTATGCACCCCTTAGCCCACCCCGCCACCCAAACTGTACGCCCCACCCGCACCCCCCCCCTCCCTCCAGAAGGCCCCCCGCTAAACCCTCGCTAGAAGGCCCCTCAGCCCCCAGCTAGAAGGCCCCGCGGCTCCCAGCTAGAAGGTGTTGGTGCAACCCCGTGGTTTGCACTCGGGTTGTTGTCCTTGTGCGTGCATGCGTGTGTGCGTGAAATGGTATGAGGGCATGAGATAAAATATACTACATGCCTATAATAGTGTGAAAGATAGAACGAGGAATGAATGAACTAGCAAGTAGGTGAGTACAAATAGGAAACCCTAAATGTGTTGTACCCCATATGGACTACCCCACTACAGCCTACACATACTATGTCATATAAGTTTGACACACCCCCATAGGCAAAGTGGGGGAGAACAAGAGGTCACAAGACCAGTCAAGAAAAGCAAAGCAAGCTCAGGGTGGATCACGATGTCACCACGCATTCTGAGCACGAGCAAATGGCCACAAGGCCAGTTCACATGCAGAGTTATATAAATGATAACAAGCAATACAGTGATCACAACCTAGCAAGTGTAAGCATGCAGGTATATGTATAGAGATCACAGTACAAGCAAAGTCAAGAACTGAGCAAGTGAGGCCAAGTGGGCACAAGGCCTAGAACAGTACAGAAACGCTGATGATCACAAGGCTGAAGTGCCTTGGTGAAGATATCAGCAGTGTTGGCCCGAGTGGCCACGTAAGCAAGACGAAGCTGACCACGCTGCTGCAACTCTCGAGCAAGGAAGTAGCGGAGAGCGATGTGCTTCATTCTGTGCTCCAGTCTGTGCTCCTGACACAAGGCAATCATGGCCTTGTTGTCGACGTACAGAACTGGAGGAGAACGAGGCGACTCTCCCAGGCCGGTCAGCAGGTAGGTGAGCCAGCGTAACTCCTGTGCAGCCATGGCCCCTGCGTAGATCTCAGCCTCACAGCTGGAGCTGAGTACAGAAGACGAGCGGGTAGACCGCCACGAAACAGAGCCGGAGCCAAGGCTGAAAGTGTAAACCTGTGACGACCGCTGCGTAGCCAGGTCGTCAGCCCAGGAAGCGTCTGCGTGGCCAGTGAGGACAACTCGAGCCCGTCCTCCAAGCACGAGCCCCATGCCCGACGTACTGCACAAGTAGAGCAACACCCTCTTAGCGGCATCCATGTGCTCCTTCCGGTGTCTCCCAGGAGCAACATAGCGTGCCAGGATGCTAAGAGGGTAGGCAAGGTCAGGTCGAGTGCAGGTCATCAGGTACATGAGGCAGCCCACAAGCTCTGGATACGGGCCACTCAGCTCTACGGACTCGTCCGAAGGTGGAGCTGAGAGCGAGTGGCGAGTAGGCACAGGAGTGGGCTGTGGCGAGGAGTACGTGAAGCCGAAGCGCTGAAGGACCTGCTGCACCATGTGTGACTGAGTCAAGGTAATGGTGCGCTGTGCTCTGTCCCGGGTGATCTGCAAGCCAAGATAGCTGCGCAGCTCACCCACGTCTGTGCACGTGCGTCTCTTCTGCAGCTCCGACTTCACGTGGGCGAGTCCCTCAGTGTCAGCAGTAGCAAAGACCAAGTCGTTGACGTACACGAGGACGTAGAACGACGGCAGAGAGGTGTCGGTGCGTAGAAACAGCGACGGGTCAACAGTGGAAGGGGCAAACCCAAGAGCCGCAAGCGTCGTCCTCAGTGTGTCGTGCCACTCGCGGGGCGCCTGGCGGAGACCGTAGATTGGCCGCCGGAGGCTCCACTGGGTACCAGCAGGAAACGACCCAGTGAAGCCAGGTGGGCGGCGCAGCCAGATCTCCTCGTGCAGGCTGCCGTGTAGGAAGGCTGTCAAGAGAGTGAAGCTCGTAGTCACGCTGAGCGGCGACGTGCAGCAGCACCCGAAGAGTGGTCATCTTCGGGGTAGGGGAGAAGGGGTGGAAGAAGTCAACTCCCTCTCGCTGACTGAAGCCTCGTGCAACGTAACGCGCCTTGAAGACAGGCAGAGAACCCGACGGCCGCTTCACCCTGAAAATCCACATGCCACTGACGATGTTCGCCCCAGGTGGGGGAACCTCGTCGACGTAGGTGCCTGTGGACTTCCAGGAAGCCATCTCTGCGTCCATGGCTGTCTGCCATTGAGAGGAGTAGGGACTCTCTATCGCCTCTGCGTAAGAGCGCGGGGTCGGGATGTCTGGTGCATCCGGGTCTTCCTCAGGTGCAAGCACCATGGACACGAGATGAGGTAAAGCAGCGGCAAAACTCTCAAACTCCTCCTGCCTGTCCTCAAGGACGTCCGTGCCAAGAGCACACTCACCTCCGACGGACGGAGGACAGACAGACTCAGACTCAGCAACAAGACAAGTGGCGTAGTCTAGAGGACAGGCGGCAGCAAAGTCAACAAGCTCAGCAACTAGGGCAGACGCAGCAGTGGACTCAAACGAAGGGTCAGTGACAACAGTAGTGAGGAGACGCGTGACAGTAGGACTGGCAGCACGAGCAAGGTCTGACGGCGGGTCAGGGGCGTCAGGAAGAGAAGACGCAGGAGGAGACGGCAGAGGGACACGCTGTGGAGAAGTGGACGGACCAAGTGCCATCTGGTGCGTGCCTGGGACAGCAGGAGGACGCTGACGCGGAACACGACGACCAGTGCGAACAGCGCGAACAGGCGATGCAGGACGAGACTCAAGCTCGCGATGCTCCGTAAGACCTCTAGTCGGCCCAGAGTAAGGAGAAGGACCAGGCAGTGGAGAGGCTGGCTGTAACTGCGACTGCGACTGGTCAGGCGGTGGACACAGTAAGGGAGAAGTAGGACCAGTGGAAGGTGGGAGGCCAAGAACCTGCTGAAGGAGTGGAACGAAGTACGGCCGCTGCCGCGCAGCGCCTCCATAACCAGCAGAGACAGCACCAGTACCCCCAGCTCCAGGGTCTCCAGCTCCAACTCCCGCAGCACCACCAGCTCCAGCACCTCCAGTAGCTCCAGCAGCTCCAGTACCTCCAGGACAAGCACCTCCAGGGTCTCCAGCTCCAACTCCTGCAACACCACCAGCTCCAGCAGCTCCAGCACCTCCAGTACGAGCACCTCCGGGACCAGTGGCTCCAGTAACTCCAGCAGCTCCAGCTCCAACGCCGGCAGCACCTCCAGCTCCAGTAGCACCAGCAGCCCCAGCTCCAGGGGCTCCAGTGGCAGCCCCCCCAGCTCCAGCAGCTCCTTGCTGGAGTCTCCACAACGAGCAAACCACTCGCGCAGCTGCGGTGGAGAGAGAGGCTCCCGCCGAGACGAGGCACCTGCAGGAACTCCAGCAGACTCAGCACCCCCAGTCTCAGCAACCGCAAGATCAGTACCCTCAGGCTCAGCACCCCCAGGCTCAGCACCCCCAGGCTCAGCACCCCCAGGCTCCGCACCCTCAGACTCAGCAACCCCGGGCTCAGCACCCCCAGACACCACACGCTCAGGCTCAGCACCCCCAGGCTCCGCACGCTCAGGCTCAGCACCCCCAGGCTCCGCACGCTCAGGCTCAGCACTCCCAGCAGCACCACCCCCAGTAGCAGCACCAGAGTCAACCGCTACCTCGACAGGCTCGACGGCTTCTACCTGAGACACACCTGAGGGAGCAGGACCCTGAGGGGGGAGGGGGTCTACCGGAGGAGGACCTAGTGCAAGGAAGAGCGGCGGGGGGGGGAGAGGGGCAGTGCGGTAGGGGAAGAGACGGTAAAAGGGAACCGACTCGTCGAACGTGACGTCCTGAGAGGGCAGGACTCGGTGCGAGGTGGGGTGGTAAAACTGCCAGCCAGGCGCGTCAGGGACAAAGCCAAGGAAGACGCAGGGAATAGCGCGGGCGTAGAGCTTGTCCGCGGTAGTATCGCGAACAAAGGCACGAGAACCCCAGACCCGGAACACCGACGCATCGCCAACCTTCCCCGTCCACCGCAGTGTGGGCGAGGTCTCCGGCAAGGAGACACGGGGCCAGAGGTTGAGCTGATGCGCAGCGTACTGGACGGCAAACGGCCACAGAAAATGGGGGGCAGCCGCATGGACCATGGAGGTACGAGCGACCTCCATGACTAAGCCAATGCGGCGCTCAGCAACCCCATTCTGCTGCGGTGAGGCCGGAAGCGTGAACGTCTGGCGAATGCCCTCCCCACGACAAAAGTCCCGCAGAAAGTCAGAGGCGAACTCACCACCTCTGTCAGAGTGCAGACGCAGGAGGGGAGGTCCGCCTCGATTCGCTCGCGGAGCTGGAGACGGACAGCGCGGATCCAAGTGATCAAAACATCAGGGACCTCACCCTTGGTGCGCAAGGGGAAGACCGTGGTGTAACGCGTGTAGTCGTCCACGACCAGCAAAAAGTACCGCTCGCGGGTCCTGTCCACGGACGCGGGCTGGGCCTCAAACGTCCATGTGGAGGGTCTGCAGGGGAGCAGTCGTCGGGGGAAACGAGGAGGAGTGAGGAGCGGCGCGCTGCCGCCCCTCGACACAGGGAAGGCAGGGAGGGGCAGGCGAGGGAGAGAGAGGAGGCAGAGTCTCTGGAAGTCCAGAGACAAGGAGACGTCGGTGCATGCCACGGAGGCGCTGCACCAAGGGGTGACCAAGACGGTGGTGCCAAAGGACGGTCTCGTGCGACAGAGCGCGACACAAGCAGGGGGCCCCTAGCTGACCTGACGCAGACGCAGACGCAGCTACCTGAGGGGACGCAGTAGTCAGTGTGTACAGGCTCGAGCCAGGCGCTCGGGTGAATGTGGCCAGGTGCCGACCAGTCCGGGAGCACATACAGTGGGTCACACGCTGACCTCCAGGAGTGAACTGGTCAACCCACACATCCTTGAGGTCAGCTCCACTCACAAAGTTCGTAGAGAACGAGGGGAGGTGAAGACCTGTCAGTGAGCCAGACGGGACTGCCGGACACGGCAGAACTGTGGAGGAGTGCGCAAGGACTGGGCCCCCAGAGGGGTCCGCCAGGGAGACTGCAACCGGCCGACTGAGCGGCGTGAGTGTGGTGCTATCGCG
Organism: Closterium sp. Naga37s-1; assembly: GCA_947471745.1. Lineage (NCBI taxonomy): Eukaryota > Viridiplantae > Streptophyta > Zygnematophyceae > Desmidiales > Closteriaceae > Closterium > Closterium sp. Naga37s-1. Next base: position 1,680,133 of record CANJKZ010000813.1, read on the forward strand.
AAAGAAGGAGCGGGAAGCACCTGAGTCAAGTGTGAAGGTGTGCAAGGCCTCAGCAGGCGCAGTACCAGAGAGAGCAGACTCACCAGCACCTGGAGCAGCAGACTCACCAGCACCTAGAGCAGCAGACTCACAGGCACCTAGAGCAGCAGCCTCTATACCTGGGTCGGGCGGCACACACAGGTAACAGTCACCCTCAGCACTAATAGTCACAGCATACATGGCAGCAAGGATAGCATCATAGTTAAGAGCAAAGATATCAACACCAGACCTAAGCAGATCAGCCCAGCGAGGGAGCTCAGTGGTGTCAGGAAACTGTGCGCGCCAGGCGTCAGAAAGGCGACCGAAACAGCGCTGCGTCGTGTGTGGCAGCCCGCACGTCTCCCCACGGCGCTCGCCGGTGCGGAGAACGTAAGCGCAGGGACCAACACCCCCAGACCTCCCACGCCCAGCGTACCACTCATGAAGCTGCTGGGGCGACGGGGCCTCACGGGAACGCGGCTGCTGCTGTCGCTGGCTGCCGCCAAAGCCTCCACGCTGCGCGGCTCCACCCCTACCAGCACCACCGCCGCCGCTACCCCAACCGCCGCTGCCGCTGCCTCCACCACCTCCACCGCCGCCACCGACGCCCCCACTCCCGCCACCACCTCCACCTCCACCCCCACCCCCTCCGCCTCCTCCACCGCCACCACCGCCGCCCCCGCCATCCCCTCCACCACCCTTGCCCCCCTTGCCCTTGCCGCTGCGGCGCCTCCCACTAGGAGCAGACGCAGCCCCGACCTCCTCGGTGCCAACGAGGTCGACAGCAGCAGCAGAAGCAACAGAGGGCAAAAGGGGAACGGGGGAACACCCCTCAAAGAAAGGGGCGCGAGGGTCGCCGCGAGAAGCTCCTACAGCGACTATACTAGTCTCAGCTGCAGTGAGGCGCTCCTCGAGCAGGTCAACGGTGAGCTCGATGGGGCAAAGGGAGAGAAAGTGGTCCCTGACTGAGCGAAGAGAGTCAGGTAGAAGAGGGTGATGTACATGGGGGGGGGGGGAGGGGGGTTCTTGGCGCGAAACTCGGAGGGAAGCGCTGCGCGGTAGCGGGTGTCACTAGTGCGGAGGTGAGTAATGAGGTCAGTGATTGTGGCAAAGGCGGCCAGGTCAGGGAACAAGTACGGCAGCATGAGGCGGCTGAGGGCAGCAGTGGCAGGGGAGGAGTAGCGCGCGACGACAGCATCATACAAAGACTTAGCAGTCTTGTACTGGCCAAAGTGCGCGCGCTCAGCAGACGGCAAGTGACTACGAACAGCAAGGCGAGCAACAGCGTCACGAGTAGTCCACTGCGAGCGAACCGTACTGTCAGCAGTGGCAGCAGGTGCAGCAGAGGCGCCGGACGTGTGATCGAAAAGCAAGACTCTGCCCTTAGAGTCGCACTAAAGAAAGAGCTGCAGATCATCTACCCAAACGTCGAAATCAACCGCACGACCCTCAGCATCGAAGGTAAGAACAGTAGGGCTAGCCATGGCGGCAGTAGCAGCAGTAGCAGCAGGAGGAGCGCGGGAACGGCAACGCAGTAGGGTAGGGCGGCGCTGCTCGGCAGGGCGGCGCGGCTCGGCAGGGCGGCGCGGCTCGGCAGGGCGGCGCGGCTCGGCTGGGCGGTGCGACGCGGCTGGGCGGCGCGGCTCGGCTGGGCGGCGCGGCTCGGCGCGCTTAGCAAGGCGGGCACTTACCAGGGGCGGGTGCAGGGCAGGGCCGCGACTGGCGGGGTAGGGCAGGGCCGCAATGGGGCGGCGTAGGTCAGGGCCGCGACGGGGCGGCGGTAGAGCAGGGCCGCGACGAGCGGCTGAGGGCAGGGCCGCGACAGGTGGCGGCAGGGCAGGGCCGCGACGGGCGGCGAGGTCAGGGCCGCGACGTGGGGCGGCAGGGCAGGGCCGCGACAGGCGGCTAGGTCAGGCCGCGACGGGCGGCTACAGGGCAGGGCCGCAACGGGCGGCTAGGTCAGGGCCGCGACGGGCCGTTAGGGCAGGGCCGCGACGGGCGGCAGTAGGGCTGGGCGCGCGACGGTGCAGGTGAGGCAGGCGCGAGGCACGCTTCGGGCAGGGCAAGAAAAAACGATCGTGGTGGGCCCTAAAAAAAAACACGTTCGCACTAGGGAACCTGCTCTGAAACCATGTGAAAGATAGAACGAGGAATGAATGAACTAGCAAGTAGGTGAGTACAAATAGGAAACCCTAAATGTGTTGTACCCCATATGGACTACCCCACTACAGCCTACACATACTATGTCATATAAGTTTGACACACCCCCATAGGCAAAGTGGGGGAGAACAAGAGGTCACAAGACCAGTCAAGAAAAGCAAAGCAAGCTCAGGGTGGATCACGATGTCACCACGCATTCTGAGCACGAGCAAATGGCCACAAGGCCAGTTCACATGCAGAGTTATATAAATGTTAACAAGCAATACAGTGATCACAACCTAGTTTGTGAATGATGAGTCAAGATGTCGAATGTGCGTGTTGAGTCAATAGCGAGTTATCACTAGTTGCGTGTCACGTCCTCGTGTGCGTGTCGTGTGCATTTCTATTTTGTCGTGTGTCGAACGTTCGGCGTGCCGCAGGTGTATGCAGCAAGCCTTGAAGAACTCAAGGAAGAATTTATGATGAAGACCCAGAGCCTTGGTTTCAAGAATCAAGTGATTCAAGAGCTCGCCAAAACGGTAAACACCAATACATTGAGAATAGTTACATTGCATAGTGTAGTGTAACATAGTTCTTGGTGTACACCCTTGTGGTGGGTGGTTTCCACACCTTTCGAGGTTGGGGACTATTTGGCACTGTTCCAGCTCCCTGGAACTCGGCTCTTGGGGTTTGTAGAGGCTGGGAGTCTTTCCCAACTCGTAACTTCTTCCTAACTTGTGTCCTAAGACTATAGTTGCTGCTAGACCGCCGTTCGTTCAAACTACTATTACGTCGTCATTTCTTCGTCAAATCAAGTGATTCAACTTGATAATTGTACGCGACGTCAAGACGCTCCGGATCCAAGTTATAGAACCTCATTTGATGCTGTGAGAAGAACGTTATCAATGTTTGAAGCCGCTCTGCCGAAATCCGGCTGTGCACTATATCTTTCGTTTTAGGCACATTCAAGCCTATTGTGACTATAACAAGTGGTATCAGAGCCCCTTTAAGCAGTTTCGACAATGGCTGGACCTGAGGAAAGAGGTGGCAGAGGTTCTGGAGGCAGTGGAGAAGCCCAAGCTCAAGGCCAACCCCGTAGTCCCGCCATGTCTCCCATGCAACCAAGTCTTGGTCCACCTAGGGATGAGCCTAGCGTGTTTGGGCTTGACAAGTTCAACGGGGACAACTTTGCTAAATGGTCCTTGAAGATGGAGAACATCTTTGACCACTATGACCTGCTGGAGGTGATGGAAAGAACAGAGAAGTTTCCCCGAGAACGACCAGGAGAAGAGCCCGTGGGTGCGGAAGAGCGCACAAGGCTATCTCCTACTTGGGCAAGCGTTGGGTAGCAGCCAAATCCGTCACATTAAGCAATTCCAGCATGAACCAGAGAAGGGACCTAAGGCATGGGCTGCTCTGAAGGGTGTACATGCTCCTGCAACAGCGGCGGTAGCGGCGGTGTTAAAGCGGCAAAAGGCAGCACTACAAATCGAAGAAGATGAACCGGTTGAAGAAGGGGTGCATAAATTATTCGACCTTTTGACGCGGCCTGAAGGAGCAGATCCCAGCTATAGTGAGCTTTAAAAGAAGACCAATTTGCTGACCTTATTCGCAGAGTCATGGTCCTTGCTCATCATCTCTACGCAAGCAAGTGAGGGCCTGTAGACACAAGGCCGAGCTGGGTGCAGAAACGCTGGTGGTCACAAGGCGGCAACGCCTTGGTGAAGATATCTGCAGTGTTGGCCTCAGAGACCACACGTCGTACAAGTGCCTGGCCACGCTGCTGCAACTCTCGCAGAAGGAAGTAACGAAGCTGGATGTGCTTCGCCTTCCCAACCAGTCGAGGCTCCTCGCATAACAGGACAGCAGACCTGTTGTCGGCGAACAAGACTGGGGGAGAGCGAGGCCGCTCACCAAGGTCGGTGAGGAGGAAAGACAGCCAGCGGTGCTCCTGTGCGGCCATGGCCGCAGCGTACACCTCTGCCTCACAGGTGGAACTGGAGATGGACGACGCCCGAGTCGACCTCCACGAAACAGCTCCGGTCCCAAGGCTGAAGTAGTAACCCTGTGTAGACCGCAGTGACTTTGCGTCGTCAGCCCACGACGAGTCCGAGAAACCTGTGAGTGTAACTGGCTGCTTCCTTCCAAGGACAAGTCCCATGCCTGATGTACTCGCCACATACTTCGCCACCCTCTTAGCAGCGTACCAGTGGGAAGGTCGGTGTCTCCCAGGCGCAACAAAGCACGCAAGGACGCTAAGAGGGTAAGCTATGTCTGGGCGAGTACAGGTCATCAGGTACATGAGACAACCCATCAGCTCAGGATATGGACCACTGGACTCAAATGGCTCGTGGGAAGGTGGAGCCGTGAGCCCATGATCCACAGCAAGAGGGGTGAGCTGTACCTTGGAGAACGGGAAGCGAAACCGCGTGAGGATCTGCTCGACCATATGCGACTGCGTCAGCGTAATGGTGCGAGCTGCCCTGTCCCTGGTGATCTGCAGGCCAAGGTAGCGCTGCAGCTCACCAAGGTCAGTGCAAGTGTGTCTCCTCTGCAGTTCCTCCTTCACGGAGGCCATTGCGCGTCGGTCGGGAGTGGCCAACACCAGTTCGTCGACGTAAACCAGAACAAAGAACGGGGTCAAGCCACGACGGACGAGCAGCGACGGGTCTGCAGACGACGGAAATAACTCAAGCGCTGCAAGAGTCGTGCGAAACGTGTCGTGCCACTCACGGTCGACGAAGCTGCCACTGAGTCATAGGAGGGAAAGAGCCAGTGAAACAAGGCGGGCGACGCAGATCTACTCGTGCAGACTCCCCTGAAGGAACGCTGTGGAGCAAGAAAGGGGCAAGAGGAGAATTCAAGCCCCTAATAGGCTGACATATGATGCGCCAGGAAAGCCAGCCAAGTCAGCCTTGGCCGGAGCGGCGCTTATGGTTGGAGATGATGAGGAGAGTGAATACGAGGAGTGTGCCTTCGCGTTCTTCTCTCTGGTGGAGATGCCGCGAGAACCAGCAACTCTCAAGGAGGCCTTGGAGAGTAGTGATGCTGAGGAGCGGAAGAAGGCAATGGAGAGTGAGCTGGAGAGCACTGATGAGAATGGCACGTGGGAATTGGTGGAGCTAACGAAGGGGCGTAAGGCGATAACGTTCAAGTGGCTCTTCAAGATCAAGACGGATGCCGACGGCAACATTGAGCGCTACAAGTCCAGGCTTGTGGCAAAGGGGTACCAGCAGTAGGAGAAGGTGGACTTCAAGGAGTTGTTTGCCCCTGTAGTGAAGCCCACAACGTTGCGAACCCTACTTGCGGGGGCTGCCATCAAAGGATGGGTGGTGAAACAAATGGATGCGACAACCGCGTTCCTCAACGGCATCCTTGAGGAATATATTTTCATGGCGCAGTCAGAGGGGTTTGATGATGGGAGTGGCAGACTGTAGAAGCTGAAGAAGGCCCTCTATGGGCTCAAGCAAGCCCCTAGGCAATGATAATTGAAGCTGCGTGATGTCTTGGAGGAGATCGGTTTCACTCCCTCGTCCGCCGATCATTCCTTGTTCATGCTTGGCGACGGGGAGCAGAGGAGTTTCATGGTGGTTTATGTGGATGACATTCTCATATTCTCACCCTCCTGTGACCTTGTGAAGGAGGTGACCCAGATGCTTCAAGCCAAGTTTAAGTGCAAGGCCCTTGGTGACGCCAACTTCTACCTTCGGCTTAACATTGAACGCGACGCGGAGAAGCGGTGGATGCGAGTGCATCAACGCAAGTACCTGGAGGCCTTCATGTGTGTGAAGGGACCAGAGGAGGAAAGTGTTGGCGAGGAGGAGAGGCGCCGTTTTCACTCGTTGGTGGGCAGCCTCATGTACGCGGTGGTAAACACCCGACCGGACGTCGCCTTTGATACTGGGCAGCTGGCCAGGGTTGTGCAATGCCCTAATGAGGAGCATGTAGCAGCTGGGATGAGGGTGGCCAAGTATTTTGGCCAAACAGCGACCGTTGGGCTGCAATACTCGGCGGCGGCGCAAAGGCGCCAAAAGGGCGCGGATGGTGTTGAATCCGGGCGTTTGTTCCTCACCGCCTTTTCCGATGCTTCTTATGCATCGGAACCAGAGGACATGACAAGTGTGGGAGGCTTCATTTGCTGTGTTGGTGGAGGCCCAACAGCTTGGGAGAGCAAGAAGCAGGTGGACCAAGCATTGGGCACGGTGGAGTCCGAATACATGGCACTCTTCCGTGCCGTACGGGAAATTGTGTGGCAGCGTCGTTTGTTGGCTGAGTTGGGGGAGGAGAAGCAAGGACCTACCCCACTCTACTGTGACAGCCAGGGTGCCATTGCACTTGCTAAGAACCCTGTGTTGCACGGCCTCACAAAGCACATGAGGGTAAAATGGCATTGGCCGAGGAGCATGGTGGCCGCGAGTGAAGTTGAGTTGCACTACGTAAAGACGACGGGGCAGCCAGCTGACATGATGACCAAACGGCTAGTGGAACAGCAGCATTGGAAGTGTTGCAAGCTGGCAGGGATGGCTCTGAACTGAGAGAACCTGATCCTAAAAGGCCAACAATCCGAGGGAGAGTTTGTTGGTGCAACCCCGTGGTTTGTCCTTGTGCGTGCATGCGTGTGTGCGTGGAATGGTATGAGGGCATGCGATAATATATAATTCATGCCTATAATAGTGTGTGAATGATGAGTCATGATGTCGAATGTGCGTGTTGAGTCAATAGCGAGTTATCTCTAGTTGTGTGTCACGTCGTCGTTTGCGTGTCGTGTGCGTTTTCTATTTTGTCGTGTGTCGAACGTTCGGCGTGTCGCAGGTTTGTGCAGCAAGCCTTGAAGAACTCAAGGAGGAATTTATGATGAAGACCCAGAGCCTTGGTTTCAAGAATCAAGTGATTTAAGAGCTCGCCAAAATGATAAACACCAATCTACTGAGAATAGTTACATTGCATTGTGTAGTGTAACATATTCCTTGGTGTAGACCCTTGTGGTGGGTGGTTTCCACACCTTTCGAGGTTGGGGACTGTTTGGCACTGTTCCAGCTCCCTGGAACTCGGCTCTTGGGGTTTGTAGAGGCTGGGAGTCATTCCTAACTCGTAACTTTTTCCTATATTATGTCCTAAGACTATAGTTGCTGCTAGACCGCCGCTTGTTCAAACTACTATTACGTCGTCATTTCTTTGTCAAATCAAGTGATGCAACTTGCTAATTGTAAGCAACGTCAAGACACCTCATTTGGTGCTGTGAGCGGAACGGTATCAATGTTTGAAGCCGCTCTGCCAAAATCCGTTAGTGCACTTAATCTTTCGTTTTAGGCACTTTCAAGCCTTTTGTGACTATAACAGAAGGCCTCGCTCGCACCCTGCACGCATCCCGTTCCCTCGCCGCCGCCCGCGCCCCTTAGACCGCCTCCCCCATCTCAAACTGCACCTGACACCTTCCCACCGCACCCGAACGCTCCCAATCGTAGACCACCGCTCTCGACCCCTCCTAGCCGCAACCGACCCCTACTAGCCGCTCCCTACCGCACTCAACCGCTCACAGCCCCTCCTAGCCGCACCTGTCCGCACCCGACCCCTCCTAGCCGCTCCCGACCGCACTCAACGGCTCTCGACCCCTCCCAGCCGCACTCGACCGTATTCCACCGCTCTCAACCGCACCTGACTGCACCCGACCGCATTCGAGCCTCCCTAGCCGCCCGTACTGCCGCCCGTACTATAGCCCGTACAGCCGCCTGTCCGGCCGCTCGTGCTGCCGCCCACTTCTGCCCATAGCCGCCCACCGTCGCCAGTACTGCAGCCCGTCCTGCCGCCCGTACTACCGCCCGTAATACTGCCCGTCCTACCGCCCATCCTCTTGTGGCCGTTTCCTCGCGGTATTCCTCATTATGTCAACGCAGCACCAACAGCAGCGGTAGGTCCAGCAGCACCACCCACAGCAGTCTCGGTAGTGGGCCCTTTAGCGGCATTGGGGTCCTGCACAGCCTTTTCCGTACGTGCTGCTGACTGGTTTGCGCCTCGGTTAGGCGTGCGCGGGCCTCCAGCTCCAGCACCTCTAGCTCCAGCACCTGTACCGCCAGTACCCCCAGCAGCAGGTCCTCCAGATAGAGCAATCCCAGAACCTCCAGCAGCAGCACCAGGAAGTGGCGGCGACGACTGCTGCTGCTCTCAGAACAACGGCCGCTGCGGCAGTGACTTCAACGCACCCCCAGACCCTCGAGCAGTGGCACCCTCGACCCCACCAACAAGGGCACCCCCAGCACCCCCAGAGTTAGCACCCCCAGAACCAGCACCCCAGAACTAGTACCCCCAGCGTCACCACCCCCAGCAGCACCTGTGCACCCGGAGTCCACAGCGACAGGCTGCAGACTAGGCGAAGACGTCCGAGGTGGAAAACCCGGAGGTGTCTCCAAGCGCGGCGAGCGGCGAGAGGACGCGGTGTCGTCAACAGCAGGGTCACCCCCCTCAGCCGGGCCAGGGGAGTCTGAGGAGAGCTCCAAAGGCACAACCGAGGGGAGTGGGGTGACGTGCGACACACCTGAGGGAGCAGGACGGGGGGGGAGGGGGTCTACATGGGGAGGACTGGGTACTAGGAAGAGAGGCGGGGGGGGGGGGGGGGGGGGGGGGGGCACGGGGCAACTGCGGTAGGGGTAAAGACGGTAGTAGCAGACCGACTCGTCAAAGGTGACGTCTCGAGAGGACAGGACGCGGCGAGTGGCTGGGTGGTAAAACTGCCAGTCACTGGCGTCGGTGGGAAAGCCAAGGAAGACGCAACGAACTGTGCGGGGAGAGAGCTTGTCCGCGGTGGGATCGCGGACAAGGGCGAGCGAGCCTGGAGACGAATAGCGCGGATCCAAGGGGTCAGAACACCACGGACGTTGCCCTTGTGCTGCAAGGGAAACACCGTGGTGTAGCGCGTGAAGTCGTCGACAACCAGCAGAAAGTAGCGCTCCCGGCGCGGCCCAGAGACGGGGACGGGCCCCCACACGTCCATGTGCAGCGTCTGCAGAGGGAGTGCACGGCGGCGCAAGCGACGGCGGGAGCGGGGGCAGGGTCTGCGGGGGGGCAGCAACAAGGCGACACGAGTGCATGCTGCGGAGACGGGGAAGGGAGGCGTGACCAAGACGGTGGTGCCTGAGGAGAGACTGATGCGTGAGCAACCGACACAAGCAAGACGTCGCTTTCTGACCTGACTCGGCCATCTGAGCGGACTCAATGTGCAGTGTGTACAGTCCAGACCCAGGTCTCCGTTTGAACGTGGTAAGGTGGTATCCAGTCTCTGTGTCCGTACAGATCGCCACGCGCTCGCCCCCAGGAATCGTGGTGGTGACCAACAGATCCTGGAGGTAACCGGTACTCACCAAGTTCGTAGTGAACGAGGGGAGGTGGAGACCAGTGAGGGAGCCAGAGGGGACTGCCGGACACGGGAGAACAGTGGAGCTGCGCGCAACGACTAGTACAGAGGTGGGGTCGGCCAGAGTGACAGGGACAGGTGCCTAGAGTGGTGTAACGGTGGTGCAGTCACGGAAGAAGCACCGAGTCGCGCCGGAGTCCAGCGTGAACGAGAGCAACGCCCCCATAGGAACTGCACCTGTGCTAGTAGTCTCACAAGCACCTACACTAGCATCCTCTACTTAGACTGACCTAGGCACACAGAATAACAGTCAACCTCATCACTAGCACCAGCAGCATACATGGCATACATACATACAGAACTATTGTCCCAATCAAGCGAAAAGATATCAACGCCCCTCCTGAGCAATCCTAACTAGTCAAGGACCCTGGCCTGCTCACCGGACTCGCCACGAAAAGCATCCTCGAGGCGGCAGAAACAGCGAGCCTCATCGTGCCCAGTCTTGCCACAGGGGTAGCCGGCCCGAGGGCCAGCGTGACGCACGTACAGGCAAGGACAAGCAGAGCGACCACCGCCGGCGGAGCCGCGCTGAGCAACCCACTCACGGAGCTGCTGCAGCGAAGGAGTCTCCCGTCGACGCGTCTGCTGCTGCTGCTACAGTCCGCCCCCAGGACCACCACCTCCACCTGCTGCTCCACCAGACGCCGCACCGGTGCCACTACCCCTGCCAGCTCCTCCACGACCACCACCCCCCCCCTATTTCGCCACTCCCGCCACTCCCGCTACCTCCACCATCCCCGCCTCCCCCACCGCCTCCTCCACCTCCACCACCCCCACCAACCCCACCCCTCTTACGCGCACCCCTGTTGACCTCCCGCTAGTAGCACCGAGTAAGTCAACAACAACATTTGAGGCAACAGAGGACACCAGAAGGGAGGGAGTGCACCCCTAAAAAAAGGAGGTGCTGGGGGTGCCATGGGAGGCAGCTACAGCACGGGCACTGGTCTCGGCCTCGAGGAGACGAGTCTCAAACGAGTCAAGGGTGAGACTAGTGGGGTCTAGGGAGAGGACGTGGTCTCGAACAGAACGAAGGGTGTCAGGGAGGCGAGTCACTAGGAAGTACCGAGTGAGGTACATGGGGGGCTGGTTCGCAGTCAGAAACTCTGGCGGGAGAGCAGCACGGTAGAGAGTATCAAGGGAGCGTAGGTAGGTTACGAGGTCAGCTACATTGGTGAAGTCTGGCAGCTCAAGGAAGAGAATCGGCAGCGCAAGACGACCAAAGGTGGCAGAAAAGGGGGAGGAGTAGCGTTTAACTACAGCAGCATAGAAGGCCTGGGCCGACTTCACCTGGCGAAGGTGGGCCCTCTGGTCGGGCGAGAGGTGGGCACGGACTGCAAGTGTAGCAGTGGCGTCGTGTGCCGCCCACTGCGTGCAGGCAAGGCGATCAGCGCGGTAGTTCTTTTGCACATCCTCTGCAGAGTTAGAGACCGGCTCTACTGTAGGCTTGGTGGCCTTGAGGGACCCCAACGTGTGCTCAAACAGCGAGGCATCGTCCTTGGTAACACTCTACAGGTACAGGTGCAGGTCCTCTAGCCAGAAATCTATAGGGCGCCCCTCTGCGTCAAACGTGAGGACAGTGACAGTCGCCATGGTAGAATCTAGGTCAGGCAACAACACTAGGAACTAGCCGCATATCTAGGCACGCGCGGCGGTTTGGGTACAGCACGGAAGGAGGTGAGCGGCTCGGCAGCAGGCAGAGTGGTAGTAGGGAGGGCGGCGCGGCGCGGTGGTAGGTAGGGCGGTGCGGCGCGGCGCGGTTCGGCAGGGTGGCGCGGTGCAGCACCAGGAAGGGCGGTGCGGTGGCGGGCAGCGCGGCTGCAGGGGGCGCGGCAGTGGGCGGCCAGCGGGCTGCAGCGGGCCGGTAGCGAGCAGCAGCGAGGGACGGCACACGTGCGGCAGGCGGCCAGCAGAAGGCAGCTGGCGGCGGGCGGTGCGCGGGCTGCAGTGCAGGCGGCGGCGCGGGCATCGGTATGGCAGCGCAGCGGGGCCAGCGTAGTGGGGCAGTGCAGGCGGCGGTGCGGGCGGCAGCGTGGCAGCGCTCGGGGCAGCGCGGGGCAGCACGCGCAGGGCAGCGCAGCGGGGCCAGCGCAAAACAGCGCGCGCGGGGCAGAGCGATCAGGAGCGGCAGCAGCGGCGCGGTGGTAGGCCAGGGGGCGGCAGCGGGCAGTTGGGCAGTGGCGCACGCGAAGGCAGCAGCGCGTAGGGCAGCAGGGCAGTGGCGTTTGCTAAGGCAGCAGCGCGTAGGGCAGTAGGGCAGTCGGAACGAACCTACTCGATGATACCGTGTTAGAAACTAGAACAGCGGAATGATGTTCGATCAGCAAGCAATGGTTATGTATGCTAACCCAAAAGTGCTGTACTCACTACAATCTACCTCACTGTAGCCTATCACAAACAAAAACATAGTTTGACAGGGTTCACATATATATATAAATACTAAGACAAGCGGAGCAAGAAACAAGAGGCAAGATTCTCAGGGAACCTTTGTCATGTCTCATCACACTGTACACTTTGTCACCCTAGATAGCTACGTCTGGTCAGGTTGCTGCGTCGTGCTCGTGTCGGTCCCTCACCCACCCATCGCTCTTGTGGCACCACCGTCTTGGTCACCCTAAACTCTGTGTCTCCATCAAATGTCTAGGTACGGTCTTGTGTCAGGTCTCCCATTCTTGCTTCCTCCGCTCCCCGCTTCGCCTGCTCCACCGTGGACTCCCTACATTGAGGGTCGGTAGCGCGCCACCCCTCACTCCTCCTCCCTTTGTGCCTACCACTGCGCCTCTCCAGACTTCGCACATGGATGTCTAGGCCCCTGCCCCGGTCGCTAGGCCGCGCGGCGAGAGGTTCTTCCTTGTTGTTTTGGACGACTTCTCCCGCTACACCACAGTGTTTCCCCTGCAGGAGAAGGCCCACGTGCCTGATGATCTGATCCCGAGGTGGCTAGCCACTAACGCTCAGCGCGCCCTCCCTGTGCATTGTCTACATTCCGACCGTGGGGGTGAATTCTGCTCTTGTTCTCTTGCCGAGCTCTGTCGAGAGCAGGGCATCACCCAGTCCTTCACACGTACGGACTCGCCACAGCAGAATGGGGTTGCCGAGCACCGCATAGGCTTGGTAATGGAGATCGCCCGTACCTCTATGATCCATGCCTGTGCGCCCCATTTTTGGCAGCAACAGTAGCAGCAAAACCCGTAGCTGGCTGTGAGTTGCCTTCGCTCCTTAGTCTTCCTCCTCCTTTGCCAGGCCACCTCTACCTGAGTACGGTCCCCTGTTTTCTCCTCCTGACGCATCGCCGGCTCGTTCCCCTCCTCTGTAACAGTTTGTCAGAGAACACCCCTCCATCCAGCACCTGCTCTTCTACTTGTTGACACCCTTACTTTCTCCCTTCTCTATGTTGCTCTGCCTCAGTCACCCACATTGAACGGGATCACTTCCTAACCCCACAGGTTCCCTGTCAACGAGAGTTGTGGTTGGCCCCGCCCTCGCTTGGGCGGAGCCGACTTCGTTGTAGGGTGTGTGGGGAGCGCAGCCGATCTGTTGCAGTGAGGGCGCCGAGCTGGAGGGCGCCTAGCTGGAGGGCGCCGAGCAGGAGGGCGCCGAGCAGGAGGACGCCGACCTGGGCGCCTGGATAGCGTCCTGGGAGACTGGACGCCGACCTAGGCGTCTGGACGGCGTCCTGGGCGCCTGGACGCCGACCTGGGGCGTCTGGACGGCGCCCTGGGTGCCTGGACGCCGACCTGGGCGTCTGCACGGTGTCCTGAGCACCTGCACGGCTGCAGGCTCCTCGCAGCGCGACGTCGGAGGACGTCGAAGCGGATTGTCGCCGATGTCGGCGACCCACGTGACAGCGGGTGGGATTGCACCGAGCTACGGCTACTTCAAGTTTACGCCGGACAGAATCTCGGTCACCCCTCTGCTGGTCGGTCGTCCCGACATCCTCACGTGGAAGGAAGCCATCGAGCCCCAGCTGGAGATGGCCGGGCTGATCGGCTTCGCCCGTGGCACCGTGGCCACGCCGGAGGAGATCTATCCCGACCTGCGTGCAGATTTTCGCGCGGTGCAGCTGTTGACCTTTATGGTCATCTCGCGGTGCTGCTCGCCGGGCGTGCAGATCGCCTTGAAGTCGTGCATGGAGTACCACGACGCCGGCCACCGGGCGTGGCACTTCATTGAGTCGACGTACCAAGTCACCGACGACTTGTTCATCGCCCAGCTTGAGGGGCAGCTGACGCACCTGCGTATGGGCGACCAAGAGACGGCGACCGACTACTGCAACCGAGCTCGGCGAATTCTCGCCACCATAAAGATGGCCGGCGCGCAGTACTCAACAACGTCGTATGTCACGCACGTCATGCAGGGACTCCCGAGCATCTACAATCTACTGAAGCGGCTGTCTATGGCGCCGAGCACACGAGCGACGCTCAACGAGGACACCATCACCTCGTACATCTTGCAGGACGAGGCGATGCAGGAGGCTGAGCGGTCACAGGAGCTCCTGGCGCAGGTGAACTACGTCGCCCTGGCGAAGCAAGGTGGTCGACCGGGGCAGCGTGGGCAGTCTGGTGGCGGTGGTAGCAGTGGCTAGAAGCCGACCAAGGACGCCGACAACAAGAAGTCGGCCAGGGATAGCGGTCGTGGAGGAGGAGGTCGACGTCGGGAATGCTGATTGTGCGGTGACCCTGACCATCTCTCCTTTGAGTGCCCCGACAGCAGTGACTCGGACGACGACGACGCCAAGGGAGGCCGAGGGAGGTCGGCTGGGCGTCGCCCTCGCTGGGAGAGTAAGCCGCGCAAGGAGAAGCAGTCGACGAAGTCGACCTCGGCGAAGAACGCCGACTCCTCTGCTGGCGGCAAGGGGCGAGACGACAAGGCGGCGTCGTGCTCGCTGGTCAGCGTAATGGAGCCGACCGTCTCGCTGGCGCCGGAGGGCGGCGAGGACTTCCAGGCGGTGGCGGCAGCTGTACAGGCGAACCCGGCGGTGGTCCTGCTCGACAGCGGCTGCTCGCATCACCTGATGGGGACGAAGGAGGTCTTCGTCGACCTGCAGCCGAGCGGCGACGTCAAGCACGTGCGCGGCTTCAACGGTGCGCTGCAGGACGTCCAGGGCCGCGGCACTGTCGCTCTACGAGGGGAGGCCGGGAAGCAGGTGCTCATCCCCGACGTGCTCTACGTCCCGAGCGTGCGAGCGAACCTGCTTTCGGCCGGCCAGCTGAAGGAGACCGGTGTGAAGCTGCAGGAGGACGGCGACGGGATGTTGCTCGTCTCGGCGGCGGGAGAGGTGCTCGGTCGGGCGACGTACACCGGGCGTGTCCTCTGCACCGACCTGCGCCCCTGCTCGGCCAAGCAGACAACGCCCACCACGGAGGTGGTAGCCTTGCGGGCGATCGTTTTAGTAACGAAGTCGACGCCGGACAGGCTGCATGCGAGGCTTGCACACGTCGGCATGGACACCATTCGGAGCTCGGCAAAGCACGAGGTTGCCATTGGGCTGGAACTCAAGTCGACGTCTGGCACTGACTCACCGTGTGTCTCGTGCGTCGGCGGGAAGCTGGCACGACACACCTTCCCCGACCAAGGCTCTGACGCCGACGACGTGCTGGCCGTCGTGCACATCGACCTGTGCAGGCCATTCCGCGTGACTGCCAAAGACGGCAGCCTGTACTTCTTGCTGCTGAAGGACCGCAAGACCCGCTACGTGTGGGTGAGGTCGGTCGCCAAGAAGTCGGATGCGTTGCAGGAGTTCGTGCAGTGGCTGGCGGTGGCTGAGCGGCAGACGAAGAAGTCGGTGTTGATGCTGCGCTCTGACCGGGGAGGGGAGTTCCTCGGGAAGCAGTTCACCGACTTCGTGAACGGCAAGGGGATCGTCCACGACCTGACCTGCCCGTACACCCCGCAGCAAAACGGCATGGCAGAGCGGGAGATGAGGACGGTAGTGGAGGCGGTGCGGATGATGCTGCCGCACATTGGCGTGCAGCACCACTGGTGGCACCTTGCTCTGCGGCAGGCCGTCTGGGTCCGCAACTGCCTGGAGAGGTCGACGTTGCCGCCGGGTACGACACCATACCAGCTGCTGACCGGGAAGAAGCCCGACTTGTTGCTGGCACGGGTGTGGGGCTGCATGGCGCAGTTCCTCGTCCCCGAGCAGCAGCGTGGTGGGAAGCTGAAGCCGAAGGCTCGGTGGGGTTTACATCTCGGCGTGTCAGAGGAGAGCAAGGGCTGGGAGCTCCTCGACATCGACGACAACCGGGTGGTCACCACGTCGAACGTGGTGTTCTACGAGCACATGTCGTTGGAGGTGTGGAAGTCGGAGCACGGGCCGGCGTCGGGACGGACGCCGACCACCGCGCCGACGGACACCTCGGCGGCGACGCTGCCTTTTCTCGCTGAGGTCGGTGAGCTTGCTGATGACGACGCCGAGGTCGTCCGTCCTTCTTCCCCTCCCCCTGCACCCCTTGCCCCTCCCCTCGTGGCCGACCTGCGTGGGCTGACTCCGGTGTCGGCCTCCGGCAATGAGGGGAGAAGTGGGGCGTCGCCTGTGGCGCCGACCAAGAGCATCGCCAGCAGCCGACGTGACGCCAAGCAAGTCGGCGTGGGAGTCAAGGCGACGCCGACAAGGGAGCAGCGGGCAGGGGAGGTGCAGCCGACCCTAGTGAAGCCGGCGAAGGAGACACCAGCAGGGCAGCAGCCGACAGGGGAGCAGGAAGCAGCGACGCCAACCGAGGAGCAGTCGGCGTCAGGGCAGTCGGCAGGGGAGCCGACCGCAGGGGAGCCGACCGCAGGGGAGAAGTCGGCTGGGACGCCGACTGAGTTGCAGCAGGACGCTGAGGGTAGCGACGCCGGTGATGATGGAGGGGACGCCGAGGAGGCTCAGCCTGGACCACGGCGTACAGGCCGACTTCGGAGGCCGCCCAACTTCTATGTACCGGCTGCCTTCACCACGGCGTACGACGAGGTCGACGACGACCTGCTGTACGACGACGTCGAGGCCGATGAAGAGCTGCCGGAGCTCGACCCCGACATGAACGCCGACCCCAAGCACCGCTGGGATATCTCCACGATGACGGTGAAGGAGGCGTTGGCAAGCTGGAAGGGCAAGGCGGTGAAAACTGCCATGGAGGAGGAGATCCGCAGCCTCATCAGCATGGGAACTTGGGAGCTAGTAGAACGCCCACCTGGGGTGAACATCATGAAGAACCGGTGGGTGCTGACGACGAAGTACCGCATCGATGACACCGTCGAGCGCGAGAAGGCGAGGCTGGTCGTGAAGGGCTTCACACAGGTGTATGGCGCTGACTACGACGAGACGTACGCGCCGGTGAGATGCTACGTCACGCTGAGGATCTTCCTCAGCATCGTCGCCGTCCTCAACCTCAACCTGATGCAGCTCGACATGAAGAACGCCTTCCTGCAAAGCAAGCTTGACCGGGTGCTTTACATGTACCAGCCGGACCACTTCAACGACGGGACCGGCCGGGTGTGCAAGCTGCTGAAGAGCCTGTACGGGCTGAAGCAGTCGCCGCTGCTGTGGTACAGGGCACTCGACACCGTGCTGATGGGCGCCGGCTGGAGGAAGAGCCAGGTCGACGAGGCGCTGTACGTCAAGGTCGGCGCCGATGGTGTGGCCTGCTGGGTGCTGGTCTACATCGACGACCTGCTCGCCGCCAGCAGCAGCCCCGCGATGCTGGAGGAGCTGAAGGAGCTGCTGGAGGCCGCCTTCGAGCTGCGCGAGATCTCGCCGGTGCAGAAGTACCTCGGGCTGGAGATCGTGCGCGACAGGCCGGCGAGGAAGCTGTGGCTGCACCAGCAGGGCTACGCTGGCAAGCTGCGCAGGTGGTTCATCGACGAGGAACAGACCGGGCGCACTCCAAAGATGCCGGTCTCGGTCGATGCCTACGCCGAGCTCACCTTCGACGACGAGGAGGCACAGGAGCGCCAGGAGGAGGAGTACCGGCAGAAGGTCGGCTCGCTGCAGTTCGCGGCGACGACGATGAGGCCGGACATCGCCTTCGCCTGCAGCAAGCTGGGGAGCGGCCTCACGGTGAGGAGCGACCAGCATTGGCGCGAGGTCGACCGCTGCCTCGCCTAACTCGCCAACACACGTGACACCGCCCTGGAGTTCGGCGGTGGACCTGAGTCGCTGAAGCTGGTCGGCTACGTGGACGCCGACGACGCCGGCGACAAGCAAAACCGGACAAGCACAGGTGGCTACGTGTTCGTCTACGGAGGGGCCGCGGTCTTCTGGTCGAGCCAGCGCATCAAGTGCGCGACGTTGTCGTCGACCTAGTCGGAGTACGTGGCGGCCACTGAAGTCGGCAAGGAAGGACGCCGCCTTCGCTTCCTCCTTGCAGAGTTCCGGCAGCTGGACGCCGGGACGCCGACCATCCTTCGCGTGGACAACAAGTTGGCTATCACGGTCGCCGAGGGCATGGGGTTGACGGGCAACCTCAAGCACATGGAACGGGGACAAGCCTGGCTGCAGCACATGGTGAAGCGCGGGAAATTCACGCTGAAGTACATCCCGACCACCGAGCAGCCGGCCGACTTCCTGACGAAGGCGCTGCACTACCCGGCCTTCAACCGGTGCTCCGTCACAATCGGCCAAGTGCGCCTGGCCGACGTGGGCGACGGTGACAACGACGTGCAGCAGTAGGTGCCATGCCCTCTTGCATGGCTGGTGCGGTGACCGGCGTGCTGTGTGTTGTGTGCACGCCGACGGGCTATTCTCCGAGTGGTGCTGCCGTGTGGGCTGGGGGCCCAAGCGTGAACGCGGCAGGGGAGTGTCAACGGGAGTTGTGGTTGGCCCCGTCCTCGCTTGGGCGGAGCCGACTTCGTTGTCGGGTGTGTGGGGAGCGCAACCGATCTGTTGCAGTGAGGGCGCCGAGCTCGAGGGTGCCTTGCTGGAGGGCGCCGAGCAGGAGGGCGCCGAGCAGGAGGACGCCGACCTGGGCGCCTGGACGGCGTCCTGGGAGGCTGGACGCCGACCTAGGCGTCTGGACGGCGTCCTGGGCGCCTGGACGCCGACCTGGGGCGTCTGGACGGCGCCCTGGATGCCTGGACGCCGACCTGGGCGTCTGCACGGTGTCCTGAGCACCTGGACGCCGACCTAGGCACCAGGACGCCGACCTGGGTGCTGGGAAACCTCTTCTAGGGACGCCGGTCAGGTGTAGCCGGCGACCAACTGAGCTGGGCGACCAGGCGTGGTTGCCCGGTCAACCTGGATACCCGGGCGACGTGTGCGAAGGTCGCCGGGGAGGCTTCTGCGAGGCCGACCTCGGAAGTGGTATCGCGAGGTCGATGTGGTTGGTAGGCGCAGTCGCTGGCGTGGACTCGACCTGGACGTCTGCGCTGTGCACGTGACAAGAAGTGGTGCACCAACCAGCTGCACGCAGATGCACCGTTGTCCAGCGGGTGCAACGCTGTGCAGCCGACTTGCTGCAGCGTTGGCACACCGTGGACTTGCAACGTTGGCAAACCGCTACTCTGCAACGCTGGAGCGGTGCGAGCTCTGTTGCGCTGGATCGCGGTCGACCATGCTGCGCTGGAGGTCGACCAGCAGCCTAGCTAGCTCTGATGTAGTCTGTGTTGCCAATGTTGTATCAATCATTGTTGTGAACCTTTTGCTAGTGGAACTCTTGCCAAATTCCCCCGTGAACCAGCAAGTAGTGCGAGCACAAGCTAACGACTAAGGAACGAACGAACGCAGAGATCACCCTTGCCCCGTGCCTAGCCCGTAGCCTGGCTCCCGTTGTAGCAGTTATCTCCGCATTCCTGGCGTGCCACCGTGTGCTAGAAGCTAGAGTAGCAAATTCCACTATAACAAGAGAAAAACACAAAACAAGCATTGAGAGGGTGAGGGTGCCTGCCCTTACCCAGCCTAGGCATAGGCTGGACGTTTCCCAATGTGCGACTCGGGCTTGGGATTCGTTGGTTTCCCATTTCGCCCCTCGATGCTTTCCCCCGCATTCCCCAACCGTCCCTTGACAATTCCCTCCCTCTACTCCTAATAGGGCAGTCACCACACTACATTCTACACCCCCATACTACTGCTATTGCATATGCATAAAGTGCATATGCGGCAATACCCCACCCTACCTCCTAAACCCTCCATCCAGCACCTGCTCTTCTACTTACTTTCTCCCTTCTCTGTGTTGCTCTGCCTCAGTCACCCACTGCCCCCTCCTGTTCTCGTGCTCGAGCAGCTTGAGCTCGTGTCATAGGACCATCTTGCTAAGGCTTAGCTCCTTTGACCACAACGGTGTTGGTCTGATGCTCCTTCAGCTGTAATCCCTTCTCGTTCTCCAATACCAATACCCCTGATGGGCGTACCTCCTTCACCCTCCACCTTTCTGTCCCTATCCCGACGTCCAAGGTGTCTTTCTTCGCCCGTTTCAGGTACACCTCTTGCCCCTCGCTCACTCCCTTCTTTGTCCTCCCCCCCATTCCTTGCCGCTGCCGCTGCTCATAGCGCATTGCATCTCTCAGTGCGGTGTGGAGGTTTTGCAGCGCTGCTGGCATCATCACCCGCAGGTACCTTGCTCTGGCTTCTGATAGTGCTACCCAATTGCCTATGGTGCCTGTTATCACCGTGTCCGTCAGGACCCCGTTGGGCACCTACTGGCAGCACCGGCTCGCAGCCAAACAAGAGACTGTACGGAAAGTGATCTCTAAGGGCATCCTGCTTCCCGAACCTGTATCCTGCTGCAATCCAACGCAGCTCGTCATCCCAGTCTCACTTCCTCTTCTCCCCATATGCCCGCAATCCTCGCTTTAGTGTCTGCACCAGGCGCTCCGTTAGCCCATCACTGTGTGGGTGATAGCGGGAGGTGGGCCTGTGAGTGATCCCCGCCTCATCTAACCACTTCTTGAAGACTCCTTGGAACCCAATTCTCTGGTCCGTGAGCACCTCTGCGCACGCTCCAAATCTACATATCACTTGTTCCTTGAACACCACAGCCACATGCCTTGAGTTCTTGCTTAGTATCGCCCTGACTGCCAGCCACTTGTTTACGTGCTCCACCATGAGCACGATATACTGTTTTCCTCCCGGACTCAGTGGCAGTTCCTCCGCCAAATCTAAGGACCATCTGAAGCCTAGTCCGCGGATGGGCAGGGACTGTAGCTCAGCCCTGGCTTGGGTGAGGTTCTCCCTGCTCCTTTGACATGCCTCACATCCCTCCACCCACTACTTCACTTGCCTGTGCATTCCTTCGGGTGGACATCAAGGCGGCCATCACGGTCGCCGAGGGCTTGGGGCTGCAGGGCAACCTCAAGCATATGGAGCGGCGATATGCCTGGCTGCAGTACATGGTGAAGCGTGGGAAGTTTGTGCTGAGGTACATCCCGACCACCGAGCAGCCGGCCGACTTCCTGACAAAGGCGCTGCACTTTCCGGCTTCCAACCGGTGCTCCGTCGCAATCGGCCAAGTGCGCCTGGCTGGCATCGACGATGGTGACGACGACGTGCAGCAGTAGGTGCCATGCCCTCTTGCATGGCTGGTGCGGTGACGGCATGCTGTGTGTTGTGTGCACGCCGACGAGCTATTCTCCGAGTAGTGCTGCCGTGTGGGCTGGAGGCCCAAGCGTGAACGTGGCAGGGGAGTGTCAACGAGAGTTGTATGTTGGCCCCGTCCTCGCTTGGGCGGAGCCGACTTCGTGGTCGGGTGTGTGGGAGGTGCAGCCGACCTGCAGCAGTGGGCGACGCCGACTTGGGCAAGCTGGTCGACGGGTTTGTCGACCTGCACTGGGCCACTGCGATCCCGCCGACTTTGGGACGCCGGCGGACGACTTCAACCCGGTGGTCGACGAGGGGAGACGTCGACCTGGGAGGGGCGCCGACCTTGGGAGGGCGCCGACTACGGGAGGTCGAGTTGGGAGGTCGACCTAGGAGGGCGTCGACTTGGTGATGCCGACCAAGTGAAGCCGACCTGGTGTAGTCGGCTGACAGCTGGGCTGGTCGACCCGGAGTTGGTGGACCAGGGGTGTGGTCGACTTGGTGTGGTCGACCAGTGGTGGTCGTTGACCTGGGCGGTCGATGGGCACGAGGAGGAGCAGCTGGTCGACGTGGTTGCCCGGTCGACCAGGTTACCCGGGCGACGGGGTCCTGCGGAGGTGCACGACAGTCGCCCAGGTGGTTCTGGCGAAGCCGACCTCGGTGGTGGTATCCCGAGGTCGACGTGGCTGATCAGGTGCAGGCAACAGCACGTGGGAGATTTCGTGTCTGCGCCGTGCGGGTGACGAGGCACAGCACGCCAATCAACTGGGAGCACCTACGAAGCGGGTGCGCTGCTGTCCTGCGGATGCAACGCTGTACAGCCGCCTTGCTGCAGCGTTGGCACGCCGTCGACTTGCAGCGTTGGCAGACCGCGACTTTGCACTGCTGGAGCGCGGTCGACCTTGCAGTGGTGGAACGCGGTCGACCGTGCTGCACTGGCAGACGACCTGCATGCTTGCTAGCATCTGATGTAGTCTTGCTTGCCAACGTTGTTGCTACCATTGTTGTCAATCTTTGCTAGTGAAACTCTTGCCAATTTCTCCCGTGAATGCGCAAATAGAGAGAACAGAAGCAAACGACTAAGGAACGCTACGATCACTCCTACCCCGTGCCTTCCCCGTAGTCTAGCTCCCGTTGTACGAGTTATCTCCGCAGTTTTTGCCGTTGTCATCAAGTCCTGCAGTGCCCCTTTCTGTGCTTCTCCCCACTCCCATGCCTTGTCCTCCCTCAGCAGCCCATTCAACACCGTAGCTCGCTTGCTGAAGTTGGGCACAATCCGCCGGTAGTAGCTTAGGAAGCCCAGCACCGCTCTCAGCCCTGACTTGTCCTTTGGTTCCCGCAGCCTGTCCGAGACCTCAACCTTGGCCTCTTGGATCCCAATCTGCCCCCTTTTCACCTCGTAGCCCAGGTATTGCACGGTCTGCTCACCCCATCTGCACTTCTTCGGGTGACAAGCGAGTCCTGCTGACTCTATCGCCGTCAGTATCCTTTCCACACCCTGCAGATGCTGCTCCTCTGCCGTGCTGGAGATCACCACGTCATCTATATAGCACGCCGCACATTCCAGATCTTGCAGCACCGCGTCCATGACTCTCTGGAACATGGCTGATGCGTTCCTCAATCCGAATGGCATGTAGAGCCACTCGTACAGCCCATCCGGCCCATGGAAGGTCGTCTTCTTGGTGTCTTCCTCTCTGATCTTTATTTGGTTGAACCCTTGCCGCAGGTCCAGCGTTGTGAAGAAGACCCCGTCCGCTAGTTTGTCAAATATCCATTCGGCCCTGTCTGCTACGGTGATCTTGTTGAGCACTCTGTAGTCACCACACATCCTCCTGCTCAGGATCTCCCCCGTCAGATCCTTCCTCGCTGCTACCACTGTTGGTGTGGCGTATTCTGATTCGGGCCGTCTGATTAATCCGGCTTCCGGCAATTTCTTGATATTTTCCTTGCAAATTTCCTCATCCCCGTGTGGCATTTTCCTCCTCCGGTGAAACACGGGCTCTGTGCTGCTCAGTTTCAGCTCCATCTCCTTCACCTTGCACCTTCCTAACGCCTGCAAGGTGAAGGCAAAGCACTTCCTGTGCTTGGCCAGCAGATGTTGCATGGCCTCCCTCCGTTCCTCACTCATCGCCTCCCCCACCTTCCACTTCTCTCCTTCTTCCTCTCGGCAAGTCCATGCCCCTTGAGGGAGCGGCTTTGCACCCCACTTTTCTTCCTCGTGCCCCCAACTTACAACCGTCTCCCGCCATATCCGTTGAATCAGCCACCTCAGCAGGTGACCATCCATGGCGTTTCCTAGTGCCCTCCTCCTGTCAACTTCGCTCACCCCCGGGGCTGCCGTTGCATTCTCTCCGTACCCCATGGCCAGCTCTCGTTCCAGCGCGGTTGGTTCTTCCCACCTCCGTTTCTTATGGTCGTATTATCAGTCCTGGCCCCGGTTTCCCAGCTGCCCACTCGTACCCGGCCGCTCCCGCATAAGCAACCAGGGTGGGGAGAGCCCTTCTGTCTTGCCCCACTTGATTGCATGGGTAGTGCCTGCTGTAGCCCTTCCGACACACCGGCGCTGGAGTCCGTCCTGGCTCTAGGATGACATGCACCCTCCTTCCCGGTGCTCTTTTCACCCCATTTACCTCTTCTTGCAGATTCAGCGCCGGGACAATATTCTGCCAGTACATCCTGAGTCGGTACGCGTGTGACCCCACCCTGGCCGCATCACAGCTCACCCCTTCTCCCAACTGCTCCCTGATCCTTTCCTTCACTAGTCGGATCGGCTCTCGGCTGTCCCCTTCCAGGTCCAGGTTTTCCAACAGATATGCCACCCTGCACTAACTTTCTTGTAGCCACTCCATGATGCGGAACAAGTTCTCCATCAGCTTCGTCATTGGATCCTCTCCTCCCTTCCCCTTTCCAGCCCAAGATACCCCTTGGCACTCCCACCCTGCCACAAGCAGATCTACCTGCCCCCAGCTAGCTACCTCCACCTCTGTTATGTTCTTCACGTCGTGAACGGCTCCGCCCATGGCCTCTTGGATAACCCTCCCACTTAGGAGTTCCGGGAACTCAGCCTGCAGCTTCCATGCATGATACTTAGCCATCTTCCTTACTGCCGGCTCTTGTTCTACGTATATCCAATTCTGCATTGCGATGCCACTTCTCACCACTGCTGACAGTCCTGCCACAATTCCTCCAAACAGCTCTACCAGGCGGATGGGCTGCTGCCTGTCACTCTGCTGCCTCGGCTCGTCCATCAACTTCATCTTGGGCCCTTCCCTAATCCCCACTGCTCCTCTCTGCTGCCCCGCGTGCTGTGTCCCTGGCGTCCGTCCGTCCGTCCTCTTGGGCTCCACCTTCACGAATCGCACTGGCAGCTGCCCCAACGGCCCCTCCTTCTTCCAGTACCGCGTCAAAAACTCCACCTTCTCTGTCCAGGTGCATGTTCCCACCGCAAACACAAGCTCCGTGCCTACCAACACATCAAAGTCCTCCGAATCTGAGATCCCACACTTCATTCTGATTTTGGTCTCATGTCCCCCCCCCCCCCCCGGCAGTAGGGTCACTTCTATGGGTGTTCGGGTGCACGGCATCCATTTCAGTTCTCCTCCTTCTGCCGTCATCACTAACATCCCCTTCACCACGTGCCTTTCTGGGGCCATCAGCCCCAGCTTTTCAGCCATCCCTTTGCCCAGCATCACACTTTGCGCTCCTGTGTCTATGATAGTTGTCTTCACCTTCTTCCCCTCCACCTCCATCTCTCCTCCTTCCAACAGCAGCACTGAGGTCTGACACGCCAGCCTTTCTTGTGGATGGCGTGCTGGTGGCTGCTTCTGCGCTGGCTCGTCCGGTTCTTGCCCCTTCTTCTGTTCCTTCCTGCCCTGCTCCTGCCGGCCGTCCTTCCCTCCGCTCCTCAGCCCCATCTCCTCCCTTCCCCTCCATGCATGAGGGCACACTGCACATCCTCTTCCACCTCCTCTCCTTCATCATCCCTGACATACATCCCTGCCTCGGCTTCCCATCTTGGTCCCGACGCTTGCAGCTGCGACTGTAGCCTGCTGATCTGCCGCTGCAGCTCTTCTGCTCCTTGCCCCTCCCTCCCTCTGGTAGTCCTTGGCCTCATGTCCTCTCTTCTTGCAGATCTCGCATCTGGCTGCATCAAAACATGCTTTCTTTCGGTGGCATGGCTTCCCGCAGCCGTCACAGTTCTTGCAGTCCTTGGGAATGTGCCCTGGCTGTCCGCACCTGTGGCATGTCTTGGTGTCAACTCTTGCTTCCCCTCGCCCGTCTGACCGCCCCCCCGTCCTCTGGTATCATTGCTGCTGCCCACGTTGGCCTGCGGCTTCTCTCTGTTGCCCTTGGCAAATAAGCTTCATACTTCCTCTGTGCGAGCTCCACCTTGTCAAACACTTCATCCAGACTCGCCTCCACTCCCAGCTTATATACCCTCATCCTTAGTTCGCCTCCCAGCGCCTCGTCTAGGTCCCC
This sequence comes from Closterium sp. Naga37s-1, assembly GCA_947471745.1. Taxonomy (NCBI): domain Eukaryota; kingdom Viridiplantae; phylum Streptophyta; class Zygnematophyceae; order Desmidiales; family Closteriaceae; genus Closterium; species Closterium sp. Naga37s-1. Next base: position 1,705,665 of record CANJKZ010000813.1, read on the forward strand.
CAGGAACTTACTAATGAGGATACTGCTGTCCGAGCACCTCACGTCTTCTGCTACATTGATCAGTCGGTTGTAGTACGTCAGCAGCGACTCTGCCCGCCCTCTCCTGAAGTCCTGAAAATCCCTTATCCGCTCTTGCATGTGACCAGGAAACTGCCGCTACAGCCGCTCAAGGAATGCCTCCGTGGGGTCCTCCCCATGCCTTCCTTCCCTCCATAGTGGCTCATCCATCCTCATCCAGTACAGCGCCTCCGCCTCCCCATCCAGCGTGTTCGGCAGACTCAGGAAGAAGTCTACCGGGTCCATGCCATTTCGGTCACACCGGTGCTTCACGTCTCCAACTTGCATCAGATAGTTCTTGAGCGAGGGCCCTGACCATTGATCTCCCAAGAATCTGGCCGGCACTTCCACCCGTGGCACCATGTCTCGTCTACCAGCGCGTGTTCCTCTTCTTCGGCTCCCGCATGGTCATTGTGCTCTTCGCCTGCGTGTTCGTCGTGGTGTTCTGGGTCATCATTCTCATCCTCCACGTTACCTTCGCGGGCCTCCTCTCGCGCCTCATCCAACTGGCAAAATTCCTTCTTCCCTATGGCGCCAGAAACTCCTCCTCTGCTGAGGAGAGGTTCCTCCCAACCACGCTAGCGGCCTCTGACGTCGCGGCATTGTTCTTTCCCTTCCGGCGAGCGGAACACCTCTTCGTCACGGTGGTGCCATTGGTCGCCGCCTGCTCGGTGAAATGCCTCTCTCCGCCACGCCGCACCGCCTCCCGTCGTGGCGGACCTCTCACCGCCCGCTCCTTCGTGAGTCGAGCCTCTTTCCCTTCGGATTGGTTCGATTGGGATCCGATCTGCGCGGAAAGCCGGCCTCCTGGGCGATCGCTCCAAAGACCGCCCGTGCTCACGCGAGCGCTCGCACCGCAGCCGTTCTTCCTCTCGTCCACTGAAGATCCTACCCCAACAAAGCTCGTATTTGTCCATATTTATTCGCGTACGGGCTTGTTTTGTATTATGAACGGGATCACTCCCTCACCCCACAAATGCCCTCCTAGTGGCGTGCCACCGTGTGCTAGAAGCTAGAGTAGCCAATTCCACTATTACGAGAGAATAACACGAAACAAGCATCGAGAGAGAGAGAGGGTGCCTACCCTTACCCAGCCCAGGCACAGGCTGCACACTTCCCAATGTGCGGCTCGGGCTTGGGATTCGTTGGTTTCCCATTTCGCCCCTCGGTGCTTTCCCCCCGCATTCCCCAACCGGCCCTTTTCAATTCCCTCCCTCTACTCCTAATAAGATAGTCACTACATTCTACACCCCCATACTACTGCTATTGCATATGCATAAAGTTCATATGCGGCGATACCCCACCCTACCTCCTACACCCTCATACTACTGTTATTGCATATGCATAAAGTGCATATGCGGTGACAAGTTGTCTCTTCCGTTGCCTCCTTGTCCGTGTCTTGCCTCTCTGTATGCATATGCATAAAGTGCATACACCCAACCTCCGTTGGTTCTCGAAGGCTCGTTCCTCGTCTCATGTTCCTGACCTCCATTCTTTGTTCTTTTATAATCTTCCTCGTCATGTTCCACCTCCTCTTCTTCCGTTACCTCCTGCATCGTCTCTCACTGTTTCTTCACAACCTCTCTCTGACTAATCGATACTGCTCGTCCCGTTGTCTCTCCTCTCTCTAAACTGACCATACTGCCTCTCCATTGTCTGTTTCGTCTCTTGTCTCCACTGTCATTGACTTTGCCTCCACCCGCCGCCTCGGCTACGCCACCTAGTTGGTGTCTACTGCTTCCCGTCCTCTGTCCGCCGGGGTTGTTGTTTGTTGTGCCAACGCATTATTATGGCACGACCATCGCACACCCATTCAGCCTACAGGCCTGCTCAGCTTCTGTAATTTTGTGGGGAGGTGCTTCAATATGTCTTCAGCAAACCGTCAAAGTCTCATAATTAATGAAGAAGTTTCAGCGCGTGACAACATTTGAAGTTACAAGACTTATTGATGTAGAAGTTCAATGAAAAGGTCGACTTTCAGCTGGTAACCGGTATCGCGAATGTCGTTTAGAGTTGTTTGCGACAATCGTGTGTTCTTGTTCAAAATTTGAAAAAACAGTAGGACACTGAACTGGGGTCGACTCGCATTCGCATTTCAACGTCCAATATTGTGTTTTTCTACTCATGCACTAAGCAGCTACGAATTGTGCGACAGTTACGAACAACATTTACCAGGTTACTGAAGCTGGATTCGGTCACGAATAAAATTTCATAGGCCAGGTAACCTACGAAAGCTGTATAAATTCAAACTTCGATAGTCGAACTTTGTTGTGCCATGGGCTGGATATGGAAAAAGAAAACGAAAAAAAGGAAAAACAAATCGAGAAAGTCGACTACAGGTTGACCCAGGTTCAACTGCGTAAAGTCGAGAAAAAAACGTGAACTTCACAATACACTCCAAAAGTCACGCGCCCTTATGGCATTCCGGAAGTGTGTGTTACTCATATTTTGGTAACACCCGAGTTCACCATTTCGGCTGCTGGCTCATCCACCAAGCTTCGATCGGTCTGGAAATTGGTGTGGCAGTTCTCAGCCACGTTGTGCGGCTGGTCACCAAGTTTCATGACAACCCAGGACGGGAGCAACACGTGGCAACTTCCGAAAGTCACTGTTTGTAATGGTGCACTGTTGGCAGAATTTCCCTTGCCACACTGTCATTGTTGTCATGCCAATGGTGCAGGGATAGAGAACGAGACAAGAAGTACAAATGGTAAAGCGGGACTCAACCACCCTTTTTTTTTTGGTGCAAGTGGGAAGACAACCTGACTTATGGTTGGCTTGACTCACTATTGGTAGCCTTGAGTACAGCACCACATCCAAGTGTGGTTGGCTTTGCTGACCTAGAGACGATGTTTTCCATCCTTATCTAGCCTTTCTTCCCTAGGACTCAACCTTTTCTGAGTTCCCAGGATGATCCCAACCCCTTAAGAGTACCCTAGGCAATGTTGTACTCACCTCTTCCTAACATCAATGGAACTACATGTTCTTTCAGCCGAGCTTACGTTTCGGTCACTACGTAGTACTCACTACTCTTATTAAAGCATGCATTATACCGTTGTAAGGTAGACACCTAAGGCTAACTTCAACGTATAACTTACTTGGAGCTGATCGTGACGGCATTTTGAACAGGGACGGTTTCAAGTCATCAGACTCTACTTAGACGGCGTCATGGGCATCCGTTGCCCTTGAGTGTGACATCCTAGAGGACAGGCGGTTTGAGCTTGAGTTCCTTGCAGCAGATGCTTCCCACATCTGTGCCATACTGTAAGCCCTTGAGGGAGTCCTTGGCGCTTCAGACATCCCGCACTTACGCTGAGGCGGTTTTGGAACAGTGGGCCTCTTAATGGATCGCAGCCATGGACATAGAGATGGCGTCTTGGAGGTCCACTGGCACGTACGTTGACGCAGTTCCCCTTCCCCGAGCGAACGTAGTCGATGGCATGCGAAACTTTAGGGTGAAGCGGCCGCGTGGGTCTCCGCATGTCTTCAAGGGGCGCTACGTGGCGAGAGGCTTTAGTCTGTGTGAGGGATTAGACTTCTTTCCGACCTTCTCCCCCACCCCGAAGATGACCACTTTACGAGTAGTGCTACACGTTGCAGCACTACAAGACTACGAACTGCACTCGCTAGACATTTCCACTTCCTTCCTCCATGGCAGCCTGCATGAGGAAATTTGGTTGCGCCGTCCTCCGGGATTCACTTGTTTCCCACCTCGGACCCAGTGGAGATCTAGACGACCAACCTAGAATCTCCGCCAGGCACCTCGTGAGTGGAACGACACTCTTTGCTCCACTCTTGCTTTTTTCGGATTCAGTCCTTCTTCAGTCGACCAGACACTGTTCCTCGCATATGCTCTCAGCGTCCTTGCTCGCTTTATTGACTGGGTGACACCGTCTTGTTCACTGGACGGCTGCTAAGAGGGTAGCGAAGTACCTGGCCACCACATCAGGCATGGGGCTTGTGCTTGGAGGGAGCCAGCCAGTGCGACTTGTTGCGAAATGAATGAGCATTCCTGTACGCTACAGGAGCCAACTCTACCGAGGATGAAGTTGAGGAGTCAGACGAGTCGAAGCGACATCAACAACCGTCATATCAAGACCGATGCAGGCAGAAACATTTGAATTGGAATTGGCGGAAACGGGTTTGTAACGGGTTCCCGCGCCGCACGGTTTGGAATTTGTTGTAATAAGGGAATGTACCCCTTAGAGTACATGGCTAGCTAGGTTGTTTCGCACTCCTTTGTATTTCCTATATAAACCTATGTATGCACGTGCTATAATCATCTGAGTAAATTACATTCACTCTGACCTAAGGTCAACACTTCCGCTGCAACACTACATGCGATCAACCCTGAGCCGATCCCTGGCTAAGTCCTTTTCAGGATTTTAACATGGTATAAGAGCTACTCAGGGATTCTTCGAACCCCTACTACCGTAAATTTCGCCGAACCAAAACTGGCAAGCGGCACACGCTCCCAAGTCAAGATGGCCGGAGGATTCGGAAGCCGAGCAAATCTGATGGCTGAAGGCCAGCCTAACCTGGCTGCGACATTAGAGGCGACAACTACTTTCAGCTCTGTCGCACTCGAGCAGTTACTTCAGCGACTGTCAACACTGGTGCAAGATCTCCAAACATTGCGGAATGGCGATGCGGGAATCTCCCCGCAACCCGCACAACCTACCCAGCCAGTCACGACTGACAGTGGAACCGCCCCGCACACCTTCTCCCTTGATGCAAACAATTCAACACCAACAACCCCCTGTCCAATTGATGAAGCTATTAATTCTGCGCAGACACGTTTTCTCATCACATCAAAGATCAAGACTAGTACCGTCTTTGACGGGAAGGATTTTTATGCATGGAGCTTTGAGCTAGAGCTCCTACTACGGACAGCACAGATTCGCAACAATGACAACTACAACAACTGGTACCTGGACATCTGTTGTGGGCAGCACATGGTGGGATCGACGCGCTATATCTCTAACGCCACCGCCACTCCCACAGTCACCTATGTTACAGTCGCCAACAACCACCAGCTGCGAGCAAATGCGCAAGGCATGGTCGTGCTGAAGGCACGGGAAGTAACAAGCACATCACGTTTAACAATGTGCTCTACGTGCTGAACCTACGCTTCAACTTGCTATCCGCAGGACAACTCTCTGACTGCGGAGGCACGTTCACCACCGACACCCTCACACGCAACATTGAACTTCACTTCGCTCCTCCCGACATGCGGCCTAAGTACCTTGGCCGAGCACGCTCAATCAATGGAGTCTACATGCTCGATTTCGATGTCCCCGACTGCAGCGGCACCTCCGATGAGCTTGTGGATCTCGTCCCGCTGGAGTTCGCCTAAATGTCGGAAAACTTCTGGAAGAATCCAGACAGTCGACCCAGGATTAGGCGCAATTCTCACCCCCGCAAGATGGATCCCCAATGGCCTCTGCACCAGCTGCTTCACACCTACCTCATCATGCACCAACGTCGCCAGAGGAGGGATAGCCGAAATTGCAGAAGCTGAGAGCCACGCGCCGCCCGAAGAAGGAATGACAGAAACCGAACTCGCCATCACATCATACCGGGTGTTCGGCTCCCCTCAATGCAAGCTAGGAGTTGAACGAGATCCGCGCGAAGGTTCTGCCGCTGATCGCCTGCACTGGATTCTGGAAGGAGAGGCAAAGGGAACGTACGACGCAAAGGGTCAGGCGCTTCCCTACACAAGGGAGGTTCATCGCCAGGAAAACAAGGAGTGGAAAGATCTGGACCACCCGGAGGAGCACAGCGTCAAAGAGGAAGAAGAGCGAAAGCAACGTGAAGAACGGAAAAGGCTCGAGGAGGACAGAATCGCCGCAGGATGGGACCCTGAATGGGCACGAACAGCATTCAATGAAGGAGGATAGGGGAGAGGAAGCACGTCTGACACAGGCGGCACATGGGCATCTGCTACAGGTGACTGGGGCACCGGTGGAGGAGGCGGATGGGAAAACACCGAAACAGGCTGGGACCTCACACGAGAAGAACTAGAGGAGGCAGAGAGGGAAATTGAAGCCGCGCGGACCCCACCAAGGACCATAGTTCCCCTCAAGCGACGTCCGCAAAATTTGCCAGCACCACCTCGCTCACCTCATGTATGGAATTCGTCCCGCTCTTGGATCGACTGGGGCAATGAGCCAGCAACGCCGCCATGAGATGCCCTCGGACCACTCCCATCACATCCTGACCCACTCGCACGATTCATCGAAGGCACCACCACTCCGCTCCTCACCATCCCCGACCGCAGTTTTCTTGCACTCGCAACGTCAACTCTGCCAGCAGAAGGAGAAGCAAAAGCAGAAGCAGAAGCAGAAGCAGAAGAAGTAGGAGAGGAAGAAGGAGAAGAAGCACTGGTGCAGACCATTCCCGAGGAGACAGAGGAAGAGGCAAACGCCTATCGCGCACGATACCTGCGCACCCCTGGAGTTCGCGCAGATGATGACCTCTGGCATCAGCGTCTTGGCCACCCCTTGCGCCAAACCTTCAACAACTGCCTCACTGCCAAAGTCTTTTTCCCTGGTGCCCTACTGCGCCCTGACGGCTTAGAACCACGGAGCACCTCACAACCGCACATCTGCACCGTCTGCCCCACAGCTGTTCTCTCACACCAAGCCTACCCCTCACTCGAGCAAGGCACCAACCGCTACAACAAACTGCACAAGGTATACAGCGACTTCCTTGTCGTCAGCTATGGCGGGATCAACGGCAGAAGCTACACCCTCACCTTCGTGGAAGCAAACTCGCGCTACATCTGGGTGGCGAACGTTGACACTCGCGCAAACTCACCCCAAATGTTCCGTGTCTGGCTGGCTCATGCGCAGGGACCATCAGGAAAGAATCTGAAGATATGGCAGACAGATGGCGCAGCAGAATTTTGCAGCAACGAGCTGCAGAATTTTCTCACGGAGAAAGGGATCCTGCACCACATCTCACTCCCCTACGCTCACCAGCAGCAAGGCGTCGCCGAGCGCATCAACCGCACTTCCATGACAAAAGTGCGCGCACTCTTGAAGCAGTCTGGCCTCCCCATCAGGTACTGGCCCTATGCCATGCACCACACTGTAAGGCTGCACAACCTTCTGTCCACCACCGCCAACAGAGGAAATCTCTCACCTCATGTGAAGTGGACCGGGACCAAGGGCGACACCTCATGCTCAGGGTCTGGGGCTGCATGGTGCAATACATACCGACTTCTACTACAATCGGCAAGTTTACAGATCGCGCGCGTTGGGGGATTCATCTTGGGATTAGCTACGAATACAAGGGTTGGTTGATTTTGGACCTGGACACCAACAAGATCACACCTGCACGAGACGTTATCTTCTACAAACGCCTCACCCTTGCAAGTATTCTTGAAGACCGGCGAGTTGGAGCGACACGAGCTTACGCCAACAGCGCCAGGAGCTTCGCCTCTCCAGAAGATGAGGCAGCTGCCACGGCTCTCGACCATGACCCCACCAATGAACACCCCAACGTACCTCCTCGCCCGCGCGATGACGACGACGACTACAGCGCGCCCGGACTCTCACGCCGCCACGACCCCGCAAGCAGCGCTCCGCTCGCACACGAAAGCGACGACGACGACGTGGTTGAAGTAACCACTCAGGAGCAGCATGGTGCTGCGAATGTTACGGGCCTGCAACTACTCGGCCTACACACCGCCACGGCCACCACTCCGCGCGCCGTCGAGCCTAAGAACCCACGATAGGCCCTGACCAGCCCTCACGCCAAGGAGTGGCGTGCAGCCATGGACGCGGAGCTACGGGCGCTGGAATCACGGGACACCTGGGTCCTAGTCGATCGTGCAGCAGTGAAGGGGAGGAGGGTGCTATCCGGAAAATTGAGTTTTCCGCCTTAAATTTGCCGCCGACGGAACTATCGAGCGCTTCAAGGCGAGGTGGGTCGTACGCGGGTACGACCAGCGCCACGGGATCAACTTCGATCAAACCTTCGCTCCCGTGAGCCGTCACACCTAAGTGCGGATTCTACTCGCTATCGCCGCCGCTAAGCACCGACAACTGCGGCAGATCAACGTTGAAAATGCGTTCTTGTACGAGCTGGTCGATGCGACCATCTTCGTGGAGCAGCCGCACACCTACGCGAAGGAGACCCAAGGGTCTGCCAGCTGAAGAAATCCCCCAATGGGATCAAGCAGGCGCCACGACTTTGGCAGCAGCACCTGCACAAGATACTGCTCAAGATCGGCTTCAAGCAGCTGCCGCACGACCCGGGGATGTGCTGCCTTCACTTCAACGGCGACTACATCCTCCTGACAGTCTACGTCGATGACCTGCTGTACACCGGAACCAGCAACGTGCTCCTCGACCAGTTCGAAAGGAGCCTGGCGCAGCGCGTCGACATCACCATCAACCATAAAGTCACGCAGTTCCTGGGGCTCAACATCACTTACGCGCTAGAAGGAATTCACTTGTCAGCTTCTAAGTGCACGCAGGAACTGAGCGAGCGATTCAAGGTTTCACCCACACCACTCTTAGCTCCCTACCAATCGCCCAGCGCCAACCACAAACCGGACAACAAACATCTGTCACCCGCATGACTCCATCTCTACCAGCAGCAGTTGGGTTGCCTTCTGTTCGCCTTTGTCACATGCCGACCTGATCTTTCGTACATCGCCAGCCAGCTAGTATAGTACTCACGCAAGCCAATGGCAGAGGATCTGCTGGACCTGGAGCGTGCCCTGCAATATTTCATCTCCACACCTGACATCGGCCTCTCGTACTCCGCGTTGACAACGCCATCCTTCAACCTCACCGGTTATGTGGACGCAGATCATGCTTTGATCCTACGAATCGACAGTCATGAACGGGGTTCATCTTTCGCCTCGAGCCAACGGGTCCAATCTCCTGGAATTCCCAGAAGCAGGAGTTGGTTGCCTTGACGTCAGCCGAATCAGAATGGGCAACTGTTGCAGTTTGCAAAGGAATCTATATGGAAGAGCTCCTACAGGATGCGAAAATCCCAACATCACCTACATTTCGCCTTCACTGCGACAACCAGAGCGCGATCAGGATCCCAAACAAGCCAGGCTTCGTGAACTGAACAAAGCATATTGCGCTGCGGTACTTCTTCGTCAAGGACGAAATCGACCAGGGCAAGGTTAACCTCACGTACTTCCTACCACTGAGATGGCAGCCGACTTTCTCACCAAGCGACTGCCACGTCAGCAGTACCAGCACTGCTCCAACCTCACCGGAGTAGTCAAGCGAGTCAGCTCCCGACACGCCCAGGAATGAAGGGGGGGGGTGTTGCGATATGAATTCAATGAATGAGCATTCATGTACGCTACAGGAGCCAACTCTACCGAGGATGAAGTTGAGGAGTCAGACGAGTCGAAGCGACATCAACAATTGTCAGATCAAGACTGATGCAGGCAGAAACATTCGAACTGAAATTGGCGGGAACAGGCTTGAAACTGGTTCCCGCGCCGCACGGTTTGAACTTCGCTGTAATAAGGGAATGTACCCCTCAGAGAAAATGGCTAGCTAGGTCGTTTCGCATTCCTTTGTGTTTCCTACATAAACCTATGTATGCATGTGTTATAATCATCCCAGTCAACTACATGCACTCTAACCTGAGGTCAACACTTCCGATGCAACACTACCTGCGATCAAACCTGAGCCGAGCCCTGGCTAAGTCCTTTTCAGGATTGTATCACGACTTAGCAGATACAGCGACTCGTTTTGGGCGAACGACGAGGAGAACCGACAAGGCTATTGTTTCAGCCTAGGCTCTGGAGCTGTGTCGTGGAGGCCGACCCGAGCGTCGTTTGTGGTTTCGTCTAGTGCTGAGGCCGAGATCTACGCCGGTGACATGGCTGGTCAGGAGCTCCGCTGGCTGATTTTCTTGCTCACTGACTGAGTTGAGCGGCCTAGCTCTTCCCCGACCTTGTTCGCTGACAACAAGGCCAGGATCCTTCTGTGTCGAGAGCCTCGGCTGGAGATCAGAGTGAAGCACATCGAGCTGCTGTACTTCCTGTTACGCGGGCTCCAGTGACGTAGTCAGGCATGCATGGGCTTCGTGGCCTGAAAGGCCATAACTGCGGACATCTTCACCAAGCCTCTTCCGCCTGGTGTCCATAACAGGGTATGTTTGCAGCTGGTCTTCCTCAGACAGGCCCTCGTTTTGTTGTAGTCGTGCCTTTTGTTTCTTACTTTGTTTGTTTTGTTGTCTTGAACTGGCTTTGTGGCCGTTTGTCTCAGAGGCTTGCTAATTGTACCACCCTGAGTTGCATCGCTTGATTTGTTGCCTTTGTTGACTGGTCTTGTGACCACCTGTCTTAGTGGTTGGACTAGTTGATCCACCCTGAGTTGTTGCTTCTCTTGCTTGTGTGATGCCCCTCACCTAGACTATGGAGGTGTGTCAAATTATATATTTGCATGTTAGGTTACAGTGAAATGAGGTACTCTATTGAGAGTACAACACTTTTAGGGTTGCGCATATGTATCACCATCCTACCTAGTTCACATCGTTCCGCTTGTACAGCATTGACATGACGACACCTCGGTACCATCAGCCTCGCTTGAATCACCCTCGTTGTTTCGCGATTATCTCGATCGGAAGCTTGTGGTTGATGTTGACCACCAGGGCCCAAAATATCAGGGTAAAATGCCCTGATTACCATGGGGGGCGGCCGCTTTTTCAGAGTTACCCTTTCAAAATCAGGCTTCCGAGATTTTTACCCTTAAGCAAAAAGTGCTTGTTTTTTTTTAGACTGATAGATTATGGTTAGCCTGACGGTACCAGGGTTGTGTGTACACTACCCTGATACCAAAACTTTTTTTGCGCGGATCAGCCCATACTCCGCGTGCTGACAAACTGTACCACAGTCACACTGCCACCGTTGTCGCTTGTGACCACACGCGGAAAACCGTGTAATGTTGTCGGCGGCACGCCATGTCGCCTTATTGGTTGTTTTACCCACTGGACTGCCAACGCACCCCTGAATCGAGCCACACCACGCCACGCCCACTGAGCAGAGTTGCGCGTCAAGGACAGCTTCTGTCAGAATAAGGAAACAGGAATGATTTACTAAAGCAGGATGAGTGGTACAAGTAGCAACCCTAACACAGGGTTGTACCCCATAGGGAGTGACCCACTACAGCCTAACATCACTAACATGATATAAACATGTTTTGACACACCCCCATAGGCAAAGTGGGGGACAAAAAGGGGTCACATGACCAGTCAAGAGAAGAAGCAAAGCAAAACAGAGCTCAGGGTGGATCTCAAGATCACCACGCATTCTGAGCACAAGTAATTGGCCACAAGGCCAGTTCACATGCAGAGTTCATAATAACAAGAGCAGTTTACTGATCACAACCTAGCAAGTGTAAGCATGCAGGTATACTCATATATATCAGTGTACAACAAGAGCAAGATCAAGAGACAAGCAAGTGAGGCAGAGTGGGCACAAGCCCAAGAGCAGTGCAGAAACGCTGATGATCACTAGACCAAAGGGCCTTCCTGAAGACATCAGCAGTGTTGGCCTGTGTGGCCACGTAAGCAAGGTGAAGCTGACCACGCTGCTGCAGCTCTCGCGTGAGGAAGTAAAAGAGAGCAATGTGCTTCGTTCTGTGCTCCAGTCTCTGGTCCTGACATAAGGCAATCATGGCCTTGTTGTCGACGTACAGAACTGGAGGAGAACGAGGCCGCTCACCCAAGTCGGTCAGCAGGTAGGTCAGCCAGCGTAACTCCTGTGCAGCCATAGCCCCAGCGTAGATCTCGGCCTCACAGCTGGAACTAAGTAGAGAAGACGAGCGAGTGGACCTCCACGAGACAGAACCAGTGCCGAGGCTGAAACTGTACCCCTGTGTCGACCGGTGAGTCGTCTGGTTGTCAGCCCAAGAAGCGTCTGAGTGACCGGTGAGAACAACTGAACCCCGTCCTCCAAGCACGAGCCCCATGCCCGATGTACTGCACAAGTAACGCAATACCCTCTTCGCAGCTTCCCAGTGCACCTTTCGGTGTCTACCGGGAGCCACGTAGCGAGCCAGGAGGCTGAGAGGGTACGCGAGGTCAGGTCGTGTGCACGTCATCAGGTACATGAGGCAACCCACAAGCTCTGGGTACGGACCACTCGGCTCTACAGACTCGTCCGAAGGTGGAGCTGAGAGCGAGTGGCCGGTAGACAGAGGAGTGGGCTGTGGCGAGGACCACGAGAAGTCGAAGCGCTTAAGGACCTGCTGCACCATGTGTGACTGAGTGAGGGTGATGGTGCGGCGCGCTCTGTCCCGGGTGATCTGCAAGCCAAGATAGCTCCGCAGCTCACCCAGGTCAGTGCAAGTGTGTCTCTCCTGCAGCTCCGCCTTCACCAAGGCCAGAGCCTCCTGCCGACTAGCACCACTAACTCCAGTACCTCCAGTAGTACCTCCAGTGGCAGCACCGCCAGTACCCCCAACTCGTGGAACAACAGCACCTACAGTGCCAGCACCTCCAGTACCTCTAATAGCACCTGTGCCTCCAATACCAGTACCTCCAGCACGGCCAACTCCAGGAACACCAGCACTAGCTCCTCCAGGGCCAGCACCTCTAGAACCTGCAGCTCCAGCACGTCCAGCGCCACCACCAGGACTGCCCCAACGGACAGCCCACTCGCGAAGCCGCTCCGGCGAGAGAGACTCCTGGCGACGTGCGCCAGGACTACCCGCAGCAGCGCCCACAGCAGCAGCACCTACAGTACCTCTAGTAGTACCTGTGCCTCCAGCACCAGTACCTCCAGCACGGCCAGCTCCAGGAACACCAGCACTAGCACCTCCAGGGCCAGCACCTCCAGAACCTGCAGCTCGAGCACGTCCAGCGCCACCACCAGGACTGCCCCAACGGACAGCCTACTCGCGAAGCCGCTCCGGCGAGAGAGTCTCCTGCCAACGTGCACTAGCACCACCAGCACCAGCACCACCAGTACCAGCACCACCAGCACCTCCACCCGCAGAAACTCCAGCAGCAGCACCTCCAGCACCCGTAGGACTCGCAGCACCCCCAGAGCCAGTACCCCCAGAGTCCGCACCCCCAGTGTCACCACCTCCAGCAGCACCAGAGTCCACAGCGACGGGCTGCAGAGGCGGTGAAGACGGTCGAGGCGGAAAGCCAGGAGGGACAGCCAAGCGCGCGGTGCCACGGTGTCGGTAGCAGTCTGGTCACCCCCCTCAGCTGGGCCAGAGGTGTCTGAGGAGACCTCCAAAGGCTCAACCAAGGGGGGTGGGTCTACCTGAGACACACCTGAGGGAGCGGGACCGAGAGGAGGGAGGGGGGCTACCGGGGGGGGGGGGGGGGGGGGTCGTCCACCAGGGAGAGAGGCAGGAGGGGTACCGGGGAACTGCGGTGGGGGTGAAGACGGTAGAAGCAGACGGACTCGTCAAAGGTGACGTCGCAGGAGGACAGCACACGACGAGAGCCCGGGTGGTAAAACTGCCAGGGCGATGCGTCGGTGGGAAAGCCAAGGAACACGCACCGAAGAGTGCGTGGAGAGAGCTTGCCCGCGGGCAAATCGCGGACAAGAGAGAGGGAACCCCAGACCCGAAACGCCGACGCATCACCAACCTCGCCCGTCCACCGCAAAGTGGGGGAGGTCTTCGGGTGGGAGACACGGGGCCAGAGGTTGAGCTGCTTAGCGGCGTATCGGACCGCAAACGGCCACAGAAAATGGGGAGCAGCCGCATGGATCATGGAGGTGCGAGCAACCTCCATGACTAGACCAATGCGGCGCTCGGCAATCCCATTCTGCTGTGGAGAGGCCGGAAGCGTGTACGACTGGACGATGCCCTCAGCACCATAGAAATCTTCGAGGAGGCGGGAGCAAAACTCGCCACCTGCAGCCGCAGGACTGGGAGGTCCTCACGGAACCGAGCGCGAAGCTGGAGACGGACAGCGCGAATCCAGTGGATCAAGACACCGCGGACATCCGCCTTGCTCTGCAAGGGGAAGACCGTGGTGTAGCGCGTGTAGTCGTCGACAACGAGCAGAAAGTAGCGCTCGCCACCCTGTCCAGTGACGCGGGCGGGGCCCCACACGTCCATGTGCAGGGTCTGCAGAGGAGCAGTGGTAGGAGGAAACGAGGAGGAGTGAGTGTTACAAGACTAACTTAACTGGTAACCAGGTTTAACTAAGGGGCCTAGGCTTAGTAGCCTAGGCCAAACGGGTGACGAGGGTCAAGGCCAAGGAGGATCGAGAATGTTGACCAAACAAGTTAGCTTCACTAAAGCAAAGCATACAAGATATAGTTGAGAAACACAAACAAGAGGTGCGCCACCAACAGCAAGGAAACATAACTATACTAAAGCTAAAGCTACAGGCAGTTATAAACATATATATGTCAAAAATGTGAAGGAAAGAATGACTAGAAAGAGGGCAGTACAAGGTTTGTATAGGCAAAACCTAATTTGGGCTGTACCCCATAAGGAGTGCCCCACTACAGCCTAGAGCATAGTTCTGACACACCCCCATAGGCAAAGTGGGGGACAAGCAAGTGAACGAGACAAGGTCAAGCTCAGGGTGGATCACAACGTCACCACACATTCTGAGCACAAGCAAATGGCCACAAGGCCAGTTCACATGCAGAGTTATATAAAGCAGAACAAGCAGTACAGTGTGTGAAAGATAGAACGAGGAATGTGAAACAGAGGAGGGGTTTCACTAGCAAGCAGTTGAGTACATATAGCAAACCCTAACAGGGCTGTACTCACTATAGAGTACCCCAGTGCAGACTAGAGAAATATAACATTCTGACACACCCCCATAGTCAAAGTGGGGTATAATCAGCACAGCAAGCAGTCATAAAATAGTTCACAAGCACAAGTAAAGCTAGAGGCAGTCGCAGAGGGCAAGTGAGGAGGAGGAGTGACTGTGAGAGGAGAGGAGATGGGAGGCGGCGGCTGAAGCTGCAGACACACGGGCAACAGGAGCGGCTGGCTCAGTTGCTACCGGAGATTGTAGCCTCCGGACTACACGAGTAACTGGCTCCGCGGCTACGCCGAGCGGCTAGAGCAACTGACCGACGGGCGACTGGCGCAGCAGGCTCGCTGGGCTACCGGAGATTGTAGCCTCCGGACTACTGGCGCTGCTGGCGACACGACGGCTCAACCTCCGCTCAACCTCCCCCAACTGCCCCACCCCCCTTCCACACACCCCTTGCTGCACCCCTAGCTCCACTCCCACGTCACCCCCCTAGCACCACTCCTTCGGCTCCCACACACCCACCCCCCTCAGCGGCAGCTGCAGCAGTGGGAGACGGAGGAGGAGGAGGAGCAGTGGACGGCTCACACACCCGCCACCCCCATACCCGCCACCCCCACACCCCAAACGCAGGCGGCGTGGGGCAGAAACGCGGGCAGCAGTTGGGGCGGCGTGCGAGCAGAAGCGGGGCAGCGCGCGGCCAGCAGGGCGGCGCGACGGGCAGGGCAGAGCCGCGACGGGCAGAAAACCGCCGCGCACCCCGAGCTCGCGGCGGGAAGAAAAAACGCCGCACGCCACGAGCGCGCGGCAGGCAGAAAACGTCGCGCGCCCGGGGCGCGCGACAGGCAGTACAGCAGCAGAAGATTTAGGTGGGCCCATCCACAGGATCGACCAGCGAGGGTCGTCCTGCTCTGATACCATGTGAAAGATAGAACGAGGAATGTGAAACAGAGGAGGGGTTTCACTAGCAAGCAGTTGAGTACATATAGCAAACCCTAACAGGGCTGTACTCACTATAGAGTACCCCACTGCAGACTAGAGAAATATAACATTCTGACACAGTGATCAAAACCTAGCAAGTCGAAGCATGCAGGTATAAGTATATAAATCACAGTACAAGCAAAGTAAAAAAGTGAGCAAGTGAGGCCAAGTAGGACCTAGCAAGTCGAAGCATGCAGGTATAAGTATATAAATCACAGTACAAGCAAAGTCAAAAAGTGAGCAAGTGAGGCCAAGTAGGCACAAGGCCTAGAACAGTACAGAAACGCTGATGATCACAAGGCTGAAGTGCCTTGGTGAAGACATCAGCTGTGTTGGCCTGAGAGGCCACGTAGACAAGACGAAGCTGACCACGCTGCTGCAACTCTCGAGCAAGGAAGTAGCGCAGAGCGATGTGCTTCGTTCTGTGCTCCAGTCTGTGCTCCTGACACAAGGCAATCATGGCCTTGTTGTCGACGTACAGAACTGGAGGAGAACGAGGCGGCTCGCCCAAGTCGGTCAGCAGGTAGGTGAGCCAGCGTAACTCCTGTGCAGCCATGGCCCCTGCGTAGATCTCAGCCTCACAACTGGAGCTGAGAACAGAAGACGAGCGGGTAGACCGGCACGAAACAGAGCCGGAGCCAAGGCTGAAGGTGTAACCCTGTGACGACCGCTGCGTAGCCAAGTCGTCAACCCAAGAAGCGTCTGCGTGACCAGTGAGGACAACTCGAGCCCGTCCTCCAAGCACGAGCCCCATGCCCGACGTACTGCACAAGTAGCGCATCACCCTCTTAGCGGCCTTCCAGTGCTCTGGTCGGTGTCTCTCGGGCGCAACGTAGCGAGCCAGGATGCTAAGAGGGTAAGCGAGGTCAGGTCGAGTGCAGGTCATCAGATACATGAGGCAGCCCACAAGCTCTGGATACGGGCCACTCGGCTCTACGGACTCATCCGAAGGCAGAGCTGAGAGCGAGTGACCGGTAGGCAGAGGAGTGGCCTGTGGCGAGGAGTACTCGAAGCGGAAGCGCTGAAGGACCTGCTGCACCATGTGTGACTGAGTCAAGGTAATGGTGCGCTGTGCTCTGTCCCGGGTGATCTGCAAGCTAAGATAGCTGCGCAGCTCACCCAGGTCTGTGCACGTGTGTCTCTTCTGCAGCTCCGACTTCACGTGGGCGAGTCCCTCAGTGTCAGCAGTGGCAAAGACCAAGTCGTCGACGTACACGAGGATGTAGAACTGCGGCAGAGAAGTGTCGGTGCGTAGAAACAGCGACGGGTCAGCAGTAGAAGGTGCAAACCCAAGAGCAGCAAGAGTCGTCCTCAGTGTGTCGTGCCACTCACGAGGCGCCTGGCGGAGACCGTAGACTGGCCGCCGGAGGCTCCACTGGGTACCAGCAGGAAACGACCCAGTGAAGCCCGGTGGGTGGCGCAGCCAGATCTCCTCGTGCATGCTGCCCTATAGGAAAGCAGTGCTGAAGTCAAGAGAGTGAAGGTCGTAGTCACGCTGAGCGGCAACGTACAGCAGCACCCGAAGAGTGGTCATCTTCGGGGTAGGGGAGAAGGTCTGGAAGAAGTCAACTCCCTGTTGCTGACTGAAGCCTCGAGCAACGTAACGCGCCTTGAAGACAGGCGGAGAACCCGGCGGCCGCTTCACCCTGAAAATCCACATGCCACTGACGATGTTCGCCCCAGGTGGGGGAACCTCGTCAACGTAAGTGCCTATGGACTTCCAGGATGCCATCTCTGCGTCCATGGCTGTCTGCCACTGAGAGGAGTAGGGACCCTCTATCGCCTCTGCGTAAGAGCGCGGGGTCGGGATGTCTGGTGCATCCGGGTCTCCCTCAAGTGCAATCAGCATGGACACGAGATGAGGTACAGCAGCTGCAAAGCACTCAAAGTCCTCCTGCCTGTCCTCAAGGACGTCCGTGCCAAGAGCACACTCACCCCCGACGGACAGAGGACAGACAGACTGAGACTCGGCAACAAGACTAGCAGCGTAGTCTAGACGACAGGCGGCAGCGAAGTCAGCAAGCTCAGCAACTAGGGCAGACGCAGCAGTGGACTCAAACGAAGGGTCAGTGACAACAGTAGCGAGAAGACGCATGACAGTAGGACTGGCAGCACGAGCAAGGTCTGACGGCGGGTCAGCAATATCAGGTTGAGAGGACGCAGGAGGAGACGGCAGAGGGACACGCTGTGGAGCAGTGGAAGGACGAAGTGCCATCTGGTGCGTGCCTGGGACAGCAGGAGGACGCTGGCGCGGAATACAACGACCAGTGCGAACAGCGCGAACAGGCGACGCAGGACGAGACTCAGGCAACGCAGGACGAGACTCAGGCGACACAGGACGAGACTCAGGCTCACGACGCTCCGTAAGACCCCTACTCGGCCCAGAGTAAGGAGAAGGACCATGCAGTGGAGAGGCTGGCTGTAACTGCGACTGCGACTGGACAGGCTGTGGACACAGTAACGGAGGAGTAGGACCAGTAGAAGGTGGGAGACCAAGAACCTGCTGAAGGAGGGGAACGAAGTACGGCCGCGGCCGCGCAGCGCCTCCTAAACCAGCAGAGACAGCACCAGTACCCCCAGCGCCAGGGTCTCCAGCTCCAACTCCCTCAGCACTACCAGCTCCAGCACCAGCAGCACCTCCAGCAGCAACAGCTCCAGCGCCTCCAGCTCCAACTCCTGCAGCACCACCAGCTCCAGCAGCTCCAGTACCTCCAGTACCAGCACCTCCAGGACCAGCAGCTCCAGCAGCTCCAGCACCAGCAGTACCTCCAGCAGCTCCAACTCCAGTAGCTCCTGTACCTCCAGTACGAGCACTTCCGGTACCAGCGGCTCCAGCACCTCCAGCAGCTCCAGCACCAGCAGTACCTCCAGCTCCAGCAGCTCCAGTACCTCCAGTACGAGCACCTCCGGGACGAGCGGCTCCAGCACCTCCAGCAGTAGGCCCCCGAGCTCCAGCAGCACGGCTACAGCGCCGAGCGTACCACTCGCGCAGCTGCTGTGGAGAGAGGGACTCCCGCTGTGACAAGACACCCGGAGGACCTCCAGACTCAGCACCCCCAGGCTCAGCACCCCCAGGCTCAGCACCCCCAGGCTCAGCACCCCCAGACTCAGCACCCCCAGGCTCAGCACCCCCAGGCTCCACACGCTCAGGCTCAGCACCCCCAGGCTCCGCACCCTCAGACTCAGCAACCCCAGGCTCAGCACCCCCAGGCCCCGCACCCGCAGGCTCAGCACCCCTAGCAGCACCAGAGTCGACAGCTACCTCGACAGGCTCGACAGGGTCTACCTGGGACACACCTGAGGGGGCAGGACCCTGAGGGGGGAGGGGGTCTACCGGAGGAGCACCTGGTGCTAGGAAGAGCGGCGGGGGGGGGAGAGGAGCAGTGCGATAGGGAAAGAGACAGTAGTAAGAGACCGACTCGTCAAACGTGACGTCCTGAGAGGACAGAACACGACGCGAGGTGGGGTGGTAAAACTGCCACCCAGGCGCGTCAGGGGGGAAGCCAAGGAAGACGCAGGGAACAGCACGGGAGGACAGCTTGTCCGCAGAAGAATCGCGGACAAAAGCTCGAGATCCCCAGACACGGAACACAGACGCATCGCCAACCTTCCCTGTCCACCGCAGAGTAGGTGTGGTCTCCGGCAAGGAGACACGAGGCTGAAGGTTGAGCTGATGCGCAGCGTACTGAACCGCGAACGGCCACAGAAAATGGGGAGCAGCCGCATGGATCATGGACGTACGAGCGACGTCCATGACCATGCCAATGCGGCGCTCAGCAATCCCATTTTGCTGTGGGGAGGCCGGAAGCGTGAACGTCTGGAGGATGCCCTCCGCACAACAGAAAGCCAGCAGAAGGTCGGAGGAAAACTCACCACCTCTGTCTGAGTGCAGACGCAGAACAGGAAGGTCCGAGCCGAAACTCTCGCTGAGCTGGCGACGGGCAGCGCGGATCCAGTCGATCAATACCTCAATGACCTCACCCTTGCGGCGCAAGGGGAAGACTGTGGTGTAACGCGAGCATTCGTCAACGACCAGCAGGAAGTAACGCTCGTGACCCTATCCACGGACGCGGGCTGGGCCCCACACGTCCATGTGGAGAGTATGCAGGGGAGCCTCTGTCGGAGGGAACTCGGAGGAGTGAGGAGCGGCGCGCTGCCGGCCCTCGACGCAAGGAACACAGGTAGGGGCAGGCCCCGGAGGAAGGGGAGGGAGGGACCGGGGGAGACCAGAGACAAGGGTACGGGAGGCCATACCTCGGAGACGAGGCAGGGAGGGGTGACCAAGGCGGTGGTGCCAAAGGAGAGTCTCGTGTGACAGAGGACGACACGAGCAGGGGGCAGACGCCGGACTAGACCTGGACGCGGCAGCAAACACCTGACCAGACGCAGCTACCTGACAAAACGCAGTAACCGGAGGAGACGCAGTAGTCAGTGTGTACAGGCTCGACCCAGGCCGACGGGTGAACGTGGCCAGGTGGCGGCCTGTCCGAGAGCCTTTGCAGTGGGTCACACGCTGACCTCCAGGGGTGAACTGGTCAACCCACACGTCCTGGAGGTCAGCTCCACTCACCAAGTTCGTAGAGAACGAGGGGAGGTGGAGTCCCGACAGTAAGCCCGACGGGGCCGCAGGACACGGTAGAACCGTGGAGGAGTGCGCAAGGACTGTGCCCCCAGAGGGGTCAGCCAGGGAGACTGCAACCGGCCGACTGAGCGGCGTGAGTGTGGTGCTGTCGCGAAAGAAGGAGCGCGAAGCACCTGAGTCAAGTGTGAAGGTGTGCAAGGCCTCAGTAGGCGCAGTACTAGAGAGAGCAGACTCACCAGCACCTGGAGCAGCAGACTCACTAGCACCTGGAGCAGCAGACTCACTAGCACCTAGAGCAGCAGCCTCAATGCCCGGGTCGGGCGGAACACACAGGTAACAGTCACCCTCAGCACTATCAGTCACAGCATACATGGCAGCAAGGATAGCATCGAAATCAAGATCAAAGATAGCAACATTCTGCTTAAGCAGATCACCCCAGCGAGGGAGCTCAGCGGCGTCAGGAAACTGGGCGCGCCGGGCGTCAGTCAGGCGACCGAAGCAGCGATGTGTAGTGTGGGGCAGGCCACACGTCTCCCCACGGCGCCCGCCGGTGCGAAGAACGTAAGTGCAGGGACCAGCACCCCCAGACCTCCCACGCCCAGCGTACCACTCACGAAGCTGCTGGGGCGACGGGGTCTCACGGGAACGCAGCTGCTGTTGGTGCTGGCTACCGCCAAAGCCTCCACGCTGCGCGGCTCCACCTCGACCAGCACCACCGCCGGCGCCACCTCCACCGCCGCTGCCGCTGCCTCCACCGCCGCTGCCGCTGCCTCCACCACCCCCACCGCCGCCACCGACGCCCCCACTCCCGCCACCACCCCCACCTCCACCGCCACCCCCTCCGCCTCATCCACCGCCTCCACCGCCGCCCCCACCGTCCCCTCCACCACCCTTGCTCCCCTTGCCCTTGCCGTAGCGGCGCCTCCCACTAGGAGCAGACGCAGCCCCGACCTCCTCAGTGCCAACGAGGTCGACAGCAGCAGCAGAAGCAACAGAGGGGAGAAGGGGGACGGGGGAACACCCCTCAAAGAAAGGGGCGCGAGGGTCGCCGCGAGAAGCACCTGCAGCAACGATACTCTTCTCAGCTGCAGTGAGGCGCTCCTCTAGCAGGTCGACGGTGAGCTCGGTGGGGCAGAGGGAGAGAAAGTGGTCCCTGATTGAAGAAAGGGAGTCAGGGAGACGGGTGACTAGGTAGTAGAGGGTGATGTACATGGGGGGGGGGTTCTTGGCGCAGAACTCGGTGGGAAGCGCAGCGCGGTAGCGGGCGTCACTAGTGCGGAGGTGAGTAATGAGGTCAGCGACTGTGGCAAAGGCGGCCAGGTCAGGGAACAGGTACGGTAGCATGAGGCGGCCGAGGGCAGCAGTGGCAGGGGAGGAGTAGCGCGCTACAACAGCGTCATACAAAGACTTAGCAGTCTTGTACTGGCCAAAGTGCGCGCGCTCAGCAGACGGCAGGTGACTACGAACAGCAAGGCGAGCAACAGTGTCACGAGTAGTCCACTGCGAGCGAACCGTACTGTCAGCAGTGGCAGCAGGTGTAGGAGAGACACCGGACGTGTGATCGAAAAGCGAGACTCCGTCCTTAGAGTCGCACTGAAGAAAGAGCTGTAGGTCGTCTACCCAAACATCGAAGTCAACCGCACGACCCTCAGCATCAAAGGTAAGAACAGTAGGCCTAGCCATGGCGGCAGTAGCACCAGTAGCTGCAGTAGCAGCAGAAGCAGCAGAAGCAGCAGGAGCAGCGCGGGCAGGGCAGTGCGACTCAGTAGGGCAGGGCGGCGCGGCTCGGCAGGGCGGCGCGGCTCGGTAGGGCGGCGCGGCTCGGCTGGGCGGCGCGGCTCAGCTGGGCGGCGCGGCTCGGCTGGGCAGGCGGGTGCTTACCAGGGGCGGGTGCAGGGCAGGGCCGCAGCTGGCGGTTAGGTCAGGGCCGCGACTGGGGCGGCTGTAGGGCAGGGCCGCGACGAGGCGGCGGCAGAGCAGGGCCGCGACAGGGCGGCAGCAGGGCAGGGCCGCGACAAGGCGGCTGCAGGGCAGAGCCGCGACGGGGCGGCGGTAGAGCAGGGCCGCGACGAGCGGCTGAGGGCAGGGCCGCGACGGGTGGCGGCAGGGCAGGGCCGCGACGGGCGGCGAGGTCAGGGTTGCGACGAGGGGCGGCAGGGCAGGGCCGCGACGGGCGGCTAGGTCAGGCCGCGACGGGCGGCTAGGTCAGGCCGCGACGGGCGGCTAGGTCAGGCCGCGACGAGGCGGCGACAGGGCAGAGCCGCGACGGGCGGCTAGGTCAGGGCCGCGACGGGCCGTTAGGGCAGGGCCGCGACGGGCCAAGAAGGCAGGGCCGCGACGGGCGGCACTAGGGCAGGGCGAGCGACGGCGCATGTGAGGCAGGCGCGAGGCGCGCTTCGGGCAGGGCAGGAAAAAAAAAATATCGTGGTGGGCCCTAAAAAAAGCGTTCCCACTAGGGAACCTGCTCTGAAACCATGTCAGAAATGTGAAGGAAAGAATGACTAGAAAGAGGGCAGTACATGTTTTTTATAGGCAAAACCTAATTTGGGCTGTACCCCATAAGGAGTGCCCCACTACAGCCTAGAACATAGTTCTGACAATATAAATTATATATCGCGACACACCCCCTTAACTGCCTGCAGCACACAGCTAGAGTGAGTCACACCCCCTTAACCTGCTTGCGATAGGAGCTTGGGAAGCCACGGAGGGGTAGAAGAAGCAAAGGAAATAGCAACACATATCAGCCATGAGAAATGCAACAACGGCAGGTGCAGGACCCGAAAGGTGGGCGTGAGAGCAAGCGCCGCGGCCGCAACGAGCAGCAGGACAGCGCAGGTCAGCACCTCCGGGGGCGTGCCTGCAACAGGCAGCAGTTGCAGTGATGGCAGATGGAGCTACAGTGACCTCAGCCACGGCAGATGCAGCAGCGACAGGTGCAGGACCGGGCAGGTGGGCGTGAGAGCAGGCGCCGTGGCTGCAACGAGCAGCTGGACAGCGCAGCTCAGCACCTCCGAGGGCGTGCCTGCTATGTCAAAATGTTATATTATCTAGCCTGTAGTGGGGTGCTCTATAGCGAGTACAACCCAATTAGGGTTTGCTATTTGTATCCCAACTGCTGCTAGTGAACCCCCTCTTTCTGGTTCTAAACTTTCTGCTCGTAATTCTGTCATGGTTTCAGAGCAGGTCGACCCCCTTGGGCCGATCCTGTGGGTGGGCCCACCACGCTTCCGCTGCTCTACTGCTGTCGCGCGCCCCGGGCGCGTGACCCTTTGTTCCTGCCGCGCGCCCGGAGCGCGCGGCGTTTTTTCATCCCGCCGCGCGCTCGGGGCGCGCGGCGGTTTTCTGCCCGCCGTGCGCCCCGAGGCGCGCGGCGGTTTCCTACCGTGGGGGACCCGCGCGCAGCCCCCGCCCTGTCCGTCGCGCTGCCTTGGGGGACCAGCGCGCAGCCCCCGCCCTTCCCGTCGAGTCGCCCTGCAGGCCGCGCGCGGGCCCGTCCTCCCGTCACGCTGCCGTGGGGACCCGCGCGCGGCCCGTACGGCCTGCGCCAGGCCCGCGCGCGGCCCGTACAGCCCGCGCGCGGCCCGTACTGCCTGCGCCAGGCCCGCGCGTAGCCAGTGCGGGCTGCGCCAGGCCCGCGCGCGGCTCAGGCCGCCCCCGCGCGGTTCGTCCGGCCTTCGCCAGGCCCGTGGGCGGCCCGTACCGTTTGCCCCTGAGCCGCGCGCCGTCCCCCGAGCTTCTGACCGCGCCCCACCCCCTCTGCTGCCCGTGCTCCTGTATTAGGGTTTGGGGGTGGAGCGTATGGGGGTGGCGAGTGTGTACCTCACCTGCTCCTCCTCCTCCCCTTCCGTCTCCCACTGCTGCAGCTGCCGCTGAGGGGGGTGGAGGTGTGGGAGCCGCGGGGAGTGGAACTGGGGGGTGACATGGGAGTGGAGTTAGGGGTGAAGCAGAGGGTGTGTGTCAGGGGGGTGGGACTGTTTGGGGAGGCTGAGAGGAGGCTGCTGTCGTGTCGTCCGCAGCGCCTGTATTCCGGGGCACTTGCTCCCGGTAGCTCAGAGAGCCTGCTGCACCTGTCGCCCGTGGGTCCGTTGCTCCTGCCGCTCGTCGCAGCCGCAGAGCCTGTTACTCATGTATTCTGGGGCACTAGCTCCCGGTAGCCACTGAGTCGCAGAGCGCACTCCTGTTGCCCGTGTGTCTGCAGCTTTAGCCGTCGTCTCCTATCTTCTTTTCCCTTACGGTTCCTCCTCCTCCTCACTTGCCCTTTGTGGTTGCCTCTGACTTTGCTTATTATTTGTGAACTCTATGAACTGCTGCTTGCTGTGCTGATTACACCCCACTTTGGCTATGGGGGTGTGTCAGAATGTTATATTATCTAGCCTGCAGTGGGGTGCTCTATAGCGAGTACAACCCAGTTAGGGTTTGCTATTTGTATCCCAACTGCTGCTGGTGAACCCCCTCTTTCTTGTTCTAAACTTTCTGCTCGTAATTCTGACATGCTACAGGCAGCGGCTGCAGATGCCCGACTTGCCTCTGCCATCCCCTCAACCTCTCTCCCCCCCCTTCCCCACAGCGACAAGCCCTGCAGGGAGAGAGAAAGGAGGAGAGGCAGCGCGTGACGAATTGCTGGTCACTCCCGCCACCCCCTCATCTCCCCCCCCCCCCCTGTGGAAGCCGCGGAAGGGAGGGGGGACCAGTGTACGATGCTGCTGGCGGGGTCTCTGCTGGCGGTGTAGCTGCTGGCGGGGTCTCTGCTGGCGGTGACGCTGCTGGCGGGGTCTGGTGCTGGCGGCTGGCGCTGGTGCTAGTGCTGGCGCTGGTGCTGGTGCCTGGTGCTGGCGTGACGGCGCTGGTGCCGGTGCTGGCGCTGTTGCTGGTGCTGGCGGCTGGCCCTGGTGCTGGTGCCTGGTGCTGGCGGCTGGCGCTGGTGCTGATGCCTGGTGCTGGCATGACAGCGCTGGAGCTGGTGCTGGTGCTGGCGGCTGGCCCTGGTGCTGGTGCCTGGTGCCGGCGGCTGGCGCTGGTGCTGGTGCCTGGTGCTGGCGTTGGCGGCTGGCCCTGGTGCTGGTGCCTGGTGCTGGCGGCTGGCGCTGGTGCTGGTGCCTGGTGCTGGCGTGACGGCGCTGGAGCTGGTGCTGGTGCTGGCGGCTGGCCCTGGTGCTGGTGCTGGCGGCTGGCCCTGGTGCTGGGGCCTGGTGTTGGCGTGACGGCGCTGGTTCCGGTGCTGGCGCTGGTGACTGGCGTCGGTGCTGGTGCTGGTGCTGGCGGCTGGCGGGTCCGATGGCAGGTGATGCGCGCTGGGCGGGACGGGGGACTGGAACGGGCGGGGTAGTCGGGTCCACTGGTGGTGGCACGGATGGGGTGCAAGGTGTGGGTCGCGGCGTAGAAGCAGCTTCTCCCGCCACTCCCATCACCCCCGCCACTCCCGCCACTCCCAACACCCCCGCCACTCCCGCCACTCGCTTCACATCCGCTGCGAAGTCGACGAGAGGGCGGGCAGGGAGGAGGCGTGACTGGCGGATGCTGGCGCTGGCGTTCGCCACTCCTTTCCCCCTCTCCTCTTCGCCCCCACTGCGACCGTCGATGTTTCCGCGCCAGGGAGCCGCGACGAGGCAGCGTGACGAGGAAGGGCGACGGGGAAGGCAGCGGCGGTTCGAGGGGCCGATGGGGGGCAAGAGAGGCGGCGCGAAACACCGGGTCGACGAACGCCGTCACTCCCACCGCGACCGTCGCGTCTGTCACGACTACCGTGACGGATTTTGCTACGGGCGAGCGACGGGGACGGACGGGACGCGCCATCGCGAAAGCTAACGGTGGGCCCAAAAAAGTAGGTCGGAACGACCTAGCTCTGATACCATGTTACAAGACTAACATAACTGGTAACCGGATTTAACTAAGGGGCCTATGCTTAGTAGCCTAGGCCAAACGGGTGACGAGGGTCAAGGCCAAGGAGGATCGAGAATGTTGACCAAACAAGTTAGCTTCACTAAAGCAAAGCACACAAGATTTAGTCGAGAAACACAAACAAGAGGTGCACCACCAACAGCAAGGAAACATAACTACACTAAAGCTAAAGCTACAGGCAGTTATAAACATATATAAATTATGTATCGCGACTGTGAGGAGCGGTGCGGTGCCTCCCCTCGATGCAGGGAAGGCAGGGCGGTGCAAGCGACCTCGGGAGCGGGGGCAGGGACCTGGGGAGACCAGACACAAGGAGACGGGAGTGCATGCCACGCAGGCGTGGCAAGGAGGGGTGGCCAAGACGGTGGTGCCAGAGGAGAGTCTGGTGCGTGAGGAGACGACACGAACAAGACGAAGCGACCTCAACCGACGCAGCTACCTGACCTAACTCAGCTACCAGTGCAGACTCAGTGGTCAGTGTGTACAGGCCAGACCCAGGCCTCCGAGTGAACGTGGCGAGGTGCTCACCAGTGCGCGAGTCCGTACAGATCGCCACTAGCTCGCCACCAGGCTGGGTGACAGTGACCCACTGGTCCTGGAGGACAGAGGTAGCCACCAAGTTCTTAGCGAGCGAGGGGAGGTGGAGACCTGTGAGGAGGCCGGAAGGGGCCGCCGGACAAGGGAGAACAGTGGCGCCACGCGCGACTACCGGGCCCCCGGAGGGGTCGGCCAGTGTGACAGGTACAGGGACTGTGAGCGGTGTGACTGTGGTGCTGTCGCGGAAGAAGCAACGAGACGCGCCTGAGTCGAGAGTAAAAGTGTGCAAGGCCTCCTCAGGCTCTGCCTCTGCGCTAGCTGAGTCACACGCACGGAGACTAGTAGCCTCTACGCCACCAGGTGCCTCTACACCCCCAGTACGAGTACCCCGAAACCCTCCGCCACCGGGGCTGCCCCACCGGACAGCCCACTCACGAAGCTGCTGCGGGGAGAGAGTCTCCAGCGGACGCTGCTGCTGCTGCTGCTGTCCACCCCCAAAACCTCCGCGTCTACAAACGGCACTACCAGCAGGAGTAGACTCACAGGTACATCCAGTAGTAGCACCCCACCGGACAGCCCACTCACGACGCTGCTGTGGCAAAAGCGGCTTCTGCCGACGAGCACGGCTAGCTCCGCCGCCGGGACTGCCCCACCAGATAGCCCACTAGCGAAGCTGCTGCGGCGAGAGAGACTCCTGCACACTCGGCTGTCGTTGACGTAGGACAGTAGTAGTGGCCATGGCAGTCGGTGGCAGAAAGTAGCAGCCGCGCAGGAGCAGCTACGAAGTGCGCGAGTAACTGGGTGCTCTCGTGCAGGTCGCTTGTGGGGCAGGGCTAGGGAAGTCGCGCGCGGGCAGCGCACGGCGCAGGGCAGCGCGGCGTGTGGGCCTAAGGGCAGGGCGGCGCGAGGGCTGTAGGGCAGGGCGCGCGGGCCTAAGGGCACGGCAGCCCAGTTCTAAGGGCAGGGCGGCTCGCGGGCCTAAGGGCAGGGCGGCGCACGGGCCTAAGGGCAGGGCAGCGCGCGGGCCTAAGGGTAGGACAGCGCAGCGCACGGGCTGCAGGGCAGGGCGGCGCGTGGGCCTAAGGGCAGGGCAGCGCGGTTGTGGGCTGCAGGGCAGGGCAGCGCGCGGGCCTAAGGGCAGGGCGACGCGCGGGCCTAAGGGCAGGGCAGCGCGGTTGCGGGCTGCAGGGCAGGGCAGCGCGCAGGCCTAAGGGCAGGGCGACGCGCTGGCCTAAGGGCAGCTTCGTGCTGTCCTACGCATCAAATTTACCAGGCTACGCTGTGCTAGCAGTGAAAACAGGCTAAGTATAGAAATACCCAGCTCAAATCAGTGTAGTGGTAGATTTACCCTGCTGCCAACAGGGTACGAAAAAAAATAACCTACGGATCAGGGTAAGGAGGGGCTGGAACCCTGATTTGTCAAGGTGGGCCTAAACCAATTTTGGGCCCTGTGTCGGGGGGGGCGGGGGGGGGGGGGGGGGGGGAGGGGGGGGGAAGGTGGTTGGTGTAAAGAACTTTTCTTTTCCTTAACGGGGTTTACTCCTTCAAGTACAACATCAACTGTTGGAAGTGCACGTTCGGCCAATTTCATCAACACCGAAGCTGCCTCTTGTCGCCTTCGGTTTTTTCTTGCCCAACCTGCACCCAACCTCGAGGTTCCCGCCTAGCTAGGTGTTACGAGTGCAATTGAGCGAGCGAGCGAGAATTGCACTATCGAAGCAAAACAATACAATGAGCGAAGGCATGCGCGAAGAATATATAGCGAACTAGAGTGGTAACGGTAACGCGAGGTAATGGGGTGCGCTACGGGCCTAGCGCCGAGGTTGGGAAATGTCGAGGCGGAGGTCCGGAGCGCGGGTTACCAACCGAACCGTGAGGTTGGGTCGCATCGTGAATGGTGGCGGGAGTCGTAGTCGAGGCGAGTGTCGCGAGCGGGTAACGTTTCACTGTTTGGGTG
This sequence comes from Closterium sp. Naga37s-1, assembly GCA_947471745.1. Classification (NCBI taxonomy): domain Eukaryota; kingdom Viridiplantae; phylum Streptophyta; class Zygnematophyceae; order Desmidiales; family Closteriaceae; genus Closterium; species Closterium sp. Naga37s-1. Next base: position 1,734,401 of record CANJKZ010000813.1, read on the forward strand.
CCGATGGCGGGAATGGTCTTGTACGCGGTAAGCAGGGACGCGAAGTAAGGAAAAGGAATTTTCCTTACACTACCCCCCCTCCCCAAGGAGGCCTCTCTTACGAGAGCGCGTGTACATCTCGGTAGTTTCGGTTGCGCAGGTACTCAGTAAGGACAGGGTGTTTCTCAATTCTATCCAAGGGGACCCAGTTGTCTTCGGTGGGCGTGCGGTCTTTCCAGCGGATCAGAAATTCGATTCTGCGGGCTCCCCGTGGGTCACGTACTCGGTGGCTCAGTACTTTGTCGGGCGTGATGATAGGCTCTGTCGGCGGTCGTGTCATGCTGGCGGGGCGGTTGCGAGGCAGTTGGCTGGTGGATGGCACGTATGGGCGAAGCAGGCTGACGTGGAATGACGGGCTGACGTACCAGTCAGCAGGGAGGAGGAGATGGGCGGTGACGGGTGTGATCATGTGGCTGATGCGAAATGGCCCACAATATCGGGGGCGGAGTTTTGGGGTGATGGGCAGGCGGAGGTTTTGAGTGTCGAGTAATACCAGGTCGTCGGGTTGGTAAGTGACGGGGCGGCGGTGTCGGTCGGCGTTGCGCTTAGCGATGACGTTTGATTTTTTTATTGCTTCTGCTGCTCGGGTCCTTGCTGCTTGCAATATTTCTGCGAACTGTTGCGCGCGTGGGACTGGGTTGTCGGGATTCGGGGTCATGGGTACTGTGGGGTCTTGTCCGTAGTTCAGGTAAAACGATGACTGTTGGGTCGTGGCAGATGGCGAGTTGTTGTACGCAAACTCGATGAGTGGCAGTTGCTGTTCCCACGTGGTTGGGTCGTCGCACGTGGCTCGGATGAGTTGTTCCATGGTCTGGTTTGTCCGTTCTGTCTGTCCGTCGGTTTCGGGGTGGTAGGATGAACTGAACTGTAGTCGTGTGCCGAACTGCTGCCACAGGTTTCGCCAGAAGTTGCTGGTGAACTTCGTGTCGCGGTCGCTGATAATTGATGCTGGTATCCCGTGCAGTCGAACGACGGTGGAGATGAAGAGGCGGGCCGTTTCTTCGGCCGTGATTGATTTCTTGCAGGCTATGAAGTGTGCCATTTTCGTCAGCCGATCGACGACGACCAGGATCGCGTCGTTCCCACTTGCTCCAGCCGGTAACCCCGTGACGAAGTCCATCGTCACCTGCTGCCAAGCACGCTCTGGGGGTGGTATCGGCTGCAACTGCCCTGCCGGTCGTTGTCGTGACGACTTCATGAGCTGGCAGGTGGGACACGATGCCACGTGTCGTTGCACGTCGGTCAGCATCTCGGGCCAGTAGTAATACCGCTGCAGCTGCTGCCGTGTTTTCTCTACCCCGAAATGTCCTGAGGTAACCCCGTCGTGTGCCTCCTGTAGTAACAGTTCCCTTAGTAAAGTGTAGCCCGGTACCCAGATGCGGTCGGTGCCGGTTTTTACGTAGTACACCCCTTTTGCTGCTGCGAACTGCTGCGAGTTGCCTCCGGTAAAAAAGGGGTCTGTCTGATACCCGTGGGTGAATAGGCCTGTCAGTAGCGGGCTGGTCTGTGCGAGTAGTATGGCGTGGATCTGGGCAGTTGGGCGGGTCAGTGCGTCGGCAATGTTCGATGCTCCCTTTTTATAGGTGACCGTGTAGTGGAAATTTGACTCGAGGAAATCGAGCCAGCGGATCTGTCGTGGGTTGAGGTGGGGCTGTGCGCGGAGGTACTGTAGGGATCTGTGGCCTGTCCGTACTGTCACGTCTGCGCCGGTCAAGTAACAGCGCCAGACCTTGAATGCATGCACGATCGCGAGCATTTCGCGGTCGTGTATCGGGTAATTCTTCTCGGGCGGATGCAGTTTTCGTGACTCGTATGCGATGGGCTGTAAACCGTTGCCAAAATCCTGTAGCAGTACGGCTCCAATGGCGATGTCGCTTGCGTCTGTAACTACTTCGAATGGGCGGTGTGGGTCGGCGATGCGCAGTACGGGCGGTGAACAGAGAACATTTTTCAGGGCAGAGAAGGCAGCATGCTCTTTCTCCCCCCACGTAAAAGTGACCCCCTTCCGCAGTAAATCCGTCAGTGGGGCAGTTAACCGTGCCATGTCGGGGACGAACCGACGCACATAATTAACGAACCCTAAAAAGCTCTGCAGCTCCGTGATGTTCGTCGGGGGGTGCCACGCTTTTACCGTGTCCAGCTTCTTGGGGTCGATTTCAACTCCAGCCTCCGAAATAACGTGCCCCAAAAACTCTAACCTATCCTGGAAGAACTCGCACTTGGAACCCTTGGTCAGTAATCTGTGCTCTTCTAAAACTTTAAATACTGCTTCCAGATCTGCTAAGTGCTGCTGCTTATCGCGACTGTAAACTAGGATGTCGTCGAGGTAAACTATCACGCATTTATCTAAGAGCGGCCTAAACGCCTCGTTCATGGTCATCTGAAAAGTCGCCGGTGCGTTGGTCAGCCCGAATGGCATCACGGTGTACTCGAATGACCCATACCTAGTCCTAAATGCTGTTTTTACGCAGTCCGATGGTTCGACCCGAATCTGGTGGTAACCCCCGCGTAAGTCAATTTTCGAAAAGACCCGTGCTGTTCGCAGTTGATCTATCAGTTCGTCGGCGCGGGGAATGGGATATCGCGACTTGACTGTTACCCTGTTCAGTGCTCTGTAGTCGATACACATGCGAAAACCCCCGTCTTTTTTCGGTGTGAACAGTATCGGTGCGGCGAACGGTGACGAGCTCGGTCGGATGATTTTTTTCTCTAACAGATAATCTAACTGCTTCCTCAGTTCATCGAGCTCTGGCTGTGTCTGTCGGAATTGTCGCTGTACAGTTGGCTGTGCCCCCGGTTCTAACTCTATTCGGTGGTCATGTGCCCGCTGAGGTGGCAGTCCCTCTGGTAAATCGTCCGGAAAAATCCCCGGGTACCGTTTCAACAGTTCCTGCAGTTCGGGCGGTACTGCTGCCAACAGTTTCTGAAAATCGCTCGGCTGCTCTGCTTCTTCTACCAATGCTATATCCACTGCGTACACGTCAGCTCCAGCGGCGACAGCCCGTTTCATCGTGATGGCGTTGACGTGGACCGTTGAAGACTCGGGCGACTGCCAGCGAGGTAGCATGACCCAGTTACCGCTACTTCGCACAGTGCAGCTACCCGTCGTCCAGTCGATTCGCGGAATATACCGTCGCAGCCAGTCACGTCCCAGTAAAATGTCGTGCCCATCCAGTGTCGTCGCGAGCATTTCCTGTGTAAACCCAAAATTCCCCCCGCAGCGGACTTTTACTCTTTCCACTTTCTCCCGTATGGCCAGCGGCGTGCCGTCGACTAAGCGTGCATCTATCTCCGGTAAACACCGACTAAGTGTCAGTTGCAGCTTCCGTGCGGTTGCGGTATTAACTAAGCTGTGGCTTGCTCCTCCGTCTATAAAAATCTTCGCTGCTGCTCCCTGTATTTTCCCGTGAATCAGTACTGGGCAATCCGTCGCTGTACCCTCCTTATTCATCCGAGCCCGATCGATAGCGTGAATCGGTACTGTGACTCGGTGAGGGTCGGTGAGGTTGGGCGAGCAGGTTGTCTCGTCAGTAGTCGGCCCATTTTCTACTGACTGCTAGCGTTTCCCTGCCTCTGAGACTCCCTTCCCTGCTCTGCTCCGCGGCGTCTCTGCTCCTCTGGGCATTCGCTCTTGCGATGGCCCGGCCTATTGCAAGCAAAGCAGCGCCCCCTAAATGGCGCAGCAGCTGCATTCGCCGCAACGGCGTGTACGGTGGCGTGCTCGGTCGGTCCCCGAGGGCGATGTCCGTAGTAGGACCCCGGTCTCGGACGGCGCAAAATGTCGATTTTCTCGGCGAGCGCGAGGATCTCGTTGAAATTCGAGAGCCCGCGTAGCATGATTTCGTGCGAGATGTCCGGCTTCAGCCCTCCGACGTAACGGTCCACCCGCTCCGCTTCGTGCATGTAGCCGACTTGCTCACATAATGCGAGAAAACCGCTGGTATAGTCTTGGACCAACCCAAGTTGTCCCCAAGTACGCAGTTTCTGACGCGCCGAAATAGAAGCCGCAATCGGCTCGAAGCGCGCTCGAAGCCCTGCGCACCACGCATCCCACGTGCTGTACTGGGCGGTTTCGCAGAACGAACTCCAGGTGACGGCTGGACCCGTGGGCTCTTCCTCTTGCGACGGAGGCTCGTAGGCACGTGGTGACGTCACAATGACTCGCCACCAATCCATGGCGGGGCCCCTTAGCACCGAAACAGCATATCGAATCTTCGCTGCGTCCGACTCGACGTAGTTCGCGTCGAAAAAAACGTTCATCGTGAAGACCCACGATTGAACCGTCGGACCTCCTCGTTGGCTCGGGTCGAAGCAGGGCGGGCGCTGCGGTTTGAGCAGCATCGGCGCGATAATGTCGTTGTTGCCGATTGTTGCCGCAAATTCGACGTGACGACGGGCTTCGCGAGGCCCGCTCGTGCTTGGTACAGCCCTGTTCCTCCCCATGCCAGGCATTGACTGGGCCGCGTCATCACTGGCTGCGCCTGAGCGCTGTCCCACGCTGTCGTGATGTGACGGTGTGCCGGACGAGATGACAATCGGCTCATCCGATTGCACAGGTGCATTTGCGGGTGCTTGTGATGGTGCTGGCGCATTCACCGTTGATTGCTGGCGGGCGGAGTCACGTTCCGCCGTGAGTGTCGCGATTTGAAGCGCCGAATCTTCGAATTGGCGCACGAGACGGTCGAGTTGCTCCTGCGTCAATGTCGCAAGATTAATTTCGGCCATGGCGGGGGTGTCGGGCAAACTCAGCGAGAGCCTCTGTCGTGGTCGTGCGTGCTTACGAGAGAGCACTTCGAGCGGCGGTGCTTGTTCGCTGAGAGACGTCTACCCCCCCCCAAAAAATTGAGATAGTGAGGAAGCGAAGGTGTGGGTGCGGTCCGAGAGGAGATCGTAGGCTCTGAATACCAAGTGTTACGAGTGCAATTGAGCGAGCGAGCGAGAATTGCACTATCGAAGCAAAACAATACAATGAGCGAAGGCATGCGCGAAGAATATATAGCGAACTAGAGTGGTAACGGTAACGCGAGATAATGGGGTGCGCTACGGGCCTAGCGCCGAGGTTGGGAAATGTCGAGGCGGAGGTCCGGAGCGCGGGTTACCAACCGAACCGTGAGGTTGGGTCGCATCGTGAATGGTGGCGGGAGTCGTAGTCGAGGCGAGTGTCGCGAGCGGGTAACGTTTCACTGTTTGGGTGCCGATGGCGGGAATGGTCTTGTACGCAGTAAGCAGGGACGAGAAGTAAGGAAAAGGAATTTTCCTTACACTAGGTAAGCTCGCTATGTTATCCTGTATCATTCATTGTAATGTGAGTTCATATTGTCAAAGCTTCGTTATTACGCAACCTTGTTGAACAACTCCATGTCTGCAGCACTCGGTACCATTTTCGGACCAGTCCCCCATCCACAATTTTGTCTCTCTCGTACCAGGCATCCCCAGACCATCAAAACCCTGTACCACGCCATTTCCTGAAAACGCAGCGCCTTATCCACGTGGCATGGAGCCGGCGGGGTGGCAGCAGCGAGTGGCGCTGTGCGAGCGCGTGCCCAAGGTGGAGCTGCACGCGCACCTCAACGGCTCCATCCGCCACTCCACCATCAGGTCAACCCCTCCCCGCTTCTCGCCTTCTCCCCGCCCCTCTCGCCCTCCCCGCCCCTCTCGCCCTCCCTGTCCCACACCCTCTCCGTGCCACTCGCGCGCGCAGTCTCCCTGTCGCGCCCCCTGCCCGCCGCAGGGCATGCCGCCCCCCTCCCCGTAGAGCCCTTGGAGTCGCCTGCCAGCCCCCTTCGCCGGCCGGAATTCCCCCCCGCGCGGTGAAAGTTCGCAACTGATTCTCACTTCGTCGCACAGCTGTCGAGTCGCCGTCGATTTGCGTCGCCATGCCTGTCGCACCAGCGTTCTCTGAACCACATATTCCGTGCTCTCCATCTCTCTGTGTGCCATTCTCCCTGTGCGCGGGGCGTGCGGGCGCGTGGCGGCACGGGCGTGCGTGGTGTGCGGGGGTGGGCAGGGAGCTGGCGGAGAAGCGCGAGGCGGAGGCGCCGCTGCTGGCAGAGGACGCACGGCGCCTCACCAACACAGGTCGCCTCGCCTGCCTTACCTCCCATTGCCCCCTGCTGCCAACTCGCACACATCCCACACCCTCGTGCTGCTTGCAAGTGCAGCGGGCCATGTGTTGGCAGCATGCTGATCTAGCGCCATGGCACCACCATTCCCCCCCACGGCTCGCGGTGTGTGAGCAGCGGAGCGCAGTCTAGCGGAGTGCTTCAAGCTGTTCGCCGTGATCCACAGCCTCACCACCGACCATGCCACCATCACCCGCATCACACGCGAGGTGCGCCCTGCTCGCTGTATGGCGCACGCTGTAAGGCGCAAATGGCACATGGCACATGGCACATTGCACATGGCACATGGCACATGGCACATGGCACATGGCACACTGGCAGTTGAGACACAGTGGTACGTATCTGCCACTGCTTTGCTGCTCTATCTCTTCCTTTCGATTCCTTCCATTGCCTTCCATGCCATGCCCTCTCAAGGCGTCAGCATGACTCGGTATCTCATGTCATCTCATGTCATCCCATGGCACCACAGGCCACCGTACTGCACCCCATGTGCCATGGCATCAGGTGGTGGAGGACTTTGCGGGTGACAACGTGTGCTACCTGGAGCTGCGCACCACGCCCAAGGTGCTCCCCACGTGCCTCTCTGCCCCTCCCTGCGCTGCATGGACTAGAACCTGCCGCGCTCTAGCAAGCAAGGTCGCCTGTCACAAGGCCACCACACGCATGTATTCTGAGATAGGGGCTGTGTATGGAGAGGGAGCAGGTATGGATGGAGTGGGGGGGTGTATGGAGAGAGGCGGGCAATGCAGGAAGCTTGGTGGTGCAGGCAATCAGGCAGTGCAATGTGCTTCCTGCAAGGCCAGCTTGGTCGCCCCCTAGGGCCAAGATGCCGTGTGAAAGGGAGCTGGAGAGACACAGGGCGGGCAGCCACGCGGGTGGGCTTAAAACCGGGGTGCACATTCACCTGGATTTCCGTCAAAGGTTAACCTTTGACGTCTCTGTTACTCAGTGATTTAGGAATATCGGGGGGGAGTATTCGCCTGATCAGGTGAACATTTGAACCCTCAGGATTTGGCGAATGTGTACTGAACTCATCGAGTGTGCTTCCGCCCATTCTTTTCCCCCCTCCCCATACCTATTCCGCTGCCTCCCAAATTATGTTCCCCCCCCCCCTCCACCCACAATATCGTTTCACCCCCTTTCCCCCTTCCGCCACCCCAGTTGCCCTTCCCTCGATCCTCAATTTCTTGATTCAAGTGTTATCAATTTCAACCCTGCCGAGCCTGATCTCTCACGGACGAAAAGGCCCACGCTCGCCCGTTCTCAACTTTTTATTTGCTACTCGTCAACCAATCATCAGTTCCCGCAAACATGCCGCCCAAATTTAGCCTGGAGTCGCGTTGAATGCGCACCCTGGTTTTAAGAAGGACCGGATATGCAATATTATCGCTCATTCGGAAAGGCACTCAGTCAGCCAGCTAGATAACGTTGAGGGAAAACCCGGGAAAATTAGCTCGTTTTCGGAGCGTGCATGGCTCTTCTCAGTCTATTGGGCAGCCCAGCCTGAAGGCGTGCTGGTGAATTTTGTCATTTGCTTTGCAGTTTCTTATCACATCACCAACTAGGCTTGCCTCCTCGAATCTCCCTCTGCCCGCGCTGCCTCTCGCCACTTGCCCCACAACCCCCTGCACGCCCCTGCCCAGAGCAACCCGAGTGCAGGCATGACGAAGCAGTCGTACGTGCAGGCTGTGCTGGCAGGGCTGCACCCCTTCATGCAAGCCGAGGCTGTGTGGCTCCATGCGCGCACCGCACACCAAGGTACGCCCCTGTGCTGTGCCACCCTGCCCTGCACATCATGCCATGCCATGCACATCATGCCCGCTTGAAGGGGGCCAGGGGTTGTCTCGCCAGAGCACAAATTCCACTGCCATGACATACACGCCCTTACATTCTGCTCACAAGGACTGCTCATCATGGCACTTGCTGGACTGGTTGGATATCGAGTTGCCTTTATTTTGTCTTGCCATGTTGTGCTTTGTTTTGTATGCCCTCTTCTGAAGTCACTTGAAAAAAACCTTCCTTGACAGTTTTGAGGCCAGAGCTTTCAAGGCTTGCTACTAAGACGAAGGATAGTAGTCTCCATAGCAGGCGAAGGCTGCGCGCGTACAACAGCACTTTCTTACCACCATGCCCATGCACGCCCTACATTGCCGTTTCAGCTCCCTGCTACAACATATCCCTCCCTATGCCCATGCTAATGCCCATATGCACATCCATGTCCATTCCCATTCCCACTGCCATACTCATCCTCCATGCCCATGCCCCCATGCCCGCCCACGCCTCTACCCCCATGCTCACCTCACGCCCGTGCTCATGCCTTGCTCCTGGCCATGCGCATGCACATATATTGTGGTGTTGGAGGAGGCAGCCCCCCCCAGCAGTGCAGTGCCCATGGTGGTGCGCCTAGTGCTGTCCATGGACCGCAGAGAGAGCACTCAGAGCGCCATGGACACCGTGAGTCACCCACTCCCCACGCCCTGCTGCTGCATGCCATGCCATTCCATACCATGTCATGCCATGCAAAACCATGACATTCCATACCATGCCATACCATGCGCTTCCATGCCATGCATGCCATGCCATGCCAGTGCACGTATGTCTGCGCGCGTCTCACATGCCCACCCCACCAGGTGCATCTGGCAGTGCAGCTGCGTGATCAAGGAGTGGTGGGTATCGACCTCTCTGGCAACCCCTCCATCGGCCAATGGTGACGCCGCTCACCCACCCCCTGACGCAATTATCTATTTAGGAGAGCTACGAGTTGAAGGCTTGCTGAATCGTGTAGCCATGGATGCACACAGGTGATGAGCGTGTGGTGTGGTGTGGCAGGTCCACGTTCCTCCCTGCGCTGCACCTCGCTCGCTCCCACGGCCTTCCCATCACCGTCCACTTTGCAGAGGTGCCTCTCGCTCCCTCCTCTCTCATGCGCCGCTTCTCTCTTTCTAACGTTACCTGTCACTAGACTAAAGAGGTACAGCAGAGCTTTAGGTAATATTGTATACGACAACCCATGCAAGGAGCTAACCCCGCCCCCCTGTCAACCTTCTTTCTCTCGTTCTCGCCTTGTCGTTCTTGCTCCCGCCTGTCACTGCCCTGCCTCTCTCACCTTGAACTCGCACAATCCACCACACCATTTTGTGCCCTCATGCCCTTCTCCTCCTCCTCCTCCTCCTCCTCCTCCTCCTCCTCCTCCTCCTCCTCCTCCTCCTCCTCCTCCTCCTCCTCCTTATCCCTCGTGTCCTCCTCTTTCCCCCATTCTCCCCTCCCCACGGCGCACCCAGCAGGTGCCGAACGAGAGGGAGTCAGAGGCAGTGCTGGACTTCGCACCAGAGCGACTAGGCCATGCGTGCTGCCTCCCCGACCACCTCCAACAAGCCCTGCTGCACTCTCGCATCCCGGTACCCCTTGCCCTTCCCCTCCCCCTCATCCCCCCTCTCATTTCTCCAACTGTTGTTCGCTCGAAAGTAAGGCACGTTGCAGTGTTGTAGAATCTTCACGCACTCTCTTGTGCAGCTCTGAGGCAGGTCGCTGCACATTGCTGCCGTCATTGTGGTGGCAGTTGGAGCTATGCCTCACTTCCAACGTGCGCACGGAGAGTGTCACGGCGTACGGCAACCACCACTTTGGTCTGTGCCATGCCTCTTCACTGCACCAGCTGCTACTGTAGAGTAGACATGCCTCTGCCGTACCACCACTCTGTGTTTCGCTTGAGTTCATTAATTGCTGTGCATCCGCGCACCCATGTCATTCGCCATCTGTCTGTGCTGTGCCACGGGTGCCCTTCAGACTACCTATACCGCGCATCTCACCCCGTTGTCATATGCACTGACGATTCGGGTGTCTTCAGCACCACACTCTCACGGGAATATGCACTCGCAGCAGCTGCATTCAGTAAGCTTAATCACCTCCTACCCTCTGCTTCCTCTTGTCTCGCTGTATCCCTCCCTTCCCCATTTATCTCACTCTCCCATAGTTGGCTCTTGACTTCATAGAACGTCCACCAGCGTATCGCAACCTGCCGTCCCGTTGCTGTTTCATCATTGTGTCCAACCACACTGCCCTTCCACTACACTGCCACTCTGAAGTCTATCTCCCTTGTTTTGACGTCTCATCCATCTCCCCGTAGATTGCATTGTTGCTAGCCTCGTTTGTTTTCTCCGTTATCTTCATTGCCAAACAGGGTACGGTGCCTTATCTCCTTCCTCCTACCCGTCCCTCCAGACCTATCTGACGACCACATCATCGAGCTTGCACGTAAATCAATCGACTTCGCATTCCTGCCCAGTGAAACAAAAGCGCTTTTGCGCGACAGTTTTCAACAAAAGATCACCCTTCCCTGTGTCACATGATCGTACTTCTCAAGTACATAATACCGTAACCACACAACAGTTAGGGTACATTCTGCTGTAGACATGTCCAGAAAGAAAGTGTCACAAACTCTTAAGAAACGTGCACAATGGAATGAATTAACTAGGGAAACAAAGAATACAAATAGCAACCCTAAAAGTGTTGTACTCCCTAGAGTACTATTCATTGTAGCCTAAGAACCTATAATAACATTTGACAAACCCCCATAGGCTAAGTGAGGGGCATCAACACATGCAGGGTGAACAAACGGTCACAAGACCAGTCAATGCAAGAAGCAAAGCAAGCTCAGGGTGGATCTCAAGGACACCACACAAATTCCGAGCACAAGCAAGCGGCCACAAGGCCAGTTCAAGAGTTCACTAGGATATATATAGCAAAGCACAACAAGCAGAGCAAACAGCAAGTCTACAGCAACCTAGGGCCTACCTCAACAAGCCCCAACACTGCCGACGTCGGCAGTGTTGGCCTCTGAGGCCACAAAGTCCAAGCGTGCCTGGCCGCGTCGCTGCAACTCTCGCAGAAGGAAGTACCTCACGTCAATATGCTTAACTCTGCTCTCCAGTCGAGGCTCTCGACACAGGAGGATCATGGCCTTGTTGTCAGCGTACAAGGTCGGTGCACAGCGAGGCCGCTCACCAAGGTTGGCGAGCAAGAAGGTCAACCAGCGAAGCTCCTGTGCCGCCATGGCACCAGCGTAGATCTCTGCCTCTGCACTGGACGAAGCCACAGACGACGACCGTGTGGACCTCCACAACACAGCACCAGCACCCAGACTGAAGCAGTAACCCTGAGTCGAGCGCTGAGTCTCCACGTCGTCAGCGTAGGAAGAGTCGCAGTGACCGGACAACACAACTGGCTGTGTCTCTCCAAGCACAAGCCCCATGCCTGATGTAGTCGCCAGGTACTTCGCCACCCTCACAGCAGCTGTCCAGTGAACAGGACGGTGACTCCAAGTCGCAACAAAGCGAGAGAGGACGCTGAGGGGAAAGGCGAGGTCCGGCCGAGTACAAGTCATCAGGTACATGAGGCAGCCCACAAGCTCTGCGTAGGGGCCACTGGACTCAAAGGGCTTGTCGGGAAAAGGGCCAGTGAGTCGGTGGTCAACGGCAAGAGGAGTGGGCTGTGTGGTGGAGAACTGAAACTCGAACCGCCGAAGGACCTGCTGCACCATGTGTGACTGAGTCAGTGTGATGGTGCGAGCGGCTCTGTCCCTGGTGATCTGCAGGCCAAGGTAGCGCTGCAGCTCACCGAGGTCAGTGCACTTGTGTCTCTTCTGCAGTTCGGATTTCACCTCAGTCAGAGCTGCCCTGTCTGCTATAGCAAAGACCAAGTCATCGACGTACACTAGTATAAAGAAAAGAGTGGAACCAGTGCGAACAAACAGCGATGGGTCGGCAGAGGAAGGACGAAACCCAAGGTCACGAAGCGTGGAGCGAAGAGTGTCGTGCCACTCACGGGGCGACTGGCGGAGACCGTAGACTGGCCGCCTCAGGCTCCACTGGGTTCCAGGTGGGAAGGTGTCAGTGAAGCAAGGAGGACGGCGCAGCCAAATCTCCTCGTGTAGACGGCACTGGAGAAACGCAGTGGAGAAGTCAAGGGACTGCAGCTCGTAGTCCCGCTGTGCTGCTACTTGCAGTAACACCCGAAGAGTAGTCATCTTCGGGGTTGGGGCGAAGGTCTGGAAGAAGTCAACTCCCTCACGCTGACTGACATCCCTAGCCACGTAGCGCGCCTTGAACACATGCGGTGGTCTAGGCGGCCGCTTCACCTTGAAGAGCCACATGCCATCGACAACGTTCGCCCTGGGAGGGGGAACTACGTCGACGTACTTGCCTGTGGATCTCCAAGACGCTAGCTCTGCATCCATAGCCGCTTTCCACTGAGAGGCCCACTCCCCTGACACTGCCTCACGGTACGTGCGAGGTGTCGGTATGTCAAGGGCCTCGGGGTCTCCCTCAAGGGAAAGCAGCATGGCGCAGAGAGAGGGGGAAGCGGCTGCTAAGAACTCCAACTCAAACTGCCTGTCCTCTAGGACGTCACAGCCAAGGGCAGAATCACCCCCGACGGACAGAGGACGGGGAGGTGGAGCAGCCACCACACGCGTGGCGTAGTCAAGACGGCGGGTGGAAGCAAAGTCAGCGACAGCGGCAGTAAGAGCCGAGACAGACGACGGAGAGGCACGAGGGTCGGTGACAAGAGAGGCAAGAACACGAGAGACAACAGGGCGAGCAGCACGGTAGTAGTAAGTGATACGGTGAGAGGAAACGGTGAGAGACGACTCAGGAGTGAGGGGAGAACAGACACTGGCGGAGAACGACAAGGAGGAGAACGAAACAAGACGGTGCGGAGGTCGGCAAGAGGAGACGAGAGCCGAGCACGTGGAGGACAACGACTGGTCCAGTCGTGCCGGACAACAGGAGGAGGCGATTGTGACCGAGGAGGAGAGAAAACAGCCGGAGTCGAGTCCGGAGGAGGGAACGTAGGACCGTACGCGGTAGGAGATTGTGAGTGAACAAGAGGAGAGGAAGGAAGACCAAGGGCCCGAAGGCCACTCACTGGAGGGAACAGCTGCTGCAAAAGTGGCGGCCACGGCGGCTGCTGCCGCTGCTGCTGTTGCGGCTGCTGCTGTTGCTGCTGCTGGTCCAACTGCTTCAACTCCTACCTCTCCTGCTCCAACTGCTCCTGCTCCATGCGCTCAAGCCGGCGAAGGGCCTGGAAACGGGTGTCGTGGCGGTGGGGAGGCGCAGTGGGCGACGCAGTAGGCGAGCCTCCAGCTCCCGTCTCCTCAGTACCAGCTCCTACAGCGCCAGCACCTCCTGCTCCACAACCCCCAGAACTAGCACCGCCAGTGCCAGCACCTCCAGCTCCAGCACCCCCTGAACTAGCACCTCCAGTGCCAGTACCTCCAGCACCAGCACCCCCAGAACTAGCACCTCCAGTGTTAGCACCTCCAGCTCCAGCACCCCCAGAACTAGCACCTCCAGTGCCAGAACCTCCAGCTCCAGCACCCCCAGAGCTAGCGCCACCTGCGCCAGCACCTCCAGCTCCAGCACCCCTCGAACGAGCACCCCTAGACCGAGCACCGCCAGTGGCTGCACCTCCAGCTCCAACACCAACCGAGTCCACAGTAACCTGTTGCGGAAGTGCCGAAGGCTGCTGAGGAGACTGTGAGGAGGACTGCGGGGAGGGAGACGCTACCTGGCGCGCGACCGAGGGTAGAGGGGTAGCGTGAGACACACCTGACGGGGAAGGACCAGGGGGGGGTGGGGGTACCGGAGGAGCGGGAGCAGGGGCAAGAGAGGGTGCGAGGAAGAGGGGGGGAGGGGGAACCGGGATACCTCGACAGGGGTACCGTGTGTTGTAGGACACTGACTCGTCAAACCGGACGTCACGAGAGTCTAGAAACTGGTGGAGGGGCGGGTGGTAAAAGGAGTAGTCGGGAGAGCCCACCGGGAAACCAAATAAGACACAGGGGATGGCGCGAGCCGAGAGCTTGTCCGCAGAGGTGTCGCGGACAAGCGCAAGGCAGCCCCAAACGTGAAAGGCCGACCCAACACCAGGGGACCCAGTCCAAAGACTGGTCGGTGAAACCTCTAGCCGCGAGACACGCGGCTGGAGGTTCAGCTGGTGCGCGGCGTAGCGCAGCGCATAGGGCCATAGAAAATGGGGCGCACGTGCATGGATCATGGACGTGCGGGCGATGTCCATGACCAAGCCAATGCGGCGCTCAGCAACCCCATTCTTCTGTGGGGACTCCGGCAGCGTCCAGGACTGTCTGATGCCCTGCTCGCCGCAGAACCCGGCAAGGACGCCGGAGCGAAACTCATCCCCACAGTCGGAGTGGAGACAACGGACACGACTAGTACGCGTGCCCTCAGTGGCCAGAAGCCACCGGATCAGCGTAGAAGTCACCTCGGACTTCTTCGCGAGAGGAAACACCGTGGTGTACCTGGAGTAGTCGTCAACGACCACTAGAAAGTAGCGCTCCCTCTCAGGTCCCAGCGTAGGGGCAGGGCCCCAGACGTCCAGGTGGAGAGTCTGGAAGGGAGCAGTGGCTGGACGAAGGGAGGAGGAGTGCGGACTGGCGCGCAGGCGGCCAGCGACGCAAGGAGTGCAGGGTGGGGCAAGCGAGGGAGGGAGCGACGGAAAGACGCGCGGGAGACCTGAGAGAAGACAGTGACTGGCCATGCTGCAGAGGCGGGGGAGCGACAGGTGGCCAAGGCGGTGGTGCCACAAGACGGTCGGGTGGGCTAGGGACCGACACGAGCAAGACGCAGCAACCTGACGAGACACCTCTACCTGACCAGACACAGCAACCGGACTAGACACTAGGACCTGAGGGGACGCATCGACCTGAGCGGAGGAAGCAACCGGAGAGCGCTCGGTGTGGAGAACGTAGAGACCAGAGCGGGACTCCGTGGTGAACGTGGCCAGAACAGCACCTGTAGTGGCGTCTGTACAGACTGCAGTCCTCCCACCCCCCACAAAGGTAACGGTGATCCCCCTGTCCTGGAGGTATCCAACACCCACCAAGTTCCGTGCGAATGAGGGGATGTGGAGGCCGCGCGGGACACCAGAGGGGACCACAGGGCACGGGAGGGTGGTGGAGCTGCGCGCAACGGCTGGTCCTGAAGAAGGATCAGCCAGAGCTACCGGAACCGGAGCAAGGAGTGGTGTGAGGGTCGTGTGGTCGCGGAAGAAACACTGCGACGCGTCAGAGTCCAGCGTGAACGATAGAGACGCCTCAGCCGGAGTCGTGTCAGGTCCGGAGGCTACACAAGCACCTAGAGCAGAAACACAAGCACCTAGACTAGAGAGGCACAGGTCTACACTAACAGGAGGCAAGCATCCTAGACTACGAACACGCGAGCACACAGATCCATTAGCACTATAGCCAACATCAGCATACAAAGCATACTGACGAGCATCGTCCATAGACAGTTCAAATACAGGAATCTTACGGGCTAGCAGGCGAGCCCAGCGCGGGGTGGTCGCCTCAGGACCCCAGCGCGGACGGTAGAGGTCGTCGAGGCGGCGGAAGCACCGCGCCGCAGAGTGGTCATCGCGGCCGCAGATACAGGGACTGCCCGGTCCGGTGACGCACCAGTGGTCGCAGGGGCCGGTGTCGCGCCGCGGGGGGCGAGGGGCCCAGCTGGTAGTGCTGCTGCTGCGGCCAGTGCTCCCGGGTCCTCCAGGTCCCACTGTGGTGGAGGGCCCCGGTGCTGCTGCGGACCCCACTGCAGTGGGGGTCCCCATGACTGAAACTGCTGTGGTGCCTGCCACCGCTACTGTCCCTGCTGCTGATGCTGTCTTTGCTGTGGCTGCTGCTGCTGTGGCTGCTGCTGCTGGGGCCCCGCACCACCGCTGGTCGAACCTCCTCCATCAGGCGGGTCAGCACCTCCTCCAGAGCTCCCTCCGCCTGGGGCACCACCGCCACCGCCACCACTCCCGCCCCCAGGGCCGCCTCCACCACCGCCACCTCCTCCACCGCCGCCACCCCCCTTCCCCCCTTTCTTGCCTCCCTTGCCCCGTTTCTGCCTGTCAGCGGCAGAAACAGCTGCAGTGTCCTCAGAGACCGACACAGCAGCAGAGGCACGAGTAGCAGTGAAGGTAGGAAGCTGGGGGACAGCACACCCCTCAAACAGAGGAGGGGCATCTGCGTCAGTGGCTGAGGCAACAGAGAGGAGGTTACTCTCGATCTTCCCAAGCTGCACGGTAGCTAGCGACAAGGGAACGCAAGTGTGTGGCTAAGTCGGAGACAGTCGCAAACGAGCCGAGGTCGGGAAACACGAACGGCACGAGGATGCGGCTGAGGGAGGCAGAGGAAGGGGTGGAATAGCGTGCAGAAATAGCATCATACACCTCCTTCGCAGTCTCTACCAGGTCGAAGTGAGCGGCCTCAGTCGGTGGAGCCGCAGCGTCACGGGAGTCCCAAATGTCCCGCGCCAAGACGGGACGAGCGTAGTCCGCCTGCGCCTCCGGAGTCGGGGGGGGCACGGCAGGGAGGGGCTCGGGACGCTGGGGTGCCTGGAGGGCGCCGGACGCGTGGGCGTACAGGGTGGCGCCGTCCTGGCGCTGACTGGTGAGGTAGCGCTGAGTCTGGCGGAGCCAGGTGCCGAACTCTATCGGGCGTCCCTCCGCATCGAAACGAAGGCGGCGGGAGTCCATACTGGAGGCTAGGCTAGAGGCGGCTGGAGCACGGAGCAGGCGAAGCTAGAAGCGAGAAGGGAGACTAGAGACAGCTAGAGACGCCAGCTGGACATAGACTAGAGACAGTCGGAGGAAACTAGTCTAGGAGTGGGGATCTAACCGGTTCTAGGTCGCGCTACCGGTGGGAAAAGCGGCTGCCAGCAGCTGAAACGGAAGCCAACCGCAGTAGGAATGGCGTGGGGCCGGGGAACAGGTTAAGAGGAGGGGCCAACGGTTGGGCAGAGTGGGGCGCACTCGGGTAGCGAGGGTGAGGGCACGCGATCAACTCGGGCTAGGGTTAGGGTTAGAGCAGGGGCGCGGGCTAAGGGCGAGGGCGCGGGTAGGGCGCGTGTGCGGGCTAGGCGCGGACGGTGCGAGCTAGGGCAGGGCGCGGCCTAGGGCTAGGGCGCGGCCTAGGGCAGAGCGCGGCTCAGGACAGGGCGCGGCCTAGGGCTAGGGCGCTGCTGAGGGCAAGGGCGCGGCCTAGGGCGAGGGCGCTGCTTAGGGCAGGGCGCGGCCTAGGGCGCGGGCTGGGGCTAGGGCGAGGGCGCGGGTTAGGTCGCGGGCGAGGGCGACGGGTTAGGTTGCAGGCTGGGGCGACGGGCTGGGGCGCGGGCTGGGGTGACGGTCTGGGGCGCGGGCTGGGGCGACGGGCTAGGGCGCGGGCTGGGGCGACGGGCTAGGGCTCGGGCGCTGGCGAAGGAGCAGGCTAGGCGCGGAGGGCCGTGGAGGGCGCTAGGGCGCTGAGGGTGCGGAGGGCGCGAGAGTGCGGAGGGCGCGGATGGATCTAGGGCGCGGAGGGCGCTAGGGCGCGGAGGGATCTAGGGCGCGGAGGTCGCGGAGGGCGCGGAGGGCACGGAGAGCGCGGAGGGCGCGAACACGGGCTAGGCTAGGCTAGGAAACGAACCTAACTGATACCATCTTAAGAAACGTGCACAACGGATTGAATGAACTAGGGAAACAAAGGATACAAATAGCAACCCTAAAAGTGTTGTACTCCCTAGAGTGCTACTCACTGTAGCCTAAGAACCTATAATAACATTTGACACAAACGTATTTGTGAGTGATTGTGATAAATCAGAGAAATCGTAATTGTGACTAATTGTGTATGGCCGAAAATCATGAACAGTAAGTATCCAACCACTCCTGGTACAGTAAGACATCTGGCCTCATCGTGACTGTTCATGGTTCGGAGTATCACAATTTGTCATGATTATGCTATCGGTGTATCACTAGTCACGGACATTGTGTTCGGAGTACCGTCAGCCCCCGGATATGCCCGCCCCTGGGGGTATAAAAAAATACGTTTTTTTAGGGGGAGGGCTTATAATCGAGGATTTTTATAAGCTCCGGTGCTTATATAATGTCATATATGAAAAACGTCTATTTTACACCAAACTGTAGATCTCGCTCTTGCATTTTGAATGGAGTCGAAACTATACAGGGCGTTGATTGAGAATCTCGCGCAAGTTGGCAGGAAATGATTCCCTGCCAACACACACAGTCAGAATGAACGTGCGCCCCTGACTTCAAAACTATGTTCTATATCTGTAGGCTGTATTGGGGTAGCCTCTACTAAGTACAACACTTTAGGGTTAGACCTAGTACTTGTACTCATCTCATCCTACTAGACACTCATTCTTGCCTGCTATTTCTGACATGGTATTCAGAGCAGGTCCCTCCGTAGGACCGCTCCGTTAGGGCCCACCAACCGTACGAACTGCCCGTTTTTCTAGCCCTGCCCTGCCCCCTCACAGCGTCCTGCATGCTGCCCTGCCCTGGCTTGCGCGCTGCCCTAGGCGCTACCCACGCGTGCAGCTGCCTGCGACCTGCCCTGCCCTGCAGCCCGCGCGCCGCCCTGCCCTGCAGCCCGTGCGCCGCCCTGCCCTGCATCCCGCGCGCCGCCCTGCCCTGCAGCCCGCGCGCCGCCCTGCCCTGCAGCCCGCACGCTGCCCAGCCCTGCTGCCCGCACGCCCTGCAGCCCGCGCGCTGCCCTGCCTGCGCAGCCCTGCAGCCCGAGCGCCGCCCTGCACTGCAGCCCGCGCGCTGCCCTGCCCTGCAACCCACGCGCCGCCCTGCCCTACAGCCCGCGCGCCGCCCTTCCCTGCAGCCCTCGTGCTGCCCTGCCCGGCTGCCCGCACGCCCTGCAGCCCGCGCGCTGCCCTGCCCTGCAGCCCGTGCGCTGCCCTGCCACTACAGCGACTACTGCTACCGCTACAGCTGCAGCTACAGCTGTCCCTTCTGACGCCCTTGCGCCGCTGCTACTGACTGCCACTGCCTGTCATGGCCACTATCACGGTCGTAGCAGCGTCTGGCAGTGGACAGCAGCAGCAGCAGCAGCGTCAGCCGGAGACTCTATCGCCGCAGCAGCTTCGCGAGTGGGTTATTTGGCGAGGCCATCCTGGTGGTGGAGGTTATGGTGCTGGAGGTACTGGACAGCAGTGGCAGTCTCGTCGCCAGGAGACTCTCTCGCCACAGCAGCTTCGTGAGTGGGTTATTCAGCGAGGCCATCCTGGAGGTGGAGGTTATGGTACTGGAGGTAGTGGATAGCTGCGGCAACAGCGTCAGCAAGTGACCCTCTCGCCGCAGCAGCTTCGCGAGTGAGTTTCTCTGCGACGCGTCCCTGGTAGTGCAGAGGCTACTAGTCTAGGCGCCTGTGAGCCTGGTAGCACAGGTGCAGCTTCAGTGGAGGCTTTGCACACCTTCACGCTTGACTCACGCGCGACTCGCTGCTTCTTCCGCGACTGCACCACAGTCACACCGATCACTGCACCTGTCCCGATCTCTCTGGCTGACCCCTCTGGGGGCCCAGTCGTAGCACGTGCCTCCACCGTTCTCCCATGTCCGGCAGCCCCCTCAGGCTCCCTCACAGGTTTCCACCTCTCTTCGTTCTCTAAGAACTTGGTGAGTAACGCTGTCCTCCAGGACCAGTTTGTCACTGTGACTACTCCTGGGGGTGAGCTTGTGGCGATCTGTACGGACTCACGCACTGGCGAGCACCTTGCCACTTTCACTCGGAGCCCTGGGTCTGGCATGTATACAATGACCACCGAGTCTGCACAGGTAGCTGCGTCGGGTCAAGTAGCTGCGTCTGGACAGTTAGCTGCGTCTTGTTTGTGTCAGCTACTCACGCACCAGACTCTCCTCTGACACCACCGTCTTGGTCATCCCTCCCGGCCGCGCCTTCGTGGCATGCAATCTCGTCTCCTTGTCTCTGGCCTTCCCTGGTCCCTGCCCCCGCTCCCGCGCTCGCTTGCACCGCCGTGCTTTCCTTGCGTCGAGGGGCGGCAACGCGCCACTCCTCACTCCTCCTCGTTTCCGCCGACCACTGCTCCTCTGCAGACTCTCCACATGGACGTGTGGGGCCCCGCCCGCGTCAGTGGACAGGACAAGGAGCGCTACTTTCTGCTGGTTGTTGACGACTATACGCGCTACACCAAGGTCCGCGGTGTTTTGATCCACTGGATCACAGCTGTTCGTCGCTAGCTAAGCGCGCGGTTTCAGCAGGACTTCCAGGTCCTGCGACTGCACTCTGACGGAGGCGGTGAGTTTTCCTCCCGCCTCTTTGAGGACTTTTGTCGTGAGGAGGGCATCGCCCAGTCGTTCACGCTTCCGGCCTCCCCACAGCAGAATGGAATTGCTGAGCGTCGCATTGGCTTGATCATGGAGGTTGCTCGCACCTCCATGATCCATGCGGCTGCTCCCCCATTTTCTGTGGCTGTTTGCGGTCCGATACGCCGCACATCAGCTCAACCTCTGGCCTCGTGTCTCTGTGCCAGAGACCTCGCCTACACTGCGTTGGACGGGGGAGGTTGGCGATGCGTCGGCGTTTCGGGTCTTGGGCGCGCTCTCCCTTGTCCGTGATACCACCGCGGCAAGCTCTCTCCCTCACAGGACGTCACCTTTGACGAGTCGGTTGGCTTCTACCGTCTCCACCGGCACGCGTTTTCCCCACTCTTCCCGCTGCCCCTCTTTCTGTTCCCAGGTCCCCTCCTAGTAGACCCCCTCCCCCCACAGGATCCTGCTCCCTCAGGTGTGTCTCAGGTCGACCCACCCCCCTTGGTTGAGCCTTTGGGGGTCTCTTCTGACGCCTCTGGCCCAGCTGAGGGGAGTGACCCCGCTGCTGACGACACGGCGGCTACTCGCCGCTCCCCGCACTTGGAATCCCCTCCTAGTTTTCCGCCTCGGCCGTCTTCGCCGCCTCCACAGCCTGTCGCTGGGGACTCTGGTGCTGCTTGGGGTGGCGATACTGAGGGTGCGGACTCTGGAGGTGCTGGTCCTGAGGTTGCTGCATCTAGGGGTGCTGAGACTGGGGGTGATGGTTCTGGGGGTGGCGGTTCTGGGGGTGCGGACACTGGGGGTGCTGCGAGTCCTAGTGGTGGTGGAGTCGTGGGTGCTCCTGCTGGGGGTTCTGGCGTTGGACAGCAGCAGCAGTCTCGTCGACAGGAGACCCTCTCGCCGCAGCAGCTTCGCGGCTGGGTTGTTCGGCGGGGCTGGGTTGCTGGAGCTTGGAGTATTGGTGCTCAAGGTACTGGAGCTGCTGGTGCTGGAGTTGCTAGAGTTGGAGGTACTGGAGGTACTAGAGCTGCTGGTGCTGGAGGTGCTAGAGCTGGAGGTGCTGGAGGTACTGGAGCTGCTGGTGCTGGGGGTGCTAGAGCAAGAGGTGCTAGAGCTAGAGGTACTGGAGGTACTGGAGCTGCTGGTGCTGGAGGTGCTAGAGCTGGAGGTGCTGGAACTACTGGAGCTGCTGGAGCTGGAGGTCCTAGAGATCCTCGAGCTGCTGGTGCTGGAGGTGCTAGAGCTGGAGGTACTGGAGGCACTGTAGCTGCGCCAAGGCCTTGGTGAAGAAGTCGGCAGTGTTGACCTCTGAGGCCACAAAGTCCAAGCGTGCATGGCCGCGTCGCTGCAACTCTTGCAGGAGAAAGTACCTCATGTCATTGTGCTTCACTCTGCTCTCTAGTCGAGGCTCTCGACACAGGAGGACCATGGCCTTGTTGTCAGCAAACAAAGTCGGTGCAGAGCGAGGCCGCTCACCAAGGTCGGTGAGCAAGAAGGTGAGCCAGCGAAGCTCCTGTGAAGCCATGGCACCAGCGTAGATCTCTGCCTCTGCACTAGACAAAGCCACAGACGACGACCGTGTAGACCTCCACAACACAGCTCCAACACCCTGACTGAAGCAGTACCCCTGAGTCGAGCGCTGATTCTCTACGTCGTCGGCGTAGGAAGAGTCACAGTGACTGGTCAACACAACTGGCTCTGTCTCTCCAAGCACAAGCCCCATGCCTGATGTAGTCGCCAGGTACTTCGCCACCCCTCACAGCAGCTGTCCAGTGAACAAGACGGTGTCTCCCAGTTGCAACAAAGTGAGAGAGGACGCTGAGGGGAAAGGCGAGGTCCGGCCGAGTACAAGTCATCAGGTACATGAGGCAGCCCACAAGCTCTGCGTAGGGACCACTAACCTCAAAGGGTTCTTCAGGAAAACGGCCAGTGAGTATGTGGTCAACGGTAAGAGGAGTGGGCTGTGTGGTGGAGAACTGAAACCCGAACCGCCGAAGGACCTGCTGCACCATGTGTGACTGAGTCAGTGTGATGGTGCGAGCGGCTCTGTCCCTGGTGATCTGCAGGCCAAGGTAGCGATGCAGTTCACCGAGGTCAGTGCACGTGTGTCTCTTCTGCACTGCGGATTTCAACTCAGCCAGAGCTGCCCTGTCTGCTGTAGCAAAGACAAGGTGGTCGACGTAGACCAGTATGAAGAAAGTAGTGGAGCCAGCGCGAACAAACAGCGACGGGTCGGCAGAAGAAGGACGAAACCCAAGGTCACGAAGCGTGGAGCGAAAAGTGTCGTGCCACTCACAGGGCGACTGGCGGAGACCGTAGACTGGTCGCCTCAGGCTCCACTGGGTCCCAGGTGGGAAGGTGTCAGTGAAGCCAGGAGGACGTCACAGCCAGATCTCCTCGTTTAGGCAGCCCTGGAGAAACGCAGTGGAGAAGTCGAGAAAGTGCAGCTCGTAGTCTCGCTGTGCAGCTACATGAAGTAACACCCGAAGAGTCGTCATCTTCGGGGTCAGGGCGAAGGTCTGGAAGAAGTCAACTCCCTCATGCAGACTGAAGCCCCTAGCCACGTAGCGTGCTGGCGGACTATTGGCGCTGCTGGCGACACGACGGCTACCTCCGCACAACCTCCCCCAACAGTCCCACGCCCCCTTACACACACCCCCTGCTGCACCCCTAGCTCCACTCCCCCGTCACCCCCCTAGCACCACGCCTTCGGCTCCCCACACACCCACCCCCCTGAGCGGCAGCTGCAGCAGCGGGAGACGGGGGAGGAGGAGGAGTAGGGGACGGCGCACACAACCGGCACCCCCACAACCGCCACCCCCACACTCCCCACCCCCAAACCCTAAAACGGGTGGCACGGGGAAGGAGCGCGGGGGAAGGCGAGGGGGAAGGCGCGCGGCCCCCAGGGCGCCACCATGGGGCAGCGAGGGGCCGCGCGCGGCCCCCCAGGGCGCCGCGACGGGGCAGCGGGGGGGTCGCGCACGGCTCCAGGGGCGGCTCGCGGGTCCCGGGGGGCGACGCGAGGGTCGACGGGGGTCGCGTGCGGGTCCCCGGAGGCGACGCGAGGGTCGACGGAGTGCCGTGCGCGGGTCCTGCGGGGCAGCGCGAGAGCCGACGGGGGGCGCGCGCGGGTCCCCAAAGGCGACGCGAGGGTCGACGACGGGGTGCCGCGCGCGGGTCCAGCGGGGCAGCGCGAGAGCCGACGGGGGGCGCGCGCGGATCCCCTGAGGCGACGCGAGGGCCGACGGGGGGCGCGCCATGCAGAATACCGCCGCGCGCCACAAGGCACTCGGCGGGCAGAAAACCGCCGCGCGCCCCGAGCGCACTGCGGGATGAAAAACGCCAGAAAAAAAATTCGCAGGAAGAAGTCGTCGCGCGCCCGAGGCGCACGGCAGGAAGTAGAGCAGCGGAAGCATTAGGTGGTGGGCCCACCCACAGGATCGACCCAAGGGGGTCGACCTGCTCTGATAGCATGTCAGAACTAACAGCAGAAACAAGAATGAAGAAAGGAGAGGTTTCACTAGCAAGCAGTTGGATACATATAGGAAACCCTAATTGGGCTGTACTCACTATGGAGTACCCCACTGCAGGCTAGACAATTATAACATTCTGACACCTTGAACACATGCGGTGGTCTAGGCGGCCGCTTCACCTTGAAGAGCCACATGCCATCGACAACGTTCTCCCTGGGAGGGGGAACTGCGTCAACGTAGGTGCCTGTGGATCTCCAAGAAGCCAACTCTGAGTCCATGGCCGCTTTCCACTGAGAGGCCCACTGACTTGACACTGCCTCAGGGTACGTGCGAGGAGTCGGTATGTCAAGGGTGTCGGGTTCTCCCTTAGGGGAAAGCAGCATGGCACAAAGAGAGGGAGAAGCAGCTGCCTTGAACTCCAGCTCAAACTGCCTGTCTTCTAGGACGTCACAGCCAAGGGCAGACTCACCCCCGACGGACAGAGGACGGGAAGCCACCACACGCGTGGCGTAGTCAAGGCGGCGGGTGGTAGTAAAGTCACCGACAGCGGAAGTAAGAGCCGAGACAGACGACGGAGAGGCACGAGGGTCAGTGACAAGAGAGGTGAGGACACGAGAGACAACAGGGCGAGCATCACAGTAGTAGTCAGATATAGGAGTAGAGGAGACAGTGAGAGACGACGTAGGAGGTCACGGGAGAACAGACGCAGGTGGAGAACGGCGACGACTAGAACAAAAGAGGGCATTGCGGAGGTCGTCAGTGGGAAAGGAGAGACAAGCACGCGGAGGACAGGGACGGACACGGTAGTGCGGGACAACGGGAGGAGGAGTCGGGGACCAAGGAGGAGGGGAAACAGTGGGTGACGCGTCCGGAGGAGGAAACGCAGGACCGAAGGCAGGGGGGGAGAGGGAGCGGATAGGAGAAGAGGAGGGAAGACCAAGGGCCCGAATTCCACTCAAGGCTGGGAACAACTGCCGCACAAGGGGCAGCTGCGGCGGCTGCTGCTGCAGCTGCTGCTGCTGCTGCTGCTGCTGCTGCTGCTGTTGCTGCTGCTGCCGGTGCTCCTCCTCCTGCTGCTGCTCCTGCAGGTCCAACTGCTGCAGCTCCCGCCTCTCCTGCACCAACCGCTCATGCTCCTCACGCTCACGGCAGCGAGCCGCCTGGAGACGTGTGTCGTTGCAGTAGGGAGGCGCAGTAGTAGTGCCTCTAGCGCCAGTCTCCTCAGAACTAGCACCTCCGGCTCCAACACCCCCAGAACTAGCACCTCCAGTACCAGCACCTCCAGCTCCAGCACCCCTCAAAAGAGCACCCCCAGACCGAGCACCTCCAGTGGCAGCACCTCCAGCTCCAGCACCCCCTGGGTCCACAATAACCTGTCGCGGAAGTGCCGAAGGCCGCTGAGGGGACTGTGAGGAGGACTGTGGGGAGGGAGACGCTACCTGACGCACGACCGATGGTAGAGGGGTAGCGTGAGACACACCTGACGGGGCAGGACCAGGAGGGGGCGGGGGTACCGGAGGACCGGGAGCAGGAGGAGGAGAAGGCGCGAGGAAAAGAGGAGGAGGGGGGACCGGGAGACATCGACAGGGGTACCAGGTGTAGTAGGACACGTACTCGTCAAACCGGACGTCACGGGAGTCGAGGAAACGGTGGAGGGGCGGGTGGTAAAACAAAAAGTCAGGAGAGTCCAACGGGAAACCAAGGAAGACACAAGGGATGGCGCGAGCCAAGAGCTTATCCGCAGATGTCACAGGATCGAAATGAAGTGAGTCCGATTGAGGTGAAATAAAGTGCAAATGAAAGAGGAAAATAAGGAGAATAAGATAGAGTAAAAATATGGAAATGAGAAATATGTCGAACGTCGGCGTACTCTCACAGCAGAGGTGTCGCGGAGAAGCGCAAGGCAGCCCCAGACGTGAAACGCCGGCGCAACACCAGGGGAACCGGTCCAAAGACTGGTCGGTGAAGCCCCTGGTCGTGAGACACAAGGCCAGAGGTTCAGCTAGTAGGCGGCGTAGCGAACCGCGTAGGGCCACAGAAAATGGGGCGCACGGGCATGGATCATGGAGGTGCGGGCGATCTCCATGACCAAGCCAATGAGGCGCTCAGCAACCCCATTCTGCTGTGGGAACTCTGGAAGCGTCCAGGACTGTGTGATGCCCTGCTCGCCGCAGAACCCGGCAAGCACGCCGGAGCGGAACTCACCCCCACGGTCGGAGTGGAGACAACGGACACGACTACCACGAGTGCCCTCCGTGGCCAGGAGCCACCGGATCAGCGTAGGAGTCACCTCAGACTTCTTCGCAATAGGAAACACCGCGGTGTACCTGGAGTAGTCATCAACGACCACTAGAAAGAAGCACTCCCGCTCAGGCCCAGCACGAGGGGCTGGGCCCCATACGTCCAAGTGGAGGGTCTGGAAGGGAGCGCCGAACGAAGGGAGGAGGAGTGAGGAGTGGCGCGCAGCCGACCCTCAACGCAAGGAGTGCAGGGCGGCGCTGTCGAACGAGGGAGCGACTCAAAGACACGCAAGACACGTGAGACAAGACGATGTCTAGCCAGGCTGCGGAGGCATGGGAGGGACGGGTGACCAAGACGGTGGTGCCACAAGACTGTCGAGTGAGAGAGTGAACGGCAAGAGCAAGACGCAACAACCAGACCGGACACAGCCACCTGACCGGACACCGCAACCTGACTGTACACAGCAACCTGAGGGTACGCAGGGACCTAGGAGCGCTCAGTGTGCAGAACGTAGAGACCGAATCGAGGCTCCCTGGTGAACGTAGCAAGAACGACACCGGTGGTAGCGTCCGTGCAGACCGCAGTCCTCCCGCCCCCGAGAAAGGTAACTATGATCCCTCTATCCTGGAGGTATCCAACACCCACCAAGTTCCGAGTGAACGAGGGGATGTGGAGACCTCGAAGGGCACCAGAAGGGACCACAGGGCACGGGAGGGTGGTGGAGTTGCGCGCAACGGCTGGTCCTGAGGTAGGATCAGCCAGAGCTACCGGAACAGGAGTATGGAGTGGTGTGAGAGTCGTGTGGTCGCGGAAGAAGCACTGGGACGCGCCAGAGTCCAGCGTGAAGGACAGGGACGCCTCAGCAAGAGGTGCACCTGGTCTGGTAGCTACACAAGCACCTAGGGCAGCCACACAAGCACCTAGACTAGAGAGGCACAAGTCTACACTAGTCTAGAAACACGCGAGCAAACGGATCCATCAGCACTATAGTCAATATCAGCATACAAAGCATACTGACGAGCCTCATCCGTAGACAGCTCAAATATAGGAATCTTACCTGCTAACATCTGTGCCCAGCACGGGGTGCCTCCCCCGTGACCGTGACGCGTACGGTAGAGGTCGTCGAGGCGGCGGAAGCACCGCGCTGCTGAGTGGTTGTCGCGCCCGCAGACACAGGGACTGCCCGGTCCCATGAGGATCCAGTGGTCGCAGGGGCCGGAGTCGCGCCCAGGGGGGCGGGGGCCCCAGCTGGCAGTGCTGCCGCTGCGGCGAGTGCTCCCCGGACCTCCAGGTCCCCACTGCTGCGGGGGGGGCCAGTGCTGCTGCGGACCCCACTGCTGCGGGGGCCCCCACTGTGAAACCTGCTGCGGCACCTGCCACTTCGGCTGTCCCTGCTGCTGCTGCTGTCCCTGCTGTGGCTGCTGCTGCTGGGCTCCCGGACCACCGCTTGCGGCAACAACTCCACCTGCCGGGCCCGCCTGTCCAGGACCTCCTCCAGGGTCTCCTCCTCCAGGTCCACCAGTACCGCCTCCGCCGCCACCACTGCCACTCCCAGCTCCACCTCCGCCACCCCCACCGCCACCACCCCCCTTCCCCCCCTTCTTGCCACCCTTGCCCCGTTTCTGCCAACCAGCGGCAGAGACAGCTGCAGTCTCCTCAGAGTCAGACACGCACTAGCACGAGTAGCAGTGAAGGTGGGAAGCTGAGGGACAACACACTCCTCAAAGAAACGGGGAGCTACTGTGTCAGTGGCAGACGCAACAGAGAGGAGGTTACTTTCGATCTTCGAGAGAGTGCTCTCAAGAAGATCGATCGCAAGCTCACTGGGGTGCTTCTGAAGAAGCACGTCACGGGCAGAGGAGAGGCGGTCAGGGAGGCGAGTGACTAACCAGTGCACGGTGAGCCACGTAAGAGTGGGGGCAAGGAGAAGTTGAGCCTCAGTGCAGGCTGCACGGTAGCTAGTGTCGAGGGAACGCAAGTGAGTGGCAAGGTCGGAGACAGTCGCAAACGAACCAAGGTCGGGAAACACAAACGGCATAAGGAGGTGGCTGAGGGAGGCAGAGGAAGGGGTGGAATAACGCGCAACAATAGCATCATAACACCCCTTCGCAGTCTCCACCTAGGAGAAGTGGACGGCCTCAGTCGGTGGGAGAAGGTCTGTCAGCGCGAGAGCAGCCGCAGCGTCACGAGAGTCCCAAACGTCCCGCTCCAAGAAAAGCCAGTCATAGTCCGCCTGCACGTTGGCAGTGGGAGCGTGCTCAGCAGGCAGGGGGTCGGTACGCCGGGGGGCCTGGAGAGCGCCGGACGCGTGAGCGTACAGGGTGGCACCATCCTGACGCTGACTAGTGAGGTGGCGCTGAGCCTGGTGGAGCCAGGTACTAAACTCGATGGGGCGGCCCTCCGCATCGAAACGAAGGCGGCGGGAGGACTCCATAGTGGAGGCTAGGCTAGGAGCGGCTGGAGAACGGAGCAAACGGATCTAGGAGCGAGGAGCGAGAACAGCGAGGAGCGCTAGGCGAAACTAGGCGAGGTACGGCCAGGGCACGGAGAAAACTGGAGCTAGGACTGGCTGGAGTGAGGAGCGAACGGAGCTAGGAGGCCAGGCTAGGAAAGGCCGGAGCGAGGAGAGGACGGAGCTAGTGGAGCCAGACTAGGAATGGTAGGCTAGGTAAGTCGGACGAGGAACGCCAGCAACGTCGGGGAACTAACCCTAATCCGTGCCAGTAGAAGCAACTGCGGCTGCCAGCCGCCGTTGGAGATGTCTATGGCAGTAGACGAGTTGGAGACAACGGGCGCTATGGCGGCTGGTAGTATGCTGTGGGCGGCTACAGGTAGCTGTGTGCCCTTGTGGGCCGCTATGTGCGGTCGTAGGTGAAAATGGGCGGAAGCTGGAGGCTGGAAAGTGGGGAAGGCAGCTGGAAAGTGCTGTGGGCGGCTGGAGGGTGATGTGGGTGGCTGGAGGGTGGCTGGAGGTTTCTGTGGGCGGTTGGATGAGCTACGGTGGGCGGCAGTAGGCAGCGGGGAGCGTGTGGCTGGAGGGTGCTGTGGGTGGCTGGAGGAGGGCGGCTGGAGGGCGGCTGGAGGGTGCTGTGGTTGCTGCAGTGGACCAGCAGCTGCAGCAGCTGGACCAGCAGCTGGGCCAGCAGGAGCAGCAGCAGTTGCAGTTGCTGCGTGCGTGGCAGCAGCATGCATGCGCTGCTGCAGTGGCGTGCGCGGTTGCCGCTGGCTAACGCGCGCGCTGCTGCTGCTAGTGCGTGTGCGCCTGCTACGTGCGCGCGCGGCTGCTGCTGGATACGAGCGGCTACGCGGGTCCGCGGGGGGGGGAGGGGGGAGCGTCTAGAGCGCGTCAAAACGGGGGGCCCGCGGGGGGGGCGTCCTACTCGCTTCGAAACGAAGGGGCCCGCGGGAAGGGGCGTGTAAACGCGACTAAACAGGCCCGCGGGGGGCCTTTGAGCGCGACGGAAACTAGGCCGTCCTACCCGCGACGAAATGGGCCCTAAGGAACGGCCACCTCGGGAGCACCTAAAGGAGGGAGCGGAATCGTGGGAGGGAAAAATACCTGCTCTGATACCATCTTAAGATAGCCTAGGATAGAATGTCGAGAGATTTGTGAGTGAGGAGGAAACAAGGAGATACAAGTGTCGACCTACGGTAGAAAGTGTTGTACCATTTAGATGGCAACTCACTGTAGCCTAGAATAACTAACAATATCTAGAAGATATAAACATTTGACACGAAATACCTACCGCACTAAACTTTGTGAGTGGATGTGAAGCAAGCTTTATACAAGATTGGCTGTGATTGCCGATGCTGTACGGTTTGAGCCAGAGCTCCCATGCCAGAACCTGATAATGACTTGGTTGTTGGGTAAAAGCTACCTACCGTACCACATCTCGAGTGCCTGAGACCGACAGCTTTTCTCGGCATGTCAGAAAGAAAAACAGCACTTTGGTAAACTGAAACTGTACAGAACAGAGCAGTTGTTGTGTGTGTGATGCATCATCCACAGTTGAAGGTGCAGTCGTCATCGTCCTCGTACTCTTCATCCATCACCTCCTCATCATCCTGCTCCAGCTCCCTCGCCACGTCCAGCAGGGTGCGGCGGTAGTTCATCATGAGGTGGTCCTGAATCATTGATCCAGTCAGCTTGATGCTCGAATACACATGCCGGGGCGTCTCAAACATCCCCGCCTTCCACTTGCCCCGCTTCCTCCCCTGCTGACGCCTTGCCTTGAGAGGCCCTCCCCCAGTGCCACCACTCCCCCCTGTACTACCCACAGTGCTGCCAGCACCGGTACTACCTTCGTGAACTGAGTCCGACATGACATGCCCATCACCATCCCTGGCGCTGCGCTGCTCCTCCCCCTCTCGCTCCTGCCCCACACCCGCGCTGTCGTCGCGGTGCTCGTCGGGGTCCTCATTGCGCAGCAGGTGCACCATGCGCCCACACGGGAACCACCGCCGTGGGTCCGTGCGAACGGCCTCGGGCACGTCGCCGCTGCTGTCCACGGCGCCTGCCACCAGCGGCTCCAGCACATCCCTCTCGTCACCCGCGCCCGCCACCTGGCTCGCCACCTCCTCCTCCTCTCTCAGGATGTCCTGCACCACTGCCGCTGACACCGCCGCCTCCTCCTCGCTCTTCGACGCACGGGTGCTGGCCTCCAGCCGCTCCTGCAGCTGCTGCTCCATCACAGCCCACGACAGCTCCCCGCTGTGGCCCCGCCAGCTGTCCCTTGGGAAGCTCGCCTCGCCCTCGTGCCCCACTGCCTGCCCGAAGGTGTCGTGGCGGTCGTCCTGGGCGTGGCCGTGGGCGCGGTCCGCATCTCCCCCGTCGTCCATGGCCTTGAGCAGCGCCGCCAGCCCCTCCACATCGTCACTGTGCTGCCGCCGCAACTCCTCCTCCCTCGCCCTCCTCCTGCTCTGCTCCCTCTCCTCGCCCACCAGGTCTGCCTCTTCCCCCCCTCCCTCCTCTTCCTCCCCCTCCTCCTCGTCCTCCTCCTCTGCATCATCATCGTCATCATCATCGCTCTCCACTTCCTCAATCTCATCGTCCTCCTCCTCCTGCTCGTCTTCCTCCTCCCCCCCACCATCCTGCTCTGCATCACTCTCCTTCACCCACGTCCCTGGAACCCCCAGCAAGCCAGCCTCTTCCACGTGCCCATCACTCTTCCCCGACCCCTCCCCATCGCGCCCACCAGCACTGCCCCCATCGCGCCCCCTGCCCGCGCCCCTCTCCACCATCTTCTGCGGCTCAGCTGCCACCAGCACCACCTCACCATCCGCTGCGCCATGCCCGCACTCCTCTCCCCCCCCATCGCCGCCCACGCGCATGTCCTGTGTGTGGGCGAGCGTGTGAGGCAGCCTGCCGTCGGAGCCGTGGCGTGACTCCACGCCCCTCTTGGCGTCGCCCACCACCATGGCCTCCGCCACGTCCTGCCGCCACCACCGCGGGCCCTCCACCGCACTGCCTGCCTGCACGCCCACTGATGCTGCTGCTGCCAGCCCCCCTGGGAGAATGGATGGGCGCGCGCGGGCGCGGCTGCAGAAGCCAGGGGGCAGCAGCGAGGTGCGCAGGGCCCAGGGGGGGCGAGGGGGAGTGGTGGACGCCATGGGGGGGCGCAGGGCAGCAGGGTGGCAGCAGACGCGCGCCACTGATGCCACAGCTGCTGCAGGCGCTGTCGCAAGAAAGTGGAGAGGGGGGGGACAGGTGGATGCGCAGAGGGAGCAGCGATGGGGAGGTGGTGCAGCAGGCGGGGAGAAGAGCGATGGTCTTAGAGCCCCGCCACATGCGAGTCTGCCCATGCAGGCCGCATGTAGCATGGCCACAGTGCAACACGCTGACCTTGCACCCCCCTCCACCCGCCCCATGTGCCTCTGCCCACACAACGTGCATGCCCATGCCGATCCAAGAAAGGGCGAGAGAAGGCAGGAGGAGGAGGAGGAAGGGGTGGGGGAGAGTGGGGACGAGAATGGGAAGGAGCAGCAGGTGGGGCGGCGGCAGGTGCAGGAAGGGCAGAGGGCGAGGTGGCGGCGGATGAGGGCGGCGGAGCGCAGTGCAGAGCGCAGCAGCTTCACCTTGCGCAGCTGCTCCCGCAGCTCACTCGCCCACGCCGACCGCCGCACCTGCACGCGATGGGGTGATGAGGAAAAGCAGACGGTGGATGGGAGGTGTGGCACGACATCCCGAGCGACACGTGCCGTGCCAGTGTGGAATGCCAAGGGTGTTGGCTGTGAATCGTGCGGTGAGCAGAACGAGAAAGGAAGTCTTAAGGAGAAGGAGCGGCATTGAGCAAGAGGAAGTGAACAGTGTTTTGGAAAGAGGGCAGGAAATTGCAGACGAGACAAGCAAGCACAGGTGCAGCGTGCAGGTGCAAGCGGGCAAAGCAAGCGACTATGAACACCTTGTGAGCGAGTGCCTTGCAACGCTGCTGCTACACGTGCATGGAGCCCATGGCATGGCATGACCTCTTGCCGGAGGTCGTCAAGCGAGCTGGAGCAGAGTGTGGGGATGAAGTCAGTGCCGTTCACGATGGACGTCACACAGCACTCGCCCGACTGCGCCAGCTCCCATGTCATGGCCGCCGCTGCTCGTCAACGGAGTGGGGAAGGGGAGTGGTATGTGGAGGTAAGGGCGTACGTTGGAGTATACGTTGAGCGAAATGCTCCAGAACAGACATTGCGCTCAAGGAGCACTGTGTGTGTGTGAGGGTTTCTTTTGTTTCGTTCAACCCCAACCCAATCATTCCACTCCACACATTTCTGTCGCTAATCTACCCTAGCCCAGCACCGTGTTT
This sequence comes from Closterium sp. Naga37s-1, assembly GCA_947471745.1. Taxonomy (NCBI): domain Eukaryota; kingdom Viridiplantae; phylum Streptophyta; class Zygnematophyceae; order Desmidiales; family Closteriaceae; genus Closterium; species Closterium sp. Naga37s-1. The sequence goes on from CANJKZ010000813.1 coordinate 1,767,185, forward strand.
CTCACCTTGGTTTTTCCTGTCTAAGCTTGTTTGTTCTTACTACTCCTAGACATGTTTGACCAGATTCCAGGGCTTGTTTTTGCACTGCCCTGGTTTTGTTTTTACCTGCCTGCCCAAGCGCATTCCAAAAACGCAGCTATCGTACTGTGTAAGGTTGCTGGCTCATGAGAAGAGTGAAAGGACCGGAGGGATGAATGTTGCGGGTGGTGGTGGGGAAGCAAGACACGCATTTGAGAGTTGGCACAACACTAAGGCAGGCGATCCCAAGGGGGTGGTGGGCTGACCAGGGCCGAAGGCAACGCAGGTGGTGGAGGCGAGCCCCTCCTTCTCCCTCAGAATGAAGGTGAGCAGCGACGCCGTGGCCCCGCCCAGCGAGTGCCCTATCACCTGCCCGCCATGCCCGCCATGCCGTGATGCACACACACGGATGTGGAGAGGCATGCGGTGCAGTGGGAGAGGGCAGGTGAGGCGCCATGGGTGAGAGTGTGGCAGGGCACACATGCTTGGGGATGATGAGAGCATGAGCGCAGTGGGCGAATGGGCGGCAGTGGTGGTGCGTTGCGATGTGAGCCTGGCAGCGGATGAATGAACAGTGCACTTGGACACGCATGGCAGCCACACTGCCATGCCACACCCCTTCACGTGAGATACGATGCACCTTCATGAAACCCACCTTGACATGGAAGCCTGGGTGGCGGGCGAGGGCCTGGCGGAGAGTGGGCAGGCAGCGCGCAGCAATGGCTCTGGCAGCGGCCACCATGCCGCAGTGCGCGTAGCCCAGCACGATGTGGCGCACGCCCCCGTCCGTCATGATGGTGTGGTGGAACGGCACCACGGCGCCCGTGGCGCACGTGAGCTTGTCCTTGGTGGAGTGCGTGCCGCGCACCACCACCAGCACCGTGCGCCGCCTCCCGTCCACTATCAACGCAAACGCCGGCTTCAGCAGCTGCCCGCGCACACCGACCAACAGGTAGGGAGGGAGGGGGGGAGGGAAGGGAGGGAGGGAGGGTGGGAGGTTGAGAGGGAGGGATGGAGGGTGGTGGGAGGGAGGTAGGGAGAGTGGGTGGGAGGGAGGGAGGGAGGGTGGGTGGGAGGGAGGGAGGGAGGGAGGGAGGGAGGGAGGGAGGGAGGGAGGGAGGGAGGGAGGGAGGGAGGGAGGGAGGGAGGGAGGGAGGGAGGGAGGGAGAGAGGGAGGGACGGAGGGAGGGAGGGAGGGACGGAGGGAGGGAGGGAGGGAGGGAGGGAGGGAGGGAGGGAGGGAGGGAGGGAGGGAGGGAGGGAGGGAGGGAGCGAGGGAGGGAGGGAGAGAGGGAGGGAGGGGGGTAGGGAGGGAGGGAGGGAGGGAGCGAGGGAGGGAAGGAGGGGGGTAGGGAGGGCGCGCAATCTATGAATGTGGATTTTGGTGGGAAAGAGTGCAGGAGGAGTGACAATTGGAGAAAGGAATGGGGAGTGGAGACATGCAACATATGACCTGAACGCACACACAACCATCCTCCCCCATCCCATCCATCCCCATCTCTGCAAGAGCGAGAGCAGGGAACGAATTGGGGGAGCGAGTTGAGGGAGCGAGTTGGGGGAGGTGGTTGGGGGAGGTGGATGGGGGAGGTGGATGGGGGAGCGGGCGTGGCGCTGACCCCGGCGTTGGGCTCGTAGAGGAGGACGTCGGAGGGTGAGAGGCGAGAGTCCTCGAGGAAGAGGCGGTAGGGCTTGCGCGAGAAGGAGTAGCACAGCGCCACGTACTCCGCCACCATCTCCACCTCCCGAGCTCGCCACGCGCCCCGCAGCCGCGCCACCGCCTCGCGCGCATACATGCGCGACACGTCCGCTCGCTGCAGGAGCGGGCGGGACAGGGGGGCGGGGGGAAGAGCAGAGAGGGCGATGGGAGCACAGAAGAGGAGGGCGCGTGGTTGTGGAGGTGGGACGGTAAGGCAAAGGCAAGGGCACGAGCGTGTGGTTCTCCTGCCTCTCTCCCCCATCACTTCCTTTCCCGTGACAAACCCCTTCTCCCCTCTCCCTCGGCCTGTCTCAACCAGCGAGGCGGCTTACCGCCCTCGCTCCTCGCGCCCGCCTTCCCCCACCCTGTCCCCCTGCATCTTGTGCCCTGCCCCTCTTCCTCTCCACGCTCCTCCTTCCCCCCACGTCCCTCCCTTATTCTTCCCAGCGCCACACGTCGCCCCGAGCCGCGCACCTTGCGGCGGCGCAGCAGGAACGCGACGCCGAAGAGCAGGTCCGTGAGCGGCCACTTGCCCAGCGTCTCCACGAACAGGAACCGCACGGCCGCCGCCAGCATCGCAGCCGTCTCCGCCAGGGTGGCGGGCGGCCGGTCCGGCCCGCGGAGGCCCACCGACCGCCGCCGCTTCCGCCATCCCTCCCGGCGGCCTCCGCTTCCCCCGCCGCTGCCGTGGACGCGGTCGCTGTCGGACCCCCCCCACTCCGAGCCGTCCTTTCTGCGGCGCAAGCGCGGGAAGAGGGGCGATTCGGCGAAGCCCGTGTAATAGACGAACGCCGCCGCCCCCGCCGCTGCCGCCACTGCACCGACGACGGCCATGCGTGAATTCGACGATGCGTGCTTCTATCTAAACGTAACCACCGATTGCGGAAGAGGGAATTGACTGGTACTTCATGCCTCGACGAGAGCAGGGAGACGCAGGGTTACGTTGAGTATGCAGTTCTTGGGCCATAATAACAGCGATGGATGCAGGCTATGCTAGAGGTCGTCACGATCTTGCATATGGTTCAACCAATGTTGAGTGCTTGCTGGATGCCTCTCTCAAATTCGGAAAATGGTAGGTTGGGGAGTTGGGCAAGTGGAGGTACAGGGATGATAGCGGCACCCGTGTGACGAAGAGGTTCGTTTGAAAGTCGCGTTCCGCCGCTGGGCACTCCCTCCCGACCCTCGACGTCAGAATTCGAAGCACTTGGGAACATCTCACCATGACGGTTGACAGGTAATCCCTAAAGTGGAATGAATGTGTAACAGCCGTAGTGAGCTGTACTACAAAATCTCAATAACTCCAGTCCTACAAAACAAGATATAGCTAGAACCTAGCTAGATGGGGACCTGTTATGAGTGTAATTGAGCGAGCGAGCGAAGATTGCACTATCGAAGCAAAACAGTCCATTGAGCGAAGGAATGAGCGAAGATTATATAGCGAAGCTAGCGTGGTAACGGTAACGCAAAGTACTGGGGTGCGCTACGTCTCAAAGTAGGAACACAACGGAATGTGTGAACTAGGGAAACAAGGGATACAAATAGCAACCCTAAAATTTTTGTACTCCCTAGAGTGCTACTCACTGTAGCCTAAGAACCTCTAATAACATTTGACACTACAGGCCTAGCGCCGAGGTTGGGTTTTGTCGAGGCGAAGGTCCGGAGTGTCAAACTATGTTTGTAGATATAGATATGCTCTAGTGAGTTGCATGTTAGGGGGTACAAAACTTTCTCGACACTTTGGTTGTACCCCCCTCCTTTGACCTAGCCTCAACATTATCGTTAGTCTCTAAGCCCCTTAGATTCTAAGATGGTATCAGCTAGATGTTCGTGCCTAGCCTAGTAAGTAGCTACGTACCGCGCTCAGTCACGTCACGCCCCTAGCCCGCCCCGTACCGCGTGCCCCGTTAGCTGGCCTCGCCCCGTCCCGTTCACTGGCTCGCCACTCACTCGTCACGCCCCTCCCTCGTATACGCCCCGCCCTGCCCCGTACCCTCCCGCGCTGCCTGTTAGAATAACGAACAGGAATGAAAGGGAGAGGGGTTTCACCAGCAGGCAGTTTGGATACAAATAGCAAACCCTAACTGGGCTGTACTCACTACTGAGTACCCCACTGCAGACTAGACAATATAACATTCTGACACACCCCCATAGGCAAAGTGGGGTATAATCAGCACAACAAGCAGTCATAGAGCAAGTTCACAAATTAGCCCTAGTGGCAGACATAGCAGAGGGGCAGTGAGGATGAGGAGGGACTACGAGAGGAGAGGAGTTGGGAGGCGGCAGGTGAAGCTGCTGACACACGGGCAACGGAGCAACTGGCACACTGGCTACCGGAGCAAGGGCCCCGGACTACTGGAGCAACTGGCTCCGCGGCTAGACGAGCGGCTGGAGCAACGGACCCACGGGCGACTGGAGCAACGGGCTCACGTGCTACCGGAGCAAGGGCCCCGAACTACTGGAGCCGCAGGCGACACAGCGGCTACCTCCTTCCAACCTCCCCCCATCGCCCCCAAACCCTTTTCTCACATCCCCCCCGGCTAGCGCCACTCCCCAACCTCACCCACTCCATCCCCCCCTTAGCGGCAGCTGCAGCAGTGGGAGAGAGAGGAGGAGGAGGGGCAGCTGGTCACGCACTCCCACCACCCCCATACCCCCCCTTACCCCCGCCACCCCCATACCCTCCACACGGCTGCACGCGCAGCAGGAAGTCGAAGGAGGAGGGGGGAGGGCGGGCGGCGTGGCGACGTGCAGGGCGCGGGCGGGCTATGGGGCGCTCGCAACGGGCAGGGCGTGGTCCAGGAGGGGCGGCGCGCGGGTCCAGCAGGGGCAGCGAGCGGGTCCCGCAGGGCGTCGCGCGGGTCCAGCGGGGCAGCGCGCGGGCCCCGCATGGCGTCGCGCGGGTCCAGCGGGGGCGGCGCGCGGGTCCCGCAGGGCGTCGCGCGGGTCCAGCGGGGCAGCGCGCGGGTCCCGCAGGGCGTCGCGCGGGTCCAGCAGGGGCGGCGCGCGACGGACGACGGGGCATGAGCGCGCGGCGGGGCGCGTGGCGGGAAGAAAAAACGTCGCGCGCCACGGGGCGCCCGACAGACAATACAGCAGCGGAAGCAGGTGGGCCCACAGGCCAGGAGCGTAGACGCTCTGATAGCATGTTAGAATAACGAACAGGAATGAAAGGGAGAGGGGTTTCACTAGCAGGCAGTTGGGATACAAATAGCAAACCCTAACCGGGCTGTACTCAGTACTGAGTACCCCACTGCAGACTAGACAATATAACATTCTGACACTGCCCACACGCGCGATCCGCACGCGTAGCCTGCACGCGCCTCCTGCACGCGCAGCCCGCACGCACGGCTGCGCGCTTCCCCACAGCCGCGCTCGTTCCTGCAAGCGCACAGCTGCCCGCGCAGCCGCATTGACACGAGAAACAGCAGCTGCACATACAGCCACGCGCACAGCAGCTGTGTGCAGCACCAGCCGCGAGCATGCACGCCACCGCACGAGTTCGAGCAGCAGCCGCCCGCGCACGCAGCAGCCACTGCACGCGCGACTTCAGCAGCAGCTGCATGTGCCTCCGCAGCCGTTGCACGCACGCACAGCATCAGCCGCAGATACGCGCGTGCAGCAGGAGCAGCAAGCGCAGCAAAAGCCGCACCTGCCACAGCATCTGCAGCGAGCGCAGCAGCTGCAGCCCGTGCTACAGAGGCCGCTCCCAAACTCTCCTAACCGTCCCTCACTGCTCATAACCGCTCCTCACCTCTCCTCACCGCTCCTAACCACTCCTACCCGCTCCTCACTGCTCCTGTCCGCTTCTAACCGCTCATATACCGTTGCTAACAGCTCCCGACCGCACTCCACCGCATTGAACCATACCTGACCGCTCTCCACCGCGCTAGACCGCTCCCACCTGCACCTATCCGTACGTGCAGCACCTTCCTTACGACTACTACCACTGGTGTTCCACCCACAGCGTCTGGCGGCCGCAGTACCCTCTGCCAGCGTGACCTAGGCTCTGCCCCGTGTTCCTAGTAGTGTTCCTAGCCTTGCCTTTCTAACTTCCTTCGTTCCTCGCCTCGCTCGGATCTCGATTAGCACTCGGGCCTCGCTCGTTCCTCGTTTCGGCTCGTTCTAGCCTCGCCACTCTGGCCTAGGTCGCTCCTAGCTCAAACCGTTCCTCGCCTCGTCTCTTCAAGCGCCGCATGCCCTCACTCGTTTCTAGCGCCGGCCATTTCTAGCCCTGCGCTTCTAGGTCGGTAGTTCCCTCGTTATGGCGGCCCCTCGCGTTCTGCGCTTTGATGCTGAGGGAAGAGCCCTAGAGTTCCCCTTCTGGCTCATCCGTGCCGAGCGGTTTCTCAAGAGCCAGCGCCAGGACAATGATTCGCTTTGGGCGCACGCCTCCGGTGACCTGCCTGAGCCTTCCCCTCCCTCCTGCCCTGGGTGCATAGCCTGATCAGGCGGCCGAGGCACGCTTCGATAAGGCCCGTACAGCTCGTTCAGTGTGGCAGTCGCGTGACGCTGTGGCCTGCATTGCCCTCTCCAGCCTTCTCCACAAAACAACTCCGACCCCTGTGGGTGTAACTGGCTGCTTCCCTCCAAGGACAAGTCCCATGCCTGATGTGCTCGCAACATACTTCGCCACCCTCTTAGCAGCCAACCAATGAGAAGGTCGGTATCTCCCAGGCGCAACAAAGCGCGCCATGACGCTAAGAGGGAAAGCTAGGTTTGGGCAAGTACAGGTCACCAGGTACATGAGACAACCCACCAACTCAGGATATGGACTGCTGGACTCAAATGGCTCGTTCGAAGGTGGAGCCGTGAGTCCATGATCCACAGCGAGAGGGGTGAGCTGTACCTTGGAGGGGAAGCGAAACCGCGTGAGGATCTGCTCGACCATATGCGACCGCGTCAGCATAATGGTGCGAGCTGCCCTGTCCCTGGTGATCTGCAGGCCAAGGTAGCGCTGCAGCTCACCAAGGTCAGTTCAAGTGTGTCTCCTCTGCAGTTCCTCCTTCACGGAGGACAGCGCGCCTCGGTCGGGAGTGGCGAAGACCAGGTCGTCAACCTAGACCAGAACAAAGTGCGGGGTCGAGCCACGGCGGACGAACAACGACGGGTCAGAAGACGACGGAAAGAAGTCAAGCGCTGCAAGAGTCGTACGTAGCGTGTCGTGCCACTCGCGGGGAGCCTGGCGCAGGCCGTTGACCGGTCGACGCAGCTGCCACTAGGTCCCAAGAGGGAAAGTGCCAATGAAGCCACGCGGACGACCCAACAAGATCTGCTCGTGCAGGCTCCCCTGAAGGAACGCACTGGAGAAGTTCAAGGAGTGCAACTCGTAGTCGCGCTGTGCTGTAATATGCAGCAACACCCGAAGAGTGGTCATCTTCGGGGTGGGAGCGAAGGTCTGGAAGAAGTCTACCCCCTCTCGCTGACTGAAGCCTCTCGCCACGTAGCGCGCCTTGAACACCGGTGGTGCTCCAAACGGCCGCTTCACCTTGTAGAGCCACATGCCACTGACAACGTTCGCCCGAGGTGGCGGGACGGCGTCGACGTAGGTGCCTGTGGACCTATAAGATGCCATCTCTGCCTCCTCAGCTGCTATCCAGTACGAAGTCCAGGGTCCCGAGACCGCCTCAGCGTGAGTGCGAGGGATCGGGATGTCAAGGGCGTCCGGATCCCTCTCACGGGCAAGCAGCATGGTGCAGAGATGAGGAACAGCGGCCGCAAGGAAACCAAGCTCGAACTGCCTGTCCTCGAGGACCTCCAAGGGAAAGACAGGAGCACCCCCAGAGGACGGAGAACGAGCAGGGCCACTCACCAGGTGAGCGGCGTAGTCAAGGCGGTGGGAAGAGGCAAAGCCAGCGACAGTGGTAACAAGAGCCGAGACAGACAGCGGGGGGGCAGTCGGGAGGCGACAGGATGGGAGGCACGGAGGTAGTCGGACAACGGGTCGTGAAACATAGTGAGGGACGACTCAGGAGGCTGTGGAAGGACAGGAGGAGGTGGAACACGAGAGCGGAGAACAAGGTGAAACTGCCCGTCCGCACGGTAACGGGACCGACGAGGCTCTGGAGACACAGCACGATTGAGGGGAGAACGACGAGTCTACGGGGACGAGGAAAGGGACCCGAGAGGGGGAACAAGAGGGGACGGTAGAGGACCACGAACCACGCATGCAGGTGCAGGGTCGGGCGGCGGGTACAGGGAACGAGGATGCGACTTGAAGGGGGCGGGGGGGCGACAGGGACGCGACGCGAAGGACGACGAGACGGGGAGGGGAAGGGGACGCAACGGGGAGGGGACACGACGAGGAGGGGAAGGGGACGCGACGGGGAGGGGACGCAACGGGGAGGGAACGGGGAGGGGACGCAGCGGGGAGGCGACGCGGAGGGGACGCAACGGGGAGGGGAAGGGGAGGCGACGGGGAGGGGACGCGACGGGGAGGGCTGCGGGGTGGCGGGGCGCCCTTCTAAGTCGCGATTCGGGGGGCCCGCAGGGGCGTTCCTAAGTCGCGACGTGGGGGACCCGCGGGGGTCCTTCTAGCGCGCGGTTCAGGGTGCCCGCGGGGGCCTTCCTAGGTCGCGACGTGGGGGACCCGCGGGGGTCCTTCTGGCGCGATGCGGGGGGCCCGCGGGGGACTTCCTAGGTCGCGACGTGGGGAACCTGCGGGGGTCCTTCTAGCGTGCGATTCGGGGGGCCCGCGGGGGCCTTCCTAGGTCGCGACGTGGGGGACCCGCGGGGGTCCTTCTAGCGCGCGATTCGAAAAAAAAGGCGGGGAGGGGGGGGGGGGGGGGGGGGGGGGGTGTGTGGGCGCGGGGGACTTCCTAGGTCGCGACGTGGGAGACCCGCGGGGGTCTGTTCTAGCGCGTGATTAGATGGGGGGGGGGGGGGGGGGGGGGGGACGGGAGAGCGTGGCGCTACGTGTAACGGGGTACTAGCGAGAATCAACGGGTGAGCGCGGGGCGGTGGGCCCATGGGAATCGAACTGCTCTATACCATGTCAACGAGGTAACTCAGTAATGAATTGAGTAGAAACAAGCAGTGCAAGGGAGCATATAGCAAACCCTAAGGGGGTCATACCCTCTACAGCAAAACTCAGTGTAACACCTAGACTAAACTAACAAACTATAACAATTATAGTTTGACAGCCAGCTCCCACGAGGCCCCCTTGAGGTCAAACCCCAGGAGCTTGTTCTTGAAAAACGCGCTGCAGCCAGTCAGCCAGTCCTGGCACTTGCGTTCGCGGGCGTTCTTGCTCTTCGGCCACTTCGAGGCGCGAAACAGCTTCGTCGGACCCATCCCCCGCAGATCGTCCAGGCGAAAGAGGAGCCGGTCGACGCAGTCCTTCGCGAATTTGCGGCCCAGCTTCACACAGTCGGTGTAGTCGCTCTTGTAGATGTGGCCCCTGATTGGACGTTCGTGCAGGGTGTAAATATGGTTAATCGGCCGCCCTTCATTGTCCACGCCACGCACGCGCAACTTCTGCCCCGCCCACTTCCCATACAGCGTCATAAACTTCGGCAGCCACCCGTTGCCAGTTCCACCGAACCCTGCCTTGGTGTCGAGGTACCTGTGCGCGAGGTCGGCGGTGACTGACTCGACGGTCTTTGCCACCTCGGTGACATTCACCTGCTCACAAACATTAGAGAAGGTTAGAAGATGCTAATAGTTGGCAAACACAAAAAGCACATGATTGAGGCTCACCTGGCGCTCCAGGAAAGAACGGTTGAGATCGTTCATGTTGCCGAGAATGTCAGCAAGGAAGAAAAGGAAGAACTGGAACTTGTACGACGTCCTCGTACAGGTCGTGCTCCTTCTCGTGAAACAGAACAATCGCAGCTCCGAGCACCTTGCACAGTCGCTTCACCGCGTCCCCCCTCGACAACCAGCGCATGATGTGGATACCCTGGACCTCGAGGTTCGTGTTGTAGATGATACGCTGCAGGTACTTGAACCTCTGACTCCAGTGGCTTGAGCTTCCCAGGCGTTCCGCAAGCGTCCGCACAACGGTGTCCACCATGGTGAGATCCGGATTCGCCGTCGCCGCATCTTTCACCGCCAGAGCCTCCCTGCAATTTCATGCAAACAACATCGTTAGCTACACACGATGTCACTAAAAATCTCGAGGAGCCACAATCCAGAATAGTCTCACCTGTGAGCGATGCAGTGGGTTGACACAAGATGCGGCACATGTTCCCGCAGACGTGTCACGAGCCCGTTGTCGCAACCGATCATCACCGACGCTCCATCCGTACTGATGCCAACCACCTTGTTGATGTCAATGTGGGCCGTGTGCAGGTGATTCAGCAGAACCGACAGGAGCGAGGCTGCATCACACTTCTCAATGGTCAGCAGGGCTAGATACTCGGTGACAACATGGCGGTTGCGCAAGAAAGTGATGTACACAATCATATGCTTCCTGCTAGTCCTGTCCGTGCTCTCATCTGTGCTCAACCGAGGAAGTGCGAGGATGAGATGTACTGCATCTGCGCCTGAGTCAAATAGGTGCTGAGGCAGTGCACCATCTGCTGGAACCCGTATCTTCATGCCATTGTTGCCTCCTGCACAGACGGTGCCACTTGGGCGCCACTTGCCACTTTTCACAGGGAGCCGGGCTCTGGTCTGTACTCGTTACACACTATGTCCCACCACACTACGTCACGTCAGGTCAGGTGAGGTAAGGTAGCTGCTGTGTCGTGCGACTGTAGGTCACTGACCCACCCGTCGGTCCTCTGGCACCACCGTCTAGGTCACCTATCGTTCCCGCGTCTCAGTAGCATGGTGCATCACTGTCTGGTCTTAGGTCTTTGAGAGTCGCTTGCCCCGCTTCCTCGCTCGCCTGCGCCGCCGTGCACTCCTTGCGTCGAGGGTCGGCAGCGCGCTGCCCCTCACTCCTATTTGTTCCCCCCCACCACGGCTCCCTTCCAGACCCTGCACTTGGACGTCTGGGGCCCCTCCCCGGTCCTTGGCCCATGCCAGGAGCGCTACTTCCTGATTGTGGTGGACGACTACTCCCGTTACACCACGGTTTTACCCTTGCGACGGAAGGCCGACGTGCCTACCGTCCTCGAGCCGTGGCTACTAGCGAGGGGTGGCGCCCAGGGCCTTTGTGGGCTTCGCATGCACTCGGACCGTGGTGGTGAGTTTTCTTCCACGCGCCTGGAGACGTTCAGTTAGGGTGCTGGAGCTGGAAGTGTTGTAGGTGGAGGTGTTGTTGGTGGAGGTTCTGGACCTGGGGGTGCTGGAGCTGGAAGTGCTGGCACATCGGCGCCTACACCGCGCACTGTACGTTTCCTGACGCGTGAGCAGCATCTTCTTCGGTTGGAGAGGGAGGAGCAGGAGCGGTTTGAGAGGGCACAGCAGTAGCAGCAGCAGCACCAGCAGCAGCAGCAGCAGCAGCAGGAGCAGCAGCAACAGCAGCAGTCTTAGTCAGAGCGTCAAGAGAGAGTAGAGGAGGAGTCATGGCCACAGCAGTAGGTGCAGTTGCAGCCACACGAGGAGAGGGTAGAGGAGGAGACACGACCGTAGCAGCAGGTGCAGTTACAACAGCACCAGGAGAGAGTAGAGGAGGAGTCACGGCCGCAGCAACAGGTGCAGTTTCAGCCGCACCAGGAGAGGGTAGAGGAGGTGTCACGGCCGCAGCAGCAGTTGCAGTTGCAGCCGCCGCAGGAGAGAGTAGAGGAGGAGCCACACCTCGAGCAGCAGGAGCAGCAGGAGCAGCAGCAGAGGCAGGTGTCGCCGCAGCAGACGCTGGAGGAGGCGGAGCAGCAGCGACTAAGAGACCTGCCCGACCCAGCACCTGCACGCCTGGTCCCCTACCGTCCCCTCCTGTTCCCGTTGTCGGGTCCCTTTCCTCCTCCCCGTGGACTCATCGTTCTCCCCTCAGTCGGGCTGTGTCCCCAGAGCCTCGCCAGTCTCGTTACCGTGCTGACGGCCCGTTTCACCTTGTACTCCGCTCTCGTGTTCCACCTCCTCCAGTCCTTCCATAGCCTCCTGTGTCGTCCCTTACTGTGTTTTCCGACCCGCTGTCTGACTACCTCCGTGCTTCCCGTCCTATCGTCTCCCGTGTTTTGTCCTCGTTGGTCACTCACCCGACTGCCCCACCGCTGTCTGTCTTGGCTCTTGTTACCACTGTCGCTGGCTTTGCATTTTCCCACCCCCTTGACTACGCCTCTCACCTGGTGAGCGGCACTGTTCGTTCTCCGTCCACTGGGGTGTTCTTGTTTTTCCCTTGGAGGTCCTGGTGGCCCGACAGTTCGAGCTTGGTTTCCTTGCGGCCGCTGCTCCTCATCTTTGCACCATGCTGCTTGCCCCTGAGGGGGATCCAGACGCCCTTACCATCCTGATCCCTCGCGCTCACGCCGAGGCGGTCTCGGGACCCTGGGCTTCATACTGGATAGCAGTTGAGGAGGCAGAGATGGCATCCGATAGGTCCACAGGCACCTAAGTCGACACCGTCCCACCACCTGGGGCGAACGTCGTCAGTGGCATGTGGCTCTATAAGGTGAAGCGGCCGCCTGGAGCACCACCGGTTTTTAGGGCGCGCTACGTGGCGAGAGGCTTCAGTTAGCTTGAGGGGGTAGACTTCTTCCAGACCTTCGCTCCCACCCTGACTACGAGTTGCACTCCTTGGACTCTCCACCGCGTTCATTCACGGGAGCCTACACGAGCAGACATGGCTGCGTCGTCCGCCTGGCTTCACTGGCACTTTCCCTCTTGGGACCCAGTGGCAGTTGCGTCGCCCGGTCTACGGCCTGCACCCAGCTCCCCGCGAGTGGCACGACACGTTACGTACGACTCTTGCAGTGCTTAAATTCTTTCCGTCGTCTGCCGACCCGTCGCTGTTCGTCCGCCGTGGCTCGACCCCGTTCTTTGTTCTGGTTTACGTTGACGACCTGGTCTTTGCCACTCCCGACCGACGCGCACTGGCCTCCGTGAAGGAGGAACTGCAGAGGAGACACACTTGCACTGACCTTGGTGAGCTACAGCGCTACCTTGGCCTGCAGATCACCAGGGACAGGGCAGCTCGCACCATTACGCTGACGCAGTCGCATATGGTCGAGCAGATCCTCACGCGGTTTCGCTTCCCGTTCTCCAAGGTACAGCTCACCCCTCTCGCTGTGGATCATGGACTCACGGCTCCACCTTCGAACAAGCCATTTGAGTCCAGCGGTCCATATCCTGGGTTGGTGGGTTGTCTCATGTACCTGATGACATGTACTCGCCCAAACCTAGCTTTCCCTCTCAGCGTCCTGGCGCGCTTTGTTGCGCCTGGGAGACACCGACCTTCTAAGAGGGTGGCGAAGTATGTGGCGACTACATCAGGCATGGGACTTCTCCTTGGAGGGAAGCAGCCAGTTACACCCACTGGTTTCTCGGACTCGTCGTGGGTTGACGACGCTGAGACGTTGCGGTCCACACAGGGGTACTGTTTCAGCCTTGGGACCGGAGCTGTTTCGTGGAGGTCGACTCGGGTGTCGTCCGTCTCCCGTTCTAGCTGTGAGGCAGAGGTATACGCTGCGGCCATTGCCGCCCAAGAGCTTGGCTGGCTGTCATTCCTCCTCACCGACCTTGGTGAGCGGCCTCGCTCTCCCCCAGTCTTGTTCGCTGACAACAGGTCTGCTATACTGTTGTGCGAGGAGCCCACACTGGTTGGGAAGGCGAAGCATATCCAACTTCGTTACTTCCTTCTACGAGAGTTGCAGCAGCGTGGCCACGCACTCGTACGACGTGTGGTCTCTGAGGCCTACACTGCAGATATCTTCACCAAGGCGTTGCCGCCTTGTGACCACCAGCGTTTTTGCACCCAGCTGGGCGTTGTGCCTGCCAATCCTCACTTGCTTACGTAGAGATGCTTGTCTTGCTTGTCTTGAACTATTGCATCTTTTATACTTGTTGTATACTTGCATATGGACTGGCCTTGTGGCCCCTTGCTTGTTCTCGGACTGTGTGGTGATCTTGAGATCCACCTGGAGCTTTGTTTTGTTATTGTGGGCTGGTCTTGTGACCGTTGCTTGTTCTTCCTGACTGGTCCAGTGACACTTGCTTGTTCTCAGACTCTGTGGTGACTTCGTGATCCACCCTTAGATATGTGTTGCTTTCCACAGGACTGCCGTCACGTAGACTATGGCGGTGTGTCAAACTATAATTGTTATAGTTTGTACTGTTTAGTCTAGGTGGTGTACCACTTTGTTAGTCCTAGGGTTAGGTTTGCTATATCTACGCTTTTACTTGCCCATTCTAGTCATTCATTCTTCCGATTCTCTCTTTGACACTGTCCGCCTCCATGAGCCGCCCCACCAGACGCAGCTCCCGAGCCTCCACCCCCGCCAGCTCCACCTCGACCGCCACCCGGGCCCCCGCCGCCACCCCAACTGCCTCCACCACCCCCGCCACCTCCACCCCCACCGCCACCACCACCACTCCCACCACCACCACCACCACCGCCACCACCCCCGCCACCGCCACCCCCTCCTCCACCTCCACCACCATTGCCCTTCTGACGCCCACTCTTGTTGCGCCTCCTGTTAGGAGCGGACACCGCACCGGCCTCCTCAGCACCAAGGAAGTCAACCGCAGCAGCAGAGAAAACAGAAGGCGCTAGGAGGGAAGGAGAACACCCCTCAAAGAGAGAGGAGCGGGGAGTGCCACGAGAGGCAGCTACAGCGAGGGCACTTGTCTCAGCCTCGAGGAGACGAGTCTCAACGAGGCAAGGGTGAGCTCGGTAGGGTCTAGGGAGAGGAAGTGGTCGTGAACTACGCTAAGAGAGTCGGGGAGGCGAGTCGTGAGGAAGTAGAGAGTGAGATACATTGGGCAGAAAGGCTGGCTTGAGAGAAGCACGGTAGCGCGTGTCAGGGGAGCGCAGGTGAGTCACGAGGTCGACTACAGTGGTGAAGTCTGACAGCTCAGGGAAGAGGAACGGCAGCGCAAGACGACCTATAGTGGCAGAAGACGGGGAGGAGTTGCACTTAACTACAGCGTCATAGAGTGCTTTGGCCATATTCAGCTGGCGGAAGTGGGGCCTCTGGTATAGCGGGAGGTGACTGCAGACAGCTAGCTGGGTGGTAGCGTCACGCGAAAGCCATTGTGAACGAGCTACGCGATCAGTCTTAAACTGCTGGCGCAGAGTCAGATCAGCGGAAGGACCAGGGTCAGTCGGCTCCTGTGGGGCAGGGAGGGACCCAGACGTATGCTCAAACAACGAGACATCGTCCCTAGTAACGCTCTGCAGGTATAGGTGGAGGTCCTCTAGTTAGGACTCATACTTGATCAAGCGGCCCTCCGTGTCAAAGGTCAGTACAGTCGAAGTTGCCATGGCAGGCAGCACGAGCAACATCAGTGCTCAGGCAGTAGCGGCTGTAGCAGCAGTGGCAGCAGCGGAAGCGGCAATAGCAGTAACGGCACTGGCAGCTGTAGTGGCAGCGGAAGCGGCGGCTGTAGCGGCAAGGGCGGCTTCAGCAGTGGCAGGCGCGGCTGTATTAGCAAAGGCGGCTGCATCACTGGCAGTAGCGGCTGCAGCAGCGGCAGCAATGGCAGCTGTAGTGGCAAGGGCGGCTGCGGCAGTAGCAGTAGCGGCTGTAGCGGCAAAGGCGGCTGCAGCAGTGGTAGCAGCGGCTGTAGCAGCAGAAGTAATGGCGGCTGCAGCAGCTGTAGGGACAGTAGCAGTAGCTGCAGCGGCTGTAGCTGCAGCAGTGGCGGCAATGCAGCAGCAGCAGGCGGCAGCTTGGGCGGTAGTGCTGGGCGGCAGCGCAGCAAAGCAGCAGTGTGGGCAGCAGCTTGGGCAGCAGCGCTGTGAAGCGCGAGCGGCAGCAAAGGCGGGGCAGAGCAAGCAGTTGCGCTTGGGGCAGCACGGTGCAGCACAGAAGCGCGCGGCTGTGCGGGCGGCTGCAGGCGACAGCGCAGGGCAGCGCGGGCAGCAACTTGGCAGGGCAGGGCAGAGCGGGGCAGCGCGTGCTGGGCAGCGTGCGGGGCAGCGCGGGCGAGCAGCGCGCGGGGAAACGAAGGCGCTCGGGGCAGTGCGCGAGGCAGAGCGCGGGGCAGCGGAAGTGCGGGGCAGCGGCGCGCACAACGCGCGGGGCAGCGGAGGCGCTCGGAGCAGCGCGTAAGGCAGCGCACGGGGCAGCGACAATGGGGGGTCAGAGCAGCGCGCAGGGCAGGGCGAGCGCTCGGGGCAGAAGGGCACGCGCGGGGCAGCGCGATCGTGCGGGGCAGGGCAGCTCTATCGTGCGCCCCGATATAGCCTAGATAGATATAAACATATATGTTTTACCACCCCATATCCCGTCGCGACCGTCCCTGCTCCATCCCGACCGCTCGTCGCGGACCCCTGTCTCGACCCCCCATCGTGACCCTTAGGTGGCCCTTCTCGCGGCCCCTACAGCGCCAGCCGCCGTCTCCCTGTTGCGGCTGCTGCAGTGGGGGAGGGGGGGTTGCGGGGGTTGCGGGAGCCTGCAGCACCAGCTTTCCACGCCGAACACACCTCAGCCACCGCCCCGCTCGCCCTGTCGCTCCCTACAGTGCCAGTCGCCACTGCCCTACCATGACTTCCGTTGTAGGGAGGTGGCGAAGCGGGTGGCGGTAGTGGCGGACGCCACCCCTTGGCATCCCCCCGCCTCCTCTCTCTCCCTGCTGCGCCTGCCGCTGTGGGGGGGGAAGGTTGAGGGGGTGGTGGGAGTGAAACTGCAGCGCCAGACGCTGATCTCCTTTCCTCCTCCTCTCTCCCTCTCTCGCTGCCTCATAGCCCTCCGTCTCATCCTGTCGCCGTTGCTCCCACTCCCGCGGGTGCACTTGCCTCCGCTAAACCTGCCGGCGCTGCACCTGGCGACGTTGGATCTGCAACTGCCGTTCCTGTCATTGCTGCATCTGCCGACGATGTCCTTTCCGGCGATACACCTGCCGGCCTACCGCTGCTGCACCTGCCATTGCTGCATCTGCCGCCGCTGCATGCACCAGCCTGCTGCTGCATCTTCCGCTGCACCTAGTGTACCCCTTCATGGAGCGTTTACTGCACATTCCTCTTACTACAGGCGGTTATGGGGGCGTGTCATACATGTAGTTATATATGTGCACGTAGTGTAGAATAGTGTTGTTATTGCTGTTACACCTTTTGGTGGTGCACCCTTGCCTTGCCCTTGCTTGCTTGTACTTCTTCCCTCTCTACTAGTGGAAACCCCTCTTCTCAACTCTCGTTACTCTCGCCACTAACCTAGACTAAGCTAGGTTCCTAAGTTAAGAGCCTTACACAACGGTTGGCATAGAAATATGTTGTTATATTTGTGGAATACCAGTAGAGCACACAATTGACTGTCAATGTACATTTTTATACGGTAGTTGTTTGGTACTATTGTAGGCTAGGTTGAGGTGCTCTTTAGAGGGTACAGGATTGCATGTACCCCCTTGTATGTAATCATTGATTCTCTCAACCATTGATTCCCTCATTGTCATGGCATAAGAGCAACAATAACATCAAAACACTCCTTTGCCGACGTGATATGGCGAAAGTGAACTCGCTTGTCTAACGGCAAGAGGCGGCAAAGAGCAAGGCTCGGAGCAGCATCACGCAACTGCCATACCGAGTACGCAAGATGAGCTGAGCTGTAAGTCTACCAATCCACCTACGTGGTGTCAGTAGCAAGAGGAGTAGGACGCTCGGGGGTGGGCAGCTCACCGAAAGCATGGGCGTACAAGGTGTCGTCATCCTGGCGCTGGCTCTGGATGTAAAGTGTGGCGTCAAGCAGCCGCGCGTCAAAATCGATCTCCCACCCCCGAGCCTAGGTCACCCAGCCCTCCCGCGTCTCCATCACATGGCTCAGTACGGTCTCGTCTCAGATCTTCCGTCGTCGCTCCTGGTTCTACCACCCCTCGTCTCACCGTTTCTTCCACTCTCTTGACGTCACTTTTGTCAAGACTGTCTGCTTCTACACTCGCTTCCCTCACCGAGGTACCCGGATTCCCCCTCCTCCTCCGTTTCTCACTCCCATGCCTCCCCCTGGTCCCACAACTCCACTTGCTCCCCTGACCCTGCGTCCTACCCCGTCTGGTGTGTCGTGCATCGCCCCCCTTCTCTTGGTTGGGCCTATGGCGGAGAGTGCTGACTCTTAAGGCCCAATACGTGGGGATGTGTCTCCTGTGTCGGCTCTTTCGCCGCCCCGCCACAGCCGACACCGCAGCCGACGCCGTCACCGGCGTCGTCCCCGCAGTCGCCGCAACTGCCTTTGTCGCAGCAGTAGCCTTGTCGTTGCAGCAGTCTTCGCCGTCGCCGCAGTTGTTGTCGCCGCCGTGGGTGCTGGTTCTGGGGGTGTTGCTTCTGGGGGTGCTATCGCGGGCACGGGAATTCCACACAGCATTTGCCGCACCCGTAGCAGCAACAGCCACCACAACAGCAGCAGCAGCAGCCGTCATCACCGCCTGTTTCTGCACTTTAGCTCCTTGGCCTGTCTTAGCCTTCGTTTAATCGACCGCCTGTTCCCCCCTCACCGTCTCTCCCAATCTACGGTCCCACGTTTCCACCCCCAACTTGTCTCCAGCTCGTTTTCCTCCTTGTTCATAGCTGTCTCCCCCTCTATCTCCTGACCCGTCTCCTGACTCTCACCACTTGATACATTATCTCCCTCGTGCTTGCCCAGTGTCTCAAATTACCAATATCCACTCTATCCTCCTTCGTTCTCGTCCCCCTTGTGTTCACGCACCCCCAGCTCTCCCGTTACCTCCTCCATCGTCCCTTACTATCTCCTATCTTCTGTCCTCTAACTTCCTCCGTACTGCTTGCCCTGCCATCTCCCGTGTCATTTCCTCGCTTGTTACTCACCCTACCGCTCTTTCTTAGTCTGTATCTGCTCTTGTCGCTGCAGTTGCTGACTTTATCTCCACCCACCGCCTTGACTACGCCACTCAGGTGGTCTGTGTTCTTGCCCATCCTCTGTCCGTCGTCTGTCCATCGGGGGTGTTCCTACCCTTGGCAGTGACATCATGGAGGAGAGACAGTTCGAGATGGATCTCCTTGCGGTTGCTACTTCTCATCTATGTGACATGCTGCTAGACCCTGAGGGTGTCCCTGACGCTCTTGACATCCCGACCCCTCGCACCCACGATGAGACAGTCTCGGGACCCTGGGCCTCTTAGTCGATAGCAGCCATGGACACAGAGATGGCATTCTTGAGGTCCATAGGCTGCAGAAGACGTGAAACGAAGGAAGCAGAAGTCTATTGCAGACTTCGAGAGTGGCGAGGATGATGCGCATCGAATCAAGCTTTTGATGGCCGTCGTGCTTTACATTTGCACGTCTGACGCCCCCCATTGCCCTCTTTGTTTCCCTTGTCCAGTTCATGGCTGAACAGGGGACTCCACATCTGCCATTGAAGGGCATCGGTACTTATGCAAGCACGTTCGTGTCATTTATCTGTTTCAATGTGTCGCCATGACCTCACTAATTCTTATGTTTTGTTTTCTGACCGTTATGGATTCAAGCAGTTGGTTGAGACGCTGGTCGCTTACCTCAGGGCAAAGCAGATGCGCCATATCATGGACAGCCCCTACATCGGTCTTCAACTGGATGAGAGCACGGTCAGACGGCGCGACATACATATGATTGTCTACATCACTTTCATCCGCGACGGATCTGTCGTCACTGAATTTTTCACTAACATCACTATCGACAAATGTGATGCGGCATCATTGCAGGCCGTGCTGTTGAACATGTCGAAGATTGCCAGCATCAGCACCGACGGAGTGAGTGTCATGATTGGCGGGCAGACTGGTCTAGTGGCGCGCATGCGAACGAAAGTTCTTCACCCCGTGTCCTGCCATTGCATCTCTCATACGTAAGTGTTCCGGTTGGATAACTCATTGCTGTATAGTTCTAATCCTACTACATGCGACTAACTTCGTTGCTTGCACAAGTGCGGGTAAGCCTTGGCTGCGAAGGACACGGCACTGGGTTTCCCCGACTTCAACATCGTCCATAATGTGGTGCGGTCGCTAGCGGAGATTCTCGGTCGCTCGTTCACGCCAAATTCCAAGAGCTTCAGAAAATCGTGTGCATCACCAATCTGGAGATGCAAAAGATACACAATGTCAGATGGTTGTCGTGTGGCGACGCCATCCAACGCTTCGTGGACGTCTTCCCTGCTGCCATCGTGTTGCTCAAGGAGTATAATCGGAAAAGTTACAAGATCGTGACCAGTTTCAAGTTTCACTTCTTGCTGTTTTTACTTGCCGATGTCTTGAAGGAACTGAACGCGCTCAATTTGAAATTCCAAGGCCGCCAAGTGAGCACAAATTATTGTGCACTCTTCTAGCTACCATCAGTCTATATATACTGAGTACTAATCAATTTCGTTGTGTTTATCTTAGTGCCGTATGTGGACTGCACTCAGGTACTGCAGATGGTCGACACAACAACGATGGTCCTGCGCACTCGATACGTCGACTTCGGTACCACGTTCGGTGGTAACACCGGTTACCTTGCTGAGTTCCTGCACCGACACGAGAGTCGCAAAGTCACGGTGGATGGAACGGACGGCGATGGAACACTGATGACGCACACGTTTGAGCTGCACGATACTCAACTTGACGGGCAGAGCAGTGGCGCAGATGCACCTTCGTGCATCAAACTGGCATCGAAGTTTGCCGCGAAGCTCATCTTCAACCTCGATTTCCGGCTTCAGGATCTCAGTTCTCTCGGTGGAGAAGGCTCTTCCGACAGTGATTATGACCCCCTTCACGTGCGAAGCGGGAGGGTAAGAGTCAGCAGTGGTTGCATTCTTTGTGATTGCTTTTCAAACCCAAGGAAGAATCCGAGGGTACCATCCCAGGTGATTGGTACATGTTTGCGCTCTAGATTGTGATGTTGCTGGTTCTAGTAATCTGACCACGTTTGCAATGCTTCTTAACACATACTCCCCTCTTCTTGCCACCCTCCTTCACCCAACCCCCCCTCTTACCCACTCCCTGCTACTATCACCTCACCGCTCCCACCTCGGGCATCCAAATTGGCAAGGCAAAGAAGGAGTTGGTCAGCTTCACCACCATCCTCACCACTCATCACGAGGTCCCCTCCTTCCACGAAAGAATGCGACACATGCTATCGACGGGCGACTGCAAAGCTTTCCCCAACTTGGTGCGGCTGTGGATCGCGGTGGCCGTGTTGCCGCTGAGCATGGTTGGGTGCGAGCGCGGGTTCAGCCGACTGAACGTCATAAAGAGCTGGTTGCGCAACAATCTGTGTGATCCATCGCTGGGGGAGCTCATATGCGTCTCCCTGCTGGACTACGACCCGGACTGGGACGAGCTGGTGGGCAAGTGGCGGGCGAGCAAGAAGTGGAGGTGGGCGAAAGAGGTAGTGATCGGGCAAGCTCACCGGACATGCAAGCGCAGTAAGCAGACTCCAGAACGTCGAGCAGCAAAAGCATCCTTGGCGTCGAAAGCATCACGTGATGAAGAGAAGGAAGCAGCAGCACAGACAACCCAAGGCCCGAGAGCAGGTGTAGAGGGGAGGAACCCCTCCGTGTGGAAGAGCAAGGGTCTTAGATGATGTTGAAGAGTTTGAGGAGGAGGATGCTATATGTAGCGAGTCAACAGAGTAAGTAGTTTGCAAGGATAATGTTATTGATGGCACCGGGAAAGAAACTTGTTCATTTTCAATTGCGTTAATGTCAACATCAACAGCCGGATTTATTGCTTTCAGACCTCAGATTTATTTGCATATAATTTCTCAGACCGGAAGTTTCATTTCATCTGAAATCTCAGACTGGCTAAACAAAACCATCTGACGATCAGACGGGGGAAAAAAAACATGTCTGACTTTCAGATAGGCCCGGAAACTAGCAAAGACCCCTGGCACGCACCCTGTCACCAGTTTGCTTCTGACTTTTAATTCGGGCTTCGAGCTTTACATAAAGTTGTGTGACAATTTCGTTATACTGTATCACAATGTTTAATGTAGGATGGATTATTCGCAAGATTTCATATTTTTAGGATGTCAAATTTTGAGACGAATAAAATGGAATCTGTTTTTTTCTAAGATGTGAGATTATTGTTGATGTTCCAAATTTTTGTTATAGTAGAGAATAATGTAATTCTAAGGATGTTATAAT
Organism: Closterium sp. Naga37s-1; assembly: GCA_947471745.1. Lineage (NCBI taxonomy): Eukaryota > Viridiplantae > Streptophyta > Zygnematophyceae > Desmidiales > Closteriaceae > Closterium > Closterium sp. Naga37s-1. The sequence continues at coordinate 1,788,983 of CANJKZ010000813.1, forward strand.
GTAAGAGTCTTCACAAAATTTCACCAACCTCCACTGGCTGTTGTCGGGCCAGGCTGTGCCAAGGATGCGTCACGGCAGGCGGCAACTTTTCTTACCAGGACCGCTGTACTGATATCCCCTCCACAGGTTACATCGAGGCTAGGCGAGGTGGTGGATGGCGCGCAGCGCATGAGGAGGCGCCATACTTAGCGCGCTGTGTGTCGGCGTCCACCACAGCCACCTCCATCCACTCGTGCCTCGCATGCTACGCACCTCAACCCGCCTCTTCCGCCGCTGCCGCCCTCCAGCCAGCCTCGCGTGAGCGCGTCGGGCGTGTGGTACCGGCTGTGGGGCAGCGTAGGCGAGAGCAGAGGGAGGCAGGGCGAGCAGCGAGGGCGTGCGGCGAGGCTAATGGGCGACCAGGTGATTCGCGTGCCGCGCGCGGCGCTGTGGCGGTGCCTCAAGTGTCCGGTGTGCGGGCAGCTGTGCCGCCACGCCACGACCGTCATGGAGTGCCTCCACACCTGTACGCCCCACCCCCACCTCCCGCCCGCTCCCACCCACGCCGCTCACCTGCCTCCGCGCACGCCGCAATCCCTGGTGGCGTTTCATCGCGCCGCCTCTGACTGGCGCTTTCATGCTCCTCCCCCCTTCCTCCCTCGCCCGCGCCCCGCTGCGCAAGGCGATCCGCCAGCAGCACCTCCGTGCACTCACCCGTCACACGTTTACCTTCCACCCCTGCCCTTGCTGTGAAACACACCCTTTACCCCTGCCTCGCTTCCCCTCTCTGCACCTGTTCTCCCTTCCAACCCAAACCCCCATCTTTTTCCCCACCCCGCCCACCTCCTCCCGCCCACCGCCGCCCCCCCACCGCCTGCCCCGCGCATGGTGTGCGAGGGGTTGGCAGTCTGCCGCGAGTGCATAGAGGGCGCGCTGGAGGACGGCAGGGATAACTGCTGCCCCGAATGCCACGTCAGCCTCGGCCACCAACCCCTGCACGCCCTCAGGTACTCTCTCGCTTCCCCCCCCTCCCCCCCCCTCCCCCTCACTCGCTCCCCCCTTCACTCCCTCCTTCCTCGCCCCCATCCTCCCTCCCCTTCCCCCCCACATCCAGCACGCCCCCAACTATCTGTCTCGTGCCCTCAATGCGCGTGACAAACGTCTTGCACCCATGCGCTGCCATGTGCTGCACCCATGCGCTGCCATGTGCTGCACCCATGTGCTGCCATTTGGACCGCTCAAACACCCTTGGCGCACACTTGTGGCACCTCCTGCATCATCCCAGTTAACTACCCCCTTATTGTCCACTCGCTCTGCAACCTCGTTGCTTGGTTCATCATGACAAGGAAAGTGGGCTGCTTTGGTGTTATACTCTCGCAGTCTGCTGTTGCATCCGTCCTAAGTGCTGTCAAATTAAATTTGTTATATGTTTGGTATGCTAGGTTGCTTAGACTGAGGTACTCTTTAGGGAGTACAACATTGGTTGATATCTCTGCCGTATGCCCCTGTACTAGACATCCTGTTCAATTCTACTTCTAACAAGTGCTTCCCCTCACTCCATCCACTCCACTTGATCCACCCATCGCCCCCATGGCATCCTCCCCACCCACCCACCATACCACACCACACCATACCATGCCATGCCATGCCATGCCATGCCATGCCATGCCGCGCCTGCAGGTACGACCGGCAGCTGGCGGACATTGAGGAGCGCATCTTCCCAGAAGTTGCTGTGTACTGCCAGCAGCAGAGGCTGCGGGAACAGGCGGAGGAAGAGGAGGAGGAGAGGGAGAAGGGCGAGAAAGAGCGGCATGTGCATGCGCAGGAAGAGGTGGCGGACATGGCTGGGGAGGCGGCGGAGGGAGCACAGCAGCAGCAGCAGGGGTGGGTGGCAACGGTAGCTGCAGGGGGTGCAGAGGTGTGGGCGCGGGGCGAAGGGGCGAGGCGGCAGATGCAGGGCAAGGAGCACGGGTGAGGCGAGTGCAGTGCAGGTGGCAGGCAGTGCGGAAGGGAATGTGGGCGAGCAGGGTGGCATGAGCATGGAGGTGGCAGGGAGGGTTACAGTATGGGTGGGACACTGTCATGCACACATGCCTGTTGTCACTGCACTCCCACTCGCCCTGCATGTGCGCTCCACTGCTGCACTCCCACGCTCGCCTTGCAGCATTGCTGCCTCTCATGCCTGCCGCACCTTGTGTTGCTCACCACCTCTCCTCCACTGCTCCACTCAACCCGTGCCCACATGCGGCCTCACCCCCAATGCGATGTGTGCTGGCGCCATGGCAGGGGCAGTGGCGTACGGCATGCAGCAGTGGGGAAGCACGCATTGCCTACTGGTGCGGCCCTCCACCTCCCAGTGAGTCCTGCCCTACATGCATCGTGGCCGTTGCCTTGCCTGCCACCACTGTGCCTCACCCACCTGCGACCTCACCCTGCACCTCACCGTGCTTAAGGTTTCCAGTGCACGCATGTATGAAAGCTGTTCTCGACCCCCGCACACACCATCACCAACCTTTCCGCTTCCACACTTGCCTGCATATCGTGCCTTGTCCCACCTATCCCTTCCTCTCTGCGCCCTGTACTTATGACCTCCTCTCGTGTGGCCATCGATCGAGCCCTTTGCTACGTTGTGTTGCCTCGCCATGCTCCGTGCCACCCTGTGCGTGCAGCTCATGCTACAGCTGCTCAACCACCTGCACCACCTGCACACACAGTGCGGTGACGTCATAGAGCGGGCGGGTGGAGCGGGGGTGACGATAAAGAGGGGGGTGATTCATGGGGAGCACGGAGGCAGGGCAATGGCAGGAGGCCAGAGCGAGCAGCAGGAGCAGCAGGAGCAGCAGGAGCAGGAGCAGATGGCGGCAGCAGGTGTGGCGGCGTCGGGCGTGGGCAGGTCGAGCAGCAGGGGGAGTGGGGATGGCGAAGAGGGGCGTCAGCAGTTGGTGGGGGAAGTGGCACAAGGGGAAGGCGGGGAAAATGCGTGTGGAGGGCGGCAGACTGATGGGTGGGAAAGAGCACGGACAGACACGGTGCAGGGCGAGGCAGTGGAGGAGGGAGGGGGGGCGCTGGTGCGTGCGTGGAGGCACATAGAGAGAGAGCAGCAGGCGGTGATGCAGCGGCTAATGGCGGCTGTGCATGGTGCGCAGGGGGCAGTGATGAGCAGCACACATGGCAATGGTGGCAGCGGTGCAGGGGGGGCAGTGGAGTCGGGGGGTGGTGGGAGGACGCATGGCTGTGATAGTCGAGAGGAAACGACGAGAGGGGTGGAGGAGGAGGCGTGGAGGAGAGGCGCGCAGAGAGTGGGCGCTGGAGGGGTTGAGAGGCGAAGGACGGAGGGTGGTAAGGTTGGGAAGTTGTGGGGAGGAAAGGGAGGCAGTGCGGGTGATGGGGGGCAAAGGAAGCATGTGGGTGACGCTGCAGGTGATTGGGTTGGTGAGCAGCGGGAAGGAGCGGGTGCAGCGGATGCAGTGAGGGGCGATGGTGGGTCACAGTGGGCGGGGGGGGAAGAAAATTGTGGGGGGACGAGTAGAGATGGATTGGGAGATGGTGAGAAGCGAGATGGTGGTGAGGGAAGTGGCAGCGAGGCGGAGAGGCGAGGTGGGCGTGAGAGGGAGGAGGCAGGGGCGGGGCGAAGCAGTCAAGCAGGGTTGAGCACAGCAGAGAGGGAGGCGCATGGGGTTGCAGGGGCTGTGGCGGGCGGCAGCTGTGTCTTCGTGTGCAGTGCGGATGCAGACGAGAGAGGGGCAGCAGGGGGAGAAGGCGGAGGGCAGGCGTGGAGCAGTGGTGCAGGGAAGAGGGCGAGCGAGGAGGAGGGCAGGGCAGCAGAGCAGAGCAGCGCCATGGCAGGCCGAGCAGGGGCAAGCGGCGGCGGGTGGCGCAGGCAGGGGAGAAGTGGGACGGGGGCGTGGAGGGAGGGGGTGTGGGAAGAGAGGGGGAGTGTGGCATGGGCGATGTGGTGGCGGGGGGCTGCTGCAGGGCGAGATGCAAGGGCGGTGGGCGGATGATGCCCTCCTGGGAGGGGCAGACGCAGAGGAGGACGAGGTGCAAGGCAGCGAGAGGGGCGTGCGTGGCATGAGAGGAGGCCTGGCAGCGGGCAGCAGCGGCGGGGGGACAGCGCATGCCATGGGTGTGGACGAGGTCTGTGAAGGCGAGGGAGAAGGGAATGGGGCCGGCGAGGAGGTGGTAGGGGGCACGGGGACAGGCGGAGGGCAAGGCGAGGAGGTGGTAGGGGGCACGGGGACAGGCGGAGGGCAAGGCGAGGAGGTGGGAGAGAGAGACGCAGAGAGGATCATGTCAGTGGATGGGCATGTGGAGAGACGGGTGCAGGCAGAGGACGTGGTGCAGGAGGGCGAGCGGGTGGGGCAGGACATGCAGGTGCAGGTGGAGGTGGCGGGCGTGGGGGCTGTGGCGGGCCATGCTGTAGTAGCAGGCGCGGGCAGCGGTGGGGAGGAGGGCGAGGGTGAGGTGCATGAGGTGGGTGGGAGTGGCGGGGTGGAGGGTGGAGACGATGCGGTAGAGGTGCATGCAGGCAGGTGCATGGTGGCAGCACGCACGCGCACGAGGCACGTGGCAGGCACACATGTGGGCGTGGTGGAACGTGCAGCACACAGGCGTGACGGCGAGGGCGAGGCCGGGTGGGCAAGGAGGGCGGGTGCAGTGCTGGCAGTAGAGATGGCGGGCGCTGGTGAGCGCGTGAACGGGCGGGCGGATGGGGTGGTGAGTGGCTGTGGCAAGGAGGCAGGGGCGCAGGCGGTGGGTGAGATGCGTGTTGAGTGTGACGGTGTGGTGGCAGTGGCCGTGCAAGTAGATGGTGAGAATGAGGGAGGAAGAGGAGGGGATGCGTGTGGAGAGAGGGCACGTGGAGGGGCAAGCATGGCGGCAGCATGTGAGGATGTGCATGCAGAGGGTGGGAGAGAGAGCAGGCGGTGTGAGAGTGCGGTGGTGCAAGGCATATCGTGTGCTTCCCAGCATGCAGAGGGGTTGCATGAGAACACGTTGCAGCAGAACCAGGGAGGACACAGGGAGGCAGGGGAACACAGTAGGGAGGCGTGCGGGGCAGCAGGTGGCAGTGGTGGGAGGGGTGGAAGAGAAGCGGTGGAAACCTCAGGGGGGAGCGGTGGTGGTGGTGAGGGGCTTGAAAGGCGGGATGGCACAGAGGTGCAGCAGCGTGAGGCCGGCAGGGTGGCAGTTGGTGACGCCGGGGAGCAAAATACAGAGAGACGGGGAAAAGTGGGCAAGCGGGCGGTGGAAGAGGTGGTGGGAGGGCAGGGTAGGCTGGTGGACGAAGGATATCAGTGTGCGGAGGATGTGGTTAAGGTAAAGGGAAAGGGGTGTAGAGAAGGGGAGGGTAAGGAGAAAGTGGAGACGCGAAGCAGCAGTGAGGAGTGCATGGGTGTGGCGGCATGTGGTGTGGGTGGCACGGGAGGGCGTGATGAGGCAGAGGGTGGTGGCAGCAGGGCATGGTGTGTGGAAGCACATGGGCGGAGGGCAGAGACGAGCAAGGGCGGGTTGGAGGCTGGCATGTTGAATGGGGTTGTCAGTGATGCCACTGCTGTGCCACTCGCTGCCATGCCACACACACCTTCACTCCCCCCTCCTGCTCCTGCTGTTCCCTCTGCTCCTGCTGCTAGCTCTCCTGCTGTTCCCTCTGCGCCTGCTGCTCCCTCTCCTGCTGCTCCCTCTGCACCTGCTGCTCCCTCTCCTACTGCTCCTGCTACTCTTGCTACTTCTTCTGCTCCTGCGCCTGCCTCCCCCCCTGCTCTCTGTGCCATTCCCCCTGCACTGGCCAGTCCCGCCTCCACCTCTGCACCTCCCACCGCCCTGGATCACAGTGCGTGTGGCATTGCCGCTGTGGCCCCTGCTACTGGCCCCCTGGATGATGCCTCCCTAAGTGCGTGCCGTGCTGCGGAAGGCGCTGCTGCAGTGCAGAGGGGCGATGGGGGCTGCCACGCTGATGTAGCTGGGCTCAAGGCGGTGCAGCGCCCAGAGCAAGGAGAAGAGGAGCAAGGGAATGGTGGAACAGCCATGTCACCAGAGTCCACTCCACCCGAATCCCCTCACACCCACCCTCATCTCACCACTTCCCCCCCTCTCCACTCCTGCCCGTCGCCTCCTCTTTCTCCTCCTGCACCTGCCCCACCCCCTCCTGCCCCTACCGCACCTACAGCCCCTGCCCCTGCCCCTGCCCCTGCCCCTGCCCCTGCCCCTGCCCCTGCCCCTGCCCCTGCCCCTGCCCCTGCCCCTGCCTCTACCCCTGCCTCTACCCCTGCCCCTGCCCCTGCCCCTGCCCCTGCCCCTGGCCCTACCCCTGCTCCTGCCCCTGCGCCTGCGCGTGCACCTGCGCCTGCCCCTGCCCCTGCCCCTGTACCCGCTGTGCCGTGCACACTTCTCTCCTCAGGTGCAGGGGAGCAGCAAGCCATGCAGGCAAAGGCAGAGGTGGCAGGTGGTGCAGCAGGGGGGTCAAGTGCGGGGGCGGGAGGGGCAGGAGGTGAGGGCATTGGGGTGCGCACTACTGGCCTTGATGCTGTGCTGGGACTCGCTCATCGCTCCCAGTAGTGCACACCCTCCTGCTGCTCCTACCGCCGCTGCTGTAAATGCTCCGCTTTCTCTCAGGCCTCCATTCCATTCCATGCATGTGCTTGGCAACACGGCACAACAGAACTGAGCCCGCATTCAGTATGTATCATTAGCTGCAGTTTATACAGAGCCTTTCGTAGCAGTCTAAGATGACTAGCAGGTAGGTAGGCATGCATAACTAGGTCCGTGTACGTATTACTCATGGCGCTTGCGATTCCAGCACCTCACGGCCACGGGTAGCACCTGGTCCTACACCTGGCTCGGGCCCTACCGTGCTACACTACAGTTGTGGTTTACCATATCATTCCTAATACAGGAATGTACGGTACGTTACACCTACAGTCATACGATCTCCTACATCTAGCGCCACACACGCCACCGACGGCGCAAGCACCCCTATGATAGCCACACCTATGGGCAGCTGTGCACGTGCCGTTCCTGCACTGCGCAAGCAGCCCTCTCGGCGCACGGCCGCCCGCATGGGCAGCAGCGAGCAGCTCATGTGTGCTCCGTGATGTGGTGCGAGAATGAGGCCAATGCCGCACGAGCAGCCATGGCCGGTGGAAGCAGCAACGGAACAAGCGGGTTCACATGCGTGTGGGGGGGCACGCGCGAACAAGGTCAATGCGAGCTTCTCTCTGGGCTGTGCAACGGCGCTCTCTCATCTCTCTCCCTGCGCGCCGATGCCTCCTCCCCCTCGTCCCTTGCTGCCAGTCGCGCCATGTCCTGCCGCAATCGCTCCTGGTGGGTGGGAGGAGCGGGCGCAGGAGGGAGTGGGATAGGGATGAGTGCTGTTCAGGCCACACTGCCTCAGCCCCACAACGCTGATCAAATCGCCAAAAGGCGCGGCCTGCCGTCACGCGCGCCCACAGCCACGTTGTGGCACGCCGCGCTCCTACTGCACCTCCTCCATCCCAGCCTACCGTGTGTCGCTCGCCCACCCCCCCCACACGCATACCATGCACACGCAGGTCCGCTTGGCGCGGTGGGAGGGGGAGACGGCAGACGAGAGAAAGCGCGGGAACGAGGCGAGGGAAGAAGGGGAACGAGGGGTCACGGAGGTAGAGCTGGGGAGAGTGGGTTAGGGCCGGCAGGAAGGCAGACAGTGATGAGGGCACCTCGAGGTGCGAGGAACTGGGGGAGAGGCAAGCATAGGAGTGACTGACGAACACTCGAAATGAATCTGCTCCAACAGACGGGGTTACGGTAAGCGAGTTGTAGGGAGCGGGAGAGCGCGGTGAGCACGGGCCTTGTAGCGCAGCTCGGCGTGGTGCATGACGTAGAACCCCACCAGCCCGCCCAGCGCCGTTCCCACCACGATCGCCGCCGTGCCGCCGCCCGTCGGACCCGCCAGCTGCCGTGTCATCACTGCAGCCGCGCTTGCACGCTTTGGAAACCGCGGGCGCCTCGTTTCGAAGCCGCTCTCCTGGGCGCGACGTGGATTGCACTGGTTTGAGTGGAACGACGGACCTCAGAACTCTAACGAGTAGGAAGTATTCGTTAGACAGACCACTCGTTGTCACCAGCCACTTTTTAGCAGCTTAGGGTAAAAATAATAAGTGCTCTATCTAATATAGAGAAACAAACATTAATGAGATCCAAGGATTTATGCAAATTTCCATACCTTAACTGATTCACCTTACATCCCGTACAGCCCAGATTCTCACAATGAAAGGCTTGGCCCGGCTTCCTCGACTCCGAAACTACCTACCGTCCTTGCCCGGATATAAGACATACCGTATTCTCAGAATCTAAACACAACGGAAATGTATGAACTAGCAAAGTGTTGGATACAAAGAGGAAACCCTAGCATATGTACCCTCTAAAATGCAACTCACTACAGCCTATAACTATTACCGTATTACCCCGGATAGTAGCGCATATGCGCTTATAATAAAATCGTTTTTTTTAGGGGGGGCGCTTGTAAATGAGTAACGGGTATAAGCGCATGCGCCTATAAGACGGTAAAAATGAATTTTGTTTTTAAGGGCACCAAATTGAAGCTCTCTTTAAGGCGAACACAACAAAACGTTCGTTCACGTGGTTTTGTGCATGGGTTTCAGGGGAAATCAACCGCGATTCGGGTTCCCACTACAAATTCACGTCCAGAAGCAACGCACCTGGCGTTGCTGACTCGAATCCTGCCGTGCGGCCCAATCGCATTGTCATGCGCCTCACGGCAGCCGATTCCACCCGAACCCTCTAGAAGGGGGGGGGAATCTTTTCTGCCCGCGCTGACGCAAATCCTGCCATGCGGTCCAATCACAGCGGGATACGTTGCCATGCAGGCAAATTCCACCCGAAGCCACTAGAAGGTGGTGGAATTTTCCATGCCAACGCAGCGTCGTGCACGCCACGCATGGTCCTCTGCGGGTTTAGGCGGGGGTTTCCCGTCGGTCATCGACGAGGACCCCGAGGCGCTAAGGCGAAGGGGTCCCTCCAAGTTCATTTCATTCCTCATTCTTCCTCATTCGGATTCAGTTTTCATGCCTCTCCCGCCAGGCTGCTTCAGCCATGGCGGAATTCTCTGGCACGCATTTTCTCTTCAAGAAGAAGCCTACGAGGCGTGCGTTTACCGTTACCGCTGACGGATGGTACTGCCGTGCCCCACCAGAGCCCCCCGAGCCACCAGCGCCTCCTGTGCCTCCTGTCCCCCCTGCTCCTCCTGCTCCTCCGTCGCCTCCCGCGCCTCCTGCTCCTCCGAATCCTCCTCCTCTTGAAACCTTGGGCAACCGGCCCGTGCTCCAGCTTTGCCAGCATCTCCCTGCGACCTTCAACGAGTGGCTAGAAGAACCTGTCAGGGACAGGCCTCAAGATGAGTACATCGAGGCTCCTGCGCCGGTGCCACGCTGGGGCGAGCCCGTAGACTGCGCGTGGGATGAATCCGCCGTGGGCGCTGACGACGATGTGGATGCCGAGGGCGCTGAGGGCGACAAGGGCACCGAGGCTGACGACGAGACCGGCACAGAGGGTGGCACCGAGGCGGGCACCGAGGCCGATACGTTTCCCGAGGGCGCCACGGGCGGCGACGACGACGACGGTGTCGAATACTGGTCGCGCGATGGCCTTCCTGAAAAATTGCCGATACCGACTTATCCACCGACTAACCGCAAGCGTCCCCACCCTTCTTCACAGAACCGTGATGCCCGCCCCCCCTCTCCCAGGCACAAGATGACGCAGCACAAGCGAAAGGCATACACAGCCCAGGAAAAACTGAAGTGGCTCGCGCTGCTAGAAGTGGCGGTTTCGGTGCGCGCTCTATCTCGTGAGTCCGGCATCCACCGGAAGTGTTTGACGCAGTGGAAGAGGGAGGCGGCCGTCCTGAAAGACGCTCACGGCGCACGGATGCGGATGCACGGTCGCGGCCGAGCTTCTTGGTACAGGCCTATGGAGCTTAAGGTCTATGCGAGGCTTCTTGAATGGCGGCGCAAGGGATGCGCCGTCTCAGTCGGTCGTCTGCAGGAGTGGTCGAAGGAATTCATGCAGATTCTCTTCCCCGACGTCAAGTGGAAGGGTAGTCAATGGTGGTCGGATCGGTTTCGCCGGCGCTGGAATTTGAGCGTCCGCATGAAGACGAAGGTAGCACAGAAAACTGCCGCACGTAAGTGTATCTCTTCGTTTTAGTAACATACGCGACCCACCACCGTAATATCTTTTGTACGGTAACAACTGTCTTAATCTCCCTACCGTGTTCCCCCCACTTACGTCTGCTTCACAGATGTCGCGGAGCAGTGCGCGAACTTCTGGGGGTTCGTCCGCAACAACCGTCGTGAGCGCGGGATCGAGACGACGTGGATAATTAACGCCGACCAGACGCCGCTGTGGCTGGAGATGCCCGCCAGCACCACTGTGGATCAAACGGGTGTGCGCTCGGTGCCCATCAGGAGCGCTGGTTACCAGAAGCAGCGCGTCACCGTGATGTTGGCGTGCACGGCTGACGGGGTGAAGCTGAAACCATGGGTCTTCTTCAAGCGCAAGACGGTGCCGAAGGGGGATTTCCCGCCGGGTAAGAATCCTTGTCTATTTACATTTTTGTGCTTGTACTGAGTCATCAGAGGCTAACTACACTCCCTTGTTGCGTGCGCAGATGTGGTGGTGGGGTGCCAAGACAACGGCTGGATGGACGCCAACGGCGTACTGAAGTGGATTGACGGGTGTATCAAGCCTTTCATAAGGCCCCGGTTCGGCAGGCAGGCGAGGAGTGCCATGCTGGTTCTGGATTCGTACCGCGGGCATCTCACGGACGAGGTGAAAGAGAAGTTTGCCGAGCTCAACATCGTCCCGGCAGTCATCCCGGCAGGCTGTACGTCGGAGATACAGCCGCTCGACGTATCGGTCAACAAGAGTTTCAAAGCCTCCGTCCGCCAGCAGTACCTGAGCTGGTTTGAGGAGGAAGGCTTGGAAAGGCTGACACCAGCAGGGATGATCCGATCAGTTGTTAATCCTAAACCCGCGTTAAATGCTTCCCCCCCCTTTGTTGAACTAATCTCCCCCTGGTTGTCATGTGGTGCAGGGAACCTCAAGAAGCCGCCTCCAGAGGTGGTTCTGAGGTGGATCTCCCGGGCCTGGAAGGCAGTCCCTGCCGATCTCATCAAGAAGGCGTTCCTGACTTGCGGCATAAGCAACGCCCTTGACGGGAGCGAGGACAACCTCGCCATGGCGCACAGGAGGGGTCAGCTGTCGCACGAAGTCGACGTGGATGACGACATCATGGCCGACGGCTTCTGGGGCAACAATTGGACGGAGCCTGAGTCAGACAATGAGGACTAGCTATGCTAACGGTAGACATGCTAGAGATTAGAATGCTTTGCAGTAGCTACCGTAGAATGAATGCTGTTCACCAACGTGATCTAGTCCAATCATCAAAATGTTTGATTGTCTTGTGATTGTCCTTGAAAGTAGATTAGATAAAATGTTTTACAAAAAAGAGATAATAGAAAAAATAAACAGTGATGCGCTTATAATAAGTACAGGTTTCCCAAGGGGTGTGCTTATAATCGAGTCGCCGCCATAAGCGCATGGCTCCAGATAGAAGCGCCAGCGCCCTTATTCGGACGGCGCTTATATCTGGGGCTATACGGTATATTTGACACACCCCCATAGGCTAAGTGAGGGGCATAAAAAACAAGCAAGGCAGAGAAACGGTCACAAGACCAGTCAGCAAGAAGCAAAACAAGCTCAGGGTGGATCTCAAGGACACCACACAAATTCCGAGCGCAAGCAAGCGGCCACAAGGTCAGTTCAAGAGTTCACTAGGATATAAATAGGAAAGCACAACAAGCAGAGCAAGCAACAAGACTACAGCAACCGAGGGCCTACCTCAACAAGCCCCAACTGCACACAGAACCTGTGGTGGTCACCAAGCGCTAGGGCCTTGGTGAAGACGTCGGCAGTGTTGGCCTCTGAGGCCACAAAGTCCAGGCGTGCCTGGCCGCGTCGCTGCAGCTCTCGCAGGAGGAAGTACCTCACGTCAATGTGCTTCCCTCTGCTCTCCAGTCGAGGCTCTCGACAGAGGAGGATCATGGCCTTGTTGTCAGCGTACAAGGTCGGTGCAGAGCGAGGCCGCTCACCAAGGTCGGCGAGCAAGAAGGTCAACCAGCGAAGCTCCTGTGCCGCCATGGCACCAGCGTAGATTTCTGCCTCTGCACTGGAAGTAGCCACAGACGACGACCGTGTAGACCTCCACGACACAGCACCAGCTCCCAGACTGAAGTAGTAACCCTGAGTCGAGCGCTGAGTCTCCACGTCGTCAGCGTAGGAAGAGTCGCAGTGACCAGTCAACGCCACTGGCTGAGTCCCTCCAAGCACAAGCCCCATGCCTGATGTAGTCGCCAGGTACTTCGCCACCCTCACATTAGCTGTCCAGTGGACAGGACGGTGTCTCCCAGTCGCAACAAAGCGAAAGAGGACGCTGAGGGGAAAGGCGAGGTCCGGCCGAGTACAAGTCATCAGGTACATGAGGTAGCCCACCAGCTCTGCGTAGGGACCACTGGACTCAAAGGGCTCGTCCGGAAAGGGGCCAGTGAGTCTGTGGTCAACAGCAAGAGGTGTGGGCTGTGTGGTGGAGAACTGGAAGTCGAACCGCCGAAGGACCTGCTGCACCATGTGTGACTGAGTCAGTGTGATGGTGCGAGCGGCTCTGTCCCTGGTGATCTGCAGGTTAAGGTAGCGCTGCAGTTCACCTAGGTCAGTGCACTTGTGTCTCTTCTGCAGTTCGGACTTTCACCTGGAGAAACGCAGTGGAGAAGTCAAGGGAGTGCAGCTCGTAGTCTCGCTGTGCTGCTACGTGCAGTAACACCCGAAGAGTAGTCATCTTCGGGGTCGGGGGGAAGGTCTGGAAGAAGTTAACTCCCTCACGCTGACTGAAACCCCTAGCCACGTAGCGCGCCTTGAGCACAGGCGGTGAACCAGTCGGCCGCTTCACCTTGAAGAGCCACATGCCATCGACTACGTTCGCCATGGGAGGGGGAACTGCGTCGACGTAGGTGCCTATGGATCTCCAAGAGGCTAACTCCAATGCCATAGCCGCTATCCACTGAGAGGCCCACGCCCCTGACACTGCCTCGCGGTAAGTACAAGGAGTCGGTATGTCAAGGGCGTCGGGGTCTCCCTCAGGGGATAGCAGCATGGCACAGACAGAGGGAGAAGCGGTTGCCCAGTACTCCAGCTCAGACTCTCTGTCCTCTAGAACGTCACAGCCAAGGGCAAACTCACCCCCGACGGACAGAGGACAGGAGGGAGGAGCTGGCATCACACGGGTGGCGTAGTCAAGGCGGCTGGCGGCAGCAAACTCAGCGACAGCGGCAGTGAGAGCCGAGACAGACGACGGAGGGAAACGAGAGTCGGTGACAAGAGTGGCGAGGACACGGGAGACAACAGGACGAACAGCACGGTAGTAGTCAGTGATAGGAGTAGGGGGGACAGGGAGAGACGACGGAGGAGGAGACGTGAGAACGGACTCAGGAGGAGGACAACGAAGAGACGAACAAAGGAGGGCAGTGCGGAGGTCGGTAACGGGAGACGAGTAACGAGCACGCGGAGGACAGGGACAGACACGACAGTGTGGGACAACTGGTGGAGGAGACTGCGGTGGAGGAGAAGACCAGACCGCCGGACTGTCGTCAGGAGGAGGAAACGTGGGACCAAACGCTGGAGGGGACGGAGTGTGAACAGGAGGAGAGGAGGGAAGACCAAGGGCCCGAAGGCCACTCACGGGTGGGAACAACTGCCACTCCAGAAGGAGCTGCGGTGGTCGCGGTGGCGGCGGTGGTGTCTGCTGCTGCGGCGGCGGCTGCTGCTGCTGCTGCCGCTGCTGCTGCTGCTGCTGCTGCTGCTGCTGCTGCTGCTGCTGCTGCTGCTGCTGCTGCTGCTGCTCCAGCAGGTCCAACTGCCGCAACTCCTGCCGCTCCCTCTCCAACAGCACCTGCTCCTCACGCTCACGTCGACGGGCCGCCTGGAGACGCGTGTCGTGGCGGTGGGGAGGCGGAGTGGACTCCGCAGAACCAGTGTCTCCAGCGCCAGTCTCCTCAGAACCAGCACCTCCAGTGCCAGCGCCTCCAGCACCAGCACCCCCAGAACCAGCACCTCCAGCACCAGCACCCCCGGAACTAGCACCTCCTGTGCCAGGACCTCCAACTCCAGCACCCCCAGAACTAGCACCTCCAGTGCCAGCACCTCCAGCTCCAGCACCCCCACAGCTAGCGCCACCTGCGCCAGCACCTCCAGCTCCAGCACCCCCAGAGCTAGCGCCACCTGCGCCAGCACCTCCAGCTCCAGCACCCCTCGAACGAGCACCCCCAGACCAAGTACCGCCAGCGGCTGCACCTCCAGCTCCAACACCAACCGAGTCCACAGTAACCTGTCGCGGAAGTGCCGAAGGCTGCTGAGGGGACTGTGAGGAGGACTGCGGGGAGGGAGACGCGACCTGACGCGCGACCGAGGGTAGAGGGGTAGCGTGGGACACACCAGACGGGGCAGGACCAGGGGGGGGCGGGGGTACCGGAGGAGCGGGAGCAGGAGGAGGAGAGGGTGCGAGGAAAAGAGGGGGAGGGGGTACCGGGAGACCTTGACAGAGGTACCGGGTGTAGTAGGACACAGACTCGTCAAACCGGACGTCACGGGAGTCTAGGAACTGGTGGAGGGGCGGGTGGTAAAAGGACCAGTCGGCAGAGTCCACTGGGAAACCAAGGAAGACACAGGGGACGGCCCGTGCCGAGAGCTTGTCCGCGGAGGTGTCGCGAACAAGCGCAAGGCAGCCCCAGACACGAAAGGCCGACCCAACACCAGGGGAACCGGTCCAAAGACTGGTCGGTGAAGCCTCGGGCCGCGAGACACGCGGCTGGAGGTTCAGCTGGTGTGCGGCGTAGTGAACCGCGTAGGGCCACAGAAAATGGGGCGCACGGGCATGGATCATGGACGTGCGAGCAATATCCATGACCAAGCCAATGCGGCGCTCAGCAACCCCATTCTGCTGTGGGGACTCCGGAAGCGTCCAGGACTGTACGATGCCCTGTTCGCCGCAGAATCCGCCAAGAATGCCGGAGAAAAACTCGCCCCCACGGTCGGAGTGTAGACAACTGACACGACGACCACGGGTGCCCTCAGTAGCCAGAAGCCACCGGATCAGCGTAGCAGTCACCTCAGACTTCTTCGCGAGAGGGAACACTGTGGTGTACCTGGAGAAGTCGTCGACGACCACCAGAAAGTAACGCTCCCTCCCAGAACCCTGCGTCGGGGCAGGGCCCCAGACGTCCAAGTGGAGGGTCTCGAAGGGAGCAGTGGCCGGACGAAGGGAGGAGGAGTGGGGAGTGGCGCGTAAGCGACCGGCGACGCAAGGAGTGCAAGGGGGAGCAGGGGAGGTGGGGAGCGACGGAAAGGTGCGTGGGAGACCGGTGACAAGCCCGTGAGTGGTCATCCTGCGGAGGCGGGGGATCGACGGGTGGCCAAGGCAGTGGTGCCACAAGATGGTCCGGTGGGTGAGGGACCGACAGGAGCAGGACGCAGGGACTGGACTAGACAGCGCGACCTGACTAGACACTGCAACTGGACAAGACACGACCACCTGGCTAGACACAGCAACCGGACTGGACACCTGGACTGGAGGGGACGCAACGACCTGAGCGGAGGACGCAACCGGGGAGCGCTCGGTGTGGAGAACGTAGAGACCGGAGCGAGGCTTGGCCATAACAGCACCTGTGGCAGCGTCTGTACAGACCGCAGTCCTCCCACCCCCCATAAAGGTAACCGTGATCCCCCTGTCCTGGAGGTAACCAACACCCACCAAGTTCCGAGTGAACGAGGGGATGTGGAGGCCGCGCAGGACACCAGAGGGGACCACATGACACGGGAGGGTGGTGGAGCTACGCGCAACGGCTGGTCCTGAGGTAGGATCAGCCAGAGCCACCAAAACAGGAGTGAGGAGTGGCATGACGGTTGTGTGGTCGCGGAAGAAGCACTGAGACACACCAGAGTCCAGCGTGAAGGACAGGGACGCCTCAGTCGGAGGGTCACCTGTCCTAGTGGCTACACAAGCACCTAGAGCAGCAACACAAGCACCTAGACTAGAAAGGCACAAGTCTACACTAACAGGAGGCAAGCAAGCTAATCTACGAACACGCGAGCACACAGATCCATCAGCACTATAGTCAACATCAGCATACAAAGCATGCTGACGAGCATCGTCCATGGACAGATCAAACACATCAATCTTACGGGCTAACAGGCGAGCCCAGCGAGGCGTGGTCGCCGTAGGGCCCCAACGAGCACGGTAGAGGTCGTCGAGGCGGCAGAAGCACCGCGCGGCAGAGTGGTTGTCACGACCGCAGAGACAGGGGCTGCTAGGTCCGGTGAGGCACCAGTGGGTGCAGGGGCCAGTGTCACGGCGAGGGGGGCGAGGGGCCCAGCTGGAAGTGCTGCCGCTGCGGCTGGTGCTCCCTGGTCCTTCCGGACCCCACTGCGGCGGGGGACCCCAGTGCTGCTGCGGACCCCACTGCAGTGGGGGCCCCCACTGCTGGAACTGCTGCGGTGCCTGCTGCTGCTGCGGTCCCTGCTGCTGCTTCTGTCCTGCTGTGGCTGGTGCTGCTGCGACTGCTGCTGCTGGGGTCCAACACCCCCACCGGTCGGGCCACCGCCAGTGGGCGGGCCTGTCTGTCCTGCACCTCCTCCAAGGCCCCCTCCGCCTGGTGCACCTCCGCCGCCGCCGCCGCCATCGCCTCCACCACCGCCGCTCCCACCTCCACCTCCACCGCTGCCTCCACCGCCTCCACCTCCCCCCTTCCTGCCCTTATTGCCACTCTTGCCTCGTTTCTGTTAGTCTGCGGCAGAAACGGCAGCAGTGTCCCCACAAACCGACACAGCAGCAGAAGCGCGGGTAGCAGTGAAAGTGGGAAGCTGAGGGGCGGCACACCCCGCAAAGAGACGGGGGGCCACCGCGTCAGTGGCGGAGGCAACGGTGAGGAGGCTACTCTCGATCGTCCCGAGAGCGGTCTCAATGAGATCGATAGTGAGCTCAGTGGGGTGCTTCTGGAGAAGCGCGTCGCGAGCAGTGGCAAGGCGGTCAGGGAGGCGGGTGACTAACCAGTGCACAGTGAGCGACATGGGGGGGGGGGGGGAGGGCAGCAAGAAGCTGGGCGTCGGTACAGGCCGCTCGGAAACCGGCGTCAAGTGAGCGGAGGTGAGTCACTAGGTCGGACACAGTCGCAAACGAGCCGAGGTCGGGAAACACGAACGGCATGAGGAGGCGACTGAGGGAGGCAGAGGAAGGGGTGGAATAGCGTGCAACAACAGCAGCCCAACCCCCCTGAGCTGTCTCCACCTGGTCAAAGTGGGCGGCCTCTGTCGGGGGGAGGAGCTCCGTCAGCGCAAGAGCGGCGGCAGTGTCGCGAGAGTTCCACACGTCCCTCGCCAAGACACGACGGTCGTAGTCCGCCTGCGCCGCAGGAGTCGGCTCTGGGTCGGTCGGGAGGGGGTCGGGAGACAGGGGCGCCTTGAGGGCACCAGACGCGTGGGCCCACAGGGTGGCGCCGTCCTGACGCTGACTGGTGAGGTAGCGCGTGGCCTGGCGCTGCCAGGTACTGAACTCGATTGGTCGGCCCTCTGCATCGAAACGAAGGCGGCGGGAGGAGTCCATATTGGACGCTAGGCTAGGAACGGCGGAGGTGAACCTTGGAGTCATAGGAGCGCCAGTGGAGGAGGAAACCGGGCTAGGGGCTAGAGGCTAGGAGCTAAGTGCGACCCGGGTCAAAATCTAGTGACCGGAGCGAGAAGCTGCTGCCAGCCGCGGAGTGAGAAGTCAGTAGCAGTACGAACGGTTTTAGCCCGGGGGACAGGGCGGTGGCTAGGTGAGAAGGGGCGGTTGGGACGTTAGGAGGAGGTGGCGCGTGGGTTAGGGCGCGGCCGTTGGCGAGGGCGTTGGTAGGGCGCGGGCTAAGGTGGGGGGGAGGGCTAAGGCGAGGGCGCGGGCCTAGGCGAGGGCGCGAGCTGGGGCGACGGGCTAGGGCGCGGGCCTGGGCGACGGGCTAGGCCGCGGGCCTGGGCGACGGGCTAGGCCGCGGGCTTGGGCGACGGGCTAGGGCGCGGGCCGGGGCGACGGGCTAGGGCGCGGGCCGGGGCGACGGGCTAGGGCGCGGGCCGGGGCGACGGGCTAGGGCGCGGGCCGGGGCGACGGGCTAGGGCGCGGGCCTGGGCGACGGGCTAGGGCGCGGGCCTGGGCGACGGGCGAGGGCGCGGGCCTGGGCGACGGGCTAGGGCGCGGGCCTGGGCGACGGGCGAGGGCGCGGGCCGGGGCGACGGGCGAGGGCGCGGGCCGGGGCGACGGGCTAGGGCGCGGGCCTGGGCGACGGGCGAGGGCGCGGGCCTGGGCGACGGGCGAGGGCGCGGGCCTGGGCGACGGGCTAGGGCGCGGGCCTGGGCGACGGGCTAGGGCGCGGGCCTGGGCGACGGGCTAGGGCGCGGGCCTGGGCGACGGGCGAGGGCGCGGGCCTGGGCGACGGGCGAGGGCGCGGGCCTGGGCGACGGGCTAGGGGCGCGGAGGGCGCGGAACGGTGAGGAGGGCGCGCACGACAGTGGGGAGGGGCGGTCAACCGTGGGGAGGGGCGCTAGGAGGGCGCGAAGGCGCGGAGGGCGCGGCCGGGCTAGGAGGGCGCTAAGGCGCGGAGGCGCGGAGGGCGCGGAGGGTGCTAAGGCGCAAAGGGCGCGGAGGGCGCGGATGGCGCTAAGTTGCGAAGGCGCTAGGCTAGGCTAGGGTAGGGCGGGGAGCTAGGAACGGAACCTACTCGGATACCATCTCATAATCTAAACACAACGGAAATGTATGAACTAGCAAAGTGTTGGATACAAATAGGAAACCCTAGCATATGTACCCTCTAGAATGCAACTCACTACAGCCTATAACTATTATATTTGACACGTATATGCCTATTCTCATACATTAGAAAAAAAAATAAGGTAAGAGTGTCTTGTAAACAGAGAGGTTTTGGGTGTCTTATAAAATCTTAGAATAATTCTCTGTCAAAATATAATGGCCTACCCTGTCAAAGAGAGAGGTTTTGGATTCTCTGTCAACAGTGCTACATTGGCCTGCAGATCACTAGGGACAGAGCCGCTCGCACCATCACACTGACCCAGTCACACATGGTGCAGCAGGTCCTTCGCCGGTTCGGGTTTCAGTTCTCCACCACACAGCCCACTCCTCTTGCCGTTGACCACCAACTCACTAACCCTTTTCCCGACGAGCCCTTTGGGTTCAGTGGTCCCTACGCAGAGCTTCTGGGCTGCCTCATGTACATGATGACTTGTACTCGGCCGGACCTCGCCTTTCCCCTCAGCGTCCTCTTTCGCTTTGTTGCGACTGGGAGACACCGTCCTGTTCACTGGACAGTTGTTGTGAGGGTGGCGAAGTACATGGCGACTACATCAGGCATGGGGCTTGTGCTTGGAGGGACACAGCCAGTTGAGTTGACCGGTCACTGCGACTCTTCCTACGCTGACGACGTAGAGACTCAGCGTTCGACTCAGGGTTACTGCTTCAGTCTGGGTGCTGGTGCTGTGTCGTGGAGGTCGACGCGGTCGTCGTCTGTGGTTTCGTCCAGTGCAGAGGCAGAGATCTACGCTGGTGCCATGGCGGCACAAGAGCTTCGCTGGTTGACATTCTTGCTCACCGACCTGGTGAGCGGCCTCGCTCTGCACCGACCTTGTACGCTGACAACAAGGCCATGATCCTCCTGTGTCGAGAGCCTCGACTGGAGAGCAGAGTGAAGCATATTGACGTGAGATACTTTCTCCTACGAGAGCTACAGTGACGCGGCCAGGCACGCTTGGGCTTTGTGGCCTCAGAGGCCAACACTGTCGACGTCTTCACCAAGGTCTTGGCACCTGGTGACCACCACAGGTTCTGTGTGCAGCTAGGTGTCAAACTTATATGTTGCATGTTGTGTAGGCTGTAGTGGGGTAGCCCATATGGGGTACAACCCAATTAGGGTTTGCTACTTTTATTCCTGCATGCTGTCAATTCAACCATTCTCGTTCAGTTATTTCGACATGGATTCAGAGCAAGTCCTCTCCTAGGACCGTTTTTTAGGGCCCACCGTCTAGCGCGCTACCCCACCCGTCGCGCCGCCCTACTGGCCTCGCGCTGCCCTGCCCTGCCCGTCGCGCCGCCCTGCTAGCGCCGCGCTGCCCTGCCCTGCCCTGCCCGAGCGCCGCTAGTCGCCCGCGCGCCGCTCGTCGCCCGCGCGCCCTGCCCTGCCCGCGCGCCGCTCGCCGCCGCGCTGCCCTGCCCGCGCGCTGCTCGCTGCCACGCGCCCTGCCCTGCCCGCGCGCCGCTCGCCGCCGCGCAGCCCTGCCCGCGCGCTGCTCGCAGCCGCGCCGCCTTGCCTGCGCGCTGCTCGCCGTCGCGCGCCCTGCCCTGCCCGAGCGCTACTCGCCGCCGCGCGCCCTGCCCTGCCCGCGCGCTGCTCGCCGCCGCGCGCCCTGCCCTGCCCGCGCGCCGCTTGCCCGCGCGCCCTGCCCTGCCCGCGCGCTGCCCGCCGCCGCGCCGCCGCCCTGCCCGTGCGCCGCTCGCCGCATCGCCGCCGCCCTGCCCGCGCGCTGCTCGCCACCGCGCGCTCTGCCCTGCCCGCGCGCCGCACGCCGCCGAGCCGCCCTGCCTACGCGCCGCTCGCTGCCGCGCCGCGCTCCCCTGCCCTGCCCACGCGCCACTAGCCGTCGCGCCGCCCTGCCTGAGCGCCGCTCGCCGCCGCGCCGCCCTGCCCTGCCCGCCGTGCCGCCCTGCTGGCTGCCGGCCTGCCCTGATCTGCCTGTGCGCCGCCCTGCTGCTAGAGCGCTCGCCTGCCCTGCCCACTATGGCAACTCTCAGCGTCCTCACCTTCGATCCGGAGGGCCGCCCGATAGAGTTCGATGCGTGGCACGATGACTTACAGCTGTTCCTACTGAGCGATTCTAAGGACGGCGTTTCGCTCTTTGACCTCACATCTGGAGCCTCTCTCGCCCCTCCCGCCACAGCTGACAATGCGACTCGCTCACAGTGGCTTACCCGTGACGTTGTTGCTCGCCAAGCCGTTCGCAACCACCTGCCGTTAGCCGAACGCGCTCACTTCGGACAGCACAAGACTGCTAAGGCCTTGTAAAACGCTGTAGTCGCCGGTTACTCCTCCCCGGCCACTGCTGCTCTAGGCCGCCTTCTGCTGCCCTACCTGTTTCCCGAGCTGTCCGCCTTTGCCACAGTCGCCGACCTATTCACTCACCTTTGCACTAGTGACACTCGCTACCGCGCCGCGCTTCCCGCCGAGTTCCTCGCCAAGAACCCCCCTCACATGTACATCACTCTCTACTTCATCGTCACCCGCCTCCCTGACTCTCTTAGTGCTGTCATGGACCTCCTTCTTGCCCTTGACCCCACAGACCTCACTATCGACCTGCTCGAGAAGCACCTCCTTGCAGCTGAGACCAGTGTAGTTGCTGTAGGCGCTTCTCGTGGTACTCCTCGCACTCCCTCCTTTGAGGGGTGTTCGCCCTCCCCCCTTGTCCCCTTAGTCGCCTCTGCTGCAGCTGTTGACTACCTTCGTGCTGAGGAGGTAGGAGTTGCGTCTGCTCCTAGTGGGAGGCGCCGCAGCGGCAGGGGCAAGGGAGGCAGGGGTGGTGGAGGTGGTAGCGGTGGAGGCGGTGGTGGGGGCGGTGGAGGCGGTGGAGGTGGCAGGGGTGGCGGAGAGAGTGGTGGTGGGGGTGGAGGCGGTGGTGGCGGCAGTGGGAGTGGTGGCGGTGGCAGTGGTGGCGGCAGTGGGAGTGGTGGTGGCGGCAGTGGTGGCGGCAGGGGTGGTACCAGTCAGAGGGGAGGCTTTGGCGGTGGTCAGAGGCAGCAGCAGCAGCGTCAGAGTGAGACCCCTTCGCCCCAGGAGCTTCGTGAGTGGTTTGCTGAGCGTGAGGCGTCTGGGGGTAGTGTTCGCTGCCAGTACATCATTCGCACAGGTGACCGCACTGGTCAGACATGCGGGAAGGTTGGTCACACCCAGTCCCGCTGCTTCTCCCGTCTTTACGACGCCTTTCGCGCAGAGTTTCCCGACGCGACTGAGCTCCCCCGCTACGCAGAGCTGCTTAGGAGGGGTGTGGATATCTTTGCTCTTGATTATGATGCTATCCTTGCTGCCATGTATGCATAAACTGTTAGTGCTGAGGGTGACTGTTACCTGTGTCTGCCGCTCGACCCAGATATAGAGGTTGCTGCTCTAGGTGCTAGACTCTCTCTGGTACTGCGCCTGCGGAGGCCTTGCACACCTTCACGCTTGACTCAGGTGCTTCCCGCTGTTTCTTTCGCGACAGTACCACATTCACACCGCTCCCTGCACCTGTTGCTGTCTCTCTGGCTGACCCCTCTGGGAGCCCAGTCCTTGCACGTTCCTCCACTGTTCTCCCATGTCCGGCGGTTCCGTCTGGCTCGCTGTCAGGTCTTCACCTCCCCTCGTTCTCTACGAACTTGGTGAGCATCGCCGTCCTTCATGATGTATGGGTTGACACCTTTACTCCAGGAGGGCAGCGTGTGGCGATCTGTACGTGCTCCCGGACGGGCCGTCACCTGGCCACGTTCACCCGTCGGCCTGGGTCGAGTCTGTACGCACTGACTACTGCGTCTCCTGAGGTAGCTGCGTCTACGTCCGCGTCAGGTCAGCTAGCGGCCCCCTACTCGTGTCGCGCCCTGTCGCACCAGACCCTCCTTTGGCACCACCGCCTTGGTCACCCCTCTGTGCAGCGCCTCCGTGGCATGCACTCCCGTCTCCTTGTCTCTGGTCTACCCAGGTCTCTGCTTCCCCTCCCAACGTTGCCTGCCCCTGCCTGCCTTCCCTGTGTCGAGGGGCGGCAGCGCGCCGCTCCTCACTCCTCCTCGTTTCCCCCGACGACTGCTCCCCTGCAGACTCTCCACATAGACGTGTGGGGCCCAGCCCGCGTCCGTGGACAGGGCCGTGAGCGCTACTTTCTGCTGGTTGTTGACGACTACTCGCGTTACACCACGGTCTTCCCCTTGCGCAGCAAGGGGGAGGTCCCTGATGTTTTGATCCCTTGGATCCGCGCTGCCCGTCTCCAGCTCCGTGAGCGTTTTCACACGGACCTTCCAGTCCTGCGTCTGCACTTTGACAGAGGTGGTGAGTTTTCCTCCGACCTCTTGAGGGACTTTTGTCGTGGGGAGGGCATTCGCCAGACGTTCACGCTTCCGGCCTCTCCACAGCAGAATGGGGTTGCTGAGCGCTGTCAAACTATAATTCTATAGTTTGTGTAGTTCTAGTCTAGGTGTTCTCCCTTGTGTTATTTTGTACTTGCACTAGGGTTAGGTTTTGCATATATCTTGTTTGCATTTCCTGTTTTAGGCAATTTACATTGTGACATGGTATAGAGCTAGGTTAGCCCTAGCGAGATTTTCTCCTTAGGAAAATTCACTCGACTATCATGGGCCCACCTAGTCGCGCCCCGTCCTAGACCGCCCGTAGCGCGCTTACCTTAGGCCCCGTCGCCCGTAGACCCCCCCCCCCCGTCGCCCGTTGCCCGTTTCCCCCCGTCGATCGCGACCGTTTTCTCCTTTTTTTTTCCGTCGCCCGTCACCCGTCGCGGCTGTTAGTTAACGGGCCCCGTGGCCTTTCGTTAGCGGGCCCCGCGGCCTCTCGTTAGCGGGCCCCGCGGCCCTTCGTTCGTGGGCCCCGAGGCCGCTTCGCTAGCGGGCCCCGCGGCCTCGTCGTTAGTCGCACGCACGCACAGCAGCAGCCGCGCGCACGAGCGACCCGTCGCCCCACCCGTTTCCCACCGTCGTAACCGCCGCCCCACCCATTAGACGCGGCCCCACCCGCTGCCTTACCCGCCGCCCGCCCTGTTAGCAGTCGCCTCACCCGCGATCTGCCGCCCCACGAGCAGAAAACCGCCGCCACACCAGAAATCCGCCACCCCCAGACCTGAAACCCGTCGCCCCACCTGGAAATAGTTGCCCCAGACCTGCTAGAACCGTCCTAGCAGCGCCAGCAGCCGCTAGAACCGTGCTAGCAGCGCCAGCAGCCGCTAGAACCGTCCTAGCAGCGCCAGCAGCCGCTAGAAATGTGCTAGCAGCGCCAACAGCCGCTAGAACCGTGCTAGCAGCGCCAACAGCCGCTAGAACCGTGCTAGCAGTGCCAGCAGCTGCTAGAAATGCGCAAGCAGCCCCACCTGTCCAGCAGCCCCACCTGAACCGCACAGAACCGCGCAGAACCGCACTGAACCGCGCAGAACCGCACTGAACCGCATTGAACCGCACAAAGCAGAACCAGCAGCAGCTTAGGCTGCCACCAGCAGTACCAGTTGCAGCTTAGGCTACCCCCAGTAAAACCAGCAGCAGCTCAGGCTGCCACCAGCAGAACCAGCAGCTTAGGCTGCCACCAGCAGTACCAGTTGCAGCTCAGGCTACCCCCACTTAAAACCAGCAACAGCATAGGCTGCCACCCGCAGAACCAGCAGCAGCTTAGGCTGCCACCAGCAGTACCAGTTGCAGCTTAGGCTACCCCCAGAAACACCAGCAGCAGCATAGGCTGCCACCAGCAGAACCAGCATCAGCTTAGGCTGCCACCAGCAGAACCAGCAGCAGGTTAGGCTGCCACCAGCAGAACCAGCAGTAGCTTAGGCTGCCACCAGCAGAACCAGTAGTAGCTTAGGCTGCCCCCCCAGCAGAACCAGCAGCAGCTTAGGCTACGGCCAGCAGCACCAGCAGCACCTTAGGCCCACCTGTAAGCACCCCCCCCGTTTCTAGCTACTCACATGGCGTGTACTAGAGTTCTACAGCAGCAGGGCCAGCCGCAGCACTCCCGGCAGTGGGGACCTGCGGGTCCAAGTGTGGAGCCCCCAGCAGTGGCTCAGCTAGCAGTGGGCGAGACGTCGGCCCCTGCGGGTACCGGGCCCTGACAGGCCCTAGTGCTGGCACTACTTGCTGGAGTCCTGACCACTCTGCGTCGAGCTGCTACCGTCGACTCGACGACCTCCACCGTGAGCGTTTGGTCCTCACGCTATTACACCACACTGGCCCTCGCGACTTCGCCAGCGCACTACTGCACCATTTGAGTCTCACCTACCTGGTCTAGGACCGTTCCCAGCTGCACGAGTAGAGACCTGTGTTTCCAGTCTTGGTGCGTGTGTTGTTTCCAGTCCAGGCGCCTCTGAGGTTCTTTGTGTAGGAACTGCAGCTACCACTAGTCTAGCACCAGCCGTTGTAGCTGGCTCGGGTGCGACCTCACAGACTGCACAACTTTCCTTCACCCTAGACTCTGGAGCGTCTAGCTGTTTCTTTCGCGATTGTACTGACCTCACACCACTGCGCACTCCAGTCACTGTTGCCTTGGCTGACCCTTCTGTGGGACCTGTAGTTGCCCACAGCACCACCACTCTCCCGTGTCCGGCGGCCCCCTCTGGGTTTCTCCAGGAACCTGATGGGTGTCAGTCACCTCCACGACATAGGTGTAGTCACTACTTTCCAAGTGGACGAGCCTGTTGCCTCCTGCACAGTCGGTACCACTGGTGCCCCTCTGGCCACTTTTCACAGGGAGCCGGGCTCTGGTCTGTACTCGCTACACACTGGGTCCCACCACACTGGGTCAGGTCAGGTCAGGTCAGGGCAGGTAGCTGCTGTGTCGTGTGACTGTCGGTCACTCACCCACCCGTCGGTCCTCTGGCACCACCGTCTAGGTCACCCGTCGTTCCCACGTCTCAGTAGGATGGCACGTTACCGTCTGGTCTCAGGTCTCCCAGAGTCGCTTGCACCGCTTCCCCGCTCGCCTGTGCCGCCGTGCACTCCTTGCGTCGAGGGTCGGCAGAGCGCTGCCCCTCACTCCTCCTCGTTCCCCCCCACCACGGCTCCCTTCCAGACCCTGCACTTAGACGTCTGGGGCCCCTCCCCGGTCCTTGGCCCACGTCAGGAGCGCTACTTCCTGATTGTGGTGGACGACTACTCCCGATACACCACGTTTTTCCCCTTGCGACGGAAGGCCGACGTGCCTACCGTCCTCGAGACGTGGCTACTAGCGTGGGGTGGCGCCCAGGGTCTGTGTGGGCTTCGCCTACACTCGGACTGTGGTGGTGAGTTTTCTTCCACTCGCCTGGAGACGTTGTGTCAGGGTCGGGGGATCATCCAGTCTTACACGCTACCAGCCTCGCCGCAGCAGAACGGGGTAGCCGAGCGACGCATCGGCCTGGTCATGGAGGTTTCCCTGACCTCCATGTGCCATGCCGGTGCCCCTCAGTTCTTGTGGCCTCAGGCAGTCCGCTACGCCGCGCACCAGCTGAACCTGTGGCCTAGTGACGCACGGCCACGGGTGACGCCGGTCTCCCTTTGGACAGGTTCCCCAGGCGTAGCAGCTGACTTCCGTGTCTGGGGTTCTCTGGCTCACGTTCGCGCCCCTGGCGCGAACAAGTTGTCTCCGCGCACTCGTGCCTGCGTCTTTCTTGGCTTCTTTGGACGCCCCCGACTGGGTGTTCTACGACCTGGTCACCTACCAGTTCTTCGCTTCTCAGGACGTCACGTTCAACGAGTCTGTCTGTTACTACAGGAGTCGCCCCCACCGAGGTACTGAGGCCTTTTCCCCCCCGCTGTTCCTCACCCTTCGCGTCCTGCCCCTGTCAGGTGTGTCGCACGTCACTCCGCAGTCGCCCCCCCCGCAGCGTCCAGTCCCTGTCGTGTCTGGGGGTGCGGGAGGTGCAGTTGCGGAGGGTGAGGGTACTGGGGCTGCAGGAGCTGGTGGTGTCGGCTCTGGGGGTGCAGGGGCTGTGGGCGTGGAGGTCACTCCCGTGGAGGACACGGCAGCCTCGGCTCGGCGGCCTCGCCCCGCGTCACCCCCTGGCTTCTCGTCCGTCCCGCAGTTCCCTCCTCGTTCTTCTCTGCGGCCGGTTGCTGCGGAGCCTCGGGGTTCCTGCGGGAGGTACTGGAGGCCCCGGGGGTGTCAGGGGTGGAGGAGCTGGTTCTGGGAGTGCTGGAGCTGGAGGCACTGGCACTGTGGCGCCTACACCGCGCACTGTACTTTTCGTTACCCGTGAGCAGCGTCTCCTCCGGTTGGAGAGGGAGGAGCGTGAGCGGTTTGAGAGGGCACAGCAGCAGCAGCAGGAGCAGGAGCAGCAGCAGCAGCAGCAGCAGCAGTCTGAGTCGCAGCAGCAGGAGAGCGTAGAGGAGGAGTCACAGCAGCAGCAGGTGCGGTTGCAGCCGCAGCAGGAGAGAGTAGAGGAGGAGTCACGAGTGCAGCAGCGGGTGCAGTTGCAGTCGCAGCAGGAGAGAGTGGAGGAGGAGTCACGGCCGCACCAGGAGACGGTAGAGCAGGGCGGCTGGCGCGGGTGACAGGCACGGGCAACAGACACGGCGACATGCACGGGCGGCAGGCACACGCGGAAGGAACAGGCGGCAGGCACAGGCGGCATGCACGGGAGGCAGGCAAGCGGCCCGCTGCAGCAGCAGGCGGCGCGCGGGCGGCAGGCAAGCGGCAGGCTGCAGCAGCGAGCAGCGCGCGGGTGGCAGGCTGCAGCAGCGGGCGGCAAGCGGCGAGCTGCAGCAGCGAGCGGCGTGCGGGCGGCGAGCTTCAGCAGCAGGCGGTCGGCGGGGCGGGGCAGCGAGCTCGCGAGCAGCTGCAAGCGCGCGGGCGGAAGTGCGCGAGCGGACTGCAACGAGCGCGTGAACAACGAAGAGCGCGCGGGCGGCAGCAAGCGCGCGGGCAGCAACAAGCGCGCGAGCGGCAGCGGCAGGGCGTGCGGGAGGGGCGGGCTCAGGCGGCTTCTGCACGCTAGCGCGTCGAGCCTAGGGCGTCGAAGTCAGGGGAAACCATCGCTAACTCGGATTTCATAAGGGTAAAAAAAAACTAGCACTTTTTGACTCAGGGTAAGAAGTCTGGGAGGCTGACTGGGTCAGGGTAACCCCAAAAAAAGCGGCCGCCAGTCAGGGCAATCAGGGTATTTTACCCTGATATTTTGGGGCCTGCCGACGGGGCCTAAGGCACGACGGGTTGGCGGGACCTGGGAGCAGCTCGACTGGGCACTCACAAGGCGCTCTAGGGATCTGGCTAGGGGCGAGCTAGGGTAGGCCAGGGCGGGCGTAGTAGATGCGCGTATCCTAAACGTACGGTACTGGCAATACCATGTCAGAATAAAATGAATGAGTAATAGGCAAACATGGTTCATGTACTACCGTACACCCGCTACAGAGTAACTTAACCCAACCCAACTTTGCCTACAAAACATTTACAAATACCGTATACAGTTTGACATTACGGTATTGTCCCAAATTTCAACGACTACTACCCGTAATGAGCGATTCACACTTCTTTTGCCAAACGAGAATGATTCAAGTGTAAACCGTTGAGGAAACAATCGAGTTGATGTAGTCAAGCTGTTCCTCCAATGGAATAGACGCCTGTGCCTCCTGCCTGCGCAGCTTGTCATCCACCTTGTACGCTGCTATATTCTCCTCCACGCCAAAGCATTCCTGTCGGATGGCTCTGAGCTCGTTGCACACCTGGCTCATGGTGGGGCGCGTGGCAGTGGGCATGAGCGTGCAGCTGATGGCGAAGCGCACAACTCGCAGCAGGATGTCGTCCGGCAAGGGCGGGTGCAGCTGCGCATCCCTCAGGCGCGACAGATCATTCGTCTCTAGCGCCTGCTTAGCCTGCCGTGGGGGAGGAGGGAGGAAGAGGAGGGACGGCGGGGATGTGAATGAGTAGCTAAGGTTGGTGGATACAGCGTTGGGTGGAGCATGAAAGGAATCGCAGCACAGTGCCCCTTGGATGACAACCTGCCTTACACGTTGAAACCCACAGCCCACTGGCTGCACCACAAACTGCATAAATACAGAAGGAAGTCAAGTGAGGGGTCACTCACCCATTTGTTGAATTTGCTGCTCCCACTGCCTGTATTCACAAGCGCTCTCCTCCCAGTGATCACCTCCAAAATCACAATGCTAAAGCTGCCACCAAACATTGCAGGCACACAAGGAGCATATCAGCCAACCGAACGCGTTCCACCACATATGGGCCAGGCCCACTGACAACAGCACATGCGCAGCACAGTAATCCGCACCTGAACACGTCAGTGGTGGTTGTGGCCTTGCGAGTGCTAGCATAAGCGGGGTGCACATAGCCTGGTGTGCCGAGAACTTGTGTGGTGTACACGGAGGTGCCCTCGCCCATGCGCACGAGCCCAAAGTGCGCCACCTTGGCGTGCATGTGGTCGTGCAGCAGAATGTTGGCCTGCTTGATGTCACGGTGCACGATACCGAAGCTGTGCATCTATGAGCACGTCCATGCGCTGCGCCAGGGTGAGCTGCTTGGCGGCGTCGGTGCCCACCCACTTCTCGAGGTCGCCGTTGTGCACCAAGTGGTAGATGACGATCTGCTCCATGCGCTCCTTCGCCACATCCATGTCCACACAGTACCCCAGCAGCCGTGCCGGGTTCGGATGGTGCTTCGACGCCATCTCGTTTATCTACCATGTGGTGCAGCGATGGGGAGGGGAAGGGCCGAGGCCAGTCCACGTGGAGGTGAGCAGGATGGAGGGTGGAGCAATGGGGGGGAAGGTGTGGGGGGGAGTGGGGGAAGGAGAGAGATGGGAGGCTGTGCCTGAATTCCAGTGCCGGTACAAACATCTTAGTGGGCTATGTCAAAACACTTGTGAGGTGACGGCTTGTTTCAGCCCACTAAAGTAGCCGTGTAAGCCATCAGTTGATGCATGCAGCAGGAAGACCAGCGCATGGCCCCATGCAGCGCCGAGCGCATGGCCCCTCGCGCCTGAAGTCGTTGGTGAGCACCTTGGCCCGCTTCACGGCCCATGCCACCGAGGGGTCTGCCGGGTCCACGGCTCGTTACACGTCCGCGCACCCCCCCTTGCCGATGTGCTGCCCCTCCGCCCAGTTCCCTGTGGCCTGCTTCAGCACCGCCAGTGGGTATTGCCGGCACTGTGGCGGCCCGCCTGCCCCTGCTGGTAAGGGCTAATGCGGCGCTGCTGCTGCATTAGCACCAGCAGCAGCAGCAGCAGCAGCAGCAGCAGCAGCAGCAGCAGCAGCAGCAGCAGCAGCAGCAGCAGCAGCAGCAGCAGCAGCAGCAGCAGCAGTAGCAGCAGCAGCAGCAGCAGCAGCAGCAGCAGCAGCAGCAGCAGCAGCAGCAGCAGCAGCATCAGCAGCAGTAGCAGCAGCATCAGCAGCAGCAGCATCAGCAGCGGTGGCACCATAAGTGGCGGCACGTTTACCCGCTCCTGCTGCTGCCATGTCTGCAGATTTTTCTGGGTCTGAAGGTGGGTGAGGGGTGGGGGAGGGGAGGAATGGGGTTGGAGAGGGGAGGCAGCGGGGCCATACATTCAGCAAGGCATTGAAGATTGGAGACACGAAGGAGAAGGAAGATTGGGTTGGGGAGGAGAAGAGAGAAAGAGCAGCAAGAAGAGAGGAACGCAGAAGGGGTTGGAAGAGGAGCGTAAGACGAAGGGCGTGGGCAGCATGGAATGTGCCCCGTGAGGACAGGAATGTGCCCCGTGAGGACAGGAATGTGCCCCGTGAGGACAGGAATGTGCCCCGTGAGGACAGGAATGTGCCCCGTGAGGACA
The DNA here is from genome assembly GCA_947471745.1 of Closterium sp. Naga37s-1. NCBI lineage: Eukaryota > Viridiplantae > Streptophyta > Zygnematophyceae > Desmidiales > Closteriaceae > Closterium > Closterium sp. Naga37s-1. Next base: position 1,819,601 of record CANJKZ010000813.1, read on the forward strand.
GGAATGTGCCCCGTGAGGACAGGAATGTGCCCCGTGAGGACAGGAATGTGCCCCGTGAGGACAGGAATGTGCCCCGTACCTTCCAGTGGCTCGGAGCGCACGTCTTTGTTGTGGCGGGCACCGAGCAGGTAGTAGAGGAGTGCAGCGATGATGCCAACTCCCGCCACACACCCCATCACAATCCCTGCCATGGCGCTCGCTCAAAGAGCTGCGCGCACGGGAGGACCATTTGGAGGGGAGGACATTCGTCTTATGGTCGTAACCAGCTACTGAGAGGGAGGAGGGGAGAGGAGTGAGGGGGGAAGCGGGGGGAGAGTGTTGGTGAAATGGTGGCACTGCTCTGCTCTCGTGTGCATTGCCACATGGCTGCACTGCACGTACAACAAGGCAGTGTCGCATGTGCTTCCTCACTGCGTCTTCGCCACACATCTCCCAGCTGCATGCTGGGAGGACATGCCACCGTTTCGCCTGCTGCCCTGACCGCCTACTACAGCCGGGCTGACTGCTGCTCATTACAAGTCGACTTCACACTACTACCGTCATCCATTATGCTTACTAGTGGCGCCATAGGACCCAATGGTTGCATTACACACACGATGATGGTGCGGAGGGCGCGGGAGCTGGCGCGTATAGGTACAGCGAGTCGTACTGCTGGAGCGCCTCCCGCCGCCATACGTCCTCGTCATAGGCCTCCTCGTACTCCTCTGTATAGTCATCTCCGCCACTTGCTCCGCTCCCCCCTCCCCACGTGGAGCCCTCTTCTTGCGACGTCGCGCGCACCGCCGCCAGCTGAGCTGCGGCCCCCGGCGCGCGGCCCTCCGCGCCAGTGAGCTGCGCGCGGCGGGTGCTGGGGGGGAACAGCAGCCCGTCCGTGGTGTGCATGACGAAGTTGGTCCAGAGTGCGGCAGCGTATTCCAGTACAGGCACATGCGATACAGTGAACCGAGCGCCGTCCACGTGCAGCACCACGCTCTCGCCTTGCACGGTCCGCCAAAGCCCTCCCACACGAAGCGCGAGATCTTCTCGCGAACGAAGTGATACATCATGACTTGGCGGAGAGTCTCGATGCTCGACGCCTTCCGTAAAACGGCGACAATCGCGCCTGGCAGCCTCATCAGAGACTCGTCGGACGGGACGAAGACCGTAAACGGCGCGCCGCCGATGGCGCTGCGGACAGCAGAATGTTGTAGAAGCGCTCTAAAACCGGAATGACGCGAGTTTGCGAGGGTATCCAGTAGGAGCTGCCACGTCGCGGCGAACACGTCGTGCGACACTCCGCTTGGTGTGCGCGTGGACGTCGGGAGACAGACGACACACGCGGGCATCGCGGACGCTATGGCGAGAGCAACCAATGCGAGTTTCGCTCGGTCCGCCTGCGGCGGCGACATGGCCTTTCACCTACGTTTTCATTTTGATATTTCAATTTCAAGTTTTCCGCCCCCCCCACCCTAGCATGCGGTAGCTCTTACGGTATGTTGTACAATGCTTAGGGTTCATTCCTGTCTGGACATTTGTGTCACAAAGCGGAGGTACCGCTCTGTACCGAATCGAACCCAAGTTCGAATGTTTTAACAAAGCGGTTCCATTTGCATTTGCAAGGCAAATCTCAAGCTTTCACAATCTTGGGTTATCAATCACTATTACACTGAAAATATTGAAAATATTCGCTTCGTGCGCACTTCTTATGAGCTTCTGGAGCAAGATTTTTGCCCATTTGAAGCTCATGGTGCAGAAACATCGCGCTTTCAACGCACATCACCATTCATTAGTGCACTCAAATCGACGTTATTTAGCTTGTTGATTGCAAAACCTGAAGCTTTGAAATAAGAGAGACCAATACCCTCACTGTAGCCATCACTACATCCCACAACACAACACTGAAGTTGCTACAGCATGAGCTCATCTCAAGTCATTTCGTTCACCCCTCGGCCCATCGCATGAGAGTACTATCAGAATGGTTGAACTGGCGGCGATGCCTTATAATGTCACTCTCGTACCCTCTTCCCCCTCCGCAGTTCCACGACCCTGCGAGGAACACATCAGCATGCGCAGACACCAGCTTGTCTAGGATCGCCACCACACCTGCCATGCCCACACGTGCACCCAGGTATGGTGGAGGGGGGAGGGTGAGGGGAAAGGAAGGATGATTCTCAAGGGTGGAAGCCAGGCAGCCGTGTGCATGAGCAAGGAGGGTGTGCATTGGATGTGGTGAATGAGGTGCCTGGTCAAAAAGAGAAGCAGCTGCTCCATCCCCTAGGAAACGAGTTGTTGTTCTGCTGGTGAAGGCGGGCGGGGAGCAGACACAGCGGGCGGAGTGTGGATTACGTGGATGGGATTGCTTAAAGTGCAACAGCCTCACCAGCATGCTGCAGTGGCCACCACCACCACTGCACAGCACACAGTCGCCACCAGCACCACTGCACAAACCAGCCTGGTGCTGCAGACTGAGCTAGTGGCTGTCAACATGAGTGTCGCCCTAGGAAAGACGGAGGGCCGGTGGTGACCCGGCCCAAGGTGCTTCCTATCCAAGGGCCATTGCATGTGCTATGCGCTTCCCACGCGTCGTTCCCCCAGGGGGCTCTGTCAGACACCCATTGTTAGAAGCACGTCCTACCATTCAGCACATTGTGTCAGCGCACAAACACCAACGAGCATCGCCTGTGCGTGTGCGTGTGCGTGTGCGTGTGCGTGCGCGTGTGCGTGTGCATGTGCGTGTGCGTGTGCGTGTGCGTGTGCGTGTGCATGTGCGTGTGCGTGTGCGTGCGCGTGCGCGTGTGCGTGTGCATGTGCGTGTGCGTGTGCGTGTGCGTGAGCAGCAGCAGACCTGGATCAAGGGTGTTGACATGGGGCATGAGCTCGTCCACCATCACCGTGCCCTGCACGTTCCTCCTCAGGCGCCGCAGGGCGGCGAGCGACGAGAGCAGCACAGCTTGGTCGCCCTTGTACCATTTCACCATGCTCTGCCACGAGTCCGACCGCGCTGGCGCTGCCGATGTGTTGAACGGCACGTCCGCTGCAATGAACACCGACACCTTGCTGCTCGCCCTGCTGCCGCTGCCGCTGCTGCTGCTGCTGTCGCCAAGAAAGCTTCTGAGATTTCCGGTACTGGGGCTGGAAGCAGGGGCAGCGGCCTCAGCAGCAAGAGCAGCGAGGGCAGATGCAGGGTGGGCGGCAGCGGAGGGGTGGGAGAGCAGGTCCCTGACTCGGGTGATGAGCTTCTCTGCCTCGCCCACGCACCACTCCAGTCTCTCCTGCACCATCGATGCATTCGCCTGCTGCCCTTGCGCTTGCATGTCGTCTTGCTGCACCACACCGCACCGCACCACACCACACCACACCGCAACAGGAAGTGGTGTGGCAAATGAAAAGGGGAAAACGTGAGTGGGGGTTGCACTGAACTACTTTCAACAGAAGCTATTTCGCTCGTACAAGCTCTCCCACTATTAATGCTTTGTAATTTGGGAGCACATAATTCGTTTTCCTCACGAAGAACACGCTCAGTCGGATTCCTCCCCTTCCCTTTCCCTCTTACTGCTAACCTCATACTTCTTGGTATACCTGTCACACACAGCCTTTCTTCTTCACAACGCACCCCACACCACGCACCACTCTGACTACTTACGGCTCTCACGCACTCTAGCCTGTCACTCAGCACATGCTGTCCCACCTTCCCCGTTCCCCCTGCGCCCCGCGTCTCACCACGCGGAAGGCAATGAACTCGGAGCGGAAGTGCACGGCAATCAAGGGGCGCGGCAGCAGAGCCAGCAGGCGCGCAGCCGTGGCGTGGTGGTGGCGGCTGTAGGGCAGCAGGGGGAAGGCGGCGTCGTCCGCGTTGCTGCTGAACTCCACGCGCTCCCACGTCGTCTTGAACCACACCACTATGTCCTTATCCCCCCTGCCATCGCGCATGTGCAAGTGCGCGCGCAGACAAGGGGATGGACATGCGAAAGGAAATGAGTATGGGAGCCAGAACGGTAAAGTTAGTAGGAGGTGCGAGTATGGCTCGGCAAAGTGGGTTGGTGGGAGTTGTGTGAAGCCATATGGCAGATGCGGGGGAGAATTGTGCGTGACGAGGTGCAGGGAAGTGGCAAGACGAATGTGCCCAGCCGTCGATCTGCTCTCCATATGGCAGATCCTACTCGACTGGCTTAGGGGATACGCTGAGACAGGGAGAGGGGAAGATGGGATGGGGCGGGCCAGGAAGGGAGGGAAAGATGGGAGGTTGATGCCCCAAATCCATGAAGGGTACTGACATTCGGCAGAGGGAATTGCATTGAAGGGATATGTGTGCGGCACAAGGTGGCAGGTAGGGGCAGGGAGACGAGGTCACCAGTGGGCAATGCAGTGGCTCAAGACTTGTAGCATGCGCCCACGCAGAGCAGAGCAGCAAAAGGCAGGCAGAGCAGGAGCAGTAGCAGAAGCAGGGGCAGCAGGAGTGGCAGCAGGAGAAAGAGCAGCAGGAGTGAGGAGTGGCAGTACTACGTATTGCTGAACCAGCCAAGAGTCCCAGCCAACCAGTGCCATGGTGGGCCTGCCCTCCACTGCACCGCACAGGCAGGCGGGTAGGCAGGCAGGCGGGTAGGCAGGCAGGCGGGTAGGCAGGCAGGCGGGTAGGCAGCACATACGAGGTATTGAGCAGAGCAGCTACTTTCTGGTTGGTGGTGGGCATGGTGACCGGCAGCGTGTTGGCCTCCAGGGGCACGTGGCCCCCCGTGAACGGCATGAGCTGCCCCAGGAACTCCGTCACCAGGTCTGTGCCGCCATGCATGCACCAACGGGCAGAACAAGCAGCGGGGGCGGAGGGAGCAGAGCACGTGGACGGATGTGAGACATTGTGACTGCAGGCGAGCTGCAGCAATGCAAGTGAGACAACGCGCAAGGGCACTGAGGGAGACATGGGACTGCGGGCAGGAGTGGAGACACATAGTGAGTCGTTGAGAGAGAGTGAATGGGGAGAGAGGAGGCAGAGGATGAGAGTGAACGGGGGAAAGACAGCATGCTTCGCCCTGCCAAGATTCATCATGGCCTCGCCGTCAAGGATGGGGGTTTGCAGTCTCCCATGCATGGAGGGGACTGCCATGGAGCTGCAGGCGCCGTGCTCATTCATGCTGCAAAGCCCGTGATTCATCTCGTGTGAAGCCCATTCATGTGTGAAGCCACCTGCGCTACACACCAGTGGCAGTGCAGCAGGGCCACGCCACGCCGTCAGCTACGCCGTCAACGCCACGCTGCCAACGCTCTGCAGCACGAGGGTGAACTACCTCTCACTTCCCCCGACAATGGGCCTCTCCCTTGCACACTGCTTCAATGTCCCTGGCGGCGCCTTCGTTCCATAGGTCCTGTGAACGCCTCGCTGGCTGTGCTTGTAGTTTGCTCACTTTATGTGCCTTGTGTGCCCCTTGTGCACCTTGTGCCCCTTGTGCATCTTGTGTGCCCCTTGTGCCTCTTGTGCCCTTTGTGCCCCTTGTGCCTCTTGTGCCCTTTGTGTGCCTTGTGCATCTTGTGTGCCTTGTAGTCAACGTACGCCAATGCACGGACCACTTGATCGGGGTGGAGGGAGGGAGAGGGGCGTACCGAAATGGAAGGCGTGGCGTTGGAGATATGGCGATTCCACCCACATGAAGGCCACGGAGGGGTTGGCGAGCGTGGCGCGCGCGAGCAGCAGGAAGAACTGCGGCGACACCCACTCGGAGGCGGCTGCGAGGCGAGAGAGGTCCCAGTACTCGCACACCGGCAGCTCCCGCCCCAGCGATACATGGCTGCGACTCGCCTGGTACAGGTGGTGGCACGACACACAACATGGAGGGCGAGAGGGGCGTGAGATGCGGTGCGGTGTTACTAGGGGAGTGAAACATGGGGATAGATATGAGAAAGTGCCGAGACAGCACCGGCACGTGGCTCGTCCAAACAGGGCAGGCTCGTCCCGAGCCGAAATGCCGAACAAAGTGGCCGGTGTGTCAAACTGACGAGCCACTCCAAGGGGTGAGGCCCGCATGTGCATGTCTAGGGTGTTTTTACATTACACGGGGTGTGTGGTACGCAATGCAGCTGAGGGGGAGGGAGGGGAGAACGGTCCGAAAGCATAGATGGAGAGGTTGAGGGGAGGGGAGAGGAGGAATGGCAGTGATGGAGCAGGCATGTGTGGTGCACGATTCAAGGCAGCGCGTGCACCACACTGGTGGCGATTGACATGCGCACGCTGCCTCACGCTGTATGCACGGCACGCAGGTGTGCGCGTGGTGAGGAGGGCTGGGCGGCATGGCACCTTGGGCAGCACGAGGATGCGGTTGCTCATGCGCGCGAGCAGAGCCGCCTCCACAATGTGTGTTCGCGCGTTGCTCAGCTGCTCCTCCGACATGGCGAACACCAGGTACTTGCGCCGCGGGAAGTCCTGATGGGGAGCACGAGGGCCATGGGAAACGAAGAGACGCGGAGGCAGGTGTGGATGCAGGGAGTTACTGAGAGGGGGGTCAGTGTCGCCTGCTGTCACGGGCAACAGCAGGTACTCGTGGTCCCCCACACCAAGGACGTGCTGGCAGAGATGCGCACGACGCAAGGCCAATTGTGGGCGAGCATGGAGTGGAGTACAGACCACGCGCTGCTTCTGCCCCACACGCGAGGACAGAGTGCGAGGGAGCGCGATTGATGGAGGGGAGGGCGAACGGAGGGAGAATGGTGGTCGTTGCAACATCAGCAGCATGGCATGGCAGGGGGGTTCACATGGGATGTGCGTGCATACAGCGAGAGAGGCGAAGGGCATGTGGGGCACGGGCCAGCACTCCTCGGGCCAGTCGCCACATGCTGGCGTGGCAACACTGCTGTGGTTCAGCAGCATGGCCTCCACGTGCTTGGTCCGCCCGCACACGGCGTCTATACCCGCGCTGATGCTCGCCACGCTCGTCTCTCCCTCCGCCAGCAGCCGCCGGATATACTTGCTGCTGCGCACCCGCCTTAGCACGCCCCGCCTCCACGCCTCCGTGCAGATCTGCCCCACGCCCGCAGCCTGCTGCTTTTCCACCTCCTCCTCCGGCAATGGGTCAGCTTCTAACGAGTCTAGTTCATCGCCCGACTTCGCTCCTTGCTCGCCGTCAGGCGCGGTGCTGTGAGCTTTTGGTGTCCGCAACAACGTCCTTGATACGAGCGACTTTGCGCCGCAGCTTGTTCCCGAGTCTCTGCCGCTGCCGCTGCACCTGCTTCTCAACTCCCGCTCCCGCGCCAACTTGGCCCACCGTCGCAGCGCGTGGCAGAGCCTGGCACGACAAGTGGGCCTTGTACTATCGCGTACAAATAAGCTGAAAAGTGAAAAGTATGATGGCCTGAACACATCTGCGCGTCCGCGAAGGGCGTCCACGCATGAGTGGGAGAACTCGAACAAGGTGCTCTCGTTCCCGACGAATGCCAAATACGGCTCGCGACGGCTCTTCATGTAGCTTCGCGAGAACTCGACGATTGCTCGTTGCGGCTGGCTGACAAAGTCCGGGAAGCGCGCGTGGAAAAGCACTTCCCACGTGAGGATGACTGCCGCGACGAGCAATACTGGCGTCCGCTGCAACAAGTGCCTGGAACGCCGACGCTTACGCGGGCTCTTGCTATTAGTGAAGCTGGCCTCCAATTTCGACGAGGTCTGCTCCCCCCTCGCCGCCTTCACCGACCCTGTAGCTGTCATAACTGAGGCGCGTCTTCCCGCAAGTGTATAGAACGTTCGAGCTAGAAAGGGACGAGCTAGCAGAGCTGGTCACGAGAATTGCGTGATACGATGACAAGCAATGTGCATTCGATGATGGCGAAGATCCGCGAGATGGTATGAGGGTCTTGTATTAGGGCGGGTCACGTTTAAATGTACCAGGTTCGTTTAATGCGGTCCAGCACGTTATAAAAGGGTGAAAAACGATTCCGAGTTTCCACCGACGCCAATCCTTCTTAATCGCGTTTTAACGTACTGGACTGCATTAAACGTACCAGGTACATCTAAACTTGACCCGCCCTTAGTGGCTTATGTCAGACATCAGGTTAGAGCTGCCGAACCTCCACTTCACGTCATCGTCACCTCTTTTTCCGCGTCTGAGGCTAGTTAGGGCTCCGGTCAGACCTCTGATAAGGCGGGGATAGTTAAGGACCGGAGGCTCGGAAAGCCCCAAAGTTCACCGAAAAAAAAAAAAGGTTCGGAATTCTTGTTGCCAAGACCTGGCCAAGAATTGGACAAGAGGTTTCCAAGGGGTTGTTTCCCAAATTACCTTGCAAGTACCGTTTTTTTTTCTAGAACAGCCCAGCCATATGCAGGTCCTGATTGCGACCAAGCAACATATATGTAATCTCAAGCGATTAGTCTGGCCGCCAAAGAAGCCCAACAATATGTCTGCAGGCAGAATAAAACCCCATCCGGATGGCATGCCGTTCGAAAAATAAACAACCCAAAACGGAAGAAAGTGTATGGTATTTCGGGTTGAGATGTTAAAGGTTTCCGTCCGTGGTCACTTGATGGTCAGATGCGACGTCGATCGTCATCACTCGGAGAGGTAAGTAACGGTTGTGATAAGGCTAATGGGGGCAATTGTTACAAATTAACTTATCCGTTTTGACAGTTGTGCTAAGTTAACATGTGCGTTCTATCGATGCTGAAATGCCCAGTTAAATTACTGTCGTGAACTTCGTTGGCAGCACCTCCGGTAGAGATCGATATGAGGGTGCCGAAAGTCGATCAGTCTTGGCCTTAAATTTAATAGTTACATTTCAAGTGGTCGTTTGCACTAGCATCCATGCGGAGCGTCACTCTACAACGGTAGTGAGCTAGACTACGGGGGTTGGCACGAACTACTAAGAGTGATCGTAGCTTTGCTTGCGTTCCTTAGCACTTGCACATTCACGTGAGAAGTTGGCAAGAGTTTCACTAGCAAAGTTGGAATTACAGAATGATTGAAGAAGCAATGACAACAATGACTACATCAGGCACCTAGCAACCCTGCAGCTAGCCTGGTCGACCGCCAGCACAGCTTGGTCGACCGCCTGCCAGCGTTGCGTAGAGGAGCCGCGCCAGCACTGCAGAAGGGCGACCTGCCAACACTGCAGGTCGACGGCGTGCCAACGCTGCAGCAAAGCGGCTGTCCAGCGTTGCCCCGTAGAAGACAGCAGTGCGCACGCTCGCAGGTGCGCGCAGACGATTGGCCGGACTTGCACCGTTGTGCATCCGTCGGCTGTTGTCTGCGCCTGACGAGCCACATCGACTTCGGGATACCAGCCCGAAGTCGCCTTCGCCATCGCGACCTCGACGACGTTCGCGTGCCTCCGCAGAACTCGTCGAGCAGGTTAGCCGGTCGACCTGGTCGACCACCAAGTGCTCCGGACGACCACCAGTGCCTTTGGTCGACCACTGGGTCCCTCTGGTCGACCACCAGGTGCCTCTGGTCGACCACAGCTCCTGTCGAGCTACCCCCTGGTCGACGGACCCCTTCCGTCGACCAGAACTGTCAGTTGTTGTCGCCTAGCTCCCCTCGTCGACCACTGCTCACTTGTCAGGTCGACGGACTCCTCCGTCGACCTCCCTGTCGAACTGCAGGTCGACGGACTGCTCCGTCGACCTCCCGGTCAAACTGCCCCTCCTGGTCGACGGCCCACCCGTCGCCCAGACCAGTCAGCTGCAGCTCTCTGGTTGACAGCAACACCACAGCGGTCCCCTGCAGCTCGACCAAGCCTGTCGAGCAGCTCTCCCACTGTGAACGTTCGGCTGCCACTCCCGTACATCCGACCAAGTCGTCGGCGTTGCCCAAGCGAGGGCGGGGCCAACACTCCATTCCCGTTAACACTCCCCTGACGCGCTCACGCTTGGGCCTCCAGCCCACACGGCAGTACTCCACGGAGAAAAATTGTCCTCGGCGTGCACACCATACACAGCACGCCGTCACCGCACCAGCCGTGCAGAAGGGAACGGCACCTACTGCCGCACATCATCGTCCCTGTCGCCGACGTTGGCCATACGTACTTGGCCGATGGCGACAGAACACCGGTTGAAAGCCGGAAAACATAGCGCCTTCGTCAGGAAGTCCGCCGGCTGCTCGGTGGTCGGGATGTACTTCAGCACGAACTTCCCGCGCCTCACCATGTGCTGCAGCCAGGCGTAGCGTCGCTCCATGTGCTTGAGGTTGCCCGTCAGCCCCAAGCCCTCAGCGACCGTGATCGCCGAGTTGTTGTCCACGCGGAGGACGGTCGACTTCCCAGCGTCGAGCAGCTTGAACTCTGCTAGGAGGAAGCGCAGTCGACGCCCCTCCTTGCCAGCGTCCGTGGCCACGACATACTCTGACTCGGTCGAGGAGAGCGTCGCGCACTTGATGTGCTGGCTCGACCAGGAGATCGCGGCCCCTCCGAAGACCAACACGTAGCCGCCCGTGCTCGTCCGGTTCTGCTTGTCGCCCGCGTCATCGGCGTCAACATAGCCGATCAGCTCCAGCGACTCTGGTCCACCGCCGAACTCCAGGGCGGTGTCGCGGGTGTCGGCGAGGTAGGCGAGGCAGCGGTCGACCTCGCGCCAGTTCTAGTCGCTCCTCACTGTGAGGCCGCTCCCCAGCTTGCTGCAGGCGAAGGAGATGTCCGGCCTCGTCGTCGTCGCCGCGAACTGCAGCGAGCCAACCTTCTGCCGGTACTCCTCCTGCTCGCGCTCCTGCGCCTCCTCGTCGTCGAACGTCAGCTCAGCGTAGGCGTCGACCGAGACCGGCGTCTTCGGAATTCGACCGCCCTGCTCCTCGTCGATGAAGCGCCTACGCAGCTTGTCGGCGTAGTTCTGCTGGTGCAGCCACAACTTCCTCGCTGGCCTGTCGCGCACGATCTCCTGCCCGAGGTACTTGACGACCAGCGAAATCTCGCGCAGCTCGAAGGCAGCCTCCAGCAGCTCCTTCAGCTCCTTCAGCATCAAGGTGCTGCTGCTGGCGGCAAGCAGGTCGTCGACGTAGACCAGCACCCAGCAGGTCATTCCGTCGTCACCGGCCTTGAAGTAGAGCGCCTCGTCGACCTGGCTCTTCTTCCAGCCAGCGCCCAGCAGCACACCGTCGAGAGCCCTGTACCACAGCAGCGGCGACTGCTTCAGCCCGTAGAGGCTCTTCAGCAGCTTACACACCCGGCCGGTCCCATCGTCGAAGTAGTCCGGCTGGTACATGTAGAGCACTCTGTCGAGCTTGCTCTGCAGGAAAGCGTTCTTCATGTCGAGCTGCATCAAGTGGAGGTCGAGGACGGCGACAATGCTGAGGAAGATCCTCAGCGTGACGTAGCTGCTCACCGGCGAGTACGTCTCGTCGTAGTCGGCGCCGTACACCTGTGTGAAGCCCTTCACGACCAACCTCGCCTTCTCGCGCTCGACGGTGTCGTCGATGCGGTACTTGGTCGTCAACACCCACCGGTTCTTCATGATGTTCACCCCGCGTGGGCGTTCGACCAGCTCCCAAGTGCCCATGCCGATGAGGCTGCAGATCTCTTCTTCCATTGCGGCCTTCACCGCCTCGCCCTTCCAGCTCGCCAGCGCCTCCTTCACCGTCATCGTGGCGATGTCCCAGCGGTGTTCGGGGTCGGCATGCACGTCGGGGTCGAGCTCCGGCAGATCTTCATCCTCCTCGGCGTCGTCGTACAACAGGTCGTCGTCGACCTCATCGTACACCGTGGTGAAGGCAGCTGGCGGTAGGCAGGCGTGGAAGCTCAGCCGTTCCGGCGGCCGTCGAGGTCGACCTGTGCGTCGCAGCTCAGGCTTGGTGATCAGCACTTCCACCACGTCGCTGTCAGTGGACTCCTCACCCGCCGACTGCTCCCCTTCCTCATCGACGCCCTCGTCGTCGACCAGCTGCTTCGACCCTTCGACCGGCTGCTCGCCTGCTGCTGACTTCGACAGCTCCCCTGTCGACCGCCCCGGCTGCTGCTCCCCTGTCGACTGCACCCCTGCTGCTGCCTCCTGTTCGACTGGCTCCCCTGTCGACCGCCCCGGCTGCTCATCCTGGTCGACGAGCTGGGCGCCTTGTCGACCGCCGGCGATGCCACTGGCCGGCGCCACAGGCGACGCCTCAAGGCTCCCCTCATCGGCGGCGGCCGACACAGGCGTTGACGCAGGACGATCCGCGACGGGGAAGGGAGGAGCAAGAACAGGGGGAGGTGGAAGAACCTCCACAACATCCTCATCAGCAGGCTCGTCGACTTCGGCGAGCAGTGGAACCGTCGCCGTCGAGGAGTCCGTCGGCGGGTGTGTTTGCGTCCGCCCCGACGCCGGCCCATACTTCGCCTTCCACACCTCCAGCAACAGCGTCACATAGAAGATCACCTCGACTGACGTGACCACCTTGTTGTCAGGCAGGTCGAGCACCTCCCAGCCCTTGCTCTCCGGCGACACACCCAGGTGAAGCCCCCAACGAGCTTTTGGCGCCAGCTTCCCACAGCGCTGCTGCTCGGGAATCATGAACTGCACCATGCAGCCCCACACCCGCGCCAGCGTGAGGTCGGGCTTCTTCACGGTCAGCAGCTGGTACGGAGTCGTCCCCGGCGGCGTCGTCGACCGCTCCAAGCAGTTGCGCACCCATACAGCCTGTCGAAGAGCGAGGTGCCACCAGTGGTGCTGCACGCCCATGTGCAGCAGCATCGTCCGCACGGACTCTACGACCGTGCGCATCTCCCGTTTAGCCATGCCGTTCTGCTGCGGAGTGTAGGGTGTCAAACTATAATTCTATAGTTTGTGTAGTTCTAGTCTAGGTGTTCTCCCTTGTGTTATTTTGTACTTGCACTAGGGTTAGGTTTTGCATATATCTTCTTTGTACTTTCTGTTTTTAGTTAATTTTACATTGTGACATAGGGGCACGTGAGGTCGTGGACGATGCCCTTCCCGTCGACGAAGTTGGTGAAATCCTTTCCGAGGAACTCCCCTCCCCGGTCGGAGCGAAGCGACAGCACCGACTTCTTCGTCTGCCGTTCCACCAGCACCAGCCACTTCTGGAACTCCCGCAGCGCGTCGCTCTTCTTAGCGACCGGCATTGCCCACACGAACCGAGTATGGCGATCCTTCAGCAGCAGGAAGTACAAGCTGCCATCCTTGGCATCCACCCGAAATGGCCCGCACAAGTCAATGTGCACGACAGCCAATGCCTCCTCAGCGTCCGAGCCCTTGTACGGGAAGGTGTGCCGCGCTAGCTTTCCTCCGACGCACGAGACACACGGCGGGCCTGCTCCGGTCGACGGCGTGATGTCGAGCCCAGTAGCAACGCCATGCTTCGCCGAGCTCTTGATCGTGTCGACGCCGACGTGCGCGAGCCTCGCATGCAGCAGGTCAGGGGTCGACTTGGTCGCCGAGACGATCGCCCGCAGAGCCACCACCTCGGTCGACGGGGACGGCGTCGAGCAGGGGCGAAGGTCGGTGCAGAGGACTCGTCCGGTGTAGCGTGCTCGACCGAGCACCTCCCCGGTCGCGGCGACGAGCAGCATCTCGTCGCCGTCGCCCTGCAGCTGCACTCCGCTCTCCTTCAGCTGGCCAGCAGACAGCAGATTCGCCTGTACGCCCGGAACGTAGAGCACGTCGGGGATGAGGACCTGCTTCCCGGCCTCCCCTTGTAGAGCGACGGTTCCGCGGCCCTCGACAGGCTGCAGCGCCCCGTTCAATCCACGCACGTGCTTCACGCCGTCGCTCGGCGCCATGTCGACGAAGACCGCCTTCGTCCCCATCAGGTGGTGGGAGCACCCGCTATCGAGCAGCACCGCCATCGGGTTGGCCTGCACAGCGGCCGCCACCGCCTGGAAGTCCTCGCCAGCCTCCAGCGCCAGCGAGACCGTCGGCTCCACCACGCCGACCATCAAGCACGACGCCTCCCCGTCGCCTCGGCCCTTGCCGCTGGAGCTGTCGACGTCCTTCGTCGACGACGTCTTCTTCGACGTCTGCTTCTCCTTGCGCGGCTTTGCATCTCGACGGGGGCGACGGCTGGTTGACCGGCCACGGCCTCCCTTGGTGTCGTCCTCGTCGCTATCGTCGCGGTCGGGGCACTTGTAGGAAAGGTGGTCGGGGTCGTGGCAGATCCAGCACTCCCGCTGTCGACCATCACCTCTACGGCCCTTGTCCCGCGTCGACCTCTTCTCGTCGACGTCCTTCGTCGACTGCCCACCTCCGCTACCACCTCCGCCCGGCTTCCCGCGCTGCCCTTGCTGCTGATGCAGCTTCGTCGGTGCAGCGTAGTTTGCCTGCGGAAGGAGCTCCGTGGGCTGTTCGGCCTCCTGCATCGCCTCGTCTTGAAGGATGTAGCTGGTGATGGAGTCCTCGTCGAGGGACTCACGCGTGCCGGGCACCATCATCATCCTCTTCATGAGGTTGTAGTCGCGCGGCATGCCCTTAACGATGTGGGTGATATAGGACGCCGTCGAGTGTTCGGCGCCCGCCATCCGCATCTCAGCCAGGATCCGCCGAGCACGGTTGCAGTAGTCCGTAGCCGACTCCTGCTCGCCCATACGAATGTGTGTCATCTTCTCCTCCGGCTGTCCGATGTACAGGTCGTCCCTGACCTGGTACGTCGACAGGATGAAGTGCCATGCCTGGTGACCAGCATCTAGTCGCTCTCGACAGCTCCTGAGCGCCGGCTTCACCACCGGCGAGCAGCACCTCGAGATGACCATGAAGGTGAGCAAGTGGGCCGCACGAAACTCCCCGCGTAGCTCGACATCGTCCACGGGCGGAGTTGGCACGGTGCCGTCGGCGAAGCCCTTCAACGCGCCGACCTCCAGCTGAGGTTCGATCGACTCCCTCCAGGTGATGAGGTCCCGTCGACCTTGAAGAGGTGAGACGGTGATCCGGTCCAGCGAGAACTTGAAGTAGCCATACGCCGGTGCAATCCCGCCCGCCGTCACATGCGTCGTCGCCGAGAGCCCTCCACCGCTTCGTAGAGGAGAGCGACGTCGAACATCGACGTCGGCACGAGAGCTGCCTGCAGCCGCCGTCGACCGCTGCACTCGCGCCTGGATTCCGTCGACACCACCGTCGACCTTGATCACCCCTCTCTGCTTCGTGCCATCAATGCCGCTGACGCGTGCACCACCGTCGACCTCAACGTCGACGCCACCCTCGTTGCGCACCGGTCGAGGAGATGCAGGACGGGAAGGGTGTTCCGTCGCCCACTGCGACCGGATGCCCAACTCGGCGATCACCAAGGGGATCGTCCCGTTCTCGCCATCCGCGTGGCGTTTCCTCGCGTCAGCGAAGCGAGCCTCCAAGGTGTCCGCTACGCCCGCATCAACTACGGGGTCGACCATGGTGACTAACGGTGCTGCCGGCCTACGAACGACTTAGTAGGTGCAAAAGTCGGCTCCTATCTGAAGGTAATCTGCGGGGCCGTCCACGCTCACCGCACCATGCGGAGAGTCACTCTACAACGGTAGTGAGCTAGACTATGGGGGTTGGCACGAACTATCAAGAGTGATCGTAGCTTTGCTTGCGTTCCTTAGCACTTGCACATTCACGTGAGAAGTTGGCAAGAGTTTCACTAGCAAAGTTGGAATTACAGAATGATTGAAGAAGCAATGACAACAATGACTACATCAGGCACCTAGCAACCCTGCAGCTAGCCTGGTCGACCGCCAGCACAGCTTGGTCGACCGCCTGCCAGCATTGCGTAGAGGAGCCGCGCCAGCACTGCAGAAGGGCGACCTGCCAACACTGCAGGTCGACGGCGTGCCAACGCTGCAGCAAAGCGGCTGTCCAGCGTTGCCCCGTAGAAGACAGCAGTGCGAACACTCGCAGGTGCGCGCAGACGATTGGCCGGACTTGCACCGTTGTGCATCCGTCGGCTGTTGTCTGCGCCTGACGAGCCACATCGACTTCGGGATACCAGCCCGAAGTCGCCTTCGCCATCGCGACCTCGACGACGTTCGCGTGCCTCCGCAGAACTCGTCGAGCAGGTTACCCGGTCGACCTGGTCGACCACCAAGTGCTCCGATCGACCACCAGTGCCTTTGGTCGACCACTGGGTCCCTCTGGTCGACCACCAGGTGCCTCTGGTCGACCACAGCTCCTGTCAAGCTACCCCCTGGTCGACGGACCCCTTCCGTCGACCAGAACTGTCAGTTGTTGTCGCCCAGCTCCCCTCGTCGACCACTGCTCACTTGTCAGGTCGACGGACTCCTCCGTCGACCTCCCTGTCGAACTGCAGGTCGACGGACTGCTCCGTCGACCTCCCGGTCGAACTGCCCCTCCTGGTCGACGGCCCACCCGTCGCCCAGACCAGTCAGTTGCAGCTGTCGAGCTCCCTGGTCGACAGCAACACCACAGCGGTCCCCTGCAGCTCGACCAAGCCTGTCGAGCAGCTCTCCCACTGTGAACGGTCGGCTGCCACTCCCGTACATCCGACCAAGTCGTCGGCGTTGCCCAAGCAAGGGCGGGGCCAACACTCCATTCCCATTAACAATCCATACATAAAAAACATGTCGGTGTTAAAATCGTAAGTAAATCAACTTGTTAATTATGGATAGGATCGGGCGATAAGTACAGTTGGGTCTGGACTGATGAGCAGGTAAGTACAGGCGATGCTCGCTCCTTTCTTGTAAAAGGTAGAATGAAGAAATTAGGCACCAACGCATGCCAATGCTCTCCAATCCCATCACCCGCGCGTACCAGCTCTCGCGACATCTCGACGACATGTTGCGGCCCTCGCCCAATCACACCAAGTTCACCAGGAGAATTAACAACACACTCATCACATTCTCACTCTGCACACCTCTTCAGTTCGAAAATAATTGAGCAAAAACCATTGTTTCATCCTAAGATCGCCTTCCTGGGCTGTCCCAACTTCGAAGTGGGGACACCAAAAAGTGCAACTGTCAGGTGCAAGCCATTGGGCATTGTGATGAGGTGGAGGGGGAACGAATCTGGACGTCGCATTATTCAGACGCTACCAACGTGCGAAGACGTCGCATTTGGGCTACCTTAAACCCATCGTCGTACAGTACGAATCTGACCGTCGATTTTGTGCTACCCTAAACCCAGAGTCGTATAGGCAGTTTTGATTGGAAGGAGGTTTCGCAATTTCCAAATGTTCGCACACACAAGGGTCGCTCCAGTATGTGAAAGCAACGTGATAGAAACGTGAAGGCTGCCATGCTAGAAGGCTGTCCTGTCCCAACTTCGCAAGAAGTGCATCTAAATGTGCCTATAGGTCGCATTAATTGTCAGCGATTGGTTGTGCAGGTTCCATCCTGTCACCGGATGGTTTTTCGCGAGATTTTGTCCGCACTCGAGTCGCGAGACGAGTTCGAGCATGGGCGTGTCATAGGCGCCCTATCCTGGTGCAGTGCACCGGGTTTGCGTCACATGTACCGTGTAGCTATCCGACTCCTTAATTGCATTACACGCCACACGCCCTCGTTTCTTGCCTCAGGTTCTTCTCAAATCAATGCCTACACTGTGTATAAGCGTATGCTCGTGTATGAGGTTTCACTTATTATGTCTACGTGTAATAGTCTGAATGATTGGTTTCTCAATATCGGTGTAGCCATATTTTGTCATTCTGCTCAAATCGTGCACGACTGCTGTGTACTTTTCACTCTGGTTATGGAAAATGCCCCCCCCCCCCCCGAATCTTGCGTTATGTGTCCGACAAGCTACTTTTATGGCGACATAGATGTATCGCAAATAATTTTCGCGAGTGCGTGAGTTTTGCAACTTATCCGAACTTTCAATTGCTTACTTTATAAACGTAGAAGTTTTTTTTCCCGCGGATTTCGATTTAGATCATTCAGGTCTTGTATTTCAATGCTCTTAAAATTGAAGGCAAGCCCCTGCCCAACTTCGACATTTGAAGTGTTTAGTGGGCCTCCGATCTGCAACATATTCAGTGGTATGATTACCTCGAGGACGATTCTTGTTGGGAAATGATCAAATAGGGGCCGAACAGTGCCAGAGAGATGACCAAAGTAGGGCCGGTAAATCTCGACCGTAAGATTTATCCCGGAGCTGCCCAAACGACTTGACGAACAAGCCGAGCCGCAAGTGAAAGATAATTACTTTCAGAACCACATTCATTGTTCGTTCTTATCTGTTGAGGATGCTGACCGCCATCTACTACAACAAGCGCGTCGCATTATTCTGGAAGTAAACTTCGGCATAATAAATTGTGAGTACAGAATCTATTATATTCTATGTGATAAATATCGCCCACCTGATCGGAAACGCGCAGGAAAAGAAATATAACCCATTCGGAAACATATGCGACTCGGGAGGCAACAACCCTAAACGCAAGGAAGTTCCCGTTTTTAGGGTTGATCCATCCCTAAAATGCATACATGTTCACTAGGTGGTTTTAGTTTTTTGGTTGCCCTTAGAATTCCCGGTAGAGTCGGCTCGCTAAATGACACGCGAGCGAAAATACGAGCCGGTACAAGGAACTAGTAACAGAAATACTTGCAAGAAACGATGACCCTCTGGTTAATCCCTCCTTGCGCAGCGGTTTGGTTAGTTCCGAGCCTCTCGGCCCCTGGTTGATCACCCCTCTGGCACTGTTCGGCCCCAGTATGATCTTTTCCCATTCTTGTTGTGGGGGCCGCCTGGCTTTGGGCTAGATGAGTGCACAGGTTGTCTCACATTTCCACCTGATTGGAAGATTTGAAACCCGATGCAATGAGTGTGTGGCAAGATATGCGATTTTAGTGCCCAAGGCAAGTTTTGTAACTCAGTTATTGGGTTTTAGGGGCAAATGACCTTGATTTGTCCGTCGATGGGAATTTCCCGCGTTTTGTCCCTTGAATCATCCCACGGGGGCACTCGCAAAGTTCGGCGGAGGTTCGGGGTGCACACCAAACCTGAAATTTGGCTGGGTGAGCGGTTGTGGTTGTTTCGGATGTTCGGCAGATCCCAGCACAATTGGTTGCCAAATCGAGTCCCATCAACTGTGAGACCGAGTTTGATCTGCAGAAGAAAGTACAATACACTTGTAGCTTGTTACACATACAGTAACCTGGACACCACCCGCAGTGTCAATCCCAAGCTTCACCGATCGATGCGGTTGTCCGCGTTATAAGATTCGGTCCTCGCTAGTGACACCAAAACAGGGTCGTCGTCACACCCGCAAACCACGAAGTTCAGCATTCCCCCTCTGCTCGCTCATGCCATTGCGCCACCGCCACCCCCCCGGATGACTCCATTGCGTCAACCCCGCACGTGGCGGCGGCGGCAGGGACTTTCTCCCGCCACTCTGTCAGTCGTCGCACTCGTAGCAGCCACGTGGCTTTTTCTCGTCGCGACTCGATCTGCTTCTGTAAGGCTCGGCCATAGTAGCGACTCGCGCGCATTCGAGGGCCGCTACTTTATCACCCCGCTGGCTATCATCAGTCTTAGATCAGCATCACACATTCCAGAACGCGGATTCTCATGCGACTGTAGCCAAGACCTGAAAACCAGGTGGGAGGCAAACTGGGCCCAGTTTGCCTCCCGCACCTGCTCGGTTTCTAGCGACCCGAACCTCTAGCTGGGGGTCTTCCAAACCTCAGATTTTCGTCACGGAGTGCAATTCCGGTTTTTGCCCTGATAAGTTGTGCGGTGCAGATTCTCACAACACCAAGAGCATTAGCTTTCCCGAGAAAGGATTCTAACCTCTTCGCCCTCCCTTTTCCTCCCTCTCTCCCTCGGCTCTCCCCGGCGACATTCCGCACCGCATTGTACCGATCCGTCCGACGTGCCCCCCCCAGGGCGAGTACCGACCGCCGTCGTTGAATTGGGACTTCTCCCGCGCGTCGTCCACCGACTCCGCCCTCTGCGGCTCCTGGCCCGCCGACTACGCCGCGCGCCACAGCGCCATCCGCCAGGCCAGCGCAGCCGCGCACGCGGAGGTCGTCAAGCGGAGCAGGGGGAGCGGAGTCTTCGCGTGGTTCACGCGCCCGCTCCCCCCGCGCCCGTACGATCCCGCCGTTCGCTTCCTAACGTTCGAATGGCTGGACGGGTGTGGCGGGTACGGCGACGCGCTCAACGGGCTGCTGCTCGCGTTCGTCACGGCCGTGCTGGACGGCCGCGCGCTCATCGTCCGCCACGACTGCCTGACGGCCGCGTTCCTGCCGGCCATGATCGACTGGCGGCTGTCGGACGACGTGCCTCTAGAGCCCGCGAGGGTCGTGACGGCGCCCGGCTACAACTGGGACGGCGTCGTGAGCGCCGCGCGCCCAGAAGCCCCGGTGGAGGCGGGGGAAGTGGTACGGCTGGACATGCGGAACTCGCGCATCGAGCTGGAGACGTACTTCAAGGCGCTCGAGAACGCCACCAACATCCGACTGTCGGCGAACCTGGGCGCGCTCACGCACCTGGCCACCAAGGCCAAGGGCGAGTGGGCGGAGCGGTTCAGAGGCCTGGGCATCCGCCTGCCTTACGCCGTGGGTTGCTTCCTCCGGTTCCTCCTGCGGTGAGCCGTGCGTGCGCGCAGGGGATTGTGATTGGTGGGCATGTGGGCGGATGGGGGAATGTGGGCGGGTGGGGGAATGTGGAGGGCGGATGGGGGAATGTGGAGGGAGGATGGGGGAATGTGGGCGGATGGGGGAATGTGGGCGGATGGGGGAATGTGGGTGGATGGGGGAATGTGGGCGGATGGGGGAATGAGGGTGGATGGGGGAATGAGGGTGGAGGGGGAATGAGGGTGGATGGGGGAATGAGGGTGGATGGGGGAATGTGGGTGGATGGGGGAATGAGGGTGGATGAGAGAATGAGGGTGGAGGGGGAATGAGGGTGGATGGGGGAATGAGGGTGGATGGGGGAATGAGGGTGGATGGGGGAATGTGGGTGGATGGGGGAATGAGGGTGGATGGGGGAATGTGGGCGGGTGGGGGAATGTGGAGGGCGGATGGGGGAATGTGGAGGGCGGATGGGGGAATGTGGAGGGAGGATGGGGGAATGTGGGCGGATGGGGGAATGTGGGCGGATGGGGGAATGTGGGTGGATGGGGGAATGTGGGTGGATGGGGGAATGTGGGCGGATGGGGGAATGAGGGTGGATGGGGGAATGAGGGTGGAGGGGGAATGAGGGTGGATGGGGGAATGAGGGTGGATGGGGGAATGTGGGTGGATGGGGGAATGAGGGTGGATGAGGGAATGAGGGTGGATGGGGGAATGAGGGTGGATGGGGGAATGAGGGTGGATGGGGGAATGTGGGTGGATGGGGGAATGTGGGTGGATGGGGGAATGAGGGTGGATGGGGGAATGTGGGCGGGTGGGGGAATGTGGAGGGCGGATGGGGGAATGTGGAGGGCGGATGGGGGAATGTGGGCGGATGGGGGAATGTGGGTGGATGGGGGAATGTGGGTGGATGGGGGAATGTGGGTGGATGGGGGAATGTGGGTGGATGGGGGAATGAGGGTGGATGGGGGAATGTGGGTGGATGGGGGAATGAGGGTGGATGGGGGAATGTGGGTGGATGGGGGAATGTGGAGGGCGGATGGGGGAATGTGGGCGGATGGGGGAATGTGGGTGGATGGGGGAATGTGGGTGGATGGGGGAATGTGGGTGGATGGGGGAATGTGGGTGGATGGGGGAATGTGGGTGGATGGGGGAATGTGGGCGGGTGGGGGAATGTGGAGGGCGGATGGGGGAATGTGGGCGGATGGGGGAATGTGGAGGGCGGATGGGGGAATGTGGGTGGATGGGGGAATGAGGGTGGATGGGGGAATGTGGGCGGGTGGGGGAATGTGGAGGGCGGATGGGGGAATGTGGGCGGATGGGGGAATGTGGAGGGCGGATGGGGGAATGTGGGTGGATGGGGGAATGAGGGTGGATGGGGGAATGTGGGCGGGTGGGGGAATGTGGAGGGCGGATGGGGGAATGTGGGCGGATGGGGGAATGTGGAGGGCGGATGGGGGAATGTGGGCGGATGGGGGAATGTGGAGGGCGGATGGGGGAATGTGGAGGGCGGATGGGGGAATGTGGGTGGATGGGGGAATGTGGGTGGATGGGGGAATGTGGGTGGATGGGGGTATGTGGGTGGATGGGGGAATGTGGGTGGATGGGGGAATGAGGGTGGATGGGGGAATGAGGGTGGATGGGGGAATGTGGGTGGATGGGGGAATTTGGGCGGATGGGGGAATGTGGAGGGCGGATGGGGGAATGTGGAGAGCGGATGGGGGAATGTGGGCGGATGGGGGAATGTGGGTGGATGGGGGAATGAGGGTGGATGGGGGAATGAGGGTGGATGGGGGAATGTGGGTGGATGGGGGAATGTGGGTGGATGGGGGAATGTGGGTGGATGGGGGAATGTGGGTGGATGGGGGAATGTGGGTGGATGGGGGAATGAGGGTGGATGGGGGAATGAGGGTGGATGGGGGAATGTGGGTGGATGGGGGAATGTGGGCGGGTGGGGGAATGAGGGTGGAGGGGGAATGAGGGTGGATGGGAGAATGAGGGTGGATGGGGGAATGAGGGTGGATGGGGGAATGTGGGTGGATGGGGGAATGTGGGTGGATGGGGGAATGAGGGTGGATGGGGGAATGAGGGTGGATGGGGGAATGTGGGCGGATGGGGGAATGTGGGTGGATGGGGGAATGTGGGTGGATGGGGGAATGTGGGTGGATGGGGGAATGAGGGTGGATGAGAGAATGAGGGTGGAGGGGGAATGAGGGTGGATGGGGGAATGAGGGTGGATGAGGGAATGAGGGTGGAGGGGGAATGAGGGTGGATGGGGGAATGAGGGTGGATGGGGGAATGAGGGTGGATGGGGGAATGTGGGCGGATGGGGGAATGTGGGTGGATGGGGGAATGTGGGTGGATGGGGGAATGTGGGTGGATGGGGGAATGAGGGTGGATGAGAGAATGAGGGTGGAGGGGGAATGAGGGTGGATGGGGGAATGAGGGTGGATGGGGGAATGTGGGTGGATGGGGGAATGAGGGTGGATGAGAGAATGAGGGTGGAGGGGGAATGAGGGTGGATGGGGGAATGAGGGTGGATGGGGGAATGAGGGTGGATGGGGGAATGTGGGTGGATGGGGGAATGAGGGTGGATGGGGGAATGTGGGCGGGTGGGGGAATGTGGAGGGCGGATGGGGGAATGTGGAGGGCGGATGGGGGAATGTGGAGGGAGGATGGGGGAATGTGGGCGGATGGGGGAATGTGGGCGGATGGGGGAATGTGGGTGGATGGGGGAATGTGGGTGGATGGGGGAATGTGGGCGGATGGGGGAATGAGGGTGGATGGGGGAATGAGGGTGGAGGGGGAATGAGGGTGGATGGGGGAATGAGGGTGGATGGGGGAATGTGGGTGGATGGGGGAATGAGGGTGGATGAGGGAATGAGGGTGGATGGGGGAATGAGGGTGGATGGGGGAATGAGGGTGGATGGGGGAATGTGGGTGGATGGGGGAATGTGGGTGGATGGGGGAATGAGGGTGGATGGGGGAATGTGGGCGGGTGGGGGAATGTGGAGGGCGGATGGGGGAATGTGGAGGGCGGATGGGGGAATGTGGGCGGATGGGGGAATGTGGGTGGATGGGGGAATGTGGGTGGATGGGGGAATGTGGGTGGATGGGGGAATGTGGGTGGATGGGGGAATGAGGGTGGATGGGGGAATGTGGGTGGATGGGGGAATGAGGGTGGATGGGGGAATGTGGGTGGATGGGGGAATGTGGAGGGCGGATGGGGGAATGTGGGCGGATGGGGGAATGTGGGTGGATGGGGGAATGTGGGTGGATGGGGGAATGTGGGTGGATGGGGGAATGTGGGTGGATGGGGGAATGTGGGTGGATGGGGGAATGTGGGCGGGTGGGGGAATGTGGAGGGCGGATGGGGGAATGTGGGCGGATGGGGGAATGTGGAGGGCGGATGGGGGAATGTGGGTGGATGGGGGAATGAGGGTGGATGGGGGAATGTGGGCGGGTGGGGGAATGTGGAGGGCGGATGGGGGAATGTGGGCGGATGGGGGAATGTGGAGGGCGGATGGGGGAATGTGGGTGGATGGGGGAATGAGGGTGGATGGGGGAATGTGGGCGGGTGGGGGAATGTGGAGGGCGGATGGGGGAATGTGGGCGGATGGGGGAATGTGGAGGGCGGATGGGGGAATGTGGGCGGATGGGGGAATGTGGAGGGCGGATGGGGGAATGTGGAGGGCGGATGGGGGAATGTGGGTGGATGGGGGAATGTGGGTGGATGGGGGAATGTGGGTGGATGGGGGTATGTGGGTGGATGGGGGAATGTGGGTGGATGGGGGAATGAGGGTGGATGGGGGAATGAGGGTGGATGGGGGAATGTGGGTGGATGGGGGAATTTGGGCGGATGGGGGAATGTGGAGGGCGGATGGGGGAATGTGGAGAGCGGATGGGGGAATGTGGGCGGATGGGGGAATGTGGGTGGATGGGGGAATGAGGGTGGATGGGGGAATGAGGGTGGATGGGGAATGTGGGTGGATGGGGGAATGTGGGTGGATGGGGGAATGTGGGTGGATGGGGGAATGTGGGTGGATGGGGGAATGTGGGTGGATGGGGGAATGAGGGTGGATGGGGGAATGAGGGTGGATGGGGGAATGTGGGTGGATGGGGGAATGTGGGCGGGTGGGGGAATGAGGGTGGAGGGGGAATGAGGGTGGATGGGAGAATGAGGGTGGATGGGGGAATGAGGGTGGATGGGGGAATGTGGGTGGATGGGGGAATGTGGGTGGATGGGGGAATGAGGGTGGATGGGGGAATGAGGGTGGATGGGGGAATGTGGGCGGATGGGGGAATGTGGGTGGATGGGGGAATGTGGGTGGATGGGGGAATGTGGGTGGATGGGGGAATGAGGGTGGATGAGAGAATGAGGGTGGAGGGGGAATGAGGGTGGATGGGGGAATGAGGGTGGATGAGGGAATGAGGGTGGAGGGGGAATGAGGGTGGATGGGGGAATGAGGGTGGATGGGGGAATGAGGGTGGATGGGGGAATGTGGGCGGATGGGGGAATGTGGGTGGATGGGGGAATGTGGGTGGATGGGGGAATGTGGGTGGATGGGGGAATGAGGGTGGATGAGAGAATGAGGGTGGAGGGGGAATGAGGGTGGATGGGGGAATGAGGGTGAATGGGGGAATGAGGGTGGATGGGGGAATGTGGGCGGGTGGGGGAATGAGGGTGGATGGGGGAATGTGGGCGGGTGGGGGAATGTGGAGGGCGGATGGGGGAATGTGGAGGGCGGATGGGGGAATGTGGAGGGAGGATGGGGGAATGTGGGCGGATGGGGGAATGTGGGCGGATGGGGGAATGTGGGTGGATGGGGGAATGTGGGTGGATGGGGGAATGTGGGCGGATGGGGGAATGAGGGTGGATGGGGGAATGAGGGTGGAGGGGGAATGAGGGTGGATGGGGGAATGAGGGTGGATGGGGGAATGTGGGTGGATGGGGGAATGAGGGTGGATGAGGGAATGAGGGTGGATGGGGGAATGAGGGTGGATGGGGGAATGTGGGTGGATGGGGGAATGTGGGTGGATGGGGGAATGAGGGTGGATGGGGGAATGTGGGCGGGTGGGGGAATGTGGAGGGCGGATGGGGGAATGTGGGCGGATGGGGGAATGTGGAGGGCGGATGGGGGAATGTGGGCGGATGGGGGAATGTGGAGGGCGGATGGGGGAATGTGGAGGGCGGATGGGGGAATGTGGGCGGATGGGGGAATGTGGGTGGATGGGGGAATGTGGGTGGATGGGGGTATGTGGGTGGATGGGGGAATGTGGGTGGATGGGGGAATGAGGGTGGATGGGGGAATGAGGGTGGATGGGGGAATGTGGGTGGATGGGGGAATGTGGGCGGATGGGGGAATGTGGAGGGCGGATGGGGGAATGTGGAGAGCGGATGGGGGAATGTGGGCGGATGGGGGAATGTGGGTGGATGGGGGAATGAGGGTGGATGGGGGAATGAGGGTGGATGGGGGAATGTGGGTGGATGGGGAATGTGGGTGGATGGGGGAATGTGGGTGGATGGGGGAATGTGGGTGGATGGGGGAATGTGGGTGGATGGGGGAATGAGGGTGGATGGGGGAATGAGGGTGGATGGGGGAATGTGGGTGGATGGGGGAATGTGGGCGGGTGGGGGAATGAGGGTGGAGGGGGAATGAGGGTGGATGGGAGAATGAGGGTGGATGGGGGAATGAGGGTGGATGGGGGAATGTGGGTGGATGGGGGAATGTGGGTGGATGGGGGAATGAGGGTGGATGGGGGAATGAGGGTGGATGAGGGAATGAGGGTGGAGGGGGAGTGAGGGTGGATGGGGGAATGAGGGTGGATGGGGGAATGAGGGTGGATGGGGGAATGTGGGTGGATGGGGGAATGTGGGTGGATGGGGGAATGTGGGTGGATGGGGGAATGAGGGTGGATGGGAGAATGAGGGTGGATGGGGGAATGAGGGTGGATGGGGGAATGTGGGTGGATGGGGGAATGTGGGTGGATGGGGGAATGAGGGTGGATGGGGGAACGAGGGTGGATGAGGGAATGAGGGTGGAGGGGGAATGAGGGTGGATGGGGGAATGAGGGTGGATGGGGGAATGAGGGTGGATGGGGGAATGTGGGCGGGTGGGGGAATGTGGAGGGCGGATGGGGGAATGTGGAGGGTGGATGGGGGAATGTGGGCGGATGGGGGAATGTGGAGGGCGGATGGGGGAATGTGGGTGGATGGGGGAATGTGGAGGGCGGATGGGGGAATGTGGAGGGCGGATGGGGGAATGTGGGCGGATGGGGGAATGTGGGTGGATGGGGGAATGAGGGTGGATGGGGGAATGTGGGTGGATGGGGGAATGTGGGTGGATGGGGGTATGTGGGTGGATGGGGGAATGTGGGTGGATGGGGGAATGAGGGTGGATGGGGGAATGTGGGCGGGTGGGGGAATGTGGAGGGCGGATGGGGGAATGTGGGCGGATGGGGGAATGTGGAGGGCGGATGGGGGAATGTGGGCGGATGGGGGAATGTGGAGGGCGGATGGGGGAATGTGGGCGGATGGGGGAATGTGGAGGGCGGATGGGGGAATGTGGAGAGCGGATGGGGGAATGTGGGCGGATGGGGGAATGTGGGTGGATGGGGGAATGAGGGTGGATGGGGGAATGAGGGTGGATGGGGGAATGTGGGCGGGTGGGGGAATGTGGAGGGCGGATGGGGGAATGTGGAGGGTGGATGGGGGAATGTGGGCGGATGGGGGAATGTGGAGGGCGGATGGGGGAATGTGGGCGGATGGGGGAATGTGGAGGGCGGATGGGGGAATGTGGAGGGCGGATGGGGGAATGTGGGCGGATGGGGGAATGTGGGTGGATGGGGGAATGAGGGTGGATGGGGGAATGTGGGTGGATGGGGGAATGTGGGTGGATGGGGGTATGTGGGTGGATGGGGGAATGTGGGTGGATGGGGGAATGAGGGTGGATGGGGGAATGTGGGCGGGTGGGGGAATGTGGAGGGCGGATGGGGGAATGTGGGCGGATGGGGGAATGTGGAGGGCGGATGGGGGAATGTGGGCGGATGGGGGAATGTGGAGGGCGGATGGAGGAATGTGGAGGGCGGATGGGGGAATGTGGGCGGATGGGGGAATGTGGAGGGCGGATGGGGGAATGTGGAGAGCGGATGGGGGAATGTGGGCGGATGGGGGAATGTGGGTGGATGGGGGAATGTGGGTGGATGGGGGAATGAGGGTGGATGGGGGAATGAGGGTGGATGGGGGAATGTGGGTGGATGGGGGAATGTGGGTGGATGGGGGAATGTGGGTGGATGGGGGAATGAGGGTGGATGGGGGAATGTGGGTGGATGGGGGAATGTGGGTGGATGGGGGAATGAGGGTGGATGGGGGAATGAGGGTGGATGGGGGAATGTGGGTGGATGGGGGAATGTGGGCGGGTGGGGGAATGAGGGTGGAGGGGGAATGAGGGTGGATGGGAGAATGAGGGTGGATGGGGGAATGAGGGTGGATGGGGAATGTGGGTGGATGGGGGAATGTGGGTGGATGGGGGAATGAGGGTGGATGGGGGAATGTGGGTGGATGGGGGAATGTGGGTGGATGGGGGAATGAGGGTGGATGAGGGAATGAGGGTGGAGGGGGAATGAGGGTGGATGGGGGAATGAGGGTGGATGGGGGAATGAGGGTGGATGGGGGAATGTGGGCGGATGGGGGAATGTGGGTGGATGGGGGAATGTGGGTGGATGGGGGAATGTGGGTGGATGGGGGAATGAGGGTGGATGAGAGAATGAGGGTGGAGGGGGAATGAGGGTGGATGGGGGAATGAGGGTGGATGGGGGAATGAGGGTGGATGGGGGAATGTGGGCGGGTGGGGGAATGAGGGTGGATGGGGGAATGTGGGCGGGTGGGGGAATGTGGAGGGCGGATGGGGGAATGTGGAGGGCGGATGGGGGAATGTGGAGGGAGGATGGGGGAATGTGGGCGGATGGGGGAATGTGGGCGGATGGGGGAATGTGGGTGGATGGGGGAATGTGGGTGGATGGGGGAATGTGGGCGGATGGGGGAATGAGGGTGGATGGGGGAATGAGGGTGGAGGGGGAATGAGGGTGGATGGGGGAATGAGGGTGGATGGGGGAATGTGGGTGGATGGGGGAATGAGGGTGGATGAGGGAATGAGGGTGGATGGGGGAATGAGGGTGGATGGGGGAATGTGGGTGGATGGAGGAATGTGGGTGGATGGGGGAATGAGGGTGGATGGGGGAATGTGGGCGGGTGGGGGAATGTGGAGGGCGGATGGGGGAATGTGGAGGGCGGATGGGGGAATGTGGGCGGATGGGGGAATGTGGGTGGATGGGGGAATGTGGGTGGATGGGGGAATGTGGGTGGATGGGGGAATGTGGGTGGATGGGGGAATGAGGGTGGATGGGGGAATGTGGGTGGATGGGGGAATGAGGGTGGATGGGGGAATGTGGGTGGATGGGGGAATGTGGAGGGCGGATGGGGGAATGTGGGCGGATGGGGGAATGTGGGTGGATGGGGGAATGTGGGTGGATGGGGGAATGTGGGTGGATGGGGGAATGTGGGTGGATGGGGGAATGTGGGTGGATGGGGGTATGTGGGTGGATGGGGGAATGTGGGTGGATGGGGGAATGAGGGTGGATGGGGGAATGTGGGCGGGTGGGGGAATGTGGAGGGCGGATGGGGGAATGTGGGCGGATGGGGGAATGTGGAGGGCGGATGGGGGAATGTGGGCGGATGGGGGAATGTGGAGGGCGGATGGGGGAATGTGGAGGGCGGATGGGGGAATGTGGGCGGATGGGGGAATGTGGGTGGATGGGGGAATGTGGGTGGATGGGGGTATGTGGGTGGATGGGGGAATGTGGGTGGATGGGGGAATGAGGGTGGATGGGGGAATGAGGGTGGATGGGGGAATGTGGGTGGATGGGGGAATGTGGGCGGATGGGGGAATGTGGAGGGCGGATGGGGGAATGTGGAGAGCGGATGGGGGAATGTGGGCGGATGGGGGAATGTGGGTAGATGGGGGAATGAGGGTGGATGGGGGAATGAGGGTGGATGGGGGAATGTGGGTGGATGGGGGAATGTGGGTGGATGGGGGAATGTGGGTGGATGGGGGAATGTGGGTGGATGGGGGAATGTGGGTGGATGGGGGAATGAGGGTGGATGGGGGAATGAGGGTGGATGGGGGAATGTGGGTGGATGGGGGAATGTGGGTGGATGGGGGAATGAGGGTGGATGGGAGAATGAGGGTGGATGGGGGAATGAGGGTGGATGGGGGAATGTGGGTGGATGGGGGAATGTGGGTGGATGGGGGAATGAGGGTGGATGGGGGAATGAGGGTGGATGGGGGAATGTGGGTGGATGGGGGAATGTGGGTGGATGGGGGAATGAGGGTGGATGGGGGAATGAGGGTGGATGAGGGAATGAGGGTGGAGGGGGAATGAGGGTGGATGGGGGAATGAGGGTGGATGGGGGAATGAGGGTGGATGGGGGAATGTGGGCGGGTGGGGGAATGTGGAGGGCGGATGGGGGAATGTGGAGGGTGGATGGGGGAATGTGGGCGGATGGGGGAATGTGGAGGGCGGATGGGGGAATGTGGGCGGATGGGGGAATGTGGAGGGCGGATGGGGGAATGTGGAGGGCGGATGGGGGAATGTGGGCGGATGGGGGAATGTGGGTGGATGGGGGAATGAGGGTGGATGGGGGAATGTGGGTGGATGGGGGAATGTGGGTGGATGGGGGTATGTGGGTGGATGGGGGAATGTGGGTGGATGGGGGAATGAGGGTGGATGGGGGAATGTGGGCGGGTGGGGGAATGTGGAGGGCGGATGGGGGAATGTGGGCGGATGGGGGAATGTGGAGGGCGGATGGGGGAATGTGGGCGGATGGGGGAATGTGGAGGGCGGATGGAGGAATGTGGAGGGCGGATGGGGGAATGTGGGCGGATGGGGGAATGTGGAGGGCGGATGGGGGAATGTGGAGAGCGGATGGGGGAATGTGGGCGGATGGGGGAATGTGGGTGGATGGGGGAATGAGGGTGGTTGGGGGAATGAGGGTGGATGGGGGAATGTGGGCGGGTGGGGGAATGTGGAGGGCGGATGGGGGAATGTGGAGGGTGGATGGGGGAATGTGGGCGGATGGGGGAATGTGGAGGGCGGATGGGGGAATGTGGGCGGATGGGGGAATGTGGAGGGCGGATGGGGGAATGTGGAGGGCGGATGGGGGAATGTGGGCGGATGGGGGAATGTGGGTGGATGGGGGAATGAGGGTGGATGGGGGAATGTGGGTGGATGGGGGAATGTGGGTGGATGGGGGTATGTGGGTGGATGGGGGAATGTGGGTGGATGGGGGAATGAGGGTGGATGGGGGAATGTGGGCGGGTGGGGGAATGTGGAGGGCGGATGGGGGAATGTGGGCGGATGGGGGAATGTGGAGGGCGGATGGGGGAATGTGGGCGGATGGGGGAATGTGGAGGGCGGATGGAGGAATGTGGAGGGCGGATGGGGGAATGTGGGCGGATGGGGGAATGTGGAGGGCGGATGGGGGAATGTGGAGAGCGGATGGGGGAATGTGGGCGGATGGGGGAATGTGGGTGGATGGGGGAATGTGGGTGGATGGGGGTATGTGGGTGGATGGGGGAATGTGGGTGGATGGGGGAATGAGGGTGGATGGGGGAATGAGGGTGGATGGGGGAATGTGGGTGGATGGGGGAATGTGGGTGGATGGGGGAATGTGGGTGGATGGGGGAATGAGGGTGGATGGGGGAATGTGGGTGGATGGGGGAATGTGGGTGGATGGGGGAATGTGGGTGGATGGGGGAATGTGGGTGGATGGGGGAATGTGGGTGGATGGGGGAATGTGGGTGGATGGGGGAATGTGGGTGGATGGGGGAATGAGGGTGGATGGGGGAATGAGGGTGGATGGGGGTGCATATGGGTGGAATTGCAGCAGTGTAACAGGGCAAGGACACCGTGTGTTGAAGCAGAACCCTTTGTGTCACAAAGAACGGCACAGTGTGCACGCACCTCTCCCCCTAACCAAGCCTCTCCGTGCCACCGTCCACGTGCTTGCCACCCCACCCCACCCCACGGTGCACGACACATGGGTGCAGGCCGCGTGACGAGGTGAGAGAGCTGTTCCACAACACCATGCAGCAGCTCAGAGGCAACAGCAGCACCACCGCCGCAATGCAGCAGCGAGTGGCGGCGGTGGGCATTCACATCCGCGTGCAGGACGAGGTGGTGTGGGCGGGTGACAGAGGCAAGCCCAAGGACCTGGAGCAGCAGCAGATCGATGCGCTGCTGGGGGAGGCCAAGCAGTGGCTCGACTGCGCTCAGGTGTGGGGAAGGGGAGGGTGAGAGCGGTATGGGTGGATGGGTGATGGGTGGATGACTGGATGGGTGCATGCATGTGTGTGTGGTTGCATGTATGTATGGGTCTATGGGTCATGAGTGGATGGGAGGGGATGCGATGGTGCCATTGGTTGAGGGTTGCTGTGGAAACGTGTGCACACATGGAGTTGTGATGGGCGTTGTGATGAGATGATGCTAATGGCCGTGTCAGCCCACGCGGTTCACGTAACTCACAGGCCCATTGCATCACCGCACTACCGAACTGCTCTCTTACCATCCACTGTGTATAACACCCGCTTCCTTACCCACTTTCTCACTCATGTCTACTCACCAGACAATTCTGCTTCTCCCATTGTGATGGATTCTCTTGTTTCCCCCGACTTCAACGCTTTCTCATATCTCCAGCGGGTGGAGGAGTTCTGGTTCCCGTCGTCCCTTGCGGTGCGCTGGATGCTCATCAGCAACTCCGCGCAGCTCAAGGCTGCCATCAAATCCAAATACCCTGGAAAGGTGTGCGTGCGTGCATGCGTGGGTGGTGAGTGAGTAACTTAGTGGGTGGGTGAGTGAGAACTGAGTGGGTGGGTGAGTGGGTAACTGAGAGGGTGAGTGAGTAACTGAGTTGGTGGGTTGGTGAGTGAGTAACTGAGTGGGTGGGTGAGTGAGTAACAGGGTGGGTGGGTGAGTGGGTAACTGAGTGGGTGGGTGAGTGAGTAACTGAGTGGGTGGGTGAGTGAGTAACTGGGTGGGTGGGTGAGTGAGTAACTGGGTGGGTGGGTGGGTGAGGCACTGACTGACTCAGGGACTGACTGTCACGCTGCCAGTACTGCTGGTGCAGGACAGAGGGGAGGATGTTTTTTGTTTTTTTTTTTTTTAGGGGAGGATGCTTCAGTTTACCTCTAGCTGTTTGACAGTAGCTTCTGAACCTGATGGCTAAGAGAGAAGCACGCAGTAGCTTCATGCAGGCACCGGACATTGATCACCAAACCAGCATTTGCAATTCACTCATGTAGACGCACAAAGCGGGTCTTGGCGTTTCCAGCCGTGAGTCGCCTCCCATCCCCCAGTTGCTCAATTCAAATGCTTCTAGGTCCCCTGTTGCCACACCAGCCCTTAGAGAAGAGATTGAAAAGTTCTCAGGAGAAACACTTCCAGAACTGTGTTAGATCTCTGAATCCCAGAAACGTTTCCTACCCAGGGGGACAAGCAACTGCTCTCTTCCTCACGGCTGGCGCTCGCATGGTTTACTTCGCATGGTCTAGTTTGCACTGACTAATCACAAGTCATGATGGATCGCCCCAGGAAATGGGGGAAGGGAGGGCGTAGATAAGGGTCTTGTATGAAGCCATGCTTTTGGAACAAAGTGCATCCTGCCTACATGGTGTCCCTGTTTGCGTGCAGGTCGTCACAACCGAGTTTGTCCCACGGCATTCCAACAGCCTCGCATCAGTGAAGCAGAAGGGCGTCTTTAACCTAAAGGGCAGCGAGCAAGACCAAGCAAGGATGTTCCAGGAGCTAGTCACAGAGTGGTTGCTCCTAGCGGCCTGTGATGCATACGTGATTTCTAGATCTGGGTACTCGCACACGGCAGTGTTTTACTCCATGCGGACACTTTCAATCTTCGAGTATGACAGGTGTGACCCTGAGCAACCAACTGAGGCAACGTACATAGGGGGAGATTGGAGTGGAATTTGATGAGTCTAGGTTTCCTTGAAGGCTTCAATTTTCATCCCCATTGCCCTTATTCAAGGGGTCGGCAGAAACACAGCGTGCACACTTTGGCAGTCTGACTCCTTGTCTGGTGTGGTGTCTAATGTGTTGCCACAACAGAAGAGCATAGTAAAATCATCAAGAACAAGACAAATGGATGATGAGGGCATACGGAGGTGGTATATCTAGCAACTCAAACACTCGATAGCACTCTATGTGACGTCGTAGAGGACAGGCAGTTTGAGCTGGAGTTCTTGACTGTCGCTTCTCCCCATCTCTGTACCATGTTGCAAGCCCCTAAGGGAGACCTCGACGCCCTTGACATACCGACTCCTCGCACGTACCGTGAGGCAGTGTCAGGGCCGTGGGCCTCTCAGTGATTAGCGACCAAGAGATACCGTCATCACCCGGATATAAGACAGTGTTGAATAGAAGACAGGGGGTGTCTATTATCCGGGTGTCTCTTATAAACGGGGTAGCCTCATTATAAGACACCTATTTGTGTGTACGAGTTAAGCCAGTGTAGGGGTTAGGGGCAATTGTATAACGAGGGGGTATCTTCTAAACGGTTCTTTGTCCATTTATAAGACTTATAAGACACCCTAAACCGTCCCAAATACAAGACAGCTCAAGCATTTCTGCCCGTGTACGAGATAAGACATATATGTCTTATATCCGGGCGATGACGGTAGCGTCTTCGAGATCCACAAGCACTTACGTCGATGCAATCCCCCCTCCTGGGGAGAACGTAGTCGATGACATTTGGATCTTCAAGGTGAAGCGGCCGCCTGGATCCCCGCATGTCTTAAAGGCGTGCTACGTGGCTAGAGGCTTCAGTCAGCGTGAGGGAGTTGACTTCTTCCAGACCTTCGCCCCGACCCCGAAGATGACCACTCTTCGGGTGTTACTGCACGTTGCAGCACAGCGAGGCTACAAGCTGCACTCGCTGGACTTCTCCACTGCCTTTATCCAGGGCCGCCTGCATGTGGAGATATGGCCGCCTCGTCCTCGTGGCTTCACTTGCGCTTTCCCGCCTGGGACCCAGTGGAGCCTGAGACGACCAGTCTACGGTCTCCGCCAGTCGCCCCGTGAGTGGCACGTCACTCTTCGCTCCACACTTGTTGACCTTGGTTTCAGACCTTCTACCGCCTACCCGTCGCTGTTTGTTAGTTCTGGGCCCACACCTTTCTTCGTCCTCGTCTACGTCGACGACTTGGTCTTCGCTATAGCCGACAGGGTTGCTCTGACTGAGGTGAAATCCGAACTGCAGAAAAGACATACGTGCACTGACCTTGGTGAACTGCGCTGCTACCTTGGCTTGCAGATTACGAGGGACAGAGCAGCTCGTACCATCACACTGACTCAGTCACACATGGAAACAATCCGTGTTTTCCCTGAAGGGGGTTTCTCGGTCGTAAACATTTGTAACTGATTTAACGACTTTGAGCGATTTCGTTTAGTTCACAACCGGTCCTAAAAAAAAACCGGTCCTAGGCTAGGACCTGCTCTGAAACCATGTCAGAAGTACGAACGAGAATCAATGAACTAGCAGCATGCAGGAGTACAAGTAGCAAACCCTAATTGGATTGTACCCCATATGGTACCCCACTATAGCCTACACAACAAATAACATATAAGTTTGACACACCCCCATAGGCAAAGTGGGGGAGAACAAGAGGTCACAAAACCAGCCAAGAAAAGCAAAGCAAGCTCAGGGTGGATCACGAAGTCACCACACACTCCGAGCACAAGCAAATGGCCACAAGGCCAGTTCACATGCAGAGTTATATAATGGAGATCAAGCAGTACAGTGATCAAAACCTAGCAAGTATAAGCATGCAGGTACAAGTATATAGATCACAATACAAGCAAAGTCAAGAAGTGAGCAAGTGAGACCAAGTAGGCACAAGCCCTAGAACAGTACAGAAACGCTGATGATCACAAGGCTGAAGTGCCTTGGTGAATATATCAGCAGTGTTGGCCCGAGAGGCCACGTAAGCAAGACGAAGCTGACCACGCTGCTGCAACTCTCGAGCAAGGAAGTAGCATAGCGATGTGCTTCGTTCTGTGCTCCAGTCTGTGCTCCTGACACCAGGCAATCATGGCCTTGTTGTCGACGTACAGAACTGGGGGAGAACGAGGCTGCTCTCCCAAGTCAGTCAGCAGGTAGGTGAGCCAGCGTAACTCCTGTGCAGCCATGGCCCCTGCGTAGATCTCAGCCTCACAACTGGAGCTGAGAACAGAAGACGAGCGGGTAGACCGCCACGAAATAGAGCCGGCGCCAAGGCTGAAAGTGTAACCCTGTGACGACCGCTGAGTAGCCAAGTCGTCAACCCAAGAAGCGTCTGCGTGGCCAATGAGGAC
Source organism: Closterium sp. Naga37s-1 (assembly GCA_947471745.1). Lineage (NCBI taxonomy): Eukaryota > Viridiplantae > Streptophyta > Zygnematophyceae > Desmidiales > Closteriaceae > Closterium > Closterium sp. Naga37s-1. The sequence continues at coordinate 1,855,385 of CANJKZ010000813.1, forward strand.
AACTCGAGCCCGTCCTCCAAGCACGAGCCCCATGCCCGACGTACTGCACAAGTAGCGCAACACCCTCTTAGAGACCTCCATGTGCTCTGGTCGGTGTCTCCCGGGCGCAACGTAGCGTGCCAGGATGCTAAGAGGGTAGGCAAGGTCAGGTCGAGTGCAGGTCATCAGGTACACGAGGCAGCCCACAAGCTCTGGATACAGGCCACTCGGCTCTACGGACTCATCCGAAGGCAGAGCTGAGAGTGAATGACCGGTAGGCAGAGGAGTGGACTGTGGCGAGGAGTACGTGAAGCCGAAGAGCTGAAGGACCTGCTGCACCATGTGTGACTGAGTCAAGGTAATGGTGCGCTGTGCTCTGTCCCGCGTGATCTGCAAGCCAAGATAGCTGCGTAGCTCACCCAGGTCAGTGCACGTGTGTCTCTTCTGCAGCTCCGACTTCACAAAGGCCAGTCCCGCAATGTCAGCAGTGGCAAAGACCAAGTCGTCGATGTACACGAGGATGTAGAATGGCGGCAGAGAAGTGTCAGTGCGTAGAAACAGCGACGGGTCAGCAGTCGAAGGAGCAAACCCAAGAGCCGCAAGCGTCGTCCTCAGTGCGTCGTGCCGCTCGCGAGGCGCCTGGCGGAGACCGTAGACTGGCCGCCGGAGTCTCCACTGGGTACCTGCATGAAACGACCCAGTAAAGCCAGGTGGGCAGCGCAGCCAGATCTCCTCGTGCTGGCTGCCCTGTAAGAAGGCTGTGCTGAAGTCAAGAGAGTGAAGCTTGTAGTCGCACTGAGCGGCGACGTGCAGCAGCACCCGAAGAGTGGTCATCTTCAGGTTAGGGGAGAAGGTCTGGAAGAAGTCAACTCCCTGTCGCTGACTGAAGCCTCGAGCAACGTAACGCGCCTTGAAGACAGGCGGAGAACCCGGCGGCCGCTTCACCCTGAAAATCCACAGGCCACTGACGATGTTCGCCCCAGGTGGGGGAACCTCGTCGACGTAGGTGCCTGTGGACTTCCAGGAAGCCATCTCTGCGTCCATGGTTGTTTGCCACTTAGAGGAGTAGGGACCCTCAATTGCCTCTGCATAAGAGCGCGGGGTCGGGATGTCTGGTGCATCCGGGTCTCCCTCAGGTGCAATCAGCATGGACACGGGATGAGGTACAGAAGCTGCAAAACACTCAAAGTCCTCCTGCCTGTCCTCAAGGACGTCCATGCCAAGGGCACACTCACCCCCAACGGACGGAGGACAATCAGACTCAGACCCAGCAACAAGACTAGCAGCGTAGTCAAGGCGACAGGCGGCAGCAAAGTCAACAAGCTCAGCAACTAGGACAGACGCAGCCGTGGACTCAAACGAAGGGTCAGTGACAACAGTGGCTAGACGACGTGTGACAGTAGGACTGGCAGCACGAGCAAGGTCTGACAACGGGTCAGCAACGTCAGGAAGAGAGGACGCAGGATGAGACGGCAGAGGGACACGCTGTGGAAAAGAGGAAGGACGAAGTGCCATCTGGTGCGTGCCTGGGACAGGAGGAGGACGCTGACGCGGAACACGAAGACAAGTGCGAACAACGCGAACATGCGACGCAGGACGAGACGCAGGCTCACGGCGCTCTCCTAAACCGCCTGTGTGCTCAGTGTAAGGAGAAGGAGCAGGCAGTGGGGAGGCTGGCTGTAACTACGACTGTGACTGGTCAGGCGATGGACACAGTAAGGGAGGAGTAGAGCCAGAAGAAGGCGGGAGACCCAGAATCTGCTGAAGCAGTGGAACGAAGTACGGTCGCGGCCGCACCGTGCCTCCAGAACCATCACCGACAGCACCAGTACCCCCAACTTTAGGGTCTCCAGCTCCAACGCCTCCAATACCACCAGCTCCAGCACCTCCAGCAGCTCCAGCTAAAGCGCCTCCAGCTCCAACTCATGCAGCACCTCCAGCTCCAGTACCTCCAGTACGAGCACCTCCGGAACCAGCGGCTCCAGCGCCTCCAGCAGCTCCGGCTCCAGCGCCTCCAGCTCCAACTCCTGCAGCACCTCCAGCTCAAGCAGCTCCAATACCTCAAGTACGAGCACCTCCGGGACCAGCGGCTCCACCACCTCCAGCAGCGCCAACTCCAGCGCCTCCAGCTCCAACTCCTGTAGTACCTCCAGTTCCAGCAGCTCCAGTACGTCTAGTACGAGCACCTCCGGGACTAGCGGCTCCAACACCTCCAGCAGCTCCAGCTCCAACGCCGGCAGCACCTCCAGCTCCAGCAGCACCACTCCGGAGGCTCAAGCGCCGTGAAAACCTCTCGCGCAACTGCGGTGAAGAGAGAGGCTCCCGCCGTGACGAGGCACCTGTAGGACCTCCAGCAAACTCAGCACCCGCAGGGTCAGCACCCGCAGGCCCAGCACCCCCAGGCTCAGCACCCCCAGGCTCAGCACCCCCAGACTCAGCAACCTCAGGCTCAGCACCCCCAGGCTCTGCACGCTCAAGCTCAGCACCCCCAGGCTCCTCCCACTCAGGCTCAGCACCCCCAGCGGCACCACCCCCAGCAGCACCAGAGTCGACAGCGACCTCGACAGGCTCGACAGGGTCTACCTGAGACACACCTGAGGGAGCAGGACCCTGAGGGGGGAGGGGGTCTACCGGAGGAGGACCTGGTGCGAGGAAGAGCGGCGGGGGGGGGGGGGGGGGGGGAGAGGGGCAGTGTGGTAGGGGAAGAGACGGTAAAAGGGAACCGACTTGTCAAACGTGACGTCCTGAGAGGGCAGGACACGGCGCGAGGTGGGGTGGTAAAACTGCCAGCCAGGCGCGTCAGGGGGAAAACCAAGGAAGACGCAGGGAATGGCGCGGGAGGAGAGCTTGTCCGCGGACGTATCGCGGACAAAGGCACGAGAACCCTAGACCCGGAACAGCGACGCACCGAATTCTCCGTCCAACGCAGTGTAGGCGAGGTCTCCGGCAAGGAGACACGGGGCCAGATGTTGAGCTGATGCCCAGCATACCGGACCGCAAACGGCCACAGAAAATGGGGGGCAGCCGCATGGACCATGGAGGTATGAGCGACCTCCATGACTAAGCCAATGCGGCGCTCAGCAACCCCATTCTGCTGCGGAGAGGCCGGAAGCTTGAACGACAGGAGAATGCCCTCCCCACGATAAAAGTCCCGCAAGAGGTCGGAGGAAAACTCACCACCTCTGTCAGAGTGCAGACGCAGGACTGGAAGGTCCGTCTGAAACCGCTTGCGGAGCTGGAGACGGACAGCGCGGAGACAATGGATCAAAACATCAGGGACCTCCCCCTTGCTGCGCAAGGGGAAGACCGTGGTGTAACGCGAGTAGTCGTCAACAACCAGCAGAAGTAGCGCTCGCGGCCCTGTCCACGGACGCGGGCTGGGCCCCACACGTCCATGTGGAGAGTCTGCAGGGGAGCAGACGTCGGGGGAAACGAGGAGGAGTGAGGAGCGGCGCGCTGCCGCCCCTCGACACAGGGAAGGGAGGGAGGGGCAGGCGAGGGTGGGAGGGGAGGCAGAGTTCTGGGAAGACCAGAGACAAGGAGACGGGAGTGCATGCCACGGAGGCGCTGCACTGAGGGGTGACCAAGACGGTGGTGCCAAAGGAGGGTCCGGTGCGACAGAGCACGCTACGAGCAGGGGGCCGCTAGCTGACCTGACGCAGACGCAGACGCAGCTACCTGAGGAGACACAGTAGTCAGTGTGTACAGACTCGAGCCAGGCGCACGGGTGAACGTGGCCAGGTGCCGGCCAGTCCGGGAGCACGTACAGATCACCACACGCTGTCCTCATGGAGTAAAGGTGTCAACCCATACATCCTGAAGGACGGCGTTGCTCACCAAGTTCGTAGAGATCGAGGGGAGGTGGAGACCTGACAGTGAGCCAGACGGAACCGCCGGACACGGGAGAACAGTGGAGGAACGTGCAAGGACTGGGCCCCCAGAGGGGTCAGCCAGAGAGACAGCAACAAGTGCAGGGAGCGGTGTGACTGTGGTACTGTCGTGAAAGAAACAGCGGGAAGCAGCTGCGTCATGCGTGAAGGTGTGCAAGGCCTCAGCACGCGCTGTACCAGAGAGAGCAGACTCACTAGCACCTAGAGCAGCAGCCTCTATACCTGGGTCGGGCGGTAGACACAGGTAACAGTCACCCTCAGCACTAACAGTCAATGCATACAAGGCTGCAAGGATAGCATCATAATCAAGAGCAAAGATATCCACATTCTGCCTAAGGAGCTCTGCCCAGCGGGGGAGCTCAGTCGCGTCGGGAAACTCTGCGCGAAAGGCGTCGTAAAGACGGGAGAAGCAGCAGTGCTGTGTGTGAAACTTCCCGCATGTCTGACCAGAGCGGTCAACTGTGCGAATGACATACGGGCAGCGACCACTACCCCCAGACGCCCCACGCTGAGCAAACCACTCACGAAGCTTATGGGGCGAAGGGGTCTCACGCTGACGCTGCTGCTGCTGCCTCTGACCACCGCCTAAGCCTCCCCTCTGACTGGTACCACCCCGGCCGCCAACTGCCGCCGCCTCCACTCCCACCGCCGCCACCACTGCCGCCGCCACCACCGCCGCCACCACCGCCGCCACCTACGCCTCTACCCCCAACACCACTCCCTTCGCCACCACCACCACCTCCACCGCCTACCGCCCCCACCACCGCCTCCACCGCTGCCACCCCCACCGCCCCTGCCTCCCCTGCCCCTGCTGCTGCGGGGCCTCCCACTAGGGGCAGACGCAGCTCCTACCTCCTCAGCACGAAGGTAGTCAACAGCTGCAGCAGAGGCGACTGAGGGGACAAGGGGGGAGGGCGAACACCCCTCAAAGGGAGTGCGATGAGTGCCACGAGAAGCGCCTACAGCGTTTATGCTAGTCTCAGCTGCTAGGAGGTGCTTCTCGAGCAGGTCGACAGTGAGGTCGGTGGGGTCAAGGGCAAGAAGGAGGTCCCTGACAGCGCTAAGAGAGTCAGGGAGGCGGGTGACTATGAAGTAGAGAGTGGTGTACATGGGACGAGGGTTCTTGGCGAGAAACTCGGCGGGAAGCACAGCGCGGTAGCGAGTGTCACTAGTGCGAAGGTGAGTGACGAGGTCGGCTACTGTGGCAAAGGCGGACAGCTCTGGGAACAGGTAGGGCAGGAGAAGGCGGCCTAGAGCAGCAGTGGCCGGGGAGGAGTAACGAGCGACTACAACGTCGTACAGGGCTCTAGCAGTCTTGTGCAGGCCAAAGTGCGCGCGTTCGGCGAACGGCAGGTGGTTGCGAACGGCTAGGCAAGCAGCAGCGTCACGGGTAAGCCACTGTGAGCGAGTCGCACTATCAGCTGTGGCGGCAGGGGCGAGAGAGGCGCCAGACGTGAGGTCAAACAGTGAAACACCGTCCTTAGAATCGCTCAGTAAGTACAGTTGTAAGTCGTCGAGCCACGCATCGAACTCTATCGGGCGGCCCTCTGGATCGAAGGTGAGGACACTGAGAGTGGCCATAGCGGGCAGAGCAGACGGGCGCGCTAGCAGCAGAGCAGCACGCAGGCAGGGCAAAGCAGTGCGGCAGCCAGCTGGGCAGGGCGGCGCTGTGGCGAGCGGCTCTCAGGCAAGGCGGCGCGGCGGCTAGCCGCGCGAGGGCAGGGCAGGGCAGGGCGGCGCGGCGGTGAGCGACGCGCTGGCAGGGCGGCAGCTTGGCGGCGAGCAGTGCGCGGGCTAGCAACGCGGCGGCTGGCGGCACGCGGGCAAGGCAGGGCGCGCGGGCAAGGCAGGGCGCGTGGCGGCGGGCGGCGCGCGGGTAGGGCAGGGCGCGCTGCGGCGGGCGGCGCGCAGGCAGAGTAGGGCGCGCGGCGGCCGGCCGCGCGCGGGCAGGCCAGGGCGCGCGGCAGCGGGCGGCGCGCAGGCAGAGCAGGGCGCGCGGCGGCGTGCGGTGCGCAGATAGAGCAGGGCGCGCGGCGGCGAGCAGCGCGCGGGCAGGGCAAGGCTCGCGGCGGCGAGCGGCGCGCGGGCAGAGCCACGCGGCGCGGCGGCGAGCGGCGCGCGGGCAGGGCAGGGCGCGCGGCGGCGAGCAGCGCGCTGGCAGGGCGGCGCGGCGGCGAGCGTTGCGCGGGCAGGGCAGGGCGTGCGGCGGCAGGCGGCGCGCGGGCAAGGCGGCACGGCGCGGCGGCGGGCGGCGCGCGGGCAGGGCTGGGCAGGGCGTGCGCAGGCAGTGCGACGCAGGGCAGGGCAGGGCAGCGCGGCGCTAACACAGCGGCGCGACGGGTGGGGTAGCGCGACTCGGTGGGCCCTAAAAAAAAACCGGTCCTAGCAGAAGTACGAACGAGAATCAATGAACTAGCAGCATGCAGGAGTACAAGTAGCAAACCCTAATTGGGTTGTACCCCATATGGGCTACCCCACTATAGCCTACACAACAAGTAACATATAAGTTTGACACTACGAAGATTGGCTTGCGATCGCTTAGCGAAATGCACATTACTCGTTATGCATGAAATACACGGGTGTACGAAATCAGCACACCATTTCACATTATGACCAACTGCCCGTGAAACTCGAGCAGCACGTGCCGACTGTAGGCGTCCTTTCGCGACCGAAAGCTACTGTAGATAAAGAAAAAACGCGACCCATAAAACATACTTTCGTGGGCACGAAATTGCGCTCGTGCACGACAAGACGTGCGTGAGGGTGTCTCGCATGTGAATTTCGGTCGGGATTCGGGGTACACACGCTACACTTATAGATTTTCGAGGCTCAGGACGTTGTCGTACACTCTTTTAACGATTTCGAGCAATTACTAGTTAAACCGTTGAAGATCTAATTATACCGCAACCGACAATCTGGATTACCCCGTAATCGTGATCGGCGTGACTAAAGACCTCAGAGTATCAACACGCGAGAAAAACACCAGCACGCGGTCAACCACAGGCGCGAAACTTGACAGGTGCTGACTCGTATTTGCACCGTTACCTATCGCATTTGACCGCACACAGACGTTTGAGGAAAAGTCGTAATTGGCCAACGAGCGAGCACACCTGTGAAAGTATGAACCACGAATATGATATTATTTCCAAATTCTGGGTCCCCCGGTCCGCGTTTAGACTTTTACGCACGAATGTGGAATTCGATTTGTGACTTAAAGCCCATATGTATCTGTTCACATGTTGAATTAACTTGCGAAAAGCGGAGTGCTAGAGGTGGTGGGGGCGAATGTAAGATTAGTAATATTGGGGCGCGATGTCATCTTTTCCCAACATAGGCTTTAAGATCTAAAACTCACGACCTCGAAGGCACTCGCTTGATCACCAGGACTACGATCCCGATGTCCATATTGATTCCATTTCACGTGGTGTCACATTTTGGCGCGCTTACGGAGTACCCGCGCTGAAGTGCGAAAATGGTGCTTTACTGAGTGCTTGCGCGATATGTTTACCCCCGAAACCACGATGGCGTGTAGTGAAATACCGTGGGCATTTCACACGGTTACAGGGTTGTTATTGGTTTGTGAGCTGAAATTTGGTGCAACGATAACGTTTCGCGCCTAAAAGTATTGCGCAATGACACGAAAACACTATTAGAATATGGAAACAGGAAATGGGTGTATTGAGGAGGATGCAAGATACAAGTATCAACCATAAATGGGTTGTACCCTATATGGGCTACCCCACTATATCCTACAGACATACAAATGTATTTTGACACACCCCCATAGGCACAGTGGGGGATAGCAAGAACAACCAACGGTCACAAGACCAGTCAAGCAAGAGAACAAAGCAAAGCAAAGCTCAGGGTGGATCTCAAGATCACCACGCATTCTGAGCACAAGCAAGCGGCCACAAGGCCAGTTCACATGCAGAGTTTACAATAGCAAGAGCTGTACACTGATCACAACCTAGCAAGTGTAAGCATGCAGGTATACTCATATATATCAGTGTACAACAAGAGCAAGATCAAGAGACAAGCAAGTGAGGCAGAGTGGGCACAAGCCCAAGAGTAGTGCAGAAACGCTGATGATCACTAGACCCAAGGGCCTTAGTGAAGACATCAGCAGTGTTGGCCCGTGTGGCCACGTAAGCAAGACGAAGCTAACCACGATGCTGCAGCTCTCGCGTGAGGAAGTAACGAAGAGCAATGTGCTTCGTTCTGTACTCCATGTCGGAGAACACCACTCCAGCACCTTCTCTTCCTTCTTGCTTCCTCTTTCCTCCCTTCTCCGTGTTGCTCCGCCTCAGTCACTCACTGCCCCTTGTCCCTTGCAGCACTTGCTCTCCTCCTTGTTGTCTCCCTCTCTCTTCCTTCTCTGTGTCGCTCCGCCTCAGTCACTCCCTGCCCCCTCCTGTGCCCGTGCTTGAGCAGCTAAAGCTCGCGTCACAGGACCACTCTGCTGAGGCTTGCTGACCCTTACCACGGCTGTGTTGGTCTGGTGTTCCTTCAGTTGTGCCCCCTTCTCGTTCTCCAACACTAGTATCCCTGAGGGACGTACTTCCTTCACCCTCCACCTGTCTGTTCCGACCCCAACGTCCAAGGTATCTTGCTTTGCCTTCCTTAGGTACACTTCTTGCCCCAGGCCCTCTCCCTTCTGTGCTCTCCTGCCCGCCCCTTGCTGCTGTCGCTGTTCATAGCGCCTGGCATCTCTCAGCTGTGCGGTGTGGAGGTTCTCCAACGCAGCTGGCATCATCACCCGCAGGTACCTTGCTCTGGCTTCCGTCAGCGCCACCCAATTGTCTATGGTGCCTGCCGTCACTGTGTCTGTGAGGACCCGGGTTGCTCCCACTGCCAGCAACGGCTCACACCCATAGAGGAGGCTGTATGGGGAGTGGTCTCTCAGGGCCGCCTGTTTCCCAAACCTGTATCCTGCTGCAATCCAGTGCAGCTCCTCATCCCAATCCCGCTTCCTCTTCTCCCCATATGCCCGCAATCCCCTCTTTAAGGTCTGCACCAGGCGCTCTGTCAACCCATCACTCTGTGGGTGGTAGCGGGAGGTGCGATTGTGAGTGATCCCCGTCTCTTCCAGCAACGCCTTGAAGTCTCCCTGGAACACGGTTCCCTGATCTGTTAGGACTTCTGCACATGCCCCAAATCTGCATATCACTTGCTCCTTGAATGCCGCTGCCACCTGCCTCGAGCTCTTGCTCGGTATTGCCCTCACCTCTAGCCACTTGCTCACGTGCTCCACCATGAGCACAATGTATTGCTTCCCCCCCCGACTCAAAGGCAGTTCCCCGGCCAGGTCCAAGGACCACCTAAAGCCTAGGCCTCGGATGGGCAGGGACTGTAGCTCGGCCTTGGCCTGGCTGAGGTTCGCCCTGCTCCTCTGGCATGCCTCACAGACCTCCACCCAGCCCTTCACTTGCCTCCGCATCCCCTCCCACCACCACCCTGTCTTCAGCAGCTGCACCGTCCTCTCATGCCTGAAATGCCCCAGCTTTGTGTGCACCTCCTTGATCACTGCTTCTCGGTCACTAGGTGCTGGCACCAACTTCCAACCATCCTCGGTTTGTATCTGTAACTGCAGCTGATACCACATGTAGTGATGCCCCCTGGCCCTCACTCTCTCTGTCATCTCCTCATCCTCCCCCGTCTCCCCTTTCACCCACCGCATGGCCTGTTTGTCTTCCCATATATCCGCTGGTCCCCTGCTCCCCTTGGCCCCGACCGCTTCCACCTGCCTTGCCAGCAGTGTCAAGGTCACGCTTGGTTCCAGCTGTAGGGGGTTCCGTGAGAGGCCGTCCACGTGCTGTAGAGTCTTTCCAGGCCGGTGCTTGATCTTGAAATCGTATTCCTGCAGCTTCATCGCCCACCGTGCATTCCTGCCCGCCAGTCCCGGCGTTGTCATCAGCCATATCAGTGGCTGGTGATCCGTCACCAAGGTGAACTCCCGTGCCTGTAGGTACACTCTGAAATGCCCCACTGCCCATACTGCTGCCACTCCCCTATGTATGAGCTGTATTGCGCCTCAGCCGAGTTACAGCTCCTGCTCGCGTAGGCCACCACCTTCTCCTCCCCTTTCACCTCCTGGCAGAGTATCCCTCCCATTCCTTGGCTGCTCCAGTCGGTGTAGAGGGTGAATTGTTGGTCTGCTGCCGGCAGCCGCAACACGGTCGCCGTCTTCACTGCTGTCATAAGGTCCTGTAGGGCTCCCTTCTGGGCCTCTCCCCACTCCCACGCCCTGTCCTCCCTCAGGAGCCCATTCAATGCTGCTGCTCGTTTGCTGAAGTAGGGCTCCCTTCTGGGCCTCTCCCCACTCCCACGCCCTGTCCTCCCTCAGGAGCCCATTCAATGCTGCTGCTCGTTTGCTGAAGTTGGGCACGAACCTTCTGTAGTAGCTGAGGAAGCCTAACACCGCTCTCAGCCCCGACTTGTCCTTTGGCTCCCGCAGCCTGTCCAATACCTCTACCTTAGCCTGCTGGATCCCAATCTGGCCTCCCTTCACCTCGTAGCCTAGGTACTGCACCGTCTCCTCACCTCACCTGCATTTCTTGGGGTGACACGTGAGTCCCGCCGCTTCTATTGCCGCCAGTGTCTTCTCCACATCCTGCAAGTGCTGCTGCTCGGTGGTACTGAACATCACTACGTCGTCTATGTAGCATGCCGCACATTCCACATCCCTCAGCACCGCATCCATAACCCGCTGAAACACTGCCGACGCGTTCCTCAACCCAAATGACATATACAACCACTCATACAGCCCATCCGGCCCATGGAAGGCCGTCTTCTTGATGTCCTCCTCCCTGATCTTGATTTGGTTGAACCCCTGCCGTAGGCCTAACGTGGTGAAGAAGACCCCATCCGCCAACTTGTCAAATATCTCCTCGGCCATTGGCATGGGGTATTTGTCAGCTACTGTGATCTTGTTGAGCGCCCGGTAATCCCCGCACATCCTCCTGCTCAGGACTTCCCCCGTTAGGTCCTTCCTTGCAGCTACTACCATGGGCGTGGCATATTCCGACTCAGACCGCCTAATCAACTCGGCCTCCAACAACTCCTTGATTTTCTCCTTGCAGATTTCCTCATCCCCGTGTGGCATTTTCCTCCTCCGGTGGAACACGGGCTCTGCACTGCTTAGCTTCAGCTCCATCTCCTTCACCTTGCACCTAGCCAACTCCCGCAGGTTGAAGGCGAAGCACTTTCTGTGTTTGGTTAGCAGCCGTAGCATGGCTTCCCTCCCTTCCTCACTCATCGCCTCCCCCACCTTCCATGTCTCTTCCTCCTCCTCCTGGCATGCCCATGCTCCCTGAGGGTGTGGCTCCATGCCCCCTTCTTCTTCCTCCTGCCCCCAGCTCACCACTGTCTCTCTCCACATCCGCTGGATCAGCCATCTCATCATGTTGCCGTCCATGGCATTCCCTAGAGCCCTTCTCCTGTCGGCCTCGCTCACCCCAGGAGCTGCCGTTGCATTCTCCCCATACCCCAAGGCCAGCTCCCGTTCCAGCGCGGTCGGCTCCTCCCACCGCTTCTTCTTGTGATCATAGATTAGTCCTGGGCCCGGTTCCCTGCCGCCCACGCATATCCTGCCGCCCATGCATATGTGACCAGAGTGGGCAGCCCCCGCCGGTCCTGCCCCACCTGATTGCAGGGGTAATGCCTACTATACCCCTTCCTGCACACCGCCCTGGTCCTGGCTCAAGGACCAGGGCGCCCGGCGCCCTTCCCGGCGCTCTACTTCCCGACGCCCTTCTCACCCCCTCTATCTCCTCATGCAGACTCGGTGCTGGGACAATGTTCTGCCAATACATTCTCAATCGGTGAGCGAGTGACCCCATTCTGGCCGCATCACTGCTCACCCCTTCTCCCAACTGCTCCTTGATCCTCTCCCTCACCAGCCGTATTGGCTCCCTTCTGTCCCCTTCTAAGTCCAGGTTTTCCACCAGGTAGGCCACTCTGCCCTGCCTCTCTTGCAGCCACTCCAGGATGCGGAAGAGGTCCTCCATCAGCTGTGTCCTCGGGTCCCCCATTCCTCTCCCCTTGCCCGCCCGTGACACCCCTTGGCACTCCCATCCGGCCACCAGCAGATCCACCTGCCCCCAGCTGGCCACCTCCGCCTCTGTCAGTTGTGCCACATCATGAATGTTTCCCTTCATGGCTTCACGGATCACCCCCGCACTCAGGAGCTCTGGGAACTCCGCCTGCAGCTTCCAAGCGTGATGTTCAGCCATCTTCCTCACCACTGGCGCCTGTTCCACGTACACCAACTTTTGCACTGCAATCCCACTCCTCACCACTGCTGCTACTCCTGCCTCAATCCCTCCAAACAGCTCCACTAAGCGGATGGGCTGCTGCCAGTCGCTCTGCTGCCTCGGCTCGTCCATCATCTTCATTCTGGGCACCTCCATGGTCCCGCCCACTCCCTTGCGCTTCCCCGCCTCTCCTGTCTCTGCTTCCTGTCCCGCCATGGCCTGATATGCTCTCTTGGGCTCCACCTTCACGAATCGTACTTGCAGCTCCCCCAGCGGCCCCTCCTTCTTCTAATACCGCGTTCAGAATGCCACTCTCTCAGTCCATGTGCAGATGGTCATGCCGACCGCAAACACCAGCTCTGTGCCCACCAGCACGTCAAAATCCTCGGACTCAGAGATGCCACATTTCATTTTGATCTTGGTTTCGTGCTCCCCTCCCGGCAGCAGTGTCACCTCTATGGGTGCCCGAGAGCAGGGCATCCACTTCGGCTCCCCCCCTCCTGCTGTCATCACCAACATCCCCTTCTTCACGTGCCTTTCTGGAGCCAAGAGCCCCAGCCTCTCAGCCATCCCCTTGCCCAGCATCACACTCTGTGCCCCCGTGTCTATGATGGCGATCTTTACCTTCTCCCCTTCCACTTCCATCGCCCCCCCCTCTAGCAGCAACACTGAGGTCTGACACGCCAACCTCTCCTGTGGATGGCGTGCCGCGGCGGGACCGACCCTGGATCCTCTGGTTTCTGCCCCTTCTCCCGAACCTTCCTGCTCTGCTCCTGCCTGCCGTACTTCCCCCCGCTCCTCAGCCCCATCTCCTCTCTTCCCCTCCATGCCATGAGTGCGCACTGCACGTCCTGTTCCACCTCCTCTCCCTCCTCCTCTCTGGCATACATCCCTGCATCTGCCCCCCATCTTGGTCCCGTCGCTCGTAACTGCGCCTGCAGCCTGCCGATCTGCCGCTGCAACCCCTCCGGACTTCTCCTGGCTCCTCCTTCCCTCTGATAGCAGTCCTTGGCCCCTTCTTCCCGCACACCTCACACTTGGCAACATCAGGACACTCTCGCCTGCGGTGGCCCGGCTTCCCGCACCCATCACAGTTCTTGCAATCTCTGCGGAGATGCCCTGGCTGTCCACAGCGGTGGCAGCTCCTGGTCCCCGCCCGTGCCTCTCCTCGATCCTCTGCCTTCCCTCGGTCCTCTGGTATCATTGCTGCCGCCCAGGTCGACCTGCGGGCTCTCTCCAGCTGCCTCGGTAGATACGCCTCATATTTCCTCTCTGCGAGCTCCATCTTCTCAGCCAGCTCAAACACCTCATCCAGGCTTGCCTCCGCACCCAGCTCATACACCCTCATCCGCAGCCCGCCTCCCAGTGCCTCGTCCAAGCTCCCCAGGAACTTACTGATTAAGAGGCCACTGTCCGTGCATCTCACATCCTCGGCTACGTTCAGCCGATTGTAATACGCCAGAAATGACCTTGTCCTTCCTATCTTGAATTCCTGAAACTCCCTTATCCGCTCTGTCGTGTGCTCCGGGAACGCCGCTGCAACCTCTCCAAGAACGCTTCAGTGGGATCTTCCCCGTACTTCCCTGCCCTCCACAGCAGCTCCTCCATCCTCATACGGTACAGAGTCTCTGCTTCCCCATCCAAGGTGTTTGGCAGGCTCAGGAAGAAGTCTATAGGGTCCATGCCGTTCCGGTCACACCGATACTTCACATTCCCCACTTGCATCAGGTAGTTCCTGAGTGACGGCCCTGACCGCTGATCGCCCAAGAACCTGGCCGGCACATCTACCCTTGTCGCTGTAGCCGCGCCCCCTCTTCCCTCTCCCCACGCCTCACTCACCCCTCCCAGCGGTCTCCCATACCCCCCCCTTTGCCTGGCTGCCGCCGCGGAGCCAGCGTGTTCCGCGCTGGGCGCGCGCTCCTCTCCCTCAGCTCCGCTCGGGACGTGGGGTTCCGCACGTGCCTGCTCGTCGCCGTACTCCTACTCATCGCCGTGCTCCCGCCCGTCGCCGTGCTCCTGTTCGTCGCCGTGCGCCGGCTCGTCGCCCTACTCCTGCTCAGCCTCCACGTTCCCCGCCTCCTCCTCGTCACTCTCCTCCCGCATTCGCTCGACCCGGGGATCATCTTCGGCTCGACTGACTCCAGAGCTTTCTACCCGCTCCCGCGGGAGTCCCTCCCTCCAGCGACCTCGCTCATCACGTGGCCGCCCTCCCTCTTTTGGGGAGCGGAACACCCCTTCGTCGCGCGGATGGCGGTGCTCGTCTCCGCGCAGGTGAAACGTATTCCTCCACCACGGCGCGCCGCTCGTCGACGCGTCGAGCCTGCCACCGTTCGCTACGTCGTGCGCCGCGTCTCTCTCTTGGTGGGCCGGCACGACGGGAATCCTATACGCACGGAAGGCCGGCCTTCGGGGCGATCGCTCTAGGGAACGTCCACGCTCCTGCGAGCGCTCATGCAGCGACCCTTCCTCCTCGAGAGTGGAGAAGACCCTGCCCCATCGCATCTCATACTTATCCATACTACACGCCTAAACTTGTTTTCTGTTATGAACGGGATCTCTCCCTCACCCCACTGGTTCCCTCCTAGTGGCGTACCACTGTGTGCTAAGAGCGTAGAGTGCTAACTTCCACTGATATGAGAGAATAACAGAAAACACGCATCGAGTGGGTGAGCGAGATGGACCTTACCTAGCCCAACCTCAACCTGCACATTTCCCAATGTGCGGCTCGAGGTTGGGATTTGGTTTCCCATTTCGCCCCTCGGTGCTTTCCCCCTCAAACCAACCGTCCCTTTTCAGTTTCCCCCTTCTTTGCCTATTGCAACAGTCCCTACATTACATTCTACATCACATGCTAATATTGTTGTATATGCAATAAGTGCATATGTGGTTATCTCCTCTCCTACCTCCTACAACCTCATACGACTGTTATTGCATATGCATAAAGTGCATATGCGGTGATATCCAGTCTCTGGTCCTGACACAAGGCAATCATGGCCTTGTTGTTGACGTACAGAACTGGAGGAGAACGAGGTCGCTCACCCAAGTCGGTCAGCAGGTAGGTCAACCAGCGGAGCTTCTGTGCAGCCATAGCCCCAGCGTAGGTCTCGGCCTCACAGCTGGAACTAAGTACAGAAGAAGAGCGAGTGGATCTCCACGAGACAGGACCAGCGCCGAGACTGAAGCTGTACCCCTGTGTCGACTGGTGAGTCGTCTAGTCGTCAGCCCAAGAAGCGTCTGAGTGACTGGTGAGAAAAACTGAACCCGGTCCTCCAAGCACGAGCCCCATGCACGATGTACTGCACAAGTAACGCAATACCGTCTTTGCAGCATCCCAGTGAACCTTTCGATGCCTACCGTGAGCCACGTAGCGAGCCAGAAGGCTGAGAGGGTACGCGAGGTCAGGTCGTGTGCACGTCATCATGTACATGAGGCAAACCACAAGCTCTGGGTACGGACCACTCGGCTCTACGGACTCGTCCGAAGGTGGAGCTGAGAGCGAGTGGCCGGTATACAGAGTAGTGGGCTGTGGCGAGGACCACGTGAAGTCGAAGCGCTGAAGGACCTGCTGCACCATGTGTGATTGAGTGAGGGTGATGGTGCGGCGTGCTCTGTCCCGGGTGATATGGAAGCCAAGATAGCTCCGTAGCTCACCCAGGTCAGTGCAAGTGTGTCTCTCCTGCAGCTCCGCCTTCACCAAGGCCAGAGCCACAGTGTCAGCAGTAGCAAAAACCAAGTCGTCGACGTACACGAGGATGTAGAACGCCGGCAGAGTAGTGTCAGTGCGCAGAAACAGCGAAGGGTCAGCAGTCGAGGGAGTGAAGCCAAGAGCCGCAAGTGTAGTCTTCAGTGTGTCGTGCCACTCGCGGGGTGCCTGTCGTAGGCCGTAGACTGTTCGCCGAAGACTCTACTGGGTACCCTCAGGAAACGACCCAGTGAAGCCACGTGGACGGCGCAACCAGATAGCCTCGTGAAGGCTGCCCTACAAGAAAGCTGTCGAGAAGTCGAGGGAGTGCAGCTCGTAGTCGCGATGTGCTGCAACGTGCAGTAGCACCCGAATAGTGGTCATCTTCGGGGTGGGGGAGAAGGTCTGAAAGAATTCGACCCCCTCACGCTGACTGAAGCCTCGTGCAACGTAATGCGCCTTGAAGGCAGGCGGAGAACCCGGCGGCCGCTTCACTCTGAAAATCCACACGCCATCGACTATGTTCGCCCCAGGTGGGGGAACCTCGTCGACGTAGGTGCCCGTGGACTTCTAGAAAGCCATCTTTGCGTCTATGGCTGTCTCCCCGTAAGAGGAGTACTCGCCCGTGATCGCCTCTGCGTAAGTGCGCAGGGTCGGGATGTCCAGTGCATCCGGGTCTCCCTCAGGGAAAAGTAGCGTGGACGCAAGATGAGGTGCAACTGCCGCTAGGCACTCCAACTCAAACTGCCTATCCTCAAGAACGTCACAGCCAAGGGCAAGCTCACCCCCGACGGACGGAGGACAGGAAGAGTAAAAAACAAGACTTGCAGCGTAGTCAAGGCGGCACAAGGCATCGAAGTCAACAAGCTTAGCAACTAAGGCAGACGTAGCAGCAGACTCAAAGGAAGGGTCAGTCACAACCGTGACAAGGAGATGAGTGATAGTCGGACTGGCAGCACGGACAAGGTCTGACTCAGGGTCAGGAACGTGAGGAAGGGAGGACGCAGGAGGAGACGGCAGGACAACACGCTGTGGAACAGAGGAAGGAGGAAGTGCCATACGGTGAGTGCCTGGCATAGCTGGAGCACGAGGACGAACAACACGACGACCGCGAACGGGAGTGGAAGCAGGAGTCTTAGGCTCACGATGCTCAGGAGTGGAAGCACGAGTCTCAGGCTCACGACGCACAGTCAGGGACGCACTCACCTCAGTGTGAGGAGCAAGAGCAGGCAGCGGGGAGCCAGGCAGTAGCTGTGGCTGTGACTGGTCAGTTGGTGGGAACAGTAACGGAGGAGTAGAACCAGCAACCGAAAACTCAGTAGCAGCAGGCGGGAGACTGAGAAGGTGACGAAGCGCAGACGGCCGCGGCTGAGTAGTCACACCCCCAGAACCTCCAGCTCCAGAAGCAACAGCACCCCCAGAACGAGTGCCCCCAGCTCCACCACCGGGACCGCCCCAGCGAACAGCCCACTCACGAAGCTGCAGCGGCGAGAGCGACTCTTGCCAACTAGCACCACTAACTCCAGTACCTCCAGCCGTTCCTCCAGGAGAACCTCCGGTGCCAGCACCTCCAGCACCTCCAGCAGAATCTGCACCTCCAATACCTCCAGCAGCACCTGTGCCTCCAGTACATGGAACACCAGCACTAGCACCTCCAAGGCTAGAACCTCCAGAACCTGCACCTCCAGCACCTCTAGCAGCACCTGCGCCTCCAGTACCAGGAACACCAAGAATAGAACCTCCAGGGCTAGCACCTCCAGAACCTGCAGCTCCAGCACGTCCAGTGCCACCACCAGGACTGCCCGCAGCAGTACCCACAGCAGCAGCACCTCCATTACCTCCAGCTCTAGGAGAGCGAGCACGGCTAGCTCCACTACCAGGGCTGCCCCACTGAACAGCCCACTCGCGAAGCCGCTCCGGCGAGAGAGTCGCCTGCCGACGTGCACCAGTGCTACCAGCACGAGCAACCCCAGTACCACCAGTAGCAGAACCTCCAGCTCCAGCAGTGCCAGCACCTCCAGCTCCAGCAGTCCCAGCACCTCTCGCTCTAAGACGGCTAGCTCCACCACCAGGGCTGCCCAACTGGACATCCCACTCGCGAAGCCGCTCCGGCGAGAGAGCCTCCTGCCGACTCGTAGCAGGACCACCAGCACCAGTACCTCCAGGAACTCCTGTGCCCAGAGGACACTCAGCACCGCCAGAACCAGCACCCCCAGAACCAGCACCCCCAGTGGTACCACCTCCTGCAGCACCAGAGTCCACAGCGACAGGCTGCAGCGGCGGTGAAGACAGTCGAGGCTGAAAACCAGGAAGGACCGCCAAGCCGAAGCGCTGAAGGACCTGCTGCACCATGTGTGACTGAGTCAAGGTAATGGTGCGCTGTGCTCTGTCCCGGGTGATCTGCAAGCCAAGATAGCTGCGCAGCTCACCCAGGTCTGTGCACGTGTGTCTCTTCTGCAGCTCGGACTTCACAAAGGCCAGTCCAGCAGTGTCAGCAGTGGCAAAGACCAAGTCGTCGACGTACACAAGGATGTAGAACGGCGGCAGAGAAGTGTCGGTGCGTAGAAACAGCGTCGGGTAAGCAGTCGAAGGAGCAAACCCAAGAGCCGCAAGCGTCTTCCTCAGTGTGTCGTGCCACTCGCGAGGTGCCTGGCGGAGACCGTAGACTGGCCGCCAGAGGCTCCACTGGGTACCTACAGGAAATGACTCAGTAAAGCCAGGTGGGCGGCGCAGCCAGATCTCCTCGTGCAGGCTGCCCTGTAGGAAGGCTGTGCTGAAGTCAAGAGAGTGAAGCTCGTAGTCACGCTGAGCGGCGACGTGCAGCAGCACCCAAAGAGTGGTCATCTTCGGGGTAGGGGAGAAAGTCTGGAAGAAGTCAACTCCCTGTCGCTGACTAAAGCATCGAGCAACGTAACGCGCCTTGAAGACAGGCGGAGAACCCGGCGGCCGCTTCACCCTGAAAATCCACATGCCACTGACGATGTTCGCCCCAGGTGGGGGAACCTCGTCGACGTAGGTGCCTGAGGACTTCCAGGAAGCCATCTCTGCGTCCATGGCTGTCTGCCACTGAGAGGAGTAGGGACCCTCAATCGCCTCTACGTAAGAGCGCGGGGTCGGGATGTCTGGTGCATCCGGGTCTCCCTCAGGTGCAATCAGCATGGACACGAGATGAGGTACAGCAGCTGCAAAACACTCAAACTCCTCCTGCCTGTCCTCAAGGACGTCCGTGCCAAGAGCACACTCACCCGTGACGGGCGGAGGACAGACAGACTGAGACTCAGCAACAAGACTAGCGGCGTAGTCGAGGCAAACAGGAGGCAGCAAAGTCAACAAGCTCAGCAACTAGGGCAGACGCAGCAGCGGACTCAAACGAAGGGTCAGTGACAACAGTGGCTAGAAGACGTGTGACAGTAGGACTGGCAGCACGAGCAAGGTCTGACGGTGGGTCAGCAACGTCAGGAAGAGAGGACGCAGGAGGAGACGGCAGAGGGACACGCTGTGGAACAGAGGAAGGACGAAGTGCCATCTGGTGCGTGCCTGGGATAGGAGGAGGACGCAGACGTGGAACACGACGACTAGTGCGACCAGCGCGAACAGGGGACGCAGGACAAGACTCAGGCTCACGACGCACCGCCAGACCTCCTGTCGGCCCAGTGTAAGCAGAAGGAGCAGGCAGTGGGGAGGCTGGCTGTAACTGCGACTGCGACTGGTCAGGCGGTGGACACAGTAAGGGAGGAGTAGGGCCAGTAGAAGGCGGGAGACCAAGAACCTGCGGAAGCAGTGGAACGAAGTACGGTTGCGGCTGCACAGTGCCTCCAGAACCAGCACCGACAGCACCAGTACCCCCAGCTCCAGGGTCTCCAGCTCCAACGCCTCCAGCAGCTTTAGTTCCAGTAGCACCACCAGCTCCAGCAGCTCCAGTACCTCCAGTACGAGCACCTTCGGGACCAGTGGCTCCAGCAACTCCAGCAGCTCCAGCTCCAGCGCCGGCAGCACCGCCAGCTCCATCAGCTCCAGTACCTCCAGCGCCAGGGCCTCCAGCGGCAGACCCCCCAGCTCCAGCAGCGCCGCTCTGAAGGCTCCAGCGCCGAGCAAACCACTCGCGCCGCTGCGGTGGAGAGAGAGACTCCCGCCGTGACGAGGCACCTGTAGAACCTCCAACAGACTCTGTACCCCCAGGCGCAGCACCCCCAGACTCAGCAACCGCAAGCTCAGCACCCCCAGGCTCAGCACCCCCAGTCTCAGCAACCGCAGGCTCAGCACCCCCAAGCTCAGCACCCCCAGACTCAGCAACCTCAGGCTCAGCATCCCCAGACTCCGCACGCACAGGCTCAGCACCCCCAGGCTGCGCACGCTCAGGCTCAGCACCCCCAGGCTCCGCACGCTCCGGCTCAGCACCCCCAGCAGCACCACCCCCAGCAGCAGCACCAGAGTCGACCGCGACCTCGACAGGCTCGACAGGGTCTACCTGAGACACACCTGAGGGAGCAGGACCCTGAGGGGGGAGGGGGTCTACCGGAGGAGGACCTGGTGCGAGGAAGAGCGGCGGGGGGGAGAGAGGGGCAGCGCGGTAGGGGAAGAGACGGTAAAAGGGAACCGACTCGTCGAACGTGACGTCCTGAGAGGGCAGGACACGGCGCGAGGTGGGGTGGTAAAACTGCCAGCCAGGCGCGTCAGGGGGAAAACCAAGGAAGACGCAGGGAATGGCGCTGGAGGAGAGCTTGTTAGCGGTCGTATCGCAGACAAAGGCACGAGAACCCCAGACCCGGAACACCGACGCATCGCCAACCTTCCCTGTCCAACGCAGTGTAGGCGAGGTCTCCGGCAAGGAGACACGGGGCCAGAGGTTGAGCTGATGCGCAGCGTACCGGACCGCAAACGGCCACAGAAAATGGGGGGCAGCCGCATGGATCATGGAGGTACGAGCGACCTCCATGACCAAGCCACTGCGGCGCTCAGCAACCCCATTCTGCTGCGAAGAGGCCGGAAGCATGAACGACTGGCGAATGCCCTCCCCACGACAAAAGTCCCGCAAGAGGTCGGAGGCAAACTCACCACCTCAGTCAGAGTGCAGACGCAGGACTGGAAGGTCCGTCTGAAACCGCTTGCGGAGCTGGAGACGGACAGCGCGGATCCATTGGATCAAAACATCAGGGACCTCCCCCTTGCTGCGCAAGGGGAAGACCGTGGTGTAACGCGAGTAGTCGTCAACAACCAGCAGAAAGTAGCGCTCGCGGCCCTGTCCACGGACGCGGGCTGGGCCCCACACGTCCATGTGGAGAGTCTGCAGGGGAGCAGTCGTCGGGAAAAGAGGAGGAGTGAGGAGCGGCGCGCTGCCGCCCCTTGACACAGGGCAGGCAGGAAGGGGCAGGCGAGGGTGGGAGGGGAGGCAGAGTCCTGGGAAGGCCAGAGACAAGGAGACGAGAGTGCATGCCACGGAGGCGCTGCACTGAGGGGTGACCAAGACGGTGGTGCCAAAGGAGGGTCCGGTGTGACAGAGCACGACACGAGCAGGGGGCCGCTAGCTGACCTGACGCAGACGCAGACGCAGCTACCAGAGGAGACACAGTAGTCAGTGTGTACAGACTCGAGCCAGGCGCACGGGTGAATGTGGCCACGTGCCGGCCAGTCCAGGAGCAAGTACAGATCGCCACACACTGTCCTCCTGGAGTAAAGGTGTCAACCCATGCATCATGAAGGACGGCGTTGCTCACCAAGTTCGTAGAGAACGAGGGGAGGTGAAGACCTGACACTGAGCCAGACGGAACCTCCGGACACGGGAGAACAGTGGAGGAACGTGCAAGGACTGGGCCCCCAGAGGGGTCAGCCACAGAGACAGCAACAGGTGCAGGGAGCGGTGTGAGTGCGGTCTTGTCGCGAAAGAAACAGCGGGAAGCACCTGAGTCAAGCGCGAAGGTGTGCAAGGCCTCAGCCGGCGCAGTACCAGAGAGAGCAAACTCACCAGCACCTAGAACAGCAGACTCACACGCACCTAGGGCAGCATCCTCACCAGCACCTAGAGCAGGAGTCGCTATGCCTGGGTCGGGCGGCGTACACAGGTAACAGTCACCCTCAGCACTAACAGTCAAAGCATACATGGCAGCAAGGATAGCATCATAGTCAAGTGCAAAGATATCCACATTCTGCCTAAGCAGTCCTGCCCAGCGGGGGAGCTCAGTCGCGTCGGGAAACTCTGCGCGAAAGGCGTCGTCAAGATGGGAGAAGCAGCGGTGCTGGGTGTGAAACTTCCCGCATATCTGACCAGAGCGGTCACCTGTGCGTATGACATACGGGCAGCGACCACTACCCCCAGACACCCCACGCTGAGCAAACCACTCACGAAGCTCCTGGGGCGACGGGGTCTCACGCTGACGCTGCTGCTGCTGCCTCTGACCACCGCCAAAGCCTCCCCTCTTACTGGTACCACCTCGGCCGCCACCACTGCCGCCTCCCCCACTCCCACCGCCGCCACCACTGCCGCCGCCACCACTCCCACTACCGCCACCACCGCCGCCACCTACGCCTCCACTCCCACCACCACACCCTCCGCCACCACCGCCACCTTCATCGCCTCCACCACCCCCACCACCGCCTCCACCGCTGCCACCCCCACCGCCCCTGCCTCCCCTGCCCCTGCCGCTGCGGCGCCTCCCACTAGGGGCAGACGCAGCTTTTACCTCCTCAGCACGAAGGTAGTCAACAGCTGCAGCAGAGGCGACGGAGGGGACCAGGGGGGAGGGCGAACACCCCTCAAAGAAGGAAGTGCGAGGAGTGCCACGAAAAGCGCCTACAGCGTCTATGCGAGTCTCAGCTGCTATGAGGTGCTTCTCGAGCAGGTCGACAAGGAGGTCGGTGGGGTCAAGGGCGAGAAGGAGGTCCCTGACAGCGCTAAGAGAGTCAGGGAGGCGGGTTACTATGAAGTAAAGAGTGATGTACATGGGAGGAGGGTTCTTGGTGAGAAACTCGGCGGGAAGCGCAGCGCGGTAGCGAGTGTCACTAGTGCGAAGGTGAGTGACGAGGTCGGCTACTGTGGCAAAGGCGGACAGCTCTGGGAACAGGTAGGGCAGGAGAAGGCGGCCTAGAGCAGCAGTGGCCGGGGAGGAGTAACGAGCGACTACAGCGTCGTACAGGGCTCTAGCTGTCTTGTGCTGGCCAAAGTGAGCGAGTTCGGCTAACGGCAGGTGGTTGCTGCGGAGAGTAACTCTACAACGGTAGTGAGCTAGACTACGGGGGTTGGCACGAACTACTATGAGTGATCGTAGCTTTGCTTGCGTTCCTTAGCACTTGCACATTCACGGGAGAAGTTGGCAAGAGTTTCACTACCAAAGTTGGAATTACAGAATGGTTGAACAAGCAATGACAACAATGACTACATCAGGCACCTAGCAACCCTGCAGCTAGCCTGGTCGACCGCCAGCATAGCTTGGTCGACCGCCTGCCAGCGTTGCGTAGAGGAGCCGCGCCAGCACTGCAGAAAGGCGACCTGCCAACACTGCAGGTCGACGGCGTGCCAACGCTGCAGCAAAGCGGCTGTCCAGCCTTGCCCCGTAGAAGACAGCAGTGCGCACGCTTGCAGGTGCGCGCAGACGATTGGCCCAACTTGCACCGTTGTGCATCCGTCGGCTGTTGTCTGCGCCTGACGAGCCACATCGACATCGGGATACCAACCCGAAGTCGCCTTTGCCATCGCGACCTTGACGACGTTCGTGTGTCTCTGAAGAACTCGTCGAGCAGGTTACCCGGTCGACCTGGTCGACCACCAATTGCTCTGGTCGACCACCACTGCCTCTAGTCGACCACCAGGTGCCTCTGGTCGACCACCAGGTGCCTTTGGTCGACCACATCTCCTGTCGAGCTACCCCTTGGTCGACGAACCCCTTCCGTTGACCGGAACTATCAGCTGTAGTCGCCGAGTTCCCCTCGTCGACCGCTGCTCACTTGTCAGGTCGACGGACTGCTCCGTCGACCTCCCGGTCGAACTGCCCCTCCTGGTCGACGGCCCACCCGTCGCCCAGACCAGTCAGTTGCAGCTGTCGAGCTCCCTGGTCGACAGCAACAGCACAGCGGTCCCCTGCAGCTCGATGAAGCCTGTCGAGCAGCTCTCCCACTGTGAACGGTCGGCTGCTACTCCCGTACAGCCGACCAAGTCGTCGGCGTTGCCCAAGCGAGGGCGAGGCCAACACTCCATTCCCATTAACACTCCCCTGCCGCGCTCACGCTTGGGCCTCCAGCCCACACGGTAGCACTCCACGGAGAAAACTCGTCCTCGGCGTGCACCCCACACAGCACGCCGTCACCGCACCAGCCGTGCAGAAGGGCACGGCACCTATTGCTGCACCTAATCTTCGCCGTCGCCGACATCGGCCAGTCGAACTTGGCCGATGGCAACAGAGCACCGGTTGAAAGCCGGAAAATGCAGCGCCTTTGTCAGGAAATCCGCCGGCTGCTCGGTGGTCGGGATGTACTTCAGCACGAATTTCCCGCGCCTCACCATGTGCTGCAGCCTGGCGTAGCGTCGCTCCATGTGCTTGAGGTTGCCCGTCAGCCCCAAGCCCTCAGCGACCGTGATCGCCGACTTGTTGTCCACGCGGTGGACGGTCGGCTTCCCAGAGTGGAGCAGCTGGAACTCTGCTAGGAGGAAGCGCATTCGACGCCCCTCCTTGCCGGCGTCCGTGGCCGCGACATACTCTGACTCGGTCGAGGAGAGCGTCGCGCACTTGATGCGCTGGCTCGACCAGGAGACGGCGGCCCCTCCGTAGACGAACACGTAGCCTCCCGTGCTCGTCTGGTTCTGCTTGTCGCCGGCGTCGCCGGCGTCCACGTAGCCGATCAGCTCCAGCGACCCTGGTCCACCGCCGAACTCCAGGGCGGTGTCGCGGGTGTCAGCGAGGTAGGCGAGGCAGCGGTCGACCTCGCGCCAATGCTGGTCGCTCCTCACCGTGAGGCCGCTTCCCAGCTTGCTGCAGGCGAACGCGATGTCCGGCCGCGAAATGCAGCGAGCCAACCTTCTGCCGATATTCCTAATCCTCGCGCTCCTGCGCCTCCTCGTCGTCGAATGTCAGCTCAGCGTAGGCGTCGACCGAGACCGGCGTCTTCGGGACTCGACCGCCCCACTCCTCGTCGATGAAGCGCCTGCGCTGCTTGTCGGCGTAGTTCTGCTGGTACAGCCACAACTTCCTCGCTGGCCTATCGCGCACGATCTCCAGCCCGAGGTACTTGACGACCGGCGAAATCTCGCGCAGCTCGAAGGCAGCCTCCAGCAGCTCCTTCAGCATCGCGGTGATGCTGCTGGCGGCAAGCAGGTCGTCGACGTAGACCAACACCCAGCAGTTCACTCCGTCGTCGCCGGCCTTGAAGTAGAGCGCCGTGTCGACCTGGCTCTTCTTCCAGCCAGCGCCCAGCAGCGCACCGTCGAGAGCCCTGTACCACAGCAGCGGCGACTGCTTCAGCCCGTAGAGGCTCTTTAGCAGCTTACACACCCGGCCGGTCCCATCGTCGAAGTAGTCCGGCTGGTACATGTAGAGCACCCTGTCGAGCTTGCTCTGCAGGAAAGCGTTCTTCATGTCGAGCTGCATCAGGTTGAAGTCGAGGACGGCGACGATGCTGAGGAAGATCCTCAGCATGACGTAGCTGCTCACCGGCGAGTACGTCTCGTCATAGTCGGCACCGTACACTTGCGTAAAGCCCTTCAGGACCAGCCTCGCCTTCTCGCGCTCGACGGTGTCGTCGATGCGGTACTTGGTCGTCAACACCCACCGGTTCTTCATGATGTTCACCTCGCGTGGGCGTTCGACCAGCTCCCAAGTGCCCATGCCG
This sequence comes from Closterium sp. Naga37s-1, assembly GCA_947471745.1. Taxonomy (NCBI): domain Eukaryota; kingdom Viridiplantae; phylum Streptophyta; class Zygnematophyceae; order Desmidiales; family Closteriaceae; genus Closterium; species Closterium sp. Naga37s-1. Next base: position 1,881,004 of record CANJKZ010000813.1, read on the forward strand.
ATGAGGCTGCAGATCTCTTTGTCCATGGCAGCCTTCACCGCCTCGCCCTTCCAGCTTGCCAGCGCCTCCTTCACCGTCATCGTGGCAATGTTCCAGCGGTGTTCGGGGTCAGCATGTACGTCGGGGTCGAGCTCCGGCAGTTCTTCATCCTCCTCGGCGTCGTCGTACAACAGGTCATCGTCGACCTCGTCGTACACCGTGGTGAAGGCAGCTGGCGGTAGGCAGGCGTGGAAGCTCAGCCGCTCCGGCGGCCGTCGAGCTCGACCTGTGCGTCGCAGCTCAGGCTTCGTGGTCGGTACCTCCACCACGTCGCTGTCGGTGGACTCCTCACCCGCCGACTGCTCCCCTTCCTCGTCGACATCATCGTCGTCGACCAGCTGCTTTAACCCTTCGACCGGCTGCTCACCACCTGCTGACTTCGATAGCTCCCCTGTCGACCGCCCCGTCTGCTGCTCCCCTGTCGACTGCACCCCTGCTGCTGCCTCCTGTTCAACCGACTCCCCTGTCTGCTGCTCCCCTATCATCGACGGCTTCCTATCCTGGTCAAGGAGCTTGGCGCCTTGTCGATCGCCGGCGATGCCACTAGCCGGCGCCACAGGCGACGCCTCAAGGCTCCCCTCATCGCCGGTGGCCGACACAGGTGTCGACGCAGGCCGATCTACGACAGGGGAGGGAGGAGCTAGGGAGGTGGAAGAACCTCCACAACATCATCATCAGAAGACTCGTTGACTTCGGCGAGCAGTGGAACCGTCGCCTGTCACAATGTAAAATTGACTAAAACAGAAAGTACGAACAAGATATTTGCAAAACCTAACCCTAGTGCAAGTACAAAATAACACAAGGGAGAACACCTAGACTAGAACTACACAAACTATAGAATTATAGTTTGACACACCCCCATAGTCTAGGTGACGGTAGTCCTGTAGAAACAACAAGAGCAAACAACGATCACAAGACCAGTCCACAAGAACAAGACAAATCTCAGGGTGGAGGTCAAAGTCACCACACACTCCGAGAGCAAGCAAGGGGCCTCAAGGCCAGTCCACATGCAGGTATATAGCAAATATATAAAGATGCAAGAGTACAAGACATGCAGGACAAGGCATCTCTACGTAGGCAAGTGAGGACGGGCAGGCACAAGGCCAAGCTGGGTGCAGAAACGCTGGTCGTCACAAGGCGGCAACGCCTTGGTGAAGATATCTGCAGTGTTGGCCTCAGAGACCACACGTACCACGCGGGCCTGGCCACGCTGCTGCAACTCACGCAGAAGGAAGTAACGAAGCTGGATGTGCTTCGCCTTCCCAACCAGTCGGAGCTCCTCACACAACAGGACAGCAGACCTGTTGTCGGCGAACAAGACTGGGGGAGAGCGAGACCGCTCACCAAGGTCGGTGAGAAGGAAAGACAGCTAGCGAAGCTCCTGAGCGGCCATGGCCGCAGCGTACAACTCTGCCTCACAGCTGGAACCGGCGACACACGACGCCCGAGTCGACCGCCACGAAACAGCACCTGCCCTGAGGCTAAAGGAGTACCCCTGTGTAGACCGACGCGTCTCCGCGTCGTCGGCCCACGACGAGTCCGAGTAACCTGTGAGTGTAACTGGCTGCTTCCCTCCAAGGACAAGTCCCATGCCTGATGTACTCGCCACATACTTTGCCATCCTCTTAGCCGCGTACCAGTGGGAAGGTCGGTGTCTCCCAGGCGCAACAAAGCGCACAAGGACGCTAAGAGGGTAAGCTAGGTCTGGGCGAGTGCAGGTCATCAGGTACATGAGACAACCCACCAGCTCAGGATATGGACCGCTGGACTCAAATGGCTCGTCCGAAGGTGGAGTCTTGAGCCTATGATCCACACCAAGAGGGGTGAGCTGTACCTTGGAGAACAGGAAGCGAAACTGCGTGAGGATCTGCTCGACCATATGCGACTGAGTCAGCGTAATGGTGCGAGCTGCCCTGTCCCTGGTGATCTGCAGGCCAAGGTAGTGCTGCAGCTCACCAAGGTCAGTGCAAGTGTGTCTCCTCTGCAGTTCCTCCTTCACGGAGGCCAGCGCGCGTCGGTAGGGAGTGGCGAACACCAGGTCGTCGACGTAGACCAGGACAAAGAACGGGACCGAGCCACGGCGAACGAACAGTTATGGGTCAGCAGACGACGGAAAGAAGTCAAGAGCTGCAAGGGTCGAGCGAAGTGTGTCGTGCCACTCATGTGGAGCCTGACGCAGGCCGTAGACTGGTTGACGCAGCTGCCAGTGGGTCCCAGGTGGGAAAGAGCCAGTGAAGCCAGGCGGGCGACGCAACCAGATCTGCTCGTGCAGGCTCCCCTAAAGGAACGCGGTGGAAAAGTCCAAGGAGTGCAACTCGTAGTCGCGCTGGGCTGCAATATGCAGCAACACCCGAAGGGTACTCATCTTCGGGGTGGGAGCGAAGGTGTGGAAGAAGTCCACCCCCTCTCGCTGACTGAAGCCTCTCGCCACATAGCGCGCCTTGAACACAGGTGGTGATCCAGGCGGCCGCTTCACCTTGTAGAGCCATCGGCCACTGACGACGTTCGTCCTAGGTGGTGGGACTGCGTCGACATAAGTGCATGTGGACCTATAAGATGCCATATTTGCCTCCTCAGCTGCTATCCAGTACGAAGCCCAGGGTCCCGAGACCGCCTCGGCGTAAGTGCGAGGGATCGGGATGTCAAGGGCGTCTGGATCCCCCTCAGGGGCAAGTAGCATGGCGCAGAGATGAGGAACAGCGGCCGCAAGGAAACCAAGCTCGAACTGCCTGTCCTCGAGGACGTCCAAGGGAAAGACAGGAGCACCCCTAGAGAACGGAGAACGAGCAGGGCCACTCACCACGTGAGCGGCGTAGTCAAGGCGGTGGGAAGAGGCAAAGCCAGCGAGAGTGGTAACAAGAGCTGAGACAGATGACAGATGTGCAGTCGGGTGAGTGACCAACGCGGACAAAACACGGGAGACGACAGGACGGGAGGCACGGAGGTAGTCGGACAACGGGTCGTGAAGCACAGTGAGGGACGACTCAGGGGGCTGTGGAAGGACAGGAGGAGGTGGAACACGAGAGCGAAGAACAAGGTGGAATGGACCGTCTGCACGGTAACGGGACCGACGACGCTCTGGGGACACAGCACGACTGAGGGGAGAACGACGAGTCCACTGGGACGAGGAAAGGGACTCAACAGGGGGAACGGGAGGGGACCACGAATAAAGCGTGCAGGTGCTAGGTCGGGGAGGTCGCGTAGTCGCAGCCGCTGCTGCTCCGCCTCCTATGGCGTCTGCTGCGACGGTACCGGCCCCTGCTGCTGCTCCTGTGGCTCCGCCTCTGCCCTCTCCTGCTGCGACTGCTGCTGCACCCGCTGCTGCGACCGGGACACTTGCGCTACCCTCTCCTGCTGCGGCCTTGACTCCTCCTCTACTCTCTCCTGCTGAGTCTGTAACTGCACCTGCTGCTGCGGGCGGGACTCCTGCTCTACCCTTTCCTGGTGCGGCCGTGACTCCTCTACCCTCTCCTGCTGTGGCTGTGATTCCTCCTCTACTCTCTTCTGCTGCTGCTGCTGCTGCTGTGCCCTCTTAAACCGCTCACGCTCCTCCCTCTCCAACTGGAGGAGACGCTGCTCATGGGTCAGGAAACGTACAGTGCGCGGTGTAGGCGCCACAGTGCCAGTGCCTCCAGCTCCAACACCCCTAGAACCAGCACCTCCACCACCGACACCCCCGGGGCCTCCAGTAGATCCCGCAGGAACACCCCCAGGCTCCGCAGCAACCGGCCGCAGAGAAGAACGAGGAGGAAACTGCAGGACGAACGGGAAGCTAAGGGGTGAGGCGGGGCGAAGCCGCCGACTCGAGGCTGCCGTGTCCTCCACAGGAGTGACCTCCACGCCCACAACCCCTGCACCCCCAGAGCCGACACCACCAGCTCCTGCAGCCCCAGTACCCTCACCCTCCGCAACTGCACCTCCCGCACCCCCATACACGACAGGGACTGGACGCTGCGGGGGGAACGACTGCGGAGTGACGTGCGACATACCTGACGGGGCAGGACGCGAAGGGGGGGGGCTACCGGGGCGACTGGTGGGGGCTCAAGGGTGAGGAACAGCGGGGGGGAAAAGGCCTCAGTACCTCGGTGGGGGCGACTCCTGTAGTAACAGACAGACTCGTCGAACGTGACGTCCTGAGAAGCGAAGAACTGATAGGTGACCGGGTCGTATAACACCCAGCCGGAGGAGTCCAAAGGGAAGCCAAGAAAGACGCAGGCACGAGTGCGCGGAGACAACTTGTTCGCGCCAGGGGCGCGAACGTTAGCCAGAGAACCCCAGACACGGAAGTCAGCTGCTACGCTCAGAGAACCTGTCCTAAGGGAGACCGGCGTCACCCGTGGCCGTGCGTCACTAGGCCACAGGTTCTGCTGGTGCGTGGCGTAGCGGACTGCCTGAGGCCACAAGAACTGGGGGGCACCGACATGGCACATGGAGGTCCGGGCAACCTCCATGACTAGGCCGATGCGTCGCTCGGCTACCCCGTTCTGCTGCGGCGAGGCTGGTAGCGTGTAAGACTGGATGATCCCCCGACCCTGACAGAACGTCTCTAGGCGGGTGGAAGAAAACTCACCACCACGGTCCGAGTGTAGGCGAAGCCCACACAGGCCCTGGGCGCCACCTCACGCTAGTAGCCACGGCTCGAGGACGGTAGGCACGTCGGCCTTCCGTCGCAAGGGGAAAACCGTGGTGTAGCGGGAGTAGTCGTCCACCACAATTAGGAAGTAGCGCTCCTGACGTGGGCTAAGGACCGGGGAGGGGCCCCAGACGTCCAAGTGCAGGGTCTGGAACGGAGCCGTGGTGGGGGGGAACAAGGAGGAGTGAGGGGCAGCGCGCTGCCGACCCTCGACGCAAGGAGTGCACAGCGGCGCAGGCGAGCGAGGAAGCGGGGCAAGCGACTCTGGGAGACCTGAGACCAGACGGTAACGTGCCATCCTACTGAGACGTGGGAACGACGGGTGACCTAGACGGTGGTGCCAGAGGACAGACGGGTGGGTGAGGGAGCGACAGTCGCACGACACAGCAGCTACCTGACCTGACCTGACCTGGCCTGACCAAGTGCGGTGGGACCCAGTGTGTAGTGAGTACAGACCAGACCCCGGCTCCCTGTGAAAAGTGGCCAGAGGGGCCCCAGAGGTACCGACTGTGCAGGAGGCAACAGGCTCGTCCAGTGGGAAATTGGTGACTACACCTAGGTCGTGGAGGTGACTGACACCCACCGGGTTCCTAGAGAACGAGGGGGTGTAGTAACCTGTAAGAAAACCTGAGGGAGCCGCCGGACACGGGAGAGTGGTGGTGCTGCGAGCAACTACAGGTCCCACAGAGGGGTCAGCCAAGGCGACAGTGACTGGAGTGCGTAGTGGTGTGAGGTCAGTACAGTTGCGAAAGAAACAGCTGGACGCTCCAGAGTCTAGGGTGAAGGAAAGCTGTGCAGTCTGTGAGGTCGCACCCGAACCAGCTACAAAGGCTGGTGCTAGACTAGTGGTAGCTGCAGCTCCTACACAAAGACCCTCAGAGGCGCCTGGACTGGAAACAACACACGCACCAAGACTGGAAACACAGGTCTCAACTCGTGTAGTCAGAAAAGGTCCTAGACCAGGCAGGTGAGACTCAACTGGTGCAGCAGTGCGCTGGCGAAGACGCGAGGGCCAGTGCGGTGTAATAGCGTGAGGACCAAAACGCTCACGGTGAAGGTCGTTGAGTCGACGGTAGCAGCTGGACGCTAAGTGGTCAGGTCTCCAGCAGGTAGTGCCAACACCAGGGCCTGTCAGGGCCCGGTACCTGCAGGGTCCGACGTCTCGCCCACTGCCAGCTGAGCCACTGCTGGGGGCGCCACACTTTGGACACGCAGGTCCCCACTGCCGGGAGTGCTGCGGCTGGCCCTGCTGCTGTAGAACTCTAGTACACGCCATCTGAGGAGCTAGAGCCTATGCTGCTGCTGGAGCGCTGGGGGCAGCCTATGCTGCTGCTGGTTCTGCTGGGGGCAACCTACGCTGCTGGTGGTTCTGCTGGGGGCAGCCTAAGCTGCTGCTGGTTCTACTGGGGGCAGCCTACGCTGCTGCTGGTTCTGCTGGGGGGCAGCCTAAGCTGCTGCTCGTTCTGCTGGGGGCAGCCTATGCTGCTGCTGGTTTTGCTGGGGGCAGCCTAAGCTGCTGCTAGTTCTGCTGGGGGCAGCCTACGCTGCTGCTCGTTCTGCTGGGGGCAGCCCTTTTTGCTGCTGGTTTTGCTGGGGGCAGCCTAAGCTGCTGCTGGTGCTCTGGGGGAAGCCTATGCTGCTGCTGGTTCTGCTGGGGGCAGCCTACGCTAGCACGTGGGGAGTGCGGTTCTGTGCAGTTCTGTGAGGTTTTGTGCGGTTCCAGGGGAGCTAGCACGGGTGGAGCGCAGTTCTGTGCACTTCAAGGGGAGCTAGCACGGATGGAGTGCGATTCTGTGCGGTTCTGTGCGGTTCTGTGCGGTTCTGTGCGGCTTTGTGCGGTTCTGGGGGTACGGGTGGTAGACTCTGGTTTCCAGGTGTTGCTAGTTGGTGGGGCTGAGGCTAACTGGTGGGGCGGCGGGTGAGGCAGCTCGTGGGGCAGCGGGTGTCAGGTGGGGCGGCGGGTTTCAACTCGTGGGGCGGCCGATTTCAGTGGTGGTGGTTTCAACTCGTGGGGCGGCGGATTTCAGGTGTGGTGGCGGTTTCAGCTCGTGGGGCGACGGGTGACGGGTGGGGCGGCGGCTAACAGATGGGGCGGCGGGTAAGGCAGTGGTCAAAGGGTGGGGCATCGTTTCAGGCGGCGGGTAACGGGTGGGGCGACGATATGCACGTGCGCGCGGCTGCTGCTGTGCGTGCGTGCGACTAACGACGGGACCGCGGGGCCCGCTATCGAAAGGGCCGCGGGGCCCGCTATCGAAATGGCCGCGGGGCCCGCTATCGAAATGGCCGCGGGGCCCTCTAACGGTCAGCCGCGAGGCGCGCCCGTAAATCGACGGGCGACGGATGACGGGGACAAAACGGGCAACGCGAGACTGGGGGAAACGGGCGACGGGCGACGGCGGGGGGGAGGGGGGGGGGGGAGGAACCGGGCGACGGGCAGGCTAAGCGCGCTACGGGGCGACTGTCTAGTACGGGGCGCGTCTAGGTGGGCCCATAACTTAGTCGAGAGAATTTCCTAAGGGGAAAAGTCTCGCTAGGGTGAACCAAGCTCAATACCATGTTACAATGTAATAATGACTAAAACAGAAAGTACAAACAAGATATATGCAAAACCTAACCCTAGTGCAAGTACAAAATAACACAAGGGAGAACACCTAGACTAGAACTACACAAACTATAGAATTATAGTTTGACAGCAGCAGCTTAGGCTGCCCCCAGCAGAACCAGCAGCAGCATAGGCTCACATGGCGTGTACTAGAGTTCTACAGCAGCAGGGCCAGCCGCAGCACTCCCAGCTGCAGCACTCCCGGCAGTGGGGACCTGCGGGTCCAAAGGGTGGAGCCCCCAGTAGTGGCTCAGCTAGCAGTGGGCGAGACGTCGGCCCCTGCGGGTACCGGGCCCTGACAGGCCCTGGTGCTGGCACCACCAGCTGGACTCCTGACCACTCTACGTCCAGCTGCTACCGTCGACTCGACGACTTCCACCGTGAGCGTTTTGGTCCTCACGCTATTACACCGCACTGGCCGTCGCGTCTTCGCCAGCGCACTGTTGCACCAGTTGAGTCTCACCTGCCTGGTCTAGGACCGTTCCCGGCTGCACGAGTAGAGACCTGTGTTTCCAGTCTTGGTGCGTGTGTTGTTTCCAGTCCAGGCGCCTCTGAGGGTCTTTGTGTAGGAGCTGCAGCTACCACTAGTCTAGCACCAGCCTTTGTAGCTGGTTCGGGTGCGACCTCACAGACTGCACACCTTTCCTTCACCCTAGACTCTGGAGCGTCCAGCTGTTTCTTTTGCGACTGTACTGACCTCACACCACTGCACACTCCAGTCACTGTCGCCTTGGCTGACCCCTCTGTGGGACCTGTAGTTGCTCGCAGCACCACCACTCTCCCGTGTTCGGCGGCTCCCTCAGGATTTCTTACAGGTTACTGCACCCCCTCGTTCTCTAGGAACCTGGTGGGTGTCAGTCACCTCCACGACCTAGGTGTAGTCACCACTTTCCCACTGGACGAGCCTGTTGCCTCCTGCACAGTCGGTACCTCTGGTGCCCCTCTGGCCACTTTTCACAGGGAGCCGGGCTCTGGTCTGTACTCACGACACACTGGGTCCCACCGCACTTGGTCAGGCCAGGTCAGGTCAGGTCAGGTAGCTGCTGTGTCGTGCGACTGTCGCTCCCTCACCCACCCGTCTGTCCTCTGGCACCGCCGTCTAGGTCACCCGTCGTTCCCACGTCTCAGTAGGATGGCACGTTACCGTCTGGTCTCAGGTCTCCCAGAGTCGCTTGCCCCGCTTCCTCGCTCGCCTGCGCCGCTGTGCACTCCTTGCGTCGAGGGTCGGCAGCGCGCTGCCCCTCACTCCTCCTCGTTCCCCCCCACCACGGCTCCGTTCCAGACCCTGCACTTGGACGTCTGGGGCCCCTCCCCGGTCCTTGGCCCACGTCAGGAGCGCTACTTCCTGATTGTGGTGGACGACTACTCCCGCTACACCACGGTTTTCCCCTTGCGACGGAAGGCCGACGTGCCTACCGTCCTCGAGCCGTGGCTACTAGCGTGAGGTGGCGCCCAGGGCCTGTGTGGGCTTCGCCTACACTCGGACCGTGGTGGTGAGTTTTCTTCCACCCGCCTAGAGACGTTCTGTCAGGGTTGGGGGATCATCCAGTCTTACACGCTACCAGCCTCGCCGCAGCAGAACGGGGTAGCCGAGCGACGCATCGGCCTGGTCATGGAGGTTGCCCGGATCTCCATGTGCCATGCCGGTGCCCCCCAGTTCTTGTGGCCTCAGGCAGTCCGCTACGCCGCGCACCAGCAGAACCTGTGGCCTAGTGACGCACGGCCACGGGTGACGCCGGTCTCCCTTTGGACAGGTTCTCCAGGCGTAGCAGCTGACTTCCGTGTCTGGGGTTCTCTGGCTCACGTTCGCGCCCCTGGCGCGAACAAGTTGTCTCCGCACACTCGTGCCTGCGTCTTTATTGGCTTCCCTTTGGACGCCTCCGGCTGGGTGTTCTACGACCCGGTCACCTACCAGTTCTTCGCCTCTCAGGACGTCACGTTCGACGAGTCTGTCTGTTACTACAGGAGTCGCCCCCACCGAGGTAATGAGGCCTTTTTCCCCCCGCTTTTCCTCACCCTTGAGCCCCCACCAGTCGCCCTGGTAGCCCCCCCCCCTTTCGCGTCCTGCCCCGTCAGGTGTGTCGCACGTCACTCCGCAGTCGTCCCCCCCGCAGCGTCCAGTCCCTGTCGTGTCTGGGGGTGCAGGAGGTGCAGTTGCGGAGGGTGAGGGTACTGGGGCTGCAGGAGCTGGTGGTGTCGGCTCTGGGGGTGCAGGGGTTGTGGGCGTGGAGGTCACTCCTGTGGAGGATACGGCAGCCTCGAGTCGGCGGCCTCGCCCTGCCTCACCCCCTGGCTTCCCATCCGTCCCGCAGTTTCCTCCTCGTTCTTCTCTGCGGCCGGTTGCTGCGGAGCCTGGGGGTGTTCCTGCGGGAGGTACTGGAGGCCCCGAGGGTGTCGGTGGTGGAGGTGCTGGTTCTGGGGGTGCTGGAGCTGGAGGCACTGGCACTGTGGCGCCTACACCGCGCGATGTACGTTTCCTGACCCGTGAGCAGCGTCTCCTCCGGTTGGAGAGGGAGGAGCGTGAGCGGTTTGAGAGGGCACAGCAGCAGCAGCAGCAGCAGCAGCAGCAGCAGCAGCAGCAGCAGCAGCAGTAGTAGCAGCAGCAGCAGCAGGAGAGAGTAGAGGAGGAGTCACAGCAGCAGCACGAGAGGGTAGCGCAGGAGTCCCGGTTGCAGCAGCGGGTGCAGCTGCAGCCGCAGCAGGAGAGGGTAGAGGAGGAGTCACGGCCGCACCAGGAGAGGGTACAGCAGGAGTCCCGCCCGCAGCAGCAGGTGTAGTTACAGACACAGCAGGAGAGAGTAGAGGAGCAGTCACGGCCGCACCAGGAGAGGGTAGAGCAGGAGCCCCACCCGCAGCAGCAGGTGCAGTTACAGACCCAGCAGGAGTGATTAGAGGAGGAGTCACGGCCGCAGCAGGAGAGGGTAGCGCAGGAGTCCCGGTCGCAGCAGCGGGTGCAGCTGCAGCCGCAGCAGGAGAGGGCAGAGGCGGAGCCACAGGAGCAGCAGCAGGGGCCGGTACCGTTGCAGCAGACGCCAGAGGAGGCGGAGCAGCAGCGACTGCGACTATGCGACCTCCCCGAACCAGCACCTGCACTCTTTGTTCGTGGTCCCCTACCGCCCCCTCCTGTTCCCCCTGTTGAGTCCCTTTCCTCGTCCTAGTGGACTCATCGTCCTCCCCTCAGTCGTGCTGTGTCTCCACAGCCCCGTCGGTCCCGTTACCGTGCAGACGGTCCGTTTCACCTTGTTCTCCGCTCTCATGTTCCACCTCCTCCTGTCCTTCCACAGCCCCGTGAGTCGTCCCTCACTGTGCTTCACGACCCGTTGTCCGACTGCACCTCTGACGTCTGTCTCAGCACTTGTTACCACTCTCGCTGGCTTTGCCTCTTCCCACCACCTTGACTACGCCGCTCACTTGGTGAGTGGCCCTGCTCATTCTCCGTCCTCTGGGGGTGCTCCTGTCTTTCCCCTGGAGGTCCTAGAGGACAGGCAGTTCGAGCTTGGTTTCCTTGCGGCTGCTGTTCCTCATCTCTGCGCCATGCTGCTTGCCCCTGAGGGGGATCCAAACGCCCTTGACATCCCGATCCCTCGCACTCACGCCGAGGCGGTCTCGGGACCCTGGGCTTCGTACTGGATAGCAGCTGAGGAGGCAGAGATGGCATGTTATAGGTCCATAGGCACGTACGTCGATGCAGTCCCACCTCCTGGGACGAACGTCGTCAGTGGCCGATGGCTCTACAAGGTGAAGCGGCCGCCTGGATCACCACCTGTGTTCAAGGCGCGCTATGTGGCGAGAGGCTTCAGTCAGCGAGAGGGGGTGGACTTCTTCCACACCTTCGCTCCTACCCCGAAGATGAGTACTCTTCGGGTGTTGCTGCATATTGCAGCCCAGCGCGACTACGAGTTGCACTCCTTGGAATTTTCCACCGCGTTCATTCAGGGGAGCCTGCACGAGCAGATCTGGTCACGTCGCCCGCCTGGCTTCACTGGCTCTTTCCCACCTGGGACCCAGTGGCAGCTGCGTCGACCAGTCTACGGCCTGCGTCAGGCTCCACGTGAGTGGCACGACACACTTCGCTCGACCCTTGCAGCTCTTGACTTCTTTCGTCGTCTGCTGACCCGTCACTGTTCGTTCGCCGTGGCTCGGCCTCGTTCTTTGTCCTGGTCTACGTCGACGACCTGGTGTTCGCCACTCCCGACCGACGGGCGCTGGCCTCCGTGAAGGAGGAACTGCAGAGGAGACACACTTGCACTGACCTTGGTGAGCTGCAGCACTACCTTGGCCTGCAGATCACCAGGGACAGGGCAGCTCGCACCATTACGCTGACTCAGTCGCATATGGTCGAGCAGATCCTCATGCGGTTTCGCTTCCCGTTCTCCAAGGTACAGCTCACCCCTCTTGGTGTGGATCATAGGCTCAAGACTCCACCTTCGGACGAGCCATTTGAGTCCAGCGGTCCATATCCTGAGCTGGTGGGTTGTCTCATGTACCTGATGACCTGCACTCGCCCAGACCTAGCTTACCCTCTTAGCGTCCTTGTGCGCTTTGTTGCGCCTGGGAGACACCGACCTTCCCACTGGTACGCGGCTAAGAGGATGGCAAAGTATGTGGCGAGTACATCAGGCATGGGACTTGTCATTGGAGGGAAGCAGCCAGTTACACTCACAGGTTACTCGGACTCGTCGTGGGCCGACGACGCGGAGACACGTCGGTCTACACAGGGGTACTCCTTTAGCCTCGGGGCAGGTGATGTTTCGTGGCGGTCGACTCGGGCGTCGTCCGTTGCCGGTTCCAGCTGTGAGGCAGAGGTGTACGCTGCGGCCATGGCCGCTCAGGAGCTTCGCTGGCTGTCTTTCCTTCTCACTGACCTTGGTGAGCGGCCTCGCTCTCCCCCAGTCTTGTTCGCCAACAACAGGTCTGCTGTCCTGTTGTGTGAGGAGCCCAGACTGGTTGGGAAGGCGAAGCACATCCAGCTTCGTTACTTTCTTCTGCGTGAGTTGCAGCAGCGTGGCCAGGCCCGCGTGGTACGTGTGGTCTCTGAGGCCAACACTGCAGATATCTTCACCAAGGCGTTGCCGCCTTGTGACCACCAGCGTTTCTGCACCCAGCTTGGCCTTGTGCCTGCCCGTCCTCACTTGCTTACATAGAGATGCCTTGTTCTACATGTCTTGTACTCTTGCATCTCTATATATTTGCCATATACCTGCATGTGGACTGGCCTTGTGGCCCCTTGCTTGCTCTCGGAGTGTGGTGCCTTTGAGCTCCACCCTGAGATTTGTCTTGTTCTTGTGGACTGGTCTTGTGACCGTTGCTTGCTCTTGTTGTTTCCACAGGACTACCGTCACCTAGACTATGGGGGTGTGTCAAACTATAATTCTATATTTTGTGTAGTTCTAGTCTAGGTGTTCTCCCTTGTGTTATTTTGTACTTGCACTAGGGTTAGGTTTTGCATATATCTTGTTTGTACTTTCTGTTTTAGTCATTATTACATTGTAACAGCTGCTGGTGCGCTGGCGGCAGCCTAAATTGCTACTTGTGCACTGGGGGCAGCCTATGCTGCTGCTGGTTCTGCTGGGGGCAGCCTAAGTTGTTGCTGGTGCGTTGGCGGTAGCCTAAGCTGCTGCTGGTTCTGCTGTGGGCAGCCTAATCTGCTGCTGGTGCGCTGGGGGGCAGCCTATGCTGCTGCTGGTTTTGCTGGGGGGTAGTTTAAGTTGTTGCTGGTGCGCTGACGGCAGTGGAAGCTGCTGCTGGTGCTACTGGTGGCAGTCTAAGCTGCTGGTGGTGCTCCTGGGGGTAGTGTAATCTGCTGGTGCTACTGGCGGCGGGTGTGGCAGCTCGTGGGGAGGCGGGTGTCAGGTGGGGCGGCTGTTAAGGCAGCGGGCGACGGGTGGGGAAGGTAAGTCGGCGGTTCTGTGCAGTTTTGTACGGTCTTGTGCGGTTCTGCGTGATTCTGCACGGTTCTGTGCGGTTCTGTGCGGTTCTGCGCGATTCTGCACGGTTCTGTGCGGTTCTGTGCAGTGGAGAGTACTGGGTGGGGCGGCTGATTCCGGGTGAGGTGACTGGAACGGGTGGGGCAGCAGGTTTCCAGGTGGGGCGGCAGTTTCCCGGTATGGGGCGGCGGTTTTCAGGTGGGGCGACCGGTCGATGGTGCGCGCGGCTGCTGCTGTGCGTGCGTGCGACTAACGACGGGGCCGCATGGCCCGCTAGCGAAGGGGCCTCTGGGCCCACGAACGAAGGGCCACGGGGCCCGCTAACGAAAGGCCGCGGGGCCCGCTAACGAAAGGCCGCGGGGCCCGTTAACGAACAGCCGCGACGGGTGACGGGCGACGGGAAAAACAAAAAAGAGAAAACGGTCGCGATCGACGGGGGGAAAGGGGCGACGGGCGACTGGCGACAGGGGGGGGGGGGGGGGGGGGGGGGGTCTACGGGCGACGGGGCCTAAGGTAAGTGCGATATGGGCGGTCTAGGACGGGGCGCGACTAGGTGGGCCCATGATAGTCGAGTGATTTGTTTTTCTAAGTGGGAAAATCTCGCTAGGGTTAACCTAGCTCTATACCATGTCACAATGTAAAATTGACTAAAACAGAAAGTACAAACAAGATATATGCAAAACCTAACCCTAGTGCAAGTACAAAATAACACAAGGGAGAACACCTAGACTAGAACTACACACACTATAGAATTATGGTTTGACATCGCCGTCGAGGTGTCCGTCGGTGGGTGTGCCTGCGTCCGCCCCGACGCCGGCCCATACTTCGCCTTCCACAACTCTAGCGACAACGTCTCGTAGAAGATCACCTCGACCGACGTGACCACCTTGGTGTCGGTCAGGTCGAGCACCTCCCAGCCCTTGCTCTCCGGCGACACACCCAGGTGAAGTCCCCAGCGAGCCTTCGGCGCCAGCTTCCCACCGCGCTGCTGCTCGGGAATCATGAACTGCACCATGCAGCCCCACACCCGCGCCAGCGTGAGGTCGGGCTTCTTCCCCGTCAGCAGCTGGTACGGAGTCGTCCCCGGCGGCGTCGTCGACCGCTCCAAGCAGTTGCGCACCCAGACAGCTTGTCAAAGAGCGAGGTGCCACCAGTGGTGTTGCACGCCCATGTGCAGCAGCATCGTTCGCACGGACTCGACGATAGTACGCATCTCCCGCTCAGCCATGCCGTTCTGCTGCAGAGTGTAGGGGCACGTCAAGTCGTGGACAATGCCCTTTCCGTCGACGAAGTTGCTGAAATCCTTTCCGAGGAACTCCCCTCCCCGGTCGGAGCGAAGCGAAAGCACCGACTTCTTCGTCTGCCGTTCTACCAGCACCAGCCACTTCTGGAACTCCCGCAGCACGTCGCTCTTCTTAGCAACCGGCATGGTCCACACAAACCGAGTGTGGCGATCTTTCAGCAGTAGGAAGTACAAGCTGCCATCCTTGGCAGCCACCCGAAATGGCCCGCACAAGTCAATGTGCACGACAGCCAGTGCCTCATCGGCGTCTGAGCCCTTGGCGGGGAAGGTGTGCCGCGCCAGCTTTCCTCTGACGCACGAGACACACGGCGGGTCAGCTCCGGTCGATGGCGCGATGTCGAGCCCAGTAGCAACCTTATGCTTTGCCGAGCTCTTGATCGTGTCGACGCCGACGTGCGCGAGCCTCGCATGCAACCGGTCAGGGGTCGACTTCGTCGCCGAGATGATCGTCCGCATAGCCACCGCCTCGGTCGAGGGCGAACGCGTCGAGCAGGGGCAAAGGTCGGTGCAGAGGACTCGTCTGGTGTAGCGTGCTCGACCGAGCACCTCCCCGGTCGCAGCGACGAGCAGCATCTCGTCGCCGTCGCCCTGAAGCTGCACTCCTCTCTCCTTCAGCTGGCCAGTAGATAGCAGGTCCGCCTGTACGCCCGGAACGTAGAGCACGTCGGGGATGAGGACCCGATTCCCGGCCTCCCCTTGCAGAGCGACGGTTCCACGACCCTCGACAGGCTGCAACGCCCCATTGAAGCTGCGCACGTGCTTCACACCGTCGCTCGGCGCCATGCCGACGAAGACCGCCTTCGTCCCCATCAGGAGGTAGGAGCACCCGCTGTCGAGCAGCACCGCCATCGCGTTGGCTTGCACAGCTGCTGCCACCGCCTGGAAGTCCTCGTCAGCCTCCGGCGCCAGCGAGAGTGTCGACACCACCAAGTTGACCATTGAGTACGACGCCTCCCCGTCGCCTCGGCTCTTGCCGCTGGAGTTGTCGACGTCCTTCGTCGACGAGGTCGTCTTCGACGTCTGCTTCTCCTTGCGCGGCTTCGCATCTCGACGGGGGCGACGACTGGCCGATCGACCGCGGCCTCCCTTGTTGTCGACCTCGTCGCTGTCATCGCGGTCAGGGCACTCGTAGGAAAGGTGGTCGGGGTCGTGGCAAATCCAGCACTCCCGTCGTCGACCACCACCTCCACGGCCCTTGTCCCGCGTCGACCTCTTCTCGCCGACGTCTTTCGTCGACTGCCCACCTCCGCTACCACCTCCGCACGGCCTCCCGCGCTGCCCTTGCTGCTGATTCAGCTTCGTCGGTGCAGCGTAGTTTGCCTGCGGAAGGAGCTCCGTGGGCTGTTCGGCCTCCTGCATCGCCTCGTCTTGAAGGATGTAGCTGGTGATGGAGTCCTCGTCGAGGGACTCACGCGTGCCAGGCACCATCATCATCCTCTTCATGAGGTTGTAGCTGCGCGGCAGGCCCTTGACGATGTGGGTGATCTAGGACACCGTCGAGTATTCGGCGCTCGCCATCCGCATCTCAGCCAGGATCCGTTGAGCACAATTGCAGTAGTCCGTCGCCGACTCCTGCTCGCCCATCCGAATGTGTGTCATCTTCTCCTCCAGCTGTCCGATGTACAGGTCGTCCCTGACCTGGTACGTCGACAGGATGAAGTGCCATGCCTGGTGACCAGCATCCAGTCGCTCTCGACAGCTCCTGAGCGCCAACTGCACTACCGGCGAGCAGAACCTCGAGATGACCATGAAGGTGAGCAAGTGAGCTGCACGAAACTCCTTGCGCAGCTCGACATCGTCCACGGGCGGAATTGGCACGGTGTCGTCGGCGAAGCCCTTCAGCCCGGCGACCTCCAGCTGAGGTTCTATCGACTCCCTCCAGGTGATGAGGTCCCGTCGACCTTGCAGAGGTGTGACGGTGATCCGGTCCGGCGAAAACTTGAAGTAGCCATACGCCAGTGCGATCCCGCCCGCAGTCACGTGCGTCATCGCCGAGAGCCCTCCACCACTTCGTAGAGGAGAGACATCGACCATCGACAACGGCACGCGAGCTGCCTGCAGCCGCCGTCGACCGCTGCACTCGCGCCTGAATCATGTCGACCCCACCGTCGACCTTGATCACCCCTCTCTGCTTCGTGCCTTCGCTGCCGCTGACTCGTGCACCTCCGTCAACCTCGTCGTCGACGCCACCTTCGTTGCGCACCGGTCGAGGAGATGCAGGACGGGAAGGGTGTTCAATCGCCCACTGCGACCGGATGCCCAACTCCACGATCACCAAGGGGATCGTCCAGTACTCGCCATCCACGTGGCGTCTCCTCGCATCAGCCAAACGTGCCTCCAAGGTGTCCGCTACGCCCGCTTCTACAACGGGGTCGACCATGGCGACTAACGTTGTTGCCGGCTTACGAACAATTTAGTAAGTGCAAAAGTCGGATCCTATCTGATTGTAATCTGCGGGGCCGTCCACGCTCACCGCACCATGCGGAGAGTCACTCTACAACGGTAGTGAGCTAGACTACGGGGGTTGGCACGAACTACTATGAGTGATCGTAGCTTTGCTTGCGTTCCTTAGCACTTGCACATTCACGGGAGAAGTTGGCAAGAGTTTCACTAGCAAAGTTGGAATTACAAAATGGTTGAACAAGCAATGACAACAATGACTACATCAGGCACCTAGCAACCCTGCAGCTAGCCTGGTCGACGGCCAGCACAGCTTGGTCGACCACCTGCCAGCGTTGCGTAGAGGAGCCGCGCCAGCACTGCAGAAAGGCGACATACCTACACTGCAGGTCGACGGCGTGCCAACGCTGCAGCAAAGCGGCTGTCCAGCGTTGCCCCGTAGAAGACAGCAGTGCGCACGCTCGCAGGTGCGCGCAGACGATTGGCCCAACTTGCACCGTTGTGCATCCGTCGGCTGTTGTCTGCGCCTGACGAGCCACATCGACTTCGGGATACCAACCCGAAGTCGCCTTCGCCATCGCGACCTTGACGACGTTCGCGTGCCTCCGCAGAACTCGTCGAGCAGGTTACCCGGTCGACCTGGTCGACCACCAATTGCTCTGGTCAACCACCATTGCCTCTAGTCGACCACCAGGTGCCTCTGGTCCACCACCAGGTGCCTCTGGTCGACCACATCTCCTGTCGAGCTACCCCTTGGTCGACGGACCCCTTCCGTCGCCCGGAACTATCAGCTGTAGTCGCCGAGTTCCCCTCGTCGATCGCTGCTCACTTGTCAGGTCGACGGACTGCTCCGTCGACCTCCCGGTCGAACTGCCCCTCCTGGTCGACGGCCCACCCGTCGCCCAGACCAGTCAGTTGCAGCTGTCGAGCTCCCTGGTCGGCAGCAACAGCACAGCGGTCCCCTGCAGCTCGACGAAGCCTGTCGAGCAACTCTCCCACTGTGAACGGTTGGCTGCTACTCCCGTACAGCCGACCAAGTCGTCGGCGTTGCCCAAGCGAGGGCGGGGGCAACACTCCATTCCCATTAACAGTTTCGAACGGCTAGGCGAGCAGCAGCGTCACGGGTAAGCCACTGTGAGCGAGTCGCTCTGTCAGCTGTGGCGGCAGGGGCGAGAGAGGCGCCAGGCGTGAGGCCAAACAGTGAAACACCGTCCTTGGAATCACTTAGTAAGTACAGCTGTAAGTCGTCGAGCCACGCATCGAACTCTATCGGGTGGCCCTCCGGATCGAACGTGAGGACACTGAGCGTGGCCATAGCGGGAAGAGCAGTCGGGCGCGCTAGCAGCAAAGCAGCACGCAGGCAGGGCAAAGCAGGGCGGCAGCCAGCAGGGCAGGGCGGCGCGGCGGCTAGTTGCGCCAGGGCAGGGCAGGATGGCGCGGCGGTGAGAAATGCGCGGGCAGGGCGGCGGCTTGGCGGCGAGCGGTGCGCGGGCTAAGCGGCACGGCGGCGAGCGGCGCGCGGGCAAGGCAGGGCGCGCTGCAGCGGGCGGCGCGCGGGCAGGGCAGGGCACGCGGGCTAGGCGGCGCGGCGGCGAACGGCGCACGGGCAGGGCAGGGCGCGCTGCTGCGGGCGGCGCGCGGGCAGGGCATGGCGCGCGGGCGAGGCGGCGCGGCGGCGGACGGCGCGCGGGCAAGCTGTTGTGCCAAAGCACTATAGTGGCACGGTCATCGCACTCCCATTCAGCCTACAAGCCTGCTCAGCTTCTGGAATTTTGTGGGGAGGTGCTTCAACATGTGTTCTTCACACCCTCAAAGTTTCAGAAAAATTGAAGCAGTGTACAAGGCATGGTAACATTTTTAGTTTCATGACTTATGGCATCCCGGAAGTGTGTGTTACTCTTTTTGGTAACACCCGAGTTCACCATTTCGGCTGCTGACTCATCTACCAAGCTCTGATTGGTCGGAAACTCGGTGTGGTAGTCCTTTGCCGTGTTGTGCAGGTGGTCACCGAGTTTCAGGACAACCCAGCATCGGAGAAGCACGTGACAGCTGTCGAAAGTTACTGTTCCGTAGTCATGGTGCACTGTTGGCAGCATTTCCCTTGCCACCCTTTCATTGTTGTCATGCCAATGGTGCAGGGACAAAGAATGAGACAAGAAGTACAGGTGGTCAAGTGGGACTCTACCACCCTCCTTTTGAGAAGTGTGGTCTTCCTGGAAGCAGCTTGCAAGAGGGTGCAAGTGGGAAGACAAGCTGACTCATGGTTGGCTTGACTCACTATTGGTAGCCTTGAGTACAGCTCTGAACATCCAAGTGTGGTTGGCTTTGCTGACCTAGCTAGGACGTTTCCCATCCTTCTCTAGCCTTTCTCCCCTAGGACTCAACCTTCTCTGAGTTCCCAGGATGGTCCCAACCCCTTAAGAGTCCCCTAGGCAATGTTGTACTTACCTCTTCCTTGCATCAATGAAACTACACGTTTTCAGCCGAGCTTACGTTTTCGTTCACTGCATAGCGCATAAACCTCTGATGAAAGCAAGCAATATACCGTTGGAAAGCAGACACCTGAAGCTAACGTCTGTTCAAGTTTCAGCATCGTATGTTATTGGAGCTGATCGTGACGGCGTTTTGAACAGAGGCGGTTCGAAGTCATCAGATTCTGCTTAGGCGGTTTCATGGGCATCCGCGACCCCTAAGTGGACTCTAGACTATAACAAGTGGTATCAGAGCGGTTCTTCTCTGTTCCTGGGTCAATATGGAAGCTGAAGGTTCTGCTCCAGCTGGTCCTAGTGGCAGTGGTGGCGTGAGAGGCGCTGGGGAAGCAGGAAGAGGCGTTGCAGGCGGATCTGCACCAATAGCATCCGTTTCAACACTAGCCAAGGATGATGTGAAGGCATTCAACCTGGAGAAGTTCTATGGGGAGGATTGGGGATCATGGAGCTTCAGGATGGAGCTCCTATTTAACCATTATGGGCTGCTTGAAGTGATGGATGGAGAATTGAAGAGGCCTGCGAGCGAAGGAGCGACCAAGGAATGGGATCGCCGATCCAAGGATGGATTCTTCCTTCTCTCTCAATGCCTCTCATCCAACCAGCTGCACCACGTCAAGCATCTCATCAAGGATATCCAGTGTGGTCCCAAGGCATGGAAAATATTGAAGGATGTCCATGCCCCCAGCAGCGAAGCGATGGTGGTGGTGCTCGAGCAACAACTCCATGCGGTGAAGATCAACGAGGGTGATGCCGTGCAAGGAGCGTTCGATCAACTCCGGGACCTCTATGTGAAGCTCTCTGCTGCTGGTGTGGACTACCCTGAGAAGATCAAGTGCTACAAGGCTCTCTCCCTACTGCCGGAGTCGTGGGGCCCCTTGGTGGTCAACCTCAATGGCATGAAGGACTCATGGTCCCTTGAGTGGATCCGTGCACAAGTCCTTCAAGAGGAGTTTCAGAGGAAGGAGCTGACTGCCGCTGCCGGTGAAGGTGGAGGCTCTGCCTACGGCATGAAAGGCTTCAAGGGGCGTGACAGCAAGAAAGGCAAGGCCAAGGAAGGCTCTGGAGGGGAGCAGTATTCGGGAGGGAAGCGTGGCAACAAGGGAGGCAAGCGGTGTGGCGGCAAGTGTTGGTATTGCCATGTGGAAGGTCACCCGTGGTTTAAGTGTCGCAAGCTACCTGACGGTTGGAGGCCTGGTCAGCCATCAATTGAAGGCTCTAAGGGTGTTCATGGATCTATGGGAGAAGGCATGGGCAGTGAGCAGGGAGATGGAGGTGCTGGCGGACATGGCGGCATGTTCTACCATGTAGGAGAGGCATGCTCCGAGGACATGGTTGTACCGGCCAGCAAGGTTGCTCTTCACCGCTCCTCCCATTGGGTCATTGACACGGGAGCCTTCATGACCATGACCAACCGAGAGGATCTGCTGGATGAAGTCAGGCCATCAAAGGCAGCCATCGTCGTTTCAGCCACCGGCCAAGTTGTACCCGTGCGTGGCGAGGGGAGAGCCATGTTTATGGGTGCGGATGGGAGGCTTGTGGGGCTGAAGCGTGTTCTTCTTGTCCCTGGACTATGTGCCAACCTTCTCTCTACCAAGGCATTGAGTGAGGCAGGGATGAAGATGGAGATGATGGGCCCAAAGGTGTTCAAGGCAACTCGGGACGGGCGCGTGTTGTGGGACCTGTGAGGCGGCAAGGACATGCACCGGTCCATGTGGGAGATAACGGTGCTGCCATGGAAGGAGGCGGCTGCGCGCTTGGCTGCTGAAGCTGTAAGAGGAGGGCATGCAAGCCACGTAACCAGTGGAGGAGGTGGTGATGGCAGTGATGGTGGGCTGCTTGTGCATGGGGGGGGTGCGCTACCAAGTGTAACTCCTAGCACGGGTGAGACGGATTGGCTCACCGCACACCGTCGCTTTGGCCACGTGGCGCTACCTCAGTTACAGCAGCTGTTTAAGGAGGAAAGAGTCAAGGGGCTGAGGATAAAGTGGGAGCCCAAGGAGGTGGGCTCTTGTGAGACTTGCTTGACCAGCAAGTTCTCACGGTTTCCCTTCCATTCGGCGGTGGGGCAGTCAAGTGACCCGGTGGAGCTCGTGCATGTGGACCTTGTGGGGCCCATGAAGGTGAAGGGAGATGGTGGGGCCCTGTATTCTATGACTATGGTGGATGATTACACAAGGCTCACCTGGTATTTTCCACTTGCAAAGAAGAGTGATGCTGCAAGGGTCATCATTGAAGAGTGGCTGCCCATGGTGGAGCGAGAGAGCGGCAAGCGGGTGAAGGCGATTCGTAGCGACCGTGGTGGGGAGTTTTTGGGAGCGGAGTTCCGAAGCTGGTTGAAACGGCACGGGATCAAGCAGCAGCTCACCACGGCCTACACCCCTCAGACCAACGGCGTGGCAGAGAGAGCGAACCGGACCATCATAGAGGGCGGGAGAACGATATTGGTGGACTCGGGTCTACCCTTGCGGTTCTGGCCCCTCGCTATTCGTCATGCTACCATCATCAAGAACCGGGTGTTGACTCATGTGGGAGGTCAGCATTGGGTCCCTATGGAGAAGTGGAGTGGCAAGAAGCCCCTGGTGGATATGCTTCGTGTCTTCGGGTGCATGGGGCTCGTGCATCGTGACAAGATTCAAGCGGCGGCGGTGTGGGCTGTTCATTTGGGTCTTGCACGGGGGAGCAAGGGCTGGCTCATGTGGGACCCAAAATCCAACACCATCTTCACCACCAGAGATGCCAAGTTCATGGAGGGGCTCATGTTCAAGGACTGGTCGGAGCGGGGGAGGAGCAAGGTCACCATTCCGCTAGGAATAGAGGTGGGAACGAACGACCCACTTCTCATTCCCATCGAGTTGTCCTCATCTTCAGAGTTGACAGAAGTGTCACATGACTTGGGAGGTGCTGAAGGGGAGGCAGCAGATGTGGAAGGAGTACTGCAGCAAAGGGAGGCCCCTGTAGCTGAGAGAGGTGATACCGAGGAGGAGGTGCAGCAGCCTACACCATCCCATAAGCTTCCACCAAGGCGCACAACCCAAGGGAAGCGTGATGCTGTCCGTGGTGGAGCCAAGGAAGGAGCAGCCAAGGAGAGGCCCAAGAGAGCTGCCCAACCAAGGGATTTTTTCAAGTATGAAAGGCTTGGGGGTCCCAAGGCATTGCTGGTCCAGGAGGAGGAAGATGAGGAGGAGAAGGGAGCCGAGGGGGAGATGGTGCAGATTTGTTGCTTTGGCGTCAACTTACCTCATGAGCCGGATTCAATGGAGGAAGCTCTCGCTGGAGATGATCGAGAGGCTTGGTTGGCTTCAAGGGAGGATGAGTTCAAGAGCCATATGGAGAATGAAACGTGGACCCTCACCAATCTGCCCCCAGGAAGAAAGGCGTTGGATTGCACGTGGGTGTTACGTGTAAAGACCGATGCGGAGGGGAAGTTGGAGAGGCGCAAGACAAGGCTTGTGATCAAGGGCTTTCAGCAGAGAGAGGGGATTGACTTTCAAGAGGTGTTTGCTCCTGTTGCCAAGGCTCCTACGCTCCGGGTGTTGCTAGCAGCCGCTGCCGTTTGTGGCTGGAAGGTGGAGCAAATGGATGTGAAGACGGCGTTCCTCTATGGCATGGTAGATGAGGAGATCTACATGAAGCAGCCAGAGGGGTATGACGATGGGAGCGGACGTGTTTGCAGGCTCAACAAGGCCATCTATGGCCTCAAACAAGCTCCAAGGTGCTGGTATGCAAGGCTGGTGGAGGTGTTGGAGGCTCTTGGCTTCAAAGTTAGCGGGTGCGACGAGAGTCTCTTCACAACCGAGGGGGAGGAGGAGAAGGTGTTTCTCCTTGTCTACGTCGATGACATCCTCCTCTTCTCTCCATCCCTGGAGAGGATCAAGGAGGTGCAAGGAAAGCTAAAAGAGACCTTTCAATGCAAGGCCCTTGGACCTGTAGGGTATTACCTTGGTCTTCACGTGGAGCGAGACGAGGTGAAGGGATGGTTGAGGCTTCACCAACACAAGTACCTTGCAGCCATGGGGGAGAAGTATGGGCTGGAGGAAGGGAGGAGTGTGAAGACTCCTCTACCCTCAGGGTTTCAGCTGCACCTTGATGAAGAGGAGGGTGAGGTGTTGGAGTACGAGTTGCAGCGTCGGTTCCTGTCAATGGTGGGGAGCTTGATGTACGCTTCGGTCAACACTCGCCCCGACATTGCGTTTTCAGTTTCACAGCTCGCTCGTGTGGTGTCTAGGCCCCTTCAAGAGCACCTGGATGCAGCAGAGAGGCTGGTGAGGTACTGCATGGCAACCTCAAGGGTGGGGCTGCAATATTCAGTGCATGGGCAGCTGAAGCAAAAGGGAGTGGAGGAGGTGAGCACAAAGACTGGTGCACCTGCAAGGCGTGGGCACTTGTACCTCTCGTGCTTCACCGATGCTACCTGGGCAAGTGACATCAGTGATGCTACATCCCATGGTGGCTATATATGCTGTGTTGGAGGGATTCCAGTGAGCTGGAAGTCTAAGAAGCAAGGAGAGATAGCTCACTCATCAACGGAGAGCGAGTACATGGCGTTGTTTCATGGAGTGAAGGAGGTGGTTTGGATGAGGAGGTTGCTTGAGGAGTTGGGGCAGGAGCAAGAGGGTCCTACACCTGTGTTTTGTGACAGCCAAGGAGCAATTGCAATGGCGCGTAATGCTATGCTCCATGGGCTGAACAAGCACATGCATATCAAGTGGCATTGGGTGAGGAAGGAGGTGAAGAAGGGCACCATCTCCTTGCACTACATCAACACTACCAAGCGACCTGCAGATTTCTTGACTAAGCGGCTTGCAGAGCATCAGCATTGGAGCTGTGCCACCTTGTGTGGCATGTCCTTCAACTAAGGGAGCAGCTTCAGGGAGAAGCTAAGGGATGAATGAGAGCACGATGAGGGGGAGTTTGTTGTGCCAAAGCACTATAGTGGCACGGTCATCGCACTCCCATTCAGCCTACAAGCCTGCTCAGATTCTGGAATTTTGTGGGGAGGTGCTTCAACATGTGTTCTTCAGACCCTCAAAGTTTCCGAAAATTTGAAGCAGTGTACAAGGCATGGCAACATTTTTTGTTTCAAGACTTATGGCATCCCGGAAGTGTGTGTTACTCTTTTTGGTAACACCCGAGTTCACCATTTCGGCTGCTGACTCATCTACCAAGCTCTGATTGGTCTGAAACTCGGTGTGGCAGTCTTTTGCCGTGTTGTGCAGGTGGTCACTGAGTTTCAGGACAACCCAGCATCGGAGAAGCACGTGACAGCTGTCGAAAGTTACTGTTCCGTAGTCATGGTGCACTGTTGGCAGCATTTCCCTTGTCACCCTTTCATTGTTGTCATGCCAATGGTGCAGGGACAGAGAATGAGACAGAAGTACAGGTGGTCAAGTAGGACTCTACCACCCTCCTTTTGAGAAGTGTGGTCTTCCTGGAAGCAGCTTGCAAGAGGGTGCAAGTGGGAAGACAAGCTGACTCATGGTTGGCTTGACTCACTATTGGTAGCCTTGAGTACAGCTCTGAACATCCAAGTGTGGTTGGCTTTGCTGACCTAGCTAGGACGTTTCCCATCCTTCTCTAGCCTTTCTCCCCTATGACTCAACCTTCTCTGAGTTCCCAGGATGGTCCCAAACCCTTAAGAGTCCCCTAGGCAATGTTGTACTTACCTCTTCCTTGCATCAATGAAACTGCACGTTTTCAGCCGAGCTTACGTTTTCGTTCACTGCGTAGCGCATAAACCTCTGATGAAAGGAACCATTATACCGCTGGAAAGCGGACACCTGAAGCTAACGTCTGTTCAAGTTTCAGCATCGTATGTTATCGGAGCTGATCGTGACGGCGTTTGAACAGAGGCGGTTCGAAGTCATCAGATTCTGCTTAGGCGGTTTCATGGGCATCCGCGACCCCTAAGTGGACTCTAGACTATAACACAAGCAAGGCGCGCTGCTGCGGGCGGCGCGCGGGCAGGGCAGGGCGCGCTGCGGCGGGCGGCGCGCGGGCAGGGCAGGGCGCTCGGGCGAGGCGGCGCGGCGGCGGACGGCGCGAGGGCAAGCAGGGCGCGATGCAGCGGGCGGCGCGCGGGCAGGGCAGGGCGCGCTGCGGCAGGCGGCGCGCGGGCAAAGCAGGGTGCGCGGGCGAGGCGGCGTGGCGGCGGACGGCGCGCGGGCAAGCAGGGCGCGCTGCGGCGGGCGGCGCGCGGGCAAAGCAGAGAGCACTGCGGCGGGCGGCGCGCGGGCAGAGCAGGGCGCGCTGTAGCAGGCGGCGCGCGGGGAGGGCAGGGCAGGGCGTGCGCAGGCAGCGCGACGCAGGGCAGGGCAGGGCAGGGCGGCGCGATCACTGCGGCGCGACGGGTGGGGTAGCGCTACTCGGTGGGCCCTAAAAAAAACCGGTCCTATGCTAGGACGTGCTCTGAAACCATGTCAGAAGTAAGAACGAGAATGAATGAACTAGCAGCAAGATGGGTACAAGTAGGAAACCCTAATTGGGTTGTACCCCTTATGGGCTACCCCACTATAGCCTACACAATAAGCAGCATATAAGTTTGACAGGAGACTAGTAGCCTCTACGCCAACATGTGCCTCTACACCCCCAGTACGAGTACCCCGAAACCCTCCGCCACCGTGGCTGCCCCACCGGACAGCCCACTCACGAAACTCCTGCGGGGAGAGAGTCTCCAGCGGACGCTGCTGCTGCTGCTGTCCACCCCTAGAACCTCCACGTCTACTAGTGGCACTACCAGCAGGAGTAGACTCACAGGTACCTCCAGTAGTAGCACCCCACCGTACAGCCCACACACGACGCTTCTGTGGCAAAACCGGCTTCTGCCGACGAGCACGGCTAGCTCCGCCACCGGGAATGCCCCACCAGATAGCCCACTCGCGAAGCTGCTGCGGCGAGACAGACTCCTGCACACTCGGCTGCTGCTGACGTAGGACAGTGGTAGTGGCCATGGCAGGCAGTGGCAGATAGTAGCAGCAATTGCGTAGCAGCAGTAGCACAGGCGGCAGTAGCAGCGTAGCAGCACTCGAGGCAAGGCGACACTAGCGCTGGGTAGGGTAGCGCAGGGCAGCGCACTCGGGTGGCAGCAGCACCTAGGGCGGCAGCAGCAGGCGGCAACACCTAGGCTAGTAGCAGACAGTAGCTCCTAAGGCAGCAGCACCTAGGGGTTTTTTTTTTTTTTTTTTTTTTTTTTTTTTTTTTTTTTTTTTAAGGGTTTAGTAGGGCGCGCTTGGCGCTGGGCAGCAGGGAGCGGTAGCGCGCTGGGCAGCGGGGCGTGCTGGCGCGCTGGGCAGCGGGGCGCGCTGGCGCGCTGGGCAGCGTGGCGCGCTGGCGCGCTGGGCAGAGGGGCGCGCTGGAGCGCTGGGCAGCAGGGCGCGCTGGCGCGTCGGGCAGCGGGGCGCGCTGGCGCGTTGGGCAGCGGTGCTCGTTGGCGCGCGGGGCAGTGGGGCGCGCTGGTGTGCTTGGCAGCAGGGCGCGCTGGTGCTGTGGGCAGCAGGGTGCGCGTGCAGAGCGCGCTGGCAGGCAGGGCGGCGCAGCTGCAGGCAGAGCGCATGCGGGCAGGGCGGCGCTCAGTGTCAAGATAGCGTTAGAACCTAGGAAGCTAGGTGAGGGTATTGAAAGTAGCGAGAGGAATGAGGAGTTCAATGAAGAGAGAAGGTACAAGGATATAGGCAAAGCAAGCAAGGTGCACCACCAAACAAGATCAGCACTACACTAAGTCTACACTACAGGCAGTTACAATATAATGCATACAATTATATTTTGACACACCCCCTAACTGCCTGCAGTGAAGAACCAATTGCAGAAACACCCCCTGAAGAGGTACACCACGCGCAGCGGAATAACTAGAGTGTTAAGTGAGGAGGAGGAGGCGGGAGAGAGAGATGAGGAGAGGAGGTGGGGGGAACCACGCGGCGAACCCCTCTTACGAACCCCCGATTTACCAAGGAGGAGCTGAGAGAGAGAGATGAGGAGAGGAGGTGGGGGGGAGCCACGCGGCGAACCCCTCTTACGAACCCCCCATTTACAAAGGGGGAGGTGAGAGAGGGAGGAGAGGAGGTGGGGGGAGCCAAGCGCGGCGAGCCCCTCTTACGAACCCCCAAGTCCACACCCTCTTTCAGCCACCCCCCTAAACCTCACCCCCCTTGTTTAGTCGCCACCCTGAACCGCACCCCTTCCGCCACCCCCTCACCCTCCCCCCACAGCTGCACGTGCGGCAGTGAGAGAGAGAGGAGGAGGAGGAGCAGCGGACAGAAAACAGGAGAGAGGAGGAGGAAGGAGGAGGTGGCTGCGGCTGGTGCTGAAGCCACACTCCCGCCACCCCCTCACCCTCCCCCCCCACAGCGACATGCGCTGCAGGGAGAGAGAAGAGGAGGTGGGCAGCGGGTGGCGCTGCAGAGTTCCTCTCGCCACCCCTTCACCCTCCCCTCCACAGCAGGACGCACGGCCGATTGGCAAAGGGCAGGAGCGGCGCTGGCGGCTGGTGGTAGCGCTGGCGCCACGCACCCCCTGCCTCCTTTCCTCCCCACAGCAGGTGGCGTTGTGCGCTGGCGTCCGCGCTGGCGCTCGGCGCTGGCATCCGTGCTGGCGCAGTGCGTGGGCGTCCGCGCTGGCGCTCGGCGCTGGCGAGCTCGCCACGGGCAGAGCGCGACGGGCAGACGCAGGTGCAGCGCGAGGGATGCATGCGACAGTGCGACGGGCAGCGCGACGGGGAGAACGCGGACAGCTCGCCCCCGCAACCGTCGCGACCGTCACCACGGGGGTCGCAACGAGCGCCGTGAGAGGACGGGAAATAGGTGGGGCCGCGAAGAGCGGCATACAGGAAGCGATATCCGGTGGGCCCATGATCGAAAAAAAAAATAGGTCTTAGGATGACCTAGCTCTTAATACCATGTCAAGATAGCGTTAGAACCTAGGAAGCTAGGTGAGGGTATTGAAAGTAGCGAGAGGAATGAGGAGTTCAATGAAGAGAGAAGGTACAAGGATATAGGCAAAGCAAGCAAGGTGCACCACCAAACAAGATCAGCACTACACTAAGTCTACACTACAGGCAGTTACAATATAATGCATACAATTATATTTTGACACTCAGGCAGGGCAGCAGGGCGCTCAGTAGCAGGGCAGTAAGGCACGCGCTGGCGCTAGGCAGCAGGGCAGGAAAAATAAAAGTTTCAAGTCCGGACAGGGCCGAATGTTTGGTGGGCCCTAAGGAACGTACCTACTCTAATACCATGTTTGAATATGGAAACAGGAAATGGATGTATTGAGCAGGATGCAAGATACAAGTACCAACCATAAATTGGTTGTACCCTATATGGGCTACCCCACTACAGCCTACAGATATACAAATGTATTTTGAGAAACACCTACGTTAATCGACAATTGCGCGAGCACACCCATGAAAAAGAGAGCCACTTCACGCACAAGTAGACCTGTGTCTGTAGTTCCAGCGTGAAATATTTTTTGGAACGCCAGGGTCTAACATAAAGCCCACGTTCAAAATTTCACAAGTTCAAGAAACGTGCGCACAGTCTAGTGCTAGATGGTGGGTAAGGGAATGCAAGATAGTACTTTTCAGACGCAAAATCCCAAATTATGTTAAAGGGCTTTAAGTGCAAAATGTGACCATTGCGCACGGAAAACATTCAGTGGGGGTACCATCGTGAACACTCCGGCACTTGCGATCCTGATTCCCATCTTGATTTCGTGCACACGCTGTGACATTCTATCGTGTTTACGGAATGCCAGCGTGAAAAAAATGCTTGACAAGGAATGCGAAAATGGTGCCCTAGTGCTGCTTCCAGGGTGTTTGCACGAAAATTATACCACCGAAATGATGAGGGCGTGAAGTTCGAAACCGTGCGCATTTCACACGATCGTGGTTTCAGTGTTGCATTTTGCCGGTAAGTTGCAATTTGATCTGGCTCTCTTGCGCTGGTGTAGCTTGTTGGCGGGAACATTTTCGCAGGGTTGGCGGGTGTTGAGTGCAATACATGGTTTGCACGGCAACCTATTGCCTATTCGCCGACGGTAAAAGAAAATGGGGAGTTTTGTTTGAAGGTAATTTGTGGCGTGAGAAATTTCATTTCATTTTGCATTTTGTGTGTGCGCATTTTGTGTGTGTTCTGTGCGCATTCGTCCTTGCATTTTGTGTGTTTCGTTTTCATTTGTAATTGCATTTTGTGTTTGTGCATTTTCAGTTTCGTGTTCACTGTTCTCATGAAGCGCTCAAATGAGGCTCACTTGATGCGCTCAAATGAAGCTCTCATGAAGCGCTCAAATGAGGCTCCCATGACGCGCTCAAATGAAGCTCTCATGAAAGCTCAAATGAAAGCTCTCATGAAGCTCCAATGAGCCTAAAATGAGATTCCCATGAAAGTCCCATTTGTTTTTTCATGTTTCATGCGTGCCTCATACGAGCGGGTGGTGTACCGTGGGGTGTTTTTGTTGGGGCTCGATACAAGTGATGCCCACCCCAAGCACGCGAATTTGCTCTGCGCCGGATGGAAACGCTGCACCCGAGGTTTTTTCCCCAGCCTGCACCCACGTTACAAGCGCGTCGCGTGGTTATGAACCAATAGTAACGAACAGACCGAAGTCAAAGTGAAGAGACTGAAGTCAAAATGTCAACGGATAAGGTTACCGATCCTTTATATAAGCACCTGCGAGTCCTTTTTAGCTAGCTGCGAATTGACGAAAATTATGCGAAATGCACGGTTCAGCTTATACGCCCCTTTCACAAGGCAACCGGGAGGGGCTCAATCAGACATCATGTGTACTTTGACTGGTCAAGGGGGTGCTGTTGACTTTCGCGCTGGTCAAGCACGCGAAATCTTGACCGCGCGTGTGGTCTTGATTTCGCGTGTGGGCCCTAAGGGCCCGAGCGTGTGCTCGCGCACTGTTGCGAGCGTGGCAGGGCCCACGATCGCAACAGGACAGGGCGAATGATCGCCCTTCCCACGCGCAGTTCAGCACGACCAGTTTGTCTGGTCGTGCATGATTGCGCACCTGAGGGGTGCGCGTGTGTTTCGAGTGGGTGCTGCGGGATTCCGAAGGGTGCTCGGAATTTACGGTTGGAAAACGGTTTTTCAGAGTTGACTCACGGAACAAGAAATTGCGGACGAAAGTCACACCGCTTTGCGGAATGATTTCGACGCAGGTACAAAACGGTTATTCTGTTTTCTCAACGGTAAAAACCGTTTTACAACTGCTTGCTCGCATGAAATTCATGAGTGCCAAATTGGGGCTACATTGGAACTCATGAGTGCACTCATTTGAGTCAGCAAGGTAATTGTCATATGTGGAATTTGAAGACAGGTATTTTCAAGAGGAAAATCAAGCCAAATTCGCAAGGAGTTGAGCAACCGTTTTCCAAGACAGCAAGGCGAAATTCTAGAATGCAGTTAAATAACTGTTTCGCTATTTTCCTTTGCTTGTATGTGAGATGGAATATAAAACGTGTGCTTGTGCTTGATTGTTATCAATCCTTTCTAGTAGAAATATTTTCTGAATCTCTTTGACGAGTTAAGTTGCTCTATCAACGTATTGATGTGAAGAGCTATTCTGCACACGAGCCCGTTTCGTCGTCAACGCTGCGCAACATAGTTTGGGAACGCTCTAGTACGCACGATAGTTTTCATACTTAGGGAAATCCCTCTTCAAACACGGACCCTTGGATAGGGGCTGGTTCTACCAGGCACCCAAGGACCCTTGGAGGTGACCCCGTGGGGACTACCTAGTGTGAATTAAAGGTGTGTTAAGAGTCTTTAGGTCCCAAATATCGGTCAACAAGTGGTATCAGAGCTGTGGTTCTAAGGACTGCCGTTAGAGCACCATGGAGTCGAGTGGAAACGAAGGATCTGTGGCACGAGCTAATAGTGGAGTCCATGACGACGGTGGTTCAGCGCCAAGGGAAGTGCGGACTAGCCGAGGCCCACTATTGAAGGATGTGCTCAAGAACTTCGTCGTCGACAAGTTCAACGGCAGTGGCTACGACGATTGGGCGTGGAAAATGCAGCTCTACTTTCGACAAGTCCGATTATTGAAGCTAATGACGGGCGTGGAGAAAAGGCCAAGCGACCCCGCCCTGCAAGAGGAGTGGGACGAGCGTTCGACCGCTGGCTACTATCTCATATCTTAGAGCTTGGAGCTGAACCAGCGATCGCATGTGATGCATTTGTTGGAAAAGGATAATTGCGGGCCTCAAGCTTGGAAAGTGCTCAAGGAGTTGCACACGCCAACTTCGGTGGTTGCAACGCTCATGCTGGAGCGGGAGTTGGCGTCATTGCGGATGAGTAAAGGGGAGCCGATTCAGCCGGTGCTTGACAAGATGAGAGAGTTGTATGCAAAACTGCAAATTGGCGGCATCACCTACCCGGAGCAAACGAAGTGTTTGAAAATGTTGTCACTGCTGCCAGAGTCATGGATGGTCTTCACAAGCGGCTTGAGCCTTCCTCAAAACCAGAGCCTCTGGACTCTTGAGTGGGTTCGAACCAAAATCCTAGAGGAGGAGTTTAGGAGGAGGCAGCTGAGCCAAAACTATGATGGTGTGGTGGGTACGGAGTACAGGGCAGCAAGTGGCGTAAGGGAAATGGTCGTGGTCAAGGTGAACATGGACAAGGCGGGAGCGGCGGATTTGGAAATAGGCGTGATGAGAACAAGCAGAGGAGCAAAAGTGATGATGAGGAAGAAGATGATCGTGGCGGCTACCGCGGGTTCAAGGGCACCTGTTGGTACTGCAAGAAGCCGGGGTGCTGGAAGCGGCCCAAGTGGTGGACTCCCGGATGTGAGGATGATGATGGAGAGGAGAACGGTGTTGGTTATGTAGCAGAGGCTGCAACAAAAATGGGTGACACTTGGGAGCGTGCTTCCACGTGCAAGGGAATGGGGGAAGCAAGAAAGCATATGCCAAGGAGAGAGCAGATTCTTTTCCCCTCAACACTTGGATCCTGGACTCAGGAGCAGCACACCACATGACCCCGAGGGCGGATCTGCTGAATGAGATTGGGAAAACAAGCTTTACTGAAATGCTTTCAGGATGCGGGCACAAGATGAAAGTGATGGGGGTCGGTAAAGCAGCCTTCAAGGGAGCTGAAAGGGAATCTTATTTCCCTGACGCAAATGGGGATTGCAGGCGTGTGCACAGCTACTAATGGAGCTGAAACATTCAAGGGGCAGCTCGGTGATCGTGTGCTGTGGGACCTGCATGAGGACAAAGACCTACATGAGGAGTTGTGGCATGTGCCGGTGGTGCCATGGAAGGAAGTGGTACCTGTGAAGCAAAATGTAGTCTGCAGGTGTAAGGGAGAGTGTGCAACCGTGGCTACTGAAACTATAAAGGAGCTGAAAATGACAGTGGAGATGCTAATGCAGCAGTTGCAGCAGGTCAATGCTCGACTTGCAGCAGTTGAAAAGGGGAATACTTCTGGTGCGAATGAGAAGAACGGTGCAGAGGCCACAAGGAGCAAGATACAAGTTGTTGTTGAGGACAAGGAGAACGTAGTGCACAAGCGTGTCACACTTGAGCAACAGAAATCTCAGGCCAAGGTGCAGCTGAAGATTGCAGCTGCTAAGGAGAAAGTGTTGGGCCTGAATGTGGGGAGCATTGCTGATGGTGGGGCAAAGGTGTTTCGTGAACCCAAGGTGAAGTCGAGTGTGAAGGAAGCTGAAACTGTGGGGGAGCAGGCACGTGCCTTTCCTAAAACTGGAGTTGGGATCAGTTATGCAGCGGCATTGCTGAAAAGTGAACGGAAAGAGTTATTCAAGAAGGGGGAGCAGTTGGGCAAGGATGTCAACCCTCCTATGCCAATGACTGAAGTAGTGAAGCGGGTTGTCAAGTCCGGTGATGTCGGGGGTGGATTAGAATAGTCGGCAGGTTGATGTCAGAACATTATAGCTCATGCATATTGTGTAGGCTATAGTGGGGTAGTCCATAAGGGGTACAACCCAATTAGGGTTAGTACTTGTACCCAATTCATTCATAGTTCATTCATTTCCTTGTTTCTTCTCATGGTATCGAGCAGGTTCCCTAACGGGAACGATTCCTAGGGCCCACCACTACGAGTTTTTTTTCCTGCCCGGAGCGCGCTTCGCTCCGGCCCGAGTCGCGCCCGGTGTGCTCTCATCACCGTCGCGCCCTCACTAGGCCCCTCACGGCCCCCTAGCGCCGCCCTTAGCGGGCCCGTCGCACTGCCCTTCGCGGCCGCGTCGCGCCGCCCTTTCGCGGCCCCGTCGCGCCGCCCTTCGCGGCCGCGTCGCGCCGCCCTTTCGCGGCCCCGTCGCGCCGCCCCTTTCGCGGCCCCGTCGCCGCCCTACCTGCGGCCTCGTCGCCGCCCCTTTCGGCGGCCCCGTCGCCGCCCTACCTGCGGCCTCGTTGCCGCCCTACCTACGGCCCCGTCGCCGCCCTACCTGCGGCCCCGTCGCCGCCCTACCTGCGGCCCCGTCGCCGCCCTACCTGCGGCCCCGTCGTCGCCCTCCCCTGCAGCGGCCTCGGTGCCTACTCCTACGGCCCCGGCCCCTGCTCCTACGACCCCGGCGCCTACTCCTACGGCCCCGGCGCCGCCCTTCCCGGCTCCGACGCCGCCTCCCACCGGCCCCTCCGCCGTCCCTGATCAGGAGCCGCAGCCGCCAAGCCGCCCAGCGACCGAGCCGCCGGGCCGTCGAACCGCCCAGCAGCCGAGCCGCCGGGCCGCCGAGCCGCCCTGCTGCCGAGCCACCCGAGCCGCCGAGCCGCCCTGCCGCCGAGCCACCCGAGCCGCCCAGCAGCCGAGCTGCCCAGCAGCCGAGCCGCCCAGCAGCCGAGCCGCCCAGCAGCCGAGCCGCCCAGCCGCCGAGCAGCCCAGCAGCCGAGCCGCCGAGCCGCCGAGCAGCCGAGTCGCCGAGCCGCCCTGCAGCCGAGCCGCCCAGCCGCCGAGTCGCCGAGCCGCCCTGCAGCCGAGCTGCCCGAGCCGCCCTGTCCGGTAAGAGCAGCGCCTCTCTCACAGCACTGCCCTCACCCTACTGTTTGCGCTACTAGTCTACTGCTGTCATGGCTACCCCTAGTGTCCTCGCTTTTGACGCTGAGGGTCGGGCCATTGACTTTGAAGTCTGGATAGATGACCTGCAGCTTTTCTTACAGTGCGATAGGGCAGACGGCCTCTCCCTCTTTGACCTCACTTCTGGTGCCTCTCCTGCCCCCGCTGCTGATGCTGACGCCACTGTTCGCTCACAGTGGGCCACGCGCGATGCTGCTGCACGTCTTGCTGTGCGTCGCCACCTGCCTACCTCTGAGCGTGCGCACTTTAGCCAGTACAAGAGTGCTCAGACCTTGTACGACGCTGTAGTTGCACGCTACTCCTCCCCTGCCACTGCTGCACTGAGCCGCCTCATGCTACCGTACCTCTTCCCTGACCTTGCTGCCTTTCCCACAGTCGCTGACCTCATTACGCACCTCCGCACTAGTGACACTCGCTACCGCGCTGCGCTTCCTGCTGAGTTCTGCGCCAAGAACCCCCCCCCCATGTACATCACCCTCTACTACATAGTCACCCGTCTCCCTGACTCCCTTCGCGTAGTCAGGGACCACTTCCTCTCGGTTTGCCCCACAACTCTCACTGTTGACCTCCTCGAGAAGGCCCTCCTAGCAGCAGAAAAGAGCATAGTCGCTGTAGGAGCCTCTCGTGGTGACCCTCGCACCCCCATCTTTGAGGGGTGTTCCCCCTCCCCTCTTTTGCCCTCTGTTGCCTCTGCTGCTGCGGCCGACCTCGCTGGTTTGGAGTCGGTTGGGGCAGCGTCTACCCCTAGCGGGAGACGCCGCCCTGGCAAGGGCAAGGGGGGCAGGGGCGCTGGAGGAGCTAGCGGGGGCGGTGGAGGCGGCGGTGGGGGCGGTGGAGGGGGTGGGGGTGGCGGTGGGGGTGGTGGCGGGGGTGGAGGTGTCGGTGGCGGCAGTGGAGGCGGAGGCGGCAGCGGCGGTGGCGGAGGGAGCGGAGGTGGCGGCGGTGGAGGAGGAGGCGGCGGAGGAGGTGGAGCTGGTCGGGGTGGCGCTGCGCAGAGGGTCGGCTCCGGTGGTGGTCAGCGCCAGCAGCAGCAGCAGCAGCAGCAGCGCACTCGTGACATCCCCTCCCCTCAGCAGCTCCGTGAGTGGTACACTGCACGCCAGAGGGGTGGGGGTACTGGTCCGTGCACCTACGTCCTGCGCACCGGCGACCGCGCGGGTGAGCAGTGCGGGGGTGCGCACTCCACCCAGCGCTGCTTTGGCCGCCTGACGGACGCTTGGCGTCACCAGTTCCCTGAGGCCACTGAGATCCCCCGCTGGGGTGAGCTGTCTAGGGCGGGTGTAGCTGTCTTTGACCTTGACTTTGATGCTATTCTTGCTGCCATGTATACTGTGACTATTAGTGATGAGGGTGACTGTTACCGGTGTTTTCCGCCCGACCCGGGCATTGAGACTGCTGCTCTAGGTACTGGTGAGGCTGCTGCTCTAGGTGCTAGCGAGGTTGCTGCTCTAGGTGCGTCTGCTCCCTCAGGTGCTGGTGAGTCTGCTCTCTCAGGTTCTGCGTCGGCTTCGGCCTCCCACACCTTCACCCTTGACTCGGGGGCTTCTCGCTCCTTCTTTCGAGACCGCACCACACTCACGCCGCTCGGCCGGCCAGTTGCGGTCTCTCTGGCAGACCCCTCTGGGGGTCCTGTCCTTGCTCACTTCTCCACTGTCCTCCCGTG
Organism: Closterium sp. Naga37s-1; assembly: GCA_947471745.1. Taxonomy (NCBI): domain Eukaryota; kingdom Viridiplantae; phylum Streptophyta; class Zygnematophyceae; order Desmidiales; family Closteriaceae; genus Closterium; species Closterium sp. Naga37s-1. The sequence goes on from CANJKZ010000813.1 coordinate 1,917,089, forward strand.
TCCGGCGGCCCCCTCTGGCACCCTGTCTGGTCTTTACCTCCCCTCGTTCTCTACGAACTTGGTGAGTGGTGCTGACCTACAGGATGCGGGGGTTCACCAGTTCACTCCTGCGAGTCAGCGGGTGACCCACTGCACGGACGCTCGGACAGGCCGACACCTGGCCACGTTTACACGTCGGCCAGGGTCGAGCCTGTACACACTGACCACTGCGTCTCCTCCAGTCCCTGCGTCTGGTCAGGTAGCTGCGTCGGGTCAGGTGTTTGCTGCAGCGTCCAGGTCTGGTCCTGAGTCTGCCCCCTGCTCGTGTCGCCTCCTCTCTCACGAGACTCTCCTCTGGCACCACCACCTTGGTCACCCCTCCCTGCTTCGTCTCCGGAGCATGGCCTCCCGTGTCCTTGTCTCTGGTCTTCCCCGGTCCCTCCCTCCCCTTCCTCCGGGGCCTGGCCCTACCTGCGTCCCCTGTGTCGAGGGACGGCAGCGGGCTACCCCTCACTCCTCCCAGTTTCCTCCGACAGAGGCCCCGCTGCAGACGCTTCACATGGACGTGTGGGGCCCGGCCCGCGTCCGTGGGCAGGGTCACGAGCGCTACTTCCTGCTGGTGGTTGACGACTACTCACGTTACACCACAGTCTTCCCCTTGCGCAGCAAGGGTAATGTCACTGAGGTGTTGATCGACTGGATCCGCGCAGCTCGTCTCCAGCTCAGGCGGAGCTTCGGCTCGGACTTTCCTGTTCTGCGTCTGCACTCTGACAGAGGCGGAGAGTTCTCCTCTGGCCTTCTGCGAGCCTACTGTCGTGCACGAGGCATCCGCCAAACCTTCACGCTTCCGGACTCTCCACAGCAAAATGGGATTGCTGAGCGCCGCATTGGCATGGTCATGGACGTCGCCCGTACGTCCATGATGCATGCGGCTGCCCCCCATTTTCTGTGGCCGTTTGCGGTTCGGTACGTGGCGCATCAGATCAACCTTCAGCCCAGGGTCTCCATGCCGGAGACCTCCCCAGCTTTGCTGTGGACGGGGAAGGTTGGCGATGCGTCTGCGTTCCGTGTCTGGGGATCTCGGGCGTTTGTCCGCGACTTGTCTGCGGACAAGCTGTCCCCTCGTGCTGCTCCTTGCGTCTTCCTGGGTTTCCCCCCTGACGCCCCAGGGTGGCAGTTCTACCACCCCACCTCTCGCCGTGTTCTGTCCTCCCAGGACGTCACGTTCGACGAGTCGGTCCCCTACTACCGCCTCTTCCCCTACCGCACTCCGTCCCTCCCCCCGCCACCGCTCTTCCTTGTACCAGGTCCCCCCCCGGTAGACCCCCTCCCCCCTCAGGGTCCTGCCCCTTCAGGTGTGTCCCAGGTAGACGCTGTTGAGCCTGTCGAGGTCGCTGGTGACTCTGGTGCTGCTGAGGGTGCTGAGCCTGGGGGTGCTGACTCTGGGGGTGCTGAGCGTGTGGGTGCTACGCCTGGGGGTGCTGAGCCTGGGGGTGCTGAGTCTGGGGGTGCTGAGTCTGGGGGTACTACGACTGGGGGTGCTGAGCCTGGGGGTACTACGCCTGGAGGTGCTGAGCCTGGGGGTGCTGCGTCTGGGGGTGCTGAGCCTGGGGGTACTACGCCTGGAGGTGCTGAGCCTGGGGGTGCTACGCCTGGTGGTGCTGTGCCTGGCGGTTCTCCGGGTGCTCCTTCTCGCCGGGAGCCACTCTCTCCCCAGGAGCTGCGTGAGTGGTTTGCCCGGCGCTGGAGGCGAGCTGCTGGAGCTGGAGGTGCTGCGGGTACTGGAGGTTCTGTTGCTGCTGAGGGAGCTGGTGCCACGGGTCCCGGAGCTGCTGGACCTGCGGGTACTTCTGGAGCTGGAGTTGCTGCGGGTGTTGGCGCGGAGGCTACTGCTGTCGGTCCTGGAGGCGGTCCTGCTGGGGGTACTACTGGTGCTGCTGGGGGTTCTGGAGCTGGAGCTGCTACGGGTGCTGGTGCTGTCCCTCCTGTGTCTGGAGTCGCCGCGCGGCCTCGGCCGTACTTCGTTCCGCTCCTTCAGCAGGTTCTTGGTCTCCCGCCTTCCACTGGTCCTCCTCCTCCCTTAGAGTGTCCACAGCCTGTCCCGTCGCAGTTACAGTTACAGCCGGCCTCCCCACTGCCTGCTCCGTCTCCCTACACTGGTCCTACTGGAGGTCTTGCTGAGCGTCGTGAGCCTGCGTCTCGCCCTGCGTCGCCTGTCCGTGCTGCTCGCACTAGTGGTCGCGGTTCGCGTCAGCGTCCTCCTCCTGTCCCTGGCACGCACCGGATGTCTCTGCGTCCGTCCACTGCTCCTCTGCGTGCCCCTTTGCCTTCTCCTCCTGAGTCTTCTCTTCCTGCTCTTGCCGACCCGGAGTCGGACTCTCTTCGTGCTGCCAGTCCTACTGTCATGCGTCTCCTTGCTACTATTGTCACTGACCCTTCCTTTGAGTCCACTGCTGCGTCTGCCCTAGTTGCTGAGCTCGTCGACTTTGCTGCTCGCTGTCGCCTAGACTACGTCGCCAGTCTTGTTGCTGAGTCTGAGTCTGTCTGTCCTCCGTCCGTCGGGGGTGAGTGTGCCCTTGGCACGGACGTCCTTGAGGACAGGCAGGAGGAGTTCCAGTGCTTGGCCGCTGCTTCACCTCATCTCGTGTCCGTACTGCTTACCCCTGAGGGAGACCCGGATGCACTTGACATCCCGACTCCGCGCTCTTACGCGGAGGCGATAGAGGGTCCCTACTCCTCTCAGTGGCAGGCAGCTATGGACGCAGAGATGGCTTCCTGGAAGTCCACAGGCACCTACGTTGACGCTGTTCCCCCTCCTGGGGCGAACATCGTCAGTGGCATGTGGATTTTCAGGGTGAAGCGACCGCCGGGTTCTCCGCCTGTCTTCAAGGCGCGTTACGTGGCTCGTGGCTTCAGTCAGCGGCAGGGAGTTGACTACTTTCAGACCTTCTCTCCCACCCCGAAGATGACCACTCTTCGGGTACTGCTGCACGTAGCTGCTCACCGTGACTATGAGCTACACTCTCTTGACTTCAGCACTGCTTTCTTGCAGGGCAGCCTGCACGAGGAGATCTGGCTGCGTCGTCCACCTGGCTTCACTGGGTCTTTTCCTCCTGGCACCCAGTGGAGCCTACGGCGGCCAGTCTACGGTCTCTGCCAGGCACCGCGTGAGTGGCACGACACACTGAGGACTACACTTGCGGCTCTTGGGTTTGCTCCCTCTACTGCCGACCCGTCGCTGTTTCTGCGCACCGACACTTCTTTGCCGCCGTTCTACATCCTCGTGTACGTCGACGACTTGGTCTTTGCCACAGCTGACACTGCAGGACTAGCCCACGTGAAGTCCGAGCTGCAGAAGAGACACACGTGCACTGATCTGGGTGAACTGCGCAGCTACCTTGGCTTGCAGTTCACTCGGGACAGAGCACGCCGCACCATTACCCTGACTCAGTCACACATGGTGCAGCAGGTCCTTGAGCGCTTCGGCTTCACGTACTCCTCGCCTCAGGCCACTCCTCTGCCTACTCGCCACTCGCTCTCAGCTCTGCCTTCGGATGAGTCCGTAGAGTCGAGTGGCCCGTACCCAGAGCTTGTTGGCTGCCTCATGTACCTGATGACCTGCACACGACCTGACCTTGCATACCCTCTTAGCATTCTTGCACGCTATGTTGCTCCTGGAAGACACAGACCGGAGCACATGGCTGCAGCGAAGAGGGTGTTGCGCTACTTGTGCAGTACGTCGGGCATGGGGCTGGTGCTTGGAGGGCAGAGTCCAGTGGTCCTTACTGGGCACGCAGACGCTTCTTGGGCTGACGACCAGGCTACGCAGCGGTCGTCACAGGGTTACACCTTCAGCCTTGGTTCCGGCTCTGTTTCGTGGCGGGCTACTCGCTCGTCTTCTGTTCTCGGCTCCAGTTGTGAGGCTGAGATCTACGCAGGAGCCATGGCTGCACAGGAGCTTCGCTGGCTCACCTACCTGCTGACTGACCTCGGAGAGTTGCCTCGTTCTCCTCCAGTGCTGTACGTAGACAACAAGGCCATGCTGGCCTTGTGTCGGGAGCAGCGACTGGAGCACAGAACGAAGCACATTGCTCTCCGCTACTTTCTTGCTCGTGAGCTGCAGCAGCGTGGTCAGCTGCGTCTTGCGTACGTGGCCTCTGAGGCCAACACTGCTGATATCTTCACCAAGGCGCTTGCGCCTTGTGACCATCAGCGCTTCTGTACTCAGCTGGGCCTTGTGCCTACCTTGCCTCACTTGCTCACCTCTTGACCTTGCTTGTACTGTTACATATATATATACCTGCTCTTGCTTGTCTAGCCTTTTTTTTATATATATGTACTCCTGCATGTGAACTGGCCTTGTGGCCTTGAACTTGTGCTCGGAATGTGTGGTGACTTTGTGATCCACCCTGAGCTTGCTTTGCTTTGCTTTGCTTGACTGGTCTTGTGACCCCTTGTTCTCCCCCACTTTGCCTATGGGGGTGTGTCAGAACATTATAGCTCATGCATATTATGTAGGCTATAGTGGGGTAGTCCATAAGGGGTACAACCCAATTAGGGTTAGTACTTGTACCCAATTCATTCATAGTTCATTCATTTCCTTGTTTCTTCTCAGTTGAGGGGGTGTTTGTTGAGTGCAATACATGGTTTGCACGGCAACCTACTGCCTATTTACCGACGGTAAAAGAAAATGGGGAGTTTTGTTTGAAGGTAATTTGTGGCGTGAGAAATGTCATTTCATTTTGCATTTTGTGTGTGCGCATTTTGTGTGTGTTCTGTGCGCATTCGTCCTTGCATTTTGTGTGTTTCGTTTTCATTTGTAATTGCATTTTGTGTTTGTGCATTTTCAGTTTCGTGTTCACTGTTCTAATGAAGCGCTCAAATGAGGCTCACTTGATGCGCTCAAATGAAGCTCTCATGAAGCGCTCAAATGAGGCTCCCATGACGCGCTCAAATGAAGCTCTCAGGAAAGCTCAAATGAAAGCTCTCATGAAGCTCCAATGAGCCTAAAATGAGATTCCCATGAAAGTCCCATTTGTTTTTCATGTTTCATGCGTGCCTCATACGAGCGGGTGGTGTACCGTGGGGTGTTTTTGTTGGGGCTCGATACTTTGACTGGTCAAGGGGAGTGCTGTTGACTTTCGCGCTGGTCAAGCACGCGAAATCTTGACCGCGCGTGTGGTCTTGATTTCGCGTGTGGGCCCTGAGGGCCCGAGCGTGTTCTCGCGCACTGTTGCGAGCGTGGCAGGGCCCACGATCGCAACAGGACAGGGCGAATGATCGCCCTGCCCACGCGCAGTTCAGCACGACCAGTTTGTCTGGTCGTGCATGATTTCGCACCTGAGGGGTGCGCGTTGATTGCGCACCTGAGGGGTGCGCGTGTGTTTCGAGTGGGTGCTGCGGGATTCCGAAGGGTGCTCGGAATTTACAGTTGGAAAACTGTTTTTCAGAGTTGACTCACGGAACAAGAAATTACGGACGAAAGTCACACCGCTTTGCGGAATGATTTCGACGCAGGTACAAAACGGTTATTCTGTTTTCTCAACGGTAAAAACCGTTTTACAACTGCTTGCTCGCATGAAATTCATGAGTGCCAAATTGGTGTCACAATAGTAGCTATAATGCAGGAGCCATAGCTAGGGTTTAGCTAGCTAGGCAAGAGAGAATAGGCAAAAGAGAGGAGGTTTCACTAGCAAGCAGGTGGATACATATAGGAAACCCTAAGGGGCCGTACTCACTATAGAGTACCCCACTGCAGGCTAGACAAACTACACATTCTGACACACCCCCATAGTCAAAGTGGGGTATGATCAGCACAACAAGCAGCAGTTCATAGTTCACAAATATAAGCAAAGCTAGAGGCTATCACAGAGGGCAAGTGAGGAGGAGGAGAGACTGTGGGGGCGAGAAGATGGGAGGCGACTGCTGAAGCTGCAGACACACTGTAGCGGCTGGCTCAGTGGCTACCGAAGCAAAGGCCCGGACTTCAGGAGTAACTGGCTCCGCGGCTACGCCGGAGATTGTAGCCTCCGAACTACTGGCGGCTGGAGCAACTGACCCACGGGCGACTGGCGACTACCGGAGATTGTAGCCTCCGGACTACTGGCGCTGCGGACGACAAGACGGCTGCCTCCACTCAACCTCCCCCAACTGTCCCACACCCCTTTCACACACCCCCTGCTGCACCCCTAGCTCCTCTCCCACGTCACCCCCCTAGCACCACTCCCTCGGCTCCCACACACCCACCCCCCTCAGCGGCAGCTGCAGCAGTGGGAGACGGAGGAGGAGGAGGAGAAGGGGACGGCGCACACACCCGTCACCCCCATACTTGCCACCCCCACACCCGCCACCCCCAAACCCTAACACGGGCAACACGGGGCAGGAGCGCGGGCAGCAGCGCGGGGGACGGCGCGTGGCCCCCCAGGGCGCCGCGACGGGGCAGCGGGGGCCGCGCGCGGCTCCCTAGGGCGCCGCGACGGGGCAGCGGGGGGTCGCGCGCGGCTCCCCAGGGCGTCGCGACGAGGCAGCGGGGGCCGCGCGCGGCTCCCCAGGGCGCCGGGACGGGATAGCGGGGGCCGCACGCGGCTCCCCAGGGCACCGCGACGGGGCAGCGGGGGGCCGCGAGCGGCTCCCCAGGGTGTCGCGACGGGGCAGCGAGGGCCGCGCGCGGGTTGCGGGGCGACGCGACGGGCTCTCGGGGGGCGACGCGACCGTCGACGGGGGGGACGCGCGGGTCCCCGGGGTGACGCGTGCAGCAGGAAGCCGCCACGCGCCTCGGGGCGCACGGCGGGCAGAAAACCGCCATGCGCCCCGAGCGCGTGGCGGGAAGAAAAAAAGCGTCGCGCGCCACGGGGCGCGCGACAGACAGGAAAGCAGCGGAAGCACGTGGGGCCCACAGGCCAAGAGCGTAACAGCTCTGATACCATATCATAATAGTAGGCAGAACGAGGAGCCATAGCTAGGGTTTAGCTAGCTAGGCAAGAGAGAATAGGCAAAAGAGAGGAGGTTTCACTAGCAAGCAGGTGGATACATATAGGAAACCCTAAGGGGCCGTACTCACTATAGAGTACCCCACTGCAGGCTCGACAAACTACACATTCTGACAATTGGAGCTACATTGGAACTCATGAGTGCACTCATTTGAGTCAGCAAGGTAATTTTCATATGTGGAATTTGAAGACAGGTATTTTCAAGAGGAGAATCAAGCCAAATTCGCAAGGAGTTGAGCAACCGTTTTCCAAGACAGCAAGGCGAAATTCTAGAATGCAGTTAAATAACTGTTTCGCTATTTTCCTTTGCTTGTATGTGAGACGAAATATAAAACGTGTGCTTGTGCTTGATTGTTATCAATCCTTTCTAGTGGAAATATTTTCTGAATCTCTTTGTGAGGATCTGGTTCAGGAAAGATGATTCTATTGAATGATTCACCTGGGTACAACACGAGGCTATATATAGCCTCGACACAAGGCCAGTTACCCAGGTGTTACGCGAATGTTCTGAGGGTCGCGAAGCGTCCCGAGCAGAACCTTCCCGAACTCGGTAGAAAGCAATTCGGTGGGAACCGAAAAGGCTTGAGTTTGGTATACGTAACCTGGTTCGGTGCTATAACTATAATATCATATAGAAATGCACCTAACCTAGGAAATCAAGCATATCTATGCATGATAAATAAAACATAAGCTAGTAATAGCATAATAAAGTCCAGGCAAGCTAGCAAAGCCAGCATAAGCCGTCGTACTCTCACACGTCCCCCCCTCAAAGCTGGGTGGCGTGAGAAACACCCTGCTTGACAAGATAGTCCTTGAGAGCACGGCGTGCGTTGCCCATATCAGCTTCTGCAACCCAAGCGTCCTCCGATGGGTCATATCCCTTCCAGCGTATCAGGAACTTGAGCGTGTTGCCACGTCTGCGTCGATGAGCGAGCACTCGTTCCACCTCGTACTCTGGTTCATACTGTACGAATACAGGTGGTGGTGGCGGTAACTGTCGTCCCTGGAACTGTTGGTTGGGGTCCTTGTAGGGCTTCAGTAGCTGAACATGGAAAGCATTGTGAAGCTTCCAAGTAGTAGGTAAGCGCAAGCGGAATGTTACTGGTGTCACCTGTGCCTCAACGTGAAAAGGACCACAGAAGCGAGGCCGGAGCTTGGATGGTAGGTGAGACAGGTTCAAGTTACGCGTGTCGAGAAGCACCTGATCTCTGACTGCTACGGTGTGATCACGTCGATGGCGATCGGCATACTGCTTCTGGGAGTTCTGCATCATGGAAAGACGTCGCTGAGTCTTCTCCCATAGCTGCTGCATGGTGGTGACGAAGTCATGTGCGGCTTGGACGTGTGCCGGTCTGGTTGGCTGCTCTAGTGTAAGTGGTTCCCGTCCATAGCACAGGAAGAAAGGAGATTTCCCTGTGGCCGCATGTGACGCGTTGTTGTAAGCGAACTCAAGTATCGGTAACTGTAGATCCCAGTGGCTGATGTCGTCTTTGCAAGCTGTGCGCAGTAACTGTTCAACCACCTGATTGAGTCGCTCTGTCTGTCCGTCAGTCTGGGGGTGGTATGCTCAGGACATCGCAAGTTTAGTCCCCAATAATCCCATGAGCTCCTTCCAGAACTTACTCGTGAATTTGGGGTCTCTTTCTGAGATGAGTGTAGCGGGGATGCCGTGGATGGTGATGATGCGGTCGAAGAAGAGGCGAGCAGTTGCTTCAGCTATAGCTGAGGCGTTGGTCGGTGTGAAGTGACCCATTTTGGAGAACTTATCGATCACTACGAGGATGGAATCGTGCCCCCGTGAGGTCGAAGGAAGTCCTGTGATGAAGTCGAGGCTAACGACCTGCCATGGCTGCTCCGGTACGGGTAGAGGCTGAAGTAACCCTGTTTTTTTCTGGTTGCTACTCTTCATCCGCTGGCACGTGTCGCATGAGGCGACGAACTGCTGCACGTCTGCTGCCATCCCGGGCCAGTAGTAATACTTTGCTATCCCTGCTAACGTCTTGTTGCTCCCGAAATGTCCCGCGTACTGTACGTCGTGAAACTCCTCCAGAAGAATCTGTCGGAGCGGGGCATAGTTCGGTACCCAAATCTTTCCTGATCCCTTTCTTACAGCTAAGTCCTTCTCCCACTGTAACAGCTTCTTACTGAGGTAGGCGATGGGCTGCAAACTGCGTCCGTGATGCTGCATCAGTACTGCTCCGACTGCTTGGTCACTAGCGTCTGCTTCCACCACGTAGTCCCTGTTTGGATCCGGTAGGATGAGTACTGGCGCTGTAGTCAGTGCTGTCTGTAGCTGCTCCATGGCTTGCTGTTGAGGAGTATCCCATTTGTAGGGCGTATCCTTTTTCAGTAGGTTGGTCAGTGGCGCTGCTATCTTAGCGTACTGCGGCACGAACCTGTTGTAGTAGTTGGCAAAGCCTAGGAACTGCTGCAACTCCTTCACGTTCTCAGGAACATTCCCTATATCCGTCCAGCTTCGCAGCTCCACTCGTTTCCTTTTGTTGTAGATGCACGCCTTCCGGTTGACCCAGTCGATCTCGGGGTTGAACCGCTTCAGAAAATCACGCCCCAAGATGAAATCTAATCCCTTGATGTTCGTGGTCGGCAACGTCGGCTTCCACCTTAACGCTCCTATCTGCAGTTGCAGTGTTGACTCGCCGTGGATGGGAAGCTTCGTACCGTCCACCATCATTGCTGGTGATTCTCCAATTTTCTCCAACGTCCCGCGGTCGCACACCGAGTGGGACGCACCACTGTCCACGAGGGCCTGGAGGTGTCGCCCGTTGCAGATCACCTCGAGTACTAGTGGTTGTTGCCGCTCCGAGTAGCTGTAGATGGTGTTGCTTATAGGATCATAGGGTAGACCAAATGTATCATCCCTTGGTCCTGCGCTCGAAGCTGCAGCTTCAATATCAGTTTTCAACTGAGAAATGTTAGAAGGATTTATCCGAGGCCGATTCAGCTTCTCTTGGGCCTGGAACCTTCCCCTAAACCTTTGCAGCTGTGTAGGCTTCATCTGTGGGGAACAGGGAGCCTTTAAACAGTGCTGCTGGGAGAGAATATTAACTCCTCGGAACGCTCGACCCGTGTTAGCGCTCTGGAGTAGGGTCCCCATATTACCCGGTACCGGTTTAATTTCTGACTCTCCCTTAATAAAGGCTTGAAACCCACGAGAAGTAATATTCTTACTTGTCGGTGTGTACGGCTGGAGTTTCTCGGTCGGTGCAGGGTCTTGTTTCGCGGATCCTCCTTTAGTCTCGGCGATTTCCCCTGGTGCCGGCTGGTCGTGACGTTTTAAATTCGCGCCACCATATTCTCCCTTTTTCGCCCTCTCCGAAGTTGCCACGTTGTCCGTTTTCTGCTTCGGGGGTGCCGCACTGTTCTTGTCCCTCAGCTCCGCACGCCTTCTCTTCATTTTCCAACACGCCAAGATACGATGTCCTGTAGCGCCGCAAAATTTGCACGTCTCGTTTTTTGCTAGCCGCTGCTCCACATCGCCCTTGTCGTTCTCCATCGGGTTGGCAGTCGTGGGTGGTGCCAATCGCCCCATGCCACTATTTGGCTTGTTGCGTCGTGTTCCGTAGTAGCTACTGTTCAACGCGTCGAACTGTTCGATCAGTGCTGCACGAAACTGCGCCCACGTCCCCTCGCCTTGGACTATTCTGTTGTTGATCCACTCTAGAGCTGGGCCTTGTAACAGTGTTGCTGCGAGCCGTATGCGCATTGCGTCTTTTGTCGGGGTCGTGCATCCAACGGCTTCGAAGTAAATTTCGAGTTCAGCTACAAATCGACGAACGTCGTTCCCTTTAACTATAGGATCGAACGCCTCCGGTAGCCTCAGCTTTACTGCTTCGAGGTTCACTGTAGCTGCTGCCGTTGTCGCAGGTAGAATTGTCGGTGTCGCCGCTGCTGCTGCTGCTGCTGTCGCTGCTGCATTCGCTGCTGCTGTGGCGGTTGCCGACTGATTCGAAAGGAGTTTTTCGAGTCGTGGGAGCGCCGCACGAATTTGCTTATGCTCAGCACGAAACTCCGCGATTTTCTGTACTGAAATATCTCTTTTTCCCTCCATTTGGCGATTTACAGGAAGATGCGCGACGAAACTCGTCCGCCGTGGCTCGACCCCGTGCTTTGTTCTCGTCTACGTTGACGACCTGATCTTTGCCACTCCCGACCGACGCGCACTGGCCTCCGTGAAGGAGGAACTGCAGAGGAGACACACTTGCACTGACCTTGGTGAGCTGCAGCGCTACCTCGGCCTGCAGATCATCAGGGACAGGGCAGCTCGCACCATTATGCTGACGCAGTCGCATATGGTCGAGCAGATCCTCACGCGGTTTCGCTTCCCGTTCTCCAAGGTACAGCCCACCCCTCTTGGTGTGGATCATGGGCTCACGGCTCCACCTTCGGACGAGCCATTTGAGTCCAGTGGTCCATATCCTGAGCTGGTGGGTTGTCTCATGTACCTGATGACCTGCACTCGCCCAGACCTAGCTTACCCTCTTAGCGTCCTTGTGCGCTTTGTTGCGCCTGGGAGACACCGACCTTCCCACTGGTACGCTGCTAAGAGGGTGGCGAAGTATGTGGCGAGTACATCAGGCATGGGACTTGTCCTTGGAGGGAAGCAACCAGTTACACTTACACGTTTCTCGGACTCGTCGTGGGCCGACGACGTTGAGTCGCTGCGGTCTACACAGGGTTACTGCTTCAGCCTTGGGAACGGAGCTGTTTCGTGGAGGTCGACTCGGGCGTCGTCCGTCTCTAGTTCCAGTTGTGAGGCAGAGGTGTACGCTGCGGCCATGGCCGCCTAGGAGCTTCGCTGGCTGTCATTCTTCCTCACCGACCTTGGTGAGCGGCCTCGCTCTCCCCCAGTCTTGTTCGCCGACAACAGGTCTGCTATCCTGTTGTGCGAGAAGCCCCGACTGGTTGGGAAGGCGTAGCACATTCAGCTTCGTTACTTCCTTCTGCGAGAGTTGCAGCAGCGTGGCCAGGCACGCGTGCGACGTGTGGTCTCTGAGGCCAACACTGCAGATATCTTCACCAAGGCGTTGCCGCCTTGTGACTACCAGCGCTTCTGTACCCAGCTTGGCCTTGTGTCTACTGGCCCTCACTTGCTTACGTAGAGATGCTTTGTCTTGTACTCTTGCATCTCACTATATATCATATAGCTGTGTTTGTGACAGGCCTTGTGGCCCCTTGCTTTTGTAGAGATGCTTGTCATGATTGTCGTGTACTCTTGCATCTCTTATATCTGCTATATACATGCATGTGGACTGGCCTTGTGGCCTCTTGTTTGTTCTCAGACTGCGTGGTGATCTTGAGATCCACCCCGAGAGTTGTTTTGTTATTGTCAACTGGTCTTGTGACCGTTGCTTGTATGTGCTGACTGGTTATGTGATCGTTGCTGTGTTTTGCTTTCCACAGGACTTCCGTCACCTAGACTATGGGGGTGTGTCAAGCTATATTTGTTATAGCTTCTATTGTTAGTCTAGGTGTACTTCCTACTTGTTGGGGTTAGGCTTAGGTTTGCTATATACTTGTTGTACTTTCCATTTCTAGTCATTCTTATTTCTTAACAGGATGTCCGCAGTGTCTTGATCCCTTGGATCCGCGCTGTCCGTCGCTAGCTGAGCGCATGGTTCCAGCAAGACCTCCAGGTCCTGCGACTGCACTCTGACCGAGGTGGTGAGTTTTCCTCCCGCCTCCTTGAGGACTTTTGTCGTGAAGAGGGCATCACCCAGTCGTTCACGATTCCGGCCTCTCCACAGCAGAATGGTATTGGTGAGCGCCGCATTGGCTTGATCATGGAGGTTGCTCGCACCTCCATGATCCATGCGGCTGCTCCCCATTTTCGGTGTCCGTTTGCGGTCCGATACGCAGCGCATCAGCTCAACCTCTGGCCCCGTCTCTCCGTGCCAGAGGCCTCGCCTACACTGCGTTGGACGGGGGAGGTTGGCGATGCGTCGGCGTTTCGGGTCTGGGGCTCGCTTGCCCCTGTCCGCGGTACCACCGCGGGCAAGCTCTCTTCTCGCACCCTTCACTGCGTCGTCCTTGGCTTTCCCACCAACGCGCCTGGCTGGCAGTTTTACCACCCAGCCACCCGTCGCGTCCTGTTCTCCCAGTACGTCGCCTTTGACGAGTCGGTTAGCTTCTACCGTCTCTTCCCACACAGCACTTCCCCCGTCCCCCTCTCCACCTCTTTTCCTGGTTCCAGGTCCCCCCCCTGGTAGATCCCCTCCCCCCACAGGGTCCCGCTCCCTCAGGTGTGTCTCAGGTTGACCCACCCCCCTTGATTGAGCCTTTGGAGGTCTCCTCTGACACCTCTGGCCCAGCTGAGGGGGGTGACCCCGCTGCTGACGACACAGCGGCCACTCGCCGCTCAGCGCGCTTGGAGACCCCTCCTGGTTTTCTACTCTGGGCGTCTCGCCGCCTCCGCAACCTGTCGCTGTGGACTCCGGTGCTGCTAGGGCTGGTGCCAGTAGAGGTGCGGACTCTAGGGGTGCTGGTCCTGGGGGTGCTGACTCTGGAGGTGCTGGTCGTGGGCGCTCCTACTGGATGTTATGGGGGTGGACAGCAGCAGCGGTCTCGTCGGCAGGAGACTCTCTTGCCGCAGCAGCTTCGCGAGTGGGTTATTCGCCGAAGCCGCTTTGGTGGCGGAGCTGGAGCTGCTGGTGCTGGAGGTATTGGAGCTGTCGGTGCTCGAGGTGCTGGTTCTGGAGGTACTGGAGCTTTAGGTACTGGAGGCGCCGGTGCTGGAGGTACTGGAGCTGGAGTTGGTGGAGGCACTGGTGCTGGAGGTGCTGGTGCTGGAGGTACTGGAGCTGGAGGTACTGGAGGCGCTGGTGCTGGAGGTCCTGGAGCTAATGGTGCTGGAGGTACTGGAGCCGGAGGTGTTGGAGGCGCTGGTGCAGGAGGTGCTGGTGCTGGAGGTCCTGGAGCTGGAGGTGCTGGATGTGCTGGAGTTGGTAGTTCTGGTACTGTGGGTACTACGCAGCGACGACCGTTTATCTTGCCTGAGCCACAGTCATTGCTGCCACCACTTGACTCGGCACTTCGCCAGGTTCTTAGTCTTCCGTCTTCCACTGGCCTTACTCCACCTCTACTGTGTCCGCCGCCAGACTCGTCTCAAACTCTGTTACCGCCTGACTCCCCACTGCCTACTCCTTCTCCTTACACTGAAGATAGAGTCCCTAACAGAGAGTAGAGAGCATGCGTCGCGTTTTGTCACGCGTGTTCGTACTCGTCGTGCTCCTCGTGCTTGCCCTCCACCTATCCCTGGCACTCACACTATGGCACTTCGTCCTTCCTCTGTTCCACAGTATGTTGTTATGCCTTCACCTCCTGTGTCTTCTCTTCCTACCATTGCTGACCCTGAGTCTGACCTTGATCGTACTGCCAGTTCGACTGTCACTCGTCTTCTCGCCACACTTGTTACTGACCCTACGCTTTTGTCCCCTGCTGCGTCTGCCTTTGTCGCCGGGCTTCTTGACTTCGCTGCTACCCGCCGCCTTGACTACGTTGCTCGTCTAGTTGATGAGTTTGACTGTCCTCCGTTTGTTGGGGGTGAGCTTGCCCTTGGCTGTGATGGCCTTGAGGACATTCTGTTTGAGCTTTGCGGCTGTTGTACCTCATCTCCTGGGTGTCCCCCACCCCACGCACTCAAGCAGAGGCGATCACGGGCCAGTACTCCTCTCAGTGGCAGACAGCCATGGATGCAGAGATGGCATCCTGGAAGTCAACAGGCACCTACGTCGACGCAGTTCCCCCTCCTGGGGCGATCATAGTCGATGGCATGTGGATATTCTGGGTGAAGCGGCCGCTGGGTTCCCCGCGTGTCTTCAAGGCGAATTACGTTGCACGAGGCTTCCGTCAGCGTAAGGGGGTTGACTTCTTCCAGACCTTCTCCCCCACCCCGAAGATGACTACTCTACGGGTGGTACTGTACGTTGCAGCACATCGTGACTACGAGCTGCACTCGCTCGACTTCTCCACAACTTTCTTGCAGGGCAGCCTACACGAGGAGATCTGGCTGCGCCACCCACCTGGCTTCACAGGGTCGTTTCCTGAGGGTACCCCGTGGAGCCTCCGACGGCCAGTCTACGGTCTCTGCCAGGCGCCCCGCGAGTGGCACGACACACTGCGGATGACACTTGTGGCTCTTGGTTTTACTCCTTCGACTGCTGACCCATCGTTGTTTCTGCGCACCAACCATTCGCTGTCGTCGTTCTACATCCTCGTGTACATCGACGACTTGGTCTTTGCTACTACTGACACTAAGGCACTAGCCCTTATGAAGGCAGAGCTGCAAAAGAGACACACCTGCACTGGCCTGGGTGAGCTGTGCAGCTATCTTGGCTTGCAGATCACCCGGGACAGAGCAGCGCACACCATCACTCTGACTCAGTCACACATGGTGCAGCAGGTCCTTCGTCGCTTCCGCTTTTAGTTCTTCTCGCCACGGTCCACTCCTCTGGCCGTGAACCACTCGCTCTCAGCTCCACCTTCGGATGACTCCGTAGAGCCGAATGGTCCATATCTTAAGCTTGTGGGCTGCGTCATGTACCTGATGACATGGACACGACCTGACCTCACGTACCATCTCAGCATCCTTGCTCGCTTCGTTGCGCTCGGGAGACACCGGAAGGAGCACTGGACAGCTGCGCAGAGGGTACTGCGTTACTTGTGCAGTACATCAGGCATGGGGCTTGTGCTTGGAGGATGGGGTCGAGTTGTGCTCACCGGGCACTCTAACGCTTCTTAGGCTGACGACCAGGAGACCCAGCGGTCGTCACAGGGTTACACTTTCATTCTTGGCGCTGGTTCTCTCTCCTGGAGGTCCACTCGCTCGTCTTCTGTACTTAGTTACAGCTGTAGGCAGAGATCTACGCTGGGGCTATGGCTACACAGGAGTTACGCTGGCTGACCTACTTGCTGACTGACTTGGGTGAGCAGCCTCGTACTCCTCCATTTCTGTACGTCGACAACAAGGCCATGATTGCCTTGTGTCGCGAGCAGAGGCTAGAGCACAGAACGAAGCACATTGCTCTTCGTTACTTTCTCGCACGGGAGCTACAACAACGTGGCCAGCTTTGCCTTGCTTACGTGTCCTCATAGGCCAACACTGCTGATATCTTCACCAAGGCCCTCGGGTCTGGTGATCATCAGCGCTTCTGCACCACTCTTGGGCTGGTGCCCACTCTGCCCCACTTGCTTGTTTCGTGATCTAGCTTTGCCCTTGTTGTACACTGCTATATATCTGTATGCCTGCATGTTTATACTTGCTAGGTTGTGATCAGTGTACTGCCATTGCTTGATTAACTCTGCATGTGAACTGGCCTTGTGGCCGCTTGCTTGTGCTCGGACTGCGTGTGATCTTGAGATCCACCGTGAGCTTTGATTTGTTTTGCTTTGCTACCTCTCTTGATTGGTCTTGTGACCATCTGTGGTTCTCGCTGTCCCTCACTTTGCCTATGGGGGTGTGTCAAACAAAGTTTGTTTTTAAGGCTTAGCGAGGTAGTTCATAGTGAGGACAACACATTAGGGTTAGCTTATGTACCACTCTCTTGCTAATCCAACCCCATTCGTGTTCCCTAGTTTTGACAGGACCACCAAGCCCTTGATCACGTGTATCAGCGCCGGTGAGAGTATGAGCCATGCAGTGAAAGAAGAAGCCCTCTTTGAACGTTGACTGCTTCCGCATCTTCAACTTATATAGCACTAGCATATCCTTCAGGACATCAGGTGAGATGTTAGCGGGAACTCGTTTTTTAAGGCACTTCAATGACTTTCGGGTTGGTAGATTTCTCTCTGAGGTAAGAAGAGTCTTCCGTTTGTTGCCAAAGCAGTTTCACCGATGTCCCGTTGGCCTTCTGGAAGTCAAATGTATGACTTGATGTGGTGTGCGTCCCGCTCTTCTAGGAACAAGATCTGCGGCCTACAGAAACGAGTCTTAGAAGTTTGTGGGCTTTAACTCCTGTAAGTTCCCGTCAGGAGGAGGAGTGACTTTCATGGTAGCCTTAGTCGACTGTCCCTTAAGCGACATAGTGCAGCAATGACATAAAGAGAGGAGCTTCCGGGATGACAAGAATCCCTGAAAACATGAAAAAACTCCTCGAGCTTGAGCTACCTGTGGTCTGAGCAGTGACTTCTTATAAAGGCCATCGAAGAGTAACATTCTTGGCCGGGGTGGTGTATTCTCGATGTGGATGCCCTGGGATCATGATGCGGTAGTTGAGTGCAATAGTTGAGATGTAGCCATGAAACATTATTGTTGCAAAAATAGCTTGATAAAGTTGTGAAGCTAGACGCGCTGTGCTCGAGGTTGTGAAGCCTTGAAGTCTGTTGGATAGTGAACGAGACCTGAGTAGCTGAAGATATGATATCTGCTGTGTAGACATAAAACTTTTATCCTCCGCTTCTTAACGAACCCAGGAAGTCGAAAATGTGTTCATTGTAACCAACTGATATAGATCCTTCACGTAACATGCTTCCGAAGTTACCCGGACGAATACATGGCAGATGTTCGATAACGTCGGGTAATGGTCCTACCTAAATTGGTAATTAGGAGTAGTGTTACTAGTGCAATCGAGTGAGTGAACAAGGATTGCACTATCGAGGCAAGAATACAATGAGCGAAGGAACGAGCGAACAATATATAGCAAAGGCCTAGCATGGTAACGGTAATGCGAGAGACTGTGGTGCACGACGGGCATGGCGCCGAGGTTGGGAATTGTCGAGGCAAAGGGCCGGAGCGCGGGTTACCAACCGAATCGTGAGGTTGGGTCGCGATGTGTACAGTGGCGGGAATAGTGGTCGAGGCGAGTGTCGCGAGCGGGTAATGTTTTACTGTAGGGTGCTATTGGTGGGAACAGTCATGTACGCGTCAAGCAGGGGCGCGAAGTAAGGAAAAGGGATTTTCTTTACACTACCCCCCTCCCCAAGGAGGCTCCCCTTACGAGAGTGCGTATACATCCCAAAAATTGCGGTTCTATCCGTGGTTGAGGTAGAATGGTGACTGCTGCGTCGTGGCTGACGTGGAGTTGTTGTACTCGATAAGTGGTAGTTGTTGTTCCCATGTTGCTGGGTCGTCGCACGTGGCTCGGATGACTTGCTCCATAGTCTGATTGGTCCGTTCTGTCTGACCGTCAGTTTCGGGGTGGTACGACGAGCTGAACTGTAGTCGCGTGCCGAACTGCTGCCACAGGTTCCTCCAAATTTTGCTGGTGAATTTCGTGTCACGGTCGCTGATGATCGCCGCTGGTATCCCGTGCAGTCGAACGGCGGTGGAGATGAAAATTCGGGCCGTTTCTTCAGAATATATTGTTTTCTTGCAGGCTGTGAAATGTGAAATCTTCGTCAGCCGATCGACGACGACCAGGATCGCGTCGTTCCCACTTGCTCCGGCCGGTAACCCCGTGACGAAGTCCATTGTCACCTGCTGCCAAGCATGCTCTCGGGGTGGTATCGGCTGGAACTGCCTTGTTGGTCGTTGTCGTGAGGACTTCATGAGTTGGCAGGTGGGACACGATGCCACGTGTCGCTGCACGTCGGTCAGCATCTCGGGCATGTAGTAATATCGTTGCAGCTGTTGCCGTGTTTTTTGACCCCGAAATGTCCTGAGGTCACTCCGTCATGTTCCTCTTGTAGTAGTAATTCCCGTAGCAGTGTATATCCCGGTACCCAGATGCGGTCGGTGCCATATTTTAAGTAATTGACCCCCTTTGCTGCTGCGAACAGCTGCGAGTTTCCTCCTTTGAAGAACGGGTCTGTTTGATACCTGTCGGTGAATACTCCTGTGAGTAGTGGGCTGGTTTGGGCGAGTAGTATCACGTGTATTTGGGCAGTTGGGCGGGTCAGTGCATCGGCGATGTTTGAGGCTCCTTTTTGGTAGGTGACCGTGCAGTGGAAATTCGACTCGAGGAAGTCGAGCCAGCGGATCTGTCGTGGGTTGAGGTGGGTCTGCGCACGAAGGTACTCTAGTGATCTGTGGTATGTCCGTACTGTCACGTCTGCGCCGGTCAAGTAACAGCGCCACACTTTGAAGGCGTGCACGATCGCGAGCATTTCGCGGTCGTGTATCGGGTAATTCTTCTCGAGCGGATGCAATTTTCATGACTCGTATGTGATGGGTTGTAATCCGTTGTCGAAGTCCTGTAGCAGTACGGCTCTTATGGCGATGTCGTTCGCGTCGGTAACCACTTCGAATGGGCAGTGTGGGTCGGCGATGCGGAGCACGGGCGGTGAACAAATATCATTTTTCAGGGCAGAGAAGGCTGCATGATCTTTCTCCCCCCACGTAAAAGCGACCCCCTTCCGCAGCAAATCTGTTAGTGGGGCAGTTAACTGTGCCATGTCGGGGACGAACCGACGCACATAATTAACGAACCCTAAAAATTCTGCAGCTCCGTGTTGTTTGTCGGGGGGTGCCATGCCTTGACGGCATCCAGTTTTTTTGGGTCTATTTCAACCCCAGCTTCCGAAATGACGTGCCCCAGAAACTCCAGCCTGTCCTGAAAAAAACTCGCACTTTGAACCCTTGGTCAGTAGGCAATGCTCGTCTAAAACTTTAAATACTGCTTCCAAATCGGCTAAGTGTTGTTGCTTGTCCCAACTGTAAACGAAGAGGTCGTCGAGGTACACGATGACGCATATATCTAAGAGTGGCTTGAATGCCTTGTTCACGGTCATTTGAAACGTCGCGGGTGCGCTGGTCAGCCCGAATGGCATCACAGTGTACTCGAAGGACCCGTATCTAGATCTAAAAGCTGTTTTGGCACAGTCCGTCGGTTCGACTCAGATCTGGTGGTAACCGCCGCGTAAGTCGATGGTCGAAAACACCCTAGCCGTTCGCAGTTGGTCGTTTAGTTCGTCGGCGTGGGGGATGGGGTATCGCAATTTTACTATTACCCTGTTCAGTACGCGGTAGTCGATACACATGCGAAACCCTCCGTCTTTCTTCGGTCTGAACATTATCGGTGCGGCGAACGGTGATGAACTCGGTCGGATGTTTTTTTTCTCCAGTAAGTAATCTAGCTGCTTCCTCAGTTCGTCGAGTTCGGGCTGTGTCAGTTGGAACTGTCGCTGTACAATTGGTTGTGCCCCCGGTTCTAACTCTATGTGGTGATCGTGTGTAGTCCCTGTGGTTGAGGTGGCAGTCCCTCTGGTAAGTTGCCGGTGAAGATCCTGGGTTACCGTTTCAGTAATGTAACTCGGGCGGTACGGCTGCCAGCAATTTTTTAAAATCGCTTTGTTCGTATGTCTCTCCTACCTTCGTGATATCCACTTCGTACACGTGGCAACTGCCCGTTTCATCGTGATGGCGTTGACATGGACCGTTGAAGACTCAGGCGACTGCCAGCGAGGTAGCGCGACTCACTTACCGCCGTTTTGCACAGTGCAGCTACCTGTCGTCCAATCGATTCGTGGGTTGTAGCGTCGCAGCCAATCACGTCCCAGTAAAATGTCGTGCCCATCCAGCGTCATCGCGAGCATTTCCTGTGTAAACCCGAAATCCCCCCCGCAGCAGACCTTCACTCTCTCCACCTTTTCCCGTATAGCCAGTGGCGTGCCGTCAACTAAGCGTGCGGTGATCTCCGATAAGCAGCGACTAAGTGTCCGTTGCAGTTTCCTTGCGGTGGCGGTATTACCTAAGCTGTGACTTGCTCCTCCGTCAATAAAAATATTCACTGCTACCCCCTGTATTTTCTCATGAATCAGTATTGGGCAATCTGTCACTGTACCCTCCTTATTCAGCCGAGCCCGGTTGATTGCGTGAATCAGTACTGTCACTCGGTGAGGGTCGGTGAGGTCGGGCGAGGAGTGAGTCTCGTCAGTAGTGGGCCCGTAATCTACTGACTGTTGGCGTTTCCCTGCCTTCCAGACTCCCTCCCCTTCTCTGTTCTACGCCGCCTTAACTCCTCTGGGCACTCGCTCTTGCAATGGCCCGGCCAGTTGCACGTGAAGCAGCGCCTCTTAAACGGCGCGACAGCTGCGTTCGTTGTAACAGCGTGGCGTGCTTGGCCGACCCCTGAGTACGATGTCCGTAGTAGGACCTCGGCCTCGCTCCGCTAGCGCCAGGATTTTGTTGAAGTTTGAGATCCCGCGAAGAATATTTTCTTGCGAGATTTCCGGCTTCAGGCCGCCGACATAGCGATCCACTCGCTCGGCTTCGTGCATGTAGCCGACCTGTTCATACAGCGCGAGAAAACTGCTGGTGTAATCTTGGACCCACCCGAGCTGTCGCCAAGTGCATAGTTTCTGGCGTGCTTAGATTGAAGCCGCGATCGACTCGAAGCGCGCTCGAAGCCCTGCGCACCACGCGTCCCACGTGCTGTATTGGGCGGTTTCGCAGAACAAACTCCAGGTTACGGCTGGGCCAGTGGGCCTTTCCTCTTGCGACAGTGGCTCGTAGGGGCTCGGCAACGTCACAATGACTCGTCACCAGTCCATAACGGGGCCCCGCAACAATGATACGGCGTACCAGATCTTCGTTGCATCCGATTGAACAGTCGGACCTCCACGCTGGCTAGGATCGAAGCAGGGCGGGCGCTCCGGCTTGAGTGGCATCGGCTCACCAATGTCGATGTTGCCAGCAGGTGCGTCGATGTTGACGTGACGACGAGCCTCGCATGGTACATTTACGCCCGGTGCAGTCCTGGTTCTCTCCATGCCTGGCATCGATTGGGCGGCGTCATCGCTGATAACTCCTCACCGGTGTCCCACGCTGTCGTGCTGTGATGGTGTTCCTGACGATATGATAATCGGCTCATCCGATTGTGCAGGTGCATTTGCGGGTGCTGGTGCATTTGCCGTCGATTGCTGTCAGGCGGAGTCGCGTTCCGCCGTAATCGTCGCAATTTCGAGCAACGATTCCTCGAGTTGGCGTAGACGTTCGTCGAGGCGCTCTTGCGTCAACGTCGCGAGTTGGAATTCGGCCATGGCTGGGGTGTCGGGCGAGCTCAGCGAGAGCCCCAGTCGTGGCTGAGTGTGCGTACGAGACAGCACACGAGCAGCGGTTCTTGGTCGCTGAGGGACGTCTACCCCCTCCAAAATTTGAGATAATGGGGAAGCGAAGGTGTGGGCGCAGTCCTAGAAGGGATCGTAGGCTCTGAATACCTAGTGTGACGAGTGCAATCGAGTGAGCGAATAAGGATTGCACTATCGATGCAAGAATACAATGAGCGAAGGAATGAGTGAACAATATACAGCGAAGGCCTAGCATGGTAACGGTAATGTGCGAGACTGTGGTGCGCGACGGGCCTGGCGCCGAGGTTGGGAATTGTCGAGGCGGAGGACCGGAGCGCGGGTTACCAACCGAACCGTGAGGTTGGGTCGCGATGTGTACAGTGGCGGGAACAGTGGTCGAGGCGAGTGTCAACGAAATCGACATTTTGCGCCGTCCAAGACCGGGGTCCTACTACGGACATCGCCCTCGGGGGCCGACCGAGCACGCCACCATAGATGCCGTTGCGGCGAACGCAGCTGCTGCGCCATCCAAGGGGCGCTGCTTCGCTTGCAATAGGCCGGGCCATTGTAAGAGCGAGTGTCCAGAGGAGCTAAGGCGCCGTGGAGCAGAGCAGGGGATGTCAGAACTAGCAGGTAGAAACAGGAATGAAGAAAGGAGAGGATTTCACTAGCAGTAGTTGGGATACATATAGCAAACCCTAACTGGGTTGTACCCGCTATAGAGCACCCCACTACAGGCTAGATAATAACATTCTGACACACCCCCATAGCCAAAGTGGGGTGTAATCAGCACAATGAGCAGGAGTTCACAATAATAAGCAAAGCTAGAGGTAATCACAGCGGGCAAGTGAGGAGGAGGAGGAACTGTGGAAGGAGAGAAGATGGGAGGCAACGACTGAAGCTGCAGAGGCACGGGCACAGGAGCGGCTGACTCAGTGGCTACCGAAGCAAGGGCGACGGACTACTGGAGTGACTGGCTCCGCGGCTAAGACGAGCGGCAGGAGCAACGGACCCACTGGCGACTGGTGCAACAGGCTCACTGGCTACCGAAGCAAGGGCGACGGACTACAGGCGCTGCAGGCGACACGACAGCTACCTCCACACAACCTCCTCCAACTGACCCACACCCTTGACACACACCCCCTGCTGAACCCCTAACTCCACTCCCATGTCACCCCCCTAGCGCCATTCCCCTCGGCTCCCACACCTCCACCCCCCTCAGCAGCAGCTGCAGCAGTGGGAGACGAACAAGGAAGTGGGGAGAGGGAAGGGGAGTACCCACACCGCGCACCCCCATGCTCGCCACCCCACACCCCCCACCACCGCGGAACGCACGGCGGCACGGGAGGAATGGGCAGCACGGGGGGGGGGGGGGGGAGGTGGGGACGGTACAGGAAGGGCCGCGCGCCTCTCCTCAGGGCGCCAAAACGGACGGGCGGGGGGGCGCGCGCGGCTCCCCAGGGCGCCGCGACGGACGGGCGGGGGGCGCGCGCGGCTCCCCAGGGCGCCGCGACAAGAAGGGCGGGGGCCGCGCGTGCTCCCCAGGGCGCCGGGACGAGCAGGGCGGGAGCCGCGCGTGGGTCCCCAAGGCCGCGCGACGGGCAGACGGGCCGCGCGCGGCCTGCAGGCCCGCGCACGGCCTGCAGGGCGACGCGACGGGAAGGGCGGGGGGGCTGCGCGCGGGTCCCCCACGGCAGTAAACCGCCGCGCGCCTCGGGGCGCACGGCGGGCAGGAAACCGCCGCGCGCCCCGAGCGCACGGCGGACAGAAAACCCAAAAAAAAAATTCGCACGGCGGCAGGAAGTAGGCGTTGCACGCCACGGGGCGTGCAACAGATAGAGTAGCAGCGGAAGCAGTTAGGTGGTGGGCCCACCCACAGGATCGACCCAAGGGGGTCGACCTGCTCTGAAACCATGTCAGAACTAGCAGGTCGAAACAGGAATGAAGAAAGGAGAGGATTTCACTAGCAGTAGTTGGGATACATGTAGCAAACCCTAACTGGGTTGTACCCGCTATAGAGCACCCCACTACAGGCTAGATAATAACATTCTGACAGGGGAAGGAGTCTGGGAGGCAGGGAAACGCCAACAGTCAGTAGAGATCGGGCCCACAACTGATGAGACTCACTGCTCGCCCGACCCCACTGACCCTCACCGAGTCACAATACCAATTCACGCGATCGATCGGGCTTGGCTGAATAAGGAGGGTACAGCGACGGATTGCCCAATACCGATTCACGGGAAGATACAGGGGGTAGCAGTGAAGATTTTTATAGATGGAGGAGCAAGTCACAGCTTAGTTAATACCGCAACGGCACGAAAACTGCAACTGACACTTAGTTGCTGCTTACCGGAGATCGACGCACGCTTAGTTGACGGCACGCCTCTGGCCATACGGGAAAAGGTGGAGAAAGTAAAAGTTCGCAACGGGGGAAATTTCGGGTTTACACAGGAAATGCTTGAGACGACACTGGATAGGAACGACATTTTACTGGGACGTGATTGGCTACGACGCTACAACCCGCGAATTGACTGGACGATGAGTAGCTGCACTGTGCGCAGTAGTTGTAACTGGGTTGAACTACCTCGCTGGCGGTCACCCGAGCCTTCAACGGTCCACGTCAACGCCATCAGGATGAAACGTGTCAGAATAATGAACGAGAATGGAAAACAGAAGAAGGAGGGGTTGCACTAGCAGGCAGGTGGGATACAAATAGGAAACCCTAACAGGGTTGTACTCACTGTTGAGTACCCCACTACAGCCTACACAGCATAACATTCTGACAAAACGGGCTGTCGCCGCTGGAGCTGACGTGTACGCAGTAGATATCGCATTGGTAGGAGAAGCAGAGCAGCCGAGTGATTTTCAGAAACTGCTGGCAGCTGTACCGCCCGAACTGTAGGGATTACTGAAACGGTACCCGGGGATTTTCCCGGATGACACACCGAAGGGACTGCCACCTCAGCGAGCACATGACCACCGCATAGAACTAGAGCCGGGGGCACATCCAACCGTACATCGACTGTTCAGATTGACACAGCCCGAGCTCGACGAACTAAGGAAGAAGTTAATTTACCTGTTAGAAAATAAATTCATCCGACCGGGCTCGTCACCGTTCGCTGCACCGATCCTGTTCAAACCAAAAAAACGACGGAGGGTTTTGAATGTGTATCTGTCAAAGTACTGAACGGGAATGAATGAACTAGGAACAAAGTGGGTACAAGTACTAACCCTAATTGGGTTATACCCCTTATGGGCAACCCCCACTACAGCCTACACAACCTAAACATTATAACAGTTTGACACACCCCCATAGGCAAAGTGGGGGAGAACAAGGGGTCACAAGACCAGTCAAGAAAATCAAAGCAAGCTCAGGGTGGATCACGAAGTCACCACACACTCTGAGCACAAGCAAATGGCCAGAAGGCCAGTTCACATGCAGAGTTATATAAATGAGAACAAGCAGTACAGTGATCACAACCTAGCAAGTGGAAGCATGCATGTTTATTTATATAGATAACAGTACAAGCAAAGTCACACAGTGAGCAAGTGAGACGAAGCAGGCAGAAGGCCTAAAGCGGTACAGAAACGCTGATGATCACCAGACTGAAGTGCCTTGGTGAATATATCAGCAGTGTTGGCCTGAGTGGCCACGTAAGCAAGACAAAGCTGACCACGCTCCTGCAACTCTCTAGCAAGGAAGTAACGCAGAGCGATGTGCTTCGTCCTGTGCTCCAGTCTGTGCTCCTTATACAAGGCAGTCATGGCCTTGTTGTCGACGTATACAACTGGAGGAGAACGAGGCCGCTCTCCCAAGTCGGTCAGCAGATAGGTGAGCCAGCGTAACTCCTGTGCAGCCATGGCCCCTGCGTAGATCTCAGCCTCACAACTGGAAATGAGAACAGAAGACGAGCGGGTAGACCGCCAAGAAACAGAGCCGGAGCCAAGGCTGAAAGTGTTACCCTGTGACGACCGATGCGTAGCCAAGTCGTCAACCCAAGAAGCGTCTGCGTGTCCAGTGAGGACAACTGGACCCTGTCCTCCAAGCACGAGCCCCATGCCTGATGTACTGCACAAGTAATGCAACACCCTCTTAGCGGCCTCCCATTGCTCTGGTTGGTGTCTCCCGGTCGAAACGTAGCATGCCAGGATGCTAATAGGGTAGGCAAGGTCAGGCCGAGTGCAGGTCATCAGGTACATGAGGCAGCCCACAAGCTCTGGATACGGGCCACTCGGCTCTACGGACTCGTCCGAAGGTGGAGCTAAGAGCGTGTGACCAGTAGGCAGAGGAGTGGACAGTGGCGGGGAGAACCGGAATCCGAAGCGCTGAAGGATGGTGCACCATGTGTGACTGAGTCAGGGTGATGGTGCGCCGTGCTCTGTCCCGGGTGATCTGCAAACCAAGATAGCTGCGCAACTCACCCAGGTCTGTGCACGTGTGTCTCTTCTGCAGCTCCGACTTCACAAGGGCCAGTGCCTCGTCAGCAGTGGCAAAAACCAAGTCGTCGACGTACACAAGGATGTAGAACGGCGGTAGCGAAGTGTCGGTGCGCAGAAACAGCGACGGGTCAGCAGTCGAAGGAGCAAACCCAAGAGCCGCAAGTGTCGTCCTCAGTGTGTCGTGCCACTCACGAGGCGCCTGGCAGAGACCGTAGACTGGCCGCCGGAGGCTCCACTGGTTACCTGCAGGAAACGACCCAGTGAAGCCAGGTGGACGGCGCAGCCAGATCTCCTCGTGCAGGCTGCCTTGTAAGAAGGCTGTTCTCAAGTCAAGAGAATGAAGCTCGTAGTCACGCTGAGCGGCAACGTGCAGCAACACCCGAAGAGTGGTCATCTTCGAGGTGGGGGAGAAGGTCTGGAAGAAGTCAACTCCCTGTTGCTGACTAAATCCTCCTGCAACGTAACGAGCCTTGAAGACAGGCGGAGAACCCGGCGGCCGCTTCACCCTTAAAATCCACATGCCATCGACTATGTTCGCCCCAGGAGGGGGAACTGCGTTGACGTAAGTGCCTGTGGAATTCCAGGATGCTATCTGCCACTGAGAGGAGTAGTGACCCGTAATCGCCTCTGCGTAAGAGCGCGGGGTCAGGATGTCTAAAGCATCCGGGTCTCCCTCAGGTGCAAGCAGCATGGCCACGAGATGAGGTACAGCAGCTGCTAGACACTCAAAGTCCTCCTGCTTGTCCTCAAGGACGTCCGTGCCAAGAGCACACTCAGCCCCAACGGACGGAGGACAGCCAGGCTCAGACTCAGCAACAAGACTAGCGGCGTAGTCGAGACGACACGCAGCAGCAAAGTCAACAAGCTCAGCAACTAGGGCAGACACAGCAGTGGACTCAAACGAAGGGTCAGTGACAAAAGTGGCTAGAAGACGTGTGACAGTAGGACTGGCAGCACGAAATAAGTTAGACTCAGGGTCAGGAACGTCAGGAAGAGAGGACGCAGGAGGAGACGGCAGGGGAACTCGTAGTGGGACAGAGGAAGGACGAAGTGCCATACCGTGAGTGCCGGGGACAGGAGGAGGACGCGGACGAGGAACACGACGACCAGTGCGAACAACGCGAACAGGCGAGGCAGGACGAGACTCAGGCGCACGATGCTCTGTAAGAGAGTCTGTCTGCTCAGTGTAAGGAGAAGGAGCAGGCAATGGGGAGTCTGGCTGTAACTGTGGCTGCCACTGGTCAGGCGGTGGACACAATAAGGGAGGAGTAAGGCCAGTAGAAGAAGGGAGACTAAGAACCTGGCGAAGCAGGGGAACAAAAAATGGGCGCGGCCGCACAGTGCCTCCACCACCAGTACCGACAGCTCCAAGGTCTCCAACTCCAGCGCCTGCAGCTCCAAGTTCTCCAGCTCCAGCGCCTCCAGCTCCAAAGTCTCGAGCTCCAGCGCCTGCAGCACCACCAGCTCCAGCAGCTCCAGTACCTCCAATACGAGCACCCCCGGGACCAGCGGCACCAGCACCTCCGATACCTCCAGCTCCAGCGCCTCCAGCTCCAGGGTCTCTAGCTCCAGCACCTGCAGCACCACCGGGATTAGCGGCTCCAGCACCTCCAGCACCTCCAGCACCTCGAGTACCAGCAGCACCACCAGCACCAGCAGCTCCAGTACCTCCAGAACGAGCACCTCCAGGACCAGCAGCTCCAGCACCTCCGGTACCTCCAGCTCCAGCGCCTCCAGCTCCAGGGTCTCTAGCTCCAGCACCTGCAGCACCACCAGCTCCAGCAGCTCCAGTACCTCCAGTACGAGCACCTCCGGGACCAGCAGCTCCAGTGCCTCCAGCTCCAGCAGTGCCACTCCGAAGGCGGGTGTGCCGAGCAAACCACTCGTGCAGCTGCGGTGGAGAAAGAGGCTCCCGCCGTGACGAGGCACCCGTAGGACCTCCAGCAGACACAGTACCTCTAGGCTTAGCACCCCCAGACTCAGTACCCCCAGGCTCCGCACCCTCAGGCTCAGCACCCCCAGGCTCCGCACGCTCAGGCTCAGCACCCCCAGGCTCCGCACCCTCAGACTCAGCAAACCCAGGCTCAGAACCTCCAGGCTCCGCACGCTCAGGCTCAGCACCCCCAGACGCAGCACCCCTAGCAGTACCACCCCTAGCAGCACCAGAGTCGATAGCGACCTCGACAAGCTCAGCCAAGGAGAGTGGGTCTACCTGAGACACACCTGAGGGAGCAGGACCCTGAGGGGGGAGGGGGTCTACCGGAGGGGGACCTGGTGCGAGGAAGAGCGGGGGGGGGGAGAGAGAGGGGCAGCGCGGTAGGGGAAGAGACGGTAAAAGGGAACCGACTCGTCAAACGTGACCTCATGAAAGGGCAGGACACGGCGCGTGGTGGGGTGGTAAAACTGCCAGCCAGACGCGTCAGGGGGAAAGCCAAGGAAGACACAGGGACGCGGGAGGAGAGCTTGTCCGCAGAGGTATCGCGAACAAGGGTACGAGAGCCCTAGACCCGGAACACCGACGCATCGCCAACCTCCCCCGTCCAACGCAGTGTAGGCGAGGTCTCCGGCAAGGAGACACGGAGCGAGAGGTTGAGCTGATGCGCAGCGTACCGGACTGCAAACGGCCACAGAAAATGGGGAGCAGCCGCATGGATCATGGAGGTACGAGCGACCTCCATGACTAAGCGAATGCGGCGCTCAGCAACCCCATTCTGCTGCGGAGAGGCCGGAAGCGTAAACGATTGGTGGATGCCCTCCCCACGACAAAATTCCCGCAAGAGGTCGGAGGCGAACTCACCACCTCTGTCAGAGTGCAGACGCAGGACAGGAAGGTCCTGGCAAAACCGCTCGCGGAGCTGGAGACGGACAGCGCGGATCCAAGGGATCAAAACATCAGGGACCTCCCCCTTGCTGCGCAAGGGGAAGACCGTGGTGTAACGCGAGTAGTCGTCAACAACCAGCAGAAAGTATCGCTCGCGGCCCTGTCCACGGACGCGAGCTGGGCCCCACACGTCCATGTGGAGAGTCTGCAGGGGAGCGGCGTCGGGGGAAACGAGGAGGAGTGAGGAGCGGCGCGCTGCCGCCCCTCGACACAGGGAAGGCAGAGAGGGGCAGGCGAGGGTGGGAGGGGAGGCAGAGACTTGGGAAGACCAGAGACAAGGAGGCGGGAGTGCATGCCACGAAGTCGTCGCAGGGAGGGGTGACCAAGGCGGTGGTGCCAAAGGAGAGTCTGGTGCGACAAGAGGCGACACGAGCAGGGGGCTGCTACCGGACCTGACACGGACACCTGACCAGACGCAACTACTTGAGGAGGCTCAGTAGTCAGTGTGTACAGACTCAACCCAGGCCGACGGGTGAATGTGGCCAGGTGACGGCCCGTCCGTGTACACGTGCAGATCGACACACGCTGACCCACAGGAGTGGTGGTAGTGACCATCGCATCCTGGAGGGCAGCGGTACTCACCAAGTTCGTAGAGAACGAGGGGAGGTGAAGACCTGAGAGTGAGCCGGACAAAACTGCCGGACACGGGAGAACAGTGGAGGAACGTGCAAAAACTGGGCCCCCTGAGGGGTCAGCCAGTCTGACTGCAAGAGGTGCAGGGAGTGGAGTGACTGTGGTACTGTCGCGAAAGAAACAGTGGGAAGCACCTGAGTCAAGCGTGAAGGTGTGCAAGGCCTCAGCAGGCGTAGTACCAGGGAGAGCAGACTCACTAGCACCTTGAGCTGTAGCCTCTATACCTGGGTCGGGCGGCACACGCAGGTAAAAGTCACCCTCAGCACTAACAGTCAAAGCATACATGGCAGCAAGGATAGCGTCATAGTGAAGAGCAAAGATATCCACACCCTGCCTAAGCAGCTCTAGCCAGCGGGGGAGCTCAGTCGCGTCGGGAAACTCTGCGCGCCAGGCGTCGTCAAGACAGGAGAAGCAGCGAGACTGTATGTGTGACCAACCTTCCCGTATGTCTGACCAGCGCGGTCACCTGTGCGAATGACGTACTGGCAGCGAACACTGCCCCTAGACACCCCACGCTGAGCAAACCACTCACAAAGCTCCTGGGGCGTAGGGGTCTCACGCGGACGCTGCTGTTGCTGCCTCTGACCACCGCCAGAACCTCCCCGCTAACCGGATCCACCCCGACCGCCACCACTGCCGCCGCCACCACTCCCACTGCTGCCACCACTGCCGCCAACACCACTCCCACTGCCGCCACCACCGCCACCTCCACCGCCACCACCGCCCCCACCACCGCCTCCACCGCTGCCACCCCCACCACCCTTGCCTCCCTTGCCCTTTCCGCTGCGGCGCCTCCCACTAGGAGCAGACGCAGCCGCGACCTCCTCAACACGAAGGAAGTCAAAAGCAGCAGCAGGAGCGAAAGAGGGGGCAAGGGGGGAGGGGGGACACCCCTCAAAGAAGGGAGTGCGAGGAGTGCCACAAGCAGCACCTACAGCGACTATGCTAGCCTCAGCTGCATGGAGGTGCTTCTCGAGCAGGTCGACAATGAGGTCCGTGGGGTCCATGGCGAGAAAAAGGTCCCTGACTGCGCTAAGAGAGTCAGGGAGGCGGGTGACAATGAAGTAGAGAGTGATGTACATGGGGGGAGGGTAGAATCTTGGTGGGAAGCGCGGCGCGGTAGCGAGTGTCGCTAGTGCGAAGGTGGGTGATGAGGTTGTCGACTGTGGCAAAGGCGGAAAGCTGGGGAAAAAGGTAGGCCAGTATGAGGCGGCCAAGAGAAGCAGTGGCAGGGGAGGAGTAACGAGTGACTATAGCGTCGTACAGGGCTTTAGCAGTCTTGTGCTGGCCAAAGTGAGCGCGTTCTGCTAACGGTAAGTGGTTGCGAACGGCTAGGCGAGCAGCAGCGTCACGGGTAATCCACTATGAGCGAGTCACACTGTCAGCTGTGGCGGGAGGGGTGAGAGGGGCTCCAGACGTGAGGTCAAACAACGAAACACCGTCTCTAGAATCGCTCAGTAGGTACAGCTATAAGTCATCGAGCCACGTATCGAACTGGATCGGACGGCCCTCAGGATCGAATGTGAGAACGCTGAGAGTAGCCATAGCGGGCAGAGCAGGGTGGCGCGTGACAAGCAGGGCAGCACGCAAGCAAGGACGGCGCGACGGGCAGGGTGGCGCGCAAGCGCTAGGGAAGCGCGCAGGGCAGGGCGGGGCGGCGCACAGCTAGGGCAGGGCGGCGCAACTGGCAGGGCAGGGCGGCGGCCAGCAGGGCGGCACGCAGGCAGGGCAGGGCAGGGCGGCGGCCAGCAGGGAGGCACGCGGGCAGGGCAGGGCAGGGCGGCGGCCAGCTGGGCGGCGTGCGAGCATTGCAGGGCGGGGCTGGGTAGGGTAGGGCGGCGGCCAGCAAGGTGGCGCGCGGGCAAGGCAGGGCGGTGCGGCTGTCAGCAGGGCGGCGCGTGGGCAGGGCAGGGCGGTGCGGCATCCAGCAGGGCGGCGTGCAGGCAGGGCAGGGCGGCGCGGCGGCCAGCAGGGCGGCGCGCGGACAGGGCAAGGCGGCGCGGCGCTAGCAGGGCAGCGCGACGGGCAGGGGAGGGCGGCGCGGCGGCCAGCAGGGCGGCGCGACGCGCAGGGCAGGGCGGCGCGGCGCTAGCAGGGCGGCGCGACGGGCAGGGCAGGGCGGCGCACGGCAAGCAGGGCAGCGCGACGAGCAGGGCAGGGCGGCGCGGCGCTAGCAGGGCGGCGCGACGGGCAGGGCAGGGCGGAACGACTGGTGGGGGAGCTCGACGGGCAGGGTAGGGCGCGACGGGCAGGGTAGGGCGCTACGGGCAGGGTAACGCGCTACGGGCAGCGAACTATACGGTGGCCCCTAAAAAAAAAAAAAAAAAAAAAAACGGTCCTGGAACAGGACCTGCTCTGAAACCATGTCAAAGTATTGAACGGGAATGAATGAACTAGGAAAAAAGTTGGTACAAATACTAACCCTAATTTGGTTGTACCCCTTATGGGCTACCCCCCCACTACAGCCTACACAACCTAAACATTATAAAAGTTTGACAGTATCGACTACCGAGCACTTAACAGGGTAACAGTCTGTCAGAAATAGGAAAAAATGAATGAAACAGAGAAGAGGAATTGCACTAGCAGGCAGTTGAGTACATATAGGAAACCCTAATTTGGGCTATACTCGCTATAGAGTACCCCACTGCAGGCTAGACAAATATTACATTCTGACACACCCGCATAGTCAAAGTGGGGTATAATCAGCACAGCAAGCAGTCATAGAGCAGGTTCACAAGTACAAGCAAGGTTAGAGGCATTCAGAAAGGGCAAGTGAGGAGGAGGAGGCGGGACTATGAGAGGAGTGGAGATAGGAGGCGACGGATGAAGCCGCAGACATACGGGCAACAGGAGCGGCGTGCACGGTGGCTACCGGAGCAAGGGCCCCGGACTACAGGAGTAACTGGCTCTGCGGCTAACTCCGAACGGTAGGAGAAACGGGCCCACGGGCAACTGGCGCATCAGGCTCGCTGGGCTACCGGATATTGTAGCCTCCGGACTACTGGCGCTGCTGGCGACACGACGGCTACCTCCCCAACCTCCCCCAACTGTCCCACCCCCCTTTCACACACCCCCTGCTGCACCCCTAGCTCCAATCCCGTGTCACCCCCCTAGCGCCACTCCCTCGGCTCCCACACATCCACCCCCCTCAGCGGCAGCTGCAGCAGTGGGAGACGGAGGAGGAGGAGGATGTCAAACATTATACATGTTCCTATTGTGTAGGCTATAGTGGGTTTAGCCTTAGGGGGTACAACATTGCTAGGGTTTCCTACTTGTATCACCCTGCTGCCTAGTTTCATCCATTCTCGTTCAGTTCTACATTCTAACATGGTATCCGACGCCTAGGTCAGGACCTAGGACCGACGTTGGTTAGGGCCCACCGTTCCGCCGCGCCCTTGCGCGACCGTGTCTGATAGTACCTCGCGCCGTCGTGCGCCCCTCCTCGCGCCGTCGAGCGCCCCTACTAGCGCCGTCGAGCGCCCCTTCTAGCGCCGTCGTGCGCCCCTTCTAGCGCCGTCGTGCGCCCCTTCACGCGCCATCGTGCGCCCCTTCTAGCGCCGTCATGCGCCCTAGGACAGACGCGCGCGCCGCCTGCCCACTAAGCCGCACGCGCAGCCGCTCGTTAGGCCGCAGGCGAAGCCGCCCGCACGGCCGCACGCCAGGCTGCACGCGCAGCCGCACGCGCAGCAGCCGCACAGCCGCCCCTGGTCCCCGCGGCGCGGCCCCTGGACCCGCGCGTCACCTTTGCGGGACCCGCGCGACGCCTCTGCGGGACCCGCGCGTCGCCCCCGCCTCGTCGCGGCGCCTCTGCGGGACCCGCGCGCGTCGCCCCTGCCTTGTCGCGACGCCCCTGCGGGACCCGCGCGTCGCCCCCCGTCTCGTCGCGACGCCCCTACGGGATCCGCCCGGAGTCGCCCCTGCCAGCCGCGGCGCCCTTCCCTACCCCGCGCCCGCCCTTGGGACGGCCGCCCGTCTGGGCGACGCTTGGCGTACAGAGTTTGGCGACGCCGCTGAGCTCCCCTCCTGGCTGGAGCTGCTTAGGCAGAGGGTAGATATCTTTGCTCTTGACTATGATGCTATCCTCACTGCCATGTACGCATGGTCTACTAGTGCTGAGAGTGCCTGTCTCCTGTGTGTGCCGCCTGACCCCGGTATCCAGTCTTCTGCTCTAGGTACTGGTGAGGCTGCCGCACTAGGTGCTCGTGTGTCTGTTGCCTCAGGTGCTGGTGAGGCTGCCGCTCTAGGTGCTAGTGTGTCTGTTGCCCCAGGTGCTGGTGAGGCTGCTGCTCTAGGTACTCGTGAGTCTGCGCCCTCTGGTACTGCGTCTACTGAGGCACTGCACACCTTCACACTGGACTCAGGTGCTTCTCGCTGTTTCTTTCGTGACCGCACTGCCCTAGAGCAGCTTGCTCGGCCGGTTGCTGTCTCCCTCGCTGACCCCTCTGGGGGTCCGGTCATTGCGACCTCCTCCACTGTCCTCCCTTGTCCTGCGGTCCCGTCGGGCACACTGTCAGGTCTCTACCTCCCCTCGTTCTCTACGAACTTGGTGGCAGGTAGTGCACTTCAGGACGGGGGTGTCCACCAGTTCACCCCTGCCTACGAGCGTGTGACACACTGCACGTGTGCTCGGACGGGTCGCCACCTGGCTACCTTCACTCGGCAGCCGGGGTCGGACCTGTACACACTGACCACTGAGTCCCCTCAGGTAGCTGCGTCTGCGTCTGCGTCAGGTCAGCTGTCGGCCCCCTGCTCGTGTCGCTCCTTGGCGCACGAGACCGTCCTCTGGCACCACCGCCTTGGTCACCCGTCAGTGCAGTGCCTTCGTGGCATGCACAAACGGTACCTTGTCTCTGGTCTTCCCAGGGTTTAGGGTCCCCTCACCTCCCACCCTCGCCTGCTCCTCCTTGTCTTCCCTCTGTCGAGGGGCGGCAGCGCGCCGCTCCTCACTCCTTCTCTTTTCCCCCGACGACTGCTCCCTTGCAGACGCTCCACATGGACGTGTGGGGCCCAGCCCGCGTCCGTGGACAGGGTCACGAGAGGTACTTCTTGATAGTTGTTGACGACTACTCACGCTACACCACGGTCTTCCCCTTGCGCACCAAGGGTGAAGTCCCTAATGTTTTGATCCCCTGGATCCGTGCTGCCCGTCTCCAGCTCAGCGAGAGGTTCCACTCGGACTTTCCTGTCCTGCGTCTGCACTCTGACAGAGGTGGGGAGTTTTCCTCCGACCTCTTGAGGGCCTTCTTTCAGGAGGAGGGCATTGAGCAGTCGTTCACGCTTCCGGCCTCTCCACAGCAGAATGGGGTTGCTGAGCGCCGCATTGGCTTGGTCATGGAGGTCGCTCGTACCTCCTTGATCCATGCGGCTGCCCCCCACTTTCTGTGGCCGTTTGCGGTCCGGTACGCTGCGCATCAGCTAAACCTCTGGCCCCGTGTCTCCTTGCCGGAGACCTCGCCCACACTGCTGTGGACGGGGAAGGTTGGCAATGCGTCGCGTTTCCGGGTCTGGGGTGCTCGTGCCTTTGTCCGCGATACGTCCGCGGACAAGCTCTCCTCCCGCGCTGTTCCTTGTGTCTTTCTTGGCTTTGTCCCGGATGCGTCTGGTTGGCAGTTTTACCACGCCACCTCGCGCCGTGTCCTGCCCTCTCAGGACGTCACTTTCGACGAGTCGGTCCCCTACTACCGCCTCTTCCCCTACCGCACTGCCCCGCTCCCCCCCCCGCCTCTCTTCCTCGCACCAGGTGCTGCTGTGGTAGACCCCCTCCCCCCTCAGGGTGCCGCTCCCTCAGGTGTGTCCCAGGTAGACCCAGTTGAGCCAGTCGAGGTAGCTGTCGACTCTCGTCCTGCTAGGGGTGATGAGCCTGGGGGTGCTGAGCCTGAGCGTGCGGAGCCTGGGGGTGCTGAGTCTGGGGGTGCTGAGCCTGCGGGTGCTGAGTCTGGGGGTGCTGAGCCTGAGAGTGCTACGTCTGAGGGTACTGAGCCTGGGGGTGCTGCGACTGACCGTGCTGCGCCTGGAGGCGCTCCCTCTTCCCAGCAGCTGCGTGAGTGGTACTCGCGGTACTGCAGCCTCAGGAGGGGCGCTTCTGGGGCTAGGGGTGCTGCTGGAGCTGGTGCTCGTGGTTCCTCGCCTAGGCGGGAGCCGCCCTCTCCCCAGCGGCTCCGAGAGTGGTACGCTCGGCGCTGCAGTCTCCGGAGTGGTGCTGCTGGTGCCGCCGACCCTGGAGTTGGAGCTGCTGCTGGTGCTGAGGACCCTGGAGCTGGAGCTGGTGCTGGTACTGTTGCTGCTGGCGCAGGAGCTGCTGGTGGTGCTGCTGGAGGTGCTGCTGGAGCTGGAGCTGCTGGAGACGCTCCTGGTGCTGGAGCTGCTGGAGGCGCTGCTGGTGCGCTCTCTCCCCAGCGGCTCCGAGAGTGGTACGCTCGGCGCTGCAGTCTCCGGAGTGGCGCTACTAGTGCTTTGGACCCTGGAGCTGGAGCTGCTGCTGGTGCAGCGGACCCTGGAGCTGGAGCTGCTGGTGGTGCAGGAGCTGCTGGTGGTGCTGCTGGTGGTGCTGCTGGTGCTGGAGCTGCTGGAGGCACTGCTGGTGCTGGAGGTGCCGCTGGTGCTGGAGCTGCTGGAGGCGCTGCTGGTGCTGCTGGAGGTGCTGCTGGTGCAGGTGCTGCTGGAGGTGCTGCTGGTGCTGGAGCTACTGGAGGTCCTGCTGGTGCTGGAGCTGCTGGAGCCGCTGGTTCTGGAGGTGCTCGTACTGGAGGTACTGGAGCTGCTGGGACTGGAGCTGCTGCGGGGGTTGGAGCTGGAGGTACTGGAGCTGCTGGGGTTGCTGGTGGTGCTGCGGGAGTTGTCGCTCGAGACCCTGGGGCTGAGGGTGCTGGTGCTGTCTCTGCTGGTTCAGGAGGTGCTGAGCGGCCGCGGCCGTACTACGTTCCGCTCCTTCAGCAGGTTCTTGGTCTCCCGCCCTCCACTGGTCCTTCTCCTCCCCTACTGAGTCCGCCACCTGTCTAGTCGCAGTCACAGTTACCGCTTGCCTCTCCGCTGCCTGGTCCTTCTCCCTACGCTGGGCCGACTAGAGGTCTTACGGAGCGTCGTGAGCCTGAGTCTCGTCCTGCGTCGCCCGAGTCTCGTCCTGCGTCGCCTGAGTCTCGTCCAGAGTCGCCTGTCCGCGCTGTCCGCACTGGTCGTCGTGCTCCGCGTCAGCGTCCTCCTCCTGTACTTGGCACTCACTATATGACTCTGCGTCCTTCCACTGCTCCACAGCGTGTCCCTCTGCCGTCTCCTCCTGCTTCCTCTCTTCCTGACGGTCCGGACCCAGTGTCTGACTCCCTTCGTGCTGCTAGTCCTACTGTCACGCGTTTCCTCGCCACTGTTGTCACTGACCCTTCGTTTGAGTCCACTGCTGCGTCTGCTCTAGTTGCTGAGCTTGTTGACTTTGCTGCCGCCTGTCGTCTAGACTACGCCGCTAGCCTTGTTGCTGAGTCTGAGTCTGTCTGTCCTCCGTCCGTCGGGGGTGAGTGTGCTCTTGGCACGGACGTCTTTGAGGACAGACAGGAGGAGTTTGAGTGCTTTTCCGCTGCTTTACCTCATCTCGTGTCCATGCTGATTGCCCCTGAGGGAGACCCGGATGCACCAGACATCCCGACCCCGCGCTCTTACGCAGAGGCGATAGAGGGTCCCTACTCCTCTCAGTGGCAGACAGCCATGGACGCAGAGATGGCTTCCTGGAAGTCCACAGGCACCTACGTCGACGAGGTTCCCCCACCTGGGGCGAACATCGTCAGTGGCATGTGGATTTTCAGGGTGAAGCGGCCGCCGGGTTCTCCGCCTGTCTTCAAGGCGCGTTACGTTGCACGAGGCTTCAGTCAGCGAGAGGGAGTTGACTTCTTCCAGACCTTCTCCCCGACCCCGAAGATGACCACTCTTCGGGTTCTGCTGCACGTTGCCGCTCAGCGTGACTACGAGCTCCACTCTCTTGACTTCAGCACGGCTTTCCTACAGGGCAGCCTGCACGAGGAGATCTGGCTGCGCCGCCCACCTGGCTTCACTGGGTCGTTCCCTGCTGGTACCCAGTGGAGCCTCCGGCGGCCAGTCTACGGTCTCCGCCAGGCACCCCGTGAGTGGCACGACACACTGAGGACTACTCTTGCTGCTCTTGGGTTTGCTCCTTCTACTGCTGACCCGTCGCTGTTTCTACGCACCGACACCACTCTGCCGCCGTTCTACGTTCTCGTGTACGTAGACGACTTGATCTTTGCTACTGCTGACACTGAGGCACTCACCCACGTGAAGTCGGAGCTGCAGAAGAGACACACGTGCACAGACCTGGGTGAGCTGACAAGCTATCTTGGCTTGCGGATCACCCGGGACAGAGCACAGCGCACCATCACCTTGACTCAGTCACACATGGTGCAGCAGGTCCTTCAGCGCTTCCGCTTCACGTACTCCTCGCCTCAGCCCACAACTCTGCCTACTGGTCACTCGCTCTCAGCTCTGCCTTCGGATGAGTCTGTAGAGCCGAGTGGCCCGTATCCAGAGCTTGTGGGCTGCCTCATGTACCTGATGACCTGCACTCGACCTGACCTTGCATACCCTCTTAGCATCCTAGCACGCTATGTCGCTCCTGGCCGTCACCGGAAGGAGCACATGGATGCCGCTAAGAGGGTGTTGCGCTACTTGTGCAGTACGTCGGGCATGGGGCTTGTGCTTGGAGGACGGAGCGACGTTGTCCTCACTGGGCACTCAGACACTTCTTGGGCTGACGACCAGGCTACGCAGCGGTCGTCTCAGGGTTACACCTTCAGCCTTGGCTCTGGTTCAGTTTCTTGGCGTTCTACACGCTCGTCTTCAGTTCTCAGCTCCAGTTGTGAGGCTGAGATCTACGCCACAGCCATGGCTGCACAGGAGTTACGCTGGCTCACCTACCTGCTGACTGACCTGGGAGAGCGGCCTCGTTCTCCTCCAGTGCTGTACGTCGACAACAAGGCCGCCATTGCCTTGTGTCAGGAGCACAGACTGGAGCACAGAACGAAGCACATCGCTCTGCGCTACTTCCTTGCTCGAGAGCTGCAGCAGCGTGGTCAGCTTCGTCTTGCTTACGTGGCCACTCGGGCCAACATTGCTGATGTGTTCACCAAGGCGATTCAGCCTTGTGATCATCAGCGTTTCTGTACTGTTCTCGGCCTTGTGCCCACTGTGCCTCACTTGCTTACTTCTTGACTCTGCTTGTACTGTGATCTCTATATATATATATACCTGCATGCTTACACTTGCTAGGTTGTGATCACTGTACCTCTTGTTATATTATCAAACTGCATGTGAACTGGTCTTGTGACCGCTTGTTTGTGCTCGAAATTTGTGTGGTTTCCTTGAGATCCACGCTGAGCTTGCTTTGCTTTGCTTTGACTAGTCTTGTGACCATCTGGTTGTCTCCCACTTAGCCTATGGGGGTGTGTCAAACATTATACATGTTCCTATTGTGTAGGCTATAGTGGGTTTAGCCTTAGGGGGTACAACATTGCTAGGGTTTCCTACTTGTATCACCCTGCTGCCTAGTTTCATCCATTCTCGTTCAGTTCTACATTCTAACAACCCTAGCTGCGTCAGCCGGGCCCGAGCTGTGTCGCACGTGGCTCGGCCCCCAGAAAACCCCAAGGGTCGGCCGCCCGATTTCGTGAGCTGCCGAGTGCCCAGACTTGACCGTGTCGTTTTACTGGCGTGCCCCGCGTGAGGACACCGTAACCCTCGCCCCATTACGGGGCCCCGGTTACGGGGGCTCGCGTGGTGTTATGAATGAACTTGCAGAGTGCGCAGAATAACGAATATCGAGAATGGACATTACAGAATTCGATGTTGATCTGGCGGTCGAAGACTGACGCGAGAATGGAGGGATTTTGCTTACGCGAATTCAAACGCGATTGCGCAGGGACCGTAGATTTTGATGGAGCGATCGCAGTCGTTCGTCGTGCTGCTGCAACTTGACAAAGTCATAAATAGGACCGAGAAAACGCCAAGGAAAGAAACAACGCAAAGCACTTTCTCCCCCCCATTCAAGAGAACACACCAAAATTTCCAGCAGCTGCGCTGAGATGAAAAACAAATCAGCCAGGTGTTAAGTCACACGTAAAATTGCCGATGCCAAGGCGAAAAGGTCGTCGATGTAGTAAAATTATGACGAAAACCACGAGTTGCGTGCCCCATAATTCTTCAAGGGCGAACCAGAAGATGTAGACCAGTAACCGCGACGGAAAATATGCGTTGCTCGAACTGAACTTGTTTTGTCTTCACATCGCCCGAAATCAGGCGATATCTTCAGCAGTTGCACCAAGCAGCAACTGCCGTGATTATAATCAGATCATTTGTCGTGGGCGGGTCGAGTTGGGCGAGTTGTGGTTAGTAGAGTTGGGACGCGCGTCCTGAAATCCTCTGGCCGTGAAGTCAGGGGTGGTAAGAAATTTTTGGCGATGAAGGCGATTGGCAGCGAATTGCTATACAAGAGTTGGCGATGTTCGTCGCAGTAGTAACCAGTCGAAAAGAACTCCACTCGAAAATGTTGAACCAGCACTCGGTGTCGGATGACGCCAGCTTCTCCAGACTCGCCGAGCAATTTGCCGTAATGCGCCGAAGGCTCCTGGGCAGAGATGAAAAATTGCAGCTGACTCTCCCCCCCCTTCACTGTTGCTGCCGCCTTCTTCACTTCATTGTAAGTCGTTCGTACCCCTTGAAAAATCCTTGTAAATCTTGCGGTGTTGCCCCACGTCGTTGTCTTAAGCGTTTAACCAAACGCCGAATACTCCTCCGAAATTGTCGGCGCTTCTCGCCGTAAAACCTGTTAAGCCACGAAACTTCAGCTGCTCCCACGCTCCTGTTCTGAAATATTTCCCACAGTGTACGTTTAAACACCAGTGTCCCAGGTATCCCCGCCGCTGTGTTTCTTGCTAGGCGACTTTTATAAAGTGACCCTTCGGGCGAAGTGTCAGAATATTATGCTCTAGCCTGTAGTGGGGTGCTCTATAGCGAGTACAACCCTTCTAGGGTTTGCTATTTCTATCCTCATTCTTGCTAGTGCAACTTCCTTCTTTGCCTAAACTGTTTCTTGCCTAGCTAGGGCTTTCCTAGCTATGGCGCCTTCTTCTACTGCTTATCTTCACATGGTATTAGAGCGATATGCTCCTGGCCTGTGGGCCCCACCTCACTGCTTCCGCTGCTACTGCTACTCCCTGTCCGCCGCGCGCCCCGTGGTGCGCGGCGTCGAAATTAGGGTTTTTCAGCCCGCCGTGCGCCCCGAGGCGCGCGGCGGTTTTCTGCCCGCCGTGCGCCCCGAGGCGCGCGGCGGTTTTCTGCCCGCCGTGCGCCCCGAGGCGCGCGACGGGTTTCTGCCCCGTCACTCGGCGCGTCGCCCCCAGGAGGCGCTACGACGGGCGACGGGGACCCGCGCGTCGCCCCCCGTCGCCCGTCGTGGCCTGCGCGCGGCCCGTACAGCCGGCGCGCGGCCCGTACGGGCTGCGCCAGGCCCGCGCGCGGCCCGTACGGGCTGCGCCAGGCCCGCGCGCGGCCCGTACGGGCTGCGCCAGGCCCGCGCGCGGCCCGTACGGGCTGCGCCAGGCCCGCGCGCGGCCCGTACGGACTGCGCCAGGCCCGCGCGCGGCTCGGGCCGCCTGCGCGCGGTTCGGGAGGCTGTGCCAGGCCCGTGGGCGGCCCGTTCTTCGCTGCCCCTGTCCTCCCCGCTGTCCCCCGTGCTTCTGAAGGCGCCCCACCCCTCCTTCTGCCCGTTCTCCTGGATTAGGGTTTGGGGGTGGGGGGTATGGGGGTGCAGCTTCTGTGTGCCGTTCCCTGCTCCTCCTCCTCCTCCGTCTCCCTGTGCTGCAGCTGCCGCTGAAGGGGGGTGGACCTGTTGGAGCCGTCGGAGTGGTACTAAGGGGGGGTGAAGGGGGAGTGGAGCTAGGGGTGAAGCAGGGGGTATGTGTCAGGGGGGGTGGTACTGTTTGGGGGAGGTTGAACGGAGGTTGCCGTCGTGTCGCCAGCAGCACCTGTAGTCCGGGGAGTTGCTCCGGTAGCCCAGTCGTAGCCACCTGTGCCAGTCGCCCGTGGGTCCGTTGCTCGTCTGCCGCTACTTTTAGCCGCGGGGCCAGTTACTCCAGTAGTCCGGAGCGCTGTTCCGGTAGCCGCTGTGCCAGTGTGCCTCCTGTTGCCCGTGTGTCTGCAGCTTCAGCCGTCGCCTCCTATCTCCTCTCCTCTCACTGTCCCTCCTCCTCCTCACTTGCCCGTTGTGACTACCACTAGCTTTGCTCATAATTGTGAACTTTAAACTATTGCTTCCTGAACTTGTGCTCAGAATGTGTGGTGACATTGTGATCCACCCTGAGCTTGTTCTGCTTTGCTTGCTCTGCTGATTACACCCCACTTTGGCTATGGGGGTGTGTCAGAATATTATGCTCTAGCCTGTAGTGGGGTGCTCTATAGCGAGTACAACCCTTCTAGGGTTTGCTATTTGTATCCTCATTCTTGCTAGTGCAACTTCCTTCTTTGCCTAAACTGTTTCTTGCCTAGCTAGGGCTTTCCTAGCTATGGCGCCTTCTTCTACTGCTTATCTTCACACGAAGTCCCCCAACGGCTCAACCGCACTCCAGGAAGCGGAGAAACACCCTCAGCTCCATTTGTTTTGTTTTGTATTTTTTTGGTTTGCGAAGCAACCCTTTACGATCGATTCGGCCAAATTTTATTTTCATATTTATAGAACATGAAAATAAAATTCGTAAACTACAGTAACGTTCCCATACTGTGTACATGTTGAGAAGTTTTGACTACTGTTCAGAGTATGATTTTTTGTGTAGTGATTTTGTGCAGATATGCTGTACTGTTTGCATTCTATGTTTTACTATTATATGGTGCGGTGGTAATGATAAATAGATGCATGATGTTATATAGTGCATAATGTTTAATATGATATGTCATGAATCATGATGCACATGTAACTAATAAAATGCGTGCCGGTTAATGACCCAAAAACTAAGCTACCGCCATCCCCTGCCTAGCATGGGGGGGAGGTCAACAGCATAACTTTTGAATAATCAACTATCACATGAAACAACACAATCTGTAAATTCTAAAAAAATTGTCAACCCTATCAAATCCAGTTCGAAGTGGCAACACACGAGTCACTTTGTGCGCCAATGAACCTTTTGTTAAATGATAGACCTGAGCCACCTTTTTTAAATTCACATACATGCGTTGTTGATGCAGTGATGAAGATGAATAGATACACATGCATGCACACAATGACACATACGCACACACACGAAGGCAAACAAACAACGAAAGAACCGCATATAAATGCACAATCAAAAGCGACAAGTAGAAAGAAATGAAAACAAAAGATGCAAAATTCGTGAACAGCAATCTAAATCAAATCCCACAACCCAACATTTCCCGATCGCTTGGCTCAATCATACAGTATTATGTATGGCGTACGTGCAACCAGGTGAAGAAAGAAAACAAGAATAACAAAACGAAGAAAGGAACGAATAGAAGGGATGAAGAGAGAATACGGTGAAAGAAACGAAACCGAAAAGCAGTGAAAACAAGAAGAGTGGATTCGAAACAGCAGGAGGAGACGGACGGAAGGAAGGAAAGAAAGGGGGAGAGAATGAAATCAAACATGGAAGGTGTAGAGGAAATGAAAAAAGAGAAGGCTAATAAGGAGAGATCATAAAATAAAATCAGAACACAACAACAAAAGTAAAAATAGAGTAGAGAAGGCATTGTATGAAGAATGAATTACCAAATCGAAAGTACAATCTAGAGGTTGAAGGAAGAAAGATAGGACCGGAATTGGAAACAGATAACTCTCTAGAGAATGTAACGAAGGTAAACATAAAATAAGAAGCACCTGAGTTGCTGGTAGAAGAATTAGATAAGGAAGTTTTCATAAGTACGAACTCACCTGGCTACGACTGGATCGCGCATAGTTGAATGAGAACAACCATTGAATGAGTAGAAAACCTGGATAGAAATCAAGTAAATGGATAAGACAAGTGTGGAATGGTAACAATAAGGCGCACAAAAAAAGAATGACATGCACCTCGGCCGATTTTGTTAAAAACCAATTTGGCTGCTACGACAAGGAATGGTAGATGTTTAAATCGACATAGCAAGAACATAAGACGTAAGGAAGTAAGAACGTCAAAGAAAAAATGCAAATACGAGGTAAGAAGGATGCAACGGAGGAAAGGGGTCGATGAAGAACAGATGAACGGATGCAGGCTTATGAAAGAACTAAAGCTAAAGTCTTTACAACAAGCCTAGAACCTAAGCTTTAGCCAACTTGCATCCTTCAAAACCGGTCAACACTAGAGTAAACGATTATGAGAAGAGTTTAAGACACGATAGTCTAGCTCGTATTCTTCTAACTTAATTCTACCTGAGAGATTAGGGCTGTTCTCACCTTAGTAGGAACTTGACTTAGTAGGTGGAGCGGGACTAAGGGGGAGCTCAACCAGCGAGGGAGAGAAAAAAAGGGTCAAACATGTTGGGTGCAATACATGGTTTGCACGACAACCTACCACCTATTCGCCGACGTTGAGTGAAAGTGAGGTGTTTTGTTTGAAGGTAATTCCTTATGTGTGAGTTGCGCATTTTCGTGCTTTAAGTTTGAATGTTTACTGCTCGTGAATCGCCCCAACGATTCATGAGTTATGTGTGTTTTCGTGAGATGTTGCGTTCCTGAGTGTTTGTGAAATTTCGTGTGTGATTGCGAGACTTCGTGTGCATTTGCGCTGTTTCGTGAGCTGTCGTGAGTGTGCGTTGATTTTATGTTCATGAATGTCTGTGTTCGTGAAATTTCGTGAAGTCTGTGCGTTGTTCATGAATTTCTGTGAGCGTTCATGTAAGTTCGTTTTCCGTGAGTGTTAGTGCGTTTTTCGTGAATGTTTGTGCGTGCTCGTGAAGAGATGTCGGTGTTTGCGAGATATTTCTCGCGCTGGTCAAGGTCAGCCACGCGGGAGAATCTGGACCCGCGCGTGGGGTCCTGATCGTACGTGTGGGCCCTCAGGCCCGCGCGTGTGCCATCGCAGTGTTGCGAGC
Source organism: Closterium sp. Naga37s-1 (assembly GCA_947471745.1). Taxonomy (NCBI): domain Eukaryota; kingdom Viridiplantae; phylum Streptophyta; class Zygnematophyceae; order Desmidiales; family Closteriaceae; genus Closterium; species Closterium sp. Naga37s-1. Next base: position 1,962,041 of record CANJKZ010000813.1, read on the forward strand.
GTGGCTGGGCCCACGATCGCAACAGGACAGGGCGAATGATCGCCCTACCCACGCGCAGGACAGCGCATGATTGCGGTCAAGGGGGGAGCTCGGGATTACGGTTGAAAAACCGAATCCCGCGTTGACTCGGCGTACAAGTAACTTCGCCGGAAATGTCGCGCGCGTAACGCGACAATTTCGACACAGGGACAAAACGGTGAAATCCGTTTTTCAACTGTAAGGCTTCGTGAAAACGGTAATCCCACACAATTGTTCATAATTACCAACGGGAATTCATGAGCGTTCGTGGGCGGAGTCAGCAGGGGCATTTGGCTGATATGAAGTTCGAAGACAGTTTTTCTACAGAGGCAAATGCAGCCAAAATCAAGAGCAGTTCGACAACCGTTTTTCTTGGCACATCTGGCGAAGTCCTGAACTCTAGTTAAAGCCCGAGTCCCAAATTGCGAGGCGCGTGGGTCATGCTTTTAAAACTTGACGAAGTGCAGTGTGCAAGCTTTGAAAAGTAGCGCACCTGCAATTTGGGACTTTTGGGTGCTGACACAACTCCCAGGGCGAAATACGTGGGCAGCCTGGTTTTGGCGAAAAAAACGAAATGCCCGAAATCGGAATCACTCGCCAAAGCCCAAAGCAGGAAAAACCCCTCGCGTCATCTTTTTAAAACTTGTGCAATTTGGGCTTCCGGCTTTAAGCAACTGCTTTGTGCTTTCCTATGCTTGTGTGTTAGGATTTGATATAAAATGCGTGCTTGTGCGAAGTTGTAATCGATCCTTTGAGTGAAGTTTTTCTCTATCATCGTATTGACGTGAAGAGAATTTTCTGCACACGAGCCAATTCGTCTTCAACGCTGCGCAAAGGATTTTGGGAGTGCTCTAGTGCACGCCGTTGTCTTTACACTTAGTCCGTCCCTCTACAAAACACGGATCCTTGGTTAGGGGCTGGCTTTGCCAGGCACCCGACGACCCTTGGAGGTGATCCCGTGGGGACTTCTAAGAGCGAATTAAAGGTGTGCTTAGTAGCTTCTCGATCCCAATAGTAGTCAACAAAACAAACCCTAGGGAAGTGTCAGATTCGTCGCAAAATAATCATACGATTATATTTTGTAGCGGAAACTCGTTACCAGCATTGGCGCAGTCGGTTGAAGTTGAACATTTGATCGGAAGGTCCCGAGTTCAAATCCTGAGGATGTGATGTTTAGTAACTCTGCCAAGATAAATAAAGTACCCAATATATAGTGTCATACTACAGTATTATGTACAGTTTCAAAAATTGTACAAAATTGTGTACTTACAGTTACGTAAAACGCTTCGCAACCCTACGACGACTTCGTCGCCTCTTGTTTTTTTATTTTTTCACCATAGAAATGTCACCCGAAAATCTTGGTTGAGGTAGCAGTCCCGAAGTTACTTTCCGCCGTGTAGCCCCGACGTTTCCGCCGTCAACCCTGGTACTCCGACGTTCACCCGTCTTCATACCCGTCGAAGCCACTTAGCAGATCCCAGGTATCTTGGCGATGCACCCCTCGCCGTGCTTCCATGTTAAAAAATTCCGACCCTTTCGGCGTTCATGTAGTAGACCCCGAAATTTACGGTGGAGTGGTGCACGGGCTCAACCTCTCACTCAAGTGATCTGCTGGATCACCCACAACTTTCCCTCCGTATTTGTTTTGTGTTCACCCCCCGACAATTTCGCTTCCCGCCGTTCACCCAGCGTCCGTTTTTGTCGGACGGGGTATCGTCGGTGTTGCCCGCGCGAACCCGGCCACGGTGGAGGGACTATCGGAGTCGGGGTAGCCTTAGTTAAAAGGAACTATCACCCAACCGTTTTGCAGCCCGCCGTGCCTATCACGCCACGAAAACTCCACAGCTTCCAAGTCTCAGCTTCGCCGTTGCGTCTGTCGTGTAAACGCCCGGGTCAAGAGAGACCTGTTAACTGCACCAATGCTTCTTCACAGCTCCCCGATTTTTGTGCGTGCCGTTCACCCAGCTCGCTTTTGTGAGAGTAAAACAGTGCCGCTAGCTCCATTTGTTTTGTTTTTTTTTGTTTTTGTTTTTTGATTTTTTTTTTATGTACACCTGTCGAACGAGCACAAATTCAGGTGCCTTTAACCAGCACCGGATAGGCACGTGTTCACCCCCGTTATTCGGCCAAGTAGGTTGACTGCATGAGTCAGAACCAGGACTTGGTCGGGATGGTGAGGTTCGGGCGAAGTAGGGCCGCAGGTCGGTTCCATCAGGTTTTAACCTGCTCCCCACGGCGTTCTTCAACCCCCGCTTAGCCGTTGGGCCGTTTCTTCCCGTGTGTCCCGGCAGCCTGTACCGACTCCTCCGAAAATGTCGGGCGGTACCTTGGACGCCGTATAATCGTGGGTTGTCAGCAGATGTCCCCGAAAACGAATTCCCTGGTCAGGAGAAACCGCCCTCGATACTGCCGGCCAGCTTGCAACAACACTAGGCACGCAACGTTGCCCGAGAAGTTTCCGATGTGTACCTGCCTCGGTTTCCCTCGTCGCCTACGCCCCACTTCTCTTTAAGTGCGATTTAGCCACCCCGTATTCCGTTGCAGCCCGTAAGTGTCAGCATGTATGAAGTCCCGTCTGTCCACAAGCACTTCTGCCGAAATATTCGATGACACGCCCGCCAATGCAGTAAAAGCCGCTGCACTTCAGGTCGGGCTGAACGGCAGTTGACCCCGCATAAATCGGGCAGTTCGCGTGTCGTCACTCCGCGCCACTGACATTTTCAGACGCAATACTCCATTTGCGCCTGGCGAGTTCCCCAACTGCCTTTTTGTGAACAGTATCTCCGAAAATGTTGCCCGTGCTGACGCAGGTTCGTTGTCGCCAGCTGCCGAAGATCCTTCCGAGAATCTCGCGCACAAGATGACAGCGAGCCACCGTCGTCACTTGCTGCGAAAGGACAATCCCAAAATCTTCGCGCAACTGTTTTGACGCGGATCCGCCGACGCCAACAGCCATCCATGGTGACGACTTCGCGAATTTCCTGCAGGTGCCGACGCATGTCCGCTGACGCCAGCTGCCTCACAAAGTTTCGAAATCGTCGGTAAAAACGCAACGGAATAGTAACTTACGTTTAATGTCGCTGTTGGAAGTGGACTTTGGAATGGCCCGAAGTGGTCTCTCCAAGGGCTACATGTGTCGACCTGGGGGGGTATGGGTGCGCTGACCCACCAAGGAAATGTTGACGGGAATTGGCCCCACCCTCGCTTGGGCGAAGCAGACTTCGCAGTTGGGGGGCGCGCAGAAGTCGTCGTAGACTGCGCGCAGAGTTCGACCTCGACCTGCCCGTATAGTTCGACCTCGACGCGTCCGCAGAGGACGCTGGTCGATGTTAACGGGAATGGAGTGTTGGCCGACGAATTGTTCGGATGTACGGGAGTAGCATCCGACCGTTCACAGTGGGAGAGCTGCTCGACAGGCTTGGTCGAGCTGCAGGGGACCGCTGTGCTGTTGCTGTCGACCAGGGAGCTCGACAGCTGCAACTGACTGGTCTGGGCGATGGGTGGGCCGTCGACCAGGAGGGGCAGTTTGACCGGGAGGTCGACAGAGCAGTCCGTCGACCTGCAGTTCGACTGGGAGGTCGACGGAGCAGTCCGTCGACCTGATAAGTGAGTGGCGATCGACGAGGGGAGCTCGGCAACAACAGCTGACAGTTCTGGTCGACGGAAGGGGTCCGTCGACCAGGGGGTAGCTCGACGGGAGCTGTGGTCGACCAGAGGGACCTGGTGGTCGACCAGAGGGACCCAGTGGTCGACCAGAAGCACTGGTGGTCGACCGGAGCACTTGGTGGTCGACCAGGTCGACCGGGTAACCTGTTCAATGAGTTCTGCGGAGGCACGCGAACGTCGTCGAGGTCGCGATGGCGAAGGCGACTTCGGGCTGGTATCCCGAAGTCGATGTGGCTCGTCAGGCGCAGACAATAGCCGACGGATGCACAACGGTGCAAGTCGGGCCAATCGTTTGCGCGCACCTGCGAGCGTGCGCATTGCTGTCTTCTACGGGGCAACGCTGGACAGCCGCTTTGCTGCAGCGTTGGCACGCCGTCGACCTGTAGTGTTGGCAGGTCGCCCTTTTGCAGTGCTGGCGCGGCTCCTCTACGCAACGCTGGCAGGCGGTCGACCAAGCTGTGCTGGCGGTCGACCAGGCTAGCTGCAGGGTTGCTAGGTGCCTGATGTAGTCAATTTTGTCATTGCTTGTTCATTCATTTTGTAATTCCAACTTTGCTAGTGAAACTCTTGCCAACTTCTCCCGTGAATGTGCAAGTGCTAAGGAACGCAAGCAAAGCTACGATCACTCCTAGTAGTTCGTGCCAACCCCGTAGTCAAGCTCACTACCGTTGTAGAGTGACTCTCCGCATCGTGCGGTGAGCGTGGACAGCCCCACAGATTACCTTCAGATAGGAGCCGACTTTTGCACCCACTAAGTCGTTCGTAGGCCGGCAGTACGTGCAACCATGACGCCTACCTTGCCAACGGCGGGTGCGGTAGAGGACACCTTGGAGGCACGCTTGACTGATGCGAGGAAATGCCATACAGATAACGAGTACAGGGGACGATCCCCTTGGAGATCGTCGAGTTGGGCATCCGGGCGCAGTGGGCGACGGAACACCCTTCCCGTCCTGCATCTCCTCGACCGGTGCAAAACGAAGGTGGCGTCGACGACGAGGTCGACGGCGGTGCACGAGTCAGCGGCAACGATGGCACGAAGTAGAGAGGGGTGATCAAGGTTGACGGTGGCGTTGACAGGAGTCAGGCGCGAGTGCAGCGGTCGACAGCGGCAGCAGGCAGCTCGTGCGCCGACGTCGATGGTCGACGTCGATCTCCTCTACGAAGTGGTGGAGGGCTCTCAGCGACAACGCACGTGACGGCGGGCGCACCGGCGTATGGCTACTTCAGGTTCTCGCCGGACCGGATCACCGCGCGCCGCTGCAAGGTCGACGGGACCTCATCACATGGAGGGAGTCGATAGAACCTCAGCTGGAGGTCGCCGGGCTGAAGGGCTTCGCCGATGGCACCGTGCCAATTCCGCCCGTGGACGATGTCGAGTTGCGCGGGGAGTTTCGTGCGGCTCACTTGCTCACCTTCATGGTCATCTCAAGGTGCTGCTCGCCGGTGGTGCAGCTTGCGCTCAGGTCCTGTCGAGAGCGACTGGACGCCGGTCATCAAGCATGGCACTTCATCCTATCGACGTACCAGGTGAAGGACGACCTGTACATCGGACAGCTGCAGGAGAAGATGACACACATTCGGATGGGCGAGTAGGAGTCTGCGACGGACTACTGCAATCGTGCTCGACGGATCCTGGCTGAGATGCGGATGGCGGGCGCCGAATACTCAACGTCGTCCTACATCACCCACGTCCTCAAGGGCCTGCCGCGCAGCTACAACCTCATGAAGAGGTTTACGATGGTGCCCGGAACACGTGAGTCCCTCGACGAGGACTCCCTCACCAGCTACATCCTCCAAGACGAGGCGATGCAGGAGGCCGAGCAGCCCACGGAGCTCCTTCCGCAGGCGAATTACGCTGCACCGATGAAGCCGAATCAGCAGCAAGGGCAGCGCGGGAAGCCGGGCGGAGGTGGTAGCGGAGGTGGGCGGTCGACGAAGGACGTCGACGAGAAGAGGTCGACGCGGGGCAAGGGCCGTGGAGGTGGTGGTCGACGGTGGGAGTGCTGGATCTGCGGCGACCCCGACCATCTTTCCTACGAGTGCCCCGACCGCGACGACAGCGACGAGGACGACACCAAGGGAGGCCGTGGCCGGTCGACCAGCCGTCGCCCCCGTCGAGATGAGAAGCCGCGCAAGGAGAAGCTGACGTCGTCGACGAAGGACGTGGTCAGCTCCAGCGGCAAGGGCCGAGGCGACGGGGAGGCGTCGTGCTCGATGGTCGGCGTGGTGGAGCCGACAGTCTCGCGGGCACCAGAGGCTGGCGAGGGCTTCCAGGCGGTGGCGGCAGCCGTGCAGGCCAACCCGATGGCAGTGCTGCTCGATAGCGGGTGCTCCCACCACCTGATGGGGAAGAAGGCGGTCTTCGTCGACATGGCGCCGAGCGACGGAGTAAAGCACGTGCGTGGATTCAACGGGGCTCTGCAGCCTATCGAGGGTCGTGGAACCGTCGCTCTACAAGGGGAGGCCGGGAAGCAGGTCCTCATCCCCGACGTGCTCTACGTTCCGGGCGTACAAGCGAACCTGCTGTCAGCTGGCCAGCTGAAGGAGAGCGGCGTGCAGCTGCAGGGCGACGGCGACGAGATGCTGCTCGTCGCCGCGACCGGGGAGGTGCTCGGTCGACGAGGGGAGCTCGGCAACAACAGCTGACAGTTTTGGTCGACGGAAGGGGTCCGTCGACCAGGGGGTAGCTCGACGGGAGCTGTGGTCGACCAGAGGGACCTGGTGGTCGACAAGAGGGACCCACTGGTCGACGAGAAGCACTGGTGGTCGATCGGAGCACTTGGTGGTCGACCAGGTCGACGGCTGTTCAATGAGTTCGCGGAGGCACGCGAACGTCGTCGAGGTCGCGATGGCGAAGGCGACTTCGTGCTGGTATCCCGAAGTCGATGTGGCTCGTCAGGCGCAGACAACAGCCGACGGATGCACAACGGTGCAAGTCGGGCCAATCGTCTGCGCGCACCTGCGAGCGTGCGCACTGCTGTCTTCTACGGGGCAACGCTGGACAGCCGCTTTGCTGCAGCGTTGGCACGCCGTCGACCTGCAGTGTTGGCAGGTCGCCCTTTTCCAGTGCTGGAGCGGCTCCTCTACGCAACGCTGGCACGCGGTCGACCAAGCTATGCTGGCGGTCGACCAGGCTAGCTGGAGGGTTGCTAGGTGCTTGATGTAGTCATTTATGTCATTGCTTGTTCATTCATTCTGTAATTCCAACTTTTCTAGTGAAACTCTTGCCAACTTCTCCCGTGAATGTGCAAGTGCTAAGGAACGCAAGCAAAGCTACGATCACTCCTAGTAGTTCGTGCCAACCCCGTAGTCAAGCTCACTACTGTTGTAGAGTGACTCTCCGTAGTCGAATAGCTCGCAGAAGACGCGGTCGACGAGCTCGTAGAGGATGCTGGTCGACGAGTCCGTCGAGGAGTTCGGTATAGGAGCTCCAGAATGAGGCCGGTATAGGAGCTCCTTGACGAGGCCAGTAGAGGGCTCGTCTCGGCAAAGGTTGTTCGACGGAGCAGCGTCGAACCACCCGATCGAAGCTGCTCGCCTGCGAAGGTCGTAGATGTGCGCGAACTTTGCCGCAGGAGGTTTACGCGAAGTCGACCTGCGGAATGGCATCACGTGCTCGACGGTGCACCGCTGGCAAAACCGTCGACACGTGTTCTACCTGGAACCTGCGCAATGTGCCTGGCGGCGCGACCGTCTACCTGCACCTACTGTGTAGGTGCGCATATGCATAGAAATTCACCTGCCTCTGCTCGCTGGCATTCCACTGCGGTGCAACGCTGGCAGACTACTCTGCTGCAGCGTTGGCAAGCCGCTCTTATGCTGCGATGGCATAGTTCGCCCTGCAAAGGGCTTGCTAGGTGTTGCAATGCCATTCTACCTATATCAACTTGCATGCCTCATTTGTAATCTAATGTTCTCTCTATTTCTTAGTGAAACTCTTGCCAAATTTCCTTGTGAACACAGCAAGAAGTAAGAACGCCTAGCGCAACGCTACGATCACCCGCACAACCCTGTGCCTTCCTACGTAGTCCACTCCCGTTGTTTTGTGATTCTCCGCAGGAAACATGCCCTTTTATCCGAGTTGGTTAGCGGACAAGAATGCTATCCCTGCATGGTGCGGTGAGCTTGGAGGACCGGGGTTCGATTCCTGCTGTGCGCGACTTCCTGTGCCCTAGTGGTGGGCCCTCCCAGTGAGGGGAGTGTTGGAAGTGGACACTTGAATGGCCTGAAGTGGTCTCCCCAAGGGCTACAGGTGTCGTCCTAGGGGGGTATGGGTGCGCTGACCCACCAAAGAAACATGCCCTTTTATCTCAGTCGGTTAGCGGACTGGATTGCTATCCCTGTAGTCGCAACAGCTACAGCTGTCCGTTGCCCGGGGGGAGGGAGGTCACGGTCGATCGCGACCGTTCGAGACAAGGATCTGGCGGTGCCAAAGGAGTGCCATTAAAACATGGCCGTGAGGAGCAACTTACTTGTTCTCTTGACCGGCCTACGCAACTCCTGGACCCCAAGACATCCTTCCTCGTCCTTCCCCTGAGGGGTATTATACTCTAAAAAGTGAGGTGAGCTAGGAAAGTATCTCTGATACCAGGTGTTATGAATGAACTTGCTGAGTGCGCAGAATAACGAATATCGAGAATGGAAATCACAGAATGATGATACATTGAAAGTGACGATGCCTAAATAGGGGAAAGGCTAGCTAGGCGGGGAGGTCGGGCTAAGATGGCTCGGTGATGTCGCGATTGGAGCGGCGGCCGACTCGGGAGTGGTTCGGTTCGACGACAGGGAGACCACCGATGGCGGCGCTCGACGAATACAATTGGCTGATCTGTTGTGGTCACTGGTCACCTCAGCTCCTTCTCCTTTCGGCGCGCGGAGAGCGAGGTGCAAAACGATGTCCCCGCTCTAACAAGGTGGGATGTGCCCTTTTGAAAAGGTCAAGCTTCGCTCTGAGGGGCGTCTCTTAGACGCGCGGAAGCCATGGCTCGTCTCTCCCTCGTGCTACTACTGCTGCTGCTGGCAGGTAAGGCGTAAGGTTTGTCACAAATGGCTCCTGAAGTGGACACGCGGCATAGTACGTCACATTTTCTACACGGTGCACGTACTACGGCATAGCACAGCATAGCACGGCATAGCACGGCATAGCAACACGGCATAGTACCTGCTTGATCTGGAACGTTTACTACGGCTAAGCCCTGGCCATCGAGTCCTTCGGAACCCTAGTACTAGGGAATTGCTGATGAGCAATAAAGTCGCGGCATTTGCTGCGATGGAGCTGCTCAGAAGAGTTATTTTTCCGCCAACGTGTTGACTGGGCTTGGGGTGTTTCTACTGCTTCTTTTTTGGCGAACGGTTTTGCTGTTCTAGCTGCCTGTGCCGTGCCGTACTATGCTGTGCCCTGCGCTCGCTGGAGCTGTGTTGCGTGCTGCGTTTATCTCATCCCCTGTGCTCTTCCGACGGTGCAGGCTCTTCGCTGGACCTTCTGACCACAACGCGCACCGGGCCTGCACTAGCCGTAAGTGCACTGCCGCATGTCCCTCGGTTCCCGTTGGCTTACTCAAACCCTTTCACGTCATGTGGCAATGATTGGTGGCAGCACAGAATCGTTGGAGTGGAGGGGTTCCAATGATTTCTCAGTGGTCTCCTTTCCCGTTCCGCTCTTTTTATGCAACATGCCGCAACGATAGTGGTTAGTGGCAAGAAGGGCTGGCCTGGCATCAAGTCGTGGACGAAACCAACTATTGCATCCAGTGATGTCTTAGGTTCGTGTTACAATGTTACGGATGTGTTTCCAGCTATACAAGCCATGTTTCTTCAGTCAACTGCGCCCTTCAATGACCCCTCCCTCGCATGCTTTCAATGAGCATTGAGTCTCTTAAAGAAGTTCACTATTTGCTTCAAGTACCGTATGTGAGAGTATGACGGCTTATGTTGGCTTTGCTAGCTTGCCTCGACTTTATTATGCTATTACTAGCTTGGGTTTTATTTATCCTGCATAGATATGCTTGATTTCCTAGGTTAGGTGCATTCCTATATGTTATTATAGTTATAGCACCGAACCAGGTTACGTGTACCGAACTCGAGCCTTTTCGGTTGCCACTGAATTGCTTTCTACTGAGTTCGGGAAGGTTCTGTTCGGGACGCTTCACGACCCTCAGAACATTCGCGTAGCACCTGGGTAAATGGCCTTGTGTCGAGACTATATATAGCCTCGTGTTGTACCCAGGTGAATCAATTAATTCAAACTCTCTTTTCTGAGCTCGATCCTAGATCCTCACACTTGGTAATCAGAGCCGTTTACACGCGAAGTTTTTTCGACCACTAAACCGAGTCTTAAAAAACTGCGGGGGCGACGACTGTTAAACACCGATTTCGGGTACGTGAAACCGGTTCCGTGTTTTTCACTCCCCTTCGTTTTCGGTTTTCGGACGCGCAATGTCGGGGATGGAGGGGCAAGGCGATAATTACGCGACCACCCACAACATCGCCAGCCTTCGCACCAACGTGGAACAGACGCAGGCGGCGATCCGGCGAATCAAGGCCCTCCTGACAAGCCAATCGGTAGCCGCCACCGCAGCAGTGAATGCAGCAACGAACGTAGCAGCGACAGCAATAGCAGCAGTGGCGACACCGACAATTCACGGACCGATGGCACCACCTTCGCCGAACCTCGAAGCAGCTCGCCCGAGGCTCCCCGAAGCGTTTGATCCGAGTACGAAGGGATCGGACGTTCGACGATTCGTGGCGACCCTCGAAATTTACTTCGAGGCCATTGGCTGTTCGACCCCGACACACGATGCAGCAAGGATTCGGCTCGCAGCGACACTGTGTTAGAATTGAGAGAAGTGTGTGAACTAGAAAGAGAAGAGAGTACAAGTACCTAACCCTAGAATTGTGTACCCCCTAAAGGCTAACCCACTGTAGCCTAAACAAATACAACATATATAATGTTTGACACACCCCCATAGGCGAAGTGGGGGAGAGCAAGGGGCCACAAGACCAGTCAGAGCAAAGCAAAGCAAAGCAAGCTCAGGGTGGATCTCAAGGATACCACACAAATTCCGAGCACAAGCAAGTGGTCACAAGACCAGTTCACATGCAGTTTGATAATATAACAAGAGGTACAGTGATCACAACCTAGCAAGTGAAAGCATGCAGGTATATATAGAGATCACAGTACAAGCAGAGTCAAGAAGTGAGCAAGTGAGGGACAGTAGGCACAAGGCCTAGAACAGTACAGAAACGCTGATGATCACAAGGCTGAAGCGCCTTGGTGAAGCGCCCGAGTGGCCACGTACGAAAGACGAAGCTGACCACGCTGCTGCAGCTCTCTAGCAAGGAAGTAGCGCAGAGCGATGTGCTTCGTCCTGTGCTCCAGTCTGTGCTCCTGACACAAGGCAAGGGCGGCCTTGTTGTCGACGTACAGCACTGGAGGAGAATGAGGCCGCTCTCCCAGGTCGGTCAGCAGGTAGGTGAGCCAGCGAAGCTCCTGGGCAGCCATGGCTGTGGCGTTGATCTCAGCCTCACAACTGGAGCTGAGAACAGAGGAAGAGCGTGTAGAACGCCAAGAAACTGAGCCAGAGCCAAGGCTGAAGGTGTAACCCTGAGACGACCGCTGAGTAGCCTGGTCGTCAGCCCAAGAAGCGTCTGAGTGTCCAGTGAGGACAACGTCGCGCCGTCCTCCAAGCACAAGCCCCATGCCCGACGTACTGCACAAGTAGCGCAACACCCTCTTAGCGGCATCCATGTGCTCCTTCCGGTGACGGCCAGGAGCGACATAGCGTGCTAGGATGCTAAGAGGGTAGGCTAGGTCAGGTCGAGTGCAGGTCATCAGGTACATGAGGCAGCCCACAAGCTCTGGATACGGGCCACTCGGCTCTACGGACTCATCCGAAGGCAGAGCTGAGAGCGAGTGACCGGTAGGCAGAGGAGTGGGCTGAGGCGAGGAGTACGTGAAGCGGAAGCGCTGAAGGACCTGCTGCACCATGTGTGACTGAGTCAAGGTGATGGTGCGCTGTGCTCTGTCCCGGGTGATCCGCAAGCCAAGATAGCTTGTCAGCTCACCCAGGTCTGTGCACGTGTGTCTCTTCTGAAGCTCCGACTTCACGTGGGCGAGTGCCTCAGTGTCAGCAGTAGCAAAGACCAAGTCGTCTACGTACACGAGAACGTAGAACGGCGGCAGAGTGGTGTCGGTGCGTAGAAACAGCGACGGGTCAGCAGTAGAAGGAGCAAACCCAAGAGCAGCAAGAGTAGTCCTCAGTGTGTCGTGCCACTCACGGGGTGCCTGGCGGAGACCGTAGACTGACCGCCGGAGGCTCCACTGGGTACCAGGAGGGAACGACCCAGTGAAGCCAGGTGGGCGGCGCAGCCAGATCTCCTCGTGCAGGGTGCCCTGTAGGAACGCAGTGCTGAAGTCAAGGCAGTGGAGCTCGTAGTCACGCTGAGCAGCGACGTGCAGCAGAACCCGAAGAGTGGTCATCTTCGGGGTCGGGGAGAAGGTCTGGAAGAAGTCAACTCCCTCTCGCTGACTGAAGCCTCGTGCAACGTAACGCGCCTTGAAGACAGGCGGAGAACCCGGCGGCCGCTTCACCCTGAAAATCCACATGCCACTGACGATGTTCGCCCCAGGTGGGGGAACCTCGTCGACGTAGGTGCCTGTGGACTTCCAGGAAGCCATCTCTGCGTCCATGGCTGTCTGCCACTGAGAGGAGTAGAGACCCTCCATCGCCTCTGCGTAGGAGCGTGGGGTCGGGATGTCTGGTGCATCCGGGTCTCCCTCAGGGGCAATCAGCATGGACACGAGATGAGGTAAAGCAGCAGCAAAGCACTCAAACTCCTCCTGTCTGTCCTCAAGGACGTCCGTGCCAAGAGCACACTCACCCCCGACGGACGGAGGACAGACAGACTCAGACTCAGCAACAAGGCTAGCGGCGTAGTCTAGACGACAGGCGGCAGCAAAGTCAACAAGCGCAGCGACTAGAGCAGACGCAGCAGAGGACTCAAAGGTAGGGTCAGTGACAACAGTGGCAAGGAGACGCGCGACAGTAGGACTGGCAGCACGAAGAGAGTCAGACTCTGGGTCAGCGAGAGCAGGAAGAGAGGACGCTGGTGGAGACGGCAGAGGGACACGCTGTGGAGCAGTGGTCGGACGCAGTGTCATATAGTGAGTGCCAAGGACAGGAGGAGGACGCTGACGCGGAGCACGACGACCAGCGCGGGCAGTGCGGACAGGTGACTCTGGACGCGACTCAGGCGACTCTGGACTAGACTCAGGCGACGGAGGACGAGACTCAGGCTCACGACGCTCCGTAAAGCTACCTGTCGGCGCAGTGTAAGGAGAAGGACCAGGCAGCGGAGAGGCAGGCTGTAACTCTGACCGCGACTGGACAGGCGGTGGACTCAGTAGGGGAGGAGGAGTAGGACCAGGAGAGGGCGGGAGACCAAGATCCTGCTGAAGGAGCGGAACGTAGTACGGCCGCAGCCGCTCAGTACCTCCAGCTCCAACCCCCGCAGCAGCTCCAGTCCCAGCCGCACCACCAGCAGCAGCTCCAGCAGCACCAGCACCAGCAGCACCAGCACCAGCAGCACCTCCAGCAGCTCCAGCAGCACCAGCACCAGCAGCACCAGCACCAGCAGCACCTCCAGCAGCTCCAGTAGCGTCAGCACCAGCAGCACCTCCAGCAGCGCCAGCAGCACCGCCAGCAGCAGCAGCACCTCCAGCAGCTCCAGCAGCACCAGCACCAGTAGTACCTCCAGCAGCTCCAGCAGCACCAGCACCAGCAGCACCAGCACCAGCAGTACCTCCAGCAGCTCCAGTAGCACCAGCAGCTCCAGCAGCACCACCAACAGCGCCAGCAGCACCAGCACCAGTAGTACCTCCAGCAGCTCCAGCAGCACCAGCACCAGCAGCACCAGCACCAGCAGCACCTCCAGCAGCTCCAGTAGCACCAGCACCAGCAGCACCAGCACCAGCAGCACCTCCAGCAGCTCCAGCAGCACTAGTACCAGGGTCCACGACACGAGTAGCGCCACTCCGGAGACTGCAGAGCCGAGCGTACCACTCTCTAAGTCGCTGAGGAGAGGGCGGCTCCCGCCTAGGAGGGGGGGCACGAGCACCGGCTCCAGAAGCACCCCTCCTTAGGCTGCAGTACTGTAAGTACCACTCACGCAGCTGCTGTGGGGAGGGAGCGCCTCCAGGTGTAGCACCCTCTGGCTCAGTACCCTCAGTCGTAGCTCTGCCAGGCTCAGCACCCCCAGACTCAGCACCCGCAGGCTCCGCACCGCCAGGCTCAGCACCCCCAGACTCCGCACCCCCAGGCTCCGCACACTCAGGCCCAGCACCCCCGGACTCCGCAACCCCAGGCTCCGCACGCTCAGGCTCAGCACCCCTAGCAGGATGAGAGTCGACAGCTACCTCGACAGGCTCAACCGGGTCTACCTGGGACACACCTGAGGGAGCGGCACCCTGAGGGGGGAGGGGGTCTACCACAGCAGCACCTGGCGCGAGGAAGAGAGGCGGAGGGGGGAGCGGGGCAGTGCGGTAGGGGAAGAGGCGGTAGTAGGGCACCGACTCGTCAAAAGTGACGTCCTGAGAGGGCAGGACACGGCGCGAGGTGGCGTGGTAAAACTGCCAACCAGACGCGTCGGGGACAAAGCCAAGGAAGACGCAAGGAACTGCGCGGGAGGAGAGCTTGTCCGCGGACGTATCGCGAACAAAGGCTCGAGATCCCCAGACCCGAAAACGCGACGCATCGCCAACCTCTCCCGTCCAACGCAGTGTCGGTGAAGTCTCCGGAACGGAGACACGGGGCCAGAGGTTGAGCTGATGCGCAGCGTATCGGACCGCAAACGGCCACAGAAAGTGGGGAGAAGCCGCATGGATCAAGGAGGTACGAGCGACCTCCATGACCAAGCCAATGCGGCGCTCAGCAACCCCATTCTGCTGTGGAGAGGCCGGAAGCGTGAACGACTGACGGATGCCGTGCTCCGCACAGTAGGCTGCCAGGAGGTCGGAGGAGAACTCACCACCTCTGTCAGAGTGCAGACGCAGGACAGGAAAGTCCGAGTGGAACCTCTCGCTGAGCTGGAGACGAGAAGCGCTGATCCAAGGGATCAAAACATCAGGGACCTCACCCTTGGTGCGCAAGGGGAAGACCGTGGTGTAGCGCGAGTAGTCGTCAACAACGATCAGGAAGTACCTCTCCTGACCCTGTCCACGGACGCGGGCTGGGCCCCACACGTCCATGTGGAGTGTCTGCAAGGGAGCAGTCGTCGGGGGAAACGAGGAGGAGTGAGGAGCGGCGCGCTGCCGCCCCTCGACACAGGGAAGACAGGGAGGAGCAGGCGAGGGTGGGAGGGGAGGGAGAACCCTGGGAAGACCAGAGACAAGGTACCGTTTGTGCATGGCACGAAGGCGCTGCACTGACGGGTGACCAAGGCAGTGGTGCCAGAGGACAGTCTCGTGCGCTAGAGAGCGACACGAGCAGGGGGCCGACAGCTGACCTGACGCAGACGCAGACGCAGCTACCTGAGGGGACTCAGTGGTCAGTGTGTACAGGTCCGACCCCGGCTGCCGAGTGAAGGTAGCCAGGTGACGGCCCGTCCGAGCACACGTGCAGTGTGTCACGCGCTCGTAGGCAGGTGTGAACTGGTGGACACCCCCGTCCTGGAGCGCACAACCCGCCACCAAGTTCGTAGAGAACGAGGGGAGGTGGAGACCTGACAGTGTGCCCGACGGAACCGCAGGACAAGGAAGGACAGTGGAGGAGGTCGCAATGACCGGACCCCCAGAGGGGTCAGCAAGGGAGACAGCAACTGGCCGAGCAAGCTGCTCAAGGGCAGTGCGGTCACGAAAGAAACAGCGAGAAGCTCCTGAGTCTAGAGTGAAGGTGTGCAGTGCCTCAGTGGACTCAGTACCAGGGGGCGCAGACTCACTAGCACCTAGAGCAGCAGCCTCACCAGCACCTGAGGCAGCAGACACGCAAGCACCTAGAGCAGTATCCTCACCAGCACCTGGGGCAGCAGACACGCAAGCACCTAGAGCGGCAGCCTCACTGGTCCGAATGCCCGGGTCGGGCGGAACACGCAGGTACTGATCACCCTCTCCACTAGTAGACAGCACATACATGGCACCAAGAATAGCATCAAAGTCAAGAGCATAGATATCAATGTTCTTCCTCATCAGCTCAGCCCAGTGGGGCAGCTCAGTGGCAGTAGGGAACTGAGTGCGCCAAGCGTCGTCAAGGCGGGAGAAGCAGCGCTGTGTGGTGTGCGCCCTCCCGCACGTCTGGCCAGTGCGGTCACCAGTGCGGATGACGTACGTGCAGCTAAGGCCACCCCCCCCCCCCGTGCTGAGAGTACCACTCACGAAGCTCCTGGGACGACTGAGTGCGCTGCTGGCTCTGGCCACCGCCAACGCCTCCACGACCACCACCGCCGCCGCCACCACCTCGACCACCACCGCCCCTGCCGCCGCCACGTCCACCGCCGCCCCCACCACCGCCCCCACCCCGGCCACCTCCTCCGCCGCTGCCGCCACCACCCCCACCACTGCCACTAGCCCCTCCAGCCCCGCCACCACCCCCACCGCCTCCACCGCCCCCACCACCGCCTCCCCCGCCGTCACCTCCACCTCCCTTGCCCCCTTTGCCCTTGCCGCTGCGGCGCCAGCTCGGAGCGGACGCAGTCCCGACCTGCTCAGTACCAACGAGGTCGACAGCAGCAGCAGAGGCGACAGAGGGGAGAAGGGGGGAAGGGGGACATCCCTCGAAGAAAGGGGTGCGGGGGTCGCCACGAGAGGCAGCTACAGCGACTGTGCTAGTCTCAGCTGCAAGCAGTTCCTTCTCGAGCAGGTCAACGGTGAGCTCAGTGGGGCAGCGAGCGAGGAAGTGGTCCCTGACCACACGAAGAGAGTCAGGGAGGCGGGTGACTAGGTGGTAGAGAGTGAGCCAGAGCGGGGGGGGGTGCGTGGCAAGAAACTCAGCGGGCATAGCGGCACGGAAGCGAGCCTCACTAGTGCGGAGGTGCGTGATGAGGTTAGCGACTGTAGAGAAAGCGGACAGGTCTGGGAACAGGTAGGGAAGCGAGAGACGGCCTAGCGCAGCAGAGGCAGGCGAGGAGTAGCGTGCAACTACAGCAGTGTACAGTGCCTGCGCAGTCTTGTGCTGTCCAAAGTGCTCGCGCTCATCTACCGGCAGGGAGTTGCGAATAGCGAAGCGAGCGTGGGCGTCACGAGTCTGCCACTGTGAGCGGGCAGTACTGTCAGCAGTGGTAGCAGGGGCAGCAGCGAGTCCTAGTGCGTGATCGTACAGCGAGATGTCCTCCTTGGCAGTGAGCTGGAGGAACAGGTGCAAGTCATCGAGCCAGGTGTCAAATTTCAGCGGGCGGCCCTCAGCATCGAAAGCGAGCACACCAGGGCTAGCCATAGTAGCAGTAGGAGCAGTAGCAGAGTCAGTAGCAGTGACAGTAGCAGTGGCGCGGCTCGGTAGGGCGGCGCGGCTCGGTAAGGGGGCGCGGCTCGGTAGGGCGGTGCGGTTCGGTAGGGCGGCGCGGCTCGGGCCAGGTGAGGCGGCTCGGTTCGGCAGCGGCAGCTACGCGAGGTGGGGCACGCAAGGGCGTGCAGGGCAGAGCGGGGCTGGCCCGCTCGGTGCACTAAGTGGCGGGCTAGCGAGGGCGGGGCCGGTACGCGAGGGGCACGCAAGGGCGCGCGGGTGGGCGTGGGCCGGTCGCACTGGGCACGAAGTGGCGGCTAGCGAGGGCGGGGCCGGTACACGAGGAGCACGCAAGGGCGTGCGGGTGGGTGGAGGCCGGTCGCACGGGGCACGTAGGGGCGTGCGCTAAGGGGCGGGGCCGGTCCGTAAGAGGCACGCAAGGGCGCGCGGGGCAGCTAGCGCGCGGGGCCGCACAGGGCACGTAAGGGCGCGCGGGGCTAGGCGGGGCCGGTCGCAAGAGGCGCGCTAGGGCGCGTCGACGGCGTGGGCGGCTACACGGTCACGCGCACCAGAAAAAAAAGGGCCGCGCGGGCAAAAAACGGGCCGCGCGCGGGCGGCTAGCGGGCGACGCGACTGAAAAGCGAGGCGCTCGAGGGCGCACTAGAAGCGAGGCGCACGAGGGCGCAAGTAAGAGAAGGCGCACGAGGGCGCCACTAGCGGAACGGTGGGCCCTTAGGAACGGTAGGTCCTAGGTTCCTAACCTAGGCTCGTAATACCATGTTAGAATTGAGAGAAGTGTGTGAACTAGAAAGAGAAGAGAGTACAAGTACCTAACCCTAGAATTGTGTACCCCCTAAAGGCTAACCCACTGTAGCCTAAACAACTACAACATATATAATGTTTGACACACTGTTGCGAGGACCAGCACTCGAGTGGATTTACTACAGTGACGTGGCCCGTGGGGAGAAAACGTGGATGCAGTTTCGGTCAGACCTCATCGAAAGATTTGAGCCGATAAATTCGGTGTACATGGCGCGGCAGCAGATTCACCGACACAAGCAGCTCGCGAGTGTAGCACTGTACACGCAGCAGATGGAGCAACTTTGTAATCGCATCACCGACCTGACCGAAGGCGAGATAATCCAAGCGTACACCGAGGGATTAAAAATGGAGATTCGCCGACAGGTCATCGCCGCGAACTACAGTAGCTACCGCGACATGGTACGTGCAGTCGAACGATACGACGCGTTGACGCGTGGTCAACCCGAAACACGACGCTACGGGCCGAACCGTACATTTGGCACGGAGCGATGGGCACCCCCCACGTTCGCCGAACCGATGGATATCGACAAATTTGACGTTAAGCAGCAGCCGAAAAAATGTGAATTTTGCGGCGCAGCCGGACATCAAATCCTCTCGTGCTACAAAACGAAGAAAGCATGTGCGGCATGACTGGGCGGCAATAGTACAGCACCCCCAAAGTAAAAAAACGGGAATCGCCAGTAGCCGCGGATCGACCTGGCGATCGCGTAAAGATCCGAAAAGGGAAAAAGGTGTCAAACCATCATGTTGTGTAGGCTATAGTGGAATAGCCCATATGGGGTACAACCCAATTAGGGTTTGCTACTTGTACTCCTGCATGCTGTTAATTTCATCATTCTTGTTCATTATTCTGACATGGTTTCAGAGCAGGTCTTCTCCTATGACCGTTTTTTTTTAGGGCCCACCGTATAGCTCGCTGCCCGTGTCGCGCTACCCCACCCGTCGCGCCGCCCTGCTAGTGCCGCGCTTCCCTGCCCCGCGTCGCGCCGCTCGCGCACGCACTGTCCTGCCCACGCGCCATTCGTCGCCGCACTGCGCCGCCCTGCCCTGCTCGGGCGCCGCTCGTCGCCGCGCCGCGCCGCCCTGCCCTGCCCGCGCGCCGCTCGTCGCCGCCCTGCCCTGCCAGCGCGCCGCTAGTCGCCGCGCCGTGCCGCCCTGCCCTGCCCGCGCGCCGCTCGTCTTCGCGCCGCGCCGCCTTGCCCTGCCCGCGCGCCGCTCGTCGCCGCGCCGCGCCGCCCTGCCCTGCCCGCGCGCTGCTCGTCGCTGCGCCGCGCCACCTTGCCCTGCCCGCGCGCAGCTCGCCGCCGCGCCGCCCAGCCCTGCCCGTGCGCCGCTCGTCGTCGCGCCGCCCTGCCGTGCCCGCGTGCCGCTAGGTGCCGCGCCGCCCTGCCCTGCCCGGGAGCCGCCCTGCTGGCCGCCGCCCGGCCCTGCCCTGCCTGCTCGCCGCCCTGCTTGCCGCCGCCCTGCCCTGCCAAGTGCGCCGCCCTGCCCTGCCAATTGGGTCGCCCTGCTCTAGCCGCGCGCCGCCCTTCCCTGACCGTGCGCCGCCCCGACCTACCCTAGTGCCTGCTCGCGGCCCCGCCTTCCCTGCGTGCTGCCGTGGTGGTCACACACCTCCTTGCTTTGCACGCTATGGCGTCTCTTCGTGGTAGCGGTGGGAGTGGTGGCGGCGGTGGTGGTAGCAGTGGGAGTGGTGGCGGCGGCCGTAGCGGCAGTCTCGGTGGAGCTGTTCGGTGGGAAGTTTCTGCCGGTGGCCAGATGCAGCTCCAGCGGCGTCCGCGTGAGACCCTCACGCCCCAGCAGCTTCGTGAGTGGTACGCTAGTTGGGGTTGTGGCAGCGGCCGTAGTGGCAGTTGCCGTGGAGCTGTTCAGTGGGGAGTTTCTGGCGGTGGCCAGATGCAGCTGCAGCGGCGCCCGCGCGAGACCCTTACGCCCCAGCAACTTCGTGAGTGGTACGCTTAGCGTGTGGCGTCTCGGAGTACTGCTCGCTGCCCGTACGTCATTCGCACAGGTGATCGGGCTGGTCAGACTTGCGGGACAGTTGGTCACACATAGTCCCGCTGCTTCTCCTAACTGAGCGACGCCTGGCGTGCAGAGTTTGACGACGCGGCTGAGCTCCCCCGCTGGCTGGAGCTGCATAGGCAGGGTGTGGATATCTTTGCTCTTGACTATGATGCTATCCTTACTGCCATGTATGCATTGACTGTTAGTGCTGAGGGTGACTGTTACCTGTGTGTGCCGCCCGACCCAGGTATAGAGGCTGCTGCTCTAGGTGCTAGTCAGTCTGCTCTCTCTGGTACTGCGCCTGCTGCGGCCTTGCACACCTTCACGCTTGACTCAGGTGCTTCCCGTTGTTTCTTTCGCGACAGTACCACAGTCACACCACTCCCTGCACCTGTTGCTGTCTCTCTGGCCGACCCCTCTGGGGGCCCAGTTCTTGCACGTTCCTCCACTGTTCTCCCGTGTCCGGCGGTTCCGTCTGGCTCACTGTCAGGTCTTCACCCCCCCTCGTTCTCTACGAACTTGGTGAGCAACGCCGTCCTTCAGGATGAATGGGTTGATACCTTCACCTCTGGCGGACAGCGTGTGGCGATCTGTACGTGCTCCCGGACTGGCCGTCACCTGGCCACTTTCACCCGTCGGCCTGGGTCGAGTCTGTACACACTGACTACTGAGCCTCCCCAGTTAGCTGCGTCTGCGTCTGCGTCAGGTCAGCTAGCAGCCCCCTGCTCGTGTCGCGCCCTGTCGCACCAGATGCTCCTTTGGCACCACCGCCTTGGTCACCCCTCTGTGCCACGCCTCCCTGGCATGCACTCCTGTCTCCTTGTCTCTGGTCTTCCCAGTTCTCTGCCTCCCCTCCCACCCTCGCCTGCCCCTCCCTGCCTTCCCTGTGTCGAGGGGTGGCAGCGCGCCGCTCCTAACTCCTCCTCGTTTCCCCCGACGACTGTTCCCTTGCAGACTCTCCACATGCACGTGTGGGGCCCAGCCCGCGTCCGTGGACAGGGCCGCGAGCGTTACTTTCTGCTGGTTGTTGACGACTACTCGCCTTACACCACGGTTTTCCCCTTGTGCAGCAAGGGGGAGGTCCCTGATGTTTTGATCCCTTGGATCCGCGTTGTCCGTCTCCAGCTCCACGAGTGGTTCCGTGAGGACCTTCCAGTCCTGCGTCTGCACTCTGACAGAGGTGGTGAGTTTTCCTCCGACCTCCTGCGGGACTTTTGTCGTGGGGAGGGCATTCGCCAGTCGTTCACGCTTCCGGCCTCTCCGCAGCAGAATGGGGTTGCTGAGCGCCACATTGGCTTAGTCATGGAGGTTGCTCGTATCTCCATGATCCATGCGGCTGCCCCCCATTTTCTATGGCCGTTTGCGGTCCGGTACGCCGCGCATCAACTCAACCTATGGCCCCGTGTCTCCTTGCCGGAGACCTCGCCTACACTGCGTTGGACGGAGGAGGTTGGCGATGCGTCGGTGTTCCGGGTCTGGGGATCTCGTGCCTTTGTTCGCGATACTTCCGCGGACAAGCTCTCCTCCCGCGCCATTCCCTGCGTCTTCCTTGGATTTCCCCCCGACGCGCCTGGCTGGCAGTTTTACCACCCCACCTCGCGCCGTGTCCTGCCCTCTCAGGACGTCACGTTTGACAAGTCGGTTCCCTTTTACCGTCTTTTCCCCTACCGCACTGCCCCTCCCCCCCCCCCCCCCAGCCACTCTTCCTCGCACCAGGTCCTCCTCCGGTAGACCCCCTCCCCCCTCAGGGTCCTGCTCCCTCAGGTAGACCCTGTCGATCCTGTCGAGGTCGCTGTCGACTCTGGTGATGCTGGGGGTGGTGCTGCTAGGGGTGCTGAGCCTGAGCGTGCGGAGCCTGGGGGTGCTAAGCCTGGGGTTGGTGAGTCTGAGGGTGCGGAGCCTGGGGGTGCTGAGCCTGAGCGTGCGGAGCCTGGGGGTGCTGAGCTTGGGGGGCCTGGAGGTACTTTGTCTGTTGGAGGTTCTCCGGGTGCCTCGTCACAGCGGGAGACTCTCTCTCCAACGCAGCTGCGCGAGTGGTTTGCTCGGCACTGGAGCCTTCGGAGTGGCGCTGCTAGAGCTGGGGGGCCTGCCGCTGGAGGCCCTGGAGCTGGAACACTAGAGCTGCTGGTCCTGGAGGTGCCAGAGGTGTTGGAGCTGCTGGTCCTGGAGGTGCTGGAGGTACTGGAGGTTCTCCGGGTGCCTCGTCACAGCGGGAGCCTCTCTCTCCACCTCAGCTGCACGAGTGGTTTGCTCGGCGCTGGAGTCTTCAGAGTGGCGCTGCTGGAGCTGGGGGGCTTGCCGCTGGAGGCCCTGGTCCTGGAGGTGCTAGAGGTGCTGGAGCCGCTGGTCCCAGATGTGCTCGTACTGTAGGTACTGGAGCTGCTGGAGCTGGTGGTGCTGCAAGCGTTGGGGTTGGAGTCCCTGGAGCTAGAGACCCTGGAGCTGGAGGTGGCCCTGAGGGTGCTGGTGCTTTCGGTGCTGGTTTTGGAGGCACTGTGCGGTCACGACCGTACTCCGTTCCACTGCTTCAGCAGGTTCTTGGTCTCCCGTCTTCTACTGGCCTTACTCCTCCCTTACTTTGTCCACCACCGGACCAGTCGCTGCCGCAGTTACAGCCAGCCTCCCCACTGCCTGCTCCTTCTCCTTACACTGAGCAGACAGACTCTCCTTCAGAGCGTCGTGAGCCTGCGTCGCATTGGTCGTCGTGTTCCTCGTCAGCGTCATCCTCCTGTTCCTGGCACGCACCATATGGCACTTCGTCCTTCCTCTGTTCCACAGCGTGTCCCTCTGCCGTCTCCTCCTGCGACCTCTCTTCCTGACGTTCTTGACCCGCCGTCTGACCTTGCTCGTGCTGCTAGTCCTACTGTCACACGTCTTCTAGCCACTGTTGTCACTGACCCTTCGTTTGAGTCCACTGCTGCGTCTGCCCTAGTTGCTGAGCTTGTTGAATTTGCTGCCGCCTGTCATCTCGACTGAGTCTGAGTCTGACTGTCCTCCGTCCGTCGGGGGTGAGTGTGCTCTCGGCACGGACGTCCTTGAGGACAGGTAGGAGGACTTTGAGTGTCTTGCAGCTGCTGTACCTGAGGGAGGCCCGAATGCTTTAGACATCCCGACCCCACGCTCTTACGCAGAGGCGATTACATGTCCCTACTCCTCTCAGTGGCAAACAGCCATGGACGCAGAGATGGCATCCTGGAAGTCCACAGGCACTTACGTCGACGACGTTCCCCCTCCTGGGGCGAACATTGTCGATGGCATGTGGATTTTCAGAGTGAAGCGGCCGCCGGATTCTCCGCCTGCCTTCAAGGCTCGTTACGTTGCACGAGGCTTTCGTCAGCGACAGGGAGTTGACTTCTTCCAGACCTTCTCCCCTACCCCGTGGATGACCACTCTTCGGGTGTTGCTGCACGTTGCTGCTCAACGTGACTACGACCTTCACTCTCTTGACTTCAGCACAGCTTTCTTACAGGGCACTCTGCATGAGGAGATCTGGCTGCGCCTTTTACCTGGCTTCACTGGGTCATTTCCCGCAGGTACCCAGTGGAGCCTTCGGCGGCCACTCTACGGTCTCCGCCAGGCGCCTTGTGAGTGGCACGACACACTGAGGACGACACTTGCGGCTCTTGGGTTTGCTCCTTCGACTGCTGACCCGTCGCTGTTTCTGCGCACCAACACTTCGCTGCCGCTGTTCTACATCCTCGTGTACGTCGACGACTTGATTTTTGCCACTGCTGACACTCAGGCACTGGCCCTTGTGAATTCGGAGCTGCAGAAGCGACACACGTGCACAGACCTGGGTGAGCTGCGCAGCTATCTTGGCTTGCAGATCACTCGGGACAGAGCACGGCGCACCATTACCCTGACTCAGTCACACATGGTGCAGCAGGTCTTTCTGCGCTTCGGCTTCCGGTTCTCCTCGCCACAGTCCACTCCTCTGCCTACAGGTCACTCGCTCTCAGCTCCACCTTCGGACGAGTCCGTAGAGCCGAGTGGCCCGTATCCAGAGCTTGTGGGCTGCCTCATGTACCTGATGACCTGCACTCGACCTGACCTTGCCTAACCTCTTAGCTTCCGGGCACGCTACGTTGCGCCCGGGAGACACCAACCAAAGCACTGGGAGGCCGCTAAGAGGGTGTTGCGCTACTTGTGCCGTACGTCGGGCATGGGGCTCGTGCTTGGAGGACTGGGGCCAGTTGTTCTCACTGGACACGCAGACGCTTCTTGGGTTGACGACTTGGCTATGCAGCAATCGTCACAGGGTTACACCTTCAGCCTTGGCTCCGGCTGTGTTTCTTGGCGGTCGACCCGCTCGTCTTCTGTTCTCAGCTCCTGTTGTGAGGCTGAGATCTACGCAGGGGCCATGGCTGCACAGGAGTTACGCTAGCTCACCTACCTGCTGACTGACTTGGGAGAGCGGCCTCGTTCTCCTCCAGTTCTGTACGTAGACAACAAGGCCATGATTTCCTTGTGTCAGGAGCACAGACTGGAGCACAGGACGAAGCACACCGCTCTGCGTTACTTCCTTGCTCGAGAGTTGCAGCAGCGTGGTCAGCTTCGTCTTGCGTACGTGGCCACTTGGGCCAACACTGCTGATGTCTTTACTAAGGCCCTTGGTTCTGGTGATCATCAGCGTTTCTCTACTGCTTTAGGGCTTCTGCCTGCTTCGTCTCACTTGCTCACTGCTTGACCTTGCCTGTACTGTGATCTATATATGTATACCTGCATGCTTTCACTTGCTAGGTTGTGATCACTGTCCTGCTTGTTCTCTTTTATATAACTCTGTATGTGAACTGGCCTTGTGGCCGTTTGCTTGTGCTCAGAGTGCATGGTGACTTCGTGATCCACCCTGAGCTTGCTTTGCTTTTCTTGAATGGTCTTGTGACCCCTTTTTCTCCCCCACTTTGCCTATGGGGTGGTGTCAAACCATCATGTTGTGTAGGCTATAGTGGGGTAGCCCATATGGGGTACAACCCAATTAGGGTTTGCTACATGTACTCCTGCATGCTGTTAATTTCATCATTCTCGCTCATTATTCTGACAAAAGGGCGACGACGTGGTGACTTTGGAGCGTGCAAAAAAAAGGAGAAAATGATCGCGCGAATAAAAAACGTCACGACCGGCCGGCAACAAGGGAAATCGCCGAGGCGAATGGAGGCTCCGCGGAAAAAAGACTCTCCACCGACCGGGAAACTCCAGCCGAACACCCACGAAAGTAAGAATTTGTTAAAGTTATCCTACAAAGATACTTCTCGTGGTTTTCAAGCCTTTGAGAAATTCAGGGGAGAGTTAGAGGCCAAGAAAAGGCCTTTAGACATTATTCAGGTACCTTAGAAGTTGGGCAAAGCATTACGGAGCGTAGAAAAGGGTCGAGCGTTCCGTGGAGTTAATATCCTCTCCCCGCAGCAAAGTGTTAAGGCTCCCCGTTGCCCACAGGTGAAGCCTACATAGCTGCAAAGGCTTAGAGGAAAAATCAAGGCTCAGGAGAAGTTGTTCAAGCCTCGGGAAAATCCTCCTACCCCCCAGGTGAAGTTGGAAATAAAAAGTGATGAGTCAGGTATAGGAAATAGGGATGGAAATATCTTTGATGTACCCTATGATCCTATTAATGAGATCCTCTTTGGCTACTCAGCGCAGCAGGAACCACTACTCCTCGAGGTGTTATGCAAAGGGCGCAGGTGCACATAGGGGCGCTGAGGTGGAAGCCGACGTTGCCGATCACGAACATCAAGGGTTTAGATTTCATCTTGGGGCGAGATTTTTTGAAGCGGTTCAACCCCGAGATCGACTGGGTCAACAGGAAGGCGTGCATCTACAACAACGGGAAACGAGTGGAGCTGCAAAGCTGGATGGATACAGGGAGCGTTCCTGAAACGACACTGGTACGGTTCGAACGGACGGTGAACGAGAGCGACACGGGATACTTAGCACTGGTTATGGCAGCAACAGAAGAGGAGAAGCCGAACGCAGAGCTACCTGCATCAGTGAAGGAGGTATTGGAGCAGTACAAAGACATCATGCCAGACGACCCACCTGCATGAGTACCTCTAGCGCAAACCCACGAGAACGAGATCGTGGAGGAACCAGGTGCGAAACATGTCTCACGTGCACTATACCGACTGAGTCCAACCGAACTGACAGACATGAAGAAGCAGATACAGTATCTACTGGACAGACAACTGATCCGCCCATCCACCTCTCCCTACAGTGCACCAGTTCTCTTCACTCCAAAGCCAAACGGCAGTTTACGGATGTGCATCGACTACCGCGCACTGTAACAATCAAACAGCTGAAAACAAATACCCCATACCGCGCATAGACGACCTACTAGACCAACTGCGTGGTGCAACAGTCTTTTCGAAGTTGGACCTATGGTCGGGTTACTGGCAGATCAAGATGGCGGACAACTCGATCCACAAAATTGGCGTTCCGTACCAGATACGGCTCCTACAAATACTTGGTGATGCCGTTCGGACTCTGCAACGCACCAGCAACGTTTCAGGAGGAGATGAATCACATCCTACGGCCCCTGCTGGACGAGTGTGTAGTGGTGTACCTGGACGACATTTTAATATATTCCAAGAACATGAAGGAGCACGTGGAGCATCTGCGGAAGGTGTTCGAGGTCCTGCGGAAAAACATGTTCTACGTGAAGCTGTCGTAGAGCGACTTCGCACTGAAGAAAGTGCATTTTCTCGGACACATGGTGAGTGCGGAGAGCGTACACGTGGACCTGCGGAAGATCGAAGCCGTTAAAAAGTGGAAAGTACCAGAGAACGTGAAGGAGTTGCAGCAGTTCGTAGGCTTCGCCAGCTACTACAACAGGTTCGTGCCGCAGTACGCTAAGATAGCAGCGCCACTGACCAACCTACTGAAAAAGGATACGCCCTACAAATGGGATACTCCTCGTCAGCAAGCCATGGAGCACCTACAGTCAGCACTGACTACAGCGCCAATACTCATCTTACCGTACCCAGACAAGGACTACGTGGTGGAAGCAGACGCTAGTGACCAAGCAGTCGGAGCAGTCCTGATGCAGGATCACGAACGCGGTTTGCAGCCCATCTCCTACCTCAGTAAGAAGTTACACGGAGCAGAACTGAACTACCCCATCCATGACAAGGAAGCCTTAGCGATAGTCATAGCTTTCAAGGCGTGGAGGTGTTACCTAGAGGGAGCCAAGACTACAGTCTATACTGACCAGTGTAGTCTCAAATACCCGAAGTCGCAGCCGACACTCTCACGACGACATGTGCGGTGGATGGACTTCCTGGAAACTCACTTCCACTACGACATCGTCTACAAACCCGGGCTACACAATAAGGCAGACAAGTTGAGCCGCCCCGTACATGTAGCAGGCATCCAACTCGACGGGATAAACCCTCTGCTCAAGGGTCTATTCCAACATAGATACTCCTTGGACGCCGAGATTGCTACGGCAGAGAAACAGAAGCTGTTACAGTGGGAGAAAGACCTAGCGGTAAGGAAGGGCACAGGAAATATTTGGGTACCGAACTATGCCCCGCTACGGCAGATTCTGCAAGAGGAGTTTCACGACGTACCATACGCGGGACATTTCGGGAGCAACAAGACGTTAGCAGGGACAGCAAAGTATTACTACTTGCCCGGTATGGCGGCAGACGTGCAGCAGTTCGTCACCTCATGCGACACGTGCCAGTGGATGAAGAGTAGCAAGCAGAAAAAAGCATGGTTACTTCAGCCTCTACCCGTACCAGAGCAGCCATGGCAAGTCGTTAGCCTCGACTTCATCACGGGACTTCCTTCGACCTCACGAGGGCATGATGCTATACTCGTTGTGATCGACACGTTCTCCAAAATGAGTCACTTCATCCCGACCAACACCACGGCTACTGCTGAAGCAACTTCTCGCCTCTTCTTCGACCACATCATCACCATCCACAGCATCCCCGCTACACTCATCTCATACAGAGACACCAAATTCACAAGTAAGTTCTGGAAGGGGCTCATGGGATTATTGGGGACTAAACTTGCGATGTCTTCAGCATACCACCCACAAACTGACGGACAGACAGAGCGACTCAATCAAGTAGTTTTAGTTACTGCGCACAACTTGCAAAGACGACGTCAGCCACTGGGACACACAGTTACCGACCCTAGAGTTCGCTTACAACAATGCGTCACATGCGGCCACAGGGAACCACTCACACCACAGCAGCCAACTACACCGGCACACGTCCAAGCCGCACATGACTTCGTCACCACCATGTAGTAGCTATGGGAGAAGACTCAGCGACGTCTCACCACAATGCAGAACTCCCAGAAGCAGTATGCCGATCGCTAGCGACGTGATTACTTGTCAGAACTATGCATTTATATGCTCTAGGCTGTAGTGGGGCACTCCTTATGGGGTACAGCCCAATTAGGTTTTGCTATACAAACCCTGTACTGCTGTCATTCTTGTCATCCTTCATTCCTACTTTCTGACATGGTTTCAGAGCAGGTTCCCTAGTGGGAACGTTTTTTTTAGGGCCCACCACGATAATTTTGTTTTCCTGCCCTGCCCGAAGCGCGCCTCGCTCCTGCCTCACCTGCGCCATCGCGCGCCCTGCCCTACTGCCGCCCGTAGCGGCCCTGCCCTCCCGGCCCGTCGCGGCCCTGCCCTAACGGCCCGTCGCGGCCCTGACCTAGCCGCCCGTCGCAGCCCTGCCCTGTCGCCGCCTGTCGCGGCCTGACCTAGCCGCCCGTCGCGGCCTGACTTAGCCGCCCGTCGCGGCCCTGCCCTGCCGCCCCCTGTTGCGGCCCTGACCTCGCCGCCCGTTGCGGCCCTGCCCTGCCGTCACCCGTCGCGGCCATGCCCTCAGCCGCTCGTCGCGGCCCTGCTCTACCGCCGCCCCGTCGCGGCCTTGCCCTGCAGCCGCCTTGTCGTGGCCCTGCCCTGCTGCCGCCCCGTCGCGGCCCTGCTCTGCCGCCGCCTCGTCGCAGCCCTGCCCTACAGCCGCCCCGTTGCGGCCCTGACCTAACCGCCCGTCGCGGCCCTGCCCTGCACCCGCCCATGGTAAGCGCCCGCCCTGCTAAGCGCGCCGCCGCGCCCGCCTGCCTGACGCGCCGCGCCGCCCAGCCTAGCCGCGCCACTCAGCCGAGCCGTGCCGCCCTGCCGAGCCGCGCCGCCCTACCGAGCCGCGCCGCTCTGCCGGACCGCACCGCCCTGCCCTACTGCACTGCGCTGCCCTCCCCGCGCTCCTCCTGCTATTCCTGCTGCTTCTGCTCCTACTGCTACTACTGCTGCTACTGCCGCCATGGCTAGCCCTACGGTTCTTACCTTCGATGCTGAGGGTCGTGTCAACATATATTTTATATGTGTTGTTTAGGTTAGTCTAGGTGTTACATTTCTACTTCCTTGCATGATTAGGGTTTGCTATATCTAGGGTTGTACTTCACATTTTCTATCAATTCATTCTTATCGTAACATGGTATAGAGCCTAAAAGTTCCTAGTGCCTGCAGTTTTTAATTTCCAATGGGCCCACCAATAGCCTTAGCCATGGCCCGCGTGCAGCTGCCTCGTCGCGCCTGCCAGCGCTCTAGCGAGCCCACTGGCTAGATCGCCAACGGATCCGCCATCGAGCGCGCCAGCGACCCGCGAGCGAATCAGCCAGCGGACCCCCACACGGCCTCGCCAACATGTGAGCCAACGGACCCGCGGGTCCGCCAGAAAACGAGCCAGCGGACCCGCGAGTCCGCCAGAAAACGCGCCAGCGAAAACGCCAGCGAAATCGCAAGCGAAATCGCCAGCGGCCCGCCAGCGAAATCACCACGCACCTGCGACTCCGTTCGTCTCCCCGCTTTTTGTCGCCCCAGCCGCTCCTTCGCCCGCCGTCGCTCTGCCCGTCGCATTCCCCCCGCCCCTTGCCCGTCACCCCCCCCCCGTCGCGACTGTTTGCGTGTGCAGCGGCGGTCGCCGTGGGGAGGAGATGGAGGAGGGGAAGGGAGTGGCGGCGGAACGCTGTGGGGAGGAGAGAGAGGAGGGGAAGGGAGTGGCGGCAGAACGCTGTGGGGGGGAGAGGAAAGAGGGGAAGGGAGTGGCGGCGGCACATCAGGGACGAGCGCCAGCGCACCGGCGATCGCACCAGCGCTCGCGCGCCCTTTGCTGCTGCAGCCAGTCCCCTGCACACTGTCAGATCCCGCCCGGCCTGTAGCCCGTCTACAGCTCGTCCCACCCATCGCGCCCCATCAGCTCCACCAGCACCAGCGCCAGCCGCTAGCACCAGCACCGGCGCCAGTCACCAGCACCAGCGCCAGTCACCAGCACCAGCACCAGCTCCAGCGCCGTCACGCCAGCACCAGGCACCAGCGCCAGCCGCCAGCACCAGCACCAGCTCCAGCGCCAGCCGCCAGCACCAGCACCAGCTCCAGCGCCAGCCGCCAGCACCAGGCTCCAGCACCAGCGCCGTCACGCCAGCACCAGGCACAAGCACCAGCGCCAGCCGCCAGCACCAGCACCAGCTCCAGCGCCGCCACGCCAGCAACAGGCACCAGCCCTACCTATGACCAGCAGCCCCACCTGTGACCAGCAGCCCCACCTGTGACCAGCAGCCCCACCTGTGACCAGCAGCCCCACCTGTGACCAGCAGCCCCACCTATGACCAGAAGCCCCACCTGTGACCAGCAAACCCACCTGTGACCAGCAGCCCCACCTGTGACCAGCAGCCCCACCTGTGACCAGCAGCCCCACCTGTGACCAGCAGCCCCACCTGTGACCAGCAGCCCCACCTGTGACCAGCAGCCCCACCTGTGACCAGCAGCCCCACCTATGACCAGCAGCCCCACCTGTGACCAGCAGCCCCACCTGTGACCAGCAGCCCCACCTGTGACCAGCAGCCCCACCTGTGACTTCTTTCCGTCGTCTGCTGACCCATCACTGTTCGTTCGCCGTGGCTCGACCCCGTTCTTTGTCCTGGTCTACGTCGACG
Source organism: Closterium sp. Naga37s-1 (assembly GCA_947471745.1). Lineage (NCBI taxonomy): Eukaryota > Viridiplantae > Streptophyta > Zygnematophyceae > Desmidiales > Closteriaceae > Closterium > Closterium sp. Naga37s-1. The sequence goes on from CANJKZ010000813.1 coordinate 1,992,928, forward strand.
ACCTGGTGTTCGCCACTCCCGACCGACGCGCGCTGGCCTCTGTGAAGGAGGAACTGCAGAGGAGACACACTTGCACTGACCTTGGTGAGCTGCAGCACTACCTTGGCCTGCAGATCACCAGGGACAGGGCAGCTCGCACCATTACGCTGACTCAGTCGCATATGGTCGAGCAGATCCTCACGCGGTTTCGCTTCCCGTTCTCCAAGGTACAGCTCACCCCTCTTGGTGTGGATCATGGGCTCACGGCTCCACCTTCGGACGAGTCATTTGAGTCCAGTGGTCCATATCCTGAGCTGGTGGGTTGTCTCATGTACCTAATGACCTGTACTCGCCCAGACCTAGCTTACCCTCTTAGCGTCCTTGCGCGCTTTGTTGCGCCTGGGAGACACCGACCTTCCCACTGGTACGCTGCTAAGAGGGTGGCGAAATATGTGGCGAGTACATCAGGCATGGGACTTGTCCTTGGAGGGAAGCAGCCAGTTACACTCACAGGTTACTCGGACTCGTCGTGGGCCGACGACGCGGAGACGCGTCGGTCTACACAGGGGTACTCCTTTAGCCTCGGGGCAGGTGCTGTTTCGTGGCGGTCTGCTCGGGCGTCGTCCGTCGCCGGTTCCAGCTGTGAGGCACAGGTGTACGCTGCAGCCATGGCCGCTCAGGAGCTTCGCTGGCTGTCTTTCCTTCTCACCGACCTTGGTGAGCGGCCTCGCTCTCCCCCAGTCTTGTTCGCCGACAACAGGTCTGCCGTCCTGTTGTGTGAGGAGCCCCGACTGGTTGGGAAGGCGAAGCACATCCAGCTTCGTTACTTCCTTCTGCGTGAGTTGCAGCAGCGTGGCCAGGCACTCGTACGACGTGTGGTCTCTGAGGCCAACACTGCAGATATCTTCACGAAGGCGTTGCCGCCTTGTGATCACCAGCGTTTCTGCACCCAGCTTGGCCTTGTGCGGGCCCGTCCTCACTTGCTTACGTAGATGCTTTGTCCTTATTGTCTTGTACTCTTGAATCTCAATATATTTGTGTTAAGATAGTAGGTAGAGTTAGGATCAGGAGCCATAGCTAGGAGAGTCCTAGCTAGGCAAGAAACAGTTTAGGCAAAAGAGAGGTGGTTCACTAGCAGCAATGAGGATACATATAGCAAACCCTAGATGGGTTGTACTCGCTATAGAGCACCCCACTACAGGCTAGAGAATAACATTCTGACACACCCCCATAGCCAAAGTGGGGTGTAATCAGTACAATGAGCAAGCAGGTATAGAGCAGGAGTTCACAAAGGTAAGCAAAGCTAGAGCTAATCACAGCGGGCAAGTGAGGAGGAGGAGGAGCTGTGGAGGTAGAGAAGATGGGAGGCAACGACTGAAGCTGCAGAGGCACGGGCACAGGAGCGGCTGACTCAGAGGCTACCGAAGCAAGGGCGACGGACTACTGGAGTAACTGGCTCGGCGGCTATAGAAGAGCGGCAGGAGCAACGGACCCACTGGCGACTGGTGCAGCAGGCTCACTGGCTACCGAAGCAAGGGCGACGGACTACAGGCGCTGTAGGCGACACGACAGGTACCTCCACACAACCTCCTCCAACTGCCCCACACCCTCGACACACACCCCCTGCTCAAACCCTAGCTCCACTCCCACGCACCCCCCTAAAACCCTAAACCCCAATCTCCCACTCATCCACCCCCCTCAGCGACAGCTGCAGCAGTGGGAGACAAAGGAGGAGGAGAAGGGCACGGCGCGCACAACGGACACCCCCACAACCACCACCCCCACACTCCTCACCCCCAAACCCTAAAACGGGTGGGATAGGGGCAGGAGCGCGGGGGACGGAGAGGGGGGGGAAGGCGCGCGCCTCTAGGGCGCCAGAACGGACGGGTGGGGCGAGGGAAGGGGCGTGGCGCGCGCTGCTTCCCTGGGCGCCGCGACGGACGGGCGGGGGGGACGCGCGCGCGGCTCCCCAGGGCGCCGCGACGGCCTGGCGGGGCGCGCGCGGCCTCCCGAGGGCGCCGCGACGAGCTGACGGGGCGCGCGCGGCCTCCCCAGGGCGTCGCGACGACCACGCAGGGCGCCCGCTGGCTCCCCAGTGCGTCGCGACCGACGGGCGGGGCGCTCGCGGGCTCCCGAGGGCGTCGCGACGGACGGACGGGGGGCTCGCGGGCTCCCCAGCGCGCCGCAACGGGCAGGGTGGGGGGCCGCGCGTGCTCCCCAGGGCTCCGCGACGGACGGGCGGGGCGCGCGCTGGCTCCCCCACAGCAGTAAACCGCCGCGCGCCTCGGGGCGCACGGCGGGCAGAAAACCGCCGCGCGCCCCGAGCGCGCGTCGGGATGAAAAATAAGAGGTCGCGCACCACGGGGCGCGCGACACAGCGTAGGGCAGCGGAAGCAGTAGGAGGGCCCACAGGCCAGGAGCGTATGTGCTCTGATTCCATGTTAAGATAGTAGGTAGAGTTAGGATCAGGAGCCATAGCTAGGAGAGTCCTAGCTAGGCAAGAAACAGTTTAGGCAAAAGAGAGGTGGTTCACTAGCAGCAATGAGGATACATATAGCAAACCCTAGATGGGTTGTACTCGCTATAGAGCACCCCACTACAGGCTAGAGAATAACATTCTGACAATTTGCTATATACCTGCATGTGAACTGGCCTTGTGGCCCTTTTGCTTGCACTCGGACTGTGTGGTGACTTTGAGCTCCACCCTGAGATTTGTCTTGTTCTTGTGGACTGGTCTTATGACCCTTGCTTGTTCTTGCTGACTGGTCATGTGACCCTTGCTTGTTCTCAGACTGTGTGTGTCCTTGAGACCCACCCTGAGATATGTGTTGTTTTTCCACGGGATTACTGTCACCTAGACTATGGGGGTGTGTCAACATATATTTTATATGTGTTGTTTAGGTTAGTCTAGGTGTTACATTTCTACTTCCTTGCCTGATTAGGGTTTGCTATATCTAGGGTTGTACTTCACATTTTCTATCAATTCATTCTTATCGTAACAGGTCGTGCGGTCGATTTCGACGTTTGGGTAGATGACCTGCAGCTCTATCTTCAGTGCGACTCTAGGGACGGAGTCTCGCTTTTCGATCACACGTCCGGCGCCTCTGTTGCACCTGCTGCCACTGCTGACAGTACGGTTCGCTCGCAGTGGACTACTCGTGACGCTGTTGCTCGCCTTGCTGTTCGTAGTCACCTGCCGTCTGCTGAGCGCGCGCACTTTGGCCACTGCTAAGTCTTTGTATGACGCTGTCGTCGCGCGCTACTCCTCCCCTGCCACTGCTGCCCTCAGCCGCCTCATGCTGCCGTACTTGTTCCCTGACCTGGCCGCCTTTGCCACAGTTGCTGACCTCATCACTCACCTCCGCACTAGTGACACCCGCTACCGCGCTGCGCTTCCCTCCGAGTTTCGCGCCAAGAACCCCCCCCCCCCCATGTACATCACCCTCTTCTACCTCGTCACCCGTCTCCCTGACTCTCTTCGCTCAGTCAGGGACCACTTTCTCTCCCTTTGCCCCACCGAGCTCACCATCGACCTGCTCGAGGAGCGTCTCACTGCAGCTGAGACTAGCATAGTCGCTGTAGGAGCTTCTCGCGGCGACCCTCGCGCCCCTTTCTTTGAGGGGTGTTCCCCCGTTCCCCTTTTGCCCTCTGTTGCTTCTACTGCTACTGTCGACCTCGTTGGCACCGAGGAGGTCGGGGCTGCGTCTGCTCCTAGTGGGAGGCGCCGCAGCGGCAAGGGCAAGGGGGGCAAGGGTGGTGGAGGGGACGGCGGGGGCGGTGGTGGTGGCGGTGGAGGAGGCGGAGGGGGTGGGGGTGGAGGTGGGGGTGGTGGCGGGAGTGGGGGCGTCGGTGGCGGCGGTGGAGGTGGTGGAGGCAGCGGCAGCGGCAGTGGGGGTGGCGGCGGCGGTGGTGCTGGTCGGGGTGGAGCCGCGCAGCGTGGAGGCTTTGGCGGTAGCCAGCGACAGCAGCAGCCGCGTTCCCGTGAGGCCCCGTCGCCCCAGCAGCTTCGTGAGTGGTACGCTGGGCGTGGGAGGTCTGGGGGTGCTGGTCCCTGCGCTTACGTTCTCCGCATTGGCGAGCGCCGTGGGGAGACGTGCGGGCTGCCACACACGACGCAGCGCTGTTTCGGTCGCCTGTCTGACACCTGGCGCGCACAGTTTCCTGACGCCAATGAGCTCCCTCGCTGGGCTGATCTGCTTAACTCAGGTGTTGCTATCTTTGATCTTGATTTCGATGCTATCCTTGCTGCCATGTATGCTGTGACGATTAGTGCTGAGGGTGACTGTTACCTGTGTGTTCCGCCCGACCCGGGCATTGAGGCTGCTGCTCTAGGTGCTAGTGAGTCTTCTGCTCCAGGTGCTAGTGAGTCTGCGTGTGCGGAGCCTGGGGGTGCTGAGCCTGAGCGTGTGGAGCCTGGGGGTGCTGAGCCTGCGTGTGCGGAGCCTGTGTGTGCGAAGCCTGGGGGTGCTGCGTCTCCTGGCGGTACTCGTGGTGCCTCCCTGCGGCAGTCCCGCCGACGGGAGCCTCTCTCGTCACAGCAGCTGCGCGAGTGGTACGACTGGCGCTGCCGACTTCGGCGTGGTGCTGCTGGAGCTGGAGACCCTGGAGGCGCTGGTGCTGCTGGTCCTGGAGGTGCCGGAGCTGCTGGAGCTGGTCCGGAGTCTGGGGGTGCTGAGCTCGGTGGTGCTGCGTCTCCCCGGCGGGAGCCTTTCTCGCCACAGCAGCTTCGCGAGTGGTACGCTTCCTACTACCGCCCTCAGAGTGGTCCTGCTGCTGCCGGTGGTGACGGAGGTTCTGGAGGTCCTCGTACTGCGGGTACTCGAGCTGCCGGGACTGGTGGTGCTGCTGCTGCTGGAGGAGGTGCTGGTGCTGCTGGAGGTTCTCGAGGTGCTGGAGCTGCTGGTTCTGGGGGTGCTCGTCCTTCGAGTACTGGAGCTGCTGGGACTGGTGGTACTGCTGCGACTGGAGGTCCTGGAGGTGCTCGTACTGCGGGTGCTGGAGCTGCCGGGGCTGGAGGTGCTGGAGTTGCTGGAGGTACTGGAGCTGCTGGAGGAGCTAGTGTTACTGTGGCTGCTGGGGCTACTGGCACTGCTGGAGCTGCTGGAGCTACAGGAGGTGCTGACTCTGGGGGTGCTGGAGCTGTCGGTGCTGGTGCTGGAGGCGCTGTGCGGCAGCGACCGTACTACGTTTCGCTTCTCCGCCAGGTTCTTGGTCTCACGTCTTCCCCTGACCAGTCGCCGCTGGAGCTGCCGTCGTCTTCCCCTCCTGCTGCACAGCTGGACACTAGTGCGGAGCGTAGTGAGTCAGAGTCTCGTCCTCCCTCGCCTGTTCGCGCTGTTCGCACTGGTCGTCGTGTTCCGCGTCCGCGTCCTCCTCCTGTCCCTGGCACTCACACTATGGCACTGCGTCCTTCCTCTGTTCCTCTGCGTGTTACCCTGCCCTCTCCTCCTGCGTCCTCTCTTCCTCACGTGTCTGACCCTCCGTCTGACTTGCTTCGTGCTGCCAGTCCTACTGTCACGCGTCTTCTCGCCACTGTTGTCACTGACCCTTCGTTCGAGTCCGCACCATCACGTTGACTCAGTCACACATGGTGCAGCAGGTCCTTCAGCGCTTCGGCTTCCAGTACTCCTCGCCACAGGCCACTCCTCTGCCTACGAGTCACTCGCTCTCAGCTCCACCTTCGGACGAGTCCGTAGAGCCGAGTGGCCTATATCCAGAGCTTAAGGGCTGCCTCATGTACCTGATGACCTGCACTCGACCTGACCTTGCCTACCCTCTTAGCACTCTGGCTCGCTTCGTTGCTCCCGGTAGACACCGGAGAGAGCACTTCGAGGCCGCTAAGAGGGTGTTGCGCTACTTGTGCAGTACGTCGGGCATGGGGCTCGTGCTTGGAGGACGGGGTGACGTTGTCCTCACTGGACACACAGACACCTCTTGGGTTGACGACCTGGCTACGCAGCGGTCGTCACAGGGGTATACGTTCAGCCTTGGCTCCGGCTCTATTTCTTGGCGGTCTACCCGCTCGTCCTCTGTTCTCGGTTCCAGTTGTGAGGCTGAGATCTACGCTGCGGCCATGGCTGCACAGGAGCTACGCTGGCTCACCTACCTGCTGACTGACCTCGGAGAGCGGCCTCGTTCTCCTCCAGTTCTGTACGTAGACAACAAGGCAGCGATTGCCTTGTGTCAGGAGCACAGAACGAAGCACATCGCTCTGCGCTACTTCTTGGCTCGAGAGTTGCAGCAGCGTGGCCAGCTTCGTCTTGCTTACGTGGCCACTCGGGCCAACACAGCTGATATCTTCACCAAGGCCCTCGGGTCTGGTGATAATCAGCGCCTCTGCACTGCGTTGGGCCTCGTGCCTACCTTTCCTCACTTGCTCACTGCTTGACGTTGTTTGTACTGTGATCTATATATGCCTATACCTGCATGCCTGCACTTGTTAGGTTGTGATCACTGCTTTGTTTGTTTGCTTTTATATAACTCTGCATGTGGACAGGCCTTGTGGCCATTTGCTTGTGCTCGGACTGCGTGGTGACGTTGTGATCCACCCTGAGATTGACCTTACTTCGTTCTCTTGCTTGTCCCCCACTTTGCCTATGGGGGTGTGTCAGAACTATGCATTTATATGCTCTAGGCTGTAGTGGGGCACTCCTTATGGGGTACAGCCCAATTAGGGTTTGCTATACAAACCCTGTACTGCTGTCATTCTAGTCATCCTTCATTCCTACTTTCTGACATTACTCAGCAGCAGTCGGAGATCAGGTGCTTCTCGACACGTGCAACTTGAACCTGTCTCACCTGCCATCCAAGCTCTGGCCTCGCTTCTGTGGTCCTTTTCTCGTTGAGGCACAGGTGACACCAGTTACATTCCGCTTGCGCTTACCTACTACGTAGAAGCTTCACACCGCTCTCCATGTTCAGCTACTGAAGCCCTACAAGGACCCCAACCAGAGACGGCAGCCACCGCCACCACCACCTGTTCTCATACAGGATGAACCAGAGATTGAAGTGGAGAGCGTTCTCACTCATCGGCGCCGCGGCGGCAAGACCCTTGAGTTCCTGATCCGCTGGAAGGGATACGACCCCACTGAGGACAGTTGGGTTGCAGAAGCTGATATGGGCAACGCACACCGTGCTCTCAATGACTATCTTGTCAAGCAAGGTGTATCTCACGCCACCTAGATTTGAGGGGGGGACGTGTGAGAGTACGACGGCTTATGCTGGCTTTGCTAGCTTGACTGGACTTTATTATGCTATTACTAGCTTGAGTTTTGTTTATCCTGCATAGATATGCTTGATCTCCTAGGTTAGGTGCATTCCTATATGTTATTATAATTATAGCACCGAACCAAGTTATGTGTACCGAACTCAAACCTTTTCTGTTGCCACCGAATTGCTTTCTACTGAGTTTGGGAAGGTTCTGTTCGGGACGCTTTGCGACCCTCAGAACATTCGCGTAACACCTGGGTAACTGGCCTTGTGTCGAGACTATATATAGCCTCGTGTTGTACCCAGGTGAATCAATCAATTCAAACTCTCTTTTCTGAGCTCGATCCTAGATCCTCACACCGTAAGCGGCCATTCACCACCATTACTATGCTTTGCAGCATGCAACAGAACAAAGAAACAGCACCCTGCTTTGCAGCATGCAACAGAGCACCAAATCTGTGAGTCTCTGCTTCGTTTTCTTGGCGCACGTCTGCCCCCCGTATCTCATCTCTGCCTCCCTTTCCCGTCTGCAGTCTTCAAGTGGGGCGGCAGCTCCAGCACAAGCATCTTTGGCCCCAAGCATGATGTCGCTCTCGCTAAAGACGACACATCGTTTCTTGCCTGCGATACCAAGTCCGCCTTAACAGTGCTTGTCAAGCCCAAGCGCAAGGCCATATATCGCATCTCGCTGCTCGAGGCTGCTCGTATTTTCTTCAGCAATATGGGGAAGGACTGTGCTCTTAAGGGCATGAAGTTGAAAGTTGAGTTTTCTTAATTGTCTTCTGTGTTGACTCAAATCAAAGGTCACCTACAACTTAATTGTCTTGTGTGTTAAGCAGCTAGAACGAGGTGCGTTATAAGCAGCTGGGACCGGGTGCATTATAAGCAGGTAGGACCAGGTGCTTTATAAGCAGCTAGGACCGGGTGCGTTATAAGCAGCTAGGACCAGGTGCGTTATAAGAAGCAAGGGTAAGTTGTGTTATAAGCGGTAAGGGTAAGGTGCGCCATAATACCAAGGATAAGGTGGGTTCAGGCCACCAGGGGTAGTAGTGCGTTTCGATAGCAACACCCATCAGTGATCTGCCCTCCCCTCATCCTTCCCTCCTTATGCTCCCCTCCCCTCCCCTCACATCCACCCTCCCGCTCCCCCCCCCCCTTCTATCTTCTCTACGAACACAAGCTGGGAAAGCAGCTCGGCTCAGACATGCACATTCGTCCGGCGTTCATGCGCAAAACCTTCTCCTCGTAGCGTTGCACTAATGTTCTTACTTCTTGCTTGTGTTGACACAGAAGTTTGGCAAGAATTCCACTAAGGAAAGTTGAAAGAACAACTTGCATTGAAAAGTTGATAGTAAAATTGAGGCATGCAGAATGAATAAAGACTAGAATGGCATGCAGAACCTAGCAAGCATTCTGCAGGGCGAAGCGCAGCAGAAGCGCGGCGTGCGAACGCTCGAGCAGAACGATCTGCCAGCGTCGCACCGCAGGTGGTCTGCCAGCACTGCAGTCGCAGGTGACTATCTGCAGTCGCAGGTAACTTTCTGCAGTCGCAGGTTGTCTATCTGCGCAGCTGTGCGCACCTACCAAGTAGGTGCAGATTGGCGGTTTCACCGTCAGGCACATTGCGCAGGTGCCAGGTAGAAAACGTGTCGTCGGTTTCGCCAGGTGCGCACCGTCGACCACGTGATGCCGTTCCGCAGGTAGAACTTCGCCAAAACCTCCTGGGCGAAAGTTCGCACGCCTCCGCAGAGTTTCGCACAACTCTGCAACTTCGGTCGATGAGCTCGACATCGCTCGATCAAACAACATTCGCTGAGCAGAGCTCCTCGACCAGAGCTTGTCGACCATACCTCGTCGTGCATTGCTCGTCGACCAGAGCTCGTCGCGTAGAGCTCGAACGGAGCTCTTCGACCAGAGCTCGAACGGTGCTCTTCGACGCAAGCTCGGACGGAGCTTTGTCGACCAGCGCTCCTTGACAAACCTCGTCGACCATCGCTCCTCGACGGGCCTCCTCGACCGCTGTCTTCGACCAGCGCTGCCCGTCGATGATGTCGACCAGATTCCGTCGAGCAGAGCTTGCTCAACCGCTACCTCCGTCGAACTGCAGAAGCCCTCTTCGACGACCAATCCGTCGAGGACTTCTCGTCGACGGCGAGATCGGCTGCGCCCAAGCGAGGGCGGGGCCTTTCTCCTCGGCACTCCAAGCACGTTGCCGTGCGCTGAAGGCCCCACACGCACACGCACACGCAGCCATGTGCTGCCTGAGTCATTGCTGAGCTGACCGGGACTTAAGCTATAGCTGGTTTTGAAGCCTGCAGTTTTGCGGGTTGTGATGACGTTTGCTGGAAATGGTATGGGCTACATTAACTAGGTACAAGTGCTGCAAGAAAAGGTCCGAAGTTATTTGTCCTTCATGCCAAACATACTAGTTGCTGTTGCTTGTTTGGGTGCCAAGGTTTGGAAATCGGCATACCGTAGACAGAGCTGCATAGGTTTAGGGTAACGGGACTGGGCCGCAGGTTGCCAGTCAAGGGGCACTAGTACCGGTACAGTATGTCACAATTTTGTTGAGTGCAATACATGGCTTGCACGACAACCTACCACCTATTCGGCGACAGTGACGGAAAGTAAGGTGCTTTGTTTGAAGGTAATTTGTTCCGTGTGAGTTGCGCATTTTCGTGCTTTACATTTGAGTATTTACGGCTCGTGAATCGCCTCGACGGTTCATGAGTTATGTGCGTTTTCGCGAGAGGTTGCATTCCTGAGTGTTTGTGAAAGTTCGTGTGTGATTGTGAGACTTCGTGTGCATTTGCGCTGTTTCGTGAACTGTCGTGAGTGTGCGTTGATTTTATGTTCGTGAATGTCTGTGTTCGTGAAATTCCGTGAAGTCTGTGCGTTGTTCATGAATTTCTGTGAGCGTTCATGTAAGTTCGTTTTTCGCGAATGTTAGTGCGTTTTTCGTGAATGTTTGTGCGTGCTCGTGAAGAGATGTGGGTGTTTGCGAGATATTTCTCGCGCTGGTCAAGGTCAGCCACGCGGAAGAATCAGGACCCGCGCGTGGGGTCCTGATCGTGCGTGTGGGCCCTCAGGCCCGCGCGTGTGCTCTCGCACTGTTGCGAACGTGGCAGGGCCCACGATCGCAACAGGACAGGGCGAATGATCGCCCTGCCCACGCGCAGGACAGCGCATGATTGCGGTCAAGGTGGGAGGTCGGGATTACGGTTGAAAAACCGAATCCCGCGTTGACTCGGCGTACAAGTAACTTCGCTGGAAAGATCGCGCGCGTAAAGGGACACTTTCGATACAGGAGAAAAACGGTGAAAACCGTTTTTCAACTGTGAGACTTCGTGAAAACGGTAATCTCACACGAGCGTTTACGATTGCGCATGAGAAATCATGAATGTTCGCGAAGGCAGTCAGCAGGGGCATTTGGCAGACATGAAATTTGAAGACAATTATTCCACAGAGGAGAACCCAGCCAAATTCAAGAGCAGTTTGACAACCGTTTTCCTTGGCGCATTTGGCGAAGTCCTGAAGTCTAGTTAAACAACTGCTTTGTGCTTTCCTATGCTTGTGTGTTAGGAGAAATATATGTGTGTGCTTGTGTTTCATTGTAATCAATCCTTTGAGTGAAGTTTGTTCTCTATCATCGAATTGACGTGAAGAGAATTTTCTGCACACGAGCCAATTCGTCTTCAACGCTGCGCAAAGGATTTTGGGAGTGCTCTTGTGCACGCCGTTGTCTTTACACTTAGTGCGTCCCTCTACAAAACACGGACCCTTGGTTAGGGGCTGGCTTTGCCAGGCACCCGAGGACCCTTGGAGGTGACCCCGTGGGGACTACTAAGAGTGAATTAAAGGGCGTGTATAGAGTTTCTAGATCCCAATAGTACAGTATGTCACAATTTATGCTGTCACACAGCCCGTGCGGTATATGAACGCGTTCAGTGTTTTATTTTAGAAAGTGTGGCAAATGTGTTTCTTGTTAGTGGGTATAAGAGATTGGGATTTGCATGGTGACCCGAAAAGGGCGAAATCGCGCGCATCGGCGGAAATCGCGTTTCTCACAATTGAATCGACCTACCTTGCTCCGACTTCGCCACGTGGGCGTTTTTCATAGTTGGATGGACCGCGTTTGCCCCCGGGCCCCCCCACCCGATTTTCCCGCCCTTCCCCTCCGAAATTCGGGCAGCCGTGTGTACTCCCGTGAAATCACAAACAGTCACGTATTCTAAATACTGTGCGTTTTGATTCTTCAATGTTGAACGACGTGCACGTTCGGTTGTGCCAGCAGCCGTTGTAGTACCTTTACTATATTTCTCATTTTCGTATAAGATATAACCAGTAGTAAAAATCTGATATATTCTGAAATTAGTAATATATGGAGCATAATAACTAAGTAGAATATGAATTATGAGGAATAATAGTCAGTAATATGGATTTATTAATTATATGCCACTTAAATAACCAAATATTTCATAATCTTAATCATAGGAGGGTAATATAGTTTTTTTCCAAATAATATAAAGCAGTAAAGTCAAACAAAGTATTTAGCTGATTCAAAAATAGTTAAATTTGATTTTGCTTGGAGTGAGTATTACTATAAGTGAATAAAATATGACTTCATGGGAGAGAAAGAGAGCCTCGTCATGTTCCTAGTGTATGTGGATGACATTCTCCTGTTTGGGAGCAGCAAGCATGAGGTGATGAAGGTGCAGCAGAAGCTGATGCAAAACTTCAAGTGCAAGACCTTGGGGGAGGCGAACTATTACCTCGGCATGCATGTTGAAAGGGACGTCAGCAACGGCTGGGTGAAGTTGCATCAGGAGAAGTACATTAAAGACATGGGGAGCAAGTATGAGATTGAGGTTGGAAGGAAGATTGTCACACCTCTTCCATCCGAGTTCAAACTCGTCAAAGCTGGTGAGAATGAAGGGGTGGATCAGCGGGAGCAGGCTCGTTTTCAGTCCGTGGTGGGGAGCTTGCTCTATGCAGCTGTGCACACCAGGCCGGATGTTTCCTTTGCTGTGGGGCAGCTGGCTAGGGTGGTGCAAAACCCCACTGAGGAGCAGGTGGATGCAGCTGACCGCATCATCAAGTATCTGAACTCCTATCCCACTGTTGGAGTTCAATACTCAGCTGTGGCTCAAAGGAAGCAGAAGGGAGCTGAGGTCCTCAAGGAGAAGGGGGGGCATCTTGGAGAGAGGGAGCTGTTCCTCACAGGTTATGCTGATGCAACATGGGCCTCGGAAAAGGAGGACATGTCCTCAGTGGGAGGATATGTGTGCGTGATTGGTAGTGGGCCCGTGAGCTGGAGGTCAAAGAAACAGGTGGAAACGGCGGGTTCTTCTGCTGAAGCCGAGTACATGTCAATGTACCATGCAGCCAAGGAGCTGATTTGGCTGAGGAAGCTGCTGGAGGAGATAGGGCACGAGCAGAAAACAGCTACACCACTGTTTTGTGATAATTCCAGTGCCATTGCAATGTCCAAGAGCGCGGTGCTGCATGGGCTCACCAAGCACATGCAGATCAAGTGGCATTGGCTGCGCAAGGAAGTGCAGAGGGGATCCCTCGAGCCACTCTATGTGAAAACTCAGCAGCAGCCGGCCGATTTTCTCACGAAGCGGCTGGCTGAAGAACCTCACTGGCGCTGTGCTAAGTTGTGCGGCATGAGCCTTAACTAGGCTCACGCAAGGAGGTGCAAGCAGGCGACTGCTTGAGGGGGAGTTTGTTGGGTGCAAATACTAATTTCGCACGTCGACCAGCCGCCTGCATGAAGTCCTACATTTTGTGTGTATTCTGTGCGCATTTGTTTTTGCATTATGTTTCATGCGTTTTTGTTGTGGGCTCATGACGAGTCATGACGGATCATGACGAGTCATGAATTCTCATGACGACTCATGTACGTTCGTTAATTCTCATGAACAACCGTGAGCGTTCATGATAGTTACGAGCGTCTTGAAAGCTCATGAAAGTTCACGAATTTTCATGAGCGCTCGTGGCGAGTGTCGAGTGTGTCGGGGGGTGCTGGGTTCGAGTCTTTGACTCGGCCCTTTGACGAATTTCGCGCTGGTCAAAAAGTGCGCGAAAGTCAGGACCCGCGCGTGGGGTCTTGACATACGCGTGTGGCCCCTCAGGGTCCACGCGTGTGTCGCAACTGTTGCGACCGTGCACAGTGGCAAGATCGCAACAAGACAGGGCTCATTATGGCCCTGTCACGCGCAGGACAAAGCACGATCGCGTCAGCGTTCGGCTTTTCCTGCTTGACCGGGGGTGCCACGGGATTTCGGTTGGAAAACCGAATCCCGAGCTGACTTGGAGAACAGGTGACTTCGCCGGAAAGTTGCGATGCTTAAACGCGACAAGTTATCTACATATACAAAACGGTAACTTCCGTTTAACAACGGTAAAAGCCGTTTTACAACTGGAAAACGGGAAACTCACACGGGAACTCATGATTCATCATGAGAACTCGCGGAAGTTCATGACGTGAGTCAGCAGAGGAGTTTGGCTTCAACCCAAGTGGATTACAGTTAATTCTAATGAGGCAGATTAAGCCAAATTCTTCAGCAGTTTCACAACCGTTTTCTATTACAGCAATGCGAAGACCTGGATTCCAGTTAAGCAACCGTTTTATGTTTTCCTTTGTGTGTTTAGGACTTTATTTAAATGTTTGTTTGTATTTGCTTGAGAAAATTAATGTTATTACGCTTTTTCAAGCCTTGAATTCTACTACTACGTATTGACGAGAGTAGAAACATTACGTGGTGACGCCGAAACGCTACTCGACCAGATTACTCACTCCACAAATCAAGCAAGGCATAACTACTCACTTTATTATTTCCTGCGCCCTTGGCTATGAGGTGACATGCTGTCACACTCGGAGGGTTTAAAGTGAAGTTAAGTGTTGCCAAGTTTGAGTTCGTGGTTCTGTTTTAACCGCTTCCGCATAGTTCTTAGAGTCATCACCCTTCCCCTCCAAATTCGGGCAGCCGTGTGTACTCGCGTGAAATCATAAATAGTCATAATTTTAAATTAGGTAGAGATTGTATTTGACTATACTTATTTATATTATCTAAAATAGAAATATTACACTCCGATTACAAAGATTTTAAAAATAAAAATATGTTAATGCAGTGACATACAATTAATAAAACTCATATTACTGTTGAGGATCTCGTTAACAATCAAAATGGTTTTAAGTTTTATGCTCAAGCTATTACAAATCACAGAATAAATCAGATTTTAACTACTGGGTACATTTTATATGGCAAAAAAGGAATTAAGTAAAGGTATGTCAGAATATTATGCTCTAGCCTGTAGTGGGGTGCTCTATAGCGAGTACAACTCTTCTAGGGTTTTGCTATTTGTATCCCCATTCTTGCTAGTGCAAGCCCTCTTCTTTCTTCTAAACTTTGACATGGTATCAGAGCGGTCTCGGGTTCGAATCCCGGTGTATGCACATGTTGGCCGTTGCCACTGTGCTCAGTCCTGGGCCTCCCAGTGAGGGGGGGTGTCAGTAGAGCTACACTGTGAGATCCCCGATCGATCCTAGGGGGGGTTACAGGCGCGTTTGCCTGGGGGGTTATGGGCGCACTGACCCGCTACTGAAATAAGCCCTTTTATCCCAATGGTCTAGTGGTTGGGATTCTGACATGGTATTAGAGCGAAGGTCTCGGGTTCGAATCCCGGTGTATGCACTTCGGGCATCCCAGTGCGAGGGGGTGTCAGAGGTCCACTGGTGATCCCCGATTGATCCTAGGGAAGGGTTACAGGCACGTTGGCCTGGGGGGTTATGGGCGCACTGACCCGCTACTTAACAAGCCCTTTTATCCCAATGGTCTAGTGGTTGGGATTCTGACATGCTATCAGAGCAGGTCGATCCCCTTGGATCGATCCTGTGGGTGGGCTCACCACCTTGTTGCTTCCGCTGCAACTGCTACTGCTACTCTCTGTGCCGCACGCCCCGTGGCGTGCGGCAGTTTTTCTTCCCGCCGTGCGCCCCGAGGCGCGCGGCGGTTTTCTGCCAGCCGTGCGCCCCGAGGCGCGCGGCGGTTTTCTGCCAGCCGTGCGCCCCGAGGCGCGCGGCGGTTTTCTGCCCGCCGTGCGCCCCGAGGCGCGCGGCGGTTTTCTGCCCGCCGTGCGCCCCGAGGCGCGCGACGGGTTTCTGCCCCGTCACTCGCCGCGTCGCCCCCGGGAGGCGCTGCGACGGGCGACGGGGACCCGCACGTCGCCCCGTCGCGCGGCCCCTGCAGCCCCGTCGCGCCGCCCAGGGGAGCCGCGCGCGGCCCCTGCTGCCCCGTCGCGCTGCCCAGGGGAGCCTTGCGCGGCCCCTGCTGCCCCGCCCCGGCCCCGACCTGCCCCGGCCCAACTCCCGTCGTCCGTCGAGGCGACCCTGGGGGGGGCCGGGGGCCGCGCGTTGCCCCCCCCCCCCCCCTACCTCCCTACCCTGTTTTTAGGGTTTGGGGGGTGGCGGTTGTGTGGCGTCGCCTGCTCCTCCTCCTCCTTCGTCTCCCACTGCTGCAGCTGTCGCTGAGGAGGGTGGATGTGTGGGAGTGTACGGAGTGGTGCTAGGGGGGTGGAGTGTGAGTAGAGCTAGGGTTTGAACAGGGGGTGTGTGAAATGGGGGTGGGACAGTTGGGGGAGGTTGAATGGAGGCGGTCGTCGTGTCGTCAGCAGCAGCAGCAGTCCGGAGGCTACAATCTCCGGTAGTCGCCAGTCGCCCGTGGGTCCGTTGCTCGTCTGCCGCTACTTTTAGCCGCGGGGCCAGTTACCCCAGTAGTCCGGAGCGCTGTTCCGGTAGCCACTGAGCCAGCAGCTCGTCTGTGTGTCTGCAGCGTCAGCAGTCGCCTCCCATCTTCTCTCCCCCACAGTCTCTCCTCCTCCTCACTTGCCCTCTGTGATAGCCTCTAGCTTTGCTTACATTTGTTAACTATAAAACTGCTACCTCTTGTACTTGTGCTCAGAATGTGTGGTGACATTGTGATCCACCCTGAGCTTGTTTTCTTTTGCTTGCTCTGCTGATTACACCCCACTTTGGCTATGGGGGTGTGTCAGAATATTATGCTCTAGCCTGTAGTGGGGTGCTCTATAGCGAGTACAACTCTTCTAGGGTTTTGCTATTTGTATCCCCATTCTTGCTAGTGCAAGCCCTCTTCTTTCTTCTAAACTTTGACAAGGTACTAAGTTAAAATTAACTGTGCGTTGCCTACGGCTCCTGGCACAACCGGACGTGCACGTCATTCAACATTGAAGAATAAAAAAGCACTGCTTGCATGTCACTTTGGCGCGCGAATTAAATCACCAATGTTTTGTCCAATCAGATGTCGCTCGCATGTAGAAAACTTAGCGTTACGAAAAAGCATGTATTCGTGACTGCTTGTGATTCCACGAAATTCGAGCGGGTGCCCGGATTTCGGTTAAGAAGGGCGGGAAAATTGCGCGGAAAGTGCGCGCGCAAACGCGGTCCATCCAATTAAGGGAAACGCCCACGTGGCGAGGTCGGAGTAATTTAGGTCGATGCAATTGAGAGAAACATGATTTCCGCCGATGCGCGTCATTTCGCCGACAAATACGTATGTGATTCCGCTCCGCATAGCCGTGCGTGAATCTCCCTCCGCTCCGCCTCCATTTCCATTTTCTCGAAATTCGCGACACTCGCCCCCAGGGGTCTCTTCATCGCGATCTAATCGGAAACCCATCTGGCACAAGCTCCTTCGCTGTATGGAACTGTTTCCTAAGAATGCTGCACCCGACAACATTCTTAACTGATGCTTTCCAGCAACTGATGCTTTCCAGAGACTACTGTTGTTCTTGTTGTCGTCACATCACCAGAAATAACAGTAAGACAAAAAACATAACAAGGCAAAACCTGAAACTGTTGCCAGAAGTCGTGAAAACTGTAGAACAGCGGTGTCCTGAACCCACGACAGCAAGAGCAGTCACCTTCAGGTAGTCGCACGGTTTCGCGGTTGACAACAGGGAGACCATCGATGGCAGTGCTCGACGAATGCCATTGGCTGATGTCTTGTGGTCACTAATCACCTCAGCTCCTTCTCCTTTCCGCGCGCGGAGAGTGAGGTGCAAAACGTTGTTCCCCGCTCTAACAAGCTGGAATGTGCCCTTTTCAAAAGGTCAAGCTTCGCTCTAACTTAGATGCGCGGAAGCCATCATGGCTCGTCTCTCCCTCGCGCTACTACTGCTGCTGCTGGCAGGTAAGGCGTAAGGTTTGTCACAAATGGCTCCTGAAGTGGACACGCGGCATTGTACGTCACATAGTAGGTTTGGTGCACGTACTACTACGGCATAGTACTGCTTGATCCGGAACGTTCGTTCTACGGCTAAGCCCTGGACACCAAGTCCTGCGGAACCCTAGAACTAGGGAATTGCTTATGAACTTGCTGCTCGGAGCCGCTCAAAAGATATATTTTTTCGCCAGCGTACTGACTGGGCTTGGGGTGTTTCTTTCTACTGCTTCTTTTTAGGCAAAGGGTTTCGCTGTTCTTGCTGCTCTGCTGTGCCGTGCTGTGCGCTGCGCTGCGCTGGAGCTGTGTTGCGTGCTGCGTTTATCTCATCCCCTGTGCTCCCTTCCAACGGTGCAGGCCCTTCGTTGGACCTTCTGACCACAACGCGCCCCGGGCCTGCACTGGCCGTAAGTGCACTGCCGCATGTCCCTCCGCTCCGTTCCCGTTTGCTTATTCAAACCCTTTCACGTCATGTGGCAATGATTGGTAGCAACGCAAGTGCGCTGCTGCCGCGTGTCCCTCCCCATTCCCGCTTCGCGTCCGTTTTTTATTTCTGTTCCCCTGCCGCATCATCACCAAAAAGTTTCGGTCCGAAATGCAGCCTGCTAGCTAGGTGGTCCACATTGTGTCCTATGACCCCCGAAAATGTCAAAAAAGAGTCTTACACCCGAAATTGCAGGGCTTAAAAATGTCCGGAAAGTATCCAAAACGCAAAGGATCCTAAATCTGTCCAAAAAAACTCATATTCGCATTATTATGCGGAAGGTCGGGGGATTATTATTAGCCATCCCGTTCAGATCTAGATGCTCCATTTTTTATTGGGTTGCGTAGCAACCCTATATAATCAGTTTCACTTTTTGGGGATATCATTTCAAAGGTGATTTTTAAAGCACTCTTTGGAGCACCCGCTTGAACAACTTTTTTGCCACCGTGTTCAAGAGAACGCCTCCAATAGTGAATAAAAATCACTCGTGAATGAGATCCCAAAAGTGAAACCAATTACACATCATGTTGAAACCATGAATTTGTTCCGACCGTCCCAGCTCGTCGATAAATACGGCGGATGGTTCGATCGAACATGGCATCAACATAAACGGATGCACCTGTACAAACGAACAGGGTATGAAGTGTGATGCGGATGCTTCAAAAAGTGTTACAATGCATCAATGTAGCAATAGAGATTGATGGGGCCGTTGAAACAACGAATACACGCTGCACCAACGACGATGACAACCTCTAGTTGCATACATGATACATTGGAACACCTCGTCTTGAAACACACACATCTCACAAACACGAATGCAAACGTCACGAAAAAAGTTGTGACGACATCAAAATGGATGCTTAATAGGCACCAATGCTACAACTGGGATTGATGGGGTCGTTGAGACAGTGAAAACCCACTGCCCCAACGACGATGACAACCTCAGCTGCAAACACGATGCATACCAGCACCACACCCTGAAATAATCACAACCAACCAACTGATACAGACACAAGCACACACACCCAACACACACATACACATACACACATACACACACACACACACAGATGCATACAGATACTGGTAATAAACACGCAACCATCACGAATTGAATCCAGTTACCATTCATAAATCATCGCTAGCCTATCCCCTCTTCTTTACCCTCCCTACACCCCTCCTTCCCTCCCTCCCTCATCTCCCTCCCACCCCCTCCCTCATCTCCCTTCTCTGCCAAACAAAATCAGAGAATGCAGCTCACGCGCCCTGCATAAAGCAAAAACAGAAAATGAATTTCCACACCCTGCACAAGAAAAGGAAAAAAACAGAGAATGATCACACACTCTGTGCAGAAAAGCAATAACAAATATACTGTAACTAACGTGCCCTGCGAGGAAGCCAAGCAGGAAACGCAACTCACCCGTAGAAAGCAAAGACAAAGAGTACACCTCACAGCATTGCACAAGAAAACAAAAACAGAGAATGCAGCTCACACATGCACTAGAAACGAAATAAGAACAATAGAAAACGTATAGATCAATCAAAGACGAGCAATGGAAATTGGTATCAGTCGTGGTGCCACAGTTCGCCGGGATGATGCAATACCTTGCAGCCACCCTCGCGTTCAGCTTCATCCTCACTCTTGTACTCAATCTCGCACCCACACACACGCTCAAACACTCATTTTTTTTACAAACATACAAATGTACACGCTCATATTTGCACAAACCCTCGCACTCCTGATCGTTCTAATTCACAATAACACTCTCACACCAACATACAGGCGCACGCAAACACATTCACATGCAACCTAGCACTAACACTCGCACTTGCTTTCGCACTCACCCTAGCACACACAGTCGCACGCACTCTCGCTCTCACCCTTGCACGCATACCCACTCATCCTCACAATCTCTCACTCGCTCTCTCATGCGCTCTCTCACGCACACACTCACGCGTACTCTCACGTGCACTCTCACGTGCCCTCTCACATGCTCTCTCACGCAAACTCTCTCGCGCGCTCTCCCTCGCTCTCTCGCGCGCACTCTCATGCACACTCTCACGCGCACTTTCACGTGCACTCTCACGCGCACTCTCACGCGCACTCTCACGTGCACTCTCACGCGCTCTCTCACGCGCTCTCTTACGCGCTCTCTCCCGCGCTCTTTCACGCGCTCTCTCACGCACTCCCTCACACGCACTCTCACGCGCACTCTCACGCGCACTCTCACGCGCTCTCTCACGCGCTCTCTCACACGCTCTCTAACGCGCACTCTCACGCGTCTCCCATGCGCACTCTCACGCGCTCTCTCACGCACACTCTCACGTGCACTCTCACGTGCACTCTCACGCGCTCTCTAACGCGCACTCTCACGCATCTCCCATGCGCATTCTCACGCGCTCTCTCATGCACTCTCTCACGCGCTCTCTCCCGCGCCTCTAACGCACTCTCGCACGCGCTCCCTCACACGCTCTCTCACGCACACTCACGCCCTCTCTCACGCGCTCTCTCACACGCACTCTCACGCGCTTTCTCGCACACACCCTCACGCGCTCTCTAACGCGCACTCCCACGCGTCTCCCATGCGCACTCTCACGCGCACTCTCACGCACTCTCTCACGCGCTCTCTCACGCGCTCTCTCACACGCTCTCTCACGTGCCTCTCACGCGCACTCGCACGCGCACACTCACGCGCTCTCGCACGCGCTCTCGCACGCGCTCTCTCACGCGCTCTCTCACGCGCTCTCTCAAGCGCTCCCTCACGCGCTCTCGCACGCGCTCTCGCACGCCCTCTCTCACGCGCTCTCTCACACGCTCTCTCAAGCACTCCCTCACGCGCACTCTCATACACACTCTCACGCGCTCTCTCACGCGCTCTCTCACGCGCTCTCTCCTGCGCCTCTCACGCACCTCTCACGCGTACTCTCACGCGCACTCTCACGCGCTCTCGCACGCCCTTTCTCACGCGCTTTCTCACGCGCTCTTTCACGCGCTCTCTCAAGCGCTCCCTCACGCGCTCCCTCACGCGCTCCCTCACGCAATCTCTCACGCGCTCCCTCACGCGCTCTCTCATGCGCTCTCTCACGCGCACTCTCACACGCACACTCACGCCCTCACTCACGCGCGCTCTCACGCGCTCTCTCACGCGCTCTCTCACGCGCTCTCTCACGCGCTCTCTCACCCGCTCTCTCACGCGCCCTCTCACGCGCTCTCTCACGCGCTCTCTCACGCGCTCTCTCACGCGCCCTGTCACGCGCTCTCTCCCGCGCCTCTCACGCACCTCTCACGCGCACTCTCACGCGCACTCTCACGCGCTCTCGCACGCCCTTTCTCACGCGCTTTCTCACGCGCTCTTTCACGCGCTCTCTCAAGCGCTCCCTCACGCGCTCCCTCACGCGCTCCCTCACGCAATCTCTCACGCGCTCCCTCACGCGCTCTCTCATGCGCTCTCTCACGCGCACTCTCACGCGCACACTCACGCCCTCACTCACGCGCGCTCTCACGCGCTCTCTCACGCGCTCTCTCACGCGCTCTCTCACGCGCTCTCTCACGCGCTCTCTCACGCGCCCTCTCACGCGCTCTCTCACGCGCTCTCTCACGCGCTCTCTCACGCGCCCTCTCACGCGCCCTCTCACGCGCACTCTCACGCGCACACTCTCGCACTCTCGCACGCCCTCTCTCACACGCTCTCGCACGCGCTCTCTCCCTCGCTCTCTCAAGCGCTCCTTCACTCGCTCCCTCACGCGCTCCCTCACGCGCTCTCTCATGCGCTCTCTCACACGCTCTCTCAGGTGCTCCCTCACGCGCTCCCTCACGCGCTCCCTCACGCAATCTCTCACGCGCTCCCTCACGCGCTCTCTCATGCGCTCTCTCACGCGCACTCTCACGCGCACACTCACGCCCTCACTCACGCGCTCTCTCACGCGCTCTCTCACGCGCTCTCTCATGCGCTCTCTCACGCGCTCTCTCACGCGCTCTCTCACGCGCTCTCTCACGCGCTCTCTCACGCGCCCTCTCACGCGCTCTCTCACGCGCTCTCTCACGCGCTCTCTCACGCGCTCTCTCACGCGCTCTCTCAAGCGCTCCCTCACGCGCTCCCTCGCGCGCTCCCTCACGCGCTCTCTCATGCGCTCTCTCACGCGCTCTCTCACGCGCTCTCTCACGCGTTTGCTCCCGTGCACACGCTCTCCCTCTCGCTCCGTCTCTTCCCTTCTTCAAATGAAAGTGCAATGCAAGAAGAGACCAATTAATACACAAAAATTACGAAGAAGCAAAAAAGAAAGAGAGAGAAAATCAGAGGGGAAGGGTAGATGAAAGGACCGGGAACGCACCTGATAACAACGGTGCCTCAGAAAACAACCCGCGCTGGTGCACCAACCCGCGCTTGCGCTCGTGCACCTGTCGCCGGAGGCGACGGCGGGGAGGGAAGGAGAGGCGACGGCAGGGAGGAGGGAGAGGCGACGGCGGAGAGGAGGGAGAGGCGACGGCGGAGAGGAGGGAGAGGCGACGGCGGGGAGGAGGGAGAGGCGACGGCGGGGAGGAGGGAGAGGCGATGGCGGGAGGAGGGAGAGGCGACGGCGGGGAGGAGGGAGAGGCGACCGCGGGGAGGAGGGAGAGGCGGCCGCGAGGAGGAGGGAGAGGCGACCGCGGGGAGGAGGGAGAGGCGACCGCGGGGAGGAGGGAGAGGCGACCGCGGGGAGGAGGGAGAGGCGACGGCGAGGAGGAGGGAGAGGCGACCGCGGGGAGGAGGGAGAGGCGACCGCGGGGAGGAGGGAGAGGCGACCGCGGCTGGGAGCGAGAGAGGGGCGATGGCGGGATGGGAGGGAGCGGCGACGACGGGGTGAGAGGGAGAGGCGACGGGGCGGAGTAAGGGAGAGGATATAGGGATGGGAGGAGAGGCGACGGCTGGGTGGGAGAGAGTGGCGGCGGCAAGGTGTTTGGTTCAGATGGTAGGTAAGTCGCGACTGCAGATTTGAGAATGGGTGGGTTCGGAGGGAGAAGTACCTTGGGTGGGGAGAGGAAAGGGCACAGTATACTATCAAGAACCAAGAACCAAGAACCAAACAACCAAGAACCAAGAAGTGACAGCGTCGAATTCGAATAGGCAGGTGTGAAAGGGAAAAGATACACTATTTTCTCGTGACAATGACATCTAATATTTTGGGCCTATTCGCTTGTGACATTCTTAAGGTGATATAATTCTGAAGCTGTCACATTGGCTATATGATTGTTATGAGTTGTAAAAGAGAGTGCGCAGGTAAACGAATAACGAGACTGTGATTAACTGATCTGAGAATACAATGAAGGCACAGACTAATGTAGGGGCTAGCCTAGCTAGGAGGGAACCTCGGACGAGCGAGGTAGGGTGCAGGTTTGGCGATTGGGAAATGCCGAAGGCGACGCGAGGAGCCTCGGCAGCGTTGAAATCGGCCGAACGTGCGAAGTCCGAAAATCGGGCTGTACGCGAAGCAGTCAACCCCGATAAGGAATTCGGGAAAATTCCTTACACTCCCCCCCCCCCCCTTAAGAAAGGCGGTCAATGTCCGAAACACGCCGTCGTGCCAAGTAATCACGAACAAGTGACGAAGCGTTGAGCGAGTCGGAGTGCACCCACGTGTCGTCTTCACTGGTGCGGTCAGTCCAACGGACTAGGAAATCCACGTGGCGACCAGCTGCGTCAAGTCGAACCCGATGTGCCAAAATCTTTGACGGGCCAAGAGTCGGCTCCGGTACAGGTCGGGCAGTGGGGGCAGCTTGTTGCCTCGCGATGTCGGTCGTGGCTGGTACGAATTTGCGAAGCAAGCTGACGTGGAAGGCGTCATGAATGCGCCAGTCGTCGGGTAGCAGCAGCTTCGCGGTGACGGGTGTCACCATCTTGATAATCTTGAAAGGCCCACAAAATCGTGGCCGTAATTTCGACGGGCCGGGCAGGCGCAGGTTCTTCGTGTCAAGTAGCACTAGTTGCCCAGTGGTCAAAATGAGTTCCCGGCGTAGAAGGTCAGTGTATTTTCGGGAAGTGATATTCGCCTTGCGAATTGCGTCTGCGGCCTTTTCGCGGACTTCCTGAAGCTCCGTCACAAAAGTTTGTGACCTCGGAACGGGGTTGTAAATGGAAGTTGCCGTAGGTACCGTCGGGTCCATCCCGTAATTCAAGAAGAATGGGGAGTGATTAGTCGTACTAGACGGGGCGTTGTTGAAGGCGAACTCCAACATGGCGAGTGATTCTTCCCAGCGGGCAGGGTCGGGGCAGTTTGTCCTGATCATCTGCTCCATGGTCTGATTGGTCCGCTCGGTCTGGCCGTCCGTTTGTGGATGATATGCCGACGAGAACTGTAGTTTCGTGCCGTACTGCGCCCACATCTCCTTCCAGAATTTCGATGTAAACTTCGGGTCGCGGTCGCTGATGATCGCTGAAGGGATGCCGTGCAGTCGCACGACCGTTGAGATGAAGAGGCGCGCAGTTCCTTCGGTTGTGATTGTTGTTCGGCATGGGGCAAAGTGCGCCATCTTCGTGAAGCGATCGACGACGACGAGTACAGCGTCGTTGCCGGACGGCCCAGCTGGCATCCCCGTGACAAAATCCATTGTCACTTGCTGCCACGGTCGTTCGGGTGGCTCGAGGGGTTGCAGCAGTCCAGCTGGTCGTTGACGTGTCGATTTCATGGCTTGGCACACCCTGCATGAGGACACATATCGCTGCACGTCGTTAGATGAATCAAGCCAGTAATATTGACGGTGCAGTAATTTTTGGGTTTTGTCAACCCCGAAGTGTCCGGAGAAGTTCGAATCGTGGACCTCCTGGATAAGGAGTTCACGCAGCAGCCTGTAAGCGGGAACCCAAATCCGGTCGGTTCCGGCTTTTAGGTAATAATCCCCTTTTTGCGTCGTGGCCTGCTGGTGGTTCCCAGTCGTGAAGAACGGGTCCGTAGTGTATCCGTGGGTGAATAGTCCGATAAGTAACGGGTTCGAATGGGTAATGAGTACTGCAGCGGATTGTACCGTCGGTCGGGTCAGGGCGTCGGCGATATTATTCGCCCCTTTCTTGTACGTGATGCGGTAGGTGAAGTGGCTCTCCATGTAGTCCAGCCACCGAATTTGTCGCGGGTTGAGGTTGGGCTGGGCTCGCAGGTACTGTAGGGACTTGTGGTCCGTGCGAACAGTGACGTCGGCGCCCACCAAGTAGTAGTGTGAGAGTAATACGAGGAATGAATGAACTAGAAATGAGATGGGTAGAAATAGGGAACCCTAGAATTGCTGTACCCCCTATTGTCTAACCCACTACAGCCTAAACAGGCTATAACAAATGTTTGACACACCCCCATAGGCAAAGTGGGGGAGAACAAGAGGTCACAAGACCAGTCAAGAGAAGCAAAGCAAGCTCAGGGTGGATCTCAAGGATACCACACAAATTCCGAGCACAAGCAAGTGGTCACAAGACCAGTTCACATGTAGTTTGATAATACAACAAGAAGTACAGTGATCACAACCTTGCAAGTGTAAACATGCAAGTAGAAATATATAAGGATCACAGTACAAGCAGAGTCAAGAAGTAAGCAAGTGAGGCACAGTAGGCACAAGGCCTAGAACAGTACAGAAACGCTGATGATCACAAGGCTGAAGGGCCTTGGTGAAGACATCAGCAGTGTTGGCCCGAGTGGCCACGTAAGCAAGACGAAGCTGACCACGCTGCTGCAACTCTCGAGCAAGGAAGTAGCGCAGAGCGATGTGCTTCGTTCTGTGCTCCAGTCTGTGCTCCTGACACAAGGCAATCATGGCCTTGTTGTCGACGTACAGCACTGGAGGAGAACGAGGCGGCTCGCCAAGGTCGGTCAGCAGGTAGGTGAGCCAGCGTAACTCCTGTGCAGCCATGGCCCCTGCGTAGATCTCAGCCTCACAGCTGGAGCTGAGAACAGAAGATGAGCGGGTAGACCGCCACGAAACAGAGCCGGAGCCAAGGCTGAAGGTGTAACCCTGTGACGACCGCTGAGTAGACAAGTCGTCAGCCCAAGAAGCGTCTTCGTGACCAGTGAGGACAACTGGACCTCGCCCTCCAAGCACGAGCCCCATGCCCGACGTACTGCACAAGTAGCGCAACACCCTCTTAGCAGCATCCATGTGCTCCTTCCTGTGTCGGCCAGGAGCAACATAGCGTGCTAGGATGCTAAGAGGGTAGGCTAGGTCAGGTCGAGTGCAGGTCATCAAGTACATGAGGCAGCCCACAAGCTCTGGATACGGGCCACTCGGCTCTACGGACTCGTCCGAAGGTGGAGCTGAGAGCGAGTGACCGGTAGGCAGAGGAGTGGACTGTGGCGAGGAGTACGTGAAGCGGCAGCGCTGAAGGACCTGCTGCACCATGTGTGACTGAGTCAAGGTAATGGTGCGCTGTGCTCTGTCCCGGGTGATCCGCAAGCCAAGATAGCTTGTCAGCTCACCCAGGTCTGTGCACGTGTGTCTCTTCTGCAGCTCCGGCTTCACGTGGGCGAGTGCCTCAGTGTCAGCAGTAGCAAAGACCAAGTCGTCTACGTACACGAGAACGTAGAACGGCGGCAGAGTGGTGTCGGTGCGTAGAAACAGCGACGGGTCAGCAGTAGAAGGAGCAAACCCAAGAGCAGCAAGAGTAGTCCTCAGTGTGTCGTGCCACTCACGGGGTGCCTGGCGGAGACCGTAGACTGGCCGCCAGAGGCTCCACTGGGTACCAGGAGGAAACGACCCAGTGAAGCCAGGTGGGCGGCGCAGCCAGATCTCCTCGTGCAGGCTGCCCTGTAGGAAAGCCGTGCTGAAGTCAAGAGAGTGGAGCTCGTAGTCACGCTGAGCGGCGACGTGCAGCAGAACCCGAAGAGTGGTCATCTTCGGGGTAGGGGAGAAGGTATGGAAGAAGTCAACTCCCTCACGCTGACTGAAGCCTCGTGCAACGTAACGCGCCTTGGTGACAGGCGGAGAACCCGGCGGCCGCTTCACCCTGAAAATCCACATGCCACTGACGATGTTCACCCCAGGTGGGGGAACCTCGTCGACGTAGGTGCCTGTGGACTTCCAGGAAGCCATCTCTGCGTCCATGGCTGTCTGCCACTGAGAGGAGTAGAGACCCTCCATCGCCTCTGCGTAGGAGCGTGGGGTCGGGATGTCTGGTGCATCCGGGTCTCCCTCAGGGGCAATCAGCATGGACACGAGATGAGGTAAAGCAGCGGCAAAGCACTCAAACTCCTCCTTTCTGTCCTCAAGAACGTCTGTGCCAAGAGCACACTCACCCCCGAAGGACGGAGGACAGACAGACTCAGACTCAGCAACAAGGCTAGCGGCGTAGTCTAGACGACAGGCGGCAGCAAAGTCAACAAGCTTAGCCACTAGAGCAGACGCAGCAGTGGACTCAAAGGAAGGGTCAGTGACAACAGTAGCGAGGAAACGCGTGACAGTAGGACTGGCAGCACGAAGAGAGTCAGACCCCGGGTCCGGACCGTCAGGAAGAGAGGACGCAGGAGGAGACGGCAGAGGGACACGCTGTGGAGCAGTGGAAGGACGCAGAGTCATATAGTGAGTGCCAGGGACAGGAGGAGGACGCTCACGTAGAACACGACGACCAGTGCGGACAGCGCGGACAGGTGACTCTGGACGAGACTCAGGCGACGCAGGACGAGACTCAGGCTCACGACGCTCCGTAAGACCTCTAGTCGGTCCAGAGTAAGGAGAAGGACCAGGCAAGGGAGAGGCTGGCTGTAACTGTGACTGCGACTGGACAGGCGGTGGACTCAGTAGGGGAGGAGTAGGACCGGTAGAAGGCGGGAGGCCAAGACCCTGCTGAAGGAGCGGAACGTAGTACGGCCGCGGCCGCGCAGCGCCTCCTGAACCAGCAGAGACAGCACCAGCACCCTCAGCTCCAGGGTCTCCAGCTACAACTCCCGCAGCACCACCAGCTCCAACAGCTCCAGCACCGCCAGCTCCAACTCCCGTAGCAGCTCCAGTCCCAGCAGCTCCAGTACCTCCAGTACGAGCACCTCCAGGACCAGCAGCTCCAGCAGCTCCAGCACCAGCAGCACCTCCAGCAGCTCCAGCACCAGCAGCACCTCCAGCAGCTCCAGCACCAGCAGCACCTCCAGCAGCACCACCAGCAGCTCCAGCACCAGCAGCACCTCCAGCAGCACCACCAGCAGCTCCAGCACCAGCAGCACCACCAGCAGCTCCAGCACCAGCAGCACCTCCAGCAGCTCCAGCACCAGCAGCGCCTCCAGCAGCAGGCCTCCCAGCTCCAGCAGCACGGCTACAGCGCCGAGCGTACCACTCACGAAGCTGCCGTGGAGAGAGGGGCTCCCGCCTCGACGGGACACTCTGAGGACCTCCAGTCTCAGCACCCCCAGACACAGCACCCCCAGGCGCAGCACCCCCAGACTCAGCAACCCCAGGCTCAGCACCCCCAGGCTCAGCACCCCCAGACTCAGCAACCCCAGGCTCAGCACCCCCAGCAGCACCAGAGTCAACAGCTACCTCAACAGGCTCGACCGCGTCTACCTGAGACACACCTGAGGGGGCAGGACCCTGAGGGGGGAGGGGGTCTACCGGAGGAGTACCTGGCGCGAGGAAGAGCGGCGGGGGGGGGAGGGGGGCAGTGCGGTAGGGGAAGAGACGGTAGTAAGGAACCGACTTGTCAAACGTGACGTCCTGAGAGGACAAAACACGGCCCTCGACGCAGGGAACGCAGGTAGGGGCAGGCCCCGGAGGAAGGGGTGGGAGGGACTCAGGAAGACCTGAGACCAGGACACGGG
This sequence comes from Closterium sp. Naga37s-1, assembly GCA_947471745.1. Lineage (NCBI taxonomy): Eukaryota > Viridiplantae > Streptophyta > Zygnematophyceae > Desmidiales > Closteriaceae > Closterium > Closterium sp. Naga37s-1. The sequence goes on from CANJKZ010000813.1 coordinate 2,021,602, forward strand.
AGGCCATGCCTCGAAGTCGAGGCAGGGAGGGGTGACCAAGGCGGTGGTGCCAAAGGAGAGTCTCGTGAGCCAGGAGGCGACACGAGCAGGGGGCAGACTCAGGGCCAGACCGGGACGCTGCAGCAAACACCTGACCCGACGCGGCTACCTGACTAGGAGGAGACTCAGTGGTAAGGGTGTACAGGCTGGACCCTGGCCGACGGGTGAACGTGGCCAGGTGACAGCCTGTCCGAGCACACGTGCAGTGCGTCACACGCTGGTAGGCAGGGGTGAACTGGTGAACACCCCCATCCTGAAGATCAGCACCCGCCACCAAGTTCGTAGAGAACGAGGGGAGGTGAAGACCAGACAGCGAGCCGGACGGAGCCGCAGGACACGGGAGGACAGTGGAGGAACGGGCCACAACTGGTCCCCCAGAGGGGTCAGCCAGAGAGACTGCCACCGGCCGACTGAGCGGCGAGAGTGTGGTGCAGTCGCGAAAGAAGGAGCGGGAAGCACCCGAGTCAAGGGTGAAAGTGTGCAAGACCTGAGCCGACGCGGTACCTGAGAGAGCAGCCTCACCAGCACCTGGAGCAGCAGACTCACTAGCACCTAGAGCAGCAGCCTCAATGCCCGGGTCGGGCGGAACACACAGGTAACAGTCACCCTCAGCACTAATAGACACAGCATACATAGCAGCAAGGATAGCATCATAATCAAGATCAAAGATAGCAACCCCCGACCTAAGCAGATCACCCCAGCGAGCGATCTCAGTGGAGCCAGGGAACTGTATACGCCAGGCGTCAGTCAGGCGGCCGAAACAGCGTGGCGTGGCGTGCGGGCCGCCGCACGTCTCTCCACTGCGGTCGCCAGTGCGAAGAACGTAAGTGCAGGGACCAGCACCCCCAGACCTCCCACGCCCAGCGTACCACTCACGGAGCTGCTGAGGCGACGTGGTCTCACGGGAGCGCTGCTGCTGCTGGCGCTGGCCACCGCTCGAGCCTCCCCGCTGCCCACCACCGCCACCGCCACTCCCACCTCCACCGCCGCCGCCGCCACCTCCACCCCCACTGCCGCTGCCTCCGCCGCCTCCACCTCCACCGCCGCCACCGAAGCCCCCACTCCCGCCACCACTCCCACCTCCACCCCCACCCCCTCCGCCTCCTCCACCGCCACCACCGCCGCCCCCGCCATCCCCTCCACCCCCCTTGCCACCCTTGCCCTTGCCGTAGCGGTGCTTCCCACTAGGGGTAGACGCAGCGCCGACCGACTCGGTGCCAACGAGGTCGACAGCAGCAGCAGAGGCAACAGAGGGCAAAAGAGGGACGGGGGAGCACCCCTCAAAGAAAGGGGCACGAGGGTCACCACGAGAGGCTCCTACAGCGACTATACTCTTCTCAGCTGCAAGGAGGCGCTCCTCGAGGAGGTCAACGGTGAGCGTGGTGGGGCAAAGGGAGAGGAAGTGGTCCCTGACCGAGCAAAGGGAGTCAGGGAGCCGGGTGACGAGGTAGTAGAGAGTGATGTACATAGGGGGGGGTTCTTGGCGCAGAACTCGGCAGGAAGCGCAGCGCGGTAGCGGGTGTCACTAGTGCGGAGGTGCGTAATGAGGTCAGCGACTGTGGCAAAAGCGGCTAGGTCAGGGAACAGGTACGGCAGCATGAGGCGGCTAAGGGCAGCAGTGGCAGGGGAGGAGTAGCGCGCAACAACAGCAGCGAACAGAGTGCTAGCAGACTTGTACTGGCTAAAGTGTGCGCGCTCAGCAGACGGCAGGTGGCTACGGACAGCAAGACGGGCAGCAGCATCGCGCGTGGTCCACTGTGAGCGAACAGTACTGGCAGCATCAGCAGCAGGTGCAGCAGAGGCGCCAGAAGTGAGGTCAAAGAGTGAGACTCCATCCTTGCTATCGCACTGCAGGAACAGCTGCAGATCATCGACCCAGACCTCAAAATCGACCGCTCGACCCTCAGCATCGAAGGTGAGGACGTTAGGGTTGGCCATAGCAGCAGGAGCAGGAGCAGTAGCAGTAGCAGCAGCAGCAGGAGCAGCGCGACTCGGCAGGGCGGCGCGGCTCGGCAGGGCGGCGCGGCTCGGCAGGGCGGCGCGGGCGCAGCAGCGCGCGGGTGCGGCGGTGCGCTTACCAGTGGCGGGAGCGGAGGGCCGGGGCGCGTCGGCAGGGCAAAGGGGCCGCGGCGAGGCGGCAGGGCAGGGCCAGGACAGCAGGGCCGGCAGGGTGGCTGCAGGTTCGGCAGCGGCAGCAAGGCCGCTACGGCGGCAGCAGGGGCGACGGCAGCTGCTGCAGGGTAGGTGGCCGCGACAGTGGCGGCAGGGGCGGCGACGACGGGGCGGCGAAGAGCCGCGCAGGGCCGCGAAGGGGGGCCGCGAAGGGCCGCGAAGGGGCCGCGAAGAGCCGTGAGGGGGCCGCAAAGGGCCGCGAAGGGGCCGCGAAGGGCGGCGAGGGGGCCGCGAAGGGCCACGAGAGGGGCCGCGAAGGGCCGCGAAGGGGCCGCGAAGGGCCGCGAGAGGGGCCGCAAAGGGCCGCGAAGGGGCCGCGAAGGGCCGTGAGAGGGGCCGCGAAGGGCGCGAAGAGGCCGCGAAGGGGCCGTTACAGGGCGCGACGGGGCGCTTAAGGGCAGGCGCGAAGCGCGCTTCGGGCAGGTAAGGAAAAAAATATCGTAGTGGTGGGCCCTTAAAAAAAAACGGTCCCACTAGGGAACCCGCTCTATACCATGTGAGAGTAATACAAGGAATGAATGAACTAGAAATGAGATGGGTACAAATAGGGAACCCTAGAATTGCTGTACCCCCTATTGTCTAACCCACTACAGCCTAAACAAGCTATAACATATGTTTGACAAGCAGCGCCACAGTTTGAACGCGTGTATAATGGCGAGCATCTCCTTGTCGTGGATCGGGTAGTTGCGTTCGGCTGCCTGCAGCTTGCGTGATTCGTAAGCGATTGGCTGCAGCCCGTCCCCGAAATCTTGGAGTAGTACAGCTCCGATGGCGAAATCAGAGGCGTCGGTTACGACTTCGAACGGCTTCGATGGGTCGGCGATGCGTAGCACAGGAAGGGAAACGAGAAAATTCTTGAGTTCCTGGAAAGCCGCTTCTGCCTCCTCCCCCCACACAAAATTCCTGTCCTTGTGCAGCAGGTCGGTCAGCGGGCCGGTTATCCCCGCCATATTCGGGATAAACCGCCTGACGTAATTTACGAACCCCAGAAAACTCTGTAGTTCCTTGATATTCGTCGGGGACTTCCACTCCTGTATGGTCTTGATTTTCGCCGGGTCGATTTTAATGCCTTCGCGGGATATGACGTGCCCCAAAAACTCCAACTCCTGCTTAAAAAACTCGCACTTAGAGCCCTTGGTGATGAGTCGGTTCTCCTGCAGCCGCTTAAATACTGCGTCCAGGTCGCGGAGGTGTTGCTCCCTTGTCTTGCTAAAAATCAGGATATCGTCCAAGTAGACGATGACACATCGGTCTAGAAGATCCCAAAAACCCCTGTTCATGGTGAGTTGAAATGTCGAAGGCGCGTTCGTGAGGCCGAAAGGCATCACTGTAAATTCGTAACTCCCGTAGCGTGTGCGAAACGCAGTCTTATGACAGTCGTCGGCGAAGACTCGAATCTGGTGGTAACCGCCACGTAAGTCAATCTTCGAGAAATAGCGAGCGCCGCGAAGTTGGTCGAGGAGGTCGTCGGTACGTGGGATTGGGTAGCGAGACTTGATGGTGACCCGGTTCAGCGTGCGATAGTCGATGCACATGCGAAGCCCGCCGTCTTTCTTCGGAGTGAACAGGATCGGTGCTGCGAAGGGAGATGTGCTGGCCCGAATGAACCCTTTCTCCAACAGTGCATCAATTTGACTTCGCAGCTCCTCGAGTTCCGGCTGGGTCAACCGCCACTGTGTCCAAACAGTCGGCTGCGCGCCAGGTTCCAGCTGGATTTTGTGGTCCTCAGGTCTCTCGGGTGGCAGTCCAGGTGGCAGATCGTCGGGGAAAATGTCGGGGTACCTCCGAATCAGCTCCGCTAAATCCGGTGGTACAGCTGCACACAGCTTCTCGATGTCCTTTCCGTCGGTGTCAACCGCCAACACGCGTAAGCAGACAGCGAACAGCTGCGCGCCCCTGTTGAAGTGGCAAGCTATAGTGACAGCTTTGACGCACGGGGCTTGGATGTAGTCAGGTGTCCATGCAGGCAACTTAATTAGCCCTCAAGCTTGTTGATGCTGCACGATCCCGTTGTCCAGTCGATGACGGGGTTGTGCCGTCGCAGCCAATCACGTCCCAGCAGTACGTCGCAGCCGTCCAGTGTTGTCGCGAGGAACTTCATGCTGAAGCCGAAATCGTCGCCGCATTCGATCCTGATCATCCGTGTTTCTTCCGTTATCGCAAGAGGCGTCCCATCCACGACGCGGGCGTCTATTTCGGGCAGACACCTGTCAAGTTGCAGCTTGCATTTTTTTGCGCTCGCCAAGTTGAAGAGGCTATGGCCGGCCCCTCCATCGACGAACATTTTCAAGTTATTTTTTAACACATTGCCAGCGACCAGCACAGGGTTATCCACATGTGTATCCCCGTTATTCGGCCGAGTGCGATCGATTGCATGAATCGGAACCACGACTCGGTGGGGACGGTGGGGTTCGGGCGACGGAGCACAGTCAGTAAAGGGCCCGTTAATTACTGACTTTTCCCATTTCCCTGCTCCTTCCTGTCGTTCCCCGTCAGCGGCGTTTTCTCGTGGCAGTCTCTCATGTAGTGACCCGTCTTCCCACACCGAAAACACGGACCCTTAGGAGGGCGGTCGGGTGTATGGACGGCATTAATCGTAGCTCGATGGGTCTGGCCACGAAAGCGGTTTCCATCCCTGGAAGCTGCTCTCGCGTACTGCATCAGTGCATCTGTTGACTCCGCCAGCCGTACTGCTTCAAGGAATGACGTCGGGCGGCCCCTGCGAACCTCGTACTGTATCTCGTATTTGAGGCCGCTGATATATTTATCCAACCGCTCTGCTTCCGACATGTCATCCACCTGGTCGGCGAGGCCCATAAATGACGTCGTGTAGTCTTGGACAGAAGCCATCTGCGACCATGCACGCAGCTTCATGCGAGCTTGCTCCGAGGCGGATACGTGCTCGAAGCGATCTCGTAAGGATGCGCCCCACTCCTTCCACGTGCGTATCGTGGTCACTCCGAAGATCGGTTCTGCCACTTGATTAGTCACTGTTGAGGTCCCGTCTGCCACATGCGTCACACCTGTCGGCGTCCCCGTTTCCAAGGTTCGGCGCCACCACTCAAGCGCTGCACCTCGAAGAAGCGAAACCGCGTAATTAATACGCGTGGCGTCGTCATTAACTCCTGCTGCAGTGAAGAAGACTTCGGCCCCGAACAGCCACCCTTTTTCTGTAACCGTCTTGTCCGTAGGATTAAACGGGGGCGGGTTGACGGGCTTGATCTTGATCGTCGTTACTGCAACTGGCGCTGATGTCGCTCGCTGCCTATCCTCCTCTTCGAAGTCACGTGTGAGCGCGTCCAAGGGATTGCTCACCGCTTGACTGTTGCCCTCGCCTCCTCGGGCGACACCTGACGCGCTTCACCTCGCGTCTGGCGCAGCTCGGCGGTTTCTTCACGCAGTGTTGTCACTTCCGCCATTAACGACTTCATGCTCTCCTGCATTTCTGCCACTTGCGCCATCATCCTGTTAACCGCCTCCTGATCCATGTGCCTAGCGCTACGTCTGGTGGGCAATCGGGTATCTGTGGCCTTCAGGCAAGTGAAAACACGAACTATCGGAGTCGGGCAGGATTGAATTAACAATCCCTGCAGCCAACCGTCGTGTAGTCACTAAACCAGCCACACCCTATGCCACCAAACTACCCTCGGAAAAGCGGGGTGAACTAGGAAAGTAGCTCTGATACCAGGTGTTATGAGTTGTAAAAGAGAGTGCGTAGGTAAACGAATAACGAGACTGTGATTAACTGATCTGAGAATACAATGAAGGCACAGACTAATGTAGGGGCTAGCCTAGCTAGGAGGGAACCTCGGACGAGCGAGGTTGGGTGCAGGTTTGGCGATTGGGAAATGCCGAAGGCGACGCGAGGAGCCTCGGCAGCGTTGAAATCGGCCGAACGTGCGAAGTCCGAAAATCGGGCTGTACGCGAAGCAGTCAACCCCGATAAGGAATTCGGGAAAATTCCTTACAATGATGTTCTTGAAATAGGATTGTAGCCTTAGAACCACTCGATACTTGTCACCAACCAAAGATCGGAGATTGCAATGATTTTGTTTGTAATAATTATATTTTCCTAGAAGGAATCAGCAGCAAGCTTGTCCTAGTCTAAATAAAATGGACGAACATTATAATTTGCTTTCCGTATGTTCCATCATAATATTTCCATCATTATGTTCATATACGAGGAATACAACTCTAAGCAACCCTTCCGACGTAAACGTCGAATCTTGTTAATCTAAGCTTTGCGTTAGCGCATTTCTTGTCGCTCCTTGCTTCTCAGAATATCTGTTTTGCTTAGCCTAACCCTCCGATTTTTGTACTTCCAGCCTAGCTATGAGGATGTTAGACATTTAGTTATATGAGTTTCAGTTTTCGCTTTTCTATGCAACGTTGTGATTTTGCTCGTTGATGGTTAAGATGTACGCGCTCATGTTTTTTTTATTCATTGATGCTATCATAATAACGCATTTCATGACGTTATTACAACTAACTCTCCTCTTTCCAATGTCTACTTACCCCCATTGCAGCATTTGACGGTCTTCTGTTTACTTAACGTGTTATTCAACTTCGGGTGCTGCTAAGGCGCGCGACGCGCGCTGCAACGTCGTGCGCCGCTAAGGGACGCGACGGGCTCCACCTGTCAGAATCCCAGCCACTAGACCACTGGGATAAAAGGGCTTGTTTCAGTAGCGGGTCAGTGCGCCCATAACCCCCCAGGCTAACATGCCTGTAAACCCCCAAGGATCAATCGGGGATCTCACAGTGCAGCTCTACTGACACCCCCCCACACTGGGAGGCACAGGACTGAGCACAGCGGCAACGGCCTGCATGTGCATACACCGGGATTCGAACCCGAGACCGCTCTGATACCATGTCAGAATCCCAGCCACTAGACCACTGGGATAAAAGGGCTTGTTTCAGTAGCGGGTCAGTGCGCCCATAACCCCCCAGGCTAACATGCCTGTAACCCCCCAAGGATCAATCGGGGATCTCACAGTGCAGCTCTACTGACACCACCCTAAGGGGCGCGACGGGCGCTGCTAAGGAGCGCGATGGGCGCTGCTAAGGAGCGCGACGGGCGCTGCTAAGGAGCGCGATGGACGCTGCTAAGGAGCGCGATGGGCGCTGCTAAGGAGCGCGACGGGCGCTGCTAAGGAGCGCGACTGACGTTGCTACGGCGGATGCTGCTAAGTGACGCAACGGGAGCAGCTAAGGTGCGCGACTGTCGCTGATAATGCGGCTGCTGCTTAGAGGCGCGATAGACAGTGGTTATCACCTTGATTAAATCAATGTCAACTTGTGTACTAGCGGCTACTAATCATCGCTTAACGACTGACGCTTGTTTGAAATGTTTCTGGTGATGATTTCCTTCATAGCGAGACAATGTGTCAACGCGCAGGTCGGTTTGTACGTTCTGATGTTGATCCAATTTGCTGATACCTGTTTATGTAATTGATGTTTTGACTCACTCAATATTATTCTTATACTTGTGCAGGTTATGCTTGTTTTTTAGAGTATTAACCACCGGCGGTTCGTATATGTATCTGAAAATGCATCGTGTAGTTACTAGCAGTTTGATCAAGTAGAGTTGCCATGAAATGTTTGTATTATAAATCATTGTAATGTTGGCACTTTATTTATATATGTGTTATAACGCATCGTAGTATACCAGGTACGTATTGTACACATTTTGCATTTCAGTCTCGGCTCGGGCTTTAACTGTGCGCTGTGGAGTCCGAAAAGAGTCTTGAGATCAGGTCCAAAATGTAGCAGGACTTGGTCCGAAAGGTCTCTTTTTCGGCACGTCCAGATTTAAGCCAAAAAGAGTATTTTCGGACTCTTGTGGACAAATTTGGGACCCTGTAAATTGGAGATGATGGCCTCATGATCTCAAGCATTACATTGCTACATTCCGCTACATGCAGCCACATTACATCGTGCCGCCACAGCAGTGATTGGTGGCAGCAAAGGAAGGGTTGGAGTGCAAATTTCTCAAGTTGAGTCGTCTCACTGCCTGCCACCCTTTCTCGTTCCCCTCGTTCCATGCAGCATGCCAAAACGATCGTGGTTGGCGGCAAAAAGAGCTGGCCTGGCATCAAGTCTTGGTCTATCGATGGCATGGATGTCTTAGGTTCGTGCTACAATGTTACTACGGATGCGTTTACAGCTAGACAAGCAAGCAATGAGGCTTCTGTCAATCTCTTTAAATGATCCCTCTCTCCCCTTCTTTGATTTAGCATTTAGTCTATTATTTATTCGCTTCAAGTAAGCGGCCGTTCACCATCACCATGCTTTCAGAACAAAGAAACAGCACCCTGCTTTGCAGCATGCAACAGAGCACCAAGAATGTGATTCTCTGCTTCGTTTTTTCTTGGCGCATGTCTGCCGCCCTTATCTCATCTCTACCTCCCTTCCCCTTCTGCAGTCTTCAAGTGGGGCAGCACATCCCTCTCTGGCCCCAAGCATTGTTAGAATACTAGGAAGGAATGTGTGTATTAGGTAAGGGGGGGGGGGTACAAGGATGTCGAGAGAGTTGGGTTGTACCCTCTAAGGTGTGACCCCTACACAACATAGAGTAAGATTAACAGAACAATGTGTTTTGACACACCCCCATAGGTGAAGTAGGGGATAGCCAAACCTAACAGTGGTCACAAGACCAGTCAAGCAAGAGAACAAGCAAGGCAAAGCCCAGGGTGGATCTCAAGGACACCACACAATCTGAGCACAAGCAGGCGGCCACAAGGCCAGTTCACATGCAGATTTATAATAGCAAGGCAGTACACCGATCACAACCTAGCAAGAGTAAACATGCAGGTATAAAGATATATAGCAGTGTACAACAAGAGCAAGTCAAGCAACCAACAGGTGAGGCAGAGTGGGCACAAGCCCAAGAGCAGTGCAGAAACGCTGATGATCACCAGCCCCAAGGGCCTTGGTGAAGACATCAGCAGTGTTGGCCCGAGAGGCCACGAAAGCAAGGCGCAGCTGACCACGCTGCTGCAGCTCACGCGCAAGGAAGTAGCGCAGAGCAATGTGCTTCGTTCTGTGCTCCAGTCTCTGCTCGCGACACAAGGCAAGCATTGCCTTGTTGTCGACGTACAGAACTGGAGGAGAACGAGGCCGCTCCCCCAAGTCGGTCAGCAGGTAGGTCAGCCAGCGTAGCTCCTGTGCAGCCATGGCCCCAGCGTAGATCTCGGCCTCACAACTGGAATCAAGCACAGAAGAAGAACGAGTGGACCTCCACGAGACAGAACCAGCGCCAAGACTGAAGGTGTAGCCCTGTGACGAACGCGGAGTCGCCTGGTCGTCGGTCCAAGAAGCGTCAGAGTGTCCTGTGAGGACCACCGAACCCCGTCCTCCAAGCACGAGCCCCATGCCCGATGTGCTGCACAAGTAACGCAGTACCCTCTTCGCAGCATCAAAGTGCACCTTTCGGTGCCTACCGGGTGCCACGTAGCGAGCCAGAAGGCTGAGAGGGTACGCGAGGTCAGGTCGTGTGCACGTCATCAGGTACATGAGGCAGCCCACAAGCTCTGGGTACGGACCACTCGGCTCTACAGACTCGTCCAAAGGTGGAGCTCAGAGCGAGTGGCCGGTACCCAGAGGAGTGGGCTGTGGCGAGGAGTACGTGAAGCGGAAGCGCTGAAGGACCTGGTGCACCATGTGTGACTGAGTGAGGGTGATGGTGCGCCGTGGTCTGTCCCGGGTGATCTGCAAGCCAAGATAGCTCCGCAGCTCACCCAGGTCAGTGCAGGTGTGTCTCTCCTGCAGCTCCGCCTTCACTAGGGTTAGTGCCTTTGTGTCAGCAGTAGCAAAAACCAAGTCCTCGACGTACACGAGGATGTAGAACGGCGGCAGAGTAGTGTCGGTGCGTAGAAACAGCAACGGGTCAGCAGTCGAAGGAGCAAACCCAAGAGCCGCAAGGGTCGTCCTCAGTGTGTCGTGCCACTCACGGGGCGCCTGACGCAGGCCGTACACTGGTCGCCGTAGGCTCCACTGGTTATCCGCAGGAAACGACCCAGTGAAGCCCTGTGGACGGCGCAACCAGATGGCCTCGTGAAGGCTACCCTGCAAGAAAGCTGTCGAGAAGTCGAGGGAGTGCAGCTCGTAGTCACGCTGAGCTGCAACGTGTAGCAACACCCGAAGAGTGGTCATCTTCGGGGTGGGGGAGAAGTTCTGAAAGAAGTCGACCCCCTCACGCTGACTGAAGCCTCGAGCAACGTAACGTGCCTTGAAGGCAGGCGGAGAACCCGGCGGCCGCTTCACCCTGAAAATCCACATGCCACTGACGATGTTCGCCCCAGGTGGGGGAACCTCGTCGACGTAGGTGCCTGTGGACTTCCAGAAAGCCATCTCTGCATCCATGGCTGTCTGCCACTGAGAGGAGTACTAACCCGAAATCGCCTCCCTGTAGGAGCGCGGGGTGGGGATGTCAAGTGCATCCGGGTCTCCCTCAGGGGCAAGCAGCATGGTCGCGTGATGGGGTGAAGCGGCAGCAAGGCACTCCAGCTCCTCCTGTCTGTCCTCAAGAACGTCACAGCCAAGGGCAGTACAGCCAAGAGCAGTCTCACCCCCGACGGACGGAGGACAGGCAGGGACAGGGTCAGAGACAAGACTCGCAAGGTAGTCTAGGCGGTACACAGCAGCAAAGTCAACGAGCTCAGCTACTAGGGCAGACGCAGCAGGAGACGAGAACGTAGGGTCCGTCACAACCGTAGCAAGAAGGCGAGTAACAGTCGGACTGGACGCACGAGCAAGGTCAGACGGAGGGTCAGCAATGTCAGGCAGAGAGGACGTAGGAGGTAACGGTAGTACAACACGCTGAGGAACAGAGGAAGGACGGAGTGTCATATCGTGAGTGCCGGGGACAGCCGGAGCACGCGGACGACGAACACGAGGAACACGAGCACGGACAGCAGCTCTAGGCTCAGGCTCAAGGTCAAAGCTAGACTCAGGCTCTCGACACTCAGGGGTGGAAGCACGAGTCTCAGGCTCTCGACGCTCAGTCAGGGACTCTGACACCGCAGTGTCAGGAGCAGGAGCAGGCAGTGGGGAGTGTGGTAGCAACGGTGGCTGTGACTGGTCCGCTGGCGGACACAGCAACGGAGGAGTAGTACCTGCCACAGGGAAGCCAGTAGCACCTGGCGGAAGACTGAGAAGGTGGCGAAGAGCACCAGTAGCTCCCGTACCTCTAGCACGAGCAGCTCCTCCAGTACCCCCAGCAACACCTCCAGCACCAGTAGCACCAGCACCTCCAGCACCACGAGCTCCGACAGCGCCAGCACCTCGAGCACCAGTAGTACCTCCAGCACCTCTAGTGCCTCCAGCTCCAGCTCCAGCGCCTCCAGCACCAGTAGTACCTCCAGTACCTCCTGTGCCAGCAGCTCCAGTAGCACCTCCTGCACCTCCAGCACCAGCAGTACCACCTGCTCTGGCAGCTCCAGCACCTCCAGTACGAGCACCTCCGGGACCAGTAGCTCCAACACCTCCAGTACCTCCAGCTCCAACGCCTCCAGCACCAGCAGTACCAGCACCTCCAGGGTCAGCAGCTCCCGCAGCTCCAGCACCAGTAGCACCAGCACCTCCAGTGCCACCAGCTCCAGTACCTCCAGCACCGGCAGCAGCTCCAGTACCCCCAGCACCAGCAGCTCCAGTACCTCCTGCACCAGCAGCACCTCTAGTACCTCCAGTAGTACCTCCAGCACCTCCAGCACCAGCAGCACCTCCTGGAATAGTAGCTCCAGCACCAGCAGGACCGTACCCTCCACCAGCAGGACTGCCTCGCAGAACGACCCACGCACGAATCGCCTGCGGTGAGAGCGTCTCAAGTAGAGCAGGCTGCGGTGGCTGTCCAGCTCCAGTACCTCCAGTAGTGGTAGCTCTAGCACCTCCAGCTCCAGAAGCACCTCTAGTACCTCCAGCTCTAGCACCTCCAGTACCAGCAGCAGCTCCAGGACCTCCAGCACCAGTAGTACCTCTAGTACCTCCAGTAGGACCTCCAGGCCTAGTAGCTCCAGTACCTCCAGCTCCAGGACCTCCAGAAGGACTCGCAGCACCCCCAGAGTCAGCACCCGAAGTCTCAGCACCCCCAGAGTCAGCACCCAAAGTCTTAGTACCCTCAGTCCCAGGACCCTCAGGCTCAGCACCCTCAGCCCCAGCACCCTCAGTCTCAGCACCCTCAGTCTCAGCACCCTCAGGCTCAGTACCCTCACTCCCAGCACCCTCAGTCCCTGCACCCTCAGTCTCTGCTCCAGTGTCCACAGCAGTAGGCTGCAGAGGCGGCGAAGACGGTAGAGGTGGGAATTCGGGGGGGGTAGCCAGACGAGGAGAGCGGGCACCCCCGGACACACCACCCCCAGCCCCAGCTCCAGTAGTCTCAGCTCCAGAGTCCACAGCAGCAGGCTGCGGAGGCGGCGAAGAAGGCCGTGGCGAGGAGTGTGGCGAGTGGTCACCGTGTCGTCGGCGACGGCGTCACCCCCCTCAGGTGAGTCAGAGGAGTCAGAAGAGATCTCAACTGGCTCATCCAAGGGGGGTGGGTCTACCTGGGACACACCTGATGGAGCAGGACCCTGTGGGGGAAGGGGGTCTACCGGGGGGGGGACTGGTACCAGGAAGAGAGGCGCGAGGGGGACCGGGTGGGACGCGTGTGGGTGAAGTCGGTAGTAACAGACCGACTCGTCGAAGGTGACGTCCTGAGAGGACAGAACACGACGCGAGGCAGGGAAGCCCAGGAAGACACAGCGGAGAGTGCGAGGAGAGAGCTTGCTCGCTTTGGTATCGCGAACAAGGGAGAGCGCTCCCCAGACCCGAAACGACGACGCATCACCAGGCTGTCCCGTCCAACGAAGTGTGGGCGAGGTCTCTGGAGCAGAGACACGGGGCCAGAGGTTGAGCTGATGCGCGGCGTATCGGACCGCAAACGGCCACAGGAAATGGGGAGCAGCCGCATGGATCATGGAGGTACGAGCAACCTCCATGATCAGGCCAATGCGACGCTCAGCGATCCCATTTTGCTGCGGAGAGGCCGGAAGCGTGAACGACTGGGCGATGCCCTCATCCTGGTAGAACGTCTCAAGGACGCCAAAAGAGAACTCACCACCCCTGTCAGAGTGCAGACACGGGACTGGGAAGTCCTGCTGAAAGCGCTCGTGTAGCTGGAGACGAGTAGCACGGATCCAGGGGATCAAAACACCGCTGACGTCCGCCTTGCGACGCAAGGGGAAGACTGTGGTGTAGCGTGTGTAGTCATCAACAACAAGCAGGAAGTAGCGCTCCTGGTCCGTCCCACCGACGGGGGCCGGGCCCCACACGTCCAGGTGGAGAGTCTGCAGAGGAGCAGTGGTTGGAGGAAACTCGGAGGAGTGAGGAGCGGCGCGCTGCCGCCCCTCGACGCAAGGAAGGCACGGCGGCGCAAGTGAGCGCGGGAGGGGGGGCAGGGTCTCAGGGAGGCCAGAGACCAGGAGCCGGGAGTGCATGCCGCGCAGACGCTGCAGGGAGGGGTGACCAAGACGGTGGTGCCAGCGCTGAGTCTCGTGCGTGAGTACACTGCACGAGCAAGACGCAGCTAACTGCCCTGACGCAGACGCTCGACTCGACGCAGCTACCTGACCTTACTCAGCCACCTGTGCAGACGCAGTGGTCAGTGTGTACAGACTAGACCCAGGCTGTCGAGTGAACGTAGCCAGGTGACGGCCAGTCCGAGAGCACGTACAGATCGCAACACGCTGCCCTCCAGGAATAAAGGTATCAACCCAGACATCCTGAATGGCAGCGTTGCTCACCAAGTTCGTCGAGAACGTGGGGAGGTGGAGACCTGACAAAGAGCAGGAGGGGACTGCTGGACAAGGGAGGACCGTGGAGGCTCTCGCAACCACTGGGCCCCCAGAGGGGTCAGCCAGTGAGACTAGGACAGGTGCTGTGAGTGGTGTGACTGTGGTGCAATCACGGAAGAAGCAACGTGACGCGCCTGAGTCAAGCGTGAAAGTGTGCAAGACCTCAGCTGAGGCAGGACCTGTGGTAGTAGACGCACTAGCACCTAGAGCGTCGGTAGACTCACGGGCACCTAGAGCTGCAGCAGACTCACTAGCACCTGGAGTGGCAGCAGACTCACTAACACCTGGAGTGGCAGCAGACTCACTAACACCAAGAGCAGCGGTCCTAACAGAACGATAACCTCCACCACCAGGACGACCTCTCTGAATAACCCACTCACGAAGCTGCCGAGGGGTGGGGTCGTCCGGGAGAAGCAGTGCCCGCTGCTATCCACCCCTGGCCGCAGCAACTGCCGCGGAAGTGGCCATGACAGACAGTGACTGTCAGGAGTAGGTCCAGCACCTCCAGCTCCTACAGCGCCAGCAGCACCTCCTGCACTCCCAGCAGCACCTCCTCCACTCCCAGTAGCAGAGTAGCAGCAGCAGCAGTAGTAACAGCAGCAGGGCGGTTCGGTGGGGCTGGGAGGACGCACCTCCACCACTCCCAGCAGTACTCCCTCCAGCAGTAGCAGGGCGGCTCGGGCAGCAGCAGCAGACCGAGCAGCAGCAGCAACAGCAGTAGACCGAGTAGCACTAGCTGTAGCAGCAGTAGTTGCAGCAGCAGCAGCAGTGACAGCTCAGGTTGGGCGGCGCGGCTCGGACAGGTCGGCGCGGCTCGGACAGGGCGGCGCGGCTCGGGCTCAGTGGCGGAGCAGCAGCGGCAAGCAGCAGCAGCAGCCGGCGCTCAGTAGCAGCAGCAGCAGCAGCAAGGAGGAGCAGCTGCAGCAAGTAGCAGCAGCAGCAGCAAGGAGGAGCAGCTGCAGCAAGTAGCAGCAGCAGCAGCAGCAAGGAGGAGCAGCTGCAGCAAGTAGCAGCAGCAGCAGCAAGGAGGAGCAGCTGCAGCAAGTAGCAGCAGCAGCAGCAAGGAGGAGCAGCTGCAGCAAGTAGCAGCAGCAGTAGCAGGGCAGTGCAGGCGGCAGCAGCACTGCAGCAGCAGTTCAGGCGCAGCAGCGAAGCAGCAGCGTGAGTGCAGCAGTAACACGGGCCGCGTGCGGGCCAGGCATGGGCTGTAAGGGCTGCGTGCGGGCCTGGCGGGGGCTGTACGAGCTGCGTGCGGGCCTGGCGCGGGCTGTACGAGCTGCGTGCGGGCCTGGCGCGGGCTGTACGGGCTGCGTGCGGGCCTGACGTGGGCTGTACGGGCTGCGCGACGGCCTGGCGCGGGCTGTACGGGCTTCGCGACGGGCCTACGCGGGCTGTACGGGCTTCGCGACGGGCCTACGCGGGCTGTACTGGCTGCGCGCGGGCCTGGCGTGGGCTGTACGGGCTGCGCAACGGCTTGGCGCAGGCTTTACGGGCTGCGCGACGGCCTGGCGCGGGCTGTACGGGCTGTGCTCGGGCCTACGCGGATTGTACGGGCTGCGCACGGCAGAAAAGGGCAGGGCAGCGCGAAACGCTGGGCAGGGCAGAAACTAACGGTCAGGCAGGTGAAAACGAATGTGGTGGGCCCTTAATTACGGTCCTAGGCTAGGAACGTCCTAGCTCTTAATACCATGTTAGAATACTAGGAAGGAATGTGTGTATTAGGTAAGGGGGGGGGGGGTACAAGGATGTCGAGAGAGTTGGGTTGTACCCTCTAAGGTGTGACCCCTACACAACATAGAGTAAGATTAACAGAACAATGTGTTTTGACAAGCACAACGTCGCTCTGGCGACAAATGAGGAAGTGATGCTTGTTTGCAATACCAAGTCCGTCTTTGTAGAGCTTGTCAAGCCCAAGCGCAAGGGCGTATATCGTGTTGCGCTTCAGCGGAGTGCTCACTTTTTCTTCAGCACTGTAGGGAAGGACTGTGCTGCCAAGGGCATGAAGCTGCAGTATTCGGCTTCTTAGTTGTCTTTTGTGTCGACTCAAAAGTCTCCTCGGGTGCTGCTCACAGGTGCTTCAGCGCTGTGGGGAGGGACTGTGCTGTGAAGGGTATGATGCTGGGGATTGATTGGCTTCACTTAGTTGCCTCTTATGTCAACTCAAAAGGTCACCTTGTCTTTCGTGTCGACTCAAAAGTCTATGAATGCTCACATCTGGGGATGCTCACAGGTTCTTCATCACTGTAGCTGTAGGAAAGGACTGTGCTGTTAATGGCATGCAGCTGGGGGTTGCCTTTTCCTAGTTGTGAGGCATGTGTCTGCAATGTGTGTCATGCAATGCAATGAGTTCATGCTGTTAAAGCGGCATTATACATATGTCAGTGGGGTTTAGGGTTTGTGAGTGTGCCTCACAGTTTTGGGGCAACTTTTCAAGTTCCTAAGGATTGAGAAAGCTTGCTTCTGTAGCAATTGGCATCGTTATTACAATGGGCTCAAGTACAATGGTTCTTAGCAGTAATACTACATTCCGCCCTGGACATGTCCCTTAAGAAAGTGTCGCAATTGATTGTGACGCGTACATACAGCATAAGCCACCAGATGTCGGAAACACATACCGCGTAACAATGTCGTATATTGTGCCTATGATTGGATAACACAAACCTCACAACTGTCGCCGGCTAATACAACGCACGCGCGAGAAAAACCTGGCGTCGCACGAGTGCTCAAATTTCAGACACACCAGCCTGTACCTGGACATCGAGTTGGCGCTCGTAATGACCGAACGAACGCGTACCACAAATGTCAAAACATATTTCTGTTCATTTCACTCTAGGTTCTGTAGGGGTCATTCCTTAGAGGGTACAACCCATTTTCTCTCGATAGTCTTGTACCTCTCCCCCTTACCTAATCGACATTCTCCTTCACCTAAGTCCTAGTTCTAACATGGTATTAAGAGCGAAATGCTCCTTAGGTTAGGACCAGATTTATAAACGGGCCCACCATTACATTTTCGACCTGCTGCCCGAGGCGCGCCCCTAGGAACGTCCCGTCTTTTTTTTCCTACGCGAAACGCGCCCTAGGCGAGACGATTTTTCTGCCCTAGGCGCGTCCCGTCCCCTAGGCGAGACGATTCTTCTGCCTAGTCACGCGCGCCCCTCTGCCCAGGCCTTGCGACGCCCTGTCCTACAGCCCGCACGCTGCGCCCGCTGCTTGCGCGCTGCCCCTGCTGCTCGCGCGCTGCATTTGCTGCCCGCGCGCTGCTAGCCCTGCCCGCGAATTGCTAGCGCACTGCTGCCCCAGAGCTGCTGCTGCGCCTGAGCTGCTACTGCGCCTGAGCTGCTGCTGCTGCTGCTGCTGTGCGCCTTCTCGTGGGTGCTACTGCTGCTGCTACTTGCTGCAGCTGCTCCTCCTTGCCACTTGCTGCAGCTGCTCCTCCTTGCTGTTGCTGCTGCTACTTGCTGCAGCTGCTCCTCCTTGCTGCTGCTGATGCTACTGAGCGCCGGCTGCTGCTGCTGCTTGCCGCTGCTGCTCCGCCACTGAGCCCGAGCCGCACCGCCCTGTCGAGCCGCGCCGCCCTGACCGAGCCGCGCTGCCCAGCCCGAGCTGTAACTGCTGCTGCTACTGCAACTACCGCTGCTACAGCTAGTGCTACTGCTGCTACTGCTACCACTGCACTTACTACAGCTACTACTGCTGCCACTGCTACTGCTGCTATGGCTAACCTGTCAATTCTTACGTTCGATGCTGAGGGCCGCGCGATTACCTTTGATGTCTGGCACGACGATCTCCAGCTGTTCCTGCAGAGCGAGTCTAAGGATGGTGTTTCCCTGTTTTTGCACACTGAGGGAAAGCTCCCAGCCCCTGCTGCCGACGCTGTAGAGGATCTGTCTAAGTGGCTCATGCGTGATGCAGCTGCCCGCCTTGCTGTCCGCAACCACCTGCCAGTCACTGAGCGCGCGCACTTTAGCCGGCAGAAAACGGCCAAGGATCTCTATGACGCTGTCGTTGCTCGCTATTCCTCCCCAGCTACTACTGCTGTAGGCCGTCTCATGCTGCCGTACCTGCATCACGATCTAGCTGAGTTCCGCACTGTCTCTGACCTCTTTACCCACCTCCGCTCTAGTGAGGATCGCTTCCGTGCCGCTCTCAAGCCGGCCTTTCTCGCTAAGAACCCCCCCCCCCCCCCCCGCAGTACTTCACCCTGTACTTTCTTATCACTCGCCTCCCTGACTCCCTTCGCACTGTCAGGGACCAGTTCCTAGCCATGGACCCCACTGAGCTCACACTTGACTCACTTGAGCAGAGGAATTATGTGTTTTCCCCGACACCTGTCCGTTCTCTCGTCACATGAGACGCCGAGGTACGGGCTTGAAAGGATGTGCTGCAGTTGCGTTGTGTGCAACCACGTGGCCATCGATTGTGTCAGCTGCCCGAAGCCGTATCTGTGGCGCATAAGAAATGATACAGTGTTAGAGATACGGTGTCCCGACTCCCGAAACACAATCACAGCTTACATGTTTGGTAAACGACTACTTACGTAGTGTAATAGGTTCCATAACCTTTCGTGGGGAACCCAGGCACCTTCAGCCCCGTGAGGTAGCGAACCAGATTCACCCATAGCTCTATGGGTGCATCTTGCTTGGTGACAAAGAGGAGGGAGTTGAGCAGCTTGATGACTCGTTCCTTCTCTGTGTCGCGAGCAAGATTGTCGGCGTTGATCCGGGGCTGCTTGGACGCATCCGATAGCAGTTTTTCCTGGCTCTTGATCGCCTCCTTGTGTTTGGTTGTTGATGCATGCCTTTTGAACGCCTGCGTCTGCACGTCTGTGGCGCCCTTGCCGCCTCTCCCGCTCGGACCTAAGGAGAGTGGTGCAGCAACCAAGGAGCAGCAAAAGGGTGAGGAGAACCCAGAGGCAGCAGCGGAGGAGGACTACGGAGAGAGTATGTGGGGCGCTATTGCGAGCGCGGCATTCTCCAATCCAACTTCGGCTACGGGGGAGTGTGATTGGCTCACCTTGCATCGGCGCATGGGGCATGTGGCCCTGCCCATCTTGCAGCAGCTAGTGAAGAATGAGATGGTTGCTGGCATACGTGTGAAGGGGGAGCCCGATGAGGTGCTTGGCTGCCCGACGTGCATTCAAGCCAAGTTCACCCGGTTTCCGTTCCCTAGTTCGGAGGCAACGGCAAAGGCACCGCTTGATGAGGTGGTGATGGACGTGGTGGGCCCCCTGAAGCTTGGAGCTGCTGGAGCTGAGTATTTCCTCACCATTGTCGACGTCTACACCCGCATGACTTGGGTGTACGTGCTGGCCAAGAAGAGCGACGTGGCTGAAACCTTGAAGACGGATTGGTTCCCGATGGTGGAGCGGCAACAAGACCGTCTAGTCAAGTCAATCCGCACCGATCGAGGGGGAGAGTTCCTGAGCAAGGAGTTTGGGTTGTGGCTGAAGAAGAATGGTATTCGGCACTCCCTCACCATGCCATACTCCCCTGCAATGAACGGCATCGCCGAGCGAGCGAACCGCACAATCACGGAGGCGGCACGCGGGTTGCTCATTGAAGCCGGGCTACCCGACTATTTCTGGCCTGATGCGGTGCGGAGCGCGTGTGTGGCCAAGAACAGAGCCTTGACTCATGTGGGAGCAGACAAATGGGTGCCCTATGTGGAGTGGCTAGGAAGGAAGCCAAAGGTGGATATGCTTCGGGTGTTCGGGTGCATGTGCATGGCGCTCGTGCCTAAGCATCTTCGGCACAACAAGCTTGGTGCCAAGGCGGTGTGGGCCGTGCACTTGGGCATGGCTCAAAACAGCAAGGGATGGCTTCTTTGGGACCCATTCACCAAGAAGTTCTTGGTGAGCAGGGACTGCAAGTTCATGGAGAACTTCATGTACAAGGATTGGAAGGCGGAGAATGAGGCGAAGATAGGCGTGCGGTTTGGGGAGGTGAAGAGTTCCGGTTTGGAGCATGTGGAGCTGCCTTTGGAGCTGAGCAGCGGCAGCACAACCACAAGGCAATCCTCCCTTGTGAATGGGGGAGAGGAGGCCAATGATGCAGAGGAAGAAGAGGAGGAGGTGCAGCAAGTGAGCGAGCGTGCACCGTCACTCCCTTCCCGTACTACGAGTGCTCCACGGATTCGAGCCACACCGCAGCAACGCCAAGGCCTTCAAGTCCCTGCAGCTGAGGAGGAAGGAAGGGGGAAGAGGAGAGTTCAACCCCCTAATAGGCTGACCTATGATGCGCCGGGAAAGCAGGGCAAGACAGCCCTGGCCGGAGCGGCAATGATGGTCGGAGACGACGAGGAGAGTGACTACGAGGAGTGTGCCTTCGCGTTCTTCTCTCCGGTGGAGATGCCGGGAGAACCAGCAACTCTCAAGGAGGCTTTGGAGAGTAGTGATGCTGAGGAGTGGAAGAAGGCCATGGAGAGTGAGCTGAAGAGCATCGAGGAGAATGACACGTTTGAATTGGTGGAGCTACCGGAGGGGCGTACGGCGATAACGTCCAAGTGGCTCTTCAAAATCAAGTCGGATGCCGACGGCAAGATCGAGCGCTACAAGTCTAGGCTTGTAGCCAAGGGGTACCAGCAGAAGGAGAAGGTGGACTTCAAGGAGCTGTTTGCCCCTGTGGTGAAGCCGACGACGCTGCGAACCCTATTCGCGGGAGCCGCCATCAAAGGATGGGTAGTAAAGCAAATGGACATCGTAACGGCATTCCTTAACGGCATCCTTGAGGAGGAGATTTTTATGGCGCAGCCAGAGGGGTTTGATGATGGTAGTGGCAGAGTGTGGAAGCTGAAGAAGGCCCTCTATGGGCTGAAGCAGGCCCCTAGGCAATGGTACATGAAGCTGCGCGAAGTGTTGGAGGGGATCGGCTTCACTCCCTCAACGGCCGACCACTCCTTGTTCATGCTTGGCGAGGGGGAGCAGAGGAGTTTCATGGTGGTTTATGTGGATGACATCCTCATTTTCTCACCCTCTTCTGACCTTGTGAAGGAGGTGATGCTGAAGCTTCAAGACAAGTTCAAGTGCAAGGCCCTTGGTGACGTGAGCTTCTACCTTGGGCTCCACATCGAACGAGATGTGGAGAAGCGGTGCATGCGGGTGCATCAACGAAAGTACCTGGAGGCATTGGCTGCCAACTTTGGGCAGAGTGAAGGCCATGTGGCTACACCCTTTCCCTCTGGGTTCAAGTGTGTGAAGGGACCAGAGGAGGAGAGCGTTGGTGAAGAGGAGAGGCGCCGATTTCACTCGTTGGTGGGCAGCCTCATGTATGCGGCGGTAAACACCCGACCGGACGTCGCGTTTGCTACCGGGCAGCTGGCTAGGGTTGTGCAATGCCCTAATGAGGAGCAGGTAGCAGCTGGAATGAGGGTGGCCAAGTATCTTGGCCAAACACCGACCGTTGGGCTGCAATACTCGGCGGCGGCACAAAGGCGCCAAAAGGGCGCGGATGGTGTTGAACCCGGGCGTTTGTTCCTCACCGCCTACTCGGATGCTTCATATGCATCAGAACCAGAGGACATGACAAGTGTGGGAGGCTTCATATGCTGTGTTGGTGGAGGCCCAACTGCTTGGGAGAGCAAGAAGCAGGTTGACCAAGCTTTGAGCTCGGTGGAGTCCGAGTACATGGCACTCTTCCGTGCCGTACGGGAGATTGTGTGGCAGCGGCGTTTGTTGGCTGAATTGGGGGAGGAGCAGCAAGGACCTACCCCACTGTACTGTGACAGCCAGGGTGCCATTGCTCTTGCTAAGAACCCTGTGTTGCATGGACTCACGAAGCACATGAGGGTGAAGTGGCATTGGACGAGGAGCATGGTAACCGCGGGTGAAGTTGAGTTGCGCTACGTGAAGACCACGGGGCAGCCGGCTGACATGATGACCAAGAGGCTGGTGGAGCAGCAGCATTGGAAATGTTGCAAGCTGGCTGGGATGGCTCTGAACTGAGAGAGCAACATATCCTAAGGCCAACAATCCGAGGGGGAGTTTGTTGGTGCAACCCTACGGTTTGCACTCGGCTTGTTGTCCGTGTGCGTGAATGTGTGTGTGTATGGAATGGTATGAGGGCATGGGATAATATATATTTCATGCTTATAATTGTGTGTGAATGTTGAGTCATGATGTCGAGCGTGTGTGTCGAGTCAATAGCGAGTTATCGCTAGACGCGTGTTACGCGGTCGTTTGTGTCTCGCGCGCGGTTTCTATTTTGTCGTGCGCGGTTTCTATTTTGTCCTGTGTCGAACGTTCGGCGTGTCGCAGGTGTGTGCAGCAGACCCATCAAGAACTCAAGGATGAGTTTGTGATGAAGAGCCCGAGCCTTGGTGTCAAGCCTCAAGTGATTTCGAAGCTCGCCAAAAAGGGTACACCTCAAGATATTGAAGATAGTTACATTACTTTGTGTAGTGTAACATTTCACTTGGTGTAGGCCCTAGTGAAGGGTAGTTTCGAGACCCTTCGTGGTTGGGGACAGTGTGGCACTGTTCCACATCACTGTACCTCGGCTCTTGGGGTTTGTAGGAGCTGGGAGTCATTCCCAACTCGTAACTCTTCCTATCTTGTGTTCTAAGACTATAGTGGCTGCCATAGTACCGTTCGTTCAAACCGACGCTGTGTCGTCAATTATTTATCAAATCGTGCAATCTAAATTGCTAATTTTAGAAGACGTGAAGACGCTCCAGATCCAATTTGAATCAAGTCATTTGCAGCTGTGAGCAGAACGCTATCAACGTTTGAAGCCGCTGTGCAGAAATCCGTCTGTGCTCTCTATCTTTCGTTTTAGGCACATTCAAGCCTATTGTGACTATAACAGGGGGGAGGGTAAGGGGGTGACAGGAGGGGATCTGCAGCACCAGCCGCCTCCTCCCCCCCTCTCTCCTCTCCGTTTCCAGCCACCCCTGCCCTGAGCCGCCCCTGCCCTGAGCCGCCCCTGCTGTGGGGATGAGGTGTTGTGGGGTGGGGGGGGGAGGGTAAGGGGGTGGCAGGAGGGGATCTGCAGCACCAGCCACCTCCTCCCCCCCTCTCTCCTCTCCGTTTCCAGCCACCCCTGCCCTGAGCCGCCCCTGCCTTGAGTCGCCCCTTCTGTGGGGATGATGTGTTGTTGGGGGGGAAGGGGGAAGGTTGGAGGGGGATAGCCGCCGTGAAGTCAGTTGCTCTAGTAGCCAGTGGGCCGGTTGCTCCAGTCGCCAGTGAGCATGTTGCTCCAGTAGCCAGTGAGTCGGTTGCTCCAGTCGCCAGTGAGCATGTTGCTCCAGTAGCCAGTGAGCCGGTTGCTCCAGTCGCCAGTGGGAGAGTAGCTTCAGCCGCAGCCTACCACCTCCTCTCCTCTCTCTCCCTCTCTCTTTCCTCCTCCTTGCCTGCCCTCTCCCATTCCGCTGCGCACTCTGCCTGGTGTACCCCTTCAGGGGGCGTTTCTACACTTCTTACTGCAAGCAGTTATGGGGGCGTGTCAAATGAATTTTTATAACTGCTTGTAGTTTTATCAGTGTAGTAATTGATCTTGTTGGTGGTGCACCATTTGTTCATCTCCTTGCCTATATCTTATATGCCACCCATTAGTGAAACCCCCTTTTGTCCAATTCTCATGCTCGTTCCTCTCGCGATCCTACTTTCCTTCCTAAAACCTAAGTCCTAGCTTGACTTAGTCTCTTGATAATTACGGTATACTATCAAATCCAAAATGTTTAAGAACTACTACTCTCGAAAGATGAATAGCCTGGGGAGGGTGGGTGGAAACTGAACTTGAGCGATTGTAAAAATGAGAGACGTGGGTGGGGGAAGAATGACCCCAGCCCACATTATATATTCGGAGAAGGCGAATCACGCGCTTCGACAATGCACAAAATTGCGTTATAGTCTGCTGCGATCAAAAGTTGATCTAGCCTAGGATCACCTCGGGAAAGTTCACACACGACTGAGTAGTGGTGGTGGGCCCTTGACCTCAATTCAGAGTGGATGTAAGATGATTGAGATGATTAAAACATGCAAATACAGGAATATAAATAAGAGTACAGGGGAATACAAATCGACCTAGGCTAGCCATGTACTCTAAGGGGTACATTCCCTTATTGCAGCAAAAACCAACCGTGCGACTCCAGACGGTTACGAAATTGTCCGGGCAGAATCCTCGCCACTGCTACTGCCTGATGCTGTCTGCCTTGACGGTCCAGATGCTTCGTAACCGTATGACCCTTCGCGTCACTTCCGCCCTTTCGTCTTCAGCCTCGGTACTGCATGCTTCGATTGCTACTGTCAGGAGTGCACAGTAATGTTTCATTTTTCACTATTCGTAACACCCCCCTTCACTCATGGCCGTAGTGGGTCTTGACCCGCTTGACTACTCCGCTAAGTTCGGAGCAGTGCTGGTACTGCTGACGTGACAGTCGCTTCGTGAGGAAGTCGGCTGCCATGTCACCCGTCGGGCAATAGGTTAGGGCAACCTTGCCCTTGTCAACTTTGTCCTTGACGAAGATGTACCGCAGCGCGATGTGTTTGGTGCGGTTGACGAACCCAGGCTTGTTCGCGATCCTGGTCGCACTCTGGTTGTCGCAGTGCAGGCGGAAGTTCGGCGAAGGTGGAATTTTCGCCTCCTGCAGCAGCTCCTGTAGGTAGAGGCCTTTGCGAACAGCTGTTGTTGCTGCGATGAATTCGGCTTCCGCCGATGACAGGGCAACCAGCTCCTGTTTCTGCGAACTCCGGGAGATGGGACCGCTAGGCTCGAGGCGAAATAGAAAGCCGGTCCTGGACCGTCGATTGTCGGGGTCAGCGGCGTGATCGGCGTCCACGTAGCCGATGAGGTTGAAGGATGTGGTTGGGTTGTGGAGTAGCAGAGCCCAACATTGGGTGTGGAAATGAAGAATTGCAGGGCCCGCTGAAGATCCAGAAGGTTTTCAGCCGTTGGTTTGCGATAGTACAGAGCCATTTGGCTCGCGATGTACGAGAGATCGGGCCTGCAGGTAACAGAGGCGAAGAGCAAGCATTCTAGCTGCTGCTGAGAGAATGCCAAGTTGCACCAGCTAGAATGCTTGGTGCAGGTGCGATATTGAAGCGCTTGCCAAGTTCTTCTGCGTACTTGGCTGCTGAGAGATGAATGGCTTATGGCGAGTAAGAAATGTTGAGGCCGAGAAACTGCTTCACGTCGTGGTTGCAGGTGATGTCAACGCGCCCTGCGATATTTTTCTCAAACTGCTCAAGCAGTTCGTTGCTCGATCCTGTGTAGAGGAGGTCGTCGACGAAGACCATGAGCAGGATATATTCGACGCGGAAATCGCGGCGATACATGCCGGGATCGTTAGGCAGTTGCTTGAAGCCTATCTCAAGCAAGATGTTGTGTAGGTACTGCTGCCAGAGCCGTAGTATGTGAGACACCGACCTTCCTACTGGTACGCTACTAAAAAGGTGGCGAAGTATGTGGCGAGTACATCAGGCATGGGACTTGTCCTTGGAGGGAAGCAGCCAGTTACACTCACAGGTTTCTCGGACTCGTCGTGGGCCGACGACGCTAAGTCACTGCGGCCTACACAGGGTTGCTGCTTCACCCTTGGGACGGGAGCTATTTCGTGGAGGTCGACTCGGGCGTCGTCCGTCTCCAATTCCAGCTGTGAGGCAGAGGTGTACGCTGCGGCCATGGCCACACAAGAGCTTCGCTATATGTCTTTCCTCCTCACCGACATTGGTGCGCGGCCTCGCTCTCCCCCAGTCTTGTTCGTCGACAACAGATCTGCTGTCCTGTTGTGCAAGGAGCCCCGACTGGTTGGGGAAGGCGAAGCATATCCAGCTTCGTTACTTCTTTCTGCGAGAGTTGCAACAGCGTGGCCAGGCTTGTGCGACGTGTGGACTCTAAGGCCAACACTGCAGATATCTTCACCAAGGCGTTGCCGCCTTGTGACCACCAGCGTTTTTGCACCCAGCTAGGCCTTGTGTCTACCGGCCCTCACTTGCTTGCGTAGAGATGCTTTGTCTTGTACTCTTGCATCTCGCTGTATATCCTATATATCTCTGCTTGTATCCCCTTGCTTTTGTAGAGATGTTTGTCATGCATGTCTTGCATCTTCTATATTTGCTATGTCCTTGCATGTGAACTTTCCTTGTGTCCTCTTACTTGTTCTCGGACTGCGTGGTGATCTTGAGATCCACCCCGAGATCTGTTTTATTCTTGTGAACTGGTGTTGTGACCGTTGCTTGTTCTTGCTGACTGGTCCTGTGACCCTTGCTCTTGGCCTGTGTGTTGCTTTCCACATGAATACCGTCACCTAGACTATGGGGGTGTGTCAAACTATAATTGTTATAGTTTGTGTTTGCTAGTCTAGGTGGTGTACATTTACACTTAGGGTTTGCTAGAGTTGGCTAGGCTTTCCTATATCTTCCTTGTCTTGTCATTTCTAATGCATTCATTCACCAGTTGTTACTTTGACAAGCGCAAGACAGCCTAGGGTGGCAGGAGAGAGGGAGGAGTAGTACCTAACCACAACGTCGTAGAAAGTATGGGCCGACGTCATTTGGCGAAAGTGGGTCCTCTGGCCGAGCGAGAGGTGAGCGCGGACAGCATATGGGCGACATTGTCGCGTGCCGTCCACCGTGTGCAGGCAATGCGGTCCGCCCTGTACCGCGGCTGCACTTCCTCCCCAACGTTAGCAGCAGGCTCAGTTGGAGTCGTGGGGGCCTGAAGGGACCCCGACGTGTGTTCGAAATAATGAAACGCTGGAGATACAGGTGCAGGTGCGCTAGCCACGACTCAAACTCGAGAGGGCGCCCGTCTGCGTCAACCTCTACGACAGTGATAGTGGCCATGAAATGAAATAGGTCAAGCGTCAGTACTAGGAAGGAGCTGCAGATCTAGGCACCGGCGGCAGTTCGGGCGCAGTGCGAGAATGAACAGCACGGCAGTAGGTGAGTGGCTCGGCAGCAGACATAGCGGTAGGTGGCGCAGCGCGGCAGTAGGCAGTGCGGTGCGGCAGCAAGGCAGCGCACAGCGGCAGGGCAGCGCGCGCGGCAAGGCAGGGCATCGCGCGTGCAGCAGTGCAGCACGCGCGGCAGAAGGGCAGCGGGCGCGCGTGTGGTAGGGCAGCACGCGGCGGCATGGCAGCGCGCGCGGCAAGGCAGCGCGCGCACATGCAGCTGCGCGCGAGGTAGCGCGCGCGGGCAGGTGCGGCGCGCGGGGCAGTGGCGGCAGAGCAGCGCGCGCGGGCATGCGCGGCGCGCGGGGCAGCGCCCGGGCAGGCACGGCAGGGTGGCGCACGGGCAGGCGCGGTGCACGGGCAACTGCGCGCTAGGCAGCGGCGGCAGGGCAGCAAGCGCGGACAGGCGCGGCGCGCGAGGCAGCGGCGGCAGGGCAGCACGCGCGGGCAGGCGCGGCGCGCGGGGCAGCGGCGGCAGGGCAGCACGCGCCGGCAGGCACGGTGCACGGGGCAGCGCACGGGCAGGGCAGCGCGCGCAGGCAGGCGCGGCGCGCGAGGTAGCGGCGGCAAGGCAGCGCGCGCGGGCAGGCGTGGCGCGCGGGGCAGCGGCGGCAGGGCAGCGCGCGTGGTGCAGCGGCGACAGGGCAGCGCACGGCAAGGCAGCGCGCGCGGGCAGGCGCGACACGCGAGGCAGCGGCGGCAGAGCAGTGCGCGCGGGCAGGCGCGGTGTGCGGGGCAACGGCAGCAGGGCAGCGCGCGCGGGCAGGCGCGGCGCGCGGGGCAGCGCACAGGCAGGCGCGGCGCCTGGGCAGCAGCGTGCGCGGCAGCGCGAAGGGCGTGCGTAGGGCAGCGCGCGGGGCGGCGCGAATGACTCGCAAGGGGCGGCGCGAAGGGCGTGCGCGGGGCAGCAAAGGGAGAAGTGCACGAGGGGTAGCAGCGCGTCGGATAGGCACGGATAACTAGCGGTAGGTACGGACCTAACCTAGCGACTGAGACCATGTCAAGAAGTGTAAACAGCGGAATGATGTTCACTAGCAGGAAGGGGGTATAAGTACAAACCCTAACACGTGTTGTACCTGATATTATGTACCCCACTAAAGCCTAACATGCAAGTTTGTAATTTGACAACCGTCGCACCCGCATCGGCACTAGCACTACTGGGCCCACCAAAAGCAAAGCCAGAAATTTCAGTCGTACGTGCACTCCCTGACGAACTAGCACCTCCACCTCCTCTACGACCACGACCACCCCTCCGCCGTCCCTGCCCACCAAAGGGGGCAGAGATGGCTGTGACCTACGCTATAGCAGTAGGCTCAGCAACAGTAGAAGAGGCAGAAGGTAGAGAACTGGGACGGAGCACGCCCTTCAAAGACGAGGGGGGACTACCGCACCAGTGGTGGAGGCGATTGTCCGAAGGTGGGTCTCGATCTCAGTGAGGCGCATGTGGTGCATGGCGAGCAGGGCGTTGCGGGCAGGCGCGAGGCGGTTAGGGAAGCGAGACGCTACGATAGGAAGTGCAGGCTCAGATACATGGGGGGAAGGAGGGGGGGGGGGGGGGGGAGGGGGGGGAAGCACGGAGATAAGGGAAAAATGGCATGAGGACGCGCCCCAGAAATGTCAGAAACTATTAAACAGGAATGTGTGGACTAGGAAGGGTTGGGGCACAAGTACTAACCCTAGAATGTGTTGTACCCCATATAGAGTGCCCCACTATAGCCTATCAAGCACAAATACAATTTGACACACCCCCATAGGCTAAGTGGGGGACAACAAAATGGTCACAAGACCTGTCAAGGGAAGCAAACAAAGCAAAGCTTAGGGTGGATCTCAAGATCACCACACGGTCCGAGCACAAGCAAGCGGCCACAAAGCCAGTTCACATGCAGAGTTATGATAGCAATGGCATTCCACTGATCACAACCTAGCAAGTGAAAATATGCGTATACAGATATATAACAGTGTATAATAAGGGCAAAGCTAGATCAAGCGGCAAGCAAGTGAGGCAGAGTGATGGTGCGCGCAGCTCTGTCCCGGGTGATCTGCAAGCCAAGGTAGCTCCGTAGCTCGCCCAGGTCAGTGCAGGTGTGTCTCTTGTGGAGCTCCGCCTTCACAAGGGCCAGTGCCTCAGTGTCAGCAGTCGCAAAGATCAAGTAGTCGACGTACACGAGGATGTAGAACGGCGGCAGAGAAGGGTCGGTGCGCAGAAACAGCGGGTCAGCAGTCGAAGGAGCAAAACCAAGACCCAAGTGCCGTCCTCAGTGTGTCGTGCCACTCGCAAGGCGCCTGACAGAGAGCGTAGACTAGCCGTCGGAGGCTCCACTGGGTACCCTCAGGAAACGACCAGTGAAGCCAGGTGGGCGGCGCAGCCAGATCTCCTCGTGGAGGCTGCCCTGCAAGAAAGTTGTGGAGAAGTCGAGCGAGTGCAACTCGTAGTCACGCAGCCATCGAGCGAGTGCAGCTCGTAGTCACGCAGTGCTGCAACGTGCAGTAACACCCGAAGCGTTGTCATCTTCGGGGTGGGGGAGAAGGTCTGGAAGAATTCGACCCCCTGTCGCTGACTGAAGCCTATGCCTTGAAGGCAGGCGAAGAACCTGGCGACCGCTTCACCCTGAAAATCCACTTCCCATCGACTATGTTCGCCCCATGAGGGGGAACTGCGTCGACGTAAGTGCCTGTCGACTTCCATGATGCCATTTCTGCGTCCATGGCTGTCTGCCACTGAGAGGAGTACTGACTCGCCTCAGCGTGAGAGTGCGGGGTCGGGATGTCCAGTGCATCCGGGTCTCCCTCAGGGGCAAGCAGCATGACATCGAGATGAGGTACAGCAGCAACAAAGCACTCTAGCTGAAACTGCATGTCATCAAGGACGTCACAGCCAAGGGCAAGCTCACCCCCGATGGACGGAGGACAGGTAGAGTCAGAAACTAGACTTGCAGCGTAGTCAAGGCGGCATGTAGCAGCAAAGTTAACAAGCTCAGTGACAAAGGCAGACGCAGCAGTAGACGAAAGCGTAGGGTGAGTCACAAGCGTGGCTAGAAACGAGTGACAGTCGGACTGGCAGCACGAAAAAGGTCAGACGCAAGGTCAGCAAGGTCAGGAAGAGAAGACGCAGGAGGTGACGGCAGGTTAACACGCTGTGGAACAGAGGAAGGACGAAGTGCCATAGTGTGAGTGCCGGGGACAGGTGGAGGACGAACACGAGGAGCACGACGATTACGAGCAACATGTGAGGCAGGACAAGACTCAGGCTCTCGACGCTCCGTCAGGGATCCTGTCAATTCAGTGTAAGGAGAGGGAGCAGGTAGTGGGGAGTCAGGCGGTAACGGTGTGCGAGACGGGTCAGGCGGTGGACACAAGAGAGGAGGAGTAGCACTAGTGGAAGACGGAAGACTGAGCACCTAGCGAAGCGCCGAGCCAGGTGGTGGCAGCGACGACTGCGGCTGGATCCAAAAGAACGGTTGCCGGTGCAACAGCTGCTTAGTACCCCCAGCACTAGAACCTCCAGCTCCAGCACCTCCAGCACCAGGACCTCCAGCCCCAGCACCTCCAGCTCCAGTACCTCCAGCACTAGGAACTCCAGCACCAGAACCTCCAGCTCCAGCACCTCCAGCCCCAGCACCTCCAGCACCAGATGCTCCAGCACCAGAGCCTCTAGCTCCAGCACCTCCAGCCCCAGCATCTCCACCACCAGGAGCGCCAGAACCAGAACCTCCAGCTCCATAACCTCCAGCACCAGGACCTCCAGCACCAGGACCTCCAGCTCCAGGAACTCCAGCACCAGAACCTCCATCCCCAGCACCAGAACCTCCATCCCCAGCACCTCCAGCCCCAGCACCTCCAGCCCTAGTACCTCCAGCACCAGTAACTCCAGTACCAGCACCTCAAGCACCAGCACCTCCAGCACCAGTACCTCCAGGACCAGCACCTGCAGCACCGTCAGACTCGGACGCAGGAAGTGGCAGCGACGACCGCCGGTGCTCACAGTACAAGGGGCGCCGCTGCAGAGGTGGTAACGCACTAGGAGAAACTCCAGCAGGAGAACCCTCGACTCCACCACCACTAGGACGCTCAGCACCCCCAATACCAGCACCTCCTGGGTCAGCACCTCCAGAACCAGCACCCTCAGAACCAGGACCTCCAGAGTCAGCACCCCCAGAACCAGCACCCCCAGAGCACCTCCAGTGTCACCGCCCCCAACAGCACCGGAGTCCACAACGACATGCAGCGGAGGCGGTGAAGACGTCCGAGGCGGAAAACCAGGAGGGGTCTCCAAGTGCGGTGAGCGTCGAGTGGCCGCTGTGTCACCAGCTGGGCCAGAGGTGTCAGAGGAGACCTCCAAAGGCTCAACCAAGGGTGGCGAGTCAACATGAGACACGCCTGAGGGAGCAGGACCCTGTGGGGGGAGGGGATCTATCGGGGGGGAACCTGGGACCGGGAAGAGAGGCAGGGCGGGGACGGGGGAAGTGCTGTGGGGGTGGAGACGGTAGAAGCAAACCGACTTGTCAAAGGTGACGTCGCGAGAGGACAAAACGCGGCGCGTGGCAGGGTGGTAAAACTGCCAGGGCGG
This sequence comes from Closterium sp. Naga37s-1, assembly GCA_947471745.1. Classification (NCBI taxonomy): domain Eukaryota; kingdom Viridiplantae; phylum Streptophyta; class Zygnematophyceae; order Desmidiales; family Closteriaceae; genus Closterium; species Closterium sp. Naga37s-1. Next base: position 2,053,096 of record CANJKZ010000813.1, read on the forward strand.
GGCGTCGGTGGGAAATCCAAGGAAGACGCAGCAAAGAGTGCGAGGAGAGAGCTTGCCTATCGCGGACAAGGGCAAGCGAACCCCGGACCCGAAACGCCGACGCATCACCAACCTGCCCCCTCCAACGCAGTGTAGGTGAGGTCTCTAGATCGGAGACACGGGGCCAGAGGTTGAGCTGATGCGCGGCATATCGGACCGCAAACGACCACAGAAAATGAAGAGCAGCCGCATGGATCATAGAGGTGCGAGCAACCTCCATGATCAAGCCAATGCGGCGCTCAGCAATCCCATTCTGCTATGGAGAGGCCGGAGAACGACTGGGTGATGCCCTCATCTCGACAAAAGTCCTTAAGGAGGCGAGAGGAAAACTCACCACCTCGCTCAAAGTGCAACCGCAGGACCTGGAGGTCCTGCTGGAACCGTACGCTCAGCTGGCGACGGACAGTGCGGATCCAAGATATCAAAACACTGCGGACATCCGCCTTGCTCTGCAAAGGGAAGATCGTGGTGTAGTGCGTGTAGTCGTCAACAACCAGCAGAAAGTAGCGCTCTCGGCCCTGTCTATTGGCGCGGGCGGGGCCCCACACGTCCATGTGGAGAGTCTGCAGAAGAGCACTGGTCGGAGGAAACGAGGAGGAGTGAGGAGCGGCGCGCTGCCGCCCCTCGACGCAGGGAAGGCACGGCGGTGCAAGCGACCGCGGGAGCGGGGGCAGGGACCTGGGGGACCTGGGGTGAACGTGGCGAGGTGGGCGCCAGTCCGTGAGTCCGTACAGATCGCCACAAGCTCACCCCCAGGAGTAGTGGTAGTGACCAACTGGTCATGGGGGACAGCGTTGCTTACTAAGTTCGTAACGGCGTAGGGCAGCGCGCGAGCAATGCGGGCTGCGCGCGCAGCGTGCAGGCAGCGCGATGAGCAGGGCGGGGCTACGCGCGGCACAGGGCAGCGCTAGCACGCGGGGCAGGGCGGGTCGCGTGTGAATCGCGCGCGGAGCAGAGCAGTCGCGATCACGTACGGCAGGGCGGCACTAGCGGGCAGGGCAGGGCAGCACTAGCGGGCAAGGGGGGGGGTCACGATCTTTAGGGGCAGGGCAAAATTAACGGGCTGGGCAGAACGAACAGTGGGCCCTTTTTTTTTTTTTTTTTTTTTTTTTTCGGTCCAACGGAGTGAACCGCTCTGAAACCATGTCAGAAACTAAGAAGCAGGAATGTGTGGACTAGGAAGAGTTGGGGTACAAGTACTAACCCTAGAATGTGTCGTACCTCATGTTGCGAATATGGTTTTACGGATGAATTCATTGTACTGCACTGTTCGAAGTGCAGAAGCGAAGCTCTCAATATCGAGGGTGTTGACTGGACTATCGAGCTACAGGGGCGCAACCGCGTACAGTGGTTGCGACCCTCGTGGCAACTGAAGAGTCGGATTCTGCAGGAGGCAGCGTGAACAGTACGCGAAACTGCCCTGCGGGGCGCGGCAGAATACCGCACCCTTGCCGAAGCTGAACAGTCGCGCCAGCGTGACTGTAACTGGGCAACTGAAACGTTACAGCGCAACTGTAATACAGTTGCACCTTGGTAACTGCCTGCCTGCTATGTTTCCTATATAACTGAATGTATTGCATTGTTCCTATTACACAATTCTCATCCTTGTGTCCGGCCTACCCTCGGCCGCCGCTCTGGCACCACGTTACAAGCCACGAGAGCTACCTCTGAGTGACCATTGCCCCGCCGTAGGGACGTCGTTAATTCCTAGAGTGTTACAATCCCAAGTGGGACTTAGCGAAGGATCGCTCAGGGTTGATTGCAGGGTAGTGTTGCAGCGGAAGATTGAATCTCAGGTCAGAGTGAATGTAAATGACTGAGTTGATAATAGCATGCATACATCGGGTTTATATAAGAATACAAGGGAATACGAAAAGACCTACCGTCATCGCCCGGATATAAGACATATATGTCTTATCTCGTACACGCGCAAAAATGCTTGAGTTATCTTGTAAACGGGATGGTTTAGGGTGTCTTATAAGTCTTATAAATGGAAACTTTTTAAACTACTTAGAAATATTTTCCGTACTTCTTTAAAAAGAGTTTCTCATAATGCGTATGGATGTTGCGAAGGTGCCACTTCGACAACCTCTGCCCGAGACGCCACGTTATGGAGAACACCTGCAGGGGCAAATTTGGTAGGTCCTGGGTCAGCGCGTGGAAGAATTCGCGCTTCGCAAGGGTAAAAAGGTACGCGGTACTTCAACTTTCGCTATAATTTATTGAAGTTTCGATTATAAGACATATATGTCTTATCTCATACACACAAATAGGTGTCTTATAATGAGGCTAGCCTGTTTATAAGAGACACCCGTATAGTAGACAACCCCTGTCTACTATTCAACACTGTCTTATATCCGGGTGATGACGGTAGACTAGCCATGTACTCTAAGGGGTACATTCCCTTATTGCAGCGAATTCAAACCGTGCGGCGCGGGAACCCGTTTCAAACCTGTTCCCGCTCTTTTCACTTCGAATATTTCTGCCTGCATCGGTCTTGATCAGACGGTTACCAGTGTCGCTTCGACTCTTCTGACTCCTCGGCTTCATACACTTTAGAGTCAGTCCCTGTAGCATACAGGAATGCCTTCTCATGCCCGTAGTTTCTGTCTCGGCGCTTTTCGCTTCCTGGATTGCCGCATAATCTCTCTCCACTTGTTCTGTGCGGCTTGCCGTGGGTGTGTGGCAGGTGGTGCAGAGACCGTTGATGTCAGGCTCGTGTAGGTTGATCTCACGGGGATGAGGGCTGCGGCGAATCCACGGCCTCCCGTCTGGGTGCTCCCATGACTCTTTGTTCATGAAGGGGAAGTCGAGGGGGACGAGATCCACGAGCTCGTCGAATGAAGCCTGACAGCTCGGTATGTCGAAGTCCAGGACGTAGATGCCGTTGATCGAGCGAGCTCGTCCCAGGTATTTGTGCGACTCGGGGGGGGTGTCCGGAGGAGCAAAGGTGAGGATGAGATCGCGTGTATCCGGGTCCGTGGCGAGCATGAACCCGCAGTCTCGGAGTTGCCGTGCTGAGAGTAGGTTAAATCGAAGATCCGGGACGTAGAGCACGTCGTTGAACGAGATGTGAGTGTTACTGCCTCGTGCTTGCACCACAATCCCTTGCGCGTTGGCGCGCAGCTGTTCATTGTTGGCGACGGTGACGTAGGTGGCGGGGGCGCGGCTGAGGTTCGAGACGTATCGAACAGATCCCGCCAGGTGCTGTCCGCAACAACTATTCAAGTACCAGGTGTTGTAGTTGTCAGCGTTGTTGTTGCGCAGAATTAGGGCGAGTCGCTGAGTCACCAGTGTCGCCTTGTAGCGTCTGTGAAAGGATGGGTCTTCGTCTTCTTTCCATCCCACAGGTATGTAGTGCTGGTTGTCATGAGGCGGGCTTTCCCGCAGTGTTATTGGCTGATGCCAATCTTGCTCGTCTTCGTCATAGCGGTAGTAGTGATCTTCTGGGAGAGGGTTGTTCCACCCTTCTTCAGGTTGAATGAGCCCACCGCGAAGTTCGTCCTCTTTGTCTGGTTCAGCAGCTCGAGAGCGACGCCTTGCCGCCATGTTCGCAATCACGTTTCTAGGAGCTCCCGCTTGAGGTCCTTGTCATTGTTGTTGTTGGTGCTGTGCAGAGGGACGAAAGTTTTGATGCTGGGGCTGAGAATGACGAGCGTCTTGTCGGCCGACCTAGTTGTTGAGGTGAGTGGAATTCGGGTGGCGATAATTGGATCGGGATTTGCATCGATCCGTTGAGTGTCCGAAGACTTTGCATATTTTGCAATAGTGGCGCCTTGGTTGTCGTCGCTCTTCACGGTTGTCTGTGTAGAAGGCGAGGCGCTCTCGGCGCGGCGCGGAGCTTGTTCTGCTCGAGTCCATGTCCTGCTGTTCAGTCAGGAGAGCGGCGCATAGCGCGGCTTCAGAAATGATTCCGCGTTGTCGGAGTAGCGCTTTGCAGGGCTTCCACTCTGGCCCGAGTCCTTGAAGGACTATATTGACGAAAATCTCTTCTGAGATTGCGCTCCCATGCTTCGTGATCTGGTCACGGATGTTTCGACAGCGGTTAATATAAGAATTTGCCTTCTCCCCGTGCCCCATCTTTGTCTCCATGAGTTGCTTCAGGAGCCTGCTAGCGGTGACCGAATCATTCGGCTGATATACCTCAACGAGGTGCTTCCAGGCTTCCAAGGCTGGAGCGGCGCTCTCTTTGTAGGAGCGAATGCTAAGTTGTTCCGCAGGCGTCATATTTCGAAGCAGCACACGGTATGCCATGAGGGACTCGCTGTAGTACTGAGCCCTGGCGTCGTCGGTGTCTTCCACCGGTTTTGCGTAGGAGCCGTCGAAGTAATGGTAGATCTGCGCCGTTTGTAGGAGGAGCTCAAGCTCGAAACTCCATGTATAGAAGTCCTTGCCGTCGAATGCGGCAGTAGTCTTAATATTTGAAACGCTAAGAAAGCGTGCTTGCGCAGAATTGATAACCTCATCACTTGGACGGGGGGCAGTTGTTGTTGATTTGTCTGTGTCGAGGGAGACGGTGTGCGCGGTGGTATCACGGCTTTTCACGGCCGGTTGTCCAGGTTGAACTGGTTGGGAAGAGGTTCCCGCATCGCCTTTGCGCAGTTCTTGGAGGTCTTTCTCCATAGTTGATAGTCGCGAAAATAACTGCTCGAGTGCGGCAGTGCTGATCGTGGTTGTCGCCTCATTTGTCGCAGCCGGGTTGGTTTGTCCTTCGACCGTCAGATTTGCTTGGCCTCCGGATCCTCCGGCCATCTTGGTCTTGGAGCGTGTGCCGCTCGCCAGATCTTGGTTCAGCGAATTTCACGGAAGTGAAGTTGCGAAGAATCCCTGAGTAGCTCTCATACCATGTTACAATCCCAAGTGGGACTTAGCGAAGGATCGCTCAGGGTTGATCGCAGGGTAGTGTTGCAGCGGAAGGTTGAATCTCAGGTCAGAGTGAATGTAAATGACTGAGTTGATAATAGCATGCATACATCGGGTTTATATATGAATACAAGGGAATACGAAAATACCTAGACTAGCCATGTACTCTAAGGGGTACATTCCCTTATTGCAGCGAATTCAAACCGTACGGCGCGGGAACCCGTTTCAAACCTGTTCCCGCTCTTTTCACTTCGAATGTTTCTGCCTGCATCGGTCTTGATCAGACGGTTACCAGTGTCGCTTCGACTCTTCTGACTCCTCGGCTTCATACACTTTAGAGTCAGTCCCTGTAGCATACAGGAATGCCTTCTCATAAAGTTTCATATCGTAACACCTCATATGGAGTGTCCCAATATAGCTTAACAAGCACAATTACAACTTGACAAGAAATGGCAGAGGAGGGGGTGGAGTACAGGGCTCTTGTTATCAGGGTAAAACACCCTGATTGCCCTAACTGGCGGCCGCTTTTTTGCAGTTACCCTTTTCCAGGAAGGGTAACGGGATTTTTACCCTAGGCCAGAAAGTGTAAGTTTTTTTTTCCCCTTTGAAAAACAGCGTATAGGATTTATTCCTCTGACTGTAACAGGGTACGATCTCAACTAGACTGATACCGAATGCTCCGTATGTGAGAATAAGAACGAGGAATGACTAGAAACAGGACAGTACAAGGTTTGTATAGACAAAACCTAACAATACTGTACCCCATAAGGAGTGCCCCACTACAGTCTACAATATAGTTCTGACACACCCCCATAAGCAAAGTGGGGGACAAGCAAGAGAACAAGACAAGGTCAAGCCCAGGGTGGATCACAACGTCACCACACAGTCTGAGCACAAGTACAAGGCCACAAGGCCAGTTCACATGCAGGATTATAAATCAAGGTGAACAAGCAAGACAGTGAACTCAACCTAGCAAGTGTAAGCATGCAAGTGCAGGTATATATAGATCACAGTACAAGCAAAGTCAAGAGGTAAGCAAGTGAGGCCAGGTAGGCACAAGACCTAACATAGTACAAAAGCGTTGATGATCACAAGGCTAAAGTGCCTTGGTAAAGATATCAGCAGTGTTGGCCCGAGAGGCCACGTAAGCAAGACGAAGCTGACCACGCTGCTGTAACTCTCGAGCAAGGAAGTAGCGCAGAGCAATGTGCTTCGTTCTGTGCTCCAGTCTGTGCTCCTGACACAAGGCCAGCATGGCCTTGTTGTCGACGTACAGAACTGGAGGAGAACGAGGCGCCTCTCCCAAGTCGGTCAGCAGGTAGGTGAGCCAGCGTAACTCCTGTGCAGCCATGGCCCCAGCGTAGATCTCAGCCTCACAACTGGAGCTGAGAAAAGAAGACGAGCGGGTAGACCGCCACGAAACAAAGCCGGAGCCAAGGCTGAAGGTGTAACCCTGTGACGACCGCTGCGTAGCCAAGTCGTCAACCCAAGAAGCGTCTGCGTGACCAGTGAGGACAACTCGAGCATGTCCTCCAAGCACGAGCCCCATGCCCGACGTACTGCACAGGTAGCGCAATACCCTCTTAGCTGCATCCATGTGCTCTGGTCGGTATCTCCCAGGAGCAACATAGCGTGCCAAGATGCTAAGAGGGTATGCCAGGTCAGGTCGAGTGCAGGTCATCAGGTACATGAGGCAGCCACCAAGCTCTGGGTACGGGCCACTCGGCTCTACGGACTCATCCGAAGGCAGAGCTGAGAGCGAGTGGCGAGTAGACAGAGGAGTGGCCTGAGGCGAGGAGTATGTGAAGTTGAAGCGCTGAAGGACCTGCTGCACCATGTGTGACTGAGTCAAGGTAATGGTGCGCCGTGCTCTGTCCCAGGTGATCTGCAAGCCAAGATAGCTGCGCAGTTCACCCAGGTCTGTGCACGTGTGTCTCTTCTGCAGCTCCGACTTCACGTGGGCGAGTCCCTCAGTGTCAGCAGTGGCAAAGACCAAGTCATCGACGTACACGAGGATGTAGAACGGCGGCAGCGAAGTGTCGGTGCGCAGAAACAGCGATGGGTCAGCAGTAGAAGGAGCAAACCCAAGAGCCGCAAGTGTAGTCCTCAGTGTGTCGTGCCACTCACGGGGCGCCTGGCGGAGACCGTAGACTGGCCGCCGGAGGCTCCACTGGGTACCAGGAGGAAACGACCCAGTGAAGCCAGGTGGGCGGCGCAGCCAGATCTCCTCGTGCAGGCTGCCCTGTAAGAAAGCAGTGCTGAAGTCAAGAGAGTGAAGCTCGTAGTCACGCTGAGCAGCGACGTGCAGCAGAACCCGAAGAGTGGTCATCTTCGGGGTCAGGGAGAAGGTCTGGAAGAAGTCAACTCCCTGTCGCTGACTGAAGCCTCGAGCAACGTAACGCGCCTTGAAGACAGGCGGAGAACCCGGCGGCCGCTTCACCCTGAAAATCCACATGCCACTGACGATGTTTGCCCCAGGAGGGGGAACCTCGTCGACGTAGGTGCCTGTGGACTTCCAGGATGCCATCTCTGCGTCCATGGCTGACTGCCACTGAGAGGAGTAGGGACCCTCTATCGCCTCTGCGTAAGAGCGCGGGGTCGGGATGTCTGGTGCATCCGGGTCTCCCTCAGGTGCAATCAGCATGGACACGAGATGAGGTACAGCGGCTGTAAAGCACTCAAAGTCCTCCTGCCTGTCCTCAAGGACGTCCGTGCCAAGAGCACACTCACCCACGATGGACGGAGGACAGACAGACTCAGACTCAGCAACAAGACTAGCGGCGTAGTCTAGACGACAGTGAGCAGCAAAGTCGACAAGCTCAGCAACTAAGGCAGACGCAGCAGTGGACGCAAACGAAGGGTCAGTGACAACAGTGGCCAGGAGACGCGTGACAGTAGGACTAGCAGCACGAAGGGAGTCAGACTCTGGGTCAGAAAGGGCAGGAAGAGAGGACGCAGGAGGAGACGGCAGAGGGACACGCTGCGGAGCAGTGGAAGGGCGCAGAGCCATCCGGTGCGTGCCAGGGACAGGAGGAGGACGCTGACGCGAACCACGACGACTAGTGCTAGCAGCACGAACAGGCGACGCAGGACGAGACGCAGGCTCACGACGCTCAGCAAGACCTCCGGTCGGACCAGTGTAAGGAGAAGGAGCAGGTAGTGGGGAGGCGGGCTGCAACTGTGACTGCGACTGGACAGGCGGTGGACACTCTAAGGAAGGAGCAGGACCAGTAGAAGGCGGAAGACCAAGAACCTGCTGAAGGAGCGGAACGTAGTACGGCCGCGGCCGCGCAGCGCCTCCAGAACCAGCAGGGACAGCACCAGCACCCCCGGTGGCAGCTCCAACTCCAGCAGCACCACCAGCTCCAGCAGCACCTCCAGCAGCACCAGAAGCGCCAACTCCAGCACCCACAGGAGTACCGGATCCAGCAGCACCTCCAGCTCCAGCACCCCCAGCAGCTCCAGCTCCAGCAGGACCACCAGAAGCTCCAGCAGCCCCAGTAGCGCCAGCTCCAGCACCTCCAGCAGCACCTGCACCAGCACCTCCAGCAGCTCCAGCTCCAGCTCCAGCAGTACCACCAGGCCCAGCAGCTCCAGTACCTCCAGTACGAGCACCTCCGGGACCAGTGGCTCCAGAACCCCCAGCAGCTCCAGCAGCAGCAGGACCTCCAGCATCCGTAGCACCACCAGCTCCAGCAGCACGGCTCCAGCGCCGAGCAAACCACTCGCGCAGCTGCTGTGGAGAGAGAGGCTCCCGTCGGGACGAAGCTCTTGAGGGACCTCCAGGCTCAGCACCTCCAGACTCCACATGCGCAGGCTCAGCACCCTCAGGCTCCGCACCCCCAGACTCAGCAACCCCAGGCTCAGCACCCCCAGGCTCAGCACCCCCAGACTCAGCACCCCCAGGCTCCGCACGCTCAGGCTCAGCACCCCCGGACCCGGCACCCGCAGGCTCAGCACCCCTAGTAGCGCCAGAGTCAACAGCTACCTCGACCGGCTCGACTGCGTCTACCTGGGACACACCTGAGGGGGCAGGACCCTGAGGGGGGAGGGGGTCTACCGGGGGGGGACCTGGTGCGAGGAAGAGCGGCGGGGGGGGGAGGGGGGCAGTGCGGTAGGGGAAGAGACGGTAGTAAGGAACCGACTCGTCAAACGTGACGTCCTCAGAGGACAGAACACGGCGCGAGGTGGGGTGGTAAAAATGCCAACCAGGCGCGTCAGGGGGGAAGCCAAGGAGGACGCAGGAAACAGCACGGGAGGACAGCTTGTCCGCAGACAAGTCGCGGACAAAAGCTCGAGATCCCCAGACACGGAACGCAGACGCATCGCCAACCTTCCCCGTCCACCGCAGAGTAGGTGTGGTCTCCGGCATGGAGACCCGGGGCTGGAGGTTGAGCTGATGCGCAGCGTAATGAACCGCGAACGGCCACAGAAAATGGGGAGCAGCCGCATGGATCATGGACGTACGAGCGACGTCCATGACCATGCCAATGCGGCGCTCAGCAATCCCATTTTGATGCGGAGAGGCCGGAAGCGTGAACGTCTGGCGGATGCCCTCCGCACGACAGAAGGCTCGCAGAAGGTCGGAGGAAAACTCTCCACCTCTGTCGGAGTGCAGACGCAGAACAGGAAGGTCCGAGCCGAAACTCTCGCTGAGCTGACGACGGGCAGCGCGGATCCAGTCAGTCAGCACCTCAGTGACCTCACCCTTGCGGCGCAAGGGGAAGACTGTGGTGTAACGCGAGTAGTCGTCAACGACCAGCAGAAAGTAGCGCTCGTGACCCTGTCCACGGACGCGGGCGGGGCCCCACACGTCCATGTGAAGAGTCTGCAGGGGAGCCTCCGTCGGAGGGAACTCGGAGGAGTGAGGAGCGGCGCGCTGCCGCCCCTCGACGCAAGGAACGCAGGTAGGGGCAGGCCCCGGGGGAAGGGGAGGGAGAGACCGCGGAAGACCAGTGACAAGGACACGGGAGGCCATGCCTCGGAGACGAGGCAGGGAGGGGTGACCAAGGCGGTGGTGCCAGAGGAGAGTCTGGTGAGACAGGAGGCGTCACGAGCAAGGGGCAGACTCAGGACCAGACCGAGACGCTGCAGCAAACACCTGACCCGATGCGGCTACCTGACCAGACTCAACGACCGGAGGAGACACGGTAGTCAGGGTGTACAGGCTCGAACCAGGCTGACGGGTGAACGTGGCCAGGTGCCGGCCCGTCCGAGTACACGAACAGTGGGTCACCCGCTGACCTCCAGGAGTGAACTGGTCAACCCACGCGTCCTGAAGGTCAGCTCCACTCACCAAGTTCGTGGAGAACGAGGGGAGGTGGAGGCCAGACAGAGAGCCAGACGGGACCGCCGGACACGGCAGAACCGTGGAGGAGTGTGCAAGGACCGGACCCCCAGAGGGGTCAGCCAGAGAGACTGCCACTGGCCGACTGAGCGGCGAGTGTGTGGTGCAGTCGCGAAAGGAGGAGCGGGAAGCACCCGAGTCAAGGGCGAAAGTGTGCAAGGCCGCAGCAGGCGCAGTACCAGAGAGAGCAGACTCACCAGCACCTGGAGCAGGGGACTCACTAGCGCCTAGAGCAGCAGCCTCACCAGCACCTGGAGCAGGAGACGCACCAGCACCTAGAGCAGCAGCCTCACCAACACCTAGAGCAGCAGACTCTATACCTGGGTCAGGCGGCACACACAGGTAACAGGCACCCTCAGCACTAGTAGGCAATGCATACATGGCAGTGAGGATAGCATCATAGTCAAGAGCAAAGATATCTACCCTCTGCCTAAGCAGCTCCAGCCAGGAGGGGAGCTCAGCGTCGTCGCCAAACTCTGTACGCCAGGCGTCGCTCAGACAGGAGAAGCAGCGGGACTCTGTGTGACCAACCGTCCCACAAGGCTGACCAGCCCGAGCACCAGTGCGAATGACGTACGGGCAGCGAGCAGTACTCCGTGACCCTCTACTTTGAGCGTACCACTCACGAAGCTGCTGGGGCGAAAGGGTCGCGCGCGGACGCCGCTGCAGCTGCACCTGGTCACTACAAGAAGCTCCCGAACGACCCGCTCCAGGGCGAATCCCACCACGGCCACCCCTACAACCCCAACTAGCGTACCACTCATGAAGCTGCTGGGGCGAAAGGATCTCGCGCGGACGCCGCTGCAGCAACACCTGGCCACTACAAGAAGCTCCCGAACGACCCGCTCCAGGGCGACTCCCACCACGGCTACCCCGACAACCCCAACTAGCGTACCACTCACGAAGCTGCTGGGGCGTGAGGGACTCACGCGGACGTCGCTGGAGCTACATCTGGCCACCGCCAGTTGCAGCAGTAGCAGTAGTAGCAGGAGTAGCAGCAGTAACAGCAGGAACAGCAGTAGCAGCAGTAACAGCAGGAACAGCAGTAGCAGCAGTAGTAGCAGTAGCAGCGCGGGCAGGGCAGTGCGGCTCAGTAGAGCAGGGCTGCACAGCTCGGCAGCACGACGCGGCTCGGCGGGGCGGCTCGGCGCGGCTGAGCAGCGTAGCTCAGCTGGGCGGTGCGAGCAGCGCAGCTCAGCTGGGCGCGGCTGAGCAGCGCAGCTCAGCTGCAGGGCGGGGCCGCGACTGCTGTTGGAATCACTGAACAGGAATGAATGAACTAGCAATGAAAAGAGTACAAGTACCTAACCCTAGAATTGTGTACCCCCTATAGGCTAACCCACTGTAGCCTAAACTAACACAACATATATAATGTTTGACACACCCCCATAGGCAAAGTGGGGGAGAACTAGGGGTCACAAGACCAGTCAAGGTAAAGCAAGGCAAAACAAGCTCAGGGTGGATCTCAAGGATACCACACAAATTCCGAGCACAAGCAAGTGGTCACAAGACCAGTTCACATGCAGGTTTATATATAGAGATCACAGTACAACAGACTCAAGAAGTAAGCAAGTGAGGTCCAGTAGGCACAAGGCCTAGAAGAGTGCAAAAGCGCTGATGGTCACAAGGCTGAAGCGCCTTGGTGAACACATCAGCAGTGTTGGCCTCAGAGGCCACGTAACGCAGGCGAAGCTGACCACGCTGCTGCAGCTCTCGAGCGAGGAAGTAACGCAGAGCAATGTGCTTCGTTCTGTGCTCCAGTCTGTGCTCCTCACACAAGGCAATGGCTGCCTTGTTGTCGACGTACAGCACTGGAGGAGAACGAGGCTGCTCTCCAAGGTCGGTCAGCAAGTAGGTGAGCCAGCGTAGCTCCTGGGCCGCCATGGCTGTGGCGTAGATCTCAGCCTCACAACTGGAGCTGAGAACAGAAGAAGAGCGAGTAGAACGCCAAGAAACAGAACCAGAGCCAAGACTGAAGGAGTAACCCTGAGACGACCGCTGAGTAGCCTGGTCGTCTGCCCAAGAAGCGTCTGAGTGTCCAGTGAGAACAACTGGGACTCGCCCTCCAAGCACTAGCCCCATGCCCGACGTACTGCACAAGTAGCGCAACACCCTCTTAGCTGCATCCATGTGCTCCTTCCGGTGACGGCCGGGAGCGACATAGCGTGCAAGAATGCTGAGAGGGTATGCAAGGTCTGGTCGAGTGCAGGTCATCAGGTACATGAGGCAACCCACAAGCTCTGGATACGGGCCACTCGGCTCTACGGACTCATCCGAAGGCAGAGCTGAGAGCGAGTGACCGGTAGGCAGAGGAGTGGGCTGAGGCGAGGAGTACGTGAAGCGGAAGCGCTGAAGGACCTGCTGCACCATGTGTGACTGAGTCAAGGTGATGGTGCGGCGTGCTCTGTCCCGGGTGATCCGCAAGCCAAGATAGCTTGTCAGTTCACCCAGGTCTGTGCACGTGTGTCTCTTCTGCAGCTCCGACTTCACGTGGGCGAGTGCCACAGTGTCAGCAGTAGCAAAAACCAAGTCGTCGACGTACACAAGGACGTAGAACGGCGGCAGTGAGGTGTCGGTGCGTAGAAACAGCGACGGGTCAGCAGTAGAAGGCGCGAACCCAAGAGCCGCAAGCGTAGTCCTCAGTGTGTCGTGCCACTCACGAGGCGCCTGGCGGAGACCGTAGACTGGCCGTCGGAGGCTCCACTGGGTACCAGGAGGGAACGACCTAGTGAAGCCAGGTGGACGGCGCAGCCAGATCTCCTCGTGCAGGCTGCCCTGCAGGAAAGCAGTGCTGAAGTCAAGCGAGTGGAGCTCGTAGTCACGCTGAGCGGCGACGTGCAGCAGAACCCGAAGAGTGGTCATCTTCGGGGTCGGGGAGAAGGTCTGGAAGAAGTCAACTCCCTCGCGCTGACTGAAGCCTCGTGCAACGTAACGCGCCTTGAAGACAGGCGGAGAACCCGGCGGCCGCTTCACCCTGAAAATCCACATGCCACTGACGATGTTCGCCCCAGGCGGGGGAACCTCGTCGACGTAGGTGCCTGTGGACTTCCAGGAAGCCATCTCTGTGTCCATGGCTGACTGCCACTGAGAGGAGTAGGGACCGGCCATCGCCTCTGCGTAAGAGCGTGGGGTCGGGATGTCTGGTGCATCCGGGTCTCCCTCAGGGGCAACAAGCATGGACACGAGATGGGGCAAAGCGGCAGCAAAGCACTGGAACTCCTCCTGCCTGTCCTCAAGGACGTCAGTGCCAAGAGCACACTCACCCCCGACGGACGGAGGACAGACAGACTCAGACTCAGCAACTAGGCTAGCAGCGTAGTCTAGACGACAGCGAGCAGCAAAGTCGACAAGCTCAGCAACTAAGGCAGACGCAGCAGCAGACTCAAAGGAAGGGTCAGTGACAACAGTGGCCAGGAGACGCGTGACAGCAGGACTGGTAGCACGAAGAGAGTCTGACCCAGGGTCAGGAAGAGCAGGAAGAGAGGAAGCAGGAGGAGACGGCAGTGGGACACGCTGTGGAGCAGTGGACGGACGAAGCGCCATCCGGTGAGTGCCTGGGACAGCAGGAAGACGCTGACGCTGGACTCGATGACTAGAGAGAGCAGTGCGGACAGGCGACCCAGGACGAGACTCAGGCGACGCAGGACGAGACGCAGGCTCACGCCGCTCAGTAAGACCTCCAGTCGGACCAGTGTAAGGAGCAGGACCAAGGAGAGAGGAGGCAGACGGTAACGCCGACTGCAGCTGGACAGGCTGAGGACACTCTAAGGAGGGAGGAGGAAAAGGAGGAGGAAGCTGACCAAGAACCTGCTGAAGGAGCGGAACAAAGTACGGCTGAGACCGAGCAGCGACACCAGAGCCAGCAGGGACACCCGCACCAGGGTCGGCAGCACCAGCAGCAGCTCCAGCGTCCACGTCCTCAGCACCAGCGGTAGCTCCAACGCCCGGGTCCTCAGCACCAGCAGTAGCTCCAACGCCTGGGTCCTCAGCACCAGCAGCAGCTCCAGCGCCCGGGTCCTCAGCACCAGCAGCGGCTCCAACGCCCGGGTCCTCAGCACCAGCAGCAGCTCCAACGCCCGGGTCCTCAGCACCAGCAGCAGCTCCAACGCCCGGGTCCTCAGCACCAGCAGCAGCTCCAACAGCAGCGGGGTTCGTAACACGAGGCACGCCACTCCGAAGAGTGCAGCGCCGCTCGTACCACTCACGGATCCGCTCGCGGGAGGGGAGCTCCCGAACGGGAGAAGAAGTACTAGCACCAGTCCCAGTAGGACGTCCGGCTCGAGCGGTACCTCTCCGGAGGCTGCAGTACTCTAAGTACCACGCACGTAGCTGCTCCGAGGAGAGGGCTCCTCCAGGTGCAGGACTCCCAGACCTCGTACCTCCAGACGCAGAACCCCCAGACTCCGGACTCCGCAGCTCAGTACCACGAGGCTCCACCCCCCCAAGCTCAGCACCCTCAAGCTCCACACCCCCAGGCTCCACACCCCCAGGCTCCACACCCCCAGGCTCCACACCCCCAGGCTCAGCACCCCCAGGCTCAGCACCCCCAGCAGGACGAGAGTCGACAGCTACCTCAACAGGCTCAACCGGGTCTACCTGAGACACACCTGAGGGAGCGGCACCCTGAGGGGGGAGGGGGTCTGCAACAGCAGCACCTGGCGAGAGGAAGAGAGGCGGGGGGGGGAGCGGGGCAGTGCGGTAGGGGAAGAGGCGGTAGTAGGGGACGGACTCGTCAAAAGTGACGTCCTGGGAGGGCAAGTCTCGGCGCGAGGTGGCGTGGTAAAACTGCCAACCAGACGCGTCCGGGACAAAGCCGAGGAAGACGCAGGGAACAGCACGGGAGGAGAGCTTGTCCGCAGACGAATCGCGGACAAAAGCTCGAGACCCCCAGACCCGGAAACGCGACGCATCGCCAACCTCCCCCGTCCACAGTAGCGTGGGCGAGGTCTCCGGCAAGGAGACACGGGGCCATAGGTTGAGTTGATGCGCAGCGTACCGGACCGCAAACGGCCACAGAAAGTGGGGGGCAGCCGCATGGATCAAGGAGGTACGGGCGACCTCCATGACCAGGCCAATGCGGCGCTCCGCAACCCCATTCTGCTGTGGAGAAGCCGGAAGCGTGAACGACTGCTCAATGCCGTGCTCAGCACAGTAGGCTGCCAAGAGGTCGGAGGAGATCTCACCACCTCTGTCAGAGTGCAAGCGCAGGACAGGAAAGTCCGAGTGAAAACGCTCGCTGAGCTGGAGACGGGCTCGGCGGATCCAAGGGATCAAGACATCAGGGACCTCACCCTTGGTGCGCAAGGGGAAGACCGAGGTGTAGCGCGAGTAGTCGTCAACAACTATCAGGAAGTACCTCTCCTGACCCTGACCACGGACGCGGGCTGGGCCCCACACGTCCATGTGGAGTGTCTGCAAGGGAGCAGTCGTCGGGGGGAACGAGGAGGAGTGAGGAGCGGCGCGCTGCCGTCCCTCGACACAGGGGAGACAGGTAGGAGCAGGCGAGGGTGGGAGGGGAGGAAGGACCCTGGGCAGGCCAGAGACAAGGTACCTGGAGTGCATGGCACGAAGCCGCTGCACAGACGGGTGGCCAAGGCGGTGGTGCCAGAGGACAGTCTCGTGTGCCAAAGAGCGACACGAGCAGGGGGCGGACAGCTGACCTGACGCGGACGCGGACGCAGTCGCAGCAACCTGAGGGGACTCAGTAGTCAGTGTGTACAGGTCCGACCCCGGCTGCCGAGTGAAGGTAGCCAAGTGACGGCCCGTACGAGCACACGTGCAGTGTGTCACGCGCTCGTAGGCAGGGGTGAACTGGTGAACACCCCCGTCCTGGAGTGCACAGCCTGCCACCAAGTTCGTAGAGAACGAGGGGAGGTGGAGACCTGACAGTGTGCCCGACGGGACCGCAGGGCAGGGAAGGACAGTGGAAGAGGTCGCAATGACCGGACCCCCAGAGGGGTCAGCAAGGGAGACAGCAACTGGCCGAGTAAGTGGCTCAAGGGCAGTGCGGTCACGAAAGAAGCAGCGAGAAGCACCTGAGTCCAGTGTGAAGGTGTGCAGTGCGGCAGTCGACGCAGTACCAAGGGGGGGAGACACACGAGCACCTAGAGCAGCAGCCTCACCAGCACCTGGGGTAGCCGACACGTGAGTACCTGGAGCGGCAGACGCACTGGCCCTAATGCCCGGGTCGGGCGGCACACACAAGTACTCAGCACCCTCTCCACTAGTAGACATCACATACATGGCAGATAGAATAGCATCAAAGTCTAGAGCATAGATATCAATCCCCTTCTTCAGGAGATCAAGCCAGCGGGGCAGCTCAGTGGCCTGAGGGAACTGAACACGCCAAGCGTCGTCGAGACGAGAGAAGCAGCGCTGTGTGGCGTGCGGTCGTCCACACTGCTGACCAGTGCGGTCACCAGTGCGAATGACGTACGTGCAGCTAAGACCACCCCCACCCCCGTGCTGAGAGTACCACTCACGGACCTCCTGGGGCGAGAGGGTGTGCTGCTGGCCCTGGCCACCGCCAGCGCCTCCACGGCCACCACCACCGCTGCCACCTCCTCGACCACCCCAACCCCTGCCGCCGCCTCGTCCACCGCCACCCCAACCGCCGCCTCCACTCCTGCCACCTCCCCCGCCGCTGCCGCCACCACCCCCACCGCTACCACTCGCCCCTCCAGCCGAGCCACCACCCCCACTGCCTCCACCGCCCCCACCGCCGCCTCCCCCGCCGTCACCGCCACTACCCTTGCCCCCTTTGCCCTTGCCGCTGCGGCGTCCGCTCGAGGCAGACGCAGTACCGACCTTCTCAGTACCAAGAAGGTCGACAGCAGCAGCAGAGGCGACAGAGGGAAGAAGGGGGGAAGGAGAACACCCCTCAAAGAACGGGGTACGGGGGTCGCCACGAGAGGCACCTACAGCGACTATGCTAGCCTCAGCTGCAAGTAGCTCCTTCTCGAGGAGGGCAATGGTGAGCTCAGTGGGGCAACGAGCTAGGAAGTGGTCCCTGACAGCACGCAGTGTGTCAGGGAGGCGGGTGACTAGGTGATAGAGAGTGAGCCAGAGTGGAGGGGGGTGCGTGGCAAGGAACGCAGCAGGCATGGCGGCACGGAAGCGGGCCTCACTAGTACGGAGGTGCGTGATGAGGTCAGCGACTGTGTGAAAGGAGGCCAGGTCGGGAAACAGGTAGGGGAGGGAGAGACGGCCTAGTGCGGCAGAGGCAGGTGAGGAGTAGCGAGCAACTACAGCTGTGTACAGTGCCGGTGCAGTCTTGTGGTGACCAAAGTGCTCGCGTTCGTCTATCGGCAGGGAGTTGCGAATGGCGAAGCGAGCGTGGGCATCACGAGTCTGCCACTGTGAGCGAGCAGTGCTGTCAGCAGTAGCAGCAGGGGCAGTGACAAGGCCTAGGGCGTGATCGTACAGTGAGATGTCATCCTTGGCTGTGAGCTGTAGGTAGAGGTGCAGGTCATCGAGCCAGGTGTCAAACTTCACAGGGCGGCCCTCAGCATCGAACACGAGAACCTGTGGGCTAGCCATAGGAACAGTAGAAATAGCAGCAGTAGCGGTAGGAGAAGCAGGTAGGACGAACCAGGTAGGGTAGGGCGGCGCGGCTCGGTTCAGGTCGGGTCGCGGCTCGGCTGGGTGGCGCGGCTCGGCTCGGGGCGCGCGGCTCGGCTCAGGTCATGGCGGGGACGGGCCGCCCGCTCTCCCTCTTGTGCTGCGGCGGGAACGGGCCGCCCGGGGTCTCTGGGTGGTGGGCACGGGTCGGCGAGGTAGGCACGGGGCCGGTTGGGGCCCTAGAGGGGCGAGCGCGGGGCCGATCGGAGCCTGAGCGGGGCTAGCGCGGGGCCAAACGGGGCCTTGACGGGGTTAGCAAGGGGCCGACGGGGCCTGAACGGGGCTAGCGCGGGGCCGACGGGGCCTGAAACGGGGCCGAAGGGGCCTGAAACGGGGCTAGCGCGGGCCTGATCGGGGCCTGAATGGGGCTAGCGCGGGGCCGACGGGGCCTGAGAGGGGCTAGCGCGGGGCCTACGGGGCCTGAAACGGGGCTAGCGCGGGCCGACGGGGCCTGAAACGGGGCTAGCGCGGGCCGACGGGGCCTGAGAGGGGCTAGCGCGGGGCCGACGGGGCCTGAAACGGGGCCGACGGGGCCTGAAACGGGGCTAGCGCGAGCCGACGGGGCCTGAACGGGGCTAGCGCGGGGCCGACGGGGCCTGAAAAGGGGGCCGACGGGGCCTGAAACGGGGCTAGCGCGGGTCGACGGGGCCTAAACGGGGCTAGCGCGGGGCCTGAACGGGGCCTTAAAGGGGCCGACGGGGCCTGAACGGGGCTAGCGCGGGGCCGTCAAGAGGGGCCTCTAGGGGCGTGACACGCCGAGGCGCCCTAGGGCACGGGTAGGTAGGTAGGTAGGTAGTGACGTAGTGGTGGGCCCTTAGAAAATTTCGGTCCTAGGAAGGACCTGCTCTATACCATGTTGGAATCACTGAACAGGAATGAATGAACTAGCAATGAAAAGAGTACAAGTACCTAACCCTAGAATTGTGTACCCCCTATAGGCTAACCCACTGTAGCCTAAACTAACACAACATATATAATGTTTGACAACTGCTGCAGGGGGGGGCTCCGCGACGAGCACGGACGGCGCCCAGGGGGCGCCGCGACGAGCAGAGACGGCGCCCAGGGGGCGCCACGACAAGCAGGGGCGACGCCCCGGGGGCGCCGCGACGAGCAGAGACAGCGCCCAAGGGGGGGGGGGGGCGCCGCGACGAGCAGGGACGGCGCCCAGGGGGGCGCCGCGACGAGTAAGGGCGACGCCCCGAGGGCGCCGCGACGAGCAGAGACGGCGCCCAGGGGGGGCGCCGCGACGAGCAGAGACGGCGCCCAGGGGGCGCCGCGACAAGCAGGGGCGACGCCCCGGGGGCGCCGCGACGAGCAGAGACGGCGCCCAGGGGGGGGGGCGCCGCGACGAGCAGGGACGGCGCCCAGGGGGTGTCGCGACGAGTAAGGGCGACGCCCCGGGGGGGCGCCGCGACGAGTAGGGGCGGCGTCCAGGGGGCGCCGCGACGAGCAGGGGGGACGCCGCGCAGGTCCCGCAGGGGCGTCGTGACGAGCAGGAGTGACGCACGGTTCGGCAGGGCGGCGCGCAGGTCGCAGGGGCAGCGCCGACGGGCTGCAGGGGCTACGCGCGGCTCGGGAGGGCGGCGTGCGGGCTGCAGAGGCAGCTCCCACTGGCTGCAGGGGCGACACGCGGCCCGGCAGGGCGGCGCGCGGTCTGCAGAGGCAGCGCCCACGGGCTACAGGGGCAGGCACGGCTGCAGGGGCAGCACGGTCGCAGGGGCAGCACGCGGGCTGCAAGGGCAGTGCGGCTGCAGGGGCAGCTGAAAAAAAAAAATCAGTTAGGGCAGGGCGGAACGTTCGGTGGGCCCTAGGAACGATTCTGCTCTAATACCATGTGAGAATAAGAACGAGGAATGACTAGAAACAGGACAGTACAAGGTTTGTATAGGCAAAACCTAACAATACTGTACCCCATAAGGAGTGCCCCACTACAGCCTACAATATAGTTCTGACACCGTAGCGAGACAAAACACACTTCGAGCCCCTGCAAAGACTCCCAACAGCGAGACTGGTACATGCGACCTTACAGATCTTGTATGCAAGCGTACCAACTGAACCGGAGTACTTTTGCATTGATTCATACATACACAAAGTGTACCAAAATAATTACCCTTCCCAAACATACTTATTGGTTTTTTACCCTGAATTTGTCAGGGATTTTTTTTTTTTACCCTACGCATCAGGGTTGACTATACCTAGAACCCTGATTACTAAGGGTGGCCCAAAACGAATCTGAAGCCCTGGTGGAGTAGCGAACAACAATAACATCAAGACACGCCTTCGCCGTCTCGAACTGGCGAAAGTGCACCCGCTCGGCAGGCGGCAGGAGGCGACTAAGAGCAAGGCGCTCAGCAGTGTCACGCAACTCTCATATTCCGGTATTCAAATTCTTCTAACAACGCAATCTGCATTTGCCCATTCAATTTGCCCATGCAATCTGCTTCAATTTGTGCAATGGCCTCCAGCCTCAAACCAAGGTGTGCTGACTTGTGCAACTCTTCCATAATCGCGCAAGCACAAGAACGGGGCTAGACATGGAAAAAATACAGCACATGTAACATTTTTTTAACACATGCTCTAGCACAACTATGTGGATACCACGTAACATACAGCACACGTCCTTGCTCGCTGTGGCTCCTTGCAAACTCATCGCCATCAATCTTGCTGAAACCAGCCTCGCCTCTTCCCCGCTTCCCGCTGCTGCACCTTGCGCTGCCACGGCCACACAAGGCCCCTCCACAGGGGCGCCTGCTGCTGCTGCTGCTGCTGCTGCTGCTGCTGCTGCTGCTGCTGCTGCTGCACCTTCTCGAACCCGCTAGCTAGCTGCGTTCGCCGCTCCATGCTGTCCCCTAGTTCAGGCACGGCCCACAGCTTGCTGTGGCTATAGTGGTGCTGCCCACCTGCACTGCTCATGCCGCCACTGCCGCTGCCACTGCTGCTGCTGGAGCCATAGGGGGAGCGCGGCGTGGCAACAGGGCTGCCGGGCTCAGGAATGAGGTCGCGGTCGTACGCTGTGTCGCTCAGGAGAGACGCCGGCACGTGCACCCCGCGCACCATCCTGTTGGGCGCACTCGCACGCTCCACACATGTTGCAATGCGATTGGCTAGTCGACTCACTGCCCACTGCCGGTGCCACGGGGCCATTTGCAGCACCTGATACAGGGGCAGAGAGTGGGGGAGATGGATTACCAGTGGGGATGCAAGACGAAGGTTGAGAAGCAGCAGCTACAAACACGCTGTCGTTGCTCACTGATGCTTAATGCTTTTAAGATGGCAACATTCCAGGCAGGGAGGGGTGGTTGCAGCAAGCCATGAGTAGCATCAGCAGCAGCAGCAGCAATAGTAGCAGCAGAAGCAGCAGCAGCAATAGTAGCAGCAGAAGCGAACCTCATCGGAGTTGAAGCTTTCGACAATGGTGC
Organism: Closterium sp. Naga37s-1; assembly: GCA_947471745.1. Classification (NCBI taxonomy): domain Eukaryota; kingdom Viridiplantae; phylum Streptophyta; class Zygnematophyceae; order Desmidiales; family Closteriaceae; genus Closterium; species Closterium sp. Naga37s-1. The sequence goes on from CANJKZ010000813.1 coordinate 2,074,384, forward strand.
CTCCCCGCCTGGGCACTGCCAGCTCCCGCCAGTCCATCGCAAAGTGCCCAAACTTACGTGCCAGCTCCTGTGCTCAGAGAAAGGGCAGTGTGGGGCGGGGGGCAAGGGGATGCAGGGCACGCAGCACACATGACATTGGGGACCAGTGACGGTGTAAGCATAGCAGCAGTGACGGTGGTAAACACAGGAGCAGTGACGGTGGTAGCAGTTGTGAAGGGGGAGCGCAATGGAGGGAGAGTGTGGTGGGTGGGCGGGTTACCTTGTTGAGAATGGTGTCCTTGTCACCTATGACGCCCAGCACAAAGCCCCGGTAGTCTGCATTGGAGCCCTGCCCGTGAATCTCTATCACCGGCACTCCCCTCATCGTCTGCTCGCGCACACATGTAGCGGCAAAAAGAGGTTAGCCGCCCAAGAGAAATGGCAGAAAGGAAGGCCAAGGACATGGGCAGGCATGGGACATGGGCAGGCATGGGACATGAGAAGGTGGGACATGAGCAGGCATGGGACATGGGCAGGCATGGGACATGGGCAGGTATGGGACATGAGCAGGCATGGGAGATGGGCAGGCATGGGACATGGGCAGGCATGGGACATGAGAAGGCATGGGACATGGGCAGGTATGGGACATGAGCAGGCATGGGACATGGGCAGGCATGGGACATGGGCAGGTATGGGACATGGGCAGATATGGGACATGAGCAGGCATGGGACATGGGCAGGCATGGGACATGGGCAGGTATGGGACATGAGCAGGCATGGGACATGGGCAGGCATGGGACATGGGCAGGCATGGGACATGGGCAGGTATGGGACATGAGCAGGCATGGGACATGGGCAGGTATGGGACATGAGCAGGCATGGGACATGGGCAGGTATGGGACATGGGCAGGTATGGGACATGAGCAGGCATGGGACATGGGCAGGCATGGGACATGGGCAGGTATGGGACATGAGCAGGCATGGGACATGAGCAGGCATGGGACATGAGCAGGTATGGGACATGGGCAGGTATGGGACATGGGCAGGTATGGGACATGAGCAGGCATGGGACATGGGCAGGCATGGGACATGAGCAGGTATGGGACATGGGCAGGTATGGGACATGGGCAGGTATGGGACATGAGCAGGCATGGGACATGGGCAGGCATGGGACATGGGCAGGTATGGGACATGGGCAGGTATGGGACATGAGCAGGCATGGGACATGGGCAGGCATGGGACATGGGCAGGTATGGGACATGAGCAGGCATGGGACATGGGCAGGTATGGGACATGAGCAGGTATGGGACATGGGCAGGTATGGGACATGGGCAGGTATGGGACATGAGCAGGCATGGGACATGGGCAGGCATGGGACATGGGCAGGTATGGGACATGGGCAGGTATGGGACATGAGCAGGCATGGGACATGGGCAGGTATGGGACATGGGCAGGTATGGGACATGGGCAGGTATGGGACATGAGCAGGCATGGGACATGGGCAGGTATGGGACATGAGCAGGCATGGGACATGGGCAGGTATGGGACATGAGCAGGCATGGGACATGGGCAGGTATGGGACATGGGCAGGTATGGGACATGAGCAGGCATGGGACATGGGCAGGTATGGGACATGAGCAGGCATGGGACATGGGCAGGTATGGGACATGAGCAGGCATGGGACATGGGCAGGTATGGGACATGAGCAGGCATGGGACATGGGCAGGTATGGGACATGAGCAGGTATGGGACATGGGCAGGTATGGGACATGGGCAGGTATGGGACATGAGCAGGTATGGGACATGGGCAGGTATGGGACATGGGCAGGTATGGGACATGAGCAGGTATGGGACATGGGCAGGTATGGGACATGGGCAGGTATGGGACATGGGCAGGAATGTGCCCAGTAAGTGTGAGAGAGCAAGACAGCCGTACAACAAACACAGGGCGACATTGAGCAGTGTTGTGCAGTGTGGGCAGGAAACGAGGCAGAGTGGAGAGGTGGGTACCTGCTTGGAGACCCAGTTGAGGTACTGCTCCCACTGCAGGTTGGGCGCGTCCCTGTCCGGCCGCAACACATCCCACCCCGTGCTCCTCAACTGCCTCTCCAATGCATCTGCCACCTGCCAGTGCCACCATGCCATTATGAAACATGCAACCATGCCACAGATAGGACAGTGCATGTGGGCGCCAGGAGATGCAACGCACTAGAAAATGCCCGCCTCCTCCCCAGAGCACCATGCACACATACATGCCACAGACAGCATGCATAGCATAGCTCCTGCCTCACCTCTCATACATTCAAGAGCATAAACATCAGAAGCCGGTAGCATGAAGCCATGAACCCCGACGATTATATCCAACCCCAATGAAGCGTATCTCATCTCACTATTAACATTTCCGCACACACCAAACCCCAAGTTTCCACAAATCTTCCCTCATCCCCCAACCACTCGCTTCCTGCACAATCGTTCGTCTCCTTGCCACTCCCCTCCCAATCAGCCCCAAAGGCCCACAAGGGCAATCCACACCACAGCACCACTGCAGTCCTCCTGCATCCCACCTGTTCGCCTCGCCCTCTTCCCACCTTCCCCCCACCCCCTTCTCCCCCCTTCTCCCCCCCTCTCCTCACCAGTGATGCCTGCACCACCCACCCCCCCTGCGCACGGACCTCGAGGTTGAATTCTCTCTCGCCCGGAGCGCCGGGCTCAAAGCCGGGGTCAATCCAGTGGCCCGGCACCACTGAGATCACGTCGCTGCGCCCTATGTGCTGCGCCGCCCGCATGTACCTCCGCGTTGATAGCGGCGGGTCGCGCGGGGCCTGGCGGGGAGGGGAAAGGGGGAGGGCGGGAGGTCAAGGGGAGGGCGACAAAGAAGGGGGTGAAAGGAGGAGAATACAAGTGGAGGGTGAGAAAGAGGGGGAGCAGGGGGAAGGGAAGGGTTAAAGTGGAGTGGAATGGAGAGTGGGGATCCGCGGTAGAAAGGAGGAAAGGGGGCGAGGGAGGGGGAACGAGGGTGTGGGCAGGGGAAATGGTGGGGAGTGTGAGTGCAAGGCGAGGGGATCCAAAGCACACATACACGGAGCACAACAGCACAGCACCCCCAGGCACTCCCATGCACCCAGCACACACAGCACGGCACCGCACGTGGCGGACGCTGCTGCCCTGCCATGTGCGCGCGCGCCTGGCATGGCGGCACGTACCCTGGTGCCAATGACTTGCGTGAGGCGCAGCGACTCGAGGCCGAACTTGCGCGGGAAGAGGGAGAAGAGCGGCGCCGCGTTGCATGAGGAGATGCGGCGGCACGGCAGCTCCATCAGCCCCGCCACCACCTGCACCCCGTGGTGCGCGGTGGGCAGTGGGGGGGGGACAGTAGGGGGAAGGCGGGGTGGCGGAAGGGGGGAGAATATAGGAGGGGAAGGAGAGGGAAAAGGTGAGGAATGCGAGAGCTGCCGGTGAGGATGGTGTGAGGGTGCGAGAGCAAGAATGGCAATGCGAATACAATGCAACGGGAGGGCAGGGTGGAATGAAGGAGTGGGGGAGCCGCTGACCCCTCTGCAGTCGCGTGAGATCTTAAAGCCCTTGGTGTACTTGAGTGTGATGGAGTCGTCCTGCTCCTCCCTCTGCACTCGCACCTGCATCAAGGAAGCAAGGAGTGGGGAGAGGTGAGAGGTGACAAGTGAGAGGCTGGGGAGTGGGAAAGGGGAGAGGATGGGGAGAGGAAAGTGGGAAGGGCGCAAGGGGAGAAGAGGGAGATAGATTACAAGGAAACCGCATGCGTGAAACAGGCGCCAGAAGACAGCAGAGCAGAAGTGGAGGGAAGCAAGGTGATGGGGCTGGTGATGTGGTGGTGGTGTGCACCCAACCACTGTGCTTGCTCTCACTGAGTCAGCCGGCCGCCAGTCCACCTGCAGCGTCCAGGAGGGCAGGCGCATGCGCCACGCATCGCCCTCCGCCTGATGCCACACCCACAGACACACAGGCACGCACGCAGGTATGCACGCAGGTACGCACATGGCACAACGGGCAGATAAGACACGTGTATGGCTCAGGGAAAACAGCAAGTCATGGCAGGGCGTGGCAGGGCGGGGACAAGTGGTAAGCACAAACAGCGAGCAGGTGATGAACAGGCAACCAGAGCATGGGGGAGCACCTGCAGCTTGGCGCGCAGAGAGAGCTTGGCGGTGCCGACGTTGAAGGAGCGCTTGATGCAGAGCGCTGGGCGCGGCAGCACGTCCAGCGACGGCTTCAGTGCTTCTCCATGCCATGGCACGCGCGCGCGCGCACACACACACACACACACACACACACACACGGGATCATGGTGCGCACGGGTGGGGGGAATGAGGAATAAGGAAAAGGGACGATAGAAGAAAGAAGCTCAACGTGATGACTAGGGGAGTAGTGAAGACAAAACGTGCTGGGAGGTGAGGGGCAGCAGTGAAGAGGAAACCAGGGTAGCATGTCATGCACATCCGCGCCTAGCCATGCCCGCGCCCTGCACATCCCCCATAGCTCACCTATCTTGCCCAGCAGCGGCGTGAGCACTTGCAGGCGCACATGCGGCTGCACAGACGCCGACCACACCGTGCAAGCCCGGCCCTCCGCGCTCGCGCGCGCGCCCACTGCACCCAGCACTTCGCCCTTCTCCCCCGTGCTTGCCATGCCAGTGTTGCTGGCAGCGGCAGCGGCGGTGGGGGAGGCGGGGAGGGCGGAGGCGGTGAGCTTGAAGCCCGCGAGCAGCGCCAGGGGGATGTGCTGCCACCGCCACCTGCCGTCGTCGCCTGCGCGGGGGAAAACGGTGCGGCGGGGTGAAGTGGCGGAGGCCGCGGAACAAACACGGCGCAGCGGGGGTCGGGGTGGGGCGCACGGGGCATGAGGGGGACAGCGCGTGGAGGGCGGGGGGGGGAACCGCCCCGTGCTGACGGAAGCCGGCGGGCGGGAAAACGAGTGAGTAGACGGGGGAAATAACGGGGGAGGAGAGGGGGGAGGCAGCGGGGGCGTACCGAGGCCGAGGCACTGCGGCAGGGCGACGGCGCGGTAGGCGGCGAGGCGAACGTGCCTCTTGGGCCGCGCGCCTGCCTCGTTCTTCAGCCGCACCCCCACCACCCACCGGTAGTCCTGCGCGCACACCGCACACACGCGCGTTCACAGGGGGGGAGGCAAGGGGGCGAGGGGGGACGGGGGGAGGGAAGTGGGGGGTGAGGGATGCGGAGAGGGTGAGGGGAGAGGGGAGAGGTCGGAGGAATGGCGAGGACGGATGAGAGGAGGGGAGGGAGGGAGGGGAAGGCGGGAGTGAGCGTGGAGAAGCAGTTCCACGGTCGATCGCGACGGAGGTCAGGCAATTGCGACGGCGGTCGTCCGATCGCGCCCGCAGAGGCGAGCGTGCGTGCGACGACGTGGATCGCCACGTGCGCGCCGCCCGACGATCGCATGCGCACGGAGGTCACTTGACGATCGATGCGGCACACAGCAACGCGCGCGGCGACTGCGGGACGAGGTTCCGCGCGGCGGACGGTTAAACAAGCGGGGCGCGGCGCGCAACGAGAGGGCTGGAGGCACACGCACCCGACCAGGGGCCTTTTCGCCGCGCATGAGCGGCACTTCATAGTAGGTGGGCAGGCGGTAGGTGTCGTGCGGCGACTGGAAGCAGCGCGTGCCCAGACAGTGCAGCGGTTCCTCCTCCTCCATCGCCCCCGGCCGCTCGCCCACTCCTTCCCGCCTACTCGCCTACTTTACTACCGCTTAACGCGTAACTTCTAGCTCCTAACACCTATCGTTTATCGCCAATCGCCAATTGCCAATTGCCGATAACGCCGGCAGGAGCCGAGCGCCTACGGACTATCGCCAGCTGATGCGATTGCGGTACGTGACTGTAAGGACCCGAGGGCAACAGGTAGTACGCGGGGACTTGCTCGCACTGCAGACACACCGCGGAGTTGCTATGATAGTGGCAGCAGCAGCAGCTGAGGAGACGAGGATGAGGAGATGGTCGCCGTCTATACTTCGCCCTTATCTGGTGGGACAACGGGCAGTGGAGCTGGATGGCATGGCCACTGGGGTTGGTTGAAGTTGGGGTTGGTTGAAGTTCCTACCAGGTGGAAGGGGAGATGAGGAGGATGGTGCTGAAGTACGAACTTCGAGCAAAACATGGGGTGAGGGATGGGTGAGGTGGATGGGAGGGCGAGCGAGTGGTGGTGGAAACTGTCAGCAGCAGCACCATGAGCTGTGGGCGGCACGAGAGGAAAAGTGCGGTTCTACTAACGAGTGCCTCTACACGTGTTGCATTTCGAGCCAACGGTCGTCTTGACAAGGGCACAGACGCCATCATCCTCCCTTCAAAACGATTGAATGTATGCTATCGGATGCCATACAACGAGTGGTTCACTTGAAACCAAACACTTCTCGGGTTGCATAGCAACTCTATAAAATTTCTTTCATTTTTGGGGATGTCATTTCAGGAATGGCTTCCCTCTCTTTGTAGAGCATGCTTACCGTACATCAAACGCCTCATAACTTGGATAGAAATTAACTCCTGCATGAACTTTCTCAGAAATTGAAACCTGGTACGCAAGAACGGAGTTGAAAGCAAATTCATAGAGGTTATGCGTTTGGAGACAAGAGAGATCGTTCAACACCGCTCAAGTGCTGTGTACAGAGATCAAAATCATAACAATTGAGTTACTGCCGGGACAATGCCAATCTGTGTGCAGAGCCGCTAATGATCTCGATGCAGGAGTGCCTTGGTGAAGATATCAGCGGTGTTGGCCCCTGAGGCCAAGTGTACTACATGTTGTAGAGGCGTGTCCTCTAGTTGGCAGGAACTCTAAGTTATACAAACCGATAGAGCACACTCTCGGCTTTCCAACGAGCCGTCAAACACGTTAATCGCCCAAGTATCGGCCAAGATATGGCTTAAAACGTGATCACTAGTGCTCTTAGAACCAAGGATAGACCTCTCTGGAATTTGGGTTCGAATGCACCTTGTACAAGAAGATCCAGGATTTCAGTATATCCATGCAATACAAAGCAATCAGTTTTATAGCATGCAATCAACATCGAACCGCGTTCGTAACATCGCATCGCTACATTCGCGAATGTTCGCGTAACATTTCGAAGGGGTGAAATTCGACACTCGAATTTCACCGAATCGAATTCTCCTTGAGTCTCGAATGTTCCTGTGCTAGTCCTCCGAAGTCACCAGCTCCTTCGCGAAACCTGCAGCGAAGTCAATCTCCTTGGAACACTTGAGAAGCACCGTTCGGTGGTTGGGGGCAAAACGTGCCTCACGCAACCTCCAACACCTCACGCAACCTCCAACACTCCCCCTTGCACCCAAGCCACTAGGTGTTCAATCCAACACGCTCACAGCATGCATGGAATGAGTCCTTAGGGAGTGGTTTAGTGAGGAAGTCCGCCGGTTGAGCTTTGGTGCTTACGTAAGTGAGTTTGACCTCACCCTTCTCAACCGCCTCACGAATGAAGTGATGCTTCACCTCGATATGCTTGGTTCGCCCGTAAAGGACAGCGTTGTGAGAGAGGCTTATGGCGGCTTGGTTGTCACAAAAGAGAGGAGTTGGGTTCGGTTGAGGATGCCCAAGCTCCGCTAGAAGACGCCGTAGCCATATTGCCTCCATGGCACCTTGTGTGAGTGCCATATACTCCGCTTCCGTTGAGCTTAGAGCCACGGTTGGTTGCTTCTTGCTTTGCCAACTCACGGCTGCCCCAAGCAAGGTGAAGACGTACCCGGAGGTACTCTTGCGCGTGCTCGGATCTCCCGCGTAGTCCGAGTCGGCATAGCCTTTGAGCTCAATAGGGCCGGCTTCATAAACAAGCCCCAAGTTAGGTGTGCCTTGGAGGTAGCGTAGAACGCGTCCTCCCGCGCGCACATGCTCGGTATGAGGGTTGCTCACGACTCGTCCAAGCACCCCGGCGGCGTATGCGAGGTCGGGACGGGTAGAAACGGCGGCATACATGAGCGAGCCCACTAGCGAATGAAACTGCTTCCCTTCGGCTTCATCGAGGGCGGATTCTTCCTCTCCCGTGAGGCAAGAGAAGCCCGTAGCTAGTGGTGTCCCCACCGGTTTGCTATTGCCCATGCCGAAGCGCTCCACTACCCCCTTCACATATTTATCTTGGTGGAGGTGGATGGTCCCGTTGGCTCGGTCGCGGTCGACGTGCATCCCGAGGTAGTACGTCACCGGTCCCAAGTCCCGCATTGCAAACTCCTCCCTTAACCGTTGCTTGACCTCCCGAATGTGGTCCTTGGAGTCGGAGAAGAGGAGAAGATCATCGACGTAGAGCAAAAGAACCAATTGCTTCTCCCCCTCCTTCAAGACGTACAGAGCGCTATCGCACTCGCTACGTGCGAAGCCGTGTTGAAGAAGAAAATTATCGATGCGCTTGTACCATCCGTGTGGACTTTGCTTCAAGCTGTAGAGGGTACGCTTGAGCTTCCATACCCTTCCGCTACCATCATCGTACCCCGGGGGTTGCCGCATGTAGACCTCTTCCATGAGAAGCCCGTAGAGAAAGGCGGTGCAACGTCCAATTGCTCCACCTCGAGGTTGAGGGATGCCGCTAGCGCGAGCAACACCCGAAGAGTTGTAGCCTTAGCGACGGGAGCGAAAGTAGTGCTATAGTGCTCCCCCTCCCGTTGAGTGTATCCTTGAGTTACAAGCCTCGCCTTGTAGCGTTCGACACTCCCATCGGCTCCCAACTTCTTCTTAAGCACCCATTTGCACCCCACCAAGTAGGCACCCTTCGGCGGGTCGACGAGCTCGAACACGTCGTTCTCTTTGATCGAGGCTAGTTCCTTCTCCATCGCTTGCTTCCATAGTGGCGCATCCGGAGAAGCCAAAGCCTCGGTATGGGTGCGAGGGTCATCACCCAAGGTTGCGAAGCAATATGCCGCACGCTCCTCGTCAAACTCCCCAACGGCTACCGTAGCGTAGTCGGTGTACTTCGTGTTGGGGCGACGTGTACGTTGCTCGCGGGTCAATGCCAATGGGAGGGAGGAAGGTGTAGAAGAAGTTTCCACCTCGGTTGGTGGCACCTCCACCACGTCGTCGTCACTCTCCTCGTTCTCTCCCCCTCCATTTTCGGCTTCCATTTCCACTTGCGGTGGAATCACGATCGCTTCATCCTCCTCTCGTACGGGAAGGACGACAGTAGTTGCGGCGTTGGTTGTTCCTTCGTCGGGAACTTGTCTTCGTCAAAGACCACATCCCGAGACGTGACGACGCGCCTTTCACCCAAGTCCCACACTCGCAACGCACGCTCGTTCGCCGCAATTCCCAAGTAGATTGCCGCACGAGCTTTCGGTTGCAACTTGTGGCGAAGGGGATCCGGTACATGGTAGTAGAAAAGGCACCCAAAGGTGCGTAGGCGGGATAGGTTCGGCTTCGTTCCGCTCCATGCTTCGAACGGAGTCGTTCCCAGGAGCACCTTCGTCGGCAAACGGTTGCGAATCCACGCTGCTAACGAACTCGCCTCACCCCACCACTCGCTCCCAATCTTCGAGTGTTGAAGAAGTGAACGAACGGCTTCTACCAACGTGCGATTAAGTCGCTCCGCCGCTCCATTTTGTTGGGGTGTGTAGGGTGTTGTGACGTCGTGCTTAATGCCCTTGTTCTTCATCCATTTCTCAAGCTCCGCGTTTACGAATTCGCCGCCACCGTCGGTGCGAATAGCCTTGATCCGCTTCTTGTCGTCGTCGCAAACTTCAAGCGCCCACTCTTGAATCGCCTTGGTCACATCTCCCTTAGCTTTCAAGAGCCGGGTCCAACACATCTGCGTCGCGTCGTCGAGCATCACCAAGAGGAACCGCGCTCCTCCCTTTGATGTGCACCGCATCGGTCCACACACGTCCATGTGAACAAGCGCGAGTGGGTCTTTAGCGAGGGGTGAGGTACGGCTACCAAATGGCTTGCGAGCCATTTTTCCTTCGACACATGCCGCGCACATGCCCTTCTCGTCGTCGCCGGCGGTCACGTCGAATCCCTTTGCAAGTCCTTTGTTGGCCAACTCCTTGACCGAGTCGTAGTTGGCGTGCGCAAGCTGATTATGCTACACCTTGAGAGTCGCCTTGGAGCCTTGCGCCACGTTGGATGAAGCCACTCTTGGGTGCGTCTTGAGTTGGTAGAGTTCTCCGTTGAGAACACCTTGCGCGAATTGCTCCCCCTTCCAAAAGAGGTTCATCTTCGCATCGTCGATGGTGACCTTTACACCCTTCTTCGCGAGTTGAGTGACGGAGAGGAGATTCACCTTCAACCCCGGGACGTGAAGCACGTTCGCGATGAGAGGCGTACTCCCAACTCCGACCACTGGTAGCGACTTGCCGTTTCCGAAGACGACGCGCGTGACGTCCCCGGGTGCACCAACGTTGGTGAGGAACGATGCCGAGTGCGTCATGTGTTGTGTTGCGCCGGTGTCAAGGAACCATGCGTCGCTTGGAGTGTTGGTCCCGTCACCGGCCAATAACACGATCGACTCCCTTGTATCATCCGCCTCGCCGGATGCCGTGTGCGCGTTGCCCTCTTGGTTCCGCGCCTTCGATGGAGTCCAATCGCTCGGCCGCTTCCGAGACTCACGCCAAAAGTGTCCCGGTTTGCCGCAATAGTGGCACTTGCTCGCGCCGTTCGATGCGTTTCCCTTGCCGCGCTCGCTTCCACCGGACGATTTCTTCGTCGCGCTCTTGCTCCACTTGGACTTTCCTCCGGAGAACATGGCGGTCCCTAAGCTCTCATTTGCGAATTGTCGGCGACGCGATTCTTCATGGAGAAGCCGACCGACCACCATTTCCTTCGTCCAAGTGTCTTGCACGCTATCGAGTGTCGTAATCACCGTCGACCACTCTTCCAGAAGGCCGCATAGCAAGGTCAAAATCCAATCCTCCTCCGTGACCGTTCCCCCGAGGTCCATGAACGTTTCCCCGAGTTCCTCCACACGAGTCGCATACTCGTGCATCGATTCGCCCTCGCGACACTTCACCGTGAAGAACGCATTCTGGGCTAGGATCTTGCCGTGGAGAGTCTTGTTTACGTGGATGGTCTCGAGCCGCTTCCACGCTTCATGCGCCGACGCTTCGAGCTTGATGGACGTACGCACCGAGCTCACGAGATTGATGCCGATGCGCCAAATCAACGTAGCGAACGCCTTTTGGTCCTTCTTCTTCCATGCCGTGATGTCGCCCTCGTTGTCCGGCTTCTTCTCCGTTCCATCGAAGAGACCCCAAAGTCCCCGCTCCATCATGAGCACTTGGGACTTAAACTTCCACGCGGAGTAGTTTTGTCCCGTGAAAATCGGTACCGCCGACGTGTCGAACATCGTCGCAGTTGCCCAGGGTTCGCCGGAATTTACAACGACACCATTCAAGGAAGTGCGGGAGGCCTCGCTTGAAGTCGGCATGCTTGCTCCTTGTCGCGCGCGTAGACTCCTCCGACCAGCTCTGATACCACTGTTGTAGAGGCGTGTCCTCTAGTTGGCAGGAATTCTAAGTTGTACAAACCGATAGAGCACACTCTCGGCTTTCCAACGAGCCGTCAAACACGTTAATCGCCCAAGTATCGGCCAAGATATGGCTTAAAACGTGATCACTAGTGCTCTTAGAACCAAGGATAGACCTCTCTGGAATTTGGGTTCGAATGCACCTTGTTCAAGAAGATCCAGGATTTCAGTATATCCATGCAATACAAAGCAATCAGTTTTATAGCATGCAATCAACATCGAACCGCGTTCGTAACATCGCATCGCTACATTTGCGAATGTTCGCGTAACATTTCGAAGGGGTGAGATTCGACACTCGAATTTCACCGAATCGAATTCTCCTTGAGTCTCGAATGTTCCTGTGCTAGTCCTCCGAAGTCAACCAGCTCCATCGTGAAACCTGCAGCGAAGTCAATCTCCTTGGAACACTTGAGAAGCACCATTCGGTGGTTGGGGGCAAAACGTGCCTCACGCAACCTCCAAAACCTCACGGAACCTCCAACACTACACGTGTCTGACGGCGCTCTGGAGCTCATGCAGCAGGTAGTGCCGCAGCTGGATGTGCTTTGCTCTGCCCTCCAGTTTAAGCTCCTGACACTGGAGGATCATGGCCTTGTTACCAGCGAACAAGATCGGTGCAGAGTTAAAGCCCGCGTCTCATATTTCCGCCCTCCCAACCAAGTGTAATACGGTTGATAACTTTTGCCCACGTCTCATATTTCGCCCAGATCTCAACCCCTCTCGTCTAGAAATTCGCCGCTCGTGCACCAATGCCAGGTGCCTAAACCGAACCAAGTGTAATACGATAGAAAATATGAGACGCGGGTTTTAAGCGGCTCACCTAAATTAGTGAGCAAGAACGTCAGCCAGCGGAGCTCCTTGCGGAGAGTCACCCTACAACGGGAGTGGACTACGGAGGAGGACACGGGGTTGTGCGGGTGATCGTAGCGCTCTAGTAAAGTTCTTACTACTTGTTGTGTCAACAGAGAAATTGGGCAAGAGTTTCCACTAAGGAATTGAAAAGAACATTGAGAATTCAGAATTAGAGTACAAAAAGAGGCATGGAAGTTGATATGACTAGAATGGCATTGGAACCCCTAGCAAGCATTCTGCAAGGCGAATTGCCAGCACTGCATCAGAGCGATTCGCCAACGCTGCAGCAGGGCGGCCTGCCAGCGTAGCAGAAGGGCGACATGCCAGCGCTGCAGTAGGGCGGCCTGCCAGCGCTGCATTCGCAGGTGAATATCTGCGCAGGTGTGCACCTGCCGAGTAGGTGCACATAGACGGTTGCACCGTCAGAGACATTGCGCAGGTGCCAGGAAGAGAACGTTCCGACGGTTTCACCAGATGTTCACCGTCGAGCACGTAATGCCATTCCGCAGGTGAAATTTCGCTAAGAACCACCTGAGCGAATTTCGCATGCCTTCGCAGAGTTCCGCAGTCGCGCGAATTCGGCCGACCAGTTCGCCAAGACGAGGCTCGCCGAACGGCGCCCTTCGATCAGAGAACGAGGCTCTTCGGACTGCACCCCGTCCGTCAGAGATCGCGCGACTCACTAGCAGATCAGAGGACGAGCTCGTCGAACAGCACCCCGTCGACCAGAGCTCGTCGATGGGCTGGTGAATCAGAGGACCACCTCCTCGAAAAACCCACCGCGGTTTCAGAGGATGGGCTGATCCAATGCGACGATCACTTCGTCGAATTCACCACGTCGTTGCAGAGAATGCCTGCGCCCAAGCGAGGGCGGGGCCTTTCACTTCGACACTCCCCTGCCCAGCTCAAGCTTGGGCCCCCACACACAAGGTCCACCCAGAACCTAAGTAATAGAATACAAGGGGATATTTCTCTGGCGTGCACTCCCCCGCACGCAGATCACCGCACCAGCCATGTTAGAGGACATGGCACCTACTGTTGCACGTCATCATCGTCGTCGCCGATTTCGGCAAGGCGAACCTGGCCGACCGCGACAGAGCACCGGTTGAAGGCCGGAAAATGCAGCGCCTTAGTGAGGAGGTCCGCCGGCTGCTCGGAAGTTGGGATGTATTCCAGCGCAATCTTCTTGCGCTTCACCATCTGCTGCAGCCAGGCGTAACGTCGCTCCATGTGCTTGAGGTTGCCCTTCAGCCCCAAGCCCTCAGCGACCGTGATGGCGGACTGATTGTCCACGTTCAGAGCAGTCGGCGTCCCAGCGTCGAGGAGCTGGAACTCGGCGAGGAGGAATCGAAGTCGACGAGCCTCCTTGCCGGCTTCGGTGGCCGCGATGTACTCCGACTCCGTCGAGGACAGAGTTACGCACTTGATGCGTTGGCTCGTCCAGGAGACAGCTGCGCCGCCGAAGGTGAAAACGTAGCCATTCGTGCTGCTGCGCGTCTGCTTGTTTCTAGCGTCGTCCGCGTCCGCGTAGCCGACCAGTTTCAGAGTTTCGGGTCCGCCGCCAAACTCCAGAGCAGCATCGCGCGTGTCGGCGAGATAGGTGAGGCAGCGATCGACCTCGCGCCAGTGCTGGTCGCTCCTCACCGTCAGACCGGACCCCAGCTTGCTGCACGCGAAAGCGATGTCGGGCCGAGTTGTCGTGGCAGCGAACTGCAGCGAACCGACCTTCTGATGGTACTCCTCCTCTTCGCCCGACTGGAAGTCCTCATCGTTGAAAGTCAGCTCGGCGTAGGCATGGACGGAAACGGGCGTCTTCGGACGCCGACCAGTCTGCTCCTCGTCGATGAAGCGCCTTCGCAACTTGTCGACGTAGGACTGCTGGTGCAGCCACAGCTTCCGCGCCGAACGGTCGCGCACAATTTCGAGCATTTTGCTGGACAGAACTGGCCAAGGCGACCGGAGGCGAACTGGCCACCACGGTCGGAGTGCAGACGAAGCACAGGCTGGGTGTGTTGGGCACGGACAGCTACAAGCCACGAGAGGAGGGCGTCAGGCACGTCGGCCTTCCGCTCCAAGGGAAACACCGTGGTGGAGTGTCCGGAAAGCGTCTGATAGCTGAAAGCGGCTGCAGCGAGAAACTAATATGTCGTTTTTTAATGTGGTTCCTGTCTTTGATGTTATGTCTAGGGTGGGGTCCTCTACTGTGTTCAGGTCTCCGATCAGGATCAGGTACGAGGAGGGGTGAATCTAGTCAATGAATGGACCGATTACGTTTGCCAAGAAAGAGCATCTACTGGTTGCGTCTGCGTGGAAGTATGCAGCGATTGGGGTGAGTTAAGGCTGGGATAACTGACTTCTGCGGCTATCAGTCTTCCATAGGGGTGAGAGGTAATGCGGTGGATGTGGATGGATGGATTCTTGGTGATTACTGCTACTCCTTCGGCTTTATCTATAGGTGGTGTGGTTAGAACTGCGGTAAAGGATGCAGTTTCCAGTGAGGATAAGTACATCTGCTGCTTTCCGTGTCCAATCGGTTACTCTCGATTGGTTGGTCCGCTCACCAAGGCCATTGACATTCATGCCTGCGAATGAGAGGAGGTTCTTGTTACTCATTTGATAAGTGACTGGAAGCCCCTGTTCATCCACAGGCTGATGACAGATACAACGCTAACTACCGAACACCATCCTGCTAGGGCTAGGAACACCTGACACTCGTTCTGCAACCTCAGAGCCCATAATTCTTCCGCACACTGCTGAGGTTTGCCTTGTGGCAGAGCCCAACTTCTCCAGGTTCAGCAGATTGGATGCGGGGATGATATGGTATGGAGTAGCCATGAAGGTCATTCCCTTCGTCTTTCCGCAACCAGCTTGCGTACATATCCACTCTTCGCGGTTGCTACCAGTTGAGTTAAGCGCGATCGCATGATCTTTCAGGATGGGTGTCACTAAGCCAGAGGTGCGCAAAGAGGCAGGTGCAAGGGCAACAACGTCGTCCGTAAGTTCACAAGAGGGTAAGGAGGAATCAGTAGGTAGAACCTGTGCAACACTAATACCGTTGATGCGGTGAATCTTTCCCAGGGTTGAGATCCACTTCCCTATATTGTTCTGCCGCTCTGTGATGAACATATCGTGATGTTTTTCATAATGCTGTCCACCACAGATATGACAGGACAGTGCAGGGAAGTAAACCAACAGTTGCTTGCCGATCTACATCGCGTTATCAATAACAGGACGCCAGCGGTAACGAGATCCGGGGTGCTGGACCTGTCAAACATTGTTTATGTTTGTTATAGGCTTAGCGAGGTAGTTCATAGTGATGACAACACATTACGGTTAGCTTATGTACCACTCTCTTGCTAATCCAACCCCATTCGTGTTCCTTAGTTTTGACATGGTTTCAGAGCGGTTCTCTCCGTAAGACCAACGTTTTTTTTTAGGGCCCACCGTTCGTTCCGCCCTGCCCGTAAAGATCGCGACCCCCCCCTGCCTGCGAGCACTGCCCCCACCCCACCCCCCCCGCCATCGCGCATGCTCTGTTCTGCGCGCGACCCGCACGCTGCTGGCGCGCTGCCCGCGTTGCCCGCCCACTGCTCGCACTACCCACACGCTGCACGCGCGCTGCCCGTGCGCTGCCCTTGCGCTGCCCACGCTGCTTGCGCGCTGCCTACGCGTTGCCCACCCGCTGCCCGCACGCTGCCCATGCGCTGCCTGCACGCAGCCCCGTGCGCGCTGCCTTGCACGCGCGCTGCCCCGCACGCTGCCCGCTGCTGCGCTACTGCCGCCGCGCCGCCCGCCCAGCACCCTGCTTAGCCGCTGCCCAGCGTTGCCGCCGATGCTGCTGCCCTGCCTAGCGTTGCCGCCTGCTGCCGCTGCCTGCCCAATGCCCTGCCTGCGCTGCTGCTGCTGCTGCTACGCTGCTTCTGCCGCATGCGCTATTGCCGCCCAAGCCGAGCCGCCCTACCGAGCCGCTCAGCTGTGCCGCCCTGCCCAGCCGCCTAGCCGAGCCGCCTTTGCTGCTGCCCTTGCTGCAGCTGCTGCCGCTGCCGCTGCTGCTGCTGCTGCTGCCGCCGCTACTGCTTCTGCTGCTGCTGCTGCCACGGTCACTGCTACTACTGCTACTGCCTGATATGGCAACCATTATTGTCCTTACCTTTGACGCGGAGGGTCGCTCGATTCAGTTTGAATCCTGGCTAGAGGATCTCCAGCTGTACCTGCGAAGCGTAGCTAGGGACGACGTCTCACTGTTAGAGCATACGTCTGGTTCCCTTCCCGCCCCAGATGAGACAGCTGACCGTGTAGCTCGTTCGCAGTGGCTCACGCGCGATGCTACCAACCGCCTTGCTGTCCGCAACCACCTCCCGCTAGATGAGAGGCCCCATTTTGGCCAGCTTAAGACGACCAAAGAGCTCTATGACGATGTAGTCAAGCGCTACTCCTCCCCCTCTACTGCTGCCCTAGGCCGTCTCATGCTGCCGTACCTCTTTCCTGAGCTGTCTGACTTCCCCACCGTCGCTGATCTTATGGCCCACCTCCGCTCTAGTGACACTCGCTATCGCGCTGCTCTCAAGCCGGCCATTCTGGATGGGAACCCGCCCCTGATGTACATCACTCTTTACTTCCTCGTGACTCGCCTCCCTGACTCTCTCCGCGTTGTTAGGGACCACTTTCTCTCCCTCGACCCCACTGAGCTCACGCTTGCCTCTCTGGAGACTCGTCTCCTAGAGGCTGAGACCAGTGCCCGCGCTGTTGCCGCCTCCCGTGGCACCCCCCTCCCCTCCTTTTTTGAGGGGTGTTCCCCCCATCTTCTCACGCCCTCTGCTACTGCTGTTGACTTCCTTCGTGCTGAGGAGGTCGGTGCTGCGTCTGCTCCAAGTGGGAGGCGCCGCAGCGGCAAAGGCAAGGGGGGAAAGGGTGGAGGGGGGGTCACTGGCGGGGGTGGTGGCGGTGGTGGTGGTGGAGGGGGTGGAGGAGGTGGTGGAGGAAGTGGGGTGGGCGGAGGGGGCTCGGGTGGTGGTCGAGGTGGAGCTGGTAGGGGTGGAGGCTCTGGGGCGGCGTCTGGGGGTGCAGCTCGTGGTGGCGGCGGCTCTGGGGGTGGACGGCAGCAGAAGCCACGCCGGCAGGAGACTATTTCGCCCCAGCAGCTTCGTGAGTTGGTTGTCCAGCGTGGCTCTGGGGGTAATGTTCGGTGGCTGTACGTCTGGCGTACCGGTCCGTGGGCTGGTGAGCCCTGCGGCAATATGGGGAACACTGAGGCTCGTTGCTTCTTCCGCCTCGAGGACGCCTTCCGCGCCGAGTTCGGTGACAAGACTGATATCCCTAACTGGTTGGGATTTCTTGGGAAGGGGATAGATGTGATTAGGACACGATCACTGCTTGCATGTATGCTATGTATATTGCTAGTGAGGAGGGTGACTATTACTCGTGTGTACCTAGTGCTGCTAGTGCAGAGGCTGCTAGTCTAGGTGCCAGTGAGCCTACCAGCACAGGTGCTGCTCCTGCCGAGGCTTTGCACACCTTCATGCTTGACTCAAGCGCGTCTCGCTGCTTCTTTCGCAACTGCACCACAGTCACACCGCTCACTGCACCCCAGTCACTCTGGCTGACTCCTCTGGGAGCCCAGTAGTAGCACGTGCCTCCACCGTTCTCCCGTGTTCGGCAGTCCCTTCCGGCTCACTCACATGTCTCCACCTCCCCTCGTTCACTACGAACTTGGTGAGTAACGGTGTCTTCCAGGACCAGTTGGTCACTACCACTAATCCTGGGGGTGAGCTTGTGGCGATCTGTACGGACTCACGGACTGGCGCCGACCTCACCACGTTCACTCGGAGACCCGGGTCTGGCCTGTATACACTGACCTCTCTTTTTACTTCAGATGTTTCTGCCTGCATCGGTCTTGATTTGACGGTTGCTGGTGTCCCTTCAGCTTCTCTCTGGCCTCCCCAGGTTCCTGTCCCCGCTCCCGCGGTCGCCTGCACCGCCGTGCCTTCCCTGTGTCGAGGGGCGGCAGCGCGCCGCACCTCACTCCTCCTCGTTTCCTCCGACCACTGCTCCTCTGCAGACTCTCCACATGGACGTGTGGGACCCCGCCCGCGTCAGTGCACATGTCCGAGAGCTCTACTTTCTGCTGGTTGTTGACAACTACACGCGTTACACCACGGTCTTCCCCTTGCAGAGCAAGGCGGATGTGTCAAGCTATATTTGTTATAGCTTCTATTGTTAGTCTAGGTGTACTTCCTACTTGTTGGGGTTAGGGTTAGGTTTGCTATATACTTGTTGTACTTTCCACTTCTAGTCATTCTTATTTCTTAACATGGTATAGAGCTAGGTTCACCCTAGCTAGGGTTTCCCCTAGCGTTTTCAGTCTCGATAGTTGGGCCCACCGAAATCGCTATTAGAGCGCGCCCCGTCCTAACGCGCGCCCTTTAAGTCGTCGCCCGTCGCCCGTAGCGCGCCCGGCGTCAGTAGCTCTCCCGTCGCCCGTCGCTTTTCCGTCGCCCGTCGTTTTTCCCCTCCCGTCGCCCGTCGGTTTTTGCCCTCCCGTCGGCCGTCGCCCGTCCGTTTCCCTCGCGCGCCCCACTCGTCGCCCGTCGAACGACAGTAGAACGCGGGCCCCGCGGCCCTTGTTCGTTAGCAGGCCTCGCGGCTTGTCTAGGGTCGACGTAGAGAGCCGCGCGGCCCGTGATCCACGGCCCCGTGGCCCGAGTTAGCTGGCCCCGCGTGACCCCCCGCGTTCCCCTTCATTTCCGCCCGTACCCCGCGACCTTCCGCCCGTACCCTGCGTTCCGCGGCTTACTACCACCCTATCCCACCTCTCCCTAGCTACGACCGCCGCCATTTACCCCAACAACCACTCTCCACCCCAACAACCGCTCTCCACCCCTTTTCAACCGCTCCCAAACCACTGCACCGCAATCAACCGCACCAGATCCGCCTCTCAACTGCAGTAGAACACTCCCAACCGCGAGAAATAGATCCCCACCGCTCTAGACCTCCCTCGACCGCACCAGAACCGCCCTTCACCGCTCTCAACCTGTCCCAACCGCCCTTCACCGCACTCAACCGCACCAGATCGTTTTCCACCGCTCTACACCTCCCTCAACCGCACCAGCCACGCACTCAACTGCACCAGGTTGCTCTTAGCCGCCCTCGTCCGTCCCTAGCCTCACCCAACCGCATAGAGGGCCTCTCTCTCACCCTAGGCGCCTCCCACTACTATGGCGACTGTTCTGGAGTTCGACCCTGAGGGGCGCCCTGTTGGTTTCCCGGCATGGCTGCGGAAGCTCAAGCTCTACCTCGGCAGTCGTCTCGAGAATGAGATCCCTCTTTCCGAGCATGCCGCTGGTGAGCTGAAAGCCCCCCCCACTCCCGCTCCGCTTGGTGACGATGCGTCAGCAGATGACCAGGCTGCCTATGCCCAGCGTCGCACTGAGCTTAGGCGCTGGGCTGCGCGTGACAATGCAACCATCCTTGCTATCACTGCCCTGCTGCCGCTGACCGAGAAGGAACACTTTGCGCAGGAGGAGACGGCCCACGCACTGATGAAAGCTGTGATCACTCGCTATTCCACCCCGGTCACTGTGACTCTAGGACGCCACATCCTCCCCTTTCTCTTTCCTGATCTCCCGTCGTTTGCTAGGGTGGCTGACCTGATCCTGCACTTGCGTTCCCTTGATGCTCAGTTATGTGCTGCGTTTACCGACCCTGCCTTGCTTGCCAAGAACCCCCCCCCCATGTACATGACCCTGTACCTGCTAGCCTCCCGTCTCCCTGACCGATTCAAAACCGCTCGTGACCACTTTCTCACCGTTGATCCACCGACTCTCACCATTGAGCTCTTTGAGGAGAAGCTCCTTGCAGTAGAGGGTCCCGCTCGGTCTCTTGCTGCCACTACTGGTGCTGTCCTCCCCCCTATCTTTGAGGGGTGTGCCCCGTCCTTTCTTGCCTCCTCTGTGGCCTCGGCCTCTGTTGCTACTGCAACAGAGGTGGCAGCCGTTGCCTCTGGCAACAAGGGGGGCAAGAAGGGATTTTCCCGGATGACACACCGAAGGGACTGTCACCTCAGCGAGCACATGACCACCGCATAGAACTAGAGCCGGGGGCACATCCAACCGTACATCGACTGTTCAGATTGACACAGCCCGAGCTCGACGAACTAAGGAAGAAGTTAATTTACCTGTTAGAAAATAAATTCATCCGACCGAGCTCGTCACCGTTCGCCGCACCGATCCTGTTCAAACCAAAAAAACGACGGAGGGTTTTGAATGTGTATCTGTCAAAGTACTGAACGGGAATGAATGAACTAGGAACAAAGTGGGTACAAGTACTAACCCTAATTGGGTTATACCCCTTATGGGCAACCCCCACTACAGCCTACACAACCTAAACATTATAACAGTTTGACACACCCCCATAGGCAAAGTGGGGGAGAACAAGGGGTCACAAGACCAGTCAAGAAAATCAAAGCAAGCTCAGGGTGGATCACGAAGTCACCACACACTCTGAGCACAAGCAAATGGCCAGAAGGCCAGTTCACATGCAGAGTTATATAAATGAGAACAAGCAGTACAGTGATCACAACCTAGCAAGTGGAAGCATGCATGTATATATATATAGATAACAGTACAAGCAAAGTCACGCAGTGAGCAAGTGAGACGAAGCAGGCAGAAGGCCTAAAGCGGTACAGAAACGCTGATGATCACCAGACTGAAGTGCCTTGGTGAATATATCAGCAGTGTTGGCCTGAGTGGCCACGTAAGCAAGATGAAGCTGACCACGCTGCTGCAACTCTCGAGCAAGGAAGTAACGCAGAGCGATGAGCTTCGTCCTGTGCTCCAGTCTGTGCTCCTTATACAAGGCAGTCATGGCCTTGTTGTCGACGTATAGAACTGGAGGAGAACGAGGCCGCTCTCCCAAGTCGGTCAGCAGATAGGTGAGCCAGCGTAACTCCTGTGTAGCCATGGCCCCTGCGTAGATCTCAGCCTCACAACTGGAACTGAGAACAGAAGACGAGCGGGTAGACCGCCAAGAAACAGAGCCGGAGCCAAGGCTGAAAGTGTAACCCCGTGACGACAGATGCGTAGCCAAGTCGTCAACCCAAGAAGCGTCTGCGTGTCCAGTGAGGACAACTGGACCCTGTCCTCCAAGCACGAGCCCCATGCCTGATGTACTGCACAAGTAATGCAACACCCTCTTAGCGGCCTCCCATTGCTCTGGTTGGTGTCTCCCGGTCGAAACGTAGCATGCCAGGATGCTAATAGGGTAGGCAAGGTCAGGCCGAGTGCAGGTCATCAGGTACATGAGGCAGCCCACAAGCTCTGGATACGGGCCACTCGGCTCTACGGACTCGTCCGAAGGTGGAGCTAAGAGCGAGTGACCAGTAGGCAGAGGAGTGGACAGTGGCGAGGAGAACCGGAATCCGAAGCGCTGAAGGATGGTGCACCATGTGTGACTGAGTCAGGGTGATGGTGCGCCGTGCTCTGTCCTGGGTGATCTGCAAGCCAAGATAGTTGCGCAGCTCACCCAGGTCTGTGCACGTGTGTCTCTTCTGCAGCTCCGACTTCACAAGGGCCAGTGCCTCGGTGTCAGCAGTGGCAAAAACCAAGTCGTCGACGTACACGAGGATGTAGAACGGCGGTAGCGAAGTGTCGGTGCGCAGAAACAGCGACGGGTCAGCAGTCGAAGGAGCAAACCCAAGAGCCGCAAGTGTCGTCCTCAGTGTGTCGTGCCACTCACGAGGCGCCTGGCAGAGACTGTAGACTGGCCGCCGGAGGCTCCACTGGGTACCTGCAGGAAACGACCCAGTGAAGCCAGGTGGACGGCGCAGCCAGATCTCCTCATGCAGGCTGCCTTGTAAGAAGGCTGTGCTCAAGTCAAGAGAATGAAGCTCGTAGTCACGCTGAGCGGCAACGTGCAGCAACACCCGAAGAGTGGTCATCTTCGAGGTGGGGGAGAAGGTCTGGAAGAAGTAAACTCCCTGTCGCTGACTAAATCCTCGTGCAACGTAACGAGCCTTGAAGACAGGCGGAGAACCCGGCGGCCGCTTCACCCTTAAAATCCACATGCCATCGACTATGTTCGCCCCAGGAGGGGGAACTGCGTTGACGTAAGTGCCTGTGGAATTCCAGGATGCCATCTCTGCGTCCATGGCTATCTGCCACTGAGAGGAGTAATGACCCGTAATCGCCTCTGCATAAGAGCGCGGGGTCGGGATGTCTAAAGCATCTGGGTCTCCCTCAGGTGCAAGCAGCATGGCCACGAGATGAGGTATAGCAGCTGCTAGACACTCAAAGTCCTCCTGCCTGTCCTCAAGGACGTCCGTGCCAAGAGCACACTCAGCCCCAACGGACGGGGGACAGCCAGGCTCAGACTCAGCAACAAGACTAGCGGCGTAGTCGAGACGACACGGAGCAGCAAAGTCAACAAGCTCAGCAACTAGGGCAGACACAGCAGTGGACTCAAACGAAGGGTCAGTGACAAAAGTGGCTAGAAGACGTGTGACAGTAGGACTGGCAGCACGAAATAAGTTAGACTCAGGGTCAGGAACGTCAGGAAGAGAGGACGCAGGAGGAGACGGCAGGGGAACTCGTAGTGGAACAGAGGAAGGACGAAGTGCCATACCGTGAGTGCCGGGGACAGGAGGAGGACGCGGACGAGGAACACGACGACCAGTGCGAACAACGCGAACAGGCGAGGCAGGACGAGACTCAGGCGCACGACGCTCTGTAAGAGAGTCTGTCTGCTCAGTGTAAGGAGAAGGAGCAGGCAATGGGGAGTCTGGCTGTAACTGTGGCTGCCACTGGTCAGGCGGTGGACACAGTAAGGGAGGAGTAAGGCCAGTAGAAGACGGGAGACTAAGAACCTGGCGAAGCAGGGGAACAAAAAATGGGCGCGGCCGCACAGTGCCTCCACCACCAGTACCGACAGCTCCAGGGTCTCCAGCTCCAGCGCCTGCAGCTCCTGGTTCTCCAGCTCCAGTGCCTCCAGCTCCAGGGTCTCGAGCTCCAGCGCCTGCAGCACCACCAGCTCCAGCAGCTCCAGTACCTCCAATACGAGCACCTCCGGGACCAGCGGCACCAGCACCTCCGATACCTCCAGCTCCAGCGCCTCCAGCTCCAGGGTCTCTAGCTCCAGCACTTGCAGCACCACCGGGATTAGCGGCTCCAGCACCTCCAGCACCTCCAGCACCTCGAGTACCAGCAGCACCACCAGCACCGGCAGCTCCAGTACCTCCAGGACCAGCAGCTCCAGCACCTCCGGTACCTCCAGCTCCAGCGCCTCCAGCTCCAGGGTCTCTAGCTCCAGCACCTGCAGCACCACCAGCTCCAGCAGCTCCAGTACCTCCAGTACGAGCACCTCCGGGACCAGCAGCTCCAGTGCCTCCAGCTCCAGCAGTGCCACTCCGAAGGCGGGTGTGCCGAGCAAACCACTCGCGCAACTGCGGTGGAGAGAGAGGCTCCCACCGTGACGAGGCACCCGTAGGACCTCCAGCAGACACAGTACCTCCAGGCTTAGCACCCCCAGACTCAGTACCCCCAGGCTCCGCACCCTCAGGCTCAGCACCCCCAGGCTCCGCACGCTCAGGCTCAGCACCCCCAGGCTCCGCACCCTCAAACTCAGCAACCCCAGGCTCAGAACCCCCAGGCTCCGCACGCTCAAGCTCAGCACCCCCAGACGCAGCACCCCTAGCAGTACCACCCCTAGCAGCACCAGAGTCGATAGCGACCTCGACAGGCTCAGCCAAGGAGAGTGGGTCTACCTGAGACACACCTGAGGGAGCAGGACCCTGAGGGAGCAGGGGGTCTACCGGAGGGGGACCTGGTGCGAGGAAGAGCGGGGGGGGGGGAGAGAGGGGCAGCGCGGTAGGCGAAGAGACGGTAAAAGGGAACCGACTCGTCAAACGTGACGTCATGAAAGGGCAGGACACGGCGCGTGGTGGGGTGGTAAAACTGCCAGCCAGACGCGTCAGGGGGAAAGCCAAGGAATACACAGGGAATGGCGCGGGAGGAGAGCTTGTCCGAAGAGGTATCGCGAACAAGGGTACGAGAGCCCTAGACCCGGAACACCGACGCATCGCCAACCTCCCCCGTCCAACGCAGTGTAGGCCAGGTCTCCGGCAAGGAGACACGGGGCCAGAGGTTGAGCTGATGCGCAGCGTACCGGACCGCAAACGGCCACAGAAAATGGGGAGCAGCCGCATGGATCATGGAGGTACGAGCGACCTCCATGACTAAGCGAATGCGGCGCTCTGCAACCCCATTCTGCTGCGGAGAGGCCGGAAGCGTGAACGACTGGCGGATGCCCTCCCCACGACAAAATTCCCGCAAGAGGTCGGAGGCGAACTCACCACCTCTGTCAGAGTGCAGACGCAGGACAGGAAGGTCCTGGCGAAACCGCTCGCGGAGCTGGAGACGGACAGCGCGGATCCAAGGGATCAAAACATCAGGGACCTCCCCCTTGCTGCGCAAGGGGAAGACCGTGGTGTAACGCGAGTAGTCGTCAACAACCAGCAGAAAGTATCGCTCGCGGCCCTGTCCACGGACGCGAGCTGGGCCCCACACGTCCATGTGGAGAGTCTGCAGGGGAGCGGCGTCGGGGGAAACGAGGAGGAGTGAGGAGCGGCGCGCTGCCGCCCCTCGACACAGGGAAGGCAGGGAGGGGCAGGCGAGGGTGGGAGGGGAGGCAGAGACCTGGGAAGACCAGAGACAAGGAGGCGGGAGTGCATGCCACGAAGTCGTGGCAGGGAGGGGTGACCAAGGCGGTGGTGCCAAAGGACAGTCTGGTGCGACAAGAGGCGACACGAGCAGGGG
Organism: Closterium sp. Naga37s-1; assembly: GCA_947471745.1. Lineage (NCBI taxonomy): Eukaryota > Viridiplantae > Streptophyta > Zygnematophyceae > Desmidiales > Closteriaceae > Closterium > Closterium sp. Naga37s-1. The sequence continues at coordinate 2,099,529 of CANJKZ010000813.1, forward strand.
GCTGCTACCGGACCTGACACGGACACCTGACCACAACTACCTGAGGAGGCTCAGTAGCCAGTGTGTACAGACTCAACCCAGGCCGACGGGTGAACGTGGCCAGGTGACGGCCCGTCCGTGTACACGTGCAGATCGACACACGCTGACCCCCAGGAGTGGTGGTAGTGACCATCGCATCCTGGAGGGCAGCGGTACTCACCAAGTTCGTAGAGAACGAGGGGAGGTGAAGACCTGAGAGTGAGCCGGACGGAACTGCCGGACACGGGAGAACAGTGGAGGAACGTGCAAAAACTGGGCCCCCTGAGGGGTCAGCCAGTCTGACTGCAACAGGTGCAGGGAGTGGAGTGACTGTGGTACTGTCGCGAAAGAAACAGTGGGAAGCACCTGAGTCAAGCGTGAAGGTGTGCAAGGCCTCAGCAGGCGTAGTACCAGGGAGAGCAGACTCACTAGCACCTTGAGCTGCAGCCTCTATACCCGGGTCGGGCGGCACACGCAGGTAACAGTCACCCTCAGCACTAACAGTCAAAGCATACATGGCAGCAAGGATAGCGTCATAGTGAAGAGCAAAGATATCCACACCCTGCCTAAGCAGCTCTAGCCAGCGGGGGAGCTCAGTCGCGTCGGGAAACTCTGCGCGCCAGGCGTCGTCAAGACAGGAGAAGCAGCGAGACTGTATGTGTGACCAACCTTCCCGTATGTCTGACCAGCGCGGTCACCTGTGCGAATGACGTACTGGCAGCGAACACTGCCCCTAGACGCCCCACGCTGAGCAAACCACTCACAAAGCTCCTGGGGCGTAGGGGTCTCACGCGGACGCTGCTGTTGCTGCCTCTGACGACCGCCAGAACCTCCCCGCTAACCGGATCCACCCCGACCGCCACCACTGCCGCCGCCACCACTCCCACTGCTGCCACCACTGCCGCCAACACCACTCCCACTGCCGCCACCACCGCCACCTCCACCGCCACCACCGCCCCCACCACCGCCTCCACCGCTGCCACCCCCACCACCCTTGCCTCCCTTGCCCTTTCCGCTGCGGCGCCTCCCACTAGGAGCAGACGCAGCCGCGACCTCCTCAGCACGAAGGAAGTCAAAAGCAGCAGCAGGAGCGAAAGAGGGGGCAAGGGGGGAGGGGGGACACCCCTCAAAGAAGGGAGTGCGAGGAGTGCCACAAGCAGCACCTACAGCGACTATGCTAGCCTCAGCTGCATGGAGGTGCTTCTCGAGCAGGTCGACAGTGAGGTCCGTGGGGTCCATGGCGAGAAAGAGGTCCCTGACTGCGCTAAGAGAGTCAGGGAGGTGAGTGACAATGAAGTAGAGAGTGATGTACATGGGGGGAGGGTAGAATCTTGGTGGGAAGCGCGGCGCGGTAGCGAGTGTCGCTAGTGCGAAGGTGGGTGATGAGGTTGTCGACTGTGGCAAAGGCGGAAAGCTGGGGAAAAAGGTAGGCCAGTATGAGGCGGCCAAGAGCAGCAGTGGCAGGGGAGGAGTAACGAGTGACTATAGCGTCGTACAGGGCTTTAGCAGTCTTGTGCTGGCCAAAGTGAGCGCGTTCTGCTAACGGTAAGTGGTTGCGAACGGCTAGGCGAGCAGCAGCGTTACGGGTAATCCACTATGAACGAGTCACACTGTCAGATGTGGCGGGAGGGGTGAGAGGGGCTCCAGACGTGAGGTCAAACAACGAAACACCGTCTCTAGAATCGCTCAGTAGGTACGGCTGTAAGTCATCGAGCCACGTATCGAACTGGATCGGACGGCCCTCAGGATCGAATGTGAGAACGCTGAGAGTAGCCATAGCGGGCAGAGCAGGGTGGCGCGTGACAAGCAGGGCAGCACGCAAGCAAGGACGGCGCGACGGGCAGGGTGGCGCGCAAGCGCTAGGGAAGCGCGCAGGGCAGGGCGGGGCGGCGCACAGCTAGGGCAGGGCGGCGCAACTGGCAGGGCAGGGCGGCGGCCAGCAGGGCGGCACGCAGGCAGGGCAGGGCAGGGCGGCGGCCAGCAGGGAGGCACGCGGGCAGGGCAGGGCAGGGCGGCGGCCAGCTGGGCGGCGTGCGAGCATTGCAGGGCGGGGCTGGGTAGGGTAGGGCGGCGGCCAGCAGGGTGGCGCGCGGGCAAGGCAGGGCGGTGCGGCTGTCAGCAAGGCGGCGCGCGGACAGGGCAGGGCGGTGCGGCAGCCAGCAGGGCGGCGTGCAGGCAGGGCAGGGCGGCGCGGCGGCCAGCAGGGCGGCGCGCGGACAGGGCAAGGCAGCGCGGCGCTAGCAGGGCAGCGCGACGGGCAGGGGAGGGCGGCGCGGCGGCCAGCAGGGCGGCGCGACGGGCAGGGCAGGGCGGCGCGGCGCTAGCAGGGCGGCGCGACGGGCAGGGCAGGGCGGCGCACGGCAAGAAGGGCAGCGCGACGAGCAGGGCAGGGCGGCGCGGCGCTAGCAGGGCGGCGCGACGGGCAGGGCAGGGCGGAACGTCTGGTGGGGGAGCTCGACGGGCAGGGTAGGGCGTGACGGGCAGGGTAGGGCGCTACGGGCAGGGTAACGCGCTACGTGCAGCGAACTATATGGTGGCCCCTAAAAAAAAAAAAAAAAAAAAAAAAAAAAAACGGTCCTGGAACAGGACCTGCTCTGAAACCATGTCAAAGTATTGAACGGGAATGAATGAACTAGGAAAAAAGTGGGTACAAATACTAACCCAAATTTGGTTGTACCCCTTTGGGTACACTACAGCCTACACAACCTAAACATTATAAAAGTTTGACAGTATCGACTACCGAGCATTTAACAGGGTAACAGTCTGTCAGAAATAGGAAAGAATGAATGAAATAGAGAAGAGGAATTGCACTAGCAGGCAGTTGAGTACATATAGGAAACCCTAATTTGGGCTATACTCGCTATAGAGTACCCCACTGCAGGCTAGACAAATATTACATTCTGACACACCCCCATAGTCAAAGTGGGGTATAATCAGCACAGCAAGCAGTCATAGAGCAGGTTCACAAGTACAAGCAAAGTTAGAGGCATTCACAAAGGGCAAGTGAGGAGGAGGCGGGACTGTGAGAGGAGTGGAGATAGGAGGCGACGGATGAAGCCGCAGACATACGGGCAACAGGAGCGGCGTGCACGGTGGCTACCGGAGCAAGGGCCCCGAACTACAGGAGTAACTGGCTCTGCGGCTAACTCCGAACGGCAGGAGAAACGGGCCCACGGGCAACTGGCGCAGCAGGCTCGCTGGGCTACCGGAGATTGTAGCCTCCGGACTACTGGCGCTGCTGGCGACACGACGGCTACCTCCCCAACCTCCCCCAACTGTCCCACCCCCCTTTTCACACACCCCCTGCTGCACCCCTAGCTCCAATCCCGTGTCAGCCCCCTAGCGCCACTCCCTCGGCTCCCACACATCCACCCCCCTCAGCGGCAGCTGCAGCAGTGGGAGACGGAGGAGGAGGAGGAGCAGGGGACGGCTCACACACCCGCCACCCCCATACCCGCCACCCCCACACCCCAAACGCAGGCGGCGTGGGGCAGAAACGCGGGCAGCAGTTGGGGCGGCGTGCGAGCAGAAGCGGGGCAGCGCGCGGGCCCCCGGGGCGCCGCGACGGGCGACGGGAGGGGGCGACGCGCGGGCCCCCAGGGCGCCGCGACGGGCGACGGGAGGGGGGGCGACGCGCGGGCCCCCAGGGCACCGCGACGGGCGACGGGTAGGGCACCGCGCGGGCCCCCGGGGCGCCGCGACGGGCGACGGGAGGGGGGGCGACGCCCGGGCCCCCAGGGCACCGCGACGGGCGACGGGTAGGGCAGCGCACGGGCCCCTAGGGCGCCGCGACGGGCGACGGGAGGGGGGGCGACGCGCAGGCCCCCAGGGCGCCACGACGGGCGACGGGTAGGGCAGCGCGCGGGCCCCCGGGGCGCCACGACGGCGAGCAGGAAACCGCCACGCGCCCCGAGCGCGTGGCGGGCAGAAAACCGCCGCGCGCCACGAGCGCGCGGCGGGAAGAAAAAACGCCGCACGCGCCAGGCTCGCGGCAGGCAGAGAACGTCGCGCGCCCGGGGCGCGCGACAGGCAGGACAGCAGCAGAAGCAGCAGGGTGGGCCCATCCACAGGATCGACCCGCGAGGGTCGACCTGCTCTGATAGCATGTCAGAAATCGTAGGCAGAAGGTTAGAACAGAGAAGAGGAATTGCACTAGCAGGCAGTTGAGTATATATAGGAAACCCTAATTTGGGCTATACTTGCTATAGAGTACCCCACTGCAGGCTAGACAAATATTACATTCTGACACAGTCAAGCCGCGATATCCCATCCTTCGCGCCGACGAACTGATAGATCAACTGCGAACAACACGATTTTTTTTCGAAAATCGACTGACGGGGATGTTACCACCAGATTAGGGTCGAACCATCGGACTGCGCCAAGACAGCTTTTAGAACTAGATACGGGTCATTCGAGTACACCGTGATGTCTTTTGGGCTAACCAACGCATCGGCGACATTTCAGATGACCATGAACGAGGCGATTAGGCCACTTTTAGATAAATGCGTGATAGTTTACATCGACGACATCCTGGTCTAAAGTCGCGACAATCAGCAGCACTTAGCAGATCTGGAAGCAGTGTATAAAGTTTTTGACGAGCACTGACTACTGACCAAGGGTCCAAGTGCGAGTTTTTTCAGGACTGGTTAGAATTTCTAGGGCACATTATTTCGGAGGCTGGAGTTGAGATCGACCCGAAACAAATAGACACTGTGAAAGCGTGGCACCCCCCGACGAATATTACGGAGCTGTAGAGTGTTTTAGGGTTCGTTAATTATGTGCGTCGGTTCGTCCCCGACATGGCACGATTAACTTCCCCGCTGACAGATTTGCTGCAAAAGGGGGTCATTTTTACGTGGGGGGGGAAAGGGTATGCTGCCTTCTCTGCCCTGAAAATTGTTCTCTGTTCACCGCCCGTCCTGTGCATCGCCGACCCACACCGCCCATTCGAAGTAGTTACAGACGCAAGCGTCATCGCCATCGGAGCCGTACTGCTACAGGATTTCGGCAACGGCTTACAGCCCATCGCATACGAAACACGAAAACTGCATCCGCGCGAGAAATATTTCCCGATACACGACCGTGAAATGCTCGCGATCGTGCACGCGTTCAAGGTCTGGCGCTGTTACTTGACCGGCGCAGACGTGACAGTACGGACAGACCACAAATCACTACAGTAACTCCGCGCACAGCCCCATCTCAACCCACGACAGGTCCGTTGGCTCGACTTCCTCGAGTCCAACTTTCACTACACGGTCACCTACAAAAAAGGAGCATCGAACATCGCCGACGCACTGACCCGCCCACTGCCCAAATACACGCTATACTCCTCGCCCAGACCAGCCCACTGCTTACAGGCCTATTTACCCACGGCTACCAGACAGAACCATTCTTCACCGGAGGAAATTCGCAGCAGATCGCAACAGTAAAGGGGGTTTATTACGTAAAAGCCGGCACCGACCGCATCTGGGTACCGGGCTACACGTTATTACGGGAATTACTGCGACAGGAGGCACATGACGGAGTTACCTCATGACATTTCGGAGTAGAGAAAAAACGGCAGCAGCTGCAGCGATATAACTACTGGCCCGAGATGCTGACCGACGTGCAGCGACACGTGGCATCGTGTCCCACCTGCCAGCTCATGAAGTCGTCACGACAGCGACCGGCAGGACAGTTGCAGCCGATACCACCCCCAGAGCGTGCTTGCCAGCAGGTGACGATGGACTTCGTCACGGGGTTACCGGCAGGAGCAGGTGGGAACGACGCGATCCTGGTCGTCGTCAATCGGCAGACGAAGATGGCACATTTCGCAGCCTGCAAAAAATCAATCACAGCCGAAGAAACAGCCCGACTATTCATCTCCACCGTCGCTCGACTGCACGGGATACCGGCGACAATCATTAGCGATTGTGACACGAAGTTCACCAGAAAATTCTGGAGGAACCTGTGGCAGCAGTTCGGCACACGACTACAGTTTAGCTCATCGTACCACCTCGAAACCGGACAGACAGAACGGACAAATCAAACTATGGAGCAGTCAATACGAGCCACGTGCGTCGACCCGGCAACATGGGAACAGCAGCTGCCACTCATCGAATTTGCATACAACAACTCAACGTCAGCCACGACGCAGCACTCACCATTTTACCTCAACTACGGACAGAACCCAACAGTGCCCATGACCCCGAATCCCGACAACCCGGTACCACACGCGCAGCAGTTCGCAGAAATTTTACAGGCAGCACGGACCCGGGCAGCAGACGCCATAAAAAAATCAAACATCATTGCTAAGCGTAACGCCGATCGCCACCGCCGCCCAGTCACTTACCATCCCGACGACCTCGTACTCCTCGACACCCAAAATCTCCGCCTGCCCAGAACCCCGAAACTCCACCCCCAATATTGTGGGCCATTCCGCATCAACCACATGTTCACGCCCGTCACCGCCCACCTCCTCCTCCCTGCTGACTGGTACGTCAGCCCGTCGTTCCACGTTAGATTACTCCGCCCATACGTCCCCTCCACCAGCCAACTGCCTCGCAACCGCCCCGCCAGCATGACACGACGACCAACAGAGCCAATCATCACACATGAAAAAAAATATTGAGCCACCGAGTTCGTGACCCACGTGGAGCTCGCAGGATTGAGTTCCTGATTCGCTGGAAGGACCGCACGCCCGCCGAGGACAACTGGGTGCCCCTGGACAAAATTGAAAGTCACTCCGTCCTCACCCGGTATCTCCACAGCCGCAACTTTCGAGATGTACACGCACTCTCGTAAGGAGGGCCTCCTTTGGAGAGGGGGGTAGTGTAAGGAAAATTCCCTTTCCTTACTCCGCGCCCCTCCTTACCGCGTACACGACTGTTCCCGCCACAAGCACCCATCCATAAAACGTTACCCGCTCGCGAAACTCGCCTCGACCACCGTCCCCGCCACTGTACACCTTGCGACCCAACCTCACGGTTCTGTTGGTAACCCGCGCTCCGGACCTCCGCCTCGACATTTCCCAACCTCGGCGCTAGGCCCGTAGCGCACCCCAATTTTTCGCGTTACCGTCACCACGCTAGCTTCGCTATATATTCTTCGCCCATGCCTTCACTCGATGTATTGTTTTGCTTAGATAGTGCAATTCTCGCTCGCTCACTCAATTGCACTCGTAACAGCGGGTAACGTTTTACTGTAGGGTGCTGTTGGCGGGAACGGTCGTGTACGCGTCAAGCAGGGCGCGAATTAAAACCAGGGTCTCATGTACGGGTTGGCCGTGCAACTGCAAAGCACTTGGACAAAAAGTGGGTTCTTTTGCAAGTCTCGATTGGACTAAACTTTGGCCCAAATTTTTACACCAATCAGACAGGCCCTTTTTCCATCGACTGGAAAGCACTTGGTCTACTTGAGACCCTGGCTTTAAGGAAAATGGATTTTCCTTACAAGTAGGTGATGAACGGAATGAACAAGAGGGTCTCGTACATTGTAGGGTTCGGCTTCAATCGAGAGGCTCCGTCTTTATGAAATCGGACCGAACCTGCATTTTGGAGAGTTCTGAGGTATGGGGTGCGGTATAGCCCCGTAAGAAACTGATTACCTCACACTACTTTCGCCAAACCCTTTGGGTATTGACCGAAAGGTTTCAAGAAGAACACGCCCTGAAAGCGCCGAATGCTGATCTAATCGCCAGCGCATCCAACCACTCACCATCAATCAACCAAGTAGCCGAAAGAAAAAAACTCACTTGTACACTACGACTCATAGCAGACGGCCCCCCCAATGCTGTACAATCGGTAGAGGCAGCAAGGGAACTTCTGCGCATGTCCGTTCAAGCTCCGCCTCCCGACAGACGCATCACGGCGAACTCTGAGTGATTCCTCATGGAGACGCGATTGTGTTTTTTGTTGGCGGCAGCGCTGTTAGTCGTCCTCGCGCATCTCCCGTCGTCCTCAGCTACCCCTGGCGTCACTAGCCTCGAGCACGCACTCTCGCTCTCCAGAGTACGTTCTGCACCGCATTTCGCTCCCCCGATTTCCAGTTCTCCGCTCTCCACTCCTCCGTTCCTCAATTCCCCGCTCCCCAATTTCCGGCTCCCCAGTTCCCCGCTTCCCAATCCCCCGCTCCCCAATTCCCCGCTCCCTGGTTCACCCCGCTCTCCCCGTCTCCCTCTCTGTCGCGCCCACCCTGCCGCCTTTTCTCGTGCCTGCGACTCGCCCCAGTCCTCTCGTGCGCTTGCCGCGTCCCGCGCGGCATCCGCGCTCGCCCGCGCCATTTTCCTGCGAATTCACTGCCTGTTCCGCGCCTGCGTTTCCGCATGTCCCCCGCATTCGTCTCCGCGGCTCTCCTTGCTTCCGCGGCCCTCTCCCCCGCCCCCTTCCCCGCGTTCGCTGCCGCCACCACTTCCGCGGTGTGCTCTCGCATTGCCCCGCCGATGCTGATTGCGCAGGCGCTCCACGTGCTAGCGCGCGCACCCCCTTCCCCATCGCCCGACGCCTCCCCTCGATCTCCTCCCCTTTTCCCCCTCATCCCCCTCATCCCCCTCAACCCCTCTTCCTTCGTCCCCCCTCCCCCCGCGTCCCCCCTTCCCCCTTTGTTCGCCCTCCCCTCTCGTCCCCCCTCTCCCCTCCCCCTTTCCCCCTCGTCTCTCCCGCGCAGCAATGGGAGGCGGTATACGGGCTCTCCCCCGACTCCCCCACGCCCCCCGCCAACCTCTCCTTCCCCGCGCACGTGCCCCCCGCGCCCCACCTGGACGACTGCGCCAACCGCACGCACTGGCGCTGGCACGTGGAGCAGCGCGGCGCCGACTCCTCTCCCCCCGACTGGACTACACCCTCCGCCTGCTGCGGCTGCGCACCCCAACCGCCCTGGGTGCGTGGGTGGGTGGGTGGGTGGGTGGGTGGGTGGGTGGGTGGGTGGGTGGGTGGGTGGGTGGGTGGGTGGGTGGGTGGGTGGGTGGGTGGGTGGGTGGGTGGGTGGGTGGGTGGGTGAAGAAGTGTTGGGTGATGGGGGTTTGGAGGCGAGAAGCAGAGACGGTGGCAGGGAGGAAGGGAGGCATGTAATTTACCCACCCACCCACCAGACGGGATAGGTTGCTGATGATCAAACCTGCTGCTTGCAGCGGCTGGACCAATTTATTCCCGTGCACCTGATGTGCACCAGGCGCGCCTGTTGTTTCAGGCCTCCCCGTGACTGTTTTATTAGTAGTAGCGTAAAGCATGACCTTACCTGTGATTCCTTGCACTTCCACCGCTCCACCCGTCCGCTCCACCCGTCCGTCCCCTCCCCTTTCTTCCCCAATCATCCCCCCCCATCCGGTTTAACCCCAAACCTTTCAACCTTTTCGCTTTCTTCCATTCCGCCCCACCACCTCAGGTTCGAGGCACAGACGCGGGCAATCTAGCGCTGACACGTGTGGCGCAGAGGGACATCTGGGCGAGCCAGTTCCCACCCGCCAACTGCAGTGGACGGCGACTGCTAGTGGCTCCGTGGCCTCATGCGGCCACGCACCCCATAGGAGCACAGCTGCTGGTGGCGACGGCGTATCTGAGCATGGCGATGCACCACAACCGCACGCTCGTCATGCTCCCTGGCTCCTTCTCCCGCGCCAACCACTCCGCCTGCAAAGGTGGGCCGGGGTAGGGTGCGGCGTGGGAGGGCATGGAGGAAGCAGAAGGCTGGGGCAGAAACTTGCATTGCATTGGGATTTATAAGTTGGCCTGGTCTCGCGTCTTGCATGATTGTTATTTGCTGCTGCTCTGCTCTCTCTCCTCCCTCCCTCTACACCCCTCCCTTCCCCCCCGCTGTTTCACCTCAGCTGTAGGGCAGGAGGGGTCGTTCGACTGCTACTTCCTGCCCATGACCGCTCAGGCGTGCACTGACAGGGCTGTTGCTGCCATGGCCGCCACGGCCGCAGCAGCACAGGGTGCAGCGGTAGGTGCAGCAGCAGGAGCAGCAGAAGTAGGTGCAGCGCCGGCAGCAGCACCCGCGGCAGCAGGGGCGGGGGTGGAGGAGGTGGTGGTGGTGGCGGAGGGTGGGAGCAAGGCGGCAGTGCTGGCATCGGAGCAGGCAGTGGTGTTGCTCAATGATACCTCTGACCGCGACCACTGCGATGCCGTCAGGTGCGTGCGCTGCCCACGCACTCACACCCCTGTCAAGCATGCCAGCCACATACTGCTGCTGTGCTGTGATGTACTGTGGTGATGTGTGGTGATGAAGAGTTTCTGCCTGGAGTGGTTGAGATGTGTGTGTCTGTGCGTGTAGGGACTGACATCCTGTCCTGCTGCTGTGTGTCCCACTCACTCACTCACTCAACTCCACCCGTTCACAGGCTGTGGGGCTCGCCGCATTGCAACCGTCCAAGTGTGGTGGAGCTGGCAGGGAAGATGCACCCCCTCAACGAGCCTCAGCTTAAGGTCTGCTCTCCTCTCACCGCCTTGCTCTCTCCGCCTCTCATTTGTACAGCTGTAGTCGATATGTTTCCTTTATTCTCCATCTTTCTTCACCCTTCCACCACCCACCACCACGCACACCCATCCCTCTGCGGCTATCCTAAGACGTGCAAACTCTTAACGTTTTTAGGTTCGCCATCCCACTCCTCCGTTCCCTCACCTTGGTTTCACCGTTCACCTTCCCATCCAACCGTCCATCACCACGCGCACCCCTCCCCCACCCTGTCCCCACCACCCCCATCAGCTGCGCTGGTGGCAGGCCCAAGCCCTCCGCTTCCTGCTGCGCTGGCCCTCCTTGCACCTGTGCCAAACCATCAACCGCATGCGCCACTCGTCCTACGGCCTCTCAGTCGCCTCCCAGGTCGCAGCAGTCACCACGCAGCGTGCAGCCATCATCGCAGCACTAGCGAGCAACAACGTGCACCCGGCGTACGCGTCCATGCGCATGAACGGCAGCGACGAGGCCAAGTTCCTCCAGTCCTTCAACTTCTCGCATTCCCAGAGCCTCGAGGCCGACGTGTGGCCGGGCGAGGGCTTTGAGGGGTGCTACCAGTACAAGGGCCCGGGGCCGGCACGGGTGGACAGGGTGTATGAGGCGGTGGGGCGGGAGGTGTTCATGATGCGCCCTGTGGTGGGGCTGCATGTGCGCCAGGTGGAGGACGCGGGCAGCAAGGCAAGCGTGCGGTCGCTGGCGGGGTTCATGTTCTCGCTGTATGGCATGCGCAAGCACGTGCCCTCGCTCTCCCACGTGTGGCTCAGCTCCAGACTGCAGGTGCGGTGATGGGGGTGACTGGGGGCAGTGGCTGGGTGAGCACTCGTTTGGTACGTTGGCGAGACAAGACGGTGCAGGATGGGGAGGTGAGGTAAGGGATGGGGTGGGAAGGGATGGGGTGGAAAGGGATGGGATGGGATGGGATGGGATGGGAAGGGATGAGAAGGGATGGGATCTTCTACTTTACAACCATTCACAATCTCACTCCACCTCACTCTACCACTCCGTCACTCCTCACCCTGCATCTCACATACATCCTCCAGCGCCTGTGCACCTTCTTGCCACCTAAACTCTCCATCAATCCAAATCCTGCACCACCCTATCCACACACCGTGCCCATGCGCCCGTCAGCTGGACATAGAGCACTCGAAGCAATTCTCCGACTGGAACTTCCTGCACTCAGACCACCCGCGGCAGAGCGCCCCGCAGGCAGTAACGGAGTACGAGAAGCAGGTGGGGCTGCAGGTGAGCGTGGGGGCGAGCCTGGCAAACCTGCTGGTGGCGGCGGAGAGTGACTACTTTGTGGGCACGCTCAACTCCGACTGGAGCCGCCTCATTGACGCGCTCAGAAGCACCAATGGCCGCCTCTTTGCTGGCTTTGTGGCTGTGGAGGAGTGGTGACGGCGGTAGCTCTTTGTTGGTGAAACTGTTAAGGGCACTCACCGTGTTTACATGCGTATGAAAGCCTATGGACTTTGAAGCTGTAAAAAAATGTGTTGTGACATTATAATGTAAGGAAATGCTTGCCACTTTCTGCGTCTGCAACACCAGTACTTGACACCTTCTGATTCTGGATATGATTCACACCCACTGGGTGTGACATTACAACCCCTTAGGAAGGGGTATGTACGTACTAGTGCACATTACCAGATGCCATTACAATACTTTAACCCATTTCTTGCATGATTCTTGAAGTGCGAGCACAGGGTGTTGCATACACGGGAGTACAGCAGAAACAGTACCCAGACCGGTTTCACGAGACAAATCCAGAGTACAAGCGGCCGTTAGTTGACCTGAGTGCATGAACAACACGGTTCCAGGTAGAATTCAGTGCTCCAGCAAGGTAATCACACTCTGATGCAATGAGCAGCGAGGAGAAGGTAGCTGCAGTTGAATCATGGCCTTGAAGAGCCGTGTCCGTGGGGTGGAGAAAGGACCAGGGGGATCGCAGATGCTGGGTGACATAGCTCAAGTGCTGACTTGACAGAGTACCCTGCAAGGGTGTGCCGAGTGGATTGTGAAGTGAGGGTGGACAGTGCATGGCAGTAAATTGCTTGACAATGAAAAAACGAACAGGAACGCAGGTGCACTGAGCACTGAAAGGCAAGGGAAGGCATTGGCGAATAAGTGTTTGCACCGAGAGTGCGGAATAAGAGGAAAGATGGTTGGGCGGTCGAAGGTATACAAGAAAGAAGAGGAGACGTAGGAAGAGAGAAAGATATCAACACACGACACAACACACAACACAGCACAACACAACACAGCACAACACAAGGCAACACACAATACAGCACAACACAAGACAACGCACAACACAGCACAACACAAGACAACACACAACACAGCACAACACAAGACAACACACGACACAGCACAACACAAGGCAACACACAACACACCACAACACAAGACAACACACAACACAGCACAACACAAGGCAACACACAACACAGCACAACACAAGGCAACACACAACACAGCACAACACAAGACAACACACAGCACAGCACAACACAAGACAACACACAACACAGCACAACACAAGACAACACACGACACAGCACAACACAAGACAACACACAACACAGCACAACACAAGGCAGCACACAACACAGCACAACACAAGACAACGCACAACACAGCACAACACAAGACAACACACAACACAGCACAACACAAGACAACACACGACACAGCACAACACAAGGCAACACACAACACACCACAACACAAGACAACACACAACACAGCACAACACAAGGCAACACACAACACAGCACAACACAAGGCAACACACAACACAGCACAACACAAGGCAACACACAACACAGCACAACACAAGACAACACACAGCACAGCACAACACAAGACAACACACAACACAGCACAACACAAGACAACACACGACACAGCACAACACAAGACAACACACAACACAGCACAACACAAGGCAGCACACAACACAGCACAACACAAGACAACGCACAACACAGCACAACACAAGACAACACACAACACAGCACAACACACAACACAAGACAAGACAATACACAGCACACACCACAACACACAACACAACACAACACAACACACAACACACACCACACACCACACGGCACACACCACACAACACAACACAACACAAACACACAACACAACACACAGCACAACACACAACACAACACACAACGCACAACACACAACACACACCACACACCACACACCACACAACACAAACACACAACACAACACAACACAACACAACACAACACAACACAACACAACACAACACAACACACAACACACACCGCACAAGACACACCACACACCACACACCACACACCACACACGTCACACCCCATGCCACACTCCACACCACACACACCAAAAACACACACCACACAGCACACACCACACTCATGCGCACGTGCACGTGCGCACGCACACACACATACACACATGCACGCTCGCACGAGGTTGTGTGCTGCGGGGGGGCACACATCCCCTCCACTCCCACCACCCCCACTCCCCCACAATTACACCCATCCAACCCTCACCCACCTGCCCACACACCTCACCCCCACCCAACCACACGCAATTTTACTCAGCCTCCAACGCCTTCCACCCCCGCTCTCCCCCGTCCCATTACACACCCCCACATGCCAGCTTGTCCGCAGAGTGCCAGGAGTATTCGACCCAGACATCTGTTCCCTCCCCCCACGCACACCCGCACTTACCAGGTGCTGTGCGGAGAGCCATACCCCTTTTCCCTCCCGCCCAGCACAGCCGCACACATGAGCTAATCTGTGGACAGCCGCACTTACCAGCTGTTCTGCAGATAGACAGCCGAAATTTGAGCCAAAGCCTCTTCCCTCCCCCCAAACGCACCTGCCCTTACGAGGTGGTGTGTGGGGAGGCGCACTTACGAGGTGGTCGGTGGAGAGCCAGGCGAATGTGAGCGCGGGGTCGAGGTGGCGCAGGCGGTAGGCCAGCGAGAGCAGCGGCAGCAGCGCATCCGCCTGGTCGCCCACCTGCTGCTCCACATGCATGCTCACCACCGGCCGTGGCATGCCCACCTCCCTGCCCACCCTCTCGTACGTCACCAGCGCCCGCGGCTTCTCCTCGGGCACATCCTCCTCCTCACCAGACTCACCTCCTGCATCGCCTTTCCCACGCACCCCTCCACCTCCACCGCCATCACTCCCCTCACTCCCCTCACTCCCCTCACTCCCCTCACTCCCCTCACTCTCCCCTCTCACGCCACCCCCCAGCTCCACGGCAGCGCTACGAGCACAGGCAGAGTACCCCAGCACAGGCCACACGTCCGTTTCCAAGTTGCGGGGCTTGGAGAAGTCAAGTGCAGACAGCAGCTTGGCCTCGGATCGGATGTCGATGCCCAGGTGCTGGTGCGCGTCCGAGAATGGCGACCACAGCGCCGCCAGGATGGCCTGCTGCTCCGCCACTTGCGCTGCTGCGAGCACTGCGGTTTGCAGCCCGTACGCGGAGTGGCGCATGCGGTTGGTGGCGTGGCACAGCAGCGCGGAGGGCCAGCGCAGCAGGAAGCGCAGGGCTTGGGCCTGCCACCAGTAGGCCTGGGGGACGAGGGGGAGTGGGAGGAATGGGGTTGAAGGGGTGGGGGAGAAGGGAGGAAGGAATGATAAGGGCTGAGAAAGGCGCCTGCCACCAGTAAGCCTGGGGGACGGGGGGGGAGGTTAGGAGGGGGGAAAGGGAGGAAGGAATGATGAGGGCTGCAAAGCGTGCAGCTGAAGGCGAGAAGCATCTGAGGAAGAAAAGGTTTGCACTGCGAGATGCTTTGAACGAGTGCTTTGCGTGGGGCTTGAGGAGACTGGGTGCGCTGTAAGGCTTGTACTAGCGATCTGCCACTACGCCACCTTCTGCAGGTGAGCCAATTTGCAGGGATTCCCATGCGATCTGTGATCATGCCATGCCATGGCACGGCACGGCATTGCATGGCAGGGCACGGCATGGGATGGCAGGGCACGGCATGGGATGGCATGGCACGGCATGGGTCACCTGCATGTGCTCCTCAGTGGCGTTGACCATGACGCCCCTCTCCTCCACCAGGTAAGGCCGCTGCTTGTATGCATCCCCCCATGCCCTGCCAGTAGGCATGGCAGCATGAGGACTTACGAGGAGCCTCAACGGGTTAGTGAGGAAGCAACAAGAGGATTGCAGGTGAGCAATGGTGGGAGAGGCGAGTACCACACTTGCCTCCACACACACACACACACACACACACACACACACACACACACACACACACACACACACACACACACGAGTTAATAGCATGCCTGCAGTAAAACACTATGCACAGGGCCGTGGAGTGTGCAACCCAAGGGTGGATGCACGGGTGTACCTGGCAGCAGCGGAGTGGGGGCGAGAGGAGGGGTGGAGGGTGGCGTGGGCACAGACGAGGGAGTCGTTGGAGGCAACGGCATCAGCGAGGTGGGAGAGCGGGCGGCAGGGGGGCGAGGCGGCAGCGCGGTACTGCTGCATGGCTGCTGCCTCACAGGCAGGCGACACGGAGCGGAAGAAGTAGCAGTGCAACGACCCCGACTCGTTCACCGCTGTGGGAGGGGGAGGGCATGAGGGGGATGAGGGGGACGGATTCACGCAGGAAATGGAGGTGCGGGTGTTGAGAAGTGCATGAGTGTGGGTTGGGAGTGTGAAAGCAGGCCGATCCTATGTTGGAATGTACATGCATTATGCATAATACGATTTCCCACTATACGCTCTGGTACATGCGCAGAGCACTTGATTTCCGAGCTCCAATACGCTCGGAATGCAGAGAATAGGGCTTGGACAAACAAGCTTCAAACAGCGGCAAAAGAAACGAGACGGTAAGGGTGCAGACGCTGTGAGTAAGGCAAGCGTAAGGCTGAAATCCCAGACCCACGCGGACCTTGCCGCGGTGTTTAGGCGCGTCTTATAAGGTTTCCGTGTATACTTTGTCACACGCACATGATGCACTTTAGCGCTAGAGCGTCTACTTTCCAAGAAAGCGCCGATCAGTCAGGTAGAGGGGAAGAGAATCGATCATGGAGGTGAGGTGACACGCGCATGAACGGAGCAATGTGGGAGGGTAGCAAGAGGTGCGGTGCTGCATGTTGAGGCTGGAAAGGAGGTGACCAGATGGGGTTGAAGAGACGTAAAGTGAAGCATCTCACTATAATATTCACATTGCTTCGTGCATAACAAGAGGGGGGAAGGGAAAGGATGGGATTGGGAGGAAAGGAAGGGGAGAAGAGCAACAGGTTATGTGGCATTGAATGTGGTGGGAGAGAAGCACTTGCGAGTGCAGATTAAAAGGCTGGCAGGAGCGGCAGTCTGAGAATCTCTGAGCATAGACAAGTTCCGGATAATGGGTTTGTCAGGCAACGAAACACTTGACAAAGCATTTCTTGCAACGCCTGCATGATGGGTGGCTCAAGAGTAATACTAATGTCAGAACTTTGTGGGCAGGTTATGACGTAGGTGGACTGAGCGTGGCAGGCTGCCACTGGCAGCACACTTTCCACCTGTGGGCGTGGCGTGGTGAGTGTGGCATGGAGTGGGCGGACTGACCGTGGCAGTGGGGGTGGTTGGCGGGGAGGAAGGAGCCTGGCATGGGCACCAGCACGCGTTGGCTGCTCACCGCCACACTCAGCGCCCCTGCCATCGCCGCCACCTGCTCTGCCACCTCCGACGCACTCCATGCCCTCCTCCCAACACCGCTCCCACCGCCGGCGCCGTGAGCATCCCGGAGTGGGAGGTCTGGGTGCGGCCAGTGCACGAGCAGCAGGCGGCGGCCCTCACATGGGCCGGGGGGGAACTGGTGCGCCCACAGGTCCCTATGCACCTCCCGCGTGCTCCCCAGATTCGCCGCGTCTGCTCCTCGCACCTGCCGTGCACACAGGCAGGGAGGAAGGCAGGCAGGCAATCGCGGTGCAGGGCGCAGAGGAAGGGGGAAGACGAAGAGGGGCAGAGAGGGAGCGGAGGCATTAGTGCGGCGGGAGAGGGGCATTACGGAGTGGTGGGGTGATGAGAGGAAGTTACACAGTGGTGCGGGTAGGAAGAGGAGGGGCAGATGGAGGAAGAATGGGAAGGAGAAAAGGGAGGATTGATGCCGCAAGTGCAGCAACAGGGAAAAACGGGAGGCACGCCGCGCCTCGCATGGAGACACGAGGTGAGCCAGGCAAGGGCTGGTGACAGGGCACATGGTTGGATGGCACACGTTCACAGCGGCGTGCAAGGGGCCTTGTGCTTCATCGTTTCAGGTTTGAGACCTGTAGTGAAGCCACCACCACATGGCACAGCTTCTCCTTTTGTTTGTACCTCTGATCGGACCTGTTAGCCACAGCGCTCCATACCAGCTCCAGGCCCATGCCACTGCCTGCATGCCACCTCACACCGTCCCAGCCCGTCCCAGCCCGCCCCAGTGCCACCCAGTGCCCCCCAGTGCCCCCCAGTGCCCCCCACTGCCCCCCAGTGTGCCTCACAGCACAGCAAGTGCAACACATTAATGGAAGGCCTGCCAGCGGCTCACCCATGGGGGCTGCGGCACATTGCCACACGCAGCAGTCGCCCGCGCCCACTCCGGTGCTTCCCCCTCCACCTCCTCCTCCCCCTTTCCCCCTTCCGCGCCCGTCCCTCCCCCCCCTGTGCGCTCGGTGGCGAGGCGGAAGGCAGTGCGCGCGGCGCAGTCCTCCAGGTGGGGCGGGGGGGGGAGCGATGCGCGCATGGTGATGGTGGACGGGGGGAGGGGCGAGTCGAGCGCGAAGAGCTGCGCCCATGCCTCGTACAGCTCCGCGGACGTGGGGCTGCGGTCGTGGGGGAAAGGGGAGCGGGGGGGAGAATTGCAGGGGGGGCATGCGGGAAGAGGGGTAAGATAAAGGTTAGGGAAACGGAGGGGAGAAAGGGGAAAACGGATGGAAGAAAGGGGGATGGGGAAGGAGGAAGGGGAAAGGGGGGAGGGGGAAGAAGAAAGGTGGGGAGAAGGGAGAAAGGGGAAGGAGAAACGGGGAAGGGAGGATGCGAGCGTCAGGAATCGTTAAAGTGTGAGGGTGACGGAGGTGTAAGGAGCTATTGCGCAAAGAGCAAGTTCCTCTGAGTGAGGTGAAACAGGAGGGACGAGGAGAAGGGGGGGTGATGGGGGAGGTGAGTGGGGAAGAGAGGGGAGAGGTGGGGGACAGAGGGGAGCTGAAGAGGGGTGAGGGGGGCCGGTTGAGGGAAAGGCGATGCTAAATGGGGCAGACGGGAAAGAATGAAAGAGAACGAGGGTAAGCGAAGAGTATACTACGAAAGGAATGCACCTCCGCTCGTCCTGCAGAGCTGCGCTGTGCGACTGCGCTATGGTTGAATCACCGAATTCCAACGAGAACTGCGCCACAGGATCGGCCCCAACCCGCATCCGCACCCATACCACGCCCAGCGCGCACCGAACAACCGCATGTGTGCGTCCACCGCTACTCTCGTCCGTGCACCCACCGGGAAGACGAGGACGCGGACATGCCGGAGATGACAGTGGGCTGTAGTAGCAGCGCGCGCCACTGCACCATGATCGCCAGCACCACCACCAGCGCAACCACGAGCAGCAGCGCGGGCACGCTGCGCTTGGTCGCCGCCCCGCGGAACAGCGCGTGCGCGGCGAAGGGGAGGGCGCACCAATGCCGGCCTCCCCTCGCAGCTCCCATGGTGCGCGCGGCGCGCCTACCGCGACGGAGAGTCGAGGCGAGGAGTTGCGATCAGGGACTGCAGCGCGCTGCGGGGCTTGTGAAGGATCACACCTCCTGGCTAAAGGCGGGATCCGATAGCCATGCAACGCGCGATTCTTCTTAGACAGTGTACGTTTCTCTGCTCTCCCCTCCCAACAACGACCGCCCCACCACCCCCCCCGTTCCCCTGTTCTGTGGATAGGTTGCTAGAAGGGCTGGATTCGGCAGCTTTCCGGATATTTCAGGGCTTGTTTCGGGCCAGCAAGCCTCGTAAGTACTGGGCCCAGACCAATCGACAGCCCTTCTCGAGTCTCGACAGGGCACAGGGCCTGGTACTGTACAGCACACCACTTAGCTGGTTGCGTGGGGGCCGTTTTGAGGCGCCTCAAAACTGCATTCTAGCTCGCGTCTGACATCAGGTCATCGTGGACGTAGAGGCTCGGAAGATCCGAAGTGGCTCGGAATAGGGGCAAATCAACATTTGGAAGAGACAAATCAGAGACTAAGGGCCGATGACCTGATGTCAGACACGAGCTAGGAATTGACCCTAATTGTAGATCTATTTTTTGTTGCTTGGAAACTTGGGTGTAGCTTATCGAAGCTTTTGGTGAGCTCGCGACATTCAAGTTTGCGAAGTACGGTAACTTTCCTTAGTGTTCGCGTGATTGTTATGAGACGAAACTTGATTGCTGATCCCAGTTTGTTTCTGCTCCAAGGAGATCTGGGCTGATTCTGAGCCATAACTTGTCGTGTATTTTTCCCGAAGTCTTCTTACAATATCCCTCCTCCCTCGCGTAGCAACCATTCGATAGGGATTATCTCGATGGCACGGCACCAGCAGCAGCAGCGGCAGCCGCCACGGCACCAGGTAGCTGGAAAGGCGCACTCACCAGGCGCGGTGTGGGTGCGCTTCGCGGTGACGTCAGCGGCCATGTGGGTGCTGCCCATCGCCGTGCTCTTCGCCGTCCAGCAAGACCTCTCCTTCCTCCAGCGTAAACCCTCCCCTCCATCGCCGCAACCGCCTCTCTCTCTCGCGCGCGCGCTTCACAGCGGCGACCAGGCGCCTCAACCACCCTCAACTCAGTGCTTTCTCGCCCCGCAGTGCTATATATCTAACTCAGCGGTCTCTGCTTCCGACTTCCTAGCCTCGCTCTCCATGCTCCAATCCCCTCTGCACTCGCCCGTCCCCTCTCGCCCCCCTCACCCCCCCCTCCCCCCCCCCTCCCTTCCCCCCCGCAGAATTTGTCCCCTCGTCCGTCTGGTCCGTCCTCACCCGTTCCGACCCGTCGGCGCCGCCGGTGGACGCGACGTTGTGGGCGGGGCTGGCGGCGGTGCTGAGCGTGAACGCCGTGATCGCCGTGTACATCATCCTCGCGCTGCGCGACTCCCCTGTCGCCCACCAGCCCCACCCCGACCCCGCCTTTGTCGCCGCTGCTGCACGCCGCCAGCAGGAAATCGCTGGGTTGGGGGGCGAAGGGGAGGAGGGAGACGGAGGGGACCGTGGGAGTGGTGGAAAGGGGGTTGGCGGTGGTAAGAATGGTGCTGGGCTGCGGAAGAGGAGGGAGGATATGACGGCAGGGGAAGCAGAGGCAGAGGCGATGGCAGCAGCGGCTAGGGTTAGTGGGACAGGCCAGCGGAGGGCAGTGGAGAGGAAGGGGAAGAAGCACAGCTGATGTGTTCTGGTGATGTTGGTGGGTGTGGGACAGCAATTTGTGTGGTTGGTCGTTTGGCACATTTGGTTGGTTGCTGTCATAGTTTTCCAGTGTGTGGTGTGTGTGTGTGTTTATCAAGTGCTGTAGCCATGGTGCATACATAACGTTGTGTGCAGCATAGAGATCTTTCTGAAATGTGAAAGTGGTTGCAACGAACCAGTTTATCGGCAGGATTTGAAGTTTTCCTCTCTTGTATGGCTACCGTAAAGTTGTGGATTACCGTACAATCTGTGTAAGAAATGGGCATTGAGGAGGCGTGGGGAGGAGGGACAGGGTTGGTTTGGTTCGTGGCCTGTAGCTACAGTATTCTCCCTGTGTTGTCTGACTACGTGCCATCTCATGTCTTCTTTCTTGGGCTTTGGCTGAGCCCTAAAAGGGTGTTCTACAGAAGCTACGTACAAGAAGTACCAGTGTTGTAATGGCTTCACTGCTGCAAGACCTCTTGCTGCAGAGCCTGTCACATTTCTAATCCATAGTACCATAACATATTTGGGTGTACCGTATATACAAAGTATGTACGGTAGCTACAGAGTGGGATGGGAATGCACAAACCTAATTCCATACTCCAGCATCCAGTACAACATGTTTCCACCACATCCTTTCCCATCCAACCAACCACGCCTCTGGCCCTGTACACCCGTAAACCTCCTACACACACATACCACCACATGCACAGGAAAAAAACATTCTCCCTGGCCAGCACGTCTCACTGCCCAACACCTGTGCGCTTGTGCCAGTCCGCCAGGCTCTCCTCCGGGTACCCCTGAAAGCTCTTGTCCGTGGGGCCCACACTCGCCTGCACCCAGGCGGGCTTGGAGTTGAGCATCAGGTGTGTGCGCTCGGGAGGGGGGGGCAGGGGCGAGTCAATGGCAGAGGCGTACGGGTGGATGAGGTCGGGCCACCTGGGGTCGTACAGCCACAGGTGCGACCCACACTCGCGGCAGAACCGCCGCTGCGCACCGCTCTCAGTTACCTTGGGGGAAGGCAGGGGGGAGTAGGCACAAGGCACAGCATGTCAAATATGCTTGTATACATTTTGTATAACTGCCTACAGTAGTGTAGTGTAGATAGCATTTGTATCAGTTGGTGGTGCACCCTCTCTCTCACCTATATGTTCACAACATTCTATAGTGAAACCCCTCCATTCTCGCTATCCTTTGGCACAACCCACTCGATACCCTCCTTGCCTAGGCTCCTAAGCCTAGGCATCCTAAACCTAAGTACCTCCTTAACTTTGAGATGATATCAGAGCAGGTCCGTTCTTAAGGACCTCGTTAATTTTCTTTCGCCATGGCTGCCCTCGTTGCCATGGCGATCGTTGCAGCGCCCTTCGAGGCGCTCGCCCGGTGCCTGCCCCGCACTGCTCGCCCCGTGCTACCCGCCCCACGCGCTGGTCGCCCCGTCCCGCGCACTGTCGCGTCGCCCCGCCGCTGGTCGCGGACGCCAGCGCCAGCGCCTCCGACCGTCGCGAACGCCAGCGCCAGCGCCAGCGACGTGCGCCAGCGCCAGCGACTGTCGCGAGCGCCAGCACCAGCGCCAGCGCCAGCGCCGGTCACCAGCGCCACCGCCAGCGTCAGCGCCAGCGACATGCGCGAGCACCGGTCGCGAGCGCCAGCACCAGCAGCAGCCGCCTGCGACCCCGCCATCGCCACCCCGCTCCCCGCCTCCGCGCCTGCTGCCGCCCTCTTCTACGGGGGACATTGCGGGGGGGAGGTGGCAGGGCTCGCGCCCGCGGCTACGGGGGTACTTAAGCCCCCTTGAGCCCTCCCGCCCCTCCCTAATCCTCCTCCTCATCGCTGCCCGTGCATGTGCGGTGCGTGCCGCGTTGTGGGGGGGGGGAAGAGGGTATGGGGGTGGCGGGTATGTGACGGTAGCCGCCCCCCCTTCTCCTCCTCCTTCCGCTGCACTTCCTCTCATCCTCCTTCCGCTGCACCCTCTCCTCACTCCGGCAGCCGCCTCTCCACTCCTCCTCCTCTCCTCACTCCAGCAGCTGCCTCTCCACTCCTCCTCTCCTCACTCCAGCAGCCGCCTCTCCACTCCTCCTCCTTGCTTGCGTCAGCTCCAGCCGTACTGCCTTGTGGGGGAGAGGTTTGGGGGGGGTGGGGGGTGCCGTGAAGCCAGTAGCGCCAGTCGCCAGTGAGCCCGTTGCTCCAGTCGCCCGTGGGTCAGTTGCTCTAGCCGTACGAGCGGAATGCTCCAGGCGTACGAGCCCGTTACCCCAGTTGCCCGTGAGCCAGTAGCTCCAGTTGCCAGTGAGCTAACAACTTCAGCCGCTGCCAACCTCCTCTCTCTCTCTCTCCTCCTCCTCGCTTGTCCTCTCCTCCTTCCGCTGCTCTCTACCTTGGTGCACCCCTGCAGGGAGTGTTGTCTGCACGTGGTTTCTACTGTGGGCAGTTAGGGGGTGTGTCAAATATGTTTGTATACATTTTGTATAACTGCCTACAGTAGTGTAGTGTAGATAGCATTTGTATCAGTTGGTGGTGCACCCTCTCTCTCACCTATATGTTCACAACATTCTATAGTGAAACCCCTCCATTCTCGCTATCCTTTGGCACAACCCACTCGATACCCTCCTTGCCTAGGCTCCTAAGCCTAGGCATCCTAAACCTAAGTACCTCCTTAACTTTGAGACAGCAGCAATGGATTTGGGAAAAGCAGGATCATGGTGGTAGAATTGATTCTGCAAGTCAGGTTCCTTCCCTTCGTTATCAGTTGTACCTTCCTTACATTCACCCCATCCCTCTCTCCCACGCAACCACCACGCCCGGCCATCCCCATGTGCCCTCACCTCGCCCGTGTCCCCCCTCATCTTGGCCCGGTACGTGGCCAGGTGCTCCTCCCCCTGCACCTGCATCGTCCTCGCATCGCCGCCTATGTTGATGCCAAACCCGCCCGACCCACCCACCTTGCGGCAGATGCTGCAGTAGCATAGCTGGAAGAAGGGAGGGTGTGGGTAGGGGGGTGGGTGGGGGGGGGTCGGTAAGGGGGAGGGGGGGAAGGGGAGGAGTTGGGGGGGGGGGAGAGAGGGAAGGTGTGGGGGAAGAGGAAGGAAGGTTGGGGTAAATTGGGATAAGGGTGAAGAGGGGATGATGGTGGAGATCAGGGATGTACAATCTGTGAGCTCAAATCAACTGCCGCTTTCACCTAGTCGCCATACAAGGAACGAGGTGGTACGCCATGAGTCGGAGGGGAAGGAAGAGAGGAAGCGAGCGTACTACGAGCGTGAGAGACTGTGCGTTGTAACATCTCTCACCAAAACCACCGTGCTCGAACCAGCGTGATAATAAAGAAGAACTAACGAGATTTATAATCACTAATCAAGGAATCGCGTCAACCTCTCGAAGGTTACGCGAGAGAATTGAAGGGGCGAGCGCATGTCGACGATGCCACCGACAATTCTAAACACACTGAATCGGTGACGAATTAGTGTATAAATGCTCCTCATTAGCACCTGGTATGGGCATGGGCTGCTAGACTCCAAAGAGAACGTCACGGCGCGGCAATGGCAAGAACCTTCTAGGCGCATGGTGCGACACGAGGAAGGACGAGAAAGTTTGCCTTAGTGATATTGAACCTGAGGTGTGCAATGTGACAGAGCCCGAAGGAATCCGACGCGCGCGCGAAAGAGCGTGGCGGTCAATGCATTGCATTCCCTCCTAATTTGTGGAAAACGACGTTGTGTGCAAGCTATGGACAGCCCCGGGTCTTTTATCGGGAACGGGGTCTTCTTTTTAGCAGGGCTATATTTTATGGAGAAAATAATACTTTATGAGATTCAGACATGTTACCCCCTCCCTGTTTCCTCAAGAGTACCGGTACCGTATGTGATCTCCGCATGAGTTTGTGTTCGTCTACGCTGATTACAGACTGTGATGTGAAGTAGTACACACCAGATACGGTATGCCATACATGGCAGTGGTACATATACGGTAGAAAATCTACAATTTACATGGCTCGTAGCACAGGCTAGAAGAACGGTAGAGGCTCACCCCTACCCCAGATCCTAAAGTCTCCACCCAATTCCCTCTCCCACAACTTCCACCCAACTTCTCCTGATACCTCTGCATCACATATTTGACATGCGGTACTGATCCCACTCCCACCCATGGGATTGAAACTGCTACTAGAGATCTTTCTTGCTCTTGGATGCAAACTTGCGGTCAAAGACAGCGAGCTGGGCGCGCAGGCTCTCATTCTCATCCAGCAGCCGGTCGTACTCTAGCTGCAGCCCCTCCGTCTGCTTGCGAATGGCCGCCACGTTCGTCTCCGCTGCCCTCGTGCGCCCCTGCCACGACTCCACCTCCTCCTGTGTCAAGCAAAACAGCACCGCATGTACACTACCTTGTCAACCCACCGAGTCGTGCATACAGCACTACGCTACACAGCAACCTGCAGTACATCTGGCACACAAACAGCCTCAAAACGGTCCACACTCCACAAGCATTCACTCACAGCATAAACCATCCACCAAGCACCTGACACTCACTCCACCGCTCACCTCCTTGTGCCGAATCTCCTTCTCCAGGCGTGCAATGCTGTCCTTGAGCCCCCGCGCCTTCTTCACCGCCTCCTCCTCCACGCCGCGCTCGCCCGAGCGCTCGTTGGCGAGGCGCATGTACTCGTCCTGCAGCCCCTGCGCCTGCTTCTTCAGCGTCGCGATGCTCAGCGCCGCCACCTCGCCCTCGCGGATGCTGCCCGCCAGCTGCCCTATCACCAGCCCCAGCAGCAGCCCGTAGCCTGGCAGGGCGGAAGGGTGAGAGTATGGGCGGGTGGGTGGGAGTGCGGGGCCACACACACTGCTGCCGCACACATCTCTAGCATACACACTTCTGCCACTGGTCTACCCTTGTCCATGCGCATAGCAGTGCAAACTGAATCTGTTTCTTGAGACTTCTCAACAAACAGATTTAGCAGTGCATGTCTCACCTGAGCATTTTTTTTCGTGAAACTAGGCTATGCTGATCGACTTAGTCACGTCTAGCTGCCTGATGCCTTTTATTTGCGTATTTCCAAACCAGCGTAACAAGTATTCATGCTCGCAAACCAACGCTTGGGCGGCAATGACACCCGCTATCACGCTTGGGCGGCAATCAGTCCTCAGGCGAGCAGCAAGCAGGTCCCTATAGGCCCACGCGAGAAGGCAGTAATTCGTGAATTGGCATCGCCTTCTGAGGCAGCAAGGAGACGTCAACTACACACGTCAGTCATGGACGTGCGCTAACACTGAGCCACGAATCGTTCACCTGGCACGTCTTCCACGCGAATCCACTGCTCTCTGCCTGTACTCGCAACTGATCACTCGAGCTTAATCACATACACACGAAATTTGCCCTTTACACCCGCTCCGTCCATCAACCCGCAGCGAACCCATCTGTACAATCCCCCCTCACACAGCCCGCCCCCACCTCCCCCTCCCCTTCCCCCCCCCCCACCCCACAGCGCACCCAGCAGCATCTCCTGCACGGCGGCCTGCAGCAGCTCCACCCGCGCCTCGTGGAAGCCGCCGCCGCCCGCACCCGACGCGAACATGCCGGCCGCCGTCGGATCCGACAGACGCTGCTGCAGCTGCCACAGCTGCGCGCCGCCGACTAGCAGCAGCACGAGCAGCAGCGCGGCCACCGTCGAGACGACGACGCGCATCGCGGCGCCCTTGAAGAAACCGACGAGCATCACAGGGATTCGGCGAACGGGCCGCCATGGTACGGCTAATAACAGCGCGATAATAGTTTCCGCTGCCAGCAACGCGAGTAACGGTGGAGTCAGCATGGTGGAACGTATGGACGGGATCTGACGCGTGGTGAAGAAAGAAAGATCAAGGCATGCAGACTCCTTGGGAGAATAAATCCTTCACTTTCGGTAGTATGTCGGATGAACAGAACATGCACTATATTGAGACCAGGCAACTGTCATCTGATGCATTCACCACAAGCTTGCCTCCTCCGTGACTACTGGTGACACACGCACGTACACTGCAATGCATCCATCCGGAAAGACAAACAAAGAATTAATTTATTACCAGAATAGTTATGATTAATATCAATAAGAAGAATAATGAAAAAATGCCCTAATGAATTTGGTTAACCTATTACCCTGGATATAAGCGCACATGCACTTCTAATAAAGATGGGACGCGCTTCTAATCG
The DNA here is from genome assembly GCA_947471745.1 of Closterium sp. Naga37s-1. Classification (NCBI taxonomy): domain Eukaryota; kingdom Viridiplantae; phylum Streptophyta; class Zygnematophyceae; order Desmidiales; family Closteriaceae; genus Closterium; species Closterium sp. Naga37s-1. The sequence goes on from CANJKZ010000813.1 coordinate 2,126,547, forward strand.
ATCCAACTTTATAAACGCATGTGCATTTGAATTGACAAATATGATGTGTGGTATATAAATATATATACAAGATGAAAGCTATATTTTATTGCAAACACGACCGAAAAAACATCACGTAGGCGCGTGGATTGTTACCGCTAAATCGCTTCTATACATCCTCCCTGCCAGCGTTGAGTAGGAGCTTGCTTTGTGGCCCAATCACAAAGTCATTCGCAGCCGGGTTGGGGATTTCGTTACCGACATTCTACAACAGGGCGAATATTTCTTGCCGCAACAGAATCCGTGCCACGCATGCTCCTCCATAGGTTTAGGCGAGGATTTCATATTGATCATTGACGAGGGGTCCGAGTCGCATCGCAGACGAGGTCTATTCTCGTGGCCCAAGTGTGCATCATATCTTGATTCTTCTAGTTATTCTCTCTCCCTCCTGCCTCGCTGCGGAAGCCATGGCGAAATTGCCAAGCACACACTTTCTTTTCAGACGCCCTCTTAGAGCTGCACTTACAGTTACCAATGACGGGTGGTTTAGCCGTGTGGCACCTGAGCCACCACTACGACCAGCACCACTTGCACACCTTGCCCTTCTTGCTCATCCTGTGCCTCCCACCCAGGGCCCTAGATATCAGCCTTTTAACGCTGATTCAGCGTTAGATCTGGCTTTTTTTTTTACCACTAGGCTGAATCCAAAGTTTTTTGTTATGTACTGTTACGAGTGCAATTGAGAGAGCGAGCGAGAATTGCACTATCGAAGCAAAACAATACATTGAGCGAAGGCATGAGCGAAGAATATATAGCGAAGCTAGCGTGGTAACGGTAACATGAGAAAATGGGGTGCGCTACGGGCCTAGCGCCGAGGTTTGGGAAATGTCGAGGCAGAGGTCCGGAGCGCGGGTTACCAACGGAACCGTGAGGTTGGGTCGCATCGTGAACAGTGGAAGGAGTCGTAATCGAGGCGAGTGTCGCGAGTGGGTAACGTTTCACTGTTGGGTGTTGATGGCGGGAATGGTCTTGTACGCGGTAAGCAGGGACACGAAGTAAGGAAAATGAATTTTCCTTACACTACCCCCCTCCCCCAAGGAGGCCCTCCTTACGAGAGCGCGTGTACATCTCGAAAGTTTCGGCTGCGCAGATACTCAGTGAGGACAGGGTGGTTCTCAATTCTATCCAGGGGAACCCAGTTGTCTTCGGTGGGCGTGCGGTCTTTCCAGCGGATCAGAAATTCGATCCTGCGGGCTCCCCGTGGGTCACGTACTCGGTGACTCAGTATTTTTTCGGGCGTGATGATTGGCTCTGTCGGCGTGTCAGATTTATATGACATAGCTACTGTAGGCTATAGTGGGGTAGCACATATGGGGTACAGTTTTCCTAGGGTTTGCATTTTGTACCCAACTTTCCCTTAGTCATTTCATTCCTCGTTTCTTCTCATGGTATCGAGCAGGTTCCCTAGTGGGAACGATTCCTAGGGCCCACCACCACGAAATTTTTTTCCTGCCCGGAGCGCGCTTCGCTCCGGCCCGAGTCGCGCCCTGTGTGCTCTCCCTACCGTCGCGCCCTCGCTATGCCCCTCACGGCCCCGTCGCGTCGCCCTTAGCGGCCCTCTCCCGGCTCGTCGCGCCGCCCCTACGGCCCTTCGCGCCGCCCTTACGGCCCTTCGTGCCGCCCTTACGGCCCGTCGCGCCCGTCGCGCCGCCCTTACGGCCCCTCGTGCCGCCCCTTACGGCCCCTCGCACCGTCCCTTACGGCCCCTCGCGCGGCCCCTTACGCCCCTTACGGCCCCTCCCGCGGCCCCTCACGGCCCCCTACGGCTCGTCGCCGCCCTCCGCGGCCCCGCAACCTACCTGTGCGGCCCCGCCACCTACCTGTGCGGCCCCGCCCCCTACCTGCGGCCCCGCCACCTACCAGCGGCCCCGCCACCTACCCGCGGCCCCGCCACCTCCCTGTGCGGCCCCGCCACCTTCCTGCTGGCCCCGCCACCTACCTGCGGCCCCGCCACCTACCAGCGGCCCCGCCACCTACCTGCGGCCCCGCCACCTACTAGCGGCCCCGCCACCTACCTTTGCGGCCCCGCCGCCTCCACTCAGCGGCCCCGCCGCCTCCTCCCAGCGGCCCCGGACGCCGCCCTCTCAGAGCGGCCCCGCCGAGCCGCCCAGCAGCCAAGCCGCCCAGCCGCCGAGCCGCCCAGCAGCCGAGCCGCCCAGAAGCCGAGCCGCCGAGCCGCCCAACAGCCGAGCCGCCGAGCCGCCCAGCAGCCGAGCCGCCGAGCCGCCCAGCAGCCGAGCCGCCGAGCCGCCCAGCAGCCGAGCCGCCGAGCCGCCCTGCAGCCGAACCACCCGAGCCGCCCTGTCCGGTAAGAGCAGCGCCTCTTTCACAGCACTGCCCTCACCCTACTGTTTGCGCTGCTAGTCTACTGCTGTCATGGCTACCCCTAGTGTCCTCGCTTTTGACGCTGAGGGTCGGGCCATTGACTTTGACGTCTGGATAGATGACCTGCAGCTTTTCTTACAGTGCGACAGAGCAGACGGCCTCTCCCTCTTTGACCTCACTTCTGGTGCCTCTCCTGCCCCCACTGCTGATGCTGACGCCACTGTTCGCTCACAGTGGGCCACGCGCGATGCTGCTGCACGTCTTGCTGTGCGTCGCCACCTGCCTACCTCTGAGCGTGCGCACTTTAGCCAGTACAAGAGTGCTCAGACCTTGTACGACGCTGTAGTTGCGCGCTACTCCTCCCCTGCCACTGCTGCACTGAGCCGCCTCATGCTACCGTACCTCTTCCCTGACCTTGCTGCCTTTCCCACAGTCGCTGACCTCATTACGCACCTCCGCACTAGTGACACTCGCTACCGCGCTGCGCTTCCTGCTGAGTTCTGCGCCAAGAACCCCCCCCCCATGTACATCACCCTCTACTACATAGTCACCCGGCTCCCTGACTCCCTTCGCGTAGTCAGGGACCACTTCCTCTCAGTTTGCCCCACCACTCTCACCGTTGACCTCCTCGAGAAGTCCCTCCTAGCAGCAGAGAAGAGCATAGTAGCTGTAGGAGCCTCTCGTGGTGACCCTCGCACCCCCATCTTTGAGGGGTGTTCCCCCTCCCCCCTTTTGCCCTCTGTTGCCTCTACTGCTGCGGCCGACCTCGTTGGGCTTGAGTCGGTCGGTGCGGCGTCTACCCCTAGCGGGAGACGCCGCCCTGGCAAGGGCAAAGGGGGCAGGGGCACTGGAGGAGCTAGCGGGGGCGGTGGAGGCGGCGGTGGAGGCAGTGGAGGGGGTGGGGGTGGCAGTGGGGGTGGTGGTGGGGGTGGAGGTGTCGGTGGCGGCGGTGGAGGCGGAGGCGGCGGCGGCGGTGGCGGTGGGAGCGGAGGTGGCGGCGGTGGAGGAGGCGGCGGCGGAGGAGGTGGAGCTGGTCGGGGTGGCGCTGCGCAGAGGGTCGGCTCCGGTGGTGGTCAGCGCCAGCAGCAGCAGCAGCAGCAGCAGCAGCAGCAGCAGCGCACTCGTGACATCCCCCCCCCTCAGCAGCTCCGTGAGTGGTACGCTGCACGCCAGCTGGGTGGGGGTACTGGTCCGTGCACCTACGTCCTACGCACCGGCGACCGCGCGGGTGACCAGTGCGGGGGTGCGCACTCCACCCAGCGCTGCTTTGGCCGCCTGACGGACGCTTGGCGTCACCAGTTCCCTGAGGCCACTGAGATCCCCCGCTGGGGTGAGCTGTCTAGGGCGGGTGTCGCTGTCTTTGACCTTGACTTTGATGCTATTCTTGCTGCCATGTATACCGTGACTATTAGTGATGAGGGTGACTGTTACCGGTGTTTTCCGCCCGACCCGGGCATTGAGACTGCTGCTCTAGGTACTGGTGAGGCTGCTGCTCTAGGTGCTAGCGAGGCTGCTGCTCTAGGTGCGTCTGCTCCCTCAGGTGCTGGTGAGTCTGCTCTCTCAGGTTCTGCGTCGGCTTCGGCCTCCCACACCTTCACCCTTGACTCGGGGGCTTCTCGCTCCTTCTTTCGAGACCGCACCACACTCACGCCACTTGGCCGGCCAGTTGCGGTCTCTCTGGCAGACCCCTCTGGGGGTCCTGTCCTTGCTCACTTCTCCACTGTCCTCCCGTGTCCGGCGGCCCCCTCTGGCACCCTGTCTGGTCTTTACCTCCCCTCGTTCTCTACGAACTTGGTGAGTGGTGCTGACCTACAGGATGCGGGGGTTCACCAGTTCACTCCTGCGAGTCAGCGGGTGACCCACTGCACGGACGCTCGGACTGGCCGACACCTGGCCACGTTTACCCGTCGGCCGGGGTCGAGCCTGTACACCCTGACCACTGCGTCTCCTCCAGTCCCTGCGTCTGGTCAGGTAGCTGCGTCGGGTCAGGTGTTTGCTGCAGCGTCCAGGTCTGGTCCTGAGTCTGCCCCCTGTTCGTGTCGCCTCCTGTCTCACGAGACTCTCCTCTGGCACCACTGCCTTGGTCACCCCTCCCTGCTTCGTCTCCGAGGCATGGCCTCCCGTGTCCTTGTCTCTGGTCTTCCCCGGTCCCTCCCTCCCCTTCCTCCGGGGCCTGGCCCTACCTGCGTCCCCTGTGTCGAGGGGCGGCAGCGGGCTGCCCCTCACTCCTCCCAGTTTCCTCCGACAGAGGCCCCGCTGCAGACGCTTCACATGGACGTGTGGGGCCCGGCCCGCGTCCGTGGACAGGGTCACGAGCGCTACTTCCTGCTGGTGGTTGACGACTACTCGCGTTACACCACAGTCTTCCCCTTGCGCAGCAAGGGTGATGTCACTGAGGTGTTGATCGACTGGATCCGCGCAGCTCGTCTCCAGCTCAGGCAGAGCTTCGGCTCGGACTTTCCTGTTCTGCGTCTGCACTCTGACAGAGGTGGAGAGTTCTCCTCTGGCCTTCTGCGAGCCTACTGTCGTGCACGAGGCATCCGCCAGACCTTCACGCTTCCGGACTCTCCACAGCAAAATGGGATTGCTGAGCGCCGCATTGGCATGGTCATGGACGTCGCCCGTACGTCCATGATGCATGCGGCTGCCCCCCATTTTCTGTGGCCGTTTGCGGTTCGGTACGCGGCGCATCAGATCAACCTTCACCCCAGGGTCTCCATGCCGGAGACCTCCCCAGCCTTGCTGTGGACGGGGAAGGTTGGCAATGCGTCTGCGTTCCGTGTCTTGGGATCTCGGGCGTTTGTCCGCGACTTGTCTGCGGACAAGCTGTCCCCTCGTGCTGCTCCTTGCGTCTTCCTTGGCTTCCCCCCTGATGCGCCAGGGTGGCAGTTCTACCACCCCACCTCTCGCCGTGTTCTGTCCTCCCAGGACGTCACGTTTGACGAGTCGGTCCCCTACTACCGCCTCTTCCCCTACCGCACTCCGTCCCTCCCCCCGCCACCGCTCTTCCTTGTACCAGGTCCCCCCCCGGTAGACCCCCTCCCCCCTCAGGGTCCTGCCCCTTCAGGTGTGTCCCAGGTAGACGCAGTCGAGCCTGTCGAGGTTACTGGTGACTCTGGTGCTGCTGAGGGTGCTGAGCCTGGGGGTGCTGACTCTGGGGGTGTTGAGCGTGTGGGTGCTACGCCTGGGGGTGCTGAGCCTGAGGGTGCTACTACTGGGGGTCCTGAGCCTGGGGGTGCTGAGCCTGGGGGTGCTACTACTGGGGGTGCTGAGCCTGGGGGTGCTGAGCCTGGGGGTGCTACGCCTGGGGGTGCTGAGCCTGGGGGTGCCACGCCTGGAGGTGCTGAGCTTGGGGGTGCGGAGCCTAAGGGAGCTGGGCCTGCTCGTGTGGCGTCTGGCGGTGCTGAGCCTGGAGGTTCTCCGGGTGCTTCGTCTCGGCGGGAGCCACTCTCTCCACAGGAGCTGCGCGAGTGGTTTGCCCGGCGCTGGAGGCGTGCTGCTGGAGCTGGAGGTTCGTCGGCTGCAAAGGGTGCTGGTGCCGCGGGTCCCGGAGGTGCTCGTACTGGGAGTACTGGAGCTGCTGGGCCTGCGGGTACGACTGGAGCTGGAGCTGCTGAGGGTGTTGGCGCTGAGGCTACTGCTGTCGGTCCTGGAGGCGGTCCTGCTGGGGGTGCTACTGGTGCTGCTGGAGGTACTGGAGCTGGAGGTGCTGCTGGCGCTGGTACTGCCGCTGGGGGTACTGGTGCTGTCCCTGCTGTGTCTGGAGTCGCCGCGCGGCCTAGGCCGTACTTCGTTCCGCTCCTTCAGCAGGTTCTTGGTCTCCCGCCTTCTACTGGTCCTCCTCCTCCCTTAGAGTGTCCACAGCCTGTCCCGTCACAGTTACAGTTACATCCGGCCTCCCCACTGCCCGCTCCTTCTCCCTACACTGGTCCTACTGGAGGTCTTGCTGAGCGTCGTGAGCCTGCGTCTCGCCCTGCGTCGCCTGTCCGTGCTGCTCGCACTAGTGGTCGTGGTTCGCGTCAGCGTCCTCCTCCTGTCCCTGGCACGCACCGGATGTCTCTGCGTCCGTCCACTGCTCCTCTGCGTGCCCCTTTGCCTTCTCCTCCTGAGTCCTCTCTTCCTGCTCTTCCTGACCCGGAGTCGGACTCTCTTCGTGCTGCCAGTCCTACTGTCACGCGTCTCCTTGATACTGTTGTCACTGACCCTTCCTTTGAGTCCACTGCTGCGTCTGCCCTAGTTACTGAGCTCGTCGACTTTGCTGCTCGCTGTCGTCTAGACTACGCTGCTAGTCTTGTTGCTGAGTCTGAGTCTGTCTGTCCTCCGTCCGTCGGGGGTGAGTGTGCCCTTGGCACGGACGTCCTTGAGGACAGGCAGGAGGAGTTCCAGTGTTTGGCTGCTGCTTCACCTCATCTCGTGTCCGTACTGCTTACCCCTGAGGGAGACCCGGATGCACTTGACATCCCGACTCCGCGCTCTTACGCGGAGGCGATAGAGGGTCCCTACTCCTCTCAGTGGCAGGCAGCTATGGACGTAGAGATGGCTTCCTGGAAGTCCACAGGCACCTACGTTGACGAGGTTCCCCCGCCTGGGGCGAACATCGTCAGTGGCATGTGGATTTTCAGGGTGAAGCGGCCGCCGGGTTCTCCGCCTGTCTTCAAGGCGCGTTACGTGGCTCGTGGCTTCAGTCAGCGGCAGGGAGTTGACTACTTTCAGACCTTCTCTCCCACCCCGAAGATGACCACTCTTCGGGTACTGCTGCACATTGCTGCTCACCGCGACTACGAGCTGCACTCTCTTGACTTCAGCACTGCTTTCTTGCAGGGCAGCCTGCACGAGGAGATCTGGCTGCGTCGCCCACCTGGCTTCACTGGGTCCTTTCCTCCTGGCACCCAGTGGAGCCTCCGGCGGCCAGTCTACGGTCTCCGCCAGGCACCGCGTGAGTGGCACGACACACTGAGGACTACACTTGCGGCTCTTGGGTTTGCTCCCTCTACTGCCGACCCGTCGCTGTTTCTGCGCACCGACACTTCTCTGCCGCCGTTCTACATCCTCGTGTACGTCGACGACTTGGTCTTCGCCACAGCTGACACTGCTGGACTCGCCCACATGAAGTCCGAGCTGCAGAAGAGACACACGTGCTCAGACCTGGGTGAACTGCGCAGCTACCTTGGCTTGCAGATCACCCGGGACAGAGCACGCCGCACCATTACCCTGACTCAGTCACACATGGTGCAGCAGATCCTTCAGCGCTTCGGCTTCACGTACTCCTCGCCTCAGGCCACTCCTCTGCCTACTCGTCACTGGCTCTCAGCTCTGCCTTCGGATGAGTCCGTAGAGTCGAGTGGCCCGTACCCAGAGCTTGTTGGCTGCCTCATGTACCTGATGACCTGCACTCGACCTGACCTTGCATACCCTCTTAGCATTCTTGCACGCTATGTTGCTCCTGGGAGACACAGACCGGAGCACATGGCTGCAGCGAAGAGGGTGTTGCGCTACTTGTGCAGTACGTCGGGCATGGGGCTTGTGCTTGGAGGGCAGAGTCCAGTGGTCCTCACTGGGCACGCAGACGCTTCTTGGGCTGACGACCAGGCTACGCAGCGGTCGTCACAGGGTTACACCTTCAGCCTTGGTTCCGGCTCTGTTTCGTGGCGGGCTACCCGCTCGTCTTCTGTTCTCGGCTCCAGTTGTGAGGCTGAGATCTACGCCGGGGCCATGGCTGCACAGGAGCTTCGCTGGCTCACCTACCTGCTGACTGACCTCGGAGAGCCGCCTCGTTCTCCTCCAGTAATGTACGTAGACAACAAGGCCATGCTGGCCTTGTGTCGAGAGCAGAGACTGGAGCACAGAACGAAGCACATTGCTCTCCGCTACTTCCTTGCTCGTGAGCTACAGCAGCGTGGTCAGCTGCGGCTTGCGTACGTGGCCTCTGAGGCCAACACTGCTGATATCTTCACCAAGGCACTTGCGCCTTGTGATCATCAGCGCTTCTGTACTCAGCTGGGTCTTGTGCCTACCTTGCCTCACTTGCTCACCCCTTGACCTTGTTTGTACTGTTGCATATATATATACACCTGCTCTTGCTTGTCTAGCCTTATATATATATGTAATCCTGCATGTGAACTGGCCTTGTGGCCTTGAACTTGTGCTCGGAATGTGTGGTGACTTTGTGATCCACCCTGAGCTTGTTTTGCTTTGCTTGACTGGTCTTGTGACCCCTTGTTCTCCCCCACTTTGCCTATGGGGGTGTGTTAGATTTATATGACATAGCTACTGTAGGCTATAGTGGGGTAGCACATATGGGGTACAGTTTTCCTAGGGTTTGCATTTTGTACCCAACTTTCCCTTAGTCATTTCATTCCTCGTTTCTTCTCACGGCGGTCGTGTCATGCTGGCGGGGCGGTTGCAAGGCAGTTGGCTGGTGGATGGGATATGGGCGAAGCAGGCTGACGTGGAACGACGGGCTGACGTACCAGTCAGCAGGGAGAAGGAGGTGGGCGGTGACGGGGGTGATCATGTGGCTGATGCGAAATGGCCCGCAATATCGGGGGCGGAGTTTTGGAGTGATCGGTAGGCGGATTTTTTTACTGTCGATTAATACCGGGTCGTCGGGTTGGTAAGTGACGGGGCGGCGGTGGCGGTCGGTGTTGCGCTTAGCGATGACGTTTGATTTTATTTATTGCTTCTGCTGCTCGGGTCCGTGCTGCCTGTAATATTTCTGCGAACTGTTGCGCACGTGGTACTGGGTTGTCGGGATTCGGGGTCATCGGTACTGTGGGGTCTTGTCCGTAATTCAGGTAAAACGGTGACTGTTGTGTCAGAATACAATTGCATGTCTGTAGGCTGTCCCCATATAGGGTACAACACTTTTAGGGTTGCCTAATTGTATTGCTCCCAAACCCTAATGCAACCATTCCAGTTTCCTAATTCTGACATGGTATTAGAGTAGGTACGTTCCTTAGGGCCCACCAAACGTTCCGCCATGCCCGGACTTGAAACTATTTTTTCCTGCCCTGCTGCCTAGCGCCAGCGCGCGCCTTACTGCCCTGCCCGCGCGCGCCCTGCTGCCCTGCTACTGAGTGTGAGAATAATACGAAGAATAAAATGACTAGAAATGAGTTGGGTACAAATGGGGAAACCTAGAAATGTAGTAGTTTTGCTCCCACCTCCTTGAGGACTTCTGTGGTGCTGAGGGCATCCGCCAGACGTACACGCTTCCGGCCTCTCCACAGCAGAATGGGATTGCCGAGCGCCGCATTGGTCTTGTCATGGAGGTTGCTCGCACCTCCATGATCCATGCGGCTGCTCCCCATTTTCTGTGGCCGTTTGCGGTCCGATACGCCGCTGAGCAGCTCAACCTCTGGCCCCGTGTCTCCCACCCGGAGACCTCCCCTACTTTGCGGTGGACGGGCGAGGTTGGTGATGGGTCTGGGGTTCCCTCTCTCTTGTCCGCGACTTGCCTGCGGGCAAGCTCTCTCCACGCACTCTTCGGTGCGTGTTCCTTGGCTTTCCCACCGACGCACTGCCCTGGCAGTTTTACCACCCGGGCTCTCGTCGTGTGCTGTCCTCCCACGACGTCACCTTTGACGAGTCCGTCTGCTTCTACCGTCTTCACCCCCACCGCAAATCCCTGGTACCCCTCCCGCCTCTCACCCTGGTGGACGACCCCCCCCCGGTAGCCCCCCTCCCTCCTCACGGTCCCATTCCCTCAGGTGTGTCTCAGGTAGACCCACCCCCCTTGGTTGAGCCTTTGGAGGTCTCCTGAGAAACCTCTGGCCCAGCTGAGGGGGGTGACCCGACTCCTGCTGCCACAGTGACCCCTCGCCGCTCTGCACGCTTGGCTGTCCCTCCTGGGTTCCCGCCTCGACCGTCTTCACCGCCGCTGCAGCCTGTCGCTGTGGACTCTGGTGCTGCAGGAGCTGGTACCACTGGGGGTGCTAGTTCTGGGGGTGTTGAGTGTCCTCTGGGTACAGGAGGTACTGGAGGTACTAGTGCTGGTGGTCCTGCTACGAGTCGGCAGGAGGCTCTCTCGCCGGAGCGGCTGCGCGAGTGGGCTGTCCAGTGGGGCAGCCTGGTGGTGGAGCTAGCCGTCTTAGAGCTGGAGGTGCTGGGACTGCAGGAGCTGGAGGTGCTGGCGCTGCTGGAGCTGGAGGTTCTGCTACTGGTGGTACTTTGGTTGCTCGTACTGGTGGCACTGGTGCACGTCGACGGGAGACTCTCTCGCCGGAGCGGTTTCGCGAGTGGGCTGTACAGTGGGGCAGCCCTGGTGGTGGAGCTAGCCGTGCTCGCTCTCCTAGAGCTGGAGGTACTGGAGGTGCTGCTGCTGTGGGTGCTGCTGCGGGTAGTCCTGGTGTGCGTCGCCAGGCGTCTCTCTCACCGGAGCGGCTTCGCGAGTGGGCTGTCCGTTGGGGCAGTCCTGGTGGTGGCGCTGGACGTGCTGGAGCTGCAGGTTCCGGAGGTGCTAGCCCTGGAGGTGCTAGTGCTGGAGTTCCTGGTACTAGAGGTACAGGTGCTGCTAGAGGTGCTGGAGGTTCAGGTTCTGGAGGTGCTAGCCCTGGAGGTGCTGGTGCTGGTGTTCCTGGTACTGGAGGCATAGGTACTGCTGAAGGTGCTGGAGGTACTGGCACTGGAGCTACTAGTGGAGGTGCTGTTGGAGGTACTGGAGTTAGTGGTGCTAGTCGGCAGGAGTCGCTCTCGCCGCTCCAGCTTCGCGAGTGGGTTGTTCGTTGGGGCAGTCCCGGTGGTGGAGCTGGGGGCACTGGTTCTGGGGGTGCTGTTGCTACTGGAGCTGGAGGCACTGGTTCTGGGGGTGCTGTTGCTCCTGGAGCGGGAGGTTCTAGGGGTGCGACTACTCAGCCGCAGCCGTCTGCGCTTCGTCGCCTTCTCAGTCTCCCGCCTGCTGCTACTGAGTTCCCGGTTCCTGGTTCTTCTCCTCCGTTACTGTTCCCACCGACTGGCCAGTCTCACCCACAGCTACTGCCTGGCTCCCCGCTGCCTGCTCCTGCTCCTCACACTGAGGTCATTGCGTCACTTACTGCGCGTCGTGAGCCTGAGACTCGTGCTTCCACTCCTGAGCGTCGTGAGCCTGAGACTCGTGCTTCCACTCCTGTTCGCGGTCGTCGTGTTGTCCGTCCTCGTGCTCCTGCTGTGCCAGGCACTTACCGTATGGCACTTCGTCCTTCCTCTGTTCCACAGCGTGCTGTCCTGCCTTCTCCTCCTGCGTCCTCTCTTCCGCACGTTCCTGACCCTGAGTCAGACCTTGTCCATGCTGCCAGTCCGACTGTCACTCGTCTCCTTGCCACAGTTGTGACTGACCCTTCCTTTGAGTCTGCTGCTGCGTCTGCCATAGTTACTGAGCTTGTTGACTTTGCCGCTTTGTGCCGCCTTGACTACGCTGCGAGTCTTGTTTTTGACTCTTCCTGTCCTCCGTCCGTCGGGGGTGAGCTTGCCCTTGGCTGTGACGTCCTTGAGGACAGGCAGTTTGAGCTTGAGTGCCTCGCGGCCGCTGCACCGCATCTCGTGTCCTCGCTACTTTGCCCTGAGGGAGTCCCGGATGCACCAGACATCCCGACCCCACGCACTTACGCAGAGGCGATCACGGGTCCATACTCCTCTCAGTGGCAGATAGCCATAGACACAGAGATGGCTTCCTGGAAGTCCACAGGCACCTACGTCGACGAGGTTCCCCCACCTGGGGCGAACATAGTCGATGGCATGTATATTTTCAGGGTGAAGCGGCCGCCGGGTTCTCCGCCTGCCTTCAAGGCGCGTTACGTTGCTCGATGCTTCAGTCAGCGTGAGGGGGTCGACTTCTTTCAGACCTTCTCCCCCACCCCAAAGATGACCACTCTTCGGGTGCTACTGCACGTTGCAGCACAGTGTGACTAAGAGTTGCACTCCCTCGACTTCTCGACAGCCTTCTTGCAGGGTAGCCTTCACGAGGCTATCTGGTTGCGCCGTCCATGTGGCTTCACTGGGTCGTTTCCTGAGGGTACCCAGTGGAGTCTTCGGCGACCGGTCTACGGCCTCCGACAGGCACCCCGCGAGTGGCACGACACACTAAGGACTACAATTGCGGCTCTTGGCTTCACTCCCTCGACACTGAGGCTCTGGCCTTGGTGAAGGCGGAGCTGCAGGAGAGACATACTTGCACTGACCTGGGTGAGCTGCGGAGCTACCTTGCCTTGCAGATCACCCAGGACAGAGCACGCCGCACCATCACCCTCACTCAGTCACACATGGTGCAGCAGGTCCTTCAGCGCTTCAACTTCACGTGGTCCTCGCCACAGCCCACTCCTCTGTCTACCGGCCACTCGCTCTCAGCTCCACGTTCGGACGAGTCCGTAGAGCCGAGTGGTCCGTACCCAGAGCTTGTGCTTTGCCTCAATTACCTGATGACGTGCACACGACCTGACCTCGCGTACCCTCTCAGCCTCCTGGCTTGCTACGAGGCTCCCGGTAGACATCGAAAGATGCACTGGGATGCTGCGAAGAGGGTATTGCGTTACTTGTGCAGCACATCGGGCATGGGGCTCGTGCTTGGAGGACGGGGTTTAGTTGTTCTCACCGGTCACTCAGACGCTTCTTGGGCTGACGACCAGACGACTGACCGGTCGACACAGGGGTACAGTTTCAGCCTCGGCACTGGTTCTGTCTCGTGGAGGTCCACTCGCTCTTCTTCTGTACTTAGTTCCAGCTGTGAGGCCGAGATCTATGCTGGGGCTATGGTTGCACAGGAGCTCCGGTGGCTGACCTACATGCTGACCGACTTGGGTGAGCAGCCTCGTTCTCCTCCAGTTCTGTACGTCGACAACAAGGCCATGATTGCCTTGTGTCAGGACCAGAGACTGGAGCACAGGACGAAGCACATCGCTCTGCGTTACTTCCTTGCTCGTGAGTTGCAGCAGCGTGGCCAGATTCGTCTTGATTACGTGGCCACTCGGGCCAACACTGCTGATGTTTTCACCAAGGCCCTTGGGTCTAGTGATCATCAGCGTTTCTACACTGCTCTTGGGCTTGTGCCCACTCTGCCTCACTTGCTTGTCTCTTGATCTTGCTCTTGTTGTACACTGATATATATGAGTATACCTGTATGCTTACACTTGCTAGGTTGTGATCAGTGTACTGCTCTTTGCTATTATAAACTCTGCATGTGAACTGGCCTTGTGGCCGCTTGCTTGTGCTCAGAATGCGTGGTGATCTTGAGATCCACCCTGAGCTTTGCTTTGCTCTATTGTCTTGCTTGACTGGTCTTGTGACCGTTTGTTGTGTTTGCTACCCCCCACTTTGCCTATGGGGGTGTGTCAAAATACAATTGCATGTCTGTAGGGTACAACATTTCTAGGGTTGCCTACTTGTATTGCTCCCAAACCCTAATGCAACCATTCCTGTTTCCTAATTCTGACATGTTCAATTGTGGCGGATGGCGAGTTGTTGTACGCGAACTCGATGAGCGGCAATTGCTATTCCCATGTGGTCGGGTCGTCGCACGTGGCTCGGATGAGCTGTTCCATGGTTTGATTTGTCCGTTCTGTCTGTCCGTCGGTTTCAGGGTGGTACGATGAAATGAACTGTAGTCGCGTGCCGAACTGCTGCCACAGGTTCTGCCAGAAGTTGCTGCTAAATTTCGTGTCACGGTTGCTGATGATTGCTGCTGGTATCCCGTGCAGTCGAACGATGGTGGCGATGAAGAGGCGAGCTGTTTCTTCGGCTGTGATTGATTTCTTGCAGGCTGCGAAGTGTGCCATTTTCGTCAGCCGATCGACAACGACCAGGATCACGGTGTTCCCACTTGCTCCAGCCGGTAACCCCGTGACGAAGTCCATTGTCACCTGCTGCCAAGCACGCTCTGGGGGTGGTATCGGTTGCAACTGTCCTGCTGGTCGTTGTTGTGACGACTTCATGAGCTGGCAGGTGGGACACGATGCCACGTGTCGTTGCACGTCGGTCATCATTTCGAGCCAGTAGTAATACCGCTGCAGCTGCTGCCGTGTTTTTTCTACTCCAAAATGGCCTGAGGTGACTCCGTCATGTGCCTCCTGTAGCAGTAATTCCCGTAGTAAGGTGTAGCCCGGTACCAAGATCCTATCAGTGCCGGCTTTTACGTAATACACCCCTTTTGCTGCTGCGAACTGCTGCGAGTTTCCTCCGGTGAAGAACGAGTCTGTTTGGTAGCCGTGGGTAAATAGTCCTGTTGGCAGTGGGCTGGTCTGGGCGAGTAGTATGGCGTGGATTTGGGCAGTGGGGCGGGTCAAAGCGTCGGCGATGTTTGATGCCCCTTTTTGTAGGTGACCGTGTAATGGAAATTCGACTCGAGGAAATCGAGCCAGCGAATCTGTCGTGGGTTGAGGTGGGGCTGTGCGCGGAGGTACTGTAGTGATTTGTGGTCTGCCCGTAATGTTACGTCTGCGCCGGTCAAGTAACATCGCCACACTTTGAACGCGTGCACGATCGCGAGCATTTCGCGGTCGTGGATCGGGTATTTTTTCTCGGGCGGGTGCAGTTTTCGTGACTCGTATGCGATGGGCTGTAGGCCGTTCCCGAAATCCTGTAGCAATACGTCTCCAATGGCAATGTGGCTTTCGTCTGTAACCACTTCGAATAGGCAGTGTGGGTCTGTGATGAGCAGTACGCATGGTGAACAGAGAACATTTTTCAGGGCAGAGAAGGCAGCATGCTCTTTAGCCCCCCACGTAAAAGCGACCCCCTTCCGCAGTAAATCCGTCAGTGGGGCAGTTAACCGTGCCATGTCGGGGACGAACCGACGCACATAATTAACGAACCCTAAAAAACTCTGCAACTCCGTGATGTTCGTCGGCGGGTGCCACGCTTTTACCGTGTCTAACTCTTTTTGGGTCAATCTCAACTCCAGCCTCTGAAAAAACTGCCTAACTTATATGTTGCATGTTCTGTAGGCTGTAGTGGGGTAGCCCATATGGGGTACAACCCAATTAGGGTTTGATATTTGTACTCCTGCATGCTGCTAGTTCATTCATTCTCGTTCATTCTGCTGACATAGTTTCAGAGCAGGTCCTCTCCTAGGACCGTTTTTTTAGGGCCCACCGAATCGCGCTACCCCACATATCGCGCCGCCCTGTTAGTACAAACAATATATATGCAAAACCTAACCCTAGTGCAAGTACAAAATAATACGGTAGTCCTGTAGAAACAACAAGAGCAAGCAACGGTCACAAGACCAGTCCACAAGAACAAGACAAATCTCAGGGTGGAGCTCAAAGTCACCACACACTCCGAGAGCAAGCAAGGGGCCACAAGGCCAGTCCACATGCAGGTATATAGCAAATATAAAGAGATGCAAGAGTACAAGACATGCAGGACAAGGCATCTCTACGTAAGCAAGTGTGGACGGGCAGGCACAAGGCCAAGCTGGGTGCAGAAACGTTGGTGGTCACAAGGCGGCAACGCCTTGGTGAAGATATCTGCCGTGTTGGCCGCAGAGACAACACGTCGAACGAGTGCCTGGCCACGCTGCTGCAACTCATGAAGAAGGAAGTAACGAAGCTGGATGTGCTTCGCCTTCCCAACCAGTCGGGGCTCCTCACACAACAGGACAGCAGACCTGTTGTCGGCGAACAAGACTGGGGGAGAGCGAGGCCGTTCACCAAGGTCGGTGAGAAGGAAAGACAGCCAGCGAAGCTCCTGAGCGGCCATGGCCGCAGCGTACACCTCTGCCTCACAGCTGGAACCGGCGACGGACGACGCCCGAGTCGACCGCCACGAAACAGCACCTGTCCCGAGGCTAAAGGAGTACCCATGTGTAGACCGACGCGTCTCCGCGTCGTCGGCCCACGACGAGTCTGAGTAACCTGTGAGTGTAACTGGCTGCTTCCCTCCAAGGACAAGTTCCATGCCTGATGTACTCGCCATATACTTCGCCACCCTCTTAGCAGCGTACCAGTGGGACGGTCGGTGTCTCCCAAGCGCAACAAAGCGCGCAAGGACGCTAAGAGGGTAAGCTAGGTCTGGGCGAGTACAGGTCATCAGGTACATGAGACAACCCACCAGCTCAGGATATGGACCACTGGACTCAAATGACTCGTCCGAAGGTGGAGCCGTGAGCCCATGATCCACAGCAAGAGGGGTGAGCTGTACCTTGGAGAACGGGAAGCGAAACCGCGTGAGGATCTGCTCGACCATATGCGACTGAGTCAGCGTAATGGTGCGAGCTGCCCTGTCCCTGGTGATCTGCAGGCCAAGGTAGTGCTGCAGCTCACCAAGGTCAGTGCAAGTGTGTCTCCTCTGCAGTTCCTCCTTCACGGAGGCCAGCGCGCGTCGGTCGGGAGTGGCGAACACCAGGTCGTCGACGTAGACCAGGACAAAGAACGGGTTCGAGCCACGGCGGACGAACAGTAACGGGTCGGCAGACGACGGAAAGAAGTCAAGCGCTGCAAGGGTCGAGCGAAGTGTGTCGTGCCACACACGTGGAGCCTGACGCAGACCGTAGACTGGTCGACGCAGCTGCCACTGGGTCCCAGGTGGGAAAGAGCCAGTCAAGCCAGGCGGGCGACGCAGCCAGATCTGCTCGTGCAGGCTCCCCTGAAGGAACGCGGTGGAAAAGTCCAAGGAGTGCAACTTGTAGTCGCGCTGGGCTGCAATATGCAGCAACACCCGAAGAGTACTCATCTTTGGGGTGGGAGTAAAGGTCTGGAAGAAGTCCACCCCCTCTTGCTGACTGAAGCCTCTCGCCACGTAGCGCTCCTTGAACACTGATGGTGATCCAGGCGGCCGCTTCACCTTGTAGAGCCATCGACCACTGACGACGTTCGTCCCAGGTGGTGGGACTGCGTCGACGTAAGTGCCTGTGGACCTATAAGATGCCATCTCTGCCTCCTCAGCTGCTATCCAGTACGAGGCCCAAGGTCCCGAGACCGCCTCAGCGTGATTGCGAGGGAACGGGATGTCAAGAGCGTCTGGATCCCCCTTAGGGGTAAGCAGCATGGCGCAGAGATGAGGAACAGCGGCCGCAAGGAAACCAAGCTCAAACTGCCTGTCCTCTAGGACCTCCAAGGAAAAGACAGGAGCACCCCCAGAGGACGGAGAACGAGCAGGGCCACTCACCAAGTGAGCGGCGTAGTCAAGGCGGTGGGAAGAGGCAAAGCCAGCGACAGTGCTGAGACAAACGACACGGGTGCAGTCAGGTGAGTAACCAACGCGGACAAAACACGGGAGACGACAGGACAGGAGGCACGGAGGTAGTTGGACAACGG
Source organism: Closterium sp. Naga37s-1 (assembly GCA_947471745.1). Classification (NCBI taxonomy): domain Eukaryota; kingdom Viridiplantae; phylum Streptophyta; class Zygnematophyceae; order Desmidiales; family Closteriaceae; genus Closterium; species Closterium sp. Naga37s-1. Next base: position 2,144,135 of record CANJKZ010000813.1, read on the forward strand.
GTCGTGAAGCACAGTGAGGGACGACTCAGGAGGCTGTGGAAGGACTGGAGGAGGTGGAACACGAGAGCGGAGAACAAGGTGAAACGGGCCGTCTGCACGGTAACGAGACCAACAGGGCTCTGGAGACATAGCACGACTGAGAGGAGAACGACGAGTCCACTGAGACGAGGAAAGGGACTGGACGGGGGGAACAGGAGGGGACGATAGGGGACCACGAACCAAGCGTGCAGATGCTGGGTCGGGCAGGTCGTGTCAGAAATGTGAAGGAAAGAATGAACTAGAAAGAGAGAGTACAAGGTTTGTCTAGGCAAAACCTAATTTGGGCTGTACCCCATAAGAAGTGCCCCACTACAGCCTAGAGCATATGTGCATAGTTCTGACACACCCCCATAGGCAAAGTGGGGGACAAGCAAGTGAACGAGACAAGGTCAAGCTCAGGGTGGATCACAACGTCACCACGCATTCTGAGCACAAGCAAATGGCCACAAGGCCAGTTCACATGCAGAGTTGTATAAAGCAGAACAAGCAGTACAGTGATCAAACCTAGCAAGTGAAAGCATGCAGGTATAAGTATATAAATCACAGTACAAGCAAAGTCAAGAAGTGAGCAAGTGAGGCCAAGTAGGCACAAGGCCTAGAACAGTACAGAAGCGCTGATGATCACAAGGCTGGAGTGCCTTGGTGAAGACATCAGCTGTGTTGGCCTGAGAGGCCACGTAGACAAGACGAAGCTGACCACGCTGCTGCAACTCTCGAGCAAGGAAGTAGCGCAGAGCGATGTGCTTCGTTCTGTGCTCCAGTCTGTGCTCCTGACACAAGGCAATCATGGCCTTGTTGTCGACGTACAGAACTGGAGGAGAACGAGGTGGCTCGCCCAAGTCGGTCAGCAGATAGGTGAGCCAGCGTAACTCCTGTGCAGCCATGGCCCCTGCGTAGATCTTAGCCTCACAACTGGAGCTGAGAACAGAAGAGCGGGTAGATCGCCACGAAACAGATCCGCAAGAGTCAACCTCAGTGTGTCGTGCGACTCACGAGGCGCCTGGCGGAGACCGTAGACTGGCCGCCGGAGGCTCCACTGGGTACCAGCAGGAAACGACCCAGTGAAGCCCGGTGGGCGGCGCAGCCAGATCTCCTCGTGCAGGCTGCCCTGTAGGAAAGCAGTGAAGCTCGTAGTCCCGCAAAGCGGCGACGTGCAGCAGAACCCGAAGAGTGGTCATCTTCGGGGTGGGGGAGAAGGTATGGAAGAAGTCAACTCCCTGTCGCTGACTGAAGCCACGTGCAACGTAACGCGCCTTGAAGACAGGCGGAGAACCTGGCGGCCGCTTCACCCTGAAAATCCATATGCCACTGACAATGTTCGCCCCAGGTGGGGGAACCTCGTCAACGTAAGTGCCTGTGGACTTCCAGGATGCCATCTCTCCGTCCATGGCTGACTGCCACTGAGAGGAGTAGGGACCCTCTATCGCCTCTGCGTAAGAGCGCGGGGTCGGGATGTCTGGTGCATCCGGGTCTCCCTCAGGTGCAATCAGCATGGACACGAGATGAGGTACAGCAGCTGCAAAACACTCAAAGTCCTCCTGCCTGTCCTCAAGGACGTCCGTGCAAAGAGCACACTCACCCCCGACGGACGGAGGACAGACAGACTCAGACTCAGCAACAAGACTAGCAGCGTAGTCTAGACGACAGGCGGCAGCAAAGTCAACAAGCTCAGCAACTAGGGCAGACGCAGCAGTGGACTCAAACGAAGGGTCAGTGACAACAGTAGCGAGAAGACGCGTGACAGTAGGACTGGCAGCACGAGCAAGGTCTGACGGCGGGTCAGCAACGTCGGGAAGAGAGGACGCATGAGGAGACGGCAGAGGGACACGCTGTGGAGCAGTGGAAGGACGAAGTGCCATCTGGTGCGTGCCTGGGACAGTAGGAGGACGCTGACGCGGAACATGACGACCAGTGCGAACAGCGCGAACAGGCGACGCAGGACGAGACTCAGGCGACTCACGACGAGACTTAGGCGACACAGGACGAGACTCAGGCTCACGACGCTCCGTAAGACCCCTAGTCGGCCCAGAGTAAGGAGAAGGACCAGACAGTGGAGAGGCTAGCTGTAACTGCGACCGCGAGTGGACAGGCTGTGGACAGAGTAACGGAGGAGTAGGACCAGTAGAAGGCGGGAGACCAAGAACCTGCTGAAGGAGGGGAACGAAGTACGGCCGCGGCCGCGCAGCGCCTCCTGAACCAGCAGAGACAGCACCAGTACCCCCAGCTCCAGGGTCTCCAACTCCAACTCCCTCAGCACCATCAGCTCCAGCACCAGCAGCACCTCCAGCAGCAACAGCTCCAACTCCTGCAGCACCACCAGCTCCAGCACAAGCAGTACCTCCAGCAGCTCCAACTCCAGCAGCTCCAGTACGAGCACCTCCGGGACTAGCGGCTCCAGGACCTCCAGCAGCTCCAACACCAGCAGTACCTCCAGCAGCTCCAGCTCCAGTAGCTCCAGTAGCATGGCTACAGCGCCGAGCGTACCACTCGCGCAGCTGCTGTGGAGAGAGGGACTCCCGCCGTGACAAGACACCCGGAGGACCTCCAGACTCAGCACGCTCAGGCTCAGCACACCCAGGCTCAGCACCCCCAGACTCAGCACCCCCAGGCTCAGCATCCCCAGGCTCCACACGCTCAGGCTCAGCACCCCCAGGCTCCGCACCCTCAGGCTCAGCACCCCCAGGCTCCGCACCCTCAGACTCAGCAACCCCAGGCTCAGCACCCCCAGGCTCCGCACCCGCAGGCTCAGCACCCCTAGCAGCACCAGAGTCGACAGCTACCTCGACAGGCTCGACAGGGTCTACCTGGGACACACCTGAGGGGGCAGGACACTGAGGGGGGAGGGGGTCTACCGGAGGAGCACCTGGTGCTAGGAAGAGGGGCATTGCGGTAGGAAAAGAGACGGTAGTAAGATACCGACTCGTCAAACGTGACGTCCTGAGAGGACAGAACACGACACGAGGTGGGGTGGTAAAACTGCCACCCAGGCGCGTCAGGGGGGAAGCCAAAGAAGACGCAGGGAACAGCACGGGAGGACAGCTTGTCCGCGGAAGAATCGCGGACAAAAGCTCGAGATCCCCAGACACGGAACGCAGACGCATCGCCAACCTTCCCCGTCGACCGCAGAGTAGGTGTGGTCTCCAGCAAGGAGACACGAGGCTGGAGGTTGAGCTGATGCGCAGCGTACTGAACCGCGAACGGCCACAGAAAAATGGGGAGCAGCCGCATGGATCATGGACGTACGAGCGACGTCCATGACCATGCCAATGCGGCGCTCAGCAATCCCATTTTGCTGTGGGGAGGCCGGAAGCGTGAACGTCTGGCGGATGCCCTCCGCACGACAGAAAGCCCTCAAAAGGTCGGAGGAAAACTCACCACCTCTGTCTGAGTGCAGACGCAGAACAGGAAGGTCCGAGCTGAAACTCTCGCTGAGCTGGCGACGGGCAGTGCGGATCCAGTCGATCAACACCTCAGTGACCTCACCCTTGCGGCGCAAGGGGAAGACTGTGGTGTAACGCGAGTAGTCGTCAACGACCAGCAGGAAGTAACGCTCGTGACCCTGTCCACGGACGCGGGCTGGGCCCCACACATCCATGTGGAGAGTCTGCAGGGGAGCCTCTGTCGGAGGGAACTCGGAGGAGTGAGGAGCGGTGCGCTGCCGGCCCTCGACACAAGGAACACAGGTAGGGGCAGGCCCCGGCGGAAGGGGAGGGAGGGACCGGGGGAGACCAGAGACAAGAGTACGGGAGGCCATACCTCGAAGACGAGGCAGGGAGGGGTGACCAAGGCGGTGGTGCCAAAGGAGAGTCTCGTGTGACAGAGGGCGACACGAGCAGGGGGCAGACGCCGGACTAGACCTGGACGCGGGAGCAAACACTTGACCAGACGCGGCTACCTGACCAGACGCAGTAACCGGAGGAGACGCAGTAGTCAGTGTGTACAGGCTCGACCCAGGCCGACGGGTGAACGTGGCCAGGTGGCGGCCCGTCCGAGAGCAAGTGCAGTGTGTCACACGCTGACCTCCAGGGGTGAACTAGTCAACCCACACGTCCTGGAGGTCAGCTCCACTCACCAAGTTCGTAGAGAACGAGGAGAGGTGGAGTCCCGACAGTAAGCCCGACGGGGCCGCAGGACACGGTAGAACCGTGGAGGAGTGCGCAAGGACTGGGCCCCCAGAGGGGTTAGCCAGGGAGACTGCAACCGGCCGACTGAGCGGCGTGAGTGTGGTGCTGTCGCGAAAGAAGGAGCGCGAAGCACCTGAGTCAAGTGTGAAGATGTGCAAGCTCTCAGTAGGTGCAGTACCAGAGAGAGCAGACTCACCAGCACCTGGAGCAGCAGACTCTCTAGCACCTGGAGCAGCAGACTCACTAGCACCTAGAGCAGCAGCCTCAATGCCCGGGTCGGGCGGAACACACAGGTAACAGTCACCCTCAGCACTATCAGTCACAGCATACATGGCAGCAAGGATAGCATCGAAATCAAGATCAAAGATAGCAACATTCTGCTTAAGCAGATCACCACAGCATGGGAGCTCAGCGCCGTGAGGAAACTGGGCGCGCCAGGTGTCAGTCAGGCGACCGAAGCAGCGCTGCGAAGTGTGGGGCAGTCCGCACGTCTCCCCACGGCGCCCGCCGGTGCGAAGAACGTAAGTACAGGGACCAGCACCCCCAGACCTCCCACGCCCAGCATACCACTCACGAAGCTGCTGGGGCGACGGGGTCTCACGGGAACGCGGCTGCTGCTGGCGCTGGCTACCGCCGAAGCCTCCACGCTGCGCGGCTCCACCTCGACCAGCACCACCGCCGCCGTCACCTCCACCGCCGTTGCCGCTGCCTCCACCGCCGCTGCCGCTGCCTCCACCACCCCCACCGCCGTCACCAACGCCCCCACTCCCGCCACCACCCCCACCTCCACCGCCACCCCCTCCGCCTCCTCCACCGCCTCCACCGCCGCCCCCACCGTCCTCTCCACCACCCTTGCCCACCTTGCCCTTGCCGTAGCGGCGCCTCCCACTAGGGGCAGACGCTGCCCCGACCTCCTCAGTGCCAACGAGGTCGACAGCAGCAGCAGAAGCAACAGAGGGGAGAAGGGGGACGGTGGAACACCCCTCAAAGAAAGGGGCACGAGGGTCGCCGCGAGAAGCACCTACAGCAACGATACTCTTCTCAGCTGCAGTGAGGCGCTCCTCTAGCAGGTCGACGGTGAGCTCGGTGGGGCAAAGGGAGAGAAAGTGGTCCCTGACTGAAGAAAGGGAGTCAGGGAGACGGGTGACTAGGTAGTAGAGGGTGATGTACATGGGGGGGGGGTTCTTGGCACAGAACTCAGTGGGAAGCGCAGCGCGGTAGCGGGCGTCACTAGTGCGGAGGTGAGTAATGAGGTCAGCGACTGTGGCAAAGGCGGCTAGGTCAGGGAACAGGTACGGCAGCATGAGGCGGCTGAGGGCAGCAGTGGCAGGGGAGGAGTAGCGCGCTACTACAGCGTCATACAAAGACTTAGCAGTCTTGTACTGGCCAAAGTGCGCGCGCTCAGCAGACGGCAGGTGACTACGAACAGCAAGGCGAGCAACAGCGTCACGAGTAGTCCACTGCGAGCGAACCGTACTATCAGCAGTGGCAGCAGGTGCATGAGAGACACCGGACGTGTGATCGAAAAGGGAGACTCCGTCCTTAGACTCGCACTGAAGAAAGAGCTGTAGGTCGTCTACCCAAACGTCGAAGTCAACCGCACGACCCTCAGCATCAAAGGTAAGAACATTAGGGCTAGCCATGGCGGCAGTAGCAGCAGTAGCAGCAGTAGCAGCAGTAGCAGCAGAAGCTGCAGTAGCAGCAGGAGCAGCGCGGGCAGGGCAGTGCGGCTCAGTAGGGCGGCGCGGCTCGGTAGGGCGGCGCGGCTCGGCTGGGCGGCGCGGCTCGGCTGGACACTGCGAGGGGGACGACTGCGGAGTGACGTGCGACACACCTGACAGGGCAGAACGCGAAGGGGGGGGGCTCCCTCAAGGGTGAGGAACAGCGGGGGGGAAAAGGCCTCAGTACCTCGGTGGGGGTGACTCCTGTAGTAACAGACAGACTCGTCGAACGTGACGTCCTGGGAACTGAAAAACTCGTAGGTGAGTGGGTCGTAAAACACCCGGCTGGCGGTGTCCAAAGGGAAGCCAAGAAAGACGCAGGCACGAGTGCGCGGATACAACTTGTTCGCGCCAGGGGCGCGAACGTGAGCCAGAGAACCCCAGACGCGGAAGTCAGCTGCTACGCCCGGAGAACCTGTCCAAAGGGAGACCGGCGTCACCCGTGGCCGTGCGTCACTGGGCCACAGGTTCAGCTGGTGCGCGGCGTAGCGGACTGCCTTAAGCCACAAGAACTGAGGGGCACCGGCATGGCACATGGAGGTCCGGGCAACCTCCATGACCAGGCCGATGCGTCGCTCGGCTACCCCGTTCTGCTGCGGCGAGGATGGTAGCGTGTAAGACTGGATGATCCCCCGACCCTGACAGAACGTCTCCAGGCGAGTGGACGAAAACTCACCACCACGGTCCGAGTGTAGGCGAAGCCCACACAGGCCCTGGGCGCCACCCCACGCTAGTAGCCATGGCTCGAGGTCGGTAGGTACGTCGGCCTTCCGTCGCAAGGGGAAAACCGTGGTGTAGCGGGAGTAGTCGTCCACCACAATCAGGAAGTAGCGCTCTTGACGTGGCCCAAGGACCGGGGAGGTGCCGCAGACGTCCAAGTGCAAGGTCCGGAAGGGAGCCGTGGTGGGGGGGAACGAGGAGGAGTGAGGGGCAGCGCGCTGCCGACCCTCGACGCAAGGAGTGCACAGCGGCGCAGGCGAGCGGGGAAGCGGTGCAAGCGACTGTGGGAGACCTGAGACCAGACGGTAACGTGCCATCCTACTGAGACGCGGGAACGACGGGTGACCTAGACGGTGGTGCCAGAGGACCAACGGGTGGGTGAGGGACCGACAGTCACACGACACAGCAGCTACCTGACCTGACCTGACCTGACCTGACCTGACCAAGTGTGGTGGGACCTAGTGTGTAGTGAGTACAGACCAGAGCCCGGCTCCCTGTGAAAAGTGGCCAGAGGGGCCCCAGTGGTACCGATTGTGCAGGAGGCAACAGGCTCGTCGACTGGGAAAGTAGTGACTACACCTAGGTCGTGGAGGTGACAGACACCCACCCGGTTCCTGGAGAACGAGGGGGTGTAGTAACCTGTGAGGAACCCAGAAGGAGCCGCCGGACACGGGAGAGTGGTGGTGCTGCGGGGTCCTACAGGTCCTACAGAGGGGTCAGCCAAGGCGACAGTGACTGGAGTGCGCAGTGGTGTAAGGTCAGTACAGTCGCGAAATAAACAGCTGGACGCTCCAGAGTCTAGGGTGAAGGAAAGCTGTGCAGTCTGTGAGGTCGCACCCGAACCAGCTAAAAAGGCTGGTGCTAGACTAGTGGTAGCTGCAGCTCCTACACAAAGACCCTCAGAGGCGCCTGGACTGGAAACAACACACGCACCAAGACTGGAAACACATATCTCTACTCGTGCAGCCTGAAACGGTCCTAGACCAGGTAGGTGAGACTCAACTGGTGCAGCAGTGCGCTGGCGAAGTCGCGAGGGCCAGTGCGGTGTAATAGCGTGAGGACCAAAACGCTCACGGTGGAGGTCATCGAGTCGACGGTAGCAGCTGGACGCAGAGTGATCAGGACTCCAGCAGGTAGTGCCAGCACCAGGGCCTGTCAGGGCCCGGTACCCGCAGGGGCCGACGTCTCGCCCACTGCTAGCTGAGCCACTGCTGGGGGCTCCACACTTTGGACCCGCAGGTCCCCACTGCCGGGAGTGCTGCGACTGGCCCTGCTGCTGTAGAACTCTAGTACACGCCATGTGAGTAGCTAGAAACGGGGGTGGTTATGGCAGGTGGGCCTAAACTGCTGCTGGCGGTAGGCTATGCTGCTGCTGGTTCCGCTGGGGGTCTGCTGCTGGTTTTGTTGGGGGCAGCCTATGTTGCTGCTGGTTCTGCTGGGGGCAGCCTAAGTTGCTTTTGGTGCGCTAGCGGTAGCCTAAACTGTTGCTGGAGCGCTGGCAATAGCCTAAGCTGCTTCTCGGGCGCTGGGGGCAGCCTATGCTGCTGCTGGTTCTGCCGGGGGCAGCCTAAGCTGCTGATGGTGCGCTGGCGGTAGCCTAAGCTGCTGCTTGAGCGCTGGGGCAGCCTATGCTGCTTCTGGTTTTGCTGGGGGCAGCCTAAACTGCTGCTACTGGTGCTGCTGGTGGCGGGTTTCAGCTCTTGAGGCGGAGGATTCAGGTCGTGGGGGGCAGCTCTGACTAGTACAGGTGGGGCAGCGGGTGCGGTTCTGTGCGGTTCAGTGCAGTTCAGTGCGGTTCTGCGCGGTTCTGTGTGGTTCTGTGCGGTTCTGCGGGGTGGAGAGTACCGGGTGGGGCGGCTGATTCCGGGTGAGGTGACTGGAACGGGTGGGGCAGCAGCTCTGGCTGGAACGGGTGGGGCAGCGGGTGCAGTTCTGTGCGGTTTTGAGCAGTTCAGTGCGGTTCTGTGCGGTTCTGTCCGTTTCCATGCGGTTCTGCGCGGTGGAGAGTACTGGGTGGGGCGGATGATTCTGGGTGAGGTGACTGGAACGGCGGGTGGGATTGCAGATATGGCTGGGGCGGCGGGCTACAGGTATGGGATGGCTGTTACTAGGTGGGGCGGTTAAAACAGCGGGCTTCAGTTCCTGGGGCGGCCGATTTCTGGTGTGGCGGCGGTTTTCTGCTCATGGGGCGGCAGATCGCGGGTGAGGCGACGGCTAACAGATCGGGCGGGGGGTAAGGCAGCGGGTGGGGCCGCGTCTAACAGGTGGGGCGGCCGTTACGACGGTGGGGAACTGGTGGGGCGACGGGTCGCTCGTGCGCGCGGCTGCTGCTGTGCGTGCGTGCGACTAACGACGGGGCCGCGGGGCCCGCGAACAAAGGGCCGCGGGGCCCGCTTACGAAAGGCCGCGGGGCCCGGTAACCAACTGCCGCGACGGGTGACGGGTGACGGGGAAAAATCTGGCCGCGATCGACGGGGGGGAAACGAGCGACGGGCGACGGGGGGGGGGGGGGGGGGGGGGGGGTCTACGGGCGACGGGGTCCTAAGGTAAGCGCGCTTCGGGCGGTCTAGGACGGGACGCGACTAGGTGGGCCCATAACTTAGTCGAGTGATTTTTCCTAAGGGGAAAATCTCGCTAGGGTTAACCTAGCTCTATACCATGTCACAATGTAAATTGACTAAAAAACAGAAAATACAAACAAGATATATGCAAAACTTAACCCTAGTGCAAGTACAAAATAACACAAGGGAGAACACCTAGACTAGAACTACACAAACTATAGAATTATAGTTTGACACAGTTAGCGCCGCGCTGCCCTGCTCTGCCCTGCGTCGCGCTGCCCCGTGCACGCCCTGCCTTGCGACGCGCTGCCCGCGCACGCCCTGCCCAGCCCTGCCCGCGCGCCGCTCGCCGCCGCGCCGCGCCGCCCTGCCCGCGTGCTGCTCGCCGCCGCGCGCCCTGCCCTGCCCGCGCGCTGCTCGCCGCCGCGTCGCTCTGCTCGCACACTGCTCGCGCTGCCCTGCCCGCGCGCCGCTCACCGCCGAGCCGCCCTGCCCGCGCGCTGCTCGCCGCCGCGCGACCTGCCCTGCCCGCGCGCTGCTCGCCGCCGCGCGCCCTACCCTGCCCGCGCGCCGCTCGCCGCCGCGTCGCGCCGCTCTGCCCGCGCGCTGCTCGCCGCCGCGCGTCCTGCCCTGCTCGCACGCTGCTCGTCGCCGCGCGCCCTGCCCTGCCCGCGCGCCGCTCGCCGCCGCGCCGCCCTGCCCGCGCGCCGCTCGCCGCCGTGCCGCCGCCTTGCCCGCGCGCCACTCGCCGCCGCGCCCCCCTGCCCTGCCCGCGCGACGCTAGCCGCCGCGCCGCCATGCCTGAGCGCCGCTCGCTGCCGCGCCGCCCTGCCCTGCCCGCGTGCCGCCCTGCTGGCTGCCGCCCTACCCTGATCTGCCTGTGCGCCGCCCTGCTGGCCGCCGCCCTGCCTTGCCCTGCCTGCGTGCTGCCTTGCTGCTAGCGCGCCCGACTGCTCTGCCCACTATGGCAACTCTCAGCGTCCTCACCTTCGATTCGGAGGGCCGCCCGATAGAGTTCGATGCGTGGCTCGATGACCTATAGCTGTACTTACTGAGCGATTCTAGGGACGGTGTTTCGCTGTTTGACCTCACGTCTGGAGCCTCTCTCGCCCCTGCCGCCACAGCTGACAGTGTGACTCGCTCACAGTGGCTTACCCGTGACGCTGCAGCTCGCCTAGCCATTCGCAACCATCTACCGTGAGCCGAACGCGCTCATTTTGGCCAGCACAATGTCAACGGGAGTGTTGTGTGGCCCCGTTCTCGCTTGGGCGGAGCCGACCTTGTGGTCGGATGTGCGGGGGTTGCAGCCGACCTGCAGCAGTGGGCACGGGGGCCACTGCAAGGGCGCCGAGTTGGAGGGCGCCTGGCTGGAGGGCGCCAAGCAGGAGGACGCCGTCCTGGACGCCTGGTTGGCGTCCTGGACGCCTGGACGGCGTCCTGGGAAGCTGGACGCCGACCTGGGCGTCGACACGACTACCCGGGCGCCTGGTCGACGTCATGGGCGCCTGTACGGTGTTCTGGAAGGCCCGGACGCCGACCTGGGCGTCCTGGGGCCCTAGACGCCGACCTGGGGGTTTGGTCGGCGTCCCGGGAGGCTGGGCGCCGCCCTGGACGTCTGCAAGGCGTCCTGGGCGTCTGGACGCAGACCTTTGGGGTTCGGACGGCGTCCTGGGCGCCTGGACGCCGGACTGGGGACGCCGGGCATAGGTGGCCGGCTACGGACTGCGCTGGTCGGACTGGCGTGGTTGCCCGGTCGACCGGGATACCCGGGCGACGTGCGCGAGAGTCGCCGGGGTGGTATCTGCGAGGCCGACCTCGGGGGTGGTATCCCGAGGTCGACGTGGCTGGTGGGCGCAGTTGCTGGCGTGGAGTTTGCCAGGCGTCTGCGCTGTGCACGTGACAAGGAAGAGTGCACCAACCAGCTGCACGCACCTGCGAAGCAGATGCACCGTTGTCCTGCGGGTGCAACGCTGTGCAGCCGACTTGCTGCAGCGTTGGCACACCATGGACTTGCAACGTTGGCGCACCGCTACTCTGCAACGCTGGAGCGGTGCGAGCACTGCTGCGCTGGAGCGCGGTCGACCATGCTGTGCTGGAAGTCGACCAGCAGCCTAGCTAGCACTGATGTAGTCTGTGTTGCCAATGTTGTTGCTAACCATTGTTCTAAACTTTTCCTAGTGGAACTCTTGCCAACTTTCCCCGTGAACTAGCAAGTGTGTGCGCACAAGGAAACGACTAAGGAACGAACGAACGCAGAGATCACACGAGCACCCGTGCCTAGCCCGCAGCCTAGCTCCCGTTGCTGCATTTATCTCCGCATGGTGCGGTGAGCGTGGACGATACCGCGACGAAGTTCAGTCTAGCCGACTTTGCACCGATCGTGTTCGTAGGCCGGCAGCCGTGCAGTCACTAGCATGCGCGTAGGTGACGCCGAGGTGATGGACACCCTGGAGGCACAGCTGGAGGATGCGAGGAGACGCCATGAGGCCCAGGAGTACGGGGCGATACCCTGGGCAGTCGTCGAGGCAGGTTTCCGCTCCGTGTGGGCGGCGGAGCACCCCCCTTCTCGGCCTGCCTCTCCTCGGCCGGTGAACAACGACGTCGGCGTCGACGTGGGCGTCAACGCTGGGGGAGGTCAGGTCGGCAGCAGTGCGGGAGGCACGTCGAGGCAGAGAGGTGTGATTCACGCCGGTGAAACCGGCGGCGTTCAGGCGCGAGGGATGCAGTCGTCGGCGGCTGCAGGCTCCTCGCAGGGCGACGCCGGTGGGCGTCGAAGTGGATTGTCGCCGATGTCGGCGACCCAGGTGACGGCGGGCGGGATTGCACCGAGTTACGGCTACTTCAAGTTCACGCCGGACAGGATCTTGGTCACCCCGCCGCTCGTTGGTCGACCGGACATTCTCACCTGGAAGGAAGCCATCGAGCCCCAGCTGGAGATGGCCGGGCTGATTGGCTTCGCCCGAGGGACCGTGGTGACACCGGAGGAGCACCACGCCGACTTACGAGCGGAGTTTCGCGCCGTGCAGCTCTTGACCTTCACGGTCATCTCGCGGTGCTGCTCGCCAGGCGTGCAGATTGCCTTGAAGTGGTGCCGGGAGTACCTCGACGCCGGGGACCGGGCGTGGCACTTCATCGAGTCGACTTACCAGGTCACCGACGACTTGTTCATCGCCCAGCTTGAGGGGCAGCTGACGCACCTGCGTATGGGCGACGAGGAGAATGCTACCGATTACTGCAACCGAGCCCGGCGAATTCTCGCCACGATAAGGATGGCCGGCGCGCAGTACTCGACAACGTCGTACATCACGCACGTCATGCAGGGAATCTCGAGCAGCTACAACCTCCTGAAGCGGCTGTCAATGGCGCCGAGCACGAGGGCGACGCTCAACGAGGACAACTTGACCTCGTACATCATGCAGGACGAGGCAATGCAGGAGGCCGAGCGGTCCCAGGAGCTCTTGGCGCAGGGAAACTTCGTCGCCCCGGCGAGGCAAGGAGGCCGACCGGGGCAGCGTGAACAGCCTGGCGGAGGTGGTAGCAGCGGGTGGAAGCCGGCGAAGGACGCCGACAAGCAGAAGTCGGCCACGGGTGGCGGTCGAGGAGGAGGAAGTCGGCGTCGGGAGTGCTGGATTTGCCACAGCCCCGACCACCTCTCCTTCGAGTGCCCCGACCGCAGCGATACCGACGATGACGACGCCAAGGGAGGCCGCGGGAGGTCGGCCAGCCGTCGTCCACGTCGAGGAAACCAACCGCGCAAGGAGAAGCAGTCGAACAAGTCGACCTCGGCGAAGGACACCGACTCCTCTGCTGGCGGCAAGGGGCGAGACGACAAGGCGGCGTCGTGCTCGCTGGTCGGCGTCGTGGAGCCGACCGTCTCGCTGGCGCCGGAGGCCGGTGAGGACTTCCAGGCGGTGGCAGCGGCTGTGCAGGCGAACCCGGCGGTGGTCCTGCTCGACAGCGGCTGCTCGCACCACCTGATGGGGACGAAGGAGGCCTTCGTCGACCTGCAGCCGAGCGGCTCCATCAAGCACGTGCGCGGCTTCAATGGGGCGCTGCAGGACGTTCAGGGCCGTGGCACTATCGCTCTGCAAGGGGAGGCCGGGAAGCAGGTGCTCATCCCCGACGTGCTCTACGTCCCGGGAGTGCGAGCAAACCTACTTTCGGCCGGCCAGCTGAAGGAGCACGGCGTGAAGCTGCAGGAGGACGGCGACGGGATGCTCCTCGTCTCAGCGGCGGGAGAGGTGCTCGGCCGGGCAACGTACACCGGGCGTGTACTCTGCACCGACCTGCGCCCCTGCTCGGCCAAGCAGACGACGCCCACCACGGAGGTAGTGGCCCTGAGGGCGATCGTCTCGGGGACGAAGGCAACGCCGGACAAACTGCACGCGAGGCTTGCGCACGTCGGCATGGACACCATCCGGAGCTCGGCGAAGCACGAGGTCGCCACCGGGCTGGACCTCAAGTCGGCGTCTGGCGCCGACTCACCGTGTGTTTCGTGCGTCGGCGGGAAGCTCGCGCGGCACACCTTCCCCGACAAAGGCTCCGACGCCGACGAAGTGCTGGCCGTCGTGCACATCGACCTGTGCGGGCCGTTTCGCGTGGCTGCCAAGGATGGTAGCCTGTACTTCTTGCTACTGAAGGACCGCAAGACCTGCTACGTGTGGGTGCGACCGGTCGCTAAGAAGTCAGATGGGTTGCGGGAGTTCGTGCAGTGGCTGGCGGTGGCTGAGAGGCAGACGAAGAAGTCGGTGTTGATGCTGCGCTCTGACTGGGGAGGGGAGTTCCTCGGGAAGCAGTTCACCGACCCCGTGAACGGCAAGGGGATCGTCCACGACCTGACCTGCCCGTACACCCCGCAACTGAGGCGGAGCGGGAGATGAGGACGGTGGTAGAGTCGGTGCGCACGATGCTGCTGCACATGGGCGTGCAGCACCACTGGTGGCACCTAGCTCTGCGGCAGGCCGTCTGGGTCCGCAACTGCCTTGAGAGGTCGGCACTGCCGCCGGGGACGACGCCGCACCAGCTGTTCACCAAGAAGAAGCCCGACTTGTCGCTGGCGCGGGTGTGGGGCTGCATGGCGCAGTTCTTGGTCCCCGAGCAGCAGCGTGGTGGGAAGCTGAAGCCGAAGGCCAGGTGGGGCCTTCACCTCGGCGTGTCAGAGGAGAGCAAAGGCTGGGAGCTCCTCGACATCGCCGACAACCGGGTGGTCACCACGTCGGACGTGGTGTTCTACAAGAGCATGTCGCTGGAAGTGTGGAAGTCGGCGTTCGGGCCGGCGTCCGGGCGGATGCCGGTTCACCCGCCAACGGACACCTCAACGGCAACGCTGCCTCTGCTCGCCGAGGTCGGGGAGCTTGCTGGTGCGGACGCCGAGGACGTCCCCGATCTTTGCCCTTCACCTGCCCCTCCCCTTGTTGCTGACTTGCATGGGCTGACCCCGACGTCGGCCTCCGGTGATGAGGGGAGAAGTGGGGCGTCACCTGTGGCGCCGGCCCCAAGCATCGCCGGTGGCCGACGTGATGCCGTGCAAGTCGGCGTGGGAGCGAAGCTGACGCCGACTGGGAGGCAGAAGGTGGTGCAGCCGACTTTGATGAAGACGGTGAAGGAGACGATGCCTGCAGAACAGCAGCTGACAAGGGAGCAGGCAGCAGCGACGCCGACCAAGGAGCAGTCAGCGACCGGGCAGTCGGCAGGGGAGCCGACCACAGGGGAGAAGTCGGCTGGGACGCCGACTGAGGTGCAGCAGGACGCCGAGGACAGCGACAACGGCGACGATAGAGGGGACGCCGAGGAGGTCCAGCCGGGACCACGGCGTACAGGCCGACTTCGAAGGCCACCAGACTTCTTCGTCCCCGCTGCCTTCACCACGGTGTACGACGTGGACGACGATGACCTGCTGTACGACGACGCCGAGGAGGATGAGGAGTTTCCGGAGCTCGACCCCGACATGCAGGCCGACCCCGAGCACCGTTGGGATACCTCGACGATGACGGTGAAGGAGGCGTTGGCAAGCTGGAAGGGCCCAGCGGTGAAGGCCGCCATGGAAGAGGAGATCCACGGCCTCATCAACATGGGCACGTGGGAGCTGGTCGAACGCCCGCCGGGAGTGAACATCATGAAGAATCGGTGGGTGCTGACGACGAAGTACCACGTCGACGACACCGTCGAGCGCGAGAAGGCGAGGTTGGTCGTGAAGGGCTTCACCCAGGTGTACGGCGCCGACTACGACGAGACGTTCGCGCCGGTGGGGAGCTACGTCACGCTGAGGATCTTCCTCAGCATCGTCGCCGTCCTCAATCTCAACCTGATGCAGCTCGACATGAAGAACGCCTTCCTGCAGAGCAAGCTCGACCGGGTGCTGTACATGTCCCAGCCGGACTACTTCAACGACGGAACCGGCCGGGTGTGCAAGCTGCTGAAGAGCCTGTACGGCCTGAAGCAGTCGCCGCTGCTGTGGTACTTGGCGCTCAACGACGTGCTGGTCGGCGCCGGGTGGAAGAAGAGCCAGGTCGACGAGGCGTTGTACTTCAAGGTCGGCGCCGACGGAGTGGCCTGCTGGGTGCTGGTCTACGTCGACGACCTGCTCGCCGCCAGCAGCAGCGCCGCGATGTTGCAGGAGCTGAAGGCGCTGCTAGAAGCCGCCTTCGAGCTGCGTGATATCTCGCCGGTGCAGAAGTACCTCGGGCTGGAGATCGTCCGCGACAGGTCGGCGGGGAAGCTGCTGCTGCACCAGCGGGGCTACGCCGACAAGCTGCGTAGGCGCTTCATCGACGAGGAGCAGATCGGGCGCACCCCGAAGACGCCGGTCTCGGTCGACGCCTACGCCGAGCTCACCTTCGACAACGAGGAGGCGCAGGAACGCCAGGGGGAGGAGTACCGGCAGAAAGTCGGCTCGCTGCAGTTCGCGGCGACGACGACGAGGCCGGACGTCGCCTTCGCCTGCAGCAAGCTGGGGAGCGGCCTCACGGTGAGAAGTGACCAGCACTGGCGCGAGGTCGACCGCTGCCTCGCCTACCTCGCCAACACACGTGACACCGCCCTGGAGTTCGGCGGTGGCCCAGAGTCGCTGGAGCTGGTCGGCTACGTGGACGCCGACGACGCCGGTGACAAGCAGAGCCGGACGAGCACAGGCGGCTATGTGCTCGTCTACGGAGGGGCCGCAGTTCTCCTGGACGCTGTCGTCGACCGAGTCGGAGTATGTGGCGGCCACTGAAGCCGGCAAGGAGGGACGCCGCCTTCGCTTCCTCCTTGCAGAGTTCCGGCGACTGGACGCCGGGAAGCCGACTGTCCTGCGGGTGGACAACAAGTCGGCCATCACAGTCGCCGAGGGCATGGGGTTGACGGGCAACCTCAAGCACATGGAGCGGCGACAGGCCTGGCTGCAGCACATGGTGAAGCGCGGGAAGTTCTCGCTGAGGTACATCCCGACCGCTGAGCAGCCGGCCGACTTCCTTACGAAGGCGCTGCACTATCCGGCCTTCAACCGGTGCTCCGTCGCAATCGGCCAGGTGCGCTTGGCCGACGTGGGCGACGGCGACGACGACGTGCAGCAGTAGGTGCCATGCCCTCTTGCATGGCTGGTGCGGTGACCGGCGTGCTGTGTGTTGGGTGCACGCCGACGGGCTTTTCTCGGGCAGTGCTGCCGTGTGGGCTGGGGCCCAAGCGTGAACGCGGCAGGGGAGTGTCAACGGGAGTGTTGTGTGGCCCCGTCCTCGCTTGGGCGGAGCCGACCTTGTGGTCGGATGTGCGGGGGTTGCAGCTGACCTGCAGCAGTGGGCACGGGGGCCACTGCAAGGGCGCCGAGCTGGAGGGCGCCTGGCTGGAGGGCGCCAAGCAGGAGGACGCCGTCCTGGACGCCTGGTTGACGTCATGGGCGCCTGTACGGCGTTCTGGAAGGCCCGGACGCCGACCTGGGCGTCCTGGGGGCCTAGACGCCGACCTGGGGGTCTGGTCGGCGTCCCGGGAGGCTGGGCGCCGCCCTGGACGTCTGCAAGGCGTCCTGGGCGTCTGGACGCAGACCTTTGGGGTTCGGACGGCGTCCTGGGCGCCTGGACGCCGGACTGGGGACGCCGGGCATAGGTGGCTGGCTACGGACTGCGCTGGTCGGACTGGCGTGGTTGCCCGGTCGACCGGGATACCCGGGCGACGTGCGCGAGAGTCGCCGGGGTGGTATCTGCGAGGCCGACCTCGGGGGTGGTATCCCGAGGTCGACGTGGCTGGTGGGCGCAGTTGCTGGCGTGGAGTTTGCCAGGCGTCTGCGCTGTGCACGTGACAAGGAAGAGTGCACCAACCAGCTGCACGCACCTGCGAAGCAGATGCACCGTTGTCCTGCGGGTGCAACGCTGTGCAGCCGACTTGCTGCAGCGTTGGCACACCATGGACTTGCAACGTTGGCGCACCGCTACTCTGCAACGCTGGAGCGGTGCGAGCACTGCTGCGCTGGAGCGCGGTCGACCATGCTGTGCTGGAAGTCGACCAGCAGCCTAGCTAGCACTAATGTAGTCTGTGTTGCCAATGTTGTTGCTAACCATTGTTCTAAACTTTTCCTAGTGGAACTCTTGCCAACTTTCCCCGTGAACTAGCAAGTGTGTGCGCACAAGGAAACGACTAAGGAACGAACGAACGCAGAGATCACACGAGCACCCGTGCCTAGCCCGCAGCCTAGCTCCCGTTGCTGCAGTTATCTCCGCACACAAGACTGCTAGAGCCCTGTACGACGCTGTAGTCGCTCGTTACTCCTCCCCGGCCACTGCTTCTCTAGGCCGCCTTCTACTGCCCTACGTGTTCCCCGAGCTGTCCGCCTTTGCCATAGTCGCCGACCTCGTCACTCACCTTCGCACTAGTGACACTCGCTATCGCGCAGCACTTCCCGCCGAGTTTCTAGCCAAGAACCCTCCTCCCATGTACATCACTCTCTACTTCATAGTGACCCGCCTCCCTGACTCTCTTAGCGCTGTCAGGGACCTCCTTCTCGCCCTTGACCCCACAGACCTCACTGTCGACCTGCTCGAGAAGCACCTCCTTGCAGCTGAGACTAGCATAGTCGCTGTAGGCGCTTCTCGTGGCACTCCTCGCACTCCCTTCTTTGGGGGTGTTCGCCCTCCCCCCTTGTCCCCTCAGTCGCCTCTGCTGCAGCTGTTGACTACCTCCGTGCTGAGGAGGTAGGAGCTGCGTCTGCTCCTAGCGGGAGGCGTCGCAGCGGCAGGGGCAAGGGAGGCAGGGGTGGTGGGGGTGGCAGCGGTGGAGGCGGTGGTGGGGGCGGTGGAGGCGGTGGAGGTGGCGGTGGTGGCGGAGGGAGTGGTGGTGGGGGTGGAGGCGTAGGTGGCGGCGGTGGTGGCGGCAGTGGGAGTGGTGGCGGCGGTAGTGGTGGCGGCAATGGGAGTGGAGGCAGCGGCAGTGGTGGCGGCGGGGGTGGTACCGGTCAGCGAGGAGGCTTTGGCGGTGGTCAGAGGCAGCAGCAGCAGCGTCAGCATAAGACCCCTTCGCCCCAGGAGCTTCGTGAGTGGTTTGCTCAGCGTGGGGCGGCTGGGAGTAGTATTCGCTGCCCGTATGTCATTCGCACAGGTGACCGCTCTGGTCAGACATGCGGGAAGTTTCACACACAGCACCGCTGCTTCTCCCGTCTTGACGACGCCTTTCGCGCAGAGTTTCCCGACGCGACTGAGCTCCCCTGCTGGGCAGAGCTGCTTAGGCAGGGTGTGGATATCTCTGCTCTTGATTATGATGATATCCTTGCTGCCATGTATGCATTGACCGTTAGTGGTGAGGGTGACTGTTACCTGTGTATGCCTCCCGACCCAGGTATAGAGGCTGCTGCTCTAGGTGCTAGTGAGTCTGCTCTCTCTAGTACTGCGCGTGCTGCGGCCTTGCACACCTTCACACTTGACTCAGGTGCTTCCCGCTGTTTCTTTCGCGACAATACCACAGTCACACCGCTCCCTGCACCTGTTGCTGTCTCTCTGGCTGACCCCTCTGGGGGCCCAGTCCCTGCACGTTCCTCCACTGTTCTCCCGTGTCCGGCGGTTCCGTCCGGCTCACTCTCAGGTCTTCACCTCCCCTCGTTCTCTACGAACTTGGTGAGTACCGCTGCCCTCCAGGATGCGATGGTCACTACCACCACTCCTGGGGGTCAGCGTGTGTCGATCTGCACGTGTACACGGATGGGCCGTCACCTGGCCACGTTCACCCGTCGGCCTGGGTCGAGTCTGTACACACTGACTACTGAGCCTCCTCAGGTAGCTGCGTCAGCGTTTGCGTCAGGTCAGCTTGCAGCCCCTTGCTTGTGTCGCGCCCTGTCGCACCAGACTCTCCTTTGGCACCACCGCCTTGGTCACCCCTCCCTGCCATGCCTCCGTGGCATGCACTCCCGTCTCCTTGTCTCTGGTCTTCCCAGGTCTCTGCCTCCCCTCCCACCCTCGCTTGCCCCTCCCTGCCTTCCCTGTGTCGAGGGGCGGCAGCACGCCGCTCCTCACTCCTCCTCGTTTCCCCCGACTACTGCTCCCCTGCAGACTCTCCACATGGACGTGTGGGGCCCAGCTCGCGTCCGTGGACAGGGCCGCGAGCGCTACTTTCTGCTGGTTGTTGACGACTACTCGCACTACACCACAGTCTTCCCCTTGCGCAGCAAGGGGGAGGTCCCTGATATTTTGATTCCTTGGATCCGCGCTGTCCGTCTCCAGCTCCGCGAGCGGTTCCACACAGACCTTCTAGTCCTGCGTCTGCACTCTGACAGAGGTGGTGAGTTTTCCTCCGACCTCTTGCGGGACTTTTGTCGTGGGGAGGGCATTCGCCAGTCGTTCACGCTTCCGGCCTCTCCGCAGCAGAATGGGGTTGCTGAGCGCTGCATTGGCTTAGTCATGGAGGTCGCTCGTACCTCCATGATCCATGCAGCTGCACCCCATTTTTTGTGGCCGTTTGCGGTCCGGAACGCTGCGCATCAGCTCAACCTCTGGCCCCGTGTCTCCTTGCCGGAGACCTCGCCTACATTGCGTTGGACGGGGAAGGTTGGCGATGCGTCGGTGATCCGGGTCTGGGGCTCTCATGCCTTTGTCCGCGATACGTCCGCGGAAAAGCTCTCCTCCTGCGCCATTCCCTGCGTCTTCCTTGGCTTTCCCCCTGACGCGCCTGGCTGGCAGTTTTACCACCCCACCTCGCGCCGTATCCTGCCCTCTCAGGACGTCACATTTGACGAGTCGGTTCCCTTTTACCGTCTCTTCCCCTACCGCACTGCCCCTATCCCCCCCCCGCCGCTCTTCCTCGCACCAGGTCCTCCTCTGGTAGACCCCCTCCCCCCTCAGGGTCCTGCTCCCTCAGGTGTGTCTCAGGTAGACCCTGTCGAGCCTGTCGAGGTCGCTGTCGACTCTGGTGCTGCTTGGAGTGCTGCGTATGGGGATGCTGAGCCTGAGCGTGCGGAGCCTGGGGGTGCTGAGCCTGAGCGTGCGGAGCCTGGGGGTGCTGAGCCTGGGGTTGCTGAGTCTGAGGGTGCGGAGCCTGG
This sequence comes from Closterium sp. Naga37s-1, assembly GCA_947471745.1. Lineage (NCBI taxonomy): Eukaryota > Viridiplantae > Streptophyta > Zygnematophyceae > Desmidiales > Closteriaceae > Closterium > Closterium sp. Naga37s-1. The sequence goes on from CANJKZ010000813.1 coordinate 2,164,794, forward strand.
GGGTGCTGAGCCTGAGCGTGTGGAGCCTGGGGGTGCTGAGCCTGGGGGTGCTTTTCCTGGAGGTCCTACAGGTGCCTCGTCACGGCGGGAGCCTCCCTCTCCACCGCAGCTGCGCGAGTGGTTTTCTCGGTGCTGGAGCCTTCGGAGTGGAGCTGCTGGAGCTGGGGGGCCTGCCGCTGGAGGCCCTGGAGCTGGAGGCACTGGAGCTGCTGGTCCCGGAGGTGCTCGTACTGGAGGTACTAGAGCTGCTGGAGCTGGGGTTGCTACAGGCGTTGGAGCTGGAGGCACTGGAGCTGGAGCTGCTGGAGCCGCTGGTCCCGGAGGTGCTCGTACTGGAGGTACTGGAGCTGCTGGAGCCGGTAGTACTACAGGCGTTGGAGCTGGAGGTGCTGGAGGTGCTGGAACCGCTAGTCCCGGAGGTGCTCATACTGGAGGTACTGGAACTGCTGGAGCTGGACGTGCTGCAGGAGTTGGAGATGGAGCCGCTGGAGCTGGAGCTGCTGGAGGTGCTGGAGCCACTGGTCCCGGAGGTGCTCGTACTGGAGGTACTGGAGCTGCTGGAGCTGGAGGTGCTGCAGGAGTTGGAGCTGGAGCCACTGGAGCTGGAGCTGCTGGAGGTGCTGGAGCCGCTGGTCCCCGAGGTACTCGTACTGGAGGTACTGGAGCTGCTGGAGCTGGTGGTGCTGCAGGTGTTGGAGCTGGAGGTGCTGGCCCTGGGGGTGCTGGTGCTGTCGGTGCTGGTTCTGGAGGCACTATGCGGCCGCGACCGTACTTCGTTCCACTGCTTCAACAGGTTCTTGGTCTCCCGCCTTCTACTGGCCTTACTCCTCCCCTACTGTCCACCGCCTGACCAGTCGCAGCCGCAGATATTGCCAGCCTCCCCACCGCCTGCTCCTTCTCCTTACACTGAGCAGACAGGAGGTCTTACAGAGCGTCGTGAGCCTGCGTCTCGTCCTGCGTCGCCTGTTCGCGCTGTTCGCACTGGTCGTCGTGTTCCGCGTCAGCATCCTCTTCCTGTCCCCAGCACGCACCAGATGGCACTTCGTCCTTCCTCTGTTCCACAGCGTGTCCCTATGCCGACTCCTCCTGCGTCCTCTCTTCCTGACGTCCCTGACCCGCCGTCAGACCTTGCTCGTGCTGCCAGTCCTACTGTCACACGCCTTCTAGCCACTGTTGCCACTGTCGTTTGAGTCCACTGCTGCGTCTGCCCTTGTTGCTGAGCTTGCTGACTTTGCTGCCGCCTGTCGCCTCGACTACGCCGCTAGTCTTGTTGCTGAGTCTGAGTATGTCTGTCCTTCGTCCGTCGGGGGTGAGTGTGCTCTTGGCACGGACGTCCTTGAGGACAGGCAGGAGGACTTTGAGTGTTTTGCAGCTGCTGTACCTCATCTCGTGTCCATGCTGATTGCACCTGAGGGAGACCCGGATGCACCAGACATCCCGACCCCGCGCTCTTACGCAGAGGCGATAGAGGGTCCCTACTCCTCTCAGTGGCAGACAGCCATGGACGCAGAGATGGCATCCTGGAAGTCCACAGGCACTTACGTCGACGAGGTTCCCCCACCTGGGGCGAACATAGTCGATGGCATGTGGATTTTCAGGGTGAAGCGGCCGCCAGGTTCTCCACCTGCCTTCAAGGCTCGTTACGTTGCACGAGGCTTCAGTCAGCGACAGGGAGTTGACTTCTTCCAGAACTTCTCTCCTACACCGAAGATGACAACTCTTCGGGTATTGCTGCACGTCGCCGCTCAGCGTGACTACGAGCTTCACTCTCTTGACTTCAGCACAGCTTTCTTACAGGGCAGCCTGCACGAGGTGATCTGGCTGCGCCGCCCACCTGGCTTCACTGGGTCGTTTCTTGCAGGTACCCAGTGGAGCCTCTGGCGGCCAGTCTACGGTCTCCGCCAGGCCCCTCGTGAGTGGCACGACACACTGAGGACGACTCTTGCGGCTCTTGGGTTTGCTCCTTCGACTGCTGACCCGTCGCTGTTTCTACGCACCAACACTTCGCTGCCGCCGTTCTACATCCTCGTGTACGTCGACGACTTGGTCTTCGCCACTGCTGACACTGAGGGACTGGCCCTATTGAAGTCGGGGCTGCAGAAGAGACACACGTGCACAGACCTGGGTGAGCTGCGCAGCTATCTTGGCTTGCAGATCACCCGAGACAGAGCACGGCGCACCACTACCTTGACTCAGTCACACATGGTGCAGCAGGTCCTTCAGCGCTTCGACTTCCAGTACTCCTCGCCACAGTCCACTCCTCTGCCTACTGGTCACTCGCTCTCAGCTCCAACTTCGGACGAGTCCGCAGAGCCGAGTGGCCCGTATCCAGAGCTTGTGGGCTGCCTCATGTACCTGATGACCTGCACTCGACCTGACCTTGCCTACCCTCTTAGCATCCTGGCACGCTACGTTGCGCCCGGGAGACACCGACCAGAGCCCTGGAAGGCCGCTAAGAGGGTGATGCGCTACTTGTGCAGTACGTCCGGCATGGGGCTCGTGCTTGGAGGACGGGGTCGAGTTGTCCTCACTGGACACGCAGACGCCTCTTGGGTTGACGACTTGGCTACGCAACGATCGTCACAGGGTTACACTTTCAGCCTTGGCTCCGGCTCTGTTTCTTGGCGGTCTACCCGCTCGTCTTCTGTTCTCATTTCCAGTTGTGAGGCTGAGATCTACGCAGGGGCCATGGCTGCACAGGAGTTACGCTGGCTCACCTACCTGCTGACGGACATGGGAGAGCCGCCTCGTTCTCCTCCAGTTCTGTACGTCGACAACAAGGCCATGATTGCCTTGTGTCAGGAGCAGAGACTGGAGCACAGGACGAAGCACATCGCTCTGCGTTACTTCCTTGCTCGTGAGTTGCAGCAGCGTGGTCAGCTTCGTCTTGTTTACGTGGCCTTTCGGGCCAACACTGCTGATATCTTCACCAAGGCACTTCAGCCTTGTGATCATCAGCGTTTCTGTACTGTTCTAGGCCTTGTGCCTACTTGGCCTCACTTGCTCACTTCTTGACTTTGCTTGTACTGTGATCTATATACTTATACATGCATGCTTACTCTTGCTAGGTTTTGATCACTGTACTGCTTGTTCTACATAATATAACTCTGCATGTGAACTAGCCTTGTGGCCATTTGCTTGTGCTCAGAGTGTGTGGTGACTTCTTGATCCACCCTGAGCTTGCTGTGCTTTTCTTGACTGGTCTTGTTCTCCCCCACTTTGCCTATGGGGGTGTGTCAAACTTATATGTTGCATGTTCTGTAGGCTGTAGTGGGGTAGCCCATATGGGGTACAACCCGATTAGGGTTTGCTACTTGTACTCCTGCATGCTGCTAGTTCATTCATTCTCGTTCATTCTGCTGACAATAACGTGCCCCAAATTTTCTAACCTACCCTGGAAGAACTCGCACTTGGAACCTTTGGTCAGTAGTATGTGCTCGTCTAAAACCTTAAACACTGCTTCAAGATCTGCTAAGTGTTGCTGCTTATCACGACTGTAGACTAGGATGTCGTCGAGGTATTCATCCGAGCCCGATCGATAGCGTGAATCGGTACTGTGACTCGGTGAGGGTCCGTGAGGTTGGGCGAGCAGGTTGTCTCGTCAGTAGTTGGCCCGTTTTCTACTGACTGCTGGCTTTTCCCTGCCACTGAGACTCCCTCCCCTGCTCTGCTCCGCGGCGTCTCTGCTCCTCTGGGCATTCGCTCTTGCGATGGCCCGGCCTATTGCAAGCAAAGCAGCGCCCCTAGAATGGCGCATCAGCTGCATTCGCCGCAACGGCATTTACGGTGGCGTGCTCGGTCGGCCCCCGAGGACAATGTCCGTAATAGGACCCCGGTCTCGGTCGGCGTAGGATGTCGATTTTCTCCGTGAGCGCGAGGATTTCGTTGAAGTTTGATAGCCCGCGTAGCATAATCTCATGCGAGATGTCCGGCTTCAGTCCGCCGACGTAACGGTCCACCCGCTCCGCCTCGTGCATGTAGCCGACTTGCTCGCACAGAGCGAGAAAACCGCTGGTGTAGTCTTGGACCGACCCAAGCTGTCGCCAAGTACACAGTTTCTAACGCGCCGAAATAGAAGCCGCGATCGGCTCGAAGCGCGCCCGAAGCCCTGCGCACAACGCATCCCACGTGCTGTACTGGGCGGTTTCGCTGAACGAACTCCAGGTGACGGCTGGACCCATGGGCTCTTCCTCTTGCGACGGCGGCTCGTAGGCGCGTGGCGACGTCACGATGACTCGCCACCAGTCCATGGCGGGGCCCCTTAGCAGCGAAAGAGCTTATCCGATCTTCGCTGCGTCCGACTCGACGTAATTCGCGTCGAAAAAAACGTTCATCGTGAAGACCCACGATTGAACCGTCGGACCTTCACGTTGGCTCGGGTCGAAGCAGGGCGGGCGCTGCAGTTTGAGCGGCATCGGCGCGACAATGTCGTTGTTGCCGATTGTTGCCGCAAATTCAACGTGACGACGGGATCCGCGAGGCCCGCTCGTGCTTGGTACAGCCCTGTTCCTCCCCATGCCAGGCATTGATTGGGCGGCGCCATCACTGGCTGCACCTGAGCGCTGTCCCACGATGTCATGTTGTGACGGTGTGCCGGACGAAATAATAATCGGCTCCTCCGATTGCGCAGGTGCATTTGCAGGTGCTTGTGATGGTGCTGGTGCATTCACCGTTGATTGCTGGCGGGCGGAGTCACGTTCCGCCATGAGTGTTGCGATTTCGAGCGCCGAATCCTCGAGCGGGTGGACGAGCCGGTCGAATTGCTCCTGCGTCAACGTCGCTAGATTGAGGTCGGCCATGGCGGGGGTGTCGGGCAAGCTCAGCGAGAGCCTCAGTCGTGACCGTGCATGCTTTCAAGAGAGCACTTCCAACGGCAGTGCCTGATCACTGAGAGACGTCTACCCCCTCCAAAAATTGAGATATTGGGGAAGCGAAGGTGTGGGTGCGGTCCGAGAAGAGATCGTAGGCTCTGAATACCAAGTGTTACGAGTGCAATTGAGCGAGCGAACGAGAATTGCACTATCGAAGCAAAACAATACATTGAACGAAGGCATGAGCGAAGAATATATAGCTAAGCTAGTGTGGTAACGGTAACGTGAGAAAATGGGGTGCGCTACGGGCCTAGCGCCGAGGTTTGGGAAATGTCAAGGCGGAGGTCTGGAGCGCGGGTTACCAACCAAACCGTGAGGTTGGGTCGCATCGTGAACAGTGGCGGGAGTCGTAGTCGAGGCGAGTGTCGCGAGCGGGTAACGTTTCACTGTTGGGTGCCGATGGCGGGAATGGTCTTGTACGCAGTAAGCAGGGACGCGAAGTAAGGAAAAGGAATTTTCCTTACATGTACCTTGGCTGAATTATCGGTGTTTTTTTTTAATACTATAGCTGATTTTTCAGCCTGTTTGTATGAGTTTAGGCTGAGCACTCAGCCTTGTAGGGGGTGAACCCTGAGACCAGCAAACAGTGATTTCCGCCAGCCCACCACTTCCACACGAAACTCCCTCCAGCCCACCTGTTTCACTCGAATTTCCCCCACAGCCCCCGTGTTCCACTCGAATTTCCCCCCCAGCCCCCGTTCTCCACTCGAATTTCCCCCCCAGCCCCCGTGTTCCACTCGAATTCCCCCCCCAGCCCCCGTGTTCCACTCGAATCTCCTCCCCCCCCCCCCCCCCCCCAAGCCCCCAAGTTCCACTCGAATTTCCCCCCCGGCCCACGTGTTTCACTCAAATCTCCCCCCAGCCCACGTGTTTCACTCGAATCTCCCCCCAGCCCACTTCGTCCACTCTCTAAACTCCCCCGGCTCTCCTCCAGCCCCGCCTCAGCACAGGTTGTCAGAACTATGCATATATGCTCTAGGCTGTAGTGGGGCACTCCTTCTGGGGTACAGCCCAAATTAGGTTTTGCCTATACAAACCTTGTACTGCTCTCTTTCTAGTCATTCTTTCCTTCACATTTCTGACATGGTTTCAGAGCAGGTTCCCTAGTGGGAACGTTTTTTTTTAGGGCCCACCACGATAAAGATTTTTTTTCCTGCCCTGCCCGAAGCGCGCCTCGCGCCTGCCTCACCTGCGCCGTCGAGCGCCCTGCCCTAGTGCCGCCCATCGCGGCCCTGCCTTCTCGGCCCGTCGTGGCCCTGCCCTGTCGCCCGTCGCGGCCCTGCCCTGTCGCCCGTCGCGGCCCTGCCCTGTCGCCCGTCACGGCCCTGACCTACCCGCCAGTCGCGGCCCTGCCCTGTCACCGCCTCGTCACGGCCCTGACCTCGCCGCCTCGTCGCGACCCTACCCTGCCGCCACCCGCGGCCCTGCCTTGCCGCCCGTCGCGGCCTGTCCTAGCCGCCCGTCGCGGCCCTGCCCTGCCGCCCCTCGTCGCGGCCCTGACCTCGCCGCCCGTCACGGCCTCTGCCCTGCCGCAACCCGTTGCGGCCCTGCCCTCAGCCGCTCGTCGCGGCCCTGCTCTACCGCCGCCCAGTCGCGGCCCTGCCCTGCTGCCGCCCTGTCGCGGCCCTGCTCTGCCACCGCCTCGTCGCGGCCCTGCCCTACAGCCGCCCCAGTCGCGGCCCTGACCTAACCGCCACCTGCGGCCCTGCCCTGCACCCGCCCCTGGTAAGCACCCGCGCCGCCCAGCCGAGCCGCGCCGCCCAACCGAGCCGCGCCGCCCAGCCGAGCCGCGCCGCCCAGCCGAGCCGCGCCGCCCTACCGAGCCGCGCCGCCCAGCCGAGCCGCGCCGCCCTACCGAGCAGCGCCGCCCTACTGAGCCGCACTGCCCTGCCCGCGCTGCTCCTGCTGCTACTGCTGCTTTTGCTGCTACTGCTGCTACTGCTGCTACTGCTGCTACTGCTGCTACTGCCGCCATGGCTAGCCCTAATGTTCTTACCTTTGATGCTGAGGGTCGTGCGGTTGACTTTGACGTTTGGGTAGACGACCTACAGCTCTTTCTTCAATGCGACTCTAAGGACGGAGTCTCCCTTTTCGATCACACGTCCGGTGTCTCTCCTGCACCTGCTGCCACTGCTGACAGTACGGTTCGCTCGCAGTGGACTACTCGTGACGCTGTTGCTCGCCTTGCTGTTCGTAGTCACCTGCCGTCTGCTGAGCGCGCGCACTTTGGCCAGTACAAGACTGCTAAGTCTTTGTATGACACTGTAGTAGCGCGCTACTCCTCCCCTGCCACTGCTGCCCTCAGCCGCCTCATGCTGCCGTACCTGTTCCCTGACCTAGCCGCCTTTGCCACAGTCGCTGACCTCATTACTCACCTCCGCACTAGTGACACCCGCTACCGCGCTGCGCTTCCCACTGAGTTCTATGCCAAGAACCCCCCCCCCCCCATGTACATCACCCTCTACTACCTAGTCACCCGTCTCCCTGACTCCCTTTCTTCAGTCAGGGACCACTTTATCTCCCTTTGCCCCACCGAGCTCACCGTCGACCTGCTAGAGGAGCGCCTCACTGCAGCTGAGAAGAGTATCGTTGCTGTAGGTGCTTCTCGCGGCGACCCTCGCGCCCCTTTCTTTGAGGGGTGTTCCCCCGTCCCCCTTCTCCCCTCTGTTGCTTCTGCTGCTGCTGTCGACCTCGTTGGCACTGAGGAGGTCGGGGCTGCGTCTGCCCCTAGTGGGAGGCGCCGCTACGGCAAGGGCAAGGGGGGCAAGGGTGGTGGAGGGGACGGTGGGGGCGGCGGTGGAGGCGGTGGAGGAGGAGGAGGGGGTGGCGGTGGAGGTGGGGGTGGTGGCGGGAGTGGGGGCGTCGGTGGCGGCGGTGGGGGTGGTGGAGGCAGCGGCAGCGGCGGTGGAGGTGGCGGCGGCGGTGGTGCTGGTCGAGGTGGAGCCGCGCAGCGTGGAGGCTTTGGCGGTAGCCAGCGCCAGCAGCAGCCGCGTTCCCGTGAGACCCCGTCGCCCCAGCAGCTTCGTGAGTGGTACGCTGGGCGTGGGAGGTCTGGGGGTGCTGGTCCCTGTACTTACGTTCTTCGCACCGGCGGGCGCCGTGGGGAGATGTGCGGACTGCCCCACACTTCGCAGCGCTGCTTCGGTCGCCTGACTGACGCCTGGCGCGCCCAGTTTCCTGACGGCGCTGAGCTCCCTCGCTGGGGTGATATGCTTAAGCAGAATGTTGCTATCTTTGATCTTGATTTCGATGCTATCCTTGCTGCCATGTATGCTGTGACTGATAGTGCTGAGGGTGACTGTTACCTGTGTGTTCCGCCCGACCCGGGCATTGAGGCTGCTGCTCTAGGTGCTAGTGAGTCTGCTGCTCCAGGTGCTAGTGAGTCTGCTGCTCCAGGTGCTGGTGAGTCTGCTCTCTCTGGTACTGCACCTACTGAGGCCTTGCACACCTTCACACTTGACTCAGGTGCTTCGCGCTCCTTCTTTCGCGACAGCACCACACTCACGCCGCTCAGTCGGCCGGTTGCAGTCTCCCTGGCTGACCCCTCTGGGGGCCCAGTCCTTGCGCACTCCTCCACGGTTCTACCGTGTCCTGCGGCCCCGTCGGGCTTACTGTCGGGACTCCACCTCCCCTCGTTCTCTACGAGCTTGGTGAATGGAGCTGACCTCCAGGACGTGTGGGTTGACCAGTTCACCCCTGGAGGTCAGCGTGTGACACACTGCACTTGCTCTCGGACGGGCCGCCACCTGGCCACGTTCACCCGTCGGCCTGGGTCGAGCCTGTACACACTGACTACTCCGTCTCCTCCGATTACTGCGTCTGGTGAGGTAGCCGCGTCTGGTCAGGTGTTTGCTGCCGCGTCTAGGTCTAGTCCGGCGTCTGCCCCCTGCTCGTGTCGCCCTCTGTCACACGAGACTCTCCTTTGGCACCACCGCCTTGGTCACCCCTCCCTGCCTCGTCTTCGAGGTATGGCCTCCCGTACCCTTGTCTCTGGTCTCCCCCGGTCCCTCCCTCCCCTTCCGCCGGGGCCTGCCCCTACCTGTGTTCCTTGTGTCGAGGGCCGGCAGCGCACCGCTCCTCACTCCTCCGAGTTCCCTCCGACAGAGGCTCCCCTGCAGACTCTCCACATGGATGTGTGGGGCCCAGCCCGCGTCCGTGGACAGGGTCACGAGCGTTACTTCCTGCTGGTCGTTGACGACTACTCGCGTTACACCACAGTCTTCCCCTTGCGCCGCAAGGGTGAGGTCACTGAGGTGTTGATCGACTGGATCCGCGCTGCCCGTCGCCAGCTCAGCGAGAGTTTCAGCTCGGACCTTCCTGTTCTGCGTCTGCACTCAGACAGAGGTGGTGAGTTTTCCTCCGACCTTTTGAGGGCTTTCTGTCGTGCGGAGGGCATCCGCCAGACGTTCACGCTTCCGGCCTCCCCACAGCAAAATGGGATTTCTGAGCACCGCATTGGCATGGTCATGGACGTCGCTCGTACGTCCATGATCCATGCGGCTGCTCCCCATTTTCTGTGGCCGTTCGCGGTTCAGTACGCTGCGCATCAGCTCAACCTTCAGCCTCGTGTCTCCTTGCCGGAGACCACACCTACTCTGCGGTGGACGGGGAAGGTTGGCGATGCGTCTGTGTTCCGTGTCTGGGGATCTCGAGCTTTTGTCCGCGATTCTTCCGCGGACAAGCTGTCCTCCCGTGCCGTTCCCTGCGTCTTCCTTGGCTTCCCCCCTGACGCGCCTGGGTGGCAGTTTTACCACCCCACCTCGCGTCGTGTTCTGTCCTCTCAGGACGTCACGTTTGACGAGTCAGTATCTTACTACCGTCTCTTTCCCTACCGCACTTCCGCTCTCCCCCCCCCCGCCGCTCTTCCTAGCACCAGGTGCTCCTCCGGTAGACCCCCTCCCCCCTCAGGGTCCTGCCCCCTCAGGTGTGTCCCAGGTAGACCCTGTCGAGCCTGTCGAGGTAGCTGTCGACTCTGGTGCTGCTAGGGGTGCTGAGCCTGCGGGTGCGGGGCCTGGGGGTGCTGAGCCTGGGGTTGCTGAGTCTGAGGGTGCGGAGCCTGGGGGTGCTGAGCCTGAGGGTGTGGAGCCTGGGGGTGCTGAGCCTGGGGGTGCTGAGTCTGGGGGTGCTGAGCCTGGGGGTGCTGAGCCTGGGGGTGCTGAGCCTGTGCGTGCTGAGTTTGGAGGTCCTCCGGGTGTCTTGTCACGGCGGGAGTCCCTCGCTCCGCAGCAACTGCGCGAGTGGTACGCTCAGCGCTGTAGCCCTACTGCTGGAGCTCGGGGGCCTACTGCTGGAGGTGCTGGAGCCGCTCGTCCCGGAGGTGCTCGTACTGGAGGTACTGGAGCTGCTGGAGCTGGAGCTGCTGGAGGTACTGCTGGTGCTGGAGCTGCTGGAGGTGCTGGAGCCGCTAGTCCCGGAGGTGCTCGTACTGGAGGTACTGGAGCTGCTGGAGTTGGAGCTGCTGGAGGTACTGCTGGTTCTGGAGCTGCTGGAGGTGCTGGAGCCGCTGGTCCCGGAGGTGCTCGTACTGGAGGTACTGGAGCTGCTGGAGCTGGTGGTGCTACGGGAGTTGGAGCTGTTGCTGCTGGAGGTGCTACTGGTGCTGGAGCTGGTGGTGCTGAGGGAGTTGGAGCTGGAGACCTTGGCGCTGGGGGTACTGGTGCTGTCTCTGCTGGTTCAGGAGGCGCTGCGCGGCCGCGGCCGTACTTCGTTCCCCTCCTTCAGCAGGTTCTTGGTCTCCCGCCTTCTACTGGTCCTACTCCTCCGTTACTGTGTCCACAGCCTGTCCAGTCGCAGTCGCAAATACAGCCAGCCTCTCCATTGTCTGGTCCTTCTCCTTACTCTAAGCCGACTAGGGGTCTTACGGAGCGTCGTGCGCCTGAGTCTCGTCCTGTGTCGCCTGAGTCTCGTCCTGAGTCGCCTGAGTCTCGTCCTGCGTCGCCTGTTCGCACTGTTCGCACTGGTCGTCGTGTTCCGCGTCAGCGTCCTCCTGCTGTCCCAGGCACGCACCAGATGGCACTTCGTCCTTCCACTGCTCCACAGCGTGTGTCGATCTGCACGTGTACACGGACGGGCCGTCACCTGGCCACGTTCACCCGTCGGCCTGGGTCGAGTCTGTACACACTGACTACTGAGCCTCCTCAGGTAGCTGCGTCAGCGTTTGCGTTAGGTTAGCTTGCAGCCCCTTGCTTGTGTCGCGCCCTGTCGCACCAGACTCTCCTTTGGCACCACCGCCTTGGTCACCCCTCCCTGCCACGCCTCCGTGGCATGCACTCCCGTCTCCTTGTCTCTGGTCTTCCCAGGTCTCTGCCTCCCCTCCCACCCTCGCTTGCCCCTCCCTGCCTTCCCTGTGTCGAGGGGCGGCAGCACGCCGCTCCTCACTCCTCCTCGTTTCCCCCGACGACTGCTCCCCTGCAGACTCTCCACATGGACGTGTGGGGCCCAGCTCGCGTCCGTCGACAGGGCCGCGAGCGCTACTTTCTGCTGGTTGTTGACGACTACTCGCACTACACCACAGTCTTCCCCTTGCGCAGCAAGGGGGAGGTCCCTGATATTTTGATCCCTTGGATCCGCGCTGTCCGTCTCCAGCTCCGCGAGCGGTTCCACACAGACCTTCTAGTCCTGCGTCTGCACTCTGACAGAGGTGGTGAGTTTTCCTCCGACCTCTTGCGGGACTTTTGTCGTGGGGAGGGCATTCGCCAGTCGTTCACGCTTCCGGCCTCTCCGCAGCAGAATGGGGTTGCTGAGCGCTGCATTGGCTTAGTCATGGAGGTCGCTCGTACCTCCATGATCCATGCAGCTGCACCCCATTTTCTGTGGCCATTTGCGGTCCGGAACGCTGCACATCAGCTCAACCTCTGGCCCCGTGTCTCCTTGCCGGAGACCTCGCCTACATTGCATTGGACGGGGAAGGTTGGCGATGCGTCGGTGATCCGGGTCTGGGGCTCTCATGCCTTTGTCCGCGATACGTCCGCGGAAAAGCTCTCCTCCCGCGCCATTCCCTTCGTCTTCTTTGGCTTTCGCCCTGACGCGCCTGACTGGCAGTTTTACCACCCCACCTCGCGCCGTATCCTGCCCTCTCAGGACGTCACATTTGACGAGTCGGTTCCCTTTTACCGTCTCTTCCCCTACCGCACTGCCCCTCTCCCCCCCCCGCCGCTCTTCCTCGCACCAGCTCCTCCTCCGGTAGACCCCCTTCCCCCTCAGGGTCCTGCTCCCTCAGGTGTGTCTTAGGTAGACCCTGTCGAGCCTGTCGAGGTCGCTGTCGACTCTGGTGCTGCTTGGAGTGCTGCGTCTGGGGGTGCTGAGCCTGAGCGTGCGGAGCCTGGGGGTGCTAAGCCTGAGCGTGCGGAGCCTGGGGGTGCTGAGCCTGGGGTTGCTGAGTCTGAGGGTGCGGAGCCTGGGGGTGCTGAGCCTGAGCGTGTGGAGCCTGGGGGTGCTGAGCCTGGGGGTGCTGAGCCTGGAAGTCCTATAGGTGCCTCGTCACGGCGGGAGCCTCCCTCTCCACCGGAGCTGCGCGAGTGGTTTTCTCGGTGCTGGAGCCTTCGGAGTGGAGCTGCTGGAGCTGGGGGGCCTGCTGCTGGAGGCCCTGGAGCTGGAGGCACTGGAGCTGCTGGTCCCGGAGGTGCTCGTACTGGAGGTACTGGAGCTGCTGGAGCTGGGGTTGCTACAGGCGTTGGAGCTGGAGGCACTGGAGCTGGAGCTGCTGGAGGTGCTGGAGCCGCTGGTCCCGGAGGTGCTCGTACTGGAGGTACTGGAGCTGCTGGAGCCGGTAGTACTACAGGCGTTGGAGCTGGAGGTGCTGGAGGTGCTGGAACCGCTAGTCCCGGAGGTGCTCGTACTGGAGGTACTGGAGCTGCTGGAGCTGGAGGTCCTGCAGGAGTTGGAGATGGAGCCGCTGGAGCTAGAGCTGCTGGAGGTGCTGGAGCCACTGGTCCCGGAGGTGCTCGTACTGGAGGTACTGGAGCTGCTGGAGCTGGAGGTGCTGCAGGAGTTGGAGCTGGAGCCACTGGAGCTGGAGCTGCTGGAGGTGCTGGAGCCGCTGGTCCCCGAGGTACTCGTACTGGAGGTACTGGAGCTGCTGGAGCTGGTGGTGCTGCAGGTGTTGGAGCTGGAGGTGCTGGCCCTGGGGGTGCTGGTGCTGTCGGTGTTGGTTCTGGAGGCACTGTGCGGCCGCGACCGTACTTCGTTCCACTGCTTCAACAGGTTCTTGGTCTCCCGCCTTCTACTGGCCTTACTCCTCCCCTACTGTCCACCGCCTGACCAGTCGCAGCCGCAGATATTGCCAGCCTCCCCACTGCCTGCTCCTTCTCCTTACACTGAGCAGACAGGAGGTCTTACAGAGCGTCGTGAGCCTGCGTCTCGTCCTGCGTCGCCTGTTCGCGCTGTTCGCACTGGTCGTCGTGTTCCGCGTCAGCATCCTCTTCCTGTCCCCAGCACGCACCAGATGGCACTTCGTCCTTCCTCTGTTCCACAGCGTGTCCCTATGCCGACTCCTCCTGCGTCCTCTCTTCCGGACGTCCCTGACCCGCCGTCAGACCTTGCTCGTGCTGCCAGTCCTACTGTCACACGCCTTCTAGCCACTGTTGCCACTGTCGTTTGAGTCCACTGCTGCGTCTGTCCTTGTTGCTGAGCTTGCTGACTTTGCTGCCGCCTGTCGCCTCGACTACGCCGCTAGTCTTGTTGCTGAGTCTGAGTATGTCTGTCCTTCGTCCGTCGGGGGTGAGTGTGCTCTTGGCACGGACGTCCTTGAGGACAGGGAGGAGGACTTTGAGTGTTTTGCAGCTGCTGTACCTCATCTCGTGTCCATGCTGATTGCACCTGAGGGAGACCCGGATGCACCAGACATCCCGACCCCGCGCTCTTACGCAGAGGCGATAGAGGGTCCCTACTCCTCTCAGTGGCAGACAGCCATGGACGCAGAGATGGCATCCTGGAAGTCCACAGGCACTTACGTCGACGAGGTTCCCCCACCTGGGGCGAACATAGTCGATGGCATGTGGATTTTTAGGGTGAAGCGGTCGCCAGGTTCTCCGCCTGCCTTCAAGGCTCGTTACGTTGCACGAGGCTTCAGTCAGCGACAGGGAGTTGACTTCTTCCAGAACTTCTCTCCTACCCCGAAGATGACAACTCTTCGGGTACTGCTGCACGTCGCCGCTCAGCGTGACTACGAGCTTCACTCTCTTGACTTCAGCACAGCTTTCTTACAGGGCAGCCTGCACGAGGTGATCTGGCTGCGCCGCCCACCTGGCTTCACTGGGTCGTTTCTTGCAGGTACCCAGTGGAGCCTCTGGCGGCCAGTCTACGGTCTCCGCCAGGCCCCTCGCGAGTGGCACGACACACTGAGGACGACTCTTGCGGCTCTTGGGTTTGCTCCTTCGACTGCTGACCCGTCGCTGTTTCTACGCACCAACACTTCGCTGCCGCTGTTCTACATCCTCGTGTACGTCGACGACTTGGTCTTTGCCACTGCTGACACTGAGGGACTGGCCCTATTGAAGTCGGGGCTGCAGAAGAGACACACGTGCACAGACCTGGGTGAGCTGCGCAGCTATCTTGGCTTGCAGATCACCCGGGACAGAGCACGGCGCACCACTACCTTGACTCAGTCACACATGGTGCAGCAGGTCCTTCAGCGCTTCGACTTCCAGTACTCCTCGCCACAGTCCACTCCTCTGCCTACTGGTCACTCGCTCTCAGCTCCAACTTCGGACGAGTCCGTAGAGTCGAGTGGCCCGTATCCAGAGCTTGTGGGCTGCCTCATGTACCTGATGACCTACACTCGACCTGACCTTGCCTACCCTCTTAGCATCCTGGCACGCTACGTTGCGCCCGGGAGACACCGACCAGAGCCCTGGAAGGCCGCTAAGAGGGTGATGCGCTACTTGTGCAGTACGTCCGGCACGGGGCTCGTGCTTGGAGGACGGGGTCGAGTTGTCCTCACTGGACACGCAGACGCCTCTTGGGTTGACGACTTGGCTACGCAACGATCGTCACAGGGTTACACTTTCAGCCTTGGCTCCGGCTCTGTTTCTTGGCGGTCTACCCGCTCGTCTTCTGTTCTCATTCCCAGTTGTGAGGCTGAGATCTACGCAGGGGCCATGGCTGCACAGGAGTTACGCTGGCTCACCTACCTGCTGACGGACTTGGGAGAGCCGCCTCGTTCTCCTCCAGTTCTGTACGTCGACAACAAGGCCATGATTGCCTTGTGTCAGGAGCAGAGACTGGAGCACAGGACGAAGCACATCGCTCTGCGTTACTTCCTTGCTCGTGAGTTGCAGCAGCGTGGTCAGCTTCGTCTTGTTTACGTGGCCTCTCGGGCCAACACTGCTGATATCTTCACCAAGGCACTTCAGCCTTGTGATCGTCAGCGTTTCTGTACTGTTCTAGGCCTTGTGCCTACTTGGCCTCACTTGCTCACTTCTTGACTTTGCTTGTACTGTGATCTATATACTTATACCTGCATGCTTACTCTTGCTAGGTTTTGATCACTGTACTGCTTGTTCTACATAATATAACTCTGCATGTGAACTGGCCTTGTGGCCATTTGCTTGTGCTCAGAGTGTGTGGTGACTTCTTGATCCACCCTGAGCTTGCTGTGCTTTTCTTGACTGGTCTTGTGGCCTCTTGTTCTCCCCCACTTTGCCTATGGGGGTGTGTCAAACTTATATGTTGCATGTTCTGTAGGCTGTAGTGGGGTAGCCATATGGGGTACAACCCGATTAGGGTTTGCTACTTGTACTCCTGCATGCTGCTAGTTCATTCATTCTCGTTCATTCTGCTGACAATAACGTGCCCCAAATTTTCTAACCTACCCTGGAAGAACTCGCACTTGGAACCTTTGGTCAGTAGTATGTGCTCGTCTAAAACCTTAAACACTGCTTCAAGATCTGCTAAGTGTTGCTGCTTATCACGACTGTAGACTAGGATGTCGTCGAGGTATTCATCCGAGCCCGATCGATAGCGTGAATCGGTACTGTGACTCGGTGAGGGTCCGTGAGGTTGGGCGAGCAGGTTGTCTCGTCAGTAGTTGGCCCGTTTTCTACTGACTGCTGGCTTTTCCCTGCCACTGAGACTCCCTCCCCTGCTCTGCTCCGCGGCGTCTCTGCTCCTCTGGGCATTCGCTCTTGCGATGGCCCGGCCTATTGCAAGCAAAGCAGCGCCCCTAGAATGGCGCATCAGCTGCATTCGCCGCAACGGCATTTACGGTGGCGTGCTCGGTCGGCCCCCGAGGACAATGTCCGTAATAGGACCCCGGTCTCGGTCGGCGTAGGATGTCGATTTTCTCCGTGAGCGCGAGGATTTCGTTGAAGTTTGATAGCCCGCGTAGCATAATCTCATGCGAGATGTCCGGCTTCAGTCCGCCGACGTAACGGTCCACCCGCTCCGCCTCGTGCATGTAGCCGACTTGCTCGCACAGAGCGAGAAAACCGCTGGTGTAGTCTTGGACCGACCCAAGCTGTCGCCAAGTACACAGTTTCTAACGCGCCGAAATAGAAGCCGCGATCGGCTCGAAGCGCGCCCGAAGCCCTGCGCACAACGCATCCCACGTGCTGTACTGGGCGGTTTCGCTGAACGAACTCCAGGTGACGGCTGGACCCATGGGCTCTTCCTCTTGCGACGGCGGCTCGTAGGCGCGTGGCGACGTCACGATGACTCGCCACCAGTCCATGGCGGGGCCCCTTAGCAGCGAAAGAGCTTATCCGATCTTCGCTGCGTCCGACTCGACGTAATTCGCGTCGAAAAAAACGTTCATCGTGAAGACCCACGATTGAACCGTCGGACCTTCACGTTGGCTCGGGTCGAAGCAGGGCGGGCGCTGCAGTTTGAGCGGCATCGGCGCGACAATGTCGTTGTTGCCGATTGTTGCCGCAAATTCAACGTGACGACGGGATCCGCGAGGCCCGCTCGTGCTTGGTACAGCCCTGTTCCTCCCCATGCCAGGCATTGATTGGGCGGCGCCATCACTGGCTGCACCTGAGCGCTGTCCCACGATGTCATGTTGTGACGGTGTGCCGGACGAAATAATAATCGGCTCCTCCGATTGCGCAGGTGCATTTGCAGGTGCTTGTGATGGTGCTGGTGCATTCACCGTTGATTGCTGGCGGGCGGAGTCACGTTCCGCCATGAGTGTCGCGATTTCGAGCGCCGAATCCTCGAGCGGGTGGACGAGCCGGTCGAATTGCTCCTGCGTCAACGTCGCTAGATTGAGGTCGGCCATGGCGGGGGTGTCGGGCAAGCTCAGCGAGAGCCTCAGTCGTGACCGTGCATGCTTTCAAGAGAGCACTTCCAACGGCAGTGCCTGATCACTGAGAGACGTCTACCCCCTCCAAAAATTGAGATATTGGGGAAGCGAAGGTGTGGGTGCGGTCCGAGAAGAGATCGTAGGCTCTGAATACCAAGTGTTACGAGTGCAATTGAGCGAGCGAACGAGAATTGCACTATCGAAGCAAAACAATACATTGAACGAAGGCATGAGCGAAGAATATATAGCTAAGCTAGTGTGGTAACGGTAACGTGAGAAAATGGGGTGCGCTACGGGCCTAGCGCCGAGGTTTGGGAAATGTCAAGGCGGAGGTCTGGAGCGCGGGTTACCAACCAAACCGTGAGGTTGGGTCGCATCGTGAACAGTGGCGGGAGTCGTAGTCGAGGCGAGTGTCGCGAGCGGGTAACGTTTCACTGTTGGGTGCCGATGGCGGGAATGGTCTTGTACGCAGTAAGCAGGGACGCGAAGTAAGGAAAAGGAATTTTCCTTACATGTACCTTGGCTGAATTATCGGTGTTTTTTTTTAATACTATAGCTGATTTTTCAGCCTGTTTGTATGAGTTTAGGCTGAGCACTCAGCCTTGTAGGGGGTGAACCCTGAGACCAGCAAACAGTGATTTCCGCCAGCCCACCACTTCCACACGAAACTCCCTCCAGCCCACCTGTTTCACTCTAATTTCCCCCACAGCCCCCGTGTTCCACTCGAATTTCCCCCCCAGCCCCCGTTCTCCACTCGAATTTCCCCCCCAGCCCCCGTGTTCCACTCGAATTCCCCCCCCAGCCCCCGTGTTCCACTCGAATCTCCCCCCCCCCCCCCCCCCCCCCAAGCCCCCAAGTTCCACTCGAATTTCCCCCCCGGCCCACGTGTTTCACTCAAATCTCCCCCCAGCCCACGTGTTTCACTCCCCCAGCCCACTTCGTCCACTCTCTAAACTCCCCCTCTCGGCTCTCCTCCAGCCCCGCCTCAGCACAGGTTGTCAGAACTATGCATATATGCTCTAGGCTGTAGTGGGGCACTCCTTATGGGGTACAGCCCAAATTAGGTTTTGCCTATACAAACCTTGTACTGCTCTCTTTCTAGTCATTCTTTCCTTCACATTTCTGACATGGTTTCAGAGCAGGTTCCCTAGTGGGAACGTTTTTTTTTTAGGGCCCACCACGATAAAGATTTTTTTTCCTGCCCTGCCCGAAGCGCGCCTCGCGCCTGCCTCACCTGCGCCGTCGAGCGCCCTGCCCTAGTGCCGCCCATCGCGGCCCTGCCTTCTCGGCCCGTCGTGGCCCTGCCCTGTCGCCCGTCGCGGCCCTGCCCTGTCGCCCGTCGCGGCCCTGACCTACCCGCCAGTCGCGGCCCTGCCCTGTCGCCGCCACGTCGCGGCCCTGACCTCGCCGCCTCGTCGCGACCCTACCCTGCCGCCACCCGCGGCCCTGCCTTGCCGCCCGTCGCGGCCTGTCCTAGCCGCCCGTCACGGCCCTGCCCTGCCGCCCCTCGTCGCGGCCCTGACCTCGCCGCCCGTCGCGGCCTCTGCCCTGCCGCAACCCGTTGCGGCCCTGCCCTCAGCCGCTCGTCGCGGCCCTGCTCTACCGCCGCCCAGTCGCGGCCCTGCCCTGCTGCCGCCCTGTCGCGGCCCTGCTCTGCCGCCGCCTCGTCGCGGCCCTGCCCTACAGCCGCCCCAGTCGCGGCCCTGACCTAACCGCCACCTGCGGCCCTGCCCTGCACCCGCCCCTGGTAAGCACCCGCGCCGCCCAGCCGAGCCGCGCCGCCCAACCGAGCCACGCCGCCCAGCCGAGCCGCGCCGCCCAGCCGAGCCGCGCCGCCCTACCGAGCAGCGCCGCCCAGCCGAGCCGCGCCGCCCTACCGAGCAGCGCCGCCCTACTGAGCCGCACTGCCCTGCCCGCGCTGCTCCTGCTGCTACTGCTGCTTCTGCTGCTACTGCTGCTACTGCTGCTACTGCTGCTACTGCCGCCATGGCTAGCCCTAATGTTCTTACCTTTGATGCTGAGGGTCGTGCGGTTGACTTCGACGTTTGGGTA
Organism: Closterium sp. Naga37s-1; assembly: GCA_947471745.1. Classification (NCBI taxonomy): domain Eukaryota; kingdom Viridiplantae; phylum Streptophyta; class Zygnematophyceae; order Desmidiales; family Closteriaceae; genus Closterium; species Closterium sp. Naga37s-1. Next base: position 2,183,958 of record CANJKZ010000813.1, read on the forward strand.
GACGACCTACAGCTCTTTCTTCAATGCGACTCTAAGGACGGAGTCTCCCTTTTCGATCACACGTCCGGTGTCTCTCCTGCACCTGCTGCCACTGCTGACAGTACGGTTCGCTCGCAGTGGACTACTCGTGACGCTGTTGCTCGCCTTGCTGTTCGTAGTCACCTGCCGTCTGCTGAGCGCGCGCACTTTGGCCAGTACAAGACTGCTAAGTCTTTGTATGACACTGTAGTAGCGCGCTACTCCTCCCCTGCCACTGCTGCCCTCAGCCGCCTCATGCTGCCGTACCTGTTCCCTGACCTAGCCGCCTTTGCCACAGTCGCTGACCTCATTACTCACCTCCGCACTAGTGACGCCCGCTACCGCGCTGCGCTTCCCACTGAGTTCTATGCCAAGAACCCCCCCCCCCATGTACATCACCCTCTACTACCTAGTCACCCGTCTCCCTGACTCCCTTTCTTCAGTCAGGGACCACTTTATCTCCCTTTGCCCCACCGAGCTCACCGTCGACCTGCTAGAGGAGCGCCTCATTGCAGCTGAGAAGAGTATCGTTGCTGTAGGTGCTTCTCGCGGCGACCCTCGCGCCCCTTTCTTTGAGGGGTGTTCCCCCGTCCCCCTTCTCCCCTCTGTTGCTTCTGCTGCTGCTGTCAACCTCGTTGGCACTGAGGAGGTCGGGGCTGCGTCTGCCCCTAGTGGGAGGCACCGCTACAGCAAAGGCAAGGGGGGCAAGGGTGGTGGAGGGGACGGTGGGGGCGGCGGTGGAGGCGGTGGAGGAGGCGGAGGGGGTGGTGGTGGAGGTGGGGGTGGTGGCGGGAGTGGGGGCGTCGGTGGCGGCGGTGGGGGTGGTGGAGGCAGCGGCAGCGGCGGTGGAGGTGGCGGCGGCGGTGGTGCTGGTCGAGGTGGAGCCGCGCAGCGTGGAGGCTTTGGCGGTAGCCAGCGCCAGCAGCAGCCGCGTTCCCGTGAGACCCCGTCGCCCCAGCAGCTTCGTGAGTGGTACGCTGGGCGTGGGAGGTCTGGGGGTGCTGGTCCCTGTACTTACGTTCTTCGCACCGGCGGGCGCCGTGGGGAGACGTGCGGACTGCCCCACACTTCGCAGCGCTGCTTCGGTCGCCTGACTGACGCCTGGCGCGCCCAGTTTCCTAACGGCGCTGAGCTCCCTCGCTGGGGTGATATGCTTAAGCAGAATGTTGCTATCTTTGATCTTGATTTCGATGCTATCCTTGCTGCCATGTATGCTGTGACTGATAGTGCTGAGGGTGACTGTTACCTGTGTGTTCCGCCCGACCCGGGCATTGAGGCTGCTGCTCTAGGTGCTAGTGAGTCTGCTGCTCCAGGTGCTAGTGAGTCTGCTGCTCCAGGTGCTGGTGAGTCTGCTCTCTCTGGTACTGCACCTACTGAGGCCTTGCACACCTTCACACTTGACTCAGGTGCTTCGCGCTCCTTCTTTCGCGACAGCACCACACTCACGCCGCTCAGTCGGCCGGTTGCAGTCTCCCTGGCTGACCCCTCTGGGGGCCCAGTCCTTGCGCACTCCTCCACGGTTCTACCGTGTCCTGCGGCCCCGTCGGGCTTACTGCCGGGACTCCACCTCCCCTTGTTCTCTACGAACTTGGTGAGTGGAGCTGACCTCCAGGACGTGTGGGTTGACCAGTTCATCCCTGGAGGTCAGCGTGTGACACACTGCACTTGCTCTCGGACGGGCCGCCACCTGGCCACGTTCACCCGTCGGCCTGGGTCGATCCTGTACACACTGACTACTGCGTCTCCTCCGGTTACTGCGTCTGGTCAGGTAGCCGCGTCTGGTCAGGTGTTTGCTGCCGCGTCTAGGTCTAGTCCGGCGTCTGCCCCCTGCTCGTGTCGCCCTCTGTCACACGAGACTCTCCTTTGGCACCACCGCCTTGGTCACCCCTCCCTGCCTCGTCTTCGAGGTATGGCCTCCCGTACCCTTGTCTCTGGTCTCCCCCGGTCCCTCCCTCCCCTTCCTCCGGGGCCTGCCCCTACCTGTGTTCCTTGTGTCGAGGGCCGGCAGCGCGCCGCTCCTCACTCCTCCGAGTTCCCTCCGACAGAGGCTCCCCTGCAGACTCTCCACATGGATGTGTGGGGCCCAGCCCGCGTCCGTGGACAGGGTCACGAGCGTTACTTCCTGCTGGTCGTTGACGACTACTCGCGTTACACCACAGTCTTCCCCTTGCGCCGCAAGGGTGAGATCACTGAGGTGTTGATCGACTGGATCCGCGCTGCCCGTCGCCAGCTCAGCGAGAGTTTCAGCTCGGACCTTCCTGTTCTGCGTCTGCACTCAGACAGAGGTGGTGAGTTTTCCTCCGACCTTTTGAGGGCTTTCTGTCGTGCGGAGGGCATCCGCCAGACGTTCACGCTTCCGGCCTCCCCACAGCAAAATGGGATTGCTGAGCGCCGCATTGGCATGGTCATGGACGTCGCTCGTACGTCCATGATCCATGTGGCTGCTCCCCATTTTCTGTGGCCGTTCGCGGTTCAGTACGCTGCGCATCAGCTCAACCTTCAGCCTCGTGTCTCCTTGCCGGAGACCACACCTACTCTGCGGTGGACGGGGAAGGTTGGCGATGCGTCTGTGTTCCGTGTCTGGGGATCTCGAGCTTTTGTCCGCGATTCTTCCGCGGACAAGCTGTCCTCCCGTGCTGTTCCCTGCGTCTTCCTTGGCTTCCCCCCTGACGCGCCTGGGTGGCAGTTTTACCACCCCACCTCGCGTCGTGTTCTGTCCTCTCAGGACGTCACGTTTGACGAGTCGGTATCTTACTACCGTCTCTTTCCCTACCGCACTTCCCCTCTCCCCCCCCCGCCGCTCTTCCTAGCACCAGGTGCTCCTCCGGTAGACCCCCTCCCCCCTCAGGGTCCTGCCCCCTCAGGTGTGTCCCAGGTAGACCCTGTCGAGCCTGTCGAGGTAGCTGTCGACTCTGGTGCTGCTAGGAGTGCTGAGCCTGCGGGTGCGGGGCCTGGGGGTGCTGAGCCTGGGGTTGCTGAGTCTGAGGGTGCGGAGCCTGGGGGTGCTGAGCCTGAGGGTGTGGAGCCTGGGGGTGCTGAGCCTGGGGGTGCTGAGTCTGGGGGTGCTGAGCCTGGGGGTGCTGAGCCTGGGGGTGCTGAGCCTGCGCGTGCTGAGTATGGAGGTCCTCCGGGTGTCTTGTCACGGCGGGAGTCCCTCGCTCCGCAGCAGCTGCGCGAGTGGTACGCTCGGCGTTGTAGCCGTACTGCTGGAGCTCGGGGGCCTACTGCTGGAGGTGCTGGAGCCGCTCGTCCCGGAGGTGCTCGTACTGGAGGTACTGGAGCTGCTGGAGCTGGAGCTGCTGGAGCTGGAGCTGCTGGAGGTACTGCTGGTGCTGGAGCTGCTGGAGGTGCTGGAGCCGCTAGTCCCGGAGGTGCTCGTACTGGAGGTACTGGAGCTGCTGGAGTTGGAGCTGCTGGAGGTACTGTAGGTGCTGGAGCTGCTGGAGGTACTGGAGCCGCTGGTCCCGGAGGTGCTCGTACTGGAGGTACTGGAGCTGCTGGAGTTGGAGCTGCTGGAGGTATTGCTGGTGCTGGAGCTGCAGGAGGTGCTGGAGCCGCTGGTCCCGGAGGTGCTCGTACTGGAGGTACTGGAGCTGCTGGAGCTGGTGGTGCTACGGGAGTTGGAGCTGTTGCTGCTGGAGGTGCTACTGGTGCTGGAGCTGGTGGTGCTGAGGGAGTTGGAGCTGGAGGCCTTGGCGCTGGGGGTACTGGTGCTGTCTCTGCTGGTTCAGGAGGCGCTGCGCGGCCGCGGCCGTACTTCGTTCCCCTCCTTCAGCAGGTTCTTGGTCTCCCGCCTTCTACTGGTCCTACTCCTCCGTTACTGTGTCCACAGCCTGTCCAGTCGCAGTCGCAAATACAGCCAGCCTCTCCATTGTCTGGTCCTTCTCCTTACTCAAAGCCGACTAGGGGTCTTACGGAGCGTCGTGCGCCTGAGTCTCGTCCTGTGTCGCCTGAGTCTCGTCCTGAGTCGCCTGAGTCTCGTCCTGCGTCGCCTGTTCGCACTGTTCGCACTGGTCGTCGTGTTCCGCGTCAGCGTCCTCCTGCTGTCCCAGGCACGCACCAGATGGCACTTCGTCCTTCCACTGCTCCACAGCATGTCCCTCTACCGTCTCCTCCTGCGTCCTCTCTTCCTGACGTTCCTGACCCGCCGTCAAACCTTGCTCGTGCTGCCAGTCCTACTGTCACGCGTCTTCTCGCTACTGTTGTCACTGACCCTTCGTTTGAGTCCACTGCTGCGTCTGCCCTAGTTGCTGAGCTTGTTGACTTTGCTGCCGCCTTTCGTCTAGACTACGCTGCTAGTCTTGTTGCTGAGTCTGAGTCTGTCTGTCCTCCGTCCGTCGGGGGTGAGTGTGGAAGTCCACAGGCACTTACGTAGTCTAGAAGTCCACATGCACTTACGTTGACGAGGTTCCCCCACCTGGGGCGAACATCGTCAGTGGCATGTGGATTTTCAGGGTCAAGCGGCCGCCGGGTTCTCTGCCTGTCTTCAAGGCTCGTTACGTTGCACGTGGCTTCAGTCAGCGACAGGCAGTTGACTTCTTCCAGACCTTCTCCCCCACCCCGAAGATGACCACTCTTCGGGTTCTGTTGCACGTCGCCGCTGAGCGTGACTACGAGCTTCACTCTCTTGACTTGAGCACTGCTTTCCTACAGGGCAGCCTGCACGAGGAGATCTGGCTGCGCCGCCCACCGGGCTTCACTGGGTCGTTTCCTGCTGGTACCCAGTGGAGCCTCCAGCGGCCAGACTACGGTCTCCGCCAGGCGCCTCGTGAGTGGCACGACACACTGAGGACGACTCTTGCGGCTCTTGGGTTTGCACCTTCTACTGCTGACCTGTCGCTGTTTCTGCGCACCGACCCTTCTCTGCCGCGGTTCTACATCCTCGTGTACGTCGACGACTTGGTCTTTGCTACTGCCGACACTGAGGCGTTGACCCTTGTGAAGGCGGAGCTGCAGAAGAGACACACTTGCACTGACCTGGGTGAGCTGCGTAGCTATCTTGGCTTGCAGATCACCCGGGACAGAGCAAGGCGCACCATCACTGTGACTCAGTCACACATGGTGCAGCAGGTCCTTCAGCGCTTCGGCTTTGAGTACTCCTCGCCACAGGCCACTCCTCTGCCTACCGGTCACTCGCTCTCAGCTCTGCCTTCGGATGAGTCCGTAGAGCCGAGTGGGCCGTATCCAGAGCTTGTGGGCTACCTCATGTACCTGATGACCTGCACTCGACCTGACCTTTCTTACCCTCTTAGCATCCTGGCTCGCTACGTTGCGCCCGGGAGACACCGACCAGAGCACTGGAAGGCCGCTAAGAGGGTGATGCGCTACTTGTGCAGTACATCGGGCATGGGGCTTGTGCTTGGAGGACGGGCTCGAGTTGTCCTCACTGATCACGCAGACGCTTCTTGGGTTGACGACTTGGCTACGCAGCGGTCGTCACAGGGTTACACCTTCAGCCTTGGCTCCGGCTCTGTTTCGTGGCGGTCTACCCGCTCGTCTTCTGTTCTCAGCTCCAGTTGTGAGGCTGAGATCTACGCAGGGGCCATGGCTGCACAGGAGTTACGCTGGCTCACCTACCTGCTGACCGACTTGGGCGAGCCGCCTCGTTCTCCTCCAGTTCTGTACGTCGACAACAAGGCCATGATTGCCTTGTGTCAGGAGCACAGACTGGAGCACAGAACGAAGCACATCGCTCTGCGCTACTTCCTTGCTCGAGAGTTGCAGCAGCGTGGTCAGCTTCGTCTTGTCTACGTGGCCTCTCAGGCCAACACAGCTGATGTCTTCACCAAGGCACTCCAGCCTTGTGATCATCAGCGTTTCTGTACTGTTCTAGGCCTTGTGCCTACTTGGCCTCACTTGCTCACTTCTTGACTTTGCTTGTACTGTGATTTATATACTTATACCTGCATGCTTTTACTTGCTAGGTTTGATCACTGTACTGCTTGTTCTGCTTTTTATAACTCTGCATGTGAACTGGCCTTGTGGCCATTTGCTTGTGCTCAGAATGCGTGGTGATGTTGTGATCCACCCTGAGCTTGACCTTGTCTCGTTCACTTGCTTGTCCCCCACTTTGCCTATGGGGGTGTGTCAGAACTATGCATATATGCTCTAGGCTGTAGTGGGGCACTCCTTATGGGGTACAGCCCAAATTAGGTTTTGCCTGTACAAACCTTGTACTGCTCTCTTTCTAGTCATTCTTTCCTTCACATTTCTGACACAGGTTGCTCTCTCACCCCTACCCCCACCCCACCTGCTCGCCCCTCTCCAAAGCCCGCCTGCTCCCCTCGCCACTCCCAAACCAACCATAAAAATGTTACACTTTGTATCTATAATTCGTAATTCTGCGTAGAATCAAAGTTAAACACAATCAGCGTATTCTTAATGAACATTGAATTTTCAGAGTTTTTTTCCTAAGTAACACTGACTGTCAGCGCTTTTTTCCGTACCAAGGCAGATGGATCAGCCTGGTCCAAAACGAATCTAGGGGCCTGTTCCCACCCCTCCTGCTCCTCCGAATCCGCCTGCTCCTTACGTGACGGGTAATCAACCAGTCCTCACGCTGCTGCTGCCGGGCGTCTCCACGTTCGATGAATCCGTGTCAGTACCCGAGTCAGACAAGGCACCGACGCCACGTTGGAGTGAGCCCGAAAACTGCAAGTAGAACAAACAACCGTCGGCGCAGAGCATGATGTTGGCGTAGACGACATCGTTGAGTATTTATTGCTCGACGGCTTACCTAACTGCCGATTCCTACCTGCCCGCCACCTCACAGAAATCGTCCCCACCCCTCTATTGAGAATCGTGACTCCCGCCCCCTCTCTTCCAGGAACAAGCCGACGCAGAAAAAGCAACAAGTATATTAGTCGCAAAAGAAACTCAAGTGGCTTGTGCGTGTGGAGGTCGTGAAGGTGGCGAGCGAGGTGTCGCGAGAGTCGAGCATCCACCTCAAGCAGCAGGTGGGCGACGCGTTGCTCAAAGACGCACAAAAGCGTTTACATGGGCGGGGCTGATCCTCGTGGTATTGTGGCATGGAGCTCAATGTCTATGCCAACCTTATCGAATTTTTGCGCAAAGGTATTGCCATGCCTATCGGTAGACCACAAACATGGTCCCGGGAGCTGATGAAGGAGTTGCATCTGGAGGTGGCGTGGAAGGGTTCGAAACGATGGTCGGAGCGGTTTCAGGGACGGTGGAATTCGAGCGTCCGCGCCAAGACGAAAGTCGGGCATAAGCTTTCCAATCGTAAGTGACCTTCTGCCTTTAATTTCACCGCTATTGTTTACGGATTCGCTTGATTATGATGTTGTGTTTCCAAATTTGTTACTTATTCGTCCCTTCTGCCCGTTGTGCATTATTATCCACCCTCGTTTGAAGATTGTGAGGAGCATGTGAAAAGCTTCTGGCAGTTTCTGTGCAACAAGCGCCGCAAATACTGTTGGAATAACCGATGGTTATGATAACATTCCCGAAGGCTTCACTTAGCGCATCGTTTCATAACGAAACAACGCACCTGTACTACTATCGCGTTGCTCGTATAGAGCACACGGCAGCTCGAGAGTCACTCGAAGGTCAACAGTCGCAGATAGTTAACGGTCGTAACTGTTGACCGCCCAGTAACCATACTCAGATGTTACACGATGCAACTCAGTAACTGTCGAGTAGAGCAGTAGTCGCGGTTACTGTAGCAATGTAATGCAGTTAATAAGGGAATGTACCCCTCACAGTACATGGCTAGCTAGGATTGCTATTTATATCCTTGTACCCCTATCTTAAAAGCATCTTGTTCTCTTTCAACTATTGTTGACAAGTTCATTTCAAGACTTCATTGTCTTCTCACAACTTAGCAAAGTCTCATCATATCCACAACTTGTTATATCCGCGGTCTTATTATATCAACAAATGCGACATCGAGTCGCGATCGATAATCAACCATGACCAAACAATGTAGACCGCACCATCGACAAAATTGGTATTTATCAGTGCCTATCAGAAAAGGGGGATGCCAGAAAGAATGCGTTGCGGTTACGCCGATTGCTTTGTGTAACTCTTTCGTGACCACGGTGCGCTTTGAGTTGCAGATATAGTCGTGATGCTTCAGCCTAACGGGTGGGTGGACGTGGAAAGCGTTATCTGCTGGCTCGACAAGTGCGTGGAGCCGTTCATCAAGCCGATATTCGGAGTGTGCGCGCGGTTATGGTCCTCTATTTCGTATCGAGGACATCTCACGGCGGAGATATTTGATTCCAAATAGACATCGCCTTTTCGAGCCTCCTTTTTTCAGCTCACCCAGCTTATAGTGCATTTGGGTCTTTTATTTTTCCCAAGTCAGCAATAAATGAGGTCCCTATATTTGTTTGTTTTGCCAATCCAAAGTTGGTGGTAGATGTCTGCAAAGGAAAGAACAAGGTCGATTTAGGCACGTATCATAATTGCCGCCTTATAATTCTAAAAAATATCATCCACCTACCCTCGAGGGCTGTTTAGTGGCAAAGTAAAAAAAACGAGACCTTTTCAAATGACAAGCTCTTTGAGATGCATCATCATATTTACATTGCCTCATGATGTTTAGGGCGCGTGTGGTCGAGATCAAACTTCGCAAAAGTTCGAACTTCCACAATGGTTTTACACTGAAGGATGCATTTGAGAAATGCGTTTCCATGGAGCAAATCGGTTAGAGGTCGAACCGTGATATTTTAAAAAAATTCGCACGCACCCTTAGGGTTGATGCCGATTATATGGCATGCCATTCAAAAATGGTTTATACTTCTTGTCCCAAGGATCGGATGAAACAAAATGAAGGGTTATCGTGTGACAGAAAACAATATGTAAGTTTGGACTAAAAAAAGGGAAACATGTAAGTTTTCCTCCCAAAGGAATTTGGCAGCTGCCCCCACTAATCTATGTACTGTAAGGCCTAAACCCGCGGAAAAACCAGGCCGCAGGAAGCGGGGTCAAGTGCGAGGAGAGATAAAAACCACCTCCCAAATGAATAAAAAACGCTATATTAGTGCAGTTCGTCATTCCCTGATCCAAATCGTCTCCATTTCTACCTCCCTTCTCTCCTCCCAACCCACGACAGCACACCATGACGCTGGTGGAGCAACTGCAGAGTCTCTCCGCCCCCTTCTACCGCGCGCTATCCCGCGCGGCCCTGGGGAAGCGGTCGGTCCCCGCGCTGCTGCTGTTCGTGCTGGCGGTGGTGCTCTCGCTCGCCGTGTGGGCCGCGCCATGGCTCACCGCCCCCCCCGACATGCTATCGTCTCCCGGGTGCGTGCGGGGAAACGAGCCGCGCTGCCTGGCAGAGCTCGTCGCGGCGCTGGCATTAATATCTATACCCCAATGGCGGTTCGGGATAATGTGGTCGCACTGATTCATACGTCGCGCGGTTCCACGCAGGGCGACGCGGGGAGGGTCTAGTTACGTCGAAGCTCGTGGAATTAAGTCTTCGCACAGGCGTCCCTCGCAGTCGACTGCGCATTGCATGGTGTGCGGCGTTGTTGAGCAATGGGTGGACCCCTTATTTAGAACTAGTGCCACATCTCCTCGTCACCCCTATTGTAGGCGTTTCAGGAGAATTCAAAGCGAAAAAAAAAAAAGAAAAAAAAAAAACAACCGGTCCCCCACATTTCCGATTTTACGTCAGTTGCAGGACAAGTTTGCATTGACCCACTCGCGCACAACTGCGCCCATCTTCCTTCCAAACCTCCCACTCCCCTACGCCTCTCCGCCTTCCCCCTTCCCTTCTCCCATCCTGGCCCTTCATCTTCCGCCTCTTCCCGCTCCTGCCCCTCCCTCGCCCCCCAATCCCCCCGTTCCCCCGCTCCCCACGGCCGCAGCCCCACGTCCGCGGAGCTGTACGAGGCATGGGCGCAGCTCTTCGCGCTCGACTCGCCCCTCCCCCCGTCCACCATCACCATGCGCGCATCACTTCCCCCCCCGCCCCACCTGGAGGACTGCGCCGCGCGCACTGCCTTCCGCCTCGCCACCGAGCGCACAGGGGGGGGAGGGACGGGCGCGGAAGGGGAAAAGGGGGAGGAGGAGGTGGAGGGCGAAGCACCGGAGTGGGCGCGGGCGACTGCTGCATGTGGCAATGTGCCGCAGCCCCCATGGGTGAGACTCTGGCAGGCCTTCCCTTAATGTGTTGCGCTTGCTGTGCTGTGAGGCACACTGGGGCGCGCTGGGGCACAGTGGGGCACAGTGGGGCAGAGTGGGACAGAGTGGGGCAGACCGGGGCGTGCTGGGGCAGACTGAAACGGCATTTCTGTAGCGATCAAGTAGTGTAGGGGGTCCCGTGCAGGTCGATTCTGCCGTGTGTGTGTCATCGATCGAAACAGCTGCTGTGGGATCAGCCCTTGCCCGGCTCACCTCGTCCCTCCTCTCTAGCCATGCATCGAGTCCCTCCGTGTTGCTGCAACTGCAGCATCAATCGTTCTTATTCTTCCCCCATTTGCCCCCTCCTTTCTTCAGTAAGTTACTCCCCTTGCCCCGCCACTCCGTAATGCCCATCTCCCACCCCTATGATGCCTCCACTCCACTCCCACTCTCCATTGTTTTTCGTCTCCCCCTTTTCCCTGCTACCCCCTCTCCTGCTGCCTGTGTGCACGGCAGGTGAGGGGGGCGGACGCGGCGAATCTGGGGAGCACGCGGGAGGTGCAGAGGGACCTGTGGGCACACCAGTTCCCCCCCGGCCCGTGTGAGGGCCGCCGCCTGCTGCTCGTGCACTGGCCGCACCCAGACCTCCCTCCTGCAGATGCTGCCGTCACCACCAGCAGCGGCAGCAGCGGCAGTGGCGAGAGCAGTGGGAGTGGCAGCGCCAGCAGCAGCGGCGAAAGCGGTAACAACAGCAGCGACAGCAGCGGTGCAGGGAGTGGGCAAGGCGGCGACATCGGTGTTGTTAGGAGTGCAGTGAGTGCGAGGGTGGTGGCAGAGCTGGTGGCGGCGATGGCAGGGGCGCTGAGTGTGGCGGTGAGCAGCCAGCGCGTGCTGGTGCCCATGCCAGGCTCCTTCCTCCCCGCCAACCACTCCCACTGCCACGGTCAGTCCACCCCACACCACGCCACAGTATTTGCTGCTTCCCCCACCATTTTGTTTTTGTTTTTTTTTGTTTTGCACTTGAGAGTGTTTCCATGGCATGACCACCCCTTCCAGACCTTAGTTGGAATATACACTCAGACCCTAAAGCGTATAGCGTATATACGCTTGCGTTCATACGCAAAATGCTATACGCTAGCTAATACGCTATACGCTTTCAGATTTGTTTTGGGGCTGCCCGGGAAAAAACTCGTGTGTATACAGAAAGATGTGGAATCTCCTGGTGAGCATTTCGCTGAAGTCGAGATGCAATTCGGGGGTCTAGGGAAACGGGAATGTGCCTTACAATCGTGTCTGGCAGGCCAGATCTACAATTTTGATTAGTACCGCATTGAAACCCATCCCATCTACGAACTCCAACCTGTCAAAAACGTCCCCCCAACAAACCCCACTCACGCTACTTACCAGCCAGCCCAACTGCACTTGTCCTTTCCACTAGTTTACTTTCCCGCTTCCCAACAGAGCTCATCCCGATTCCTAGTTCTTCTAGCGATAGTGTCTACTACACATCCCACCCTAATCGCAGCTCAGACTTAGGAGAATGCTACGAATTCTTAGTGAGAATATGGAATACCTTCCCGATGTTGAGCACGACATTTTTTTCAACCTGCCCTGGAAAGTTTTTCCCCTGCTCGAAGTAGCGTATGTCCAAACGGACCCCTAAGCGGGTAGCGTATATACGATAGCGTATATACGATAGCGTATATACGATACGCGTATATACGATACGCGTATATACTCTAAACCCGTATATTCCAACTTAGTTCCAGACTGTCTTCTTGATGCGGCTGATTCAGCCTGATTTGTGGCTAAGCTGGGTGTGCATGAAGGTAAGGTGAGTCGCTTTCGTCGTTCACGTACTTTTGCGTTAGCGTTTCCTGGATGGACTGTTGTTGTTTGTTTGTTTGATTGATTGATATTTTTCCTTTCAAAGGATATTCACCACCGCTCTCCTCGCTAGCCGATTCAGAACAACCGTCGGTTATGTGTGTCATAGGCCAACTGAAGTTTATTGGTGTTAACTGACGTCCTACATTCAATTGAGACCAGTTTTGCCGGTTTGTTAAAACGCGTGGTAGATATGTCAGTCTCATATGTACGGCAGTTTCGAAGCAGATTCACCCCTTTTCTACAGCTGCGACAAATCGACAGGTTTGAAATTCATAAATAACTATTACTGTATTCAACAAATAGCAAATTGCGAAAAAGAAAGGAGGGTGGTTAGAAACGGAAAACAAAAGATGTGTGAACCGTTTTGCATAAAAACGGTTGACACTAGCGCCTTGGAGTGTGAATTCGCAACACTGAGCAGCCTTGCTACCCCCCAATGTGCTCCTTGCCCTTGTGCCACTTCCATGCTCTTCTCTTCTCGTCTACGAGAAACAACTTGCTTCTACGCCCCGCAATCCGTCCCGCTCCTCTCCTCCCAACCACACACATGCACACTCTTGCATCCTGAATTCCTCCCTCTCCCCAAACACGATTATCAGCTTGAACCTGTCCCATTCATGCCCTGTCCCCTTCCACAGCGGTGAATGAGTCGGGGTCGCTGCACTGCTACTTCTTCCGCTCCGTGTCGCCTGCATGTGAGGCAGCAGCCATGCAGCAGTACCGCGCTGCCGGCTCGCCCCCCTGCCGCCCGCTCTCCCACCTCGCCAATGCCGTTGCCTCCAACGACTCCCTTGTCTGTGCCCTCGCCACCCTCGACCCGTCCTCTCGCTCACACTCTGCTGCTGCGAGGTACGCCCATACACGAACCCTGGGAATGGGCAATTCATGGCCCTCTGCAAGCTTCTAATTTCATGCATGTTGTCAACTACCTTGTGGAAGAAATGTCTCCATCTCCCACCTTGGTTGCTTTGCATTCGTTTTGGAGGCGCCATGTACAAGGAGGGGGCGCATTCCTCTTTGTTAGGCATGAGCATACGGCCTGCCCAAGTTGGGATGACTTGACGAGACCCTGCCTTTTACTTGAGCCAATTAGTAGGTGCGAATCCCCTGATTTGGGGATGTTGGGTCGGCTTGTAGGGCTCGGGTCGGGTCGACCCGACCTGAATGCGGGTCGTCTAGGGAACTTGGTTAAGCGCTGACCTGCCCTTGCTGAAGGAGTGTGTGATTTGGGCTGAAGGTTGACGCTAGGGTTGGGTTTAGGTTGTATTCATGAGCTATGTGGAGAAAGACGCGTCCTGCGTCTAGGACGCTTGCGTCCAGACGCAGCGTCTTAGACGCAGGACGCTAGAGGAGGGCCTTTAGGACGCATGAAAAGACGCATGCCCGGGCAGGGCAAAAAAAACCCCCGGGCAGCCGAAAAATGATGTTATAGGGTATGGGAAGGGGGGGGGAACGACGATGCACACATTTGAGGCAAAATCGTCCCCTTCAAATTTTCAGGGTTTAGGGTTTACGAAGGAGAATTGTCTTGGTAAACCCTCTAGGGTGTTTTTGATGGTCGAAATGGGTTAGGGGGGGTCGACATGACTCGAAATTGACAGTCGCGTCGAAATCTTTAAGTCAATTTCGCGCTGGGACAAAAACGTTTTTTCCGGTCAGCCCGAAAAAAAAAAACGGGGTGCGTCCTGCGTCTCTGCGTCTGGACGCTGCGTCCAGACGCAGGACGCAGCAGGACGCGTGCGTCTTTCTCCACATAGTTCATGAGCTCTTCAATGACGAGGTCTGTCAACGGGTGTGCGCGGTTTGGGTTTTGTAGATTCACAGCGATGAAAAATGGTAATAAGTAACGGCAAGTTGGCTGAGAGCTTTTATTCCCATTAAAATGTTGAGTAGAGTGTTCGTGCAAAACATGGTTTGCACCTGTCAACCTACATGGTTTGGCTGGTGTGTAAGATGTACATTTTTTTGCTTTACATTTGAGCGTTTACGATTTGCGAATCGCCTCAACGATTCATGAGTTTTGCACGTTCTAGTGGGAGGTTTCATCAATGAATGTGCGTTAAGTTCGAGTTTTCATGAATTTTTGTGGAAGTTGGCCAACGGTTTTCATGGCGTTTTAGTGTTTTCCTACCATCTAGTGTTTTCTTGGTTAGTGCTTTAGTCGATCTATAAATTGTGTGCTGTGTTCGATCGTTATCTTTTTTTTTTTCATGAGTGGGGATTCAATAGTTCACGTTTTGATGCAAATAGCAACTCTGCATACCATCCTCTTCGTTGTCAGAACGTTGCGTTAAGGAGTGTGAGGGTGTCTAATGCACACAATTCACTTCACACTTAGAAGTTCTTTCACAAAGCACGGACCCTTGGTTAGGGGTTGTCCTACGAGGCACCTGAAGACCCTTGAAGGTGGCCTCGTGGAGACTATCTACTGTGGGTTAATTGCTATGCTTAGCTTTCTAGATCCCACAGTTGTCAACATGGAGGAGTGCATGGTTTTGCCTGAAGCACGATGTGAGCGCTGTCAATGATACAAATGATTGGCATGCTGATATGTGCGGATCGACTGGAAAGATTGCCGATCGTGCAGATCCATCGGCAAAAATGCTGAGAGCAGGTATTAGAACCGGCCCGTCCCCATACCGCCACCCCTGAAGGGGCGTTTCGGGTCAAGAACAACCCGATGCGCAACCTTACTCAATCGGGATGACATTGTAGAGGCGTTGGTGAACATTTTTTTCCAAAATCAACGCAGGAAAATGCGAGGTGGCAGCGGCTGTTTAGAATGAGTGGATGCCGAGATCACAAAGGGAGAGCAAAAACAAAGCGAAGGTGATCCGCACCGACAATGGAGAGGAGTTCATCGGCTCTGATTTTGTGGGGGAGTTGAGGAGGAAGGCGATCCAGCATCAGTTCTCAGTGCCATACAAACCTTAGCAAAACATCATGGCTGAACGGTTCAACCAGACCCCGTAGAAAAGTGCACGCACTCTCTTTGGGCGTGCAGCAGGGCTGCGGGATCCATTTTGGGTGTCTGCACTGCAGCAGGCCACCCTTGTGAAGAATAGGGTGCTGGCGACTGTTGAAGATAAACAGTGGGTCCCATACACCATGTGGTATGAGATTGCTAGTGAACATGCTGAGAGTCTTTGGGTGTATAGTGGTTTTCCATGTGCCTGGAAGAAGAGAGAAAAGCTGGAAGCTTTAAGAAGATTGGGTGTGCACTTGGGGATTCCTAAAGATCACAAGGGCTTGCTGCTGTGAAATTTGACCAGCCATAAGTTGATTGTGTTAAGAGATGTGGAGTTCCTTGAGTTCCTGTACTACAAGGAGTGGAAACAGCAGCAGCAGAAGCTTCCGATGACACCACTCATCGTTGAGGCAGATGAAGAGCAGTGGCCTTCAAAGGAAGTGGAGGTTTTTGTGGCAGAGGATGAGATCTCAGGGGTGACTGAGGATGGGGAGCTGATCCGCTACAAGTCAAGGCTTGTGGCAAAGGGGTTTCAACAAACAAAAGGGAAGGACTTTGATGAGGTATTTGCTCCTGTGTGGAAGAGAACAACTCTGAGATTGTTGTTGGCAAAGAGGAGCAAACAATGGGTGGAAGATAAATCAGATGTATATCACTACTGCATTCTCCAAAATGATCATTCTGGAGGAGCTGTACATGCAGCAGGCCAAGAGATTGGATAATGGGAGCGGCAAGGTGTGCAGGCTGAAAAATGTCATATATGGCCTGAAGCAGGCTCTTTGTGCTTGGTATCACATATTGAAAGAGTGAATGGTGACCACAGCATGTTACTGCTGCAAGAGAAATATCATATTTCTCATTCTCGAAGCATAGCTTTCAAGACAAGAATAATGGATCCACGACAGAAGTATCGAATGCGACGAAGATATGCGGGAAGAGCAAACAGAAGGCAAAGTCTCAAGACGGAGCCTACAAGCATCCTGAATTACGCCCCAGATGGTGGGCCCAAATACGGGCCGCACAAAATTTTACGACACGATATCCTGCACTCTGTCAATCCAGATGCGTGACTCTACGGCGAGTTCGATCGCGTGTTCAAAACCAGGAATAGTTATCCCAAGTAGTAAGCTTGTGTCGTGTAACAAAACATTTAGACTATATTAGCGTTTGTTCACATTGTAGGCATCAGCGCCAGGGTTGACGTTTCAAATATAACGATTTAGATTTCAGCCTCACTATACATATGTACATACATATATATATATGTATTATGTATAGTAACTTCGGCCGAGACAAGCTAGGGCCTTATCACAATGCCTAGTAGTGTATATATATATATGTGTATGTATATCTGTATACATATTCATATATATGTGTGTATGTTCTTTATTTTTCTTTCTTTTTTTCCCCGACTTCTTTCTTCCTTTGCCTGGCAAAGGAAGAATTGGGTGGGCTGGAAACGGCAAGATGGAAGCTAGTGGAACTGCAAACGGCGCACGGGGGGGAGTACAGCAACTTCAGCATTCAGTCCCCATTGACGAATCCTATGGATTTAGAATTAACGCTGAAACTTCCAAACCGTGCACAAGGTAAATCGAACAATGGTGTGACGTTAGTTTGTGAAAACCGCTTGACTGGGACATGGTCCGAGAGCAACCCTACCTGGAGTAGATGATCAAGGCGGTCCAGGGCCAGGCTGACCTTTCCTTCCATTTGAACATGCTTCATCCTTTACATGGACTCGCTATGTTACATCGTGCCCGTGAGACGTTAGATTCACCGTGATGGACCGGGGACACTTTAAAGAATTTATATACATGATAGGACAGTATGTCTGGCTCTGCGTGGAACGTGTTAACGACGAGGCTGCTTCCCGACCCAACCGATCTGTCAAGACCAAGTATTGACTGGGTGAGCTGAAAGCGTGAGGATCTGCTTTTCCAGTCAGCTCATGGAAGTAATTCTCTGACAACCCGCCTACAGCTTGTCGGCCAACAGCATCCTGCATCACGTGTTTGTGGGTATTGACGCATCCAGTCGTCTACAAACACGCGGAATTTATATTGTAAGATGTTTTGTTGTTAGAAAGCTGGGTATAAGTCGCAAAGGTTGCTGGTTCACGCGAGTCTCCCTATGAACCAATTGGTGAATCATGCAACTTCAACGTCACGTCCCGTGGAATGAAGGCTCGGTCTGCCTGGACTTCCCTACATCGGTCAGAAGCAGCTGACCGGATTCTCCAACCAGATCATTAGCCTTGATTGCTCCAACCTTGAAATTTACTTTTCACAGGCTATTTTTTCTCAAAAAGCTTCTACTGGGCTCTTTACTTGTTTTCCGCGTGCACTGATGACGATGTGATTCCAGGCATGTGCCAGTCCACCGAACCTTGCTTGTCGTTTTGAACAACCAGTGAATCTGAGATTTCGGTTTTACTAAGTTTTTAGTTCTAAGCAGGGTACAGAATTGTGTCTCGATACCGTTTGTCTTCGTCTTCATGTTCCCTCTAGGCTTCTGCTTGCCTAGTGTACATGGATAATGATCTTCAAGCCATGTATAATGGTTGACGTGGCTCATGGTCAAGCCTTCCTTCATGCCCTCATGCTGCCGTTCCTTCCAGCAGGGCGTGGGCGGATGCATACAAGCAGCGGCCTTACCTGGTGGAGGAGAGGGGCCTGATGGTCAATGCCACAGAGGAGCACATGCAGGTGACCCATGCCGTGCCATGCCATGCCATGCCATGCCATGCCATGCTTTGCCATGCCATGCTGTGCCGTTCCATGCCATGCTGTACCATGCCATACCATGTCATGCAATGCCATGCAATGCTGTGCTGTGTCGTGCCGTTCCATGCCATGCCATGCCATGCCATGCCATGCATGTCAGTTCATTTACACGGAACACTGGGAGCACCAAGCGACTCTGGCACCAGAACTTGTCACTTGTGCAAGCTGTTGCTCATCCTTGTTCCTTTTCTCCACTCACTCTCGTATCACATCTCACCCAGCAACACATCTCGCCCCAACATTTCTCCCTGCATCACAATTTCCCTTGTGTCTGCTGCCCTCCCGCACCCTCCCTTCCGTTCCCCCTCCCACCCCTTAACCCTACACCTCTCCTTCCCTAGTTACCCAGGCCCACTTGTGGCAGGCGCCTCTCTCAACCCTCATCATTCCTTCCTCCCTTCTCCTCCACCCCTGCAACCGCATCCCCCACCCCCTCCCCCCCCCCCCCCCTCCCCCTCGGTCCCCAAGGCCTACTGGTGGCAGGCCCAAGCCCTGCGCTTCCTGCTGCGCTGGCCCTCCGCGCTGCTGTGCCACGCCACCAACCGCATGCGCCACTCCGCGTACGGGCTGCAAGCGGCGCAGCATTCAGCGGAGTACATGACAGAGCAGCGCGAGATAGTGGCTGCTCTCCGCTCCGACCCGCCAGACCCAAACCCTGGGGTAAACCTGCGAGCAGAGGCTGTTATACTGTCCGCATTCGACTATACCAAACACCGGAACCTGGAAACAGATGTGTGGCCTGGGCTGGGATACGCGGGGTGTGGATATGCGGAGACTGCGATTGGGGGTGAGGAGCGAGGAGGGCGTGAGGGGAGAGCGGAGAGAGCAGGGGGTTCGGGTGGAGGTGGATGGAATCTTGGACAATGGGCGACAGGAGAATGGAGAATTGGACCGTGGAGGATTGGAGCAGCTGAGGAGGAGGGGGATGTGCCCGAGGAGAAGCCGCGGGCGCTGGTGACGTACGAGAGGGTGGGCAGGGAGGTGGGCATGCCACGGCCGGTGGTGAGCATGCATGTGGAGCAGCAGGTGGGCGACCAGGCGGATGCGCTGCTGCCGCTGCTCTCGCTGGCCTACCGCCTGCGCCACCTCAACCCCGCGCTCTTTTTCCGCGCCCACTTCCAACCTGGACCTCCTCCTCATTTCAGCAGAGTCTGATTATCTTGCTGCTGCACTCAACTCAACTTGGACCCAGGCTGTTCATGCACTCAGGTCCACAAATGGCCGACTATACTCCAGGTTTTTGTCCTACTAAAATTTTGTACTTTCCATCCAAACAGTATTTACAAATGTACATGTGTTGGCACAACCCTAGTCCTGGGGTGGGAATATGCGATTCTATACCTACCGAATCAAGCGTTGAAAAGTATCTGTGTTGCTTTGAGTTGCAAACAGCTGCTTGGGAAATGCCATCTCCCCACACATATAGGCACAAGCCTATGATATGCACATGCGTTCATACCGTAGATTTGGCATGTTGCAAGCTAAGGTGGTGTGATGTCAAAGGAGTGGAGTGGTTTGAAAGGAGCGATGCCAATGCCAAAGTGTCAAATGTAATTCTATGCTTGTAGGCTACAGTGAGTAGCACAATAGGGAGTACAGTTGTTAGGGTTGCATATTTGTACTCTCACACTTTCTAGTTTCGCACATTCCGTTGCATTCCTATTCTGAGATGGTATCACGAGTAGGTTAGATCCTCGTTCGTTTTTAGCTAGCCTCCGCGCCCTACGCGCCCTCCGTGCTCTCGCGCCCTCCGCGCCCTCCGCGCCCTCCGCGCCCTCCTCGCGCCTAGCCCGCTCCCTCCCGCGCTGTCCAGCCTGTCGCGCGCCCTCCTTAGACCTCCGCGCGCCCTCCCCCACCGTTGCGCGCCCTCCAAAACCGTCGTGCGCCCTCTTTAGACCGCCGCGCGCCCTCCTCAACCGTCGCGCGCCCTCCTTAGACCGTCGCGTGCCCTCCCCTCCGCCTGTCGTGCGCCCTCCTCCGTCAACGCTTCCCGCACACCAGCGTGCGCTTACCGCACACCTGCGTGCACTTACCGCACACCTGTGTGCGCTTACCGCACACCTGCGTGCACTTACCGCATCACTCTGTGTGCGCTTCCCGCACACCTGCGTGCGCTTCCCGCACACCTGCGTGCACTTACCACACACCTGCGTGCACTCACCGCACACCTGCGTACACTTACCGCACACCTGCGTGCGCTTACCGCACACCTGCGTACACTTACCGCATCACTCTGTGCGCTTACTGCATCTCTCTCCCCGTCACCTGTGCACCGGTCCCACGCCATTCCTACTGCACTTGGCTCCCGGCTCAGCGGCTGGCAGCCGCTCTTCCCTCCGGTAGCGCCACCTAGGTTCGGTTAGAGCCCCGCCCCACGACTATTTTCTCGCCGACTGTCTCTCGTCGGTTTCCCCGCTGGCGTCCCTAGCCCTCCGTAGTCTGCCTCTTTGACCAGGTGGAGACAGCCAAGGGGGTTTGGGATGCTATTGCGGCTCGCTATTCCACCCCCTCCTCCGCCTCCCTCAGTCGCCTCCTCATGCCGTTCGTGTTTCCCGACCTAGGCTCGTTTGCGACTGTTTCCGACCAAGTGACTCACCTCCGCTCGCTTGACGCCGGTTTTCGTTCGGCCTGTACCGACGCACAGCTCCTTGTTGCTCCCCCCCCCATGTGGCTCACTGTGCACTAGTTAGTCACCCGCCTCACTGTGCTCCCTCCTTGCCACTGCCCGCGACACGCTTCTTCAGAAGCACCCCACTGAACTCACTATAGACCTCCTTCAGACTGCTCTCGGGACCATCGAGAGCAGCCTCCTCACCGTTGCCTCCGCCACTGATGCGGTGGCCCCCCGTCTCTTTGCGGGGTGTGCCGCCCCTCAGCTTCCCACTTTCACCGCTACACGCGCTTTTGCTGCTGTGTCGGTCTCTGCGGACACCGCTGCCGTTTCTGTCGCAGACTGGCAGAAACGGGGCAAGAGTGGCAAGAAGGGCGGGAAGGGGGGATGTGGGGGCGGAGGAGGTGGCGGTGGAGGGGGCGGTGGAGGTGGGAGCGGCGGTGGTGGTGGAGGCGGCGGCGGTGGCGGCGGTGGTGCACCAGGGGGAGGGGGCCTTGGAGGAGGCGCAGGACAGACAGGTCCACCCACAGGTGGTGGCCCGACCGGTGGGGGTGCTGCCCCCCAGCAGCAGCACCCACAGCAGCACCAGCCACAGCAGGAACAGCAGCAGCAGCAGGGACAGCAGCAGCAGCAGGCACCGCAGCAGTTCCAGCAGTGGGGGCCCCCGCTGCAGTGGGGTCCGCAGCAGCACTGGGGTCCCCCGCCGCAGTGGGGTCCGGGAGGCCCTGGGAGCACCAGCCGCAGCAGCAGCTCTTCCAGCTAGGCCCCTCGCCCCCCTCGCCGTGACGCTGGCCCCTGCACCCACTGGTGCCTCACCGGGCCGGGCAGCCCCTGTCTCTGTGGTCGCGACGACCACTCTGCCGCGCGGTGCTTCCGCCGCCTCGACGACCTCTACCGGGCTCGTTGGGGCCCCCTGGCGGTCACGCCTCGCTGGTCTCGTCTGTTAACCCGTAAGATTGATGTCTTTGATTTGTCCATGGACGATGCGCGTCAGCATGCTGTGTATGTTGATGCTGACTTTAGTGCTGAGGGATCTGTGTGCTCGCGTGTTCGTAGTTTAGCCTGCTTGCCTCCTGCTAGTGTAGCCTTGTGCCTGTCTAGCTTAGGTGCTTGTGTTGCTGCTCTAGGTGCTTGTGTAGTGACTGGGTCAGGTGACCCTCCGGCTGAGGCCTCTCTGTCGTTCACGCTGGACTCGGGCGCGTCTCAGTGCTTCTTCCGCGACCACACGGCCCTTACGCCACTCCTCACTCTTGTGTCAGTGGCTCTGGCTGATCCTACCTCTGGACCAGCCGTTGCACGTAGCTCCACCACCCTCCCGTGCCCTGTAGTCCCCTCTGGTGTCCTGCGCGGCCTCCACATCCCCTCGTTCACTCGGAACTTGGTGGGTGTTGGATACCTCCAGGACAGGGGGATCACGGTTACCTTCGTGGGGGGTGGGCGGACTGCAGTCTGTACTGACGCTACCACAGGTGCTGTTCTGGCTACGTTCACCAGGGAGCCCCGCTCCGGTCTCTACGTTCTCCACACCGAGCGCTCCCCGGTCGCGTCCTCCCCTCAGGTCGTTGCGTCCCCTCCGGCCCAGGTCCCCAGTCCAGTTGCGGTGTCTAGCTAGGTAGTCGTTCCAGTCCGGTCGCTGTGTCCAGTCCAGTCGCTGCGTCTTGCTCCTGTCGCTCTCTCGCCCACCGCACCGTCCTGTGGCACCACCGTCTTGGCCACCCGTCGATCCCTCGCCTTCGTGGCATGCTCAGTCAGGGACTAGTCACAGGTCTCCCACGCACCTTCCCGTCGCTCCCTCTCTCGCTTGCCCCTCCTTGCTCTCCGTGCGTCGCCGGTCGCCTACGCGCCACCCCCCACTCCTCCTCCCTTCGTCCGGCCACCGCTCCCTTCGAGACTCTCCACTTGGACGTCTGGGGCCCTGCCCCGACGCAGGGGTCTGGGAGGGAGCGTTACTTTCTGGTGGTCGTCGACGACTTCTCCAGGTACACCACAGTGTTCCCTCTTGCGAAGAATTCCGAGGTGACTGCTACGCTGATCAGGTGGCTTCTAGCCACTGAGGGCACTCGTGGTCGTCGAGTCAGTTGTCTCCACTCCGACCGTGGGGGCGAGTTTCGCTCCGGCATTCTCGTGCGGCGAACAGGGCATCACCCAGTCCTGGACGCTGCCAGAGTCCCCACAGCAGAATGGGGTTGCTGACCGCCGCATAGGCTTGGTCATGGACATCGCCCGCACGTCCATGATCCATGCCCGTGCGCCCCATTTTCTGTGGCCCCACGCGGTTCGCTACGCCGCACACCAGCTGAACCTCCAGCCGCGTGTCTCGCGGCCCGAGGCTTCACAGACCAGTCTTTGGACTGGTTCCCCTGGTGTCGGGTCGGCCTTTCGAGTCTGGGGCTGCCTTGCACTTGTTCGCGACACCTCCGCGGACACGCTCTCGGCACGCGCCGTCCCCTGTGTCTTCCTTGGTTTCCCAGTGGACTCTGCCGACTGGTCCTTTTACCACCCTCCCCTCCACCACTTCCTAGACTCCCGTGACGTCCGGTTTGACGAGTCCGTGTCCTACTACACCCGGTACCCCTGTCGAGGTCTCCTGGTACCCCCTCCCCCTCTTTTCCTCGCACCCTCTCCTCCTCCTGCTCCCGCTCCTCCGGTACCCCCGCCCCCCCCCTGGTCCTGCCCCGTCTGGTGTGTCCCACGTTACCCCTCTACCCTCGGTCGCGCGTCAGGTAGCGTCTCCCTCCCCGCAGTCCTCCTCACAGTCCCCTCAGCAGCCTTCGGCACTTCCGCGACAGGTTACTGTGGACTCGGTTGGTGTTGGGGCTGGAGGTGCAGCCACTGGCGGTGCTAGGTCTGGGGGTACTCGGTCGCGGGGTGCTGGAGCTGGAGGTGCTGGCGCAGGTGGCGCCAGCTCTGGGGGTGCTGGAGCTGGAGGTGCTGGCGCAGGTGGCGCTAGCTCTGGGGGTGCTGGAGCTGGAGGTGCTGGCACTGGTGGTGCTAGTTCTGGGGGTGCTGGAGTTGGAGGTCCTGGCACTGGAGGTGCTGGTACTGGGGGTGCTGGAGTTGGAGGTCCTGGCACTGGAGGTGCTGGTTCTGGGGGTGCTGAGTCTGAGGAGTCTGACCCTGGTTCTGCGGAGTCCACTCCGCCTCCCCACCGCCACGACACACGACTCCAGGCTGCCCGCCGGCGTGAGCGTGAGGAGCAGGAGCGGTTGGAGAGGGAGCGGCAGGAGCTGCGGGTGCTGGACCTTCTGGAGCAGCAGCGGCAGCAGCAGCAGCAGCAGCAGCAGCAGCAGCAGCAGCAGCAGCAGCCGCAGCCGCAGCCGCAGCCGCAGCCGCAGCAGCAGCAGCCGCAGCCGCCACCGCAGCTTCCTCTGGAGCGGCGGTTGTTCCCACCTGTGAGTGGCCTGCGGGCCCTTGGCCTTCCCTCCTCTCCTCCTGTCCGCTCCCTGTCTCCTCCTGTGTTTGTCCCTCCGTTGCCTCCTCCTGACGACCGTCCGGCAGTCTGGTCTTCTCCTCCTCTTCTGTCTCCTCCTCCTTCTGTCCGTCACGACTTGATCACTCGTTGTCCTCCACGTGCCCGTCACTCGTCCCCCGTTACTGACCTTCACACAGCCCTCCTTTGTTCGTCTCGTCGTCGTTCTCCTGTGTCCGTTCTCCCGTCTCCTCCTCCGTCCTCTCTCCCAGCCCTCCCCATTCCTATCTCTGACTACTACCGCGCTGCTCGTCCTGTTGCCGCACGTGTCCTCGCCACTCTTGTCACCGACTCTCGTTTCCCTCCGTCGTCTGTCTCGGCTCTTACTGTTGCTGTCGCTGAGTTTGCTGCCGCCAGCCGCCTTGACTACGCCACCCGTGTGGTGCCAGCTCCTCCCTACCGTCCTCTGTCCGTCGGGGGTGGGTTTGCCCTTGGCTGTGACGTCCTAGAGGACAGAGAGTCTGAGCTAGAGTACTGGGCAGCCGCTTCTCCCTCTGTGTGTGCCATGCTGCTCTCCCCTGAGGGAGACCCCGACGCCCTTGACATACCGACTCCTCGCACTTGCCGCGAGGCAGTGTCAGGGGCGTGGGCCTCTCAGTGGAAAGCGGCTATGGACTCAGAGTTGGCGTCTTGGAGATCCACAGGCACCTACGTCGACGCAGTTCCCCCTCCCAGGGCGAACGTAGTCGATGGCATGTGGCTCTTCAAGGTGAAGCGGCCGCCTGGAGCACCGCCGGTGTTCAAGGCGCGCTACGTGGCTAGGGGCTTCAGTCAGCGTGAGGGAGTTGACTTCTTCCAGACCTTCGCCCCGACCCCGAAGATGACTACTCTTCGGGTTTTACTCCACATAGCAGCGCAGCGAGACTACGAGCTGCACTCCCTCGACTTCTCCACTGCGTTCCTCCAGGGCCGACTGCACGAGGAGATCTGGTTGCGCCGTCCTCCTGGCTTCACTGACACCTTCCCACCTGGGATCCAGTGGAGCCTGAGGCGACCAGTCTACGGTCTCCGCCAGTCGCCCCGTGAGTGGCACGACACTCTTCGCTCCACGCTCCGTGACCTTGGGTTCAGCCCGTCCTCCGCCGACCCGTCACTGTTTGTTCGAGCGGGTTCTACTCCTTTCTTTATCCTTGTCTACGTCGACGACTTGGTGTTTGCTACAGCAGACAGGGCAGCCCTGGCTCAGGTGAAGTCCGAACTGCAGAAGAGACACAAGTGCACTGACCTGGGTGAGCTGCAGCGTTACCATTGGCTTGCAGATCACCCGGGACAGAGCCGCTCGCACCATCACACTGACGAAGTCACACATGGTGCAGCAGGTCCTTCGGCGGTTCGACTTCCAGTTCTCCACCACTCAGCCCACTCCTCTTGCTGTTGACCACAGACTCATGAGCCCCTTTCCTGACGAGCCCTTTGAGCCCAGTGGACCCTACGCAGAGCTGGTGGGCTGCCTCATGTACCTGATGACTTGTACTCGACCGGACCTCGCCTTTCCCCTCAGCATCCTTTCTCGCTTTGTTGCGACTGGGAGACACCGCCCTGTCCACTGGACAGCTGCTGTGAGGGTGGCGAAGTACCTGGCGACTACATCAGGCATGGGGCTTGTGCTTGGAGGGACTCAGCCAGTGGCGTTGACTGGTCACTGCGACTCTTCCTACGCTGACGACGTGGAGACTCAGCGCTCGACTCAGGGTTACTGCTTCAGTCTGGGAGCTGGTGCTGTGTCGTGGAGGTCTACACGGTCGTCGTCTGTGGCTACTTCCAGTGCAGAGGCAAAGATCTACGCTGGTGCCATGGCGGCACAGGAGCTTCGCTGGTTGACCTTCTTGCTCGCTGACCTTGGTGAGCGGCCTCGCTCTGAACCGACCTTGTACGCTGACAACAAGGCCATGATCCTCCTGTGTCGAGAGCCTCGACTGGAGAGCAGAGTGAAGCATATTGACGTGAGGTACTTCCTCCTGCGAGAGCTGCAGCGACGCAGCCAGGCACGCCTGGACTTTGTGGCCTCAGAGGCCAACACTGCAGACGTCTTCACCAAGGCCTTGGCGCTTGGTGATCACCACAGGTTCTGTGTGCAGTTGGGGCTTGTTGAGGTAGGCCCTCGGTTGCTGTAGTCTTGTTGTTTGCTCTGCTTGTTGTGCTTCCTATTTATATCCTAGTGAACTCTTGAACTGGCCTTGTGGCCGCTTGCTTGCGCTCGGAATTTGTGTGGTGTCCTTGAGATCCACCCTGAGCTTGCCTTGTTTCTTGCTTTGACTGGTCTTGTGACCGCTTGTTCACCTTGCTTGCTTTGATGCCCCTCACTTAGCCTATGGGGGTGTGTCAAATGTAATTCTATGCTTGTAGGCTATAGTGAGTAGCACAATAGGGAGTACAGTTGTTAGGGTTGCATATTTGTACTCTCACACTTTCTAGTTTCGCACATTCCGTTGCATTCCTATTCTGAGACAAAGTTCCTGCAAAAGTTTCTACTCGGCGGCAAAGACCTATGTTTTCTGGTGACTAGGAGATGTCAGAACCTGTACTGGGGATGCCTGATCGATCTTAGGGAAGGGTTACTCGTGCAAAGCCTGGGTGGTTATGTGCGCACACGCCGGCTACTTTATCCCAGTGGCAGGGCCTCAGATTCGTTTGAGGGTACCCTGAGGCGTCAGGGCAGTTGAGTAGGAAGCCTAGTTTTGTCCTGAATTGTCAGGACTACACTAGGTAAGTATGCTGAGCCGTCAGTGCTACTTGTGACACTATCCTGGCACATCAGTGTTACATTTCAACTTATCCTGAATTTTTTTTCCTCTAACTGGCATGTTTAAACTTTGACAATAACACCACACACACACACACACACACACACACACACAGAGACAGACACTCATGCACAACAAACATTATTGTCAAGTTGCATTCATTATAAAATAAGAAACACTACAACTACCCGTTATCTTCCTCCTCCTCCACATCATCTGCACTTGCATCACTGTCCCCCCCACTGTCAGCATGAGCAGCATCATCATCAGCAGCAGCAGCGTGGTCTCGCTTCTCTGCAAGTGCCCCCCGGAACACCGCGCCACTTCTCCTCGATACATCCACCTTTGCTGCCTTGCGCTTGGTGGGTCGCCTCTTCTTGGTGGTGCGCCATCGTGCCACTACTTCACTCCACTCCATGTCGTACTCCAATAGACTCAGCGTCATGAGGTCGCCCAGCTTTGCGTCGCACAAGCTGGTCCGCTGCCAGCTCTTGATGACATTTTGGCGCGAGAATCCGCGCTCGCACTCCACTGTGCTGAGCGGCAACACTGCTAGAGCCGCCCACAGCCGCACGAGGTTCGGATAAGTCCTCTGCCAGTCTGCAGTAGACAAGATCGCCCGCAACCCCGCATGGAAGGGCTGCTCCTCCTTTGGCGCCCCGGACAGCACAGACAGAAACGTGCGCATCTCCTTCTTCACGTCGCGCTTGTTCACACCTGTTTGGTGGGATGATAAGGGAGCATTCAAGCGCAGCATCAACAACCGTGATTCTAAGGGGTACAAGAGATACAACGATTTAAGTGGGAGAACAGATCAGATAACTCACCAGGCAGTATCTCATCTCTGTCACGAGCATGGAACATCACCGCCAGCTTCTCCATGTGTTCTTTGCACTCCTCGTCCCTCGCCTCTTTCCCACGCGGCCAGGTTCTTGGCATGAAGAGCTTTGCGGCGTTGAGATTTGTCAAGTCGCCAAGCCGAAAGTCGAGGTTGTAAAGCAGCTCCGTCGCAAACGAGCGACACGTCCGAATGCATGACTGGATGTCACCATCGCTCGCCGAGTAGCCGGGAATCGCCTCCTCGTGCAGGGTGAACTCATGCTCCCTTGCCTGCTTCGCACGAAGATAGCTCGATGTTGCCGACACTAGTTCCGCGAACCCGTACCTGCGAATGCACGGTTGGGGAAACTCTGTGTTAGTATAAAGTATCGAATATGTTTGGAGACATTTACTAACAATCATTTACTTACGTTGTGTAATACGTGCCGTAGCCGTTCTTCGGGAATCCCGGAGTCCCACGGGATGCAAGGTGCCGGACGAGTTGCACCCACATCTCTATGGGTGTGTCACTCTTGGTAATGAAGAGCATCGTGTCCAGCAGCGCCTCCACCGCATCGTGCTCCACGTCACGGGCTTTCGGGCAATCCGGGATGCGATGCTGTCCAGCCGCTTTGGCCAACGCCAGCTCCTGGTTGCGGATGGCGTCCCTGTGCTTCGTGGTCCTTTGATGACGTTGCATGGCTTGAGTCTGCACATCCAGGGCCCCTTCGCCTTTCCCAAAGTTGGTTCCTGTTCCTCCATATTCCATACACACTGTACACTTCATGGAGGGAAATCCATAAAAAGTTTGACAAATAGTTAGCCACGGGTAGTCCTCGTTCCACCGTCGTTTAAACATGAGCAAAGCTTCCTGATATTTTTCCTCTGCGATGTCGGGAAGTACGGTGTCAGACGAAGCAGTGCCGGCGGTTTCAACAAGCACAGTAGGTTCGGTGGTCGGTTCATGATCTTGCCTGGAGACAGAGAGGACAGCGGTGTTGTCAGATGTACGGACAAATGACAGCTTTGTCTGATGGTACCGTTGCACGGAGATTTTTTTGCTCGGAGGACCTTTACGGGTCGTCCCAGCAGCCTTAGAGCATTCCCCTTGCGTACGAATCGGCGGTGGCAAGGGGTCGTTGTCAACCACGACCAGTGCAGCTGTCGCGGGAGAAGGCACGGGTGGCTGGGACGGCGACGGGAGGGAATCACCTGCGGCAGCGGTAGGTTCTGGTGTTGGTTGAGGCGGTGGTGGAGGCTGAACGGGCCTACTACGCAAAAAATCCAGGCCCGTCAACACTACGGTCGGGCCGGTAGGGTTAGGTACGGCGGGGGCTTCACCATCGCCCGCCGGCGATGGGTCAGCCATGGGCGGTCAGCAGTGGTAGAAGTTGAGCAGAGATACGGCGTCGAGCAGCTAGCAAAATTACGGGGAAAAACAGGGATTCTTGGTGTTGTGGCTGGGGTTTGGTTGAGAGACAACATCAGGCTGGAGAGGATGGAGGAAGAGACAGAACATCGGGAAGGTTCCCGAACCTTCCCAACCCCAGACACATGGCGCCGCGACCAAAGGAGTCGCGGCGTATGCGCTGGCAGGGCAGCGCAGCTGTGGCATGGCGCCGTGTGAAGTTCATTTGATGGGGACGAGCAAAGGGGGGTGGGTTGGATTAGTTCCACGTTTCATGGCTAGGTGGGAAGCACGTGCCAACAGCATCTTGCAATGTTGGCCGTGCTTTTCCCGCTTGTTAAGTCCGCGGCGCTCTATGATTGGCTGGTATTACAGCATTCCTGTGTTTCCAGGGTGGTTGCGGTGTGGTTTTGCGCCACTCATGCAAAAAAAATCAGTGCGGCAATCACGCATCGTAACTTACGCTGTACCAGGTCGGTGGTTGGGTACACTAGGCCTGGGGGAAAATGCAGTATTCGCGTCAGGACGAGTCTCGACACTATCCTGACTCATCAGGGCTGTTCCTACAGCGCTATCCTGAGGGCCCAGTATGCAAAATCACCATTATACTGATTTCACAGGACAAACATTTGCCTTATGCTGTTTTTCCAGGACAATGCCTAAACACCTATCCTGAATTCAGGAGAATCAGGATAAATTATCCTGATAGCATAGGCCCTGCCCAGTGGTCTAGTGGCTGGGGTTATGTCATGAGCGGAGATTGTTAATCCCAAACTAATCCAATATTTGAGCCGTGCTGTGAGAGAGATGGTGATGCAGGTGGGATGCTGCAATTTTGTATAATCTTCCATTCCATCACGTCCAACCGAGCCGGTCCAGGTCCACGCTTGTACCGTAGTACTTGGGCCAAGAATGGTGGCGCAAAACCTCAAACACAGGCATGCCGGTCGGTATGTTTGGTTGGGATTACCCTACCCTACCACACTCACTATGGATGGAGCCAGTGCCCTCTAGTTGCTGCCACAGGTTTCGACTCTGCATAACAATAAAGACACCCATACAGAAAGAGCACATGTGCTGCATAAGTGCATTACGACTCCCTAGAACTATCTGCCGGCATGCTGTGTGGTGGTGTGATGCCGTGGCAGCACTCTTGACATCACGCTTCCCTGGCGGCAGGAGGAGACGTCAAGCGGCCAGAGGGAGGAGCCATCGAAGTAGAGGTTCAAGCCGGGGAGCACCAGCAATGTGAGATCATCATCGTCATCATCGCAGTCGCCGTCCTCCTCTTCCGCTGCTTCATCGTACCGCACACCACCAGCGCCAGCACCTGTTCTGCTTGCATTAGCAGCAGCAGCATCGGCAGCATCCTTCAGGCCAGCAGTGTCATGAGGAGTGTGGTGTTGCCCGCTGCTGCAGTGACACGCACACGTGTGAAAGGGGCACACGTTACCACAGTAGCGAGCATGGTAGCGAGCATCAAGCCTTACAAGAACGCCAACGGCGAATTGCAGCTTACATTATTCAATGGGGGACACAGACACTGCGCGACACACGGTGCGAAAGGGCGAGCACCAAAGGCGAGACGCAAAGAAGGGAGGTTCATGGGTTGGCCCTTACCTATTGAGTGGCGACGAGAGAGAGTGCTGCTGCATCCCATGGACGTGCGTGCACGGGGGTTGCATGCAGTGCCCTGCAATGAGGTGCACACACACAAACGGCCCACTGCCCTGCCTGCTGTCCCTCGCACCGCTACATTCTCTGCTGCACCCCCTGCAGCAGGCAGTGCAGCAGGCAGTAGCAGGAAGAACACGAGCCTTGCACCCAGAGCACGCCCCCACGCGCTCTGCACCATCCGCCTCCCTCCTGCTCCCACCTCCATCACACGTGCGTGCACTCTCCCTTGCCTGCTCCAGCCGTGCACAAGACACATCCCCACCACTGCTGCCCCTCTCATCATGCTCCACTCCACACCCTCCCCCCTCTATCCCCTCGCTCCCCCTACTTCCCTCTCTCACCTCCCACACGCCTCCTCCTCCCCCTTCCCCCTCACTCACCCCGCCTCCTCCCGCAAGCATCCACCTGCGCTGAAACGCACAAATCCCCGGCGCATGCAGGGAGGAGGCAGCGAGGCAGAGAGGGCTGTGGGGGCGCAGGTCACGGATGAGAGCGAGCAGCAGGCGCCGCGTGGTCGTGGCCGCTGCTAGCTGCTGCTGCCGCTGGACCGCGCCCAGCAGGGATGCTTCATGCGCCGCCCTGCACACCTGTGCAGTGGTCGCAACGGGAGGGGGTGGGAAGGGGGTTTGGCATGACTCAATAGTTGGTGAGAAGTGCGCCGGCGGGATGCTTGCTGAGCCGTTCTGCACACCTGTGGTGGTGGCAAGGGGGGAGGGCGCAGGGGGTGGGGGTGTGGGGTTCGCAGGGGCGGGTGATGGAGATGGGAGAGATGGGGGAGATGGGGAAAGATGGAGAAATGCTGAAGCTGCTGTGTGCGTAATCAACACATTCATCGTCTCCACCCATAATCAACAAGACCAAAAACAGGCAGGAAATCCACAAGATTACCAACCAACCCCCCTCCAATAATCCCACCAGATAAAATCACCTCCCGAGCGAGTGCCAACCCCATTACCTGCGCACAGAGGGACGCGTCAAACAGAGGCAAGCCAAGGCTGAGCGAATGAGGCACCCAGCCCTTGCTGCACCCCACAGCACCGCATGCAACTTCTGCCAAAGCAGTGACTCCTGCAGCAGCAGCGGCAGCAGTGCGGTCACCATCGCCACAACCACCACCGCTGAGAGTACACTGATTGCCATGCTGCGCCGTGGATGCTCCACCATGCCCCCCGTCCTCGTGCATCACGGCACTACTGGATTCCCCTTGTGGTAAATGCATGAGCGTGAGCACACCCATGCCTGTCAGCCCCAACGGATACACCACTCTCTCTATGCAGCCCATCCCCTCCACCTGCTGCAATGCTCCCCCTTCCGCTTCCTCCCTTGCTCTACCTCCCTCCTTCTCCCCCGCGTGCTCTGCAGCCGCCCCACTGTACATTTCCTGATCTGCCTGCTCCTCCTCGGCCTCGTTACCCGTGCGGCACTCGCCCCTGCTGCCACCACATGCCACCCCGTCTTGGTCCTTGTGAGCTGCCCCTGCTTCAGCTGCCCCTGCTTCAGCTGCCCCTGCTTCAGCTGCCCCTGCTTCTGCTGCCCCTGCTTCGGCTGCCCCTGCTTCAGCTGCCCCTGCTTCTGCTGCCCCTGCTTCGGCTGCCCCTGTTTCGGCTGCCCCTGTTTCGGCTGCCCCTGCTTCGGCTGCCCCTGCTTCAGCTGCCTCTGTTTCGACTGCCCCTGTTTCCTCTGCCGCTGACCTCCCACATAGTAAGTCACATGCTTCCATAGCATCACTGTCAGCACCACATGCACCTGCAGCAGCACCATCCGCAGCACCTTCAGCAGCACACTCAGAAGCAACAGCGTGCCCGCGCGTGGGGAGGAGAGGCAGTGGTATGTGCCTTACAACATAGCGCGAGCTCATAAGAGGTTGCACCATCACCGCTGATCGCAGCAGCAGCGTGTTCAACACATGCAGCAACACACCCCCAGGCACTACTGTCAACCCCCCCACCGTATCCTCACCCCACCCCCCTCCTCCTCCCCCACCGCCATTCTCCCCCCCATCCCCCCACCACTCGTCCCCTCCTCCCCCGCCTGCCCTGCCCCCCTTGCGGATGTCCCCCCCATCCCACATGCCCACCAGGGCGCACTCACACGCGCGCAGCACCAAGGGGAGGTGTCTGAGCCTCTGCCCGCGCACGAGAACAATGGTAGGAGGGCCGCAGCGGGAGAGCACGTACAGGAGAAGCTTCAGCCACGGCGTGGCCAAGGCAGGGGCGGGAGAACCATAGTGCACCACTGCTGCTGCCGCTGCTGCTGCTGCTGCTGCTGGTGTTGCTGGTGCTGCTGCTGGTGTTGCTGCTGCTGCTGCTGGTGTTGCTGGTGCTGCTGCTGGTGCTGCTGGCGTTTGTGCTGCAAGTGCAGCGGGGGTGGGTGATGCCAGGTTCCCTGCTGCAGGTGCAGCTGGGGGGGGGAGTGAGCGCATGTGGGGTGGCAGAGCGAGAGAGGGACTCCTGGGAGACGTGATGCAGGCAGCCTCAGGTAGAGGGGAATAACACTCGCCCGCACCACCACCTACAGGCACTGCAAGTGCTGCTGGCGCTGCCAGTGCTGCTGATACAGCAGGGGCAGTGGTGAACGGAACAGGGAGAGCAGTGGCAGCAGGGAGCAAGTCAGGGAAGGGAGGGGAGAGCATGGCGGAGGGGAGGAGTGGGAGAGCGGAGACAATGACGTGGTAGTCGCGGGACAGCAGGCGCTGCCGTATGGACGGCGACAGACTCGCCAGGCTCTCCCCTCGGATAATCTCCACTCGGTTGCACCGCACAGGAGGAGGAAGCGTCGAGGGAGTGCCTGGCGTGAGGCTGCTGCTCAAGCCAGGAGTGGCTTCAGAGGCTTTTCCCGCAGGAGTGGCGGTTGCTGCTGCAGAGACATGCTTCCTTGGCGTGCCAGCAGAGCTGGATCTGCTCACACCCTTCTCGCTGCTGCTGCGCGTGCTGGTGGTGGTGGTGGTGCTGCTGCTGCTGCTGCTGGTTCCCCTGGGCGTGAGCGCTACAGCAAGGGAGTCTGCTGTAGCTGTCACCCGCTCTGCCACACTCCCTGCCACCGACCCTGCCACCTCGCTCAGCGCGAGGGAGATGCTGCCCGGGTAGAGATGCAGGGAGGAGAGCGAGGAGAAGGACGAGAGCGCGGAGAGGGAGTGGAGTGGGTGGGTGGGAACGGATCCGGAAAGGCGCGCCCCTGCTGCCTCTGCCGCGTGCATGAGGCGGTGGGACCATGTGGGGCCGGAGGGGGATGCAGAGGAGTGAGGAGTGGTGGAGGACGAGTGTGGGGATTGCAGAGAGGTGATGATGGTGGGAGGAGGTGTGCGGTGTGCAGGGGTAGGGGTGGGGTAGGTTGTGTTGCAGTCAAGGGTAGGAGTTGCGATTGGGAGGGGAGCACTGTTGCTAGCAGCGCTGTTAGAGCTGGTGCCGCTCATTGTGCTGCTGCTGGCAGCGCTGGCAGTGCTGGCAGCGTTGGCGGTTGCAGTGGAGTCACTGTCAACAGAGGAGGGAGCAGTACCAGCAACCCCAGCTACTGATGGGGACGAGGTTCCATGCTCTAGAGGTGGGTGCAGAGCGGTAGCTGCTTCAGGTTCATCCCCAGTACCCTCTGACGATATGTCTCCTCTTGATGATGATGATGCTGATGGGACAGCAGTTGCCGATCCTACTGTTCCTGCTGCGGCTGCTCCTGCTGCTGCTTCTGCTGCTGCTGCTGGCAACAAGTGGCTATCAGCGGATGCAGGCACATGCAAGTCGTGTGACATAAGGGGGAGCGGGCCAGCAGCAGTGGCAGAGTCAGAAGCAGCAGCAGCAGCAGCGGTTTCAGGAGGAGAGGGCGCAACAGGAAGGGAGCACGTGGCTGCTGTTTCCGGGCCTTGCCTTGCCTCCATGCCCTCGTGAGTGCGCTCATGAGTTACCTCTGCTGTTCCCTCCGCTTCGCCCCTCTCCATCCCATTCCCTAGTGCACTCCGCTTCTCCTTCTCCTCCTCCTCCTCCTCCCCACAATCCCCTGCTCTACTCTGTGAGGGGCCTTCGTGGTGCACCAGTGGTTGACCGTGAGAGGCGGGCAAAGATAGAGCAGCAGAAGAGGGGACAGGGGAGGAAGAGGCAGCTGTTGAAGGGGAGGAAGAGGCGGGGGGAGGAGCAGAGGGGGAGGCACAAGTAGAGGCGGAAGGTGGGGCGGAAGGGGAGGCGGAGGGGGGCAGGGAGAGGCAGCGCAGGGTGGCGATGGCGCAGCGGAGGCAGGAGGCAAGGGTGCGCAGGCGCAGCAGGTCCCCTGCGAGGTCAGGGCTCTCTTCCACCAGCTGCAGCTGCTCCCACAGCTGCAGCACCTGCGGCTCTGCCAGCTTGCCCGCCTCAAACAGCATCACTGCGTGCCGCTTCAGGTCTGGTGGACGGAGGGGACGGGGAGGGGGGACGCGTGGGGGGGGAGCGCCGGGAGGGGTTGGGAAGGGGAGAGAAAGGGATGTGAGGTGAGGCGTGGGAGGAAGTCCCGTTTGGCAGTCAGGTCAGGTGCAGGTGGGGTGCAAGTGAGCGGTGCACGTGGCCGGCATCAAA
The DNA here is from genome assembly GCA_947471745.1 of Closterium sp. Naga37s-1. NCBI lineage: Eukaryota > Viridiplantae > Streptophyta > Zygnematophyceae > Desmidiales > Closteriaceae > Closterium > Closterium sp. Naga37s-1. Next base: position 2,218,975 of record CANJKZ010000813.1, read on the forward strand.
TGACATGAGCTTCATGTGATGGGAGGACCCTCTGTGTCGCCTGTGTAACTGCTACCCACTTTGCAACACGCCAACCAGGGAAGAACAACCCTGGCATGAGGTTGACCCTTTGACCGCTGTCACAACTTCCCCCCGTGCCCCTGTTTCCCGTTGCTTCCTGTGTTCCCTGTTCCCCCCTGTGCCCCAGCGCCCCTGTTTCCCCCGTTTCCCCCCGTTTCCCCCCGTTTTCCCCCGTTTCCCCCATTTCTCCCCTGGCGCCTGTGGCCCTGTGGGCCCCGTGCCCCCGTGAATGCAGTGCAGTGCAAGCCCCACAGCGCTCACCATGGGAGAAGGAGCCCATCATGAGGAACGAGGTGATGCGCGCATCCACCAGCAGCGCCACACTCACACGCTGCTCCCCTGCCCCTTCCGCTGCGCCCCCCACTGCTTCCCCCATTGCCCCTTCCACTGGTCCCCCCACTACTCCCGCCGCTGACCCCATCCCCACCCCTCCCGTAAGACTGGATGCAGAAACTACCCCTGCTGCTGCTGCTGCTGCTGCTTCCTCTACCATCACCCCTGCTCCAGCGCCTTTCCCTGCTTCCCCCACGCCCGTCCCTAGAACGCTGCTGCCACTGCTACTGCTGCAGGAGCTGGGGTTGCGGGTGAGGTGGGGTGAGGAGATGAGGGGAGTTGCGGGCGTTGGGAAGGTGGAGGGGATGGGCATTGGGGAGGCGACATGAGGAAGGGAGGAGTGAGGTGGTGTGGGAGTAACGGCGAGAGGCCCAGTGGTGGGTGTGTGAATGGGTGATAGAGAGGATATTGCTGCTGACTCTGACTGCGGTGATCCGCGCCGTGTTGTGAGCAGTGGTGGCCTGTGTATTGTGTGCAGTGCTGCTGTGTGGGATGTGTGTGATGTGTGGGATGTGTGTGGTGTGAGGCCGTCGGCAGTTCTGCTTGAGTCGCCCACAGCGTCACCCACTGCCGCTGCTGCATCAGGCACGTGCGCATCGTCACATGTTGCTGCATGTCCCGCAGCAGACGAAGCCGAAGCAGCAGCAGCAGCAGCAGCAGCAGAAGCAAGTGGAGCAGAAGAGGGAGGAACAGAAGTAAGGGGAGTTTCAGAGGTGGGTGAAACAACAGGAACTTGCACTCTTGGGGCGGCATCTGTGCCTTGTCCTGCTGCCACCACCTCAAGCACATCGTTCATACCAACTGCACCAGTATCAATCTCAGAACCAGCAACACCAGCAGCAGCAGCACCAGCAGCAGCAGCACCACCAGCAGCAGGTGTGTCATCCCCACGCTCTCCCTCATCCGCTTCCCCAGCCCCAACAACAAAGGCCACAGGAGTCTCCGTGTGAGGCAACGGCAAGGGGCTAGGCAAGGGGCTAGGCAAGTGATCAGAAAGGGAGCTAGGCAGGGAATTGGGTAAAGGGCTAGGCAAGGGGGAGAGGAGGGGGGCGGAGGAAGCCGGAGTGGGGGAGGGCAGCGGGGGGAGCTTTTCGGCCCAGCGCAGGCGGCAGGCGAGGGAGACGATGGGCAGCAGGCGGTGCAGCGGCACCTGTAGCGTGTCCGCTAGCGCTGCCACTGTTGTGGTGTGACTCGCTGCCACTAGCAGGTCGTAGAACAGCCTGGGGGGCCAAGGGGAGATGGGGGGAAGGGGAGATGGGGGGAAGGGGAGATGGGGGGAAGGGGAGATGGGGGGAAGGGGAGATGGGGTGAAGGGGAGATGGGGGGAAGGGGGAGATGGGGTGAAGGGGAGATGGGGGGAAGGGGAGATGGGGGGAAGGGGAGATGGGGGGAAGGGGAGATGGGGTGAAGGGGAGATGGGGGGAAGGGGGAGATGGGGTGAAGGGGAGATGGGGGGAAGGGGAGATGGGGGGAAGGGGAGATGGGGGGAAGGGGAGATGGGGTGAAGGGGAGATGGGGGGAAGGGGAGATGGGGGGGAGGTGAGATGGGGGGAAGGGGAGATGGGGTGAAGGGGAGATGGGGGGAAGGGGAGATGGGGTGAAGGGGAGATGGGGTGAAGGGGAGATGGGGGGAAGGGGAGATGGGGTGAAGGGGAGATGGGAGGAAGGGGGAGATGGGGTGAAGGGGAGATGGGGTGAGGGGGAGATGAGGGGAAGGGGGAGATGGGGGGAAGGGGAGATGGGGTGAGGGAGAGATGGGGGCAGGAGGAGATGGGGCGCACGTGGTGGGGAAAGTGGGGGAGATTGGGGAAAGAGTGGGGGAAAGAGTGGGGGAAAGCGAGACGGGGTGGTTGCGAGAAGTGGGGGTGGAGAGGGGACGGGGGAGGGGGTGGAGCGTTGGGGGAGAGGTAGGCGAGAAGAGAGAAGTGGTTTAAAAAAAGAAGAAGAGCATGGGGGAGAGGAGAGGGGTGGGAGGGTTTGAGGGGTGTGGTGGGCATGCGGGGAGGCTGATGGAGTGAGGCAGTGCAGTCATGTGGTGGAAGAAAGAGGTGTGGCGTACAAGTGACCATGGCTGTATGCACTCAGATATGAGTAGGTAGTGTTGATAGTTTTCCCTGTACCCACCGCCCCTCCCTTTCCCCCTGCCCACCGTCCCTCTCTTTCCCCCCAGCTCACCGCCTCTCCCTTTCCCCTTCCCCCCTGCCCACCGCCCTTTCTTTCCCCTTCCCCCCTGCCCACCGCCCTTTCTTTCCCCCCTGCCCACCGCCCTTTCTTTCCCCCCTGCCCACCGCCCTTTCTTTCCCCCCTGCCCACCGCCCTTTCTTTCCCCCCTGCCCACCGCCCTTTCTTTCCCCCCTGCCCACCGCCCTTTCTTTCCCCCCTGCCCACCGCCCTTTCTTTCCCCCCTGCCCACCGCCCTTTCTTTCCCCCCTGCCCAGCGCCCCTCCCTTTCCCCCCTGCCCAGCGCCCCTCCCTTTCCCCCCTGCCCAGCGCCCCTCCCTTTCCCCCCTGCCCACCGCCCAGCTCACTTCTCCATGTCTCTGGCGCCCTGCGTGTTGCGGTTGGACACAAAGCCATCCAGAGGCAGCACTGCGGGGCGGGCGGGGCGGAAGCAAGAGACGTGCAGGCACGAGGGGTGGAGGAGGGAGAAGGGAAGAGATGGGGAGAGGGGAGACGCTGGGTGAGGCGGCACCGGTGTGACTCAAATCAAGCGATTGGGGAGGCAGTGGACAGGATTCCGCATGGGGGGAGGAGCACTGCCTTGGGAATGGAGCTGATAGCTATAAATGGAGAGTGGTGCTGTAAAGGGCGGTGCTGTAAAGGGCGGTGCTGTAAAGGGCGGTGCTGTATTCCATGTAGAGCCCTCGTGCCACTCACACTGCACGCGGTCAGAGGGCAGCACGGGCACGTCGAGATACACGAGGTGGCGGCAGTACAGCTGCCGCACCACGTCCTCGTGCATCTCCCCCACCAGCATGCGCCCACCCACAGCCTCCTGCAGCACCTGCAGCGCATACAGCTCGTCATCTGACAGCCCCTGCAGGTCGTCTGCTTGCACGTCCACTGCTGACACGCCCCACCACGGCGGCAGTGCGGCTTCGGCTGCTGCTGGGTGTTGCGGGAGGGAGTCGCGCAGCTGCTGCTTGCGACTCAGGCGCCACATTAGCTGCGGGTAGGGGTGTGGGGCAGGAGGGAGTCGCGTGGAGGGGGGTGCCGCGGGAGGGACACGGGAAGGCGGGGAGGAAGTGAGAGGGGGGCTGGGATGGTTGGATTGGAAGTGATGACTAGATGTGGGTCTAAAACGGTTGAATAATTGGAAAGTTCCTCCCCTGCAGTCGAAAATAGACTCCTCACATGCGGACCATATGTGTGGTGAAAGAAATGCATGTGGAGCGGGAGGGGGAGGACCCCTGAGGTTTCAGGCCGAGAATTATGCCGGATCCATCATCCATCATCCAGCGTACATGCATCATCCAGCGTACATGCATCATCCAGCGTACATGCATCATCCAGCGTACATGCATCATCCAGCGTACATGCATCATCCAGCGTACATGCATCATCCAGCGTACATGCATCATCCAGCGTACATGCATCATCCAGCGTACATGCATCATCCAGCGTACATGCATCATCTAGCGTACATGCATCATCAAGCGTACATGCATCATCCACAGTGCATGTATCATCCACCACAAGTTGTTGTCGCAAGCTGCCATGCCGTGCCATGCCGTGCCGTGCCATGCCATGCCATGCAGTGCCATGCCATGCCATGCCATGCCATGCCATGCCATGCCATGCCATGCCATGCCATGCCATGCCATGCCGTGCCGTGCCGTTCCATGCTGTGCCGCGCAATGCCATGCCATGCCATGCAGTGCCATGCCATGCCATGCCGTGCCATGCCATGCCATGACATGCCATGCCGTGCCGTGCCATGCCGTGCCATGCCATGCCATGCCGTGCCATGCCATGCCGTGCCGTGCCATGCCGTGCCATGCCATCCCGTGCCATGCCATGCCATGCCGTGCCGTGCCATGCCATGCCATGCCATACCGTGCCGTGCCCTGCCGTGTCATGCCGTGCCGTGCCGTGCCATGCCATGCCATGCCATGCCATGCCCTGCCGTGCCATGCCATGCTGTGCCGTGCCGTGCCGTTCCATGCTGTGCCATGCCATGCCATGCCATGCCATGCCATGCCATGCCATGCCATGCCATGCCATGCCATGCCATGCCATGCCAAGCCACGCCACGCTAGCCCCCACCGTGGAGCGAGCAGCGAGCATGGTGTGCAGGTACTGGTTGCGCCCCACGCCCAGCACCCTCACTATGTCCGCCGCTGTGATGTTCGGCAGACTGTCATACGACCGCTCTGGGGGGGTCCACAGGGCCACAGGGACGAGGAGAAGAGAGGGGGGTTGCAGTGGGACAGAGCCACACGAGGATAGTGATACATTTGAGACAAGACACGGATGGGAAGGGAGGGTGTGCAGGGGAAGGTAAGAATGAGGAGGGCGGTACGAGAAGAATTACGATGTTTCATGCGCTGCTGTGCGATGGCATGTACGCATTGGCACGGCATGATGAATGCTATGCCATGGTAAACACAGTATGATACTGTATATACAATGGGGGACACCGTACAATCGCTGAAAGGATGAGTGAAACCCGCAAGGACCTTGGGTCATTCTTTAGTCGACTCAAACCCGCAAGGACCTTGGGTCATTGACAGCATATTCCTTCCCTAATTCATTCTCAAGGCGCGTTCAATGTCGGCCCTGGCACGTGGCCTGGTCAGCACTCACCCTGACCCACCGTCTACCGTGGCGTGCGGGCAGTGCGCTCACCCTGTGCCATGGCGTGCGGGCAGTGCGCTCACCCTGTGCCATGGCGTGCGGGCAGTGCGCTCACCCTGTGCCATGGCGTCTACGAGCATGTCGCGGTAGAAGCGGAAGGGCGAGATGCGCAGCACACCGCAGATGTACGCACTCAGATGGTACGGGAACACCTGCACGCCCACGGAAGGGACGGCGTGGAAGGGGGGGGAGAGGGGGGGAAGGGGGGGGAAGAGGGGGGGAAGAGGGGGGGAAGGGGTGGGGGGGGGCGGGGGTGGGGGGTTAGTCTGTACTGGGGTAGTGGGTTGACTTGAACAGCCGTGGACATGCATTTCACATGCATTAGAGCATACGAGCGAATAAGTCCACAGGGAGGTGTACGGGATGGGGGGCGCTAGAACGGAGCATGCGCACCATAGGATGGCGGAGCATGCCAGAGAACAGACAACCCAAACCAAAGGCGGGCCAGGCAAGGTGCGAGCGAGGAGAGGCAAGGTGCGGGCAAGATGACACAGGGCACAACAGGACTAGAAACGGCAGTGACGTGACGAGCCTTGCATGATACGAGTCACTGGTTGAGGACGGACCGCAGGGGGGTGCGGGGGGAGGGGAAGTGGGGGGTGGGTGGGGGAAAGGGAAGGAGGAGGTGGAGGGGGGGATGGGGGGGAGCGGGGGAAGGGGGAGGAGAGGGAGGAGGGGGGGGAGAGGGGGAGTGCGGGAATGGGCTTATGGGAGACGAGAGAAATGCAGGACAAGGGAGGGCATAAGGACGCAATGACTGGGACTTGCGTGACGTGCGAGGGGGAGAAAGACAGAGAGAGGGGGAGTCACAAACGGGAGCTCGAGTGAGGGAGGTGGGTGGGGCTCAAAGGGAAAACGCAGAAGCAACAAGGGAGGAGAGGAGCAAGGGAGAAGCAGAGGGCAGGAGCAGGTGGGCGGGTGGCACAAGGGAGAGTTGGCGGGGTGGAGGTGGAGGTGAGGAGAGGAGAGGTGACGTACGTCCTGGTTGTGGTGCAGGATGGAGAGGAGGTCGAGGTAGTAGTCGTGCTCGCTGCACATGGGCCCCAGCAGCTGTGCGTGCCACGGGCGCTGCATGCGCAGCGACTCCGCCATGGCTCTGACGACCGTCACGGGGGGGGGGGTTGGGTGGGATGAGCGGGAGAGGGACGGGGGTTGAGAGGGGGGAGGAGAGGGGGAGGGGGAAGGGGGGAGGAGGGGGGAAAGGGAGGGTGGGATGGTGGTTTTGCGGATGGGCGGGAGGGGATGCATTGAAGGGAGGTGGCGTATGGATGGAGATGCGTGTAAGCAAAGCACATGGCACGGCAGAGTGATTGCCCCTCTCTTCCCCCTCCTCCCGCTCACCTCTCACTACTGTCATACATCATCTCCTCTCATTCTCCCTTTCCTCTTTTCCCTCCCCTTTTTCCCCCTCCCTCCCCTCCCCTCCCCTCCGCTCCCTCCCATCCCTCCTCTCCCCCTTCTGCCCACACCCCAGCTTCACCCTGCTTGCATCGCGCATTCCGCCCCCCATGCGAGCGCGGCACCACACTCATTGCTGCAGACAGACCCATGCACGCACGTACCCACCTCGCACGCACCACAATGAGAACTCCCTTTCGTGTATTCTCAAAGCAGCTGCTGCATGCATGGATCGCACCGGAATGACTCTCCAGACATCCCAGGAGAAATAAACCTGCCTTTCTTGCTGCAGATACTACAGCGCGTTTTTTTTTCCTCCTCCCCTGCAAGCCGCCGCACTCACCGCTGCAGGTACAGCTGCATCGACCCCAGCGCGTTGCGCGCGCGCTGCGGCAGCTGGTGCCACGGCACGCGCGCCTCGATCGCGCGCTCGATCGCCGCCTGCTCCGCCGACCGCGCGGACGCCGCTGCTGCCGCTGACGCGCCTCCCCCGCCCGCCGCTGCCGGCGACGACGCCATGCCGCCTTGTCCGTCCTGCACTCCCACTCGCCCAGTCACGCGCCCACTTGCGCGCCCACTCACGGGCCCACTCTCACACGCCCGTTTGTGCGCCCACTTGCGCGCACTACTGTCCGACGGCCTTCGCACTTCCAATGCTGCTTCTTCCCCCCCACCCTCCCCCCGCACACCTCCTCTCGCCCTCCTGTTTCGGCTCGCGTCACAAGTATGCGTGCAGTCGTCCACGTGTATCGGAGCTGCTTGTGAGCGTTCTCAAAAGCAACCGTGGCCCACGCGTCCACGTCGCTATGATGAATCCGCGTCCCTATGCCTCTGCTCGCGGAAACACGACCTCGCGGCGAGCTGTTGGCACTCTTCGCAAGCCACCTCACATCAAGAGAGCGAGAGGTCCACACAATGCGCCCATCTCGTGCCTGCCCTCTGTATCTTGTGCGATTCCCACTGCGCTTCCCACTGCGCTTCCTAGTGCGCTCGCCACTCGCCGCCGCGGCGCCTAATTTTCCTCGAACCCCGCTCTCGCCGCCGCTCGGCCGCAATGCGCGCTGTTCCCGGGGGGTGCGCTGCGCGACATTTCCGCGCGCCGGGAGCAAGCGTCGCGCTGACAACGGGTGACTTGCGTGCGACACACGCGGATGGCGCGCTGAATCCACGCAATGGGTACCACGTGGGCTTACTGGCTGTGGCGAGGAGTCTGGGGCGGGGAAAAGGGCGGGCAAATCAAGGATGAACGAATGGCTAACCAATGGCGAACGCGTAGCGAACGAATGGCGAAAGAATGGCGAACTACCACCACCTGCTTCGATGTCCGGAACGTCCCAGTCAACAATTGGGTGAGCGACGAAGGTGAGGGAGAGAGCGAGACGTGCGTGGGTGGCAGGGCAGGCAGGGGAGGGACGATAGGGGCGCGAGGGAGGGAGCGAGCAGGGAAGGGAGCGATGGTGAAAGGACAGAAGGGACGAAATTTGTTGCTGCACGAGCAGCAAGGCGAACGTGGGGCGATGGAATCAGGTGTCCAGGCAGCGTCAGGTGGTGCAACAACACATCACTGGCTGTCGCACGATTTCGCTGCTGCTTTGTTACTGGCCCTGGTTACAACAGATGTTTCGCTTCTGCACTCTTGTAAATATAAATTTCGAATTCCTTACTGAGCACCCGCCTATCACGTACACCACTCAACAAATCTTCGCCCGTTACTGATTAACGGTGTTCGCTGTTGCGATCAGAAGTTGATCGTGCCTAGGATCACCTCAGGAAGGTTCGCACACGACTGAGTAGTGGTGGTGGGCCCTTGACCTCAATAGCAGAGTGAATATAAAATGCTTGAGATGAATTAAAACATGCAAGTACAAGGGTATAAATAAGAGTACAGGAGGGAATACGAATCGACCTAGCTAGCCATGTACTCTACGGGGTACGTTCCCTTATTGCAGCGAAACCCAACCGTGCGACTCTAGACGGTTACAAACTGCCTGGGCAGAATCCTCGCCACTGCTGCTGCCTGATGCTGTCTGCCCAACGGTCCAGATGCCTTCGTAACCGTACGACCCTTCGCGTCACTTCCGTCCTTTCGTCTTCATTCTCGGTAGTGCGTGCTTCGATTGCTGCGGTAAGGAGTGCACAGTGATGCTTCAATAATTACTATTCGTAACATTCGCCACTTCATATGTCCCTTTTACCAAACCTTGCACTGTTGTACAGTCCCCCCCCAGATATAAGCACACGCTTATGATAATCGCATGCAGTTCTAATTGGCATGTGATGCTTATATCCGGTCCTCGATTATAAGCGCACCCCCTAAAAAAAACATGATTTACTATAAGAACATGTCAAATTCTAATATGAAAACCAATCAAATTACTGAAACGAATTTCACCTTAGCTGTCCAATTATTTATATATTAGTTGGATATGCTTGGCTATAGTGAGGTGCATAGTATGTTGACGGGAGTCGGCTCCGCCCTCGCTTGGGCGAAGCCACTTCGTGGTCGGGTGCGCGGGAGGTGCAGCCGACTTGGGCGAGCAGGTCGGCGAAGTCGGTCGACATGCGGGGATCGTTGCGAAGCCGTCGACGAGGGAGGTCGGCGGCCGATTTCGACCTGGGTGGTCGACGAAGGAGTGGTCGACCTATGGGGACGCCGACGTAGAAAAGTCAGCGGACGGTGTCTACCAGGGCGCTCGACGAGCATGTGCAACAGTTGGCAGGCTCCTACTGCCCGCCAGAGCGTCGCCGACTTCGGAGCCGGTCGACCAAATGACCTGGTTGACGGAAGTGGTGGTCGAGCAGGTCCTGCTCGATGGGACCTGGTCGACGAGCCCGTCGAGAGGTGTTGCTCGACGGAGCAGCGTCGAAGTGGTCGACCGAAGTTGCTCAGCTGCGAAACTTCGCATGCGTGCGAGTTCGCCTCGGAGACATTGGCGAATTCGGCCTACTGGCTGGTATCTCGAGGTCCACATGGAGCATCTGGCGCGATCGTCGGCACGTGGCCGACTCGGCATCTACGCGACCGGCGGGACAAGTCATAACGTGCTCGATCGCCTACAAGCACCTGCGAAGCGGGTGCGAGAGTGCGCTATTGTCATCTGTGTCAGAAGTGTGAACAGCGGAATGAGAATGACTAGCAGCAATGAGATACAAGTGGTACACCCTAATTGGGTGTTAGAATGTAGAACTGAACGAGAATGAATGAACTAGGCAGCAGGGTGATACAAGTAGGAAACCCTAGCAATGTTGTACCCCCTAAGGCTAAACCACTATAGCCTACACAATATAAACATGTATAATGTTTGACACACCCCCATAGGCGAAGTGGGGGACAACCAGATGGTCACAAGACCAGTCAAAGCAAAGCAAAGCAAAGCAAGCTCAGGGTGGATCTCAAGGAGACCACACAAATTCCGAGCACAAGCAAGCGGTCACAAGACCAGTTCACATGCAGTTTGATAAAAACAAGAGGTACAGTGATCACAACCTAGCAAGTGTAAGCATGCATGTATATATATAGAGATCACAGTACAAGCAGGGTCAAGAAGTAAGCAAGTGAGGCACAGTGGGCACAAGGCCGAGAACAGTACAGAAACGCTGATGATCACAAGGCTGAAGCGCCTTGGTGAACACATCAGCAGTGTTGGCCCGAGTGGCCACGTAAGCAAGACGAAGCTGACCACGCTGCTGCAACTCTCGAGCAAGGAAGTAGCGCAGAGCGATGTGCTTCGTTCTGTGCTCCAGTCTGTGCTCCTGACACAAGGCAATCATGGCCGCCTTGTTGTCGACGTACAGCACTGGAGGAGAACGAGGCCGCTCTCCCAGGTCGGTCAGCAGGTAGGTGAGCCAGCGTAACTCCTGTGCAGCCATGGCTGTGGCGTAGATCTCAGCCTCACAACTGGAGCTGAGAACTGAAGACGAGCGTGTAGAACGCCAAGAAACTGAACCAGAGCCAAGGCTGAAGGTGTAACCCTGAGACGACCGCTGCGTAGCCTGGTCGTCAACCCAAGAAGCGTCTGAGTGCCCAGTGAGGACAGCGTCGCTCCGTCCTCCAAGCACAAGCCCCATGCCCGACGTACTGCACAAGTAGCGCAACACCCTCTTAGCGGCATCCATGTGCTCCTTCCGGTGACGGCCAGGAGCGACATAGCGTGCTAGGATGCTAAGAGGGTATGCAAGGTCAGGTCGAGTGCAGGTCATCAGGTACATGAGGCAGCCCACAAGCTCTGGATACGGGCCACTCGGCTCTACGGACTCATCCGAAGGCAGAGCTGAGAGCGAGTGACCGGTAGGCAGAGGAGTGGACTGAGGCGAGGAGTACGTGAAGCGGAAGCGCTGAAGGACCTGTTGCACCATGTGTGACTGAGTCAAGGTGATGGTGCGCTGTGCTCTGTCCCGGGTGATCCGCAAGCCAAGATAGCTTGTCAGCTCACCCAGGTATGTGCACGTGTGTCTCTTCTGCAGCTCCGACTTCACGTGGGCGAGTGCCTCAGTGTTAGCAGTAGCAAAGACCAAGTCGTCTACGTACACGAGAACGTAGTACGGCGGCAGAGTGGTGTCGGTGCGTAGAAACAGCGACGGGTCAGCAGTAGAAGGAGCAAACCCAAGAGCAGCAAGAGTAGTCCTCAGTGTGTCGTGCCACTCACGGGGTGCCTGGCGGAGACCGTAGACTGGCCGCCGGAGGCTCCACTGGGTACCAGCAGGGAACGACCCAGTGAAGCCAGGTGGGCGGCGCAGCCAGATCTCCTCGTGCAGGCTGCCCTGTAGGAAAGCAGTGCTGAAGTCAAGAGAGTGGAGCTCGTAGTCACGCTGAGCGGCGACGTGCAGCAGAACCCGAAGAGTGGTCATCTTCGGGGTCGGGGAGAAGGTCTGGAAGAAGTCAACTCCCTCTCGCTGACTGAAGCCTCGTGCAACGTAACGCGCCTTGAAGACAGGCGGAGAACCCGGCGGCCGCTTCACCCTGAAAATCCACATGCCACTGACGATGTTCGCCCCAGGTGGGGGAACCTCGTCGACGTAGGTGCCTGTGGACTTCCAGGAAGCCATCTCTGCGTCCATGGCTGTCTGCCACTGAGAGGAGTAGGGACCCTCTATCGCCTCTGCGTAAGAGCGTGGGGTCGGGATGTCTGGTGCATCCGGGTCTCCCTCAGGGGCAATCAGCATGGACACGAGATGAGGTAAAGCAGCGGCAAAGCACTTAAACTCCTCCTGTCTGTCCTCAAGGACGTCCGTGCCAAGAGCACACTCACCCCCGATGGACGGAGGACAGACAGACTCAGACTCAGACTCAGCAACAAGACTAGCGGCGTAGTCTAGACGAAAGGCGGCGGCAAAGTCAACAAGCTCAGCAACTAGAGCAGACGCAGCAGTGGACTCAAACGAAGGGTCAGTGACAACAGTGACAGTAGGACTAGCAGCACGAAGGGAGTCAGACTCCGGGTCCGGACCGTCAGGAAGAGAGGACGCAGGAGGAGACGGCAGAGGGACACGCTGTGGAGCAGTGGAAGGACGCAGAGTCATATAGTGAGTGCCATGTACAGGAGGAGGACGCTGAAGCGGAACACGACGACCAGCGCGGACAGCGCGGACAGACGACTCTGGACGAGACTCAGGCGACTCAGGACGAGACTCAGGCGACGCAGGACGAGACTCAGGCTCACGACGCTCCGTAAGACCTCTAGTCGGCCCAGCGTAAGGAGAAGGACCAGGCAGCGGAGAGGCAAGCGGTAACTGTGACTGCGACTGGACAGGTGGTGGACTCAGTAGGGGAGGAGAAGGACCAGTGGAGGGCGGGAGGCCAAGAACCTGCTGAAGGAGCAGAACGTAGTACGGCCGCGGCCGCTCAGAACCTCCTGAACCAGCAGAGACAGCACCAGCACCCTCAGCCCCAGGGTCTCCAGCGACAACTCCCGCAGCACCACCAGTAACCCCAGCAGCTCCAGTACCTCCAGCTCCAACCCCCGCAGCAGCTCCAGTCCCAGCAGTACGAGCACCTCCAGAACCAGCGGCTCCAGCAGCTCCAGCACCAGCAGGACCTCCAGTAGCTCCAGCACCAGCAACACCTCCAGCAGCACCTGCACCAGCAGCACCTCCAGCAGCACCAGCAGCACCTCCAGTACCAGCAGCGCCTCCAGCAGCTCCAGCACCAGCAGCACCTCCAGCACCAGCAGTGCCTCCAGCAGCTCCAGCACCAGCAGCACCACCAGCAGCACCACCAGCAGCTCCTGCACCAACAGCACCAGCACCAGCAGCAGCTCCAGCTCCAGGGTCCGCTGCACCAGCAGCAGCTCCAGCTCCAGGGTCCAAAGCACCAGAAGCGCCACTCCGGAGACTGCAGCGCCGAGCGTACCACTCTCGGAGCCGCTGGGGAGAGGGCGGCTCCCGCCTAGGTGGGGAACCACGAGCACCAGCTCCAGCAGCACCCCTAGCCCCAAAAGCGCCCCTCCTGAGGCTGCAGTACCACAAGTACCACTCCCGCAGCTGCTGTGAAGAGGGAGCGCCACCAGGCGCAGCACCGTTAGTCGCAGCACCCCCAGGCTCAGTACCCTCAGACGTAGCACTCTCAGGCTCAGCACCCCCAGACTCAGCACCCTCAGGCTCAGCACCCCCAGACTCCTCACGCTCAGGCTCAGCACCCCCAGGCTCCGCACCCCCAGGCTCCGCACCCCCAGGCTCCGCACGCTCAGGCTCACCACCCCTAGCAGGACGAGAGTCGACAGCTACCTCGACAGGCTCAACCGGGTCTACCTGAGACACACCTGAGGGAGCGGCACCCTGAGGGGGGAGGGGGTCTACCACAGCAGCACCTGGTGCGAGGAAGAGAGGCGGGGGGGGGAGCGGGGCAGTGCGGTAGGGGAAGAGGCGGTAGTAGGGGACCGACTCGTCGAAAGTGACGTCCTGAGAGGGCAGGACACGGCGCGAGGTGGCGTGGTAAAACTGCCAACCAGACGCGTCCGGGACAAAGCCAAGGAAGACACAAGGAACAGCGCGGGAGGAGAGCTTGTCCGCGGACGTATCGCGGACAAAAGCACGAGATCCCCAGACCCGGAACATCGACGCATCGCCAACCTTTCCCGTCCAACGCAGTGTCGGCGAAGTCTCCGAAACGGAGACACGCGGCCAGAGGTTGAGCTGATGCGCAGCGTATCGGACCGCAAACGGCCACAGAAAGTGGGGGGCAGCCGCATGGATCAAGGAGGTACGAGCGACCTCCATGACCAAGCCAATGCGGCGCTCAGCAACCCCATTCTGCTGTGGAGAGGCCGGAAGCGTGAACGACTGCTCAATGCCCTCCCACTGACAGAAGGCCCTCAAGAGGTCGGAGGAAAACTCCCCACCTCTGTCAGAGTGCAGACACAGGACAGGAAAGTCCGAGTGGAACCTCTCGCTGAGCTGGAGACGGGCAGCGCGGATCCAAGGGATCAAAACATCAGGGACTTCACTCTTGGTGCGCAAGGGGAAGACCGTGGTGTAGCGCGAGTAGTCGTCAACAACTATCAAGAAGTACCTCTCGTGACCCTGTCCACGGACGCGGGCTGGGCCCCACACGTCCATGTGGAGGGTCTGCAGGGGAGCAGTCGTCGGGGGAAACGAGGAGGAGTGAGGAGCGGCGCGCTGCCGCCCCTCGACACAGGGAAGACAGGGAGGAGCAGGCGAGGGTGGGAGGGGAGGGAGAACCTTGGGAAGACCAGAGACAAGGTACCGGGAGTGCATGCCACGAAGGCACTGCACTGACGGGTGACCAAGGCGGTGGTGCCAGAGGACGGTCTCGTGCGCCAGGGAGCGACACGAGCAGGGGGCCGACAGCTGACCTGACGCAGACGCAGACGCAGCTACCTGAGGGGACTCAGTGGTCAGTGTGTACAGGTCCGACCCCGGTTGCCGAGTGAAGGTAGCCAGGTGGTGGGATCTTGTGAGACTTGCTTGACCAGCAAGTTTTCACGGTTTCCCTTCCATTCGGTGGAGGGGAAGTCGAGTGACCCGGTGGAGCTCGTGCATGTGGATCTCGTGGGACCCATGAAGGTGAAGGGAGATGGTGGGGCCCTGTATTCTATGACCATGGTGGATGACAACACAAGGCTCACCTGGTCCATTCCACTTGCAAAGAAGAGTGATGCTGCAAGGGTCATCATTGAAGAGTGGCTGCCCATGGTGGAGCGAGAGAGCGGCAAGCGGGTGAAGGCGATACGTAGTGACCGTGGTGGGGAGTTCTTGGGAGCGGAGTTCCGGAGCTGGCTGAAGCGGCATGGCATCAAGCAGCAGCTCACCACGGCCTACACCCCTCAATCCAATGGCGTGGCAGAGAGAGCGAACCGGACCATCTTGGAGGGCGGGAGAACGATGTTGGTAGACTCGGGTCTACCCTTACGGTTCTGGCCCCTCGCTATTCGCCATGCCACCGTCATCAAGAACCGAGTATTGACTCATGTGGGAGGGCAGCATTGGGTCCCTATGGAGAAATGGAGGGGCAAGAAGCCTCTGGTGGATATGCTTCGAGTCTTTGGGTGCATGGGACTCGTGCACGTCCCTAAGGAAAAGCGTGACAAGCTTCAAGCGGCGGCGGTGTGGGCTGTTCATTTGGGACTTGCACAAGGGAGCAAGGGGTGGCTCATGTGGGACCCAATAGCCAACACCATCTTCACCACCAGAGATGCCAAGTTCATGGAGGGGCTCATGTTCAAGGAGTGGTTGGAGCGAGGGAGGAGCAAGGTCACCATTCCGCTCGGAATAGAGGTGGGAACGAATGACCCACTCTTCATTCCCATCGAGTTGTCTTCGTCTTCAGAGGTAACGGAGGTGTCACATGACTTGGGAGGTGCTGAAGGGGAGGCAGCAGAGGTGGAGGGAGTGTTGCAGCAAGAGAAGGCCCCTGTAGCTGAGAGAGGTGATGCCGAGGAGGAGGTGCAGCAGCCTACACCATCCCCTACTCTTCCACCAAGGCGGACAACCCAAGGGAAGCGTGGTGCTGTCCGTGGTGGAGCTAAGGAGAGTGCAGCCAAGGAGAGGCCCAAGAGAGCTGCTCACCCAAGGGATTTCCTCAAGTATGAAAGGCTTGGGGGTCCCAAGGCATTGCTGGTCCAGGAGGAGGAAGATGATGAGGAGAAGGGAGCCGAGGGAGAGATGGAGCAGATTTGTTGCTTCGGTGTCAACTTACCTCATGAACCGGCTTCGATGGAGGAAGCACTTGCTGGAGATGATCGAGAGGCTTGGTTGGCTTCAAGGGAGGATGAGTTTAAGAGCCTCATGGAGAATGGAACGTGGGCCCTCACAAATCTGCCCCCGGGAAGAAAGGCATTGGATTGCACGTGGATGTTACGTGTGAAGACCGATGCGGAGGGGAAGTTGGAGAGGCGCAAAACAAGACTTGTGATCAAGGGTTTCCAGCAGAGGGAGGGGGTTGACTTTAAGGAGGTGTTTGCTCCTGTTGCCAAGGCTCCTACGCTCCGGGTGTTGCTGGCAGCAGCTGCCGTTTGTGGTTGGAAGGTGGAGCAAATGGATGTGAAGACGGCTTTCCTCTATGGCGTGGTAGATGAGGAGATTTACATGAAGCAGCCAGAGGGGTACGACGATGGGAGCGGACGTGTTTGCAGGCTCAACAAGGCCATCTATGGCCTCAAACAAGCTCCAAGGTGCTGGTATGCAAGGCTGGTGGAGGCGTTGGAGGCTCTTGGCTTCAAAGTTAGCGGGTGCGACGAGAGTCTCTTCATAACCGAGGGGGATGAGGAGAAAGTGTTTCTCCTTGTCTACGTCGATGACATTCTCCTCTTCTCTCCATCCCTGGAGAGGATCAAGGAGGTGCAAGGGAAGCTGAAGGAGACCTTTCAATGCAAGGCCCTTGGACCAGTGGGGTATTACCTTGGTCTTCACGTGGAGCGGGACGAGGTGAAGGGATGGTTGAGGCTTCACCAACACAAGTACCTTGCAGCCATGGGGGAGAGGTATGGGCTGGAGGAAGGGAGGAGTGTAAAGACTCCACTACCCTCAGGATTTCAGCTACACCTTGATGAAGAGGAGGGTGAGGTGTTGGAGCCCGAGTTGCAGCGTCGGTTCCAGTCAATGGTGGGGAGCTTGATGTATGCTTCGGTCAACACTCGCCCCGATATTTCATTCGCGGTTTCGCAGCTGGCTCGTGTGGTGTCTAGGCCCCTTCAAGAGCACCTTGATGCAGCAGAGAGGCTGGTGAGGTACTGCATGGCAACCTCAAGGGTGGGGCTGCAATATTCAGTGCATGGGCAGCTGAAGCAAAAGGGAGTGGAGGAGGTGAGCACGAAGACCGGTGCACCTGCAAGGCGTGGACACTTGTACCTCTCGTGCTTCACCGATGCTACCTGGGCAAGTGACATCAGTGATGCTACATCCCACGGTGGCTATGTATGCTGTGTTGGGAGGGAGTCCAGTGAGCTGGAAGTCTAAGAAGCAAGGGGAGATAGCTCACTCATCAACGGAGAGCGAGTACATGGCGTTGTTTCATGGGGTGAAGGAGGTGGTTTGGATGAGGAGGTTGCTTGAGGAGTTGGTCCTACACCTGTGTTTTGTGACAGCCAAGGAGCAATTGCAATGGCTCGCAATGCTGTGCTCCATGGGCTGAACAAGCACATGCATATCAAATGGCATTGGGTGAGGAAGGAGGTGAAGAAGGGCACGGTCTCCTTGCACTACATCAACACTACCAAGCAACCTGCAGATTTTTTGACGAAGCGGCTTGCAGAGCATCAGCATTGGACCTGCGCCACCTTGTGTGGCATGTCCTTCAACTAAGGGAGGCAGCTTCAGGGAGCAGCTAAGGGATGAATGAGAGCACGATGAGGGGGAGTTTGTTGTGCCAACACATTACAGTGGCACGGTCATCGCACTCCCATTCGGCCTACAAGCCTGCTCAGCTTCTGGAATTTTGTGGGGAGGTTGTTCAACACGTTTTCTTCAAACCCTCAAAGTTTCAGAGTTTTTCAAGCAGTTACCAAGGCATGACAACATTTTATGTTTCAAGACTTATGGCATCCCGGAAGTGTGTGTTACTCCTTTTTGGTAACACCCGAGTTCACCATTTCGGCTGCTGACTCGTCTACCGAGATTTGATTGGTCTGAAATTCGGTCTGGCAGTCCTTTGCCCCGCTGTGCAAGTGGTCACCAAGTTTCAGAACGATCCAACATCTGAGCATTGCGTGACAGCTGCCGAAATTCACTGTTCCGTAGTCATGGTGCACTGTTGGCAGCATTTCCCTTGCCACCCTTTCATTGTTGTCATGCCAATGGTGCAGGGACAGAGAATGAGACAAGAAGTACAGGTGGTCAAGTGGGACTCTATAACCCTCCTTTTGAGAAGTGTGGTCTTCCTGGAAGCAACTTGCAAGAGGGTGCAAGTGGGAAGACAAGCTGACTCATGTTGGCTTGACTCACTATTGGTAGCCTTGAGTACAGCTCTGAACATCCAAGTGTGGTTGGCTTTGCTGACCTAGCTAGGACGTTTCCCATTCTTCTCTAGCCTTTCTCCCCTAGGACTCAACCTTCTCTGAGTTCCCAGGATGACCCAACCCCTCATGAGTCCCCTAGGCAATGTTGTACTCACCTCTTCCTTGCATCAATGAGAATACACGTTTTTTCAGCCGAGCTTACGTTTTCGTTCACTGCGTAGTGCACACACCTCTGATAATAGCAAGTAATATACCGTTGGAAAGCAGACACCTAAGGCTAACCGCTGTCCAAGTTTCAGCCTCGTATGTTCTCGGAGCTGATCGTGACGGCGTTTTGAACAGAGGCGGTTTGAAGACGTCAGATTCTGCTTAGGCGGTTTCATGGGCATCCGCGACCCCTAAGTGGACTGCAGACTATAACATATAGCAGGGCGCTGGCGCAGGGCAGGGCGCTGGCGCAGGGCAGGGCGCGGGCGCAGGGCAGGGCGCTGGCGCAGGGCAGGGCACCAGCGCGCGCAGGGCATGGCGTTGGTGCAGGCTGCAGCAGTGCGTGACGCGAGGGGCTGCCTTAGGGCGCGACGCGCGGGCTGCAGCAGAGCGCGACGCGCGAGGCAGCAGCGCGCGACTCGTGGGCTGCGTTAGGGCGCGGGCTGCTGTGGCAGGACGCACGGGCTCCAGGGGCGGTGTGCGGGCTGCAGGGGCGACTCGCGGGCTGCAGGGGCGCCGCGCTGGCTGCAAGGGCAGCTCGTACGGGATGCAGGGGCCGCGCGGCTCGGCAGGTCCGCGCGCGAGCTGTAGGGGCGGCGCGAACGGGCCGCAGAGGCGGCGCGCGGGCTCCAAGGGCGACGCACGGGCTGCAGGGGCCGCGCGGACGGGCTGCAGAGGCGACGCACGGCTCGGCAGGTCTGCGCGCGGGCTGCAGGGGCAGCGTGAACGGGCTGCAGGGGCAGCGTGAACGGGCTGCAGGGGCAGCGTGAACGGGCTGCAGGGGCAGCGAGAACGGGCTGCAGGGGCAGCGTGAACGGGCTGCAGGGGCAGCGTGAACGGGCTGCAGGAGCGACGTACGGGCTGCAGGGGCAGCGCGCGGGCCACAGGGGCAGGCGCGGCTGCAGGGGCAGCACGGTAGCAGGGGCGAGCACGGCTGCAGGGGCAGCACGGTCGTAGGGGCGAGCACGGCTGCAGGGGCAGCGCGGTCGCAGGGGCAGCGCACGGGCTGCAAGGGTCGCGACAGTGTTAGCTAGGGGCGCCAGCACGCTGGCTACTGTGTAGGGCGTGGCGCTACCACGAGGCGGAACGGTGGGCCCATGTAGGAACGGTTCCTAATCTGATAACATGTCAAGAATATAACTAGGAATGAATGATTGAACTAGGCAAGAGGTGAGTACAAGTAGGGGAAACCTAACCCTAAAGTGTTGTACTCACTAAGGAGTGACCCTACTGTAGCCTAGAGATACAATTGTAATCTGACAAGTGCTCCAAGAATGGCTGTGTGGGAGCGACCACAGGGAGAAGGACTTGTCTTGGGGTATGGCCATGGGGGAGTGGGGGGGGGGGGGGGGGGGTATATTGTAAGCTGGTTAGCATGTTGGATGAGATGGAAGGTGGGGGAGAAGAGTGGGGGAGGGAATAGGGAGGAGGGGAAGAGAGGGGGAGGAAGGAGGGGGGAGAAGGAGGGGGAGGAAGGAGGGGGAGGAAGAGAAGAAAGAGGTCCTCTAGCCTTTTATCCAGCAGCATTTCTCACTGCAAAGCTTTGCAGGCCATTCGGTTTCAAGTTATTTGGTTACTTGCTACAAGCATAAGTGGAGTGGTATAAAATACAATAATGGCCTAGCCGGATTTAACACCCCCAGTTCCACTGTTCAATGAGGAGGGGCATGCGAAGGCCGAAGGATGCAAGGTAGCCTTGGAGTCAACGAGATAGGGCCGGGTTTGCACGCGATGCAGCGTAAATCGAGGAAGGTAAAATTTTCTTACATAAACCAAAGCCTAGTACATGTGTTGATATATTCTGCATTGATATTGACTCCCTGAAAGTGCCTCTTGTGTAGTGCTGCTACCAGCAACGTTTAGGTTACCTAACAAGTTGCATACGGCATAATGATAAACATGTTACAAGTCTACACGATTTTTTTGCGTAAAAGGTTCGAAGTTGTAAGGAATTTTCTCGACATTCCTTAGCGCAGCCCGCAACATCGCGTACAGCAACAGCCGCTGTTCGCCCGTTACTGCTAACGGGGCTTCGCCAACTTCGCGCGCACTGTTTTCACCGAACCTCGCACTGCTGGAGCAACCGAGTCGGCCTACGCTTCGGGACCAGCCCGAACCTCGCGCCAGCATAGCACTAGCTAGCTCGCACGCGCCGCGTTACCGTTTGCATGTTTCGCGTATAAATGTTCGCTCATGCCTTCACTCACAGTTTGTACTCGTTTGACACATTAGTGCAATCCTTGCTACCTCGATCCATTGCACCCTTAACACTTGGTATTCAGAGCCTCTTTCTTTCGGACCGCGCATCTCCGCACCCCACGAAATCAACTTTTGATTTTTCACTCAAAGGGACTCATGCACCTTAGCCCTTAGGAGCCGCTGTGTCGGAATCTCTCTCTCTCCCAGTCTAGCCTGCTCCTGCAACTGTGCCTTTCTTCTCCCTTCAGCTCCTGGCCTTGGGTCTTCTCACTGATCCACTCAACTTTGCTTCCTCGTGGCCCTCAGCATTCTGTTGTTCTCTCCCTTACATCCTGCCTCACTCCCTACTTGAAAAGTCTCCTGCCCCTGCCAAAAGCTGGTGTTCAAACCCTAGCTCGACAGGCTGGGGGAGCAATTTGAATGGCTACTATCGTGCTTGCGCCGGTTGGTTTCTCGTGCTTAGCCTTCGCTAGAAAGATTGGAAGTTGTAAGCATAAGTGTGAAAACAATTACGCAAGCATCTTCTCTAAGCTTGCCTACTTTCTTAAGTACTACCGAAGGGTTACCGTTGTGCTAACGGTCCCTTTTCGCCCGCCAATTCCTAGTTTTCGGTGTGAATTAAGAAAACAGGAATGAAATGACTAAGTGAAAGTTGGGTACAAAAAGCAAACCCTAGAAAACTGTACCCCATATGTGCTACCCCACTATAGCCTACAGTAGCTATGTCATATAAATCTGACACACCCCGATAGGCAAACTGGGGGAGAACAAGGGGTCACAGGACCAGTCAAGCAAAGCAAAACAAGCTCAGGGTGGATCACAAAGTCACCACACATTCCGAGCACAAGTTCAAGGCCACAAGGCCAGTTCACATGCAGGATTGCATATATACATATATAAGACTAGACAAGCAAGAGCAGGTGTATATATATATGCAACAGTACAAACAAGGTCAAGGGGTGAGCAAGTGAGGCAAGGTAGGCACAAGACCAAGCTGAGTACAGAAGCGCTGATGATCACAAGGCGCAAGTGCCTTGGTGAAGATATCAGCAGTGTTGGCCTCAGAGGCCACGTACGCAAGCCGCAGCTGACCACGCTGCTGTAGCTCACGAGCAAGGAAGTAGCGGAGAGCAATGTGCTTCGTTCTGTGCTCCAGTCTCTGCTCTCGACACAAGGCCAGCATGGCCTTGTTGTCTACGTACAGCACTGGAGGAGAACGAGGCGGCTCTCCGAGGTCAGTCAGCAGGTAGGTGAGCCAGCGAAGCTCCTGTGCAGCCATGGCCCCGGCGTAGATCTCAGCCTCACAACTGGAGCCGAGAACAGAAGACGAGCGGGTAGCCCGCCACGAAACAGAGCCGGAACCAAGGCTGAAGGTGTAACCCTGTGACGACCGCTGCGTAGCCTGGTCGTCAGCCCAAGAAGCGTCTGCGTGCCCAGTGAGGACCACTGGACTCTGCCCTCCAAGCACAAGCCACATGCCCGACGTACTGCACAAGTAGCGCAACACCCTCTTCGCTGCAGCCATGTGCTCCGGTCTGTGTCTCCCAGGAGCAACATAGCGTGCAAGAATGCTAAGAGGGTACGCAAGGTCAGGTCGTGTGCAGGTCATCAGGTACATGAGGCAGCCAACAAGCTCTGGGTACGGGCCACTCGACTCTACGGACTCATCCGAAGGCAGAGCTGAGAGCGAGTGGCGAGTAGGCAGAGGAGTGGCCTGAGGCGAGGAGTACGTGAAGCCGAAGCGCTGAAGGACCTGCTGCACCATGTGTGACTGAGTCAGGGTAATGGTGCGGCGTGCTCTGTCCCGGGTGATCTGCAAGCCAAGGTAGCTGCGCAGTTCACCCAGGTCTGTGCACGTGTGTCTCTTCTGCAGCTCGGACTTCACGTGGGCGAGTCCAGCAGTGTCAGCTGTGGCGAAGACCAAGTCGTCGACGTACACGAGGATGTAGAACGGCGGCAAAGAAGTGTCGGTGCGCAGAAACAGCGACGGGTCGGCAGTAGAGGGAGCAAACCCAAGAGCCGCAAGTGTAGTCCTCAGTGTGTCGTGCCACTCACGCGGTGCCTGGCGGAGACCGTAGACTGGCCGCCGGAGGCTCCACTGGGTGCCAGGAGGAAAAGACCCAGTGAAGCCAGGTGGGCGACGCAGCCAGATCTCCTCGTGCAGGCTGCCCTGCAAGAAAGCAGTGCTGAAGTCAAGAGAGTGCAGCTCGTAGTCGCGGTGAGCAGCTATGTGCAGCAGTACCCGAAGAGTGGTCATCTTCGGGGTGGGAGAGAAGGTCTGAAAGTAGTCAACTCCCTGCCGCTGACTGAAGCCACGAGCCACGTAACGCGCCTTGAAGACAGGCGGAGAACCCGGCGGCCGCTTCACCCTGAAAATCCACATGCCACTGACGATGTTCGCCCCAGGCGGGGGAACCTCGTCAACGTAGGTGCCTGTGGACTTCCAGGAAGCCATCTCTGCGTCCATAGCTGCCTGCCACTGAGAGGAGTAGGGACCCTCTATCGCCTCCGCGTAAGAGCGCGGAGTCGGGATGTCAAGTGCATCCGGGTCTCCCTCAGGGGTAAGCAGTACGGACACGAGATGAGGTGAAGCAGCAGCCAAACACTGGAACTCCTCCTGCCTGTCCTCAAGGACGTCCGTGCCAAGGGCACACTCACCCCCGACGGACGGAGGACAGACAGACTCAGACTCAGCAACAAGACTAGCAGCGTAGTCTAGACGACAGCGAGCAGCAAAGTCGACGAGCTCAGTAACTAGGGCAGACGCAGCAGTGGACTCAAAGGAAGGGTCAGTGACAACAGTAGCAAGGAGACGTGTGACAGTAGGACTAGCAGCACGAAGAGAGTCCGACTCCGGGTCAGGAAGAGCAGGAAGAGAGGACTCAGGAGGAGAAGGCAAAGGGGCACGCAGAGGAGCAGTGGACGGACGCAGAGACATCCGGTGCGTGCCAGGGACAGGAGGAGGACGATGACGCGAACCACGACCACTAGTGCGAGCAGCACGGACAGGCGACGCAGGGCGAGACGCTGGCTCACGACGCTCAGCAAGACCTCCAGTAGGACCAGTGTAGGGAGAAGGAGCAGGCAGTGGGGAGGCCGGCTGTAACTGTAACTGTGACGGGACAGGCTGTGGACACTCTAAGGGAGGAGGAGGACCAGTAGAAGGCGGGAGACCAAGAACCTGCTGAAGGAGCGGAACGAAGTACGGCCGAGGCCGCGCGGCGACTCCAGACACAGCAGGGACAGCACCAGTACCCCCAGCGGCAGCACCAGCGCCAGCAGCACCTCCAGCTCCAGTACCTCCAGCAGCACCAGTAGCACCCCCAGCAGGACCGCCTCCAGGACCGACAGCAGTAGCCTCAGCGCCAACACCCTCAGCAGCTCCAGCTCCAGTCGTACCCGCAGGCCTAGCAGCTCCAGTTCTCCCAGTACGAGCACCTCCGGGACCCGCGGCACCAGCACCCTCAGCAGTCGAAGAACCTCCAGCTCCAGCAGCACGCCTCCAGCGCCGGGCAAACCACTCGCGCAGCTCCTGTGGAGAGAGTGGCTCCCGCCGAGACGAAGCACCCGGAGAACCTCCAGGCTCAGCACCTCCAGACGCCACACGAGCAGGCCCAGCTCCCTCAAGCTCCGCACCCCCAGGCTCAGCACCTCCAGGCGTAGCACCCCCAGGCTCAGCACCCCCAGGCTCAGGACCCCCAGTAGTAGCACCCTCAGGCTCAGCACCCCCAGGCGTAGCACCCACACGCTCAGCACCCCCAGAGTCAGCACCCCCAGGCTCAGCACCCTCAGCAGCACCAGAGTCACCAGTAACCTCGACAGGCTCGACTGCGTCTACCTGGGACACACCTGAAGGGGCAGGACCCTGAGGGGGGAGGGGGTCTACCGGGGGGGGACCTGGCACAAGGAAGAGCGGTGGCGGGGGGAGGGACGGAGTGCGGTAGGGGAAGAGGCGGTAGTAGGGGACCGACTCGTCAAACGTGACGTCCTGGGAGGACAGAACACGGCGAGAGGTGGGGTGGTAGAACTGCCACCCTGGCGCGTCAGGGGGGAAGCCAAGGAAGACGCAAGGAGCAGCACGAGGGGACAGCTTGTCCGCAGACAAATCGCGGACAAACGCCCGAGATCCCCAGACACGGAACGCAGACGCATCGCCAACCTTCCCCGTCCACAGCAAGGCTGGGGAGGTCTCCGGCATGGAGACCCTGGGGTGAAGGTTGATCTGATGCGCCGCGTACCGAACAGCAAACGGCCACAGAAAATGGGGGGCAGCCGCATGCATCATGGACGTACGGGCGACGTCCATGACCATGCCAATGCGGCGCTCAGCAATCCCATTTTGCTGTGGAGAGTCCGGAAGCGTGAAGGTCTGGCGGATGCCTCGTGCACGACAGTAGGCTCGCAGAAGGCCAGAGGAGAACTCTCCACCTCTGTCAGAGTGCAGACGCAGAACAGGAAAGTCCGAGCCGAAGCTCTGCCTGAGCTGGAGACGAGCTGCGCGGATCCAGTCGATCAACACCTCAGTGACATCACCCTTGCTGCGCAAGGGGAAGACTGTGGTGTAACGCGAGTAGTCGTCAACCACC
The DNA here is from genome assembly GCA_947471745.1 of Closterium sp. Naga37s-1. Lineage (NCBI taxonomy): Eukaryota > Viridiplantae > Streptophyta > Zygnematophyceae > Desmidiales > Closteriaceae > Closterium > Closterium sp. Naga37s-1. The sequence continues at coordinate 2,244,026 of CANJKZ010000813.1, forward strand.
AGCAGGAAGTAGCGCTCGTGACCCTGTCCACGGACGCGGGCCGGGCCCCACACGTCCATGTGAAGCGTCTGCAGCGGGGCCTCAGTCGGAGGAAACTGAGAGGAGTGAGGGGCAGCCCGCTGCCGCCCCTCGACACAGGGGACGCAGGTAGGGCCAGGCCCCGGAGGAAGGGGAGGGAGGGACCGGGGAAGACCAGAGACAAGGACACGGGAGGCCATGCCTCGGAGACGAAGCAGAGAGGGGTGACCAAGGCGGTGGTGCCAGAGGAGAGTCTCGTGAGATAGGAGGCGACACGAACAGGGGGCAGACTCAGGACCAGACCTGGACGCTGCAGCAAACACCTGAACTGACGCAGCTACCTGACCAGACGCAGTGACCGGAGGAGACGCAGTGGTCAGTGTGTACAGGCTCGACCCCGGCCGACGTGTAAACGTGGCCAGGTGTCGGCCTGTCCGAGCGTCCGTGCAGTGGGTCACCCGCTGACTCGCAGGAGTGAACTGGTGAACCCCCGCATCCTGTAGGTCAGCACCACTCACCAAGTTCGTAGAGAACGAGGGGAGGTAAAGACCAGACAGGGTGCCAGAGGGGGCCGCCGGACACGGGAGGACAGTGGAGAAGTGAGCAAGGACAGGACCCCCAGAGGGGTCTGCCAGAGAGACTGCAACTGGCCGGCCAAGCGGCGTGAGTGTGGTGCGGTCTCGAAAGAAGGAGCGAGAAGCCCCCGAGTCAAGGGTGAAGGTGTGGGAGGCCGAAGCCGACGCAGAACCTGAGAGAGCAGACTCACCAGCACCTGAGGGAGCAGACGCACCTAGAGCAGCAGCCTCGCTAGCACCTAGAGCAGCAGCCTCACCAGTACCTAGAGCAGCAGTAGCAGTCTCAATGCCCGGGTCAGGCGGAAAACACCGGTAACAGTCACCCTCATCACTAATAGTCACAGTATACATGGCAGCAAGAATAGCATCAAAGTCAAGGTCAAAGACAGCTACACCCGCCCTAGACAGCTCACCCCAGCGGGGGATCTCAGTGGCCTCAGGGAACTGGTGACGCCAAGCGTCCGTCAGGCGGCCAAAGCAGCGCTGGGTGGAGTGCGCACCCCCGCACTGGTCACCCGCGCGGTCGCCGGTGCGGAGGACGTAGGTGCACGGACCAGTACCCCCACCCCTCTGGCGTGCAGTGTACCACTCACGGAGCTGCTGAGGGGAGGGGATGTCACGAGTGCGCTGCTGCTGCTGCTGCTGCTGCTGCTGCTGCTGCTGCTGCTGCTGGCGCTGACCACCACCGGAGCCGACCCTCTGCGCAGCGCCACCCCGACCAGCTCCACCTCCTCCGCCGCCTCCTCCTCCACCGCCGCCACCTCCGCTCCCACCGCCACCGCCGCCTCCGCCTCCGCCTCCACTGCCGCCACCGACACCTCCACCCCCGCCACCACCCCCACCTCCACCCCCACCCCCTCCACCGCCTCCACCTCCGCCTCCACCGCCCCCGCTAGCTCCTCCAGTGCCCCTGCCCCCCTTGCCCTTGCCAGGGCGACGTCTCCCGCTAGGGGTAGACGCCGCACCGACCGACTCAAGCCCAACGAGGTCGGCCGCAGCAGCAGAGGCAACAGAGGGCAAAAGGGGGGAGGGGGAACACCCCTCAAAGATGGGGGTGCGAGGGTCACCACGAGAGGCTCCTACAGCGACTATGCTCTTCTCCGCTGCTAGGAGGGACTTCTCGAGGAGGTCAACGGTGAGAGTGGTGGGGCAAACTGAGAGGAAGTGGTCCCTGACTACGCGAAGGGAGTCAGGGAGCCGGGTGACTATGTAGTAGAGGGTGATGTACATGGGGGGGGGGTTCTTGGCGCAGAACTCAGCAGGAAGCGCAGCGCGGTAGCGAGTGTCACTAGTGCGGAGGTGCGTAATAAGGTCAGCGACTGTGGGAAAGGCAGCAAGGTCAGGGAAGAGGTACGGTAGCATGAGGCGGCTCAGTGCAGCAGTGGCAGGGGAGGAGTAGCGCGCAACTACAGCGTCGTACAAGGTCTGAGCACTCTTGTACTGGCTAAAGTGCGCACGCTCAGAGGTAGGCAGGTGGCGACGCACAGCAAGACGTGCAGCAGCATCGCGCGTGGCCCACTGTGAGCGAACAGTGGCGTCAGCATCAGCAGCGGGGGCAGAAGAGGCACCAGAAGTGAGGTCAAAGAGGGAGAGGCCGTCTGCCCTGTCGCACTGTAAGAAAAGCTGCAGGTCATCTATCCAGACATCAAAGTCAATGGCCCGACCCTCAGCGTCAAAAGCGAGGACACTAGGGGTAGCCATGACAGTAGTAGACTAGCAGCGCAAACAGTAGGGTGAGGGCAGTGCTGTGAAAGGGGCGCTGCTCTTACCGGACAGGGCGGCTCGGGTGGCTCGGCTGCAGGGCGGCTCGGCGGCTCGGCTGCTGGGCGGCTCGGCGGCTCGGTTGCTGGGCGGCTCGGCGGCTCGGCTGCTGGGCGGCTCGGTGGCTCGGCTGCTGGGCGGCTCGGCTGCTGGGCGGTTCGGCGGCTGGGCGGCTCGGCTGCTGGGCGGCTCGGCGGCTCGGCGGCTCGGCCGTTCGGCTGCGACTGCTGCTGCAGAGACGGCGGCGGCTGCTGCCTCAGGGACGGCAGCGGCCGGCCGCTAGGGGCCGCGTCAGGTGCAGGAGAGGGCCGCGTCAGGGGCGGCGTAGGGGCCGCGGCAGGGGCGGCGAAGGGGCCGCGTCAGGGGCCGCGTCAGGGGCCGCGGCAGGGGCCGCGTCAGGGGCCGCGTCAGGGGCCGCGGCAGGGGCCGCGGCAGGGGCCGCGTCAGGGGCGGCGTAGGGGCCGCGTCAGGGGCCGCGTCAGGGGCCTCGTCAGGGGCCGCGGCAGGGGCCGCGTCAGGTGTCAAAGTTATATTTAAGATATATCCTGCTTGCTGTAGTTACTGTAGTTATAGTTCTTTGCTGTTGGTGGTGCACCTCTTGTTTGTGTTTCTCGACTATATCTTGTATGCTTTGCTTTAGTGAAGCTAACTTGTTTGGTCAATTTCTCTCGACACTCCCTTGGCCTTGACCTCGACAATAGCTTGGCCTAGGCTACTAAGCCTAGGCCCTCCTTAAACCCGGTTACCCGATTCAATAGTGTTTTGACATGGTATCAGAGCGATTAAAATCCTGACCTAAGTTAATGGGTGGGCCCTGACGACGAGGGAAACGCGACGGGCTGGCGACGGGGGGGACGCGACTGGCTGGCGACGGGGGAAAACGCGACAGGCTGGCGACGGGCAGGCGACGAGGGAAAAAAAAAACGACGGGCTGGCAACGAGGGAAACGCGGCCAGCTCGCCGCCGCGCCCGTCGCAGCGAGCGCCGTGCCGCGAATGGGTGGGCCCATTAACTTAGGTCAGGATTTTGATCGCTCTATACCATGTCAAAACACTATCGAAGCGGGTAACCGGGTTTAAGGAGGGCCTAGGCTTAGTAGCCTAGGCCAAGCTATTGTCGAGGTCAAGGCCAAGGGAGTGTCGAGAGAAATTGACCAAACAAGTTAGCTTCACTAAAGCAAAGCATACAAGATATAGTCGAGAAACACAAACAAGAGGTGCACCACCAACAGCAAAGAACTATAACTACAGTAACTACAGCAAGCAGGATATATCTTAAATATAACTTTGACAGGGGCTGGTTCCAGGTGCTGGCGGCTGGCGCTGGGGCTGGTTCCTGGTGCTGGTGGCTGGCGCTGGGGCTGGTTCCTGGTGCTGGCGGCTGGCGCTGGGGCTGGTTCCTGGTGCTGGCGGCTGGCGCTGGGGCTGGTTCCTGGTGCTGGCGGCTGGCGCTGGTGCTGGTTCCTGGTGCTGGCGGCTGGCGCTGGTGCTGTTCCGCCACCACTCCCTTCCCCTCCTCTCTCTCCTTTCCACAGCGTCCCACCGCCACTCCCTTCCCCTTTTCCCACTCCCCCCCACAGAGTTCCGCCACCAATCCCTTCCCCGTTATATTTAAGATATATCCTGCTTGCTGTAGTTACTGTAGTTATAGTTCTTTGCTGTTGGTGGTGCACCTCTTGTTTGTGTTTCTCGACTATATCTTGTATGCTTTGCTTTAGTGAAGCTAACTTGTTTGGTCAATTTCTCTCGACACTCCCTTGGCCTTGACCTCGACAATAGCTTGGCCTAGGCTACTAAGCCTAGGCCCTCCTTAAACCCGGTTACCCGCTTCGATAGTGTTTTGACATCAGGGGCCGCGTCAGGGGCGGCGTCAGGGGTGGCGTAGGGGCCGCGGTAGTGGCGGCGGAGGGGCCGCGTCAGGGGCCGCGTCAGGGGCCGCCTCAGGGGCAGCGTAGGGGCCGCGTAGGGGCCGCGTCAGGGGCCGCGGCAGGGGCCGCGTCAGGGGCTGCGTAGGGGCCGCGTCAGGGGCCGCGTTGGGGCCGCGTCAGGGGCCGCGTCAGGGGCCGCGTAGGGGCCACGTCAGGGGCCGCGTTGGGGCCGCGTCAGAGGCCGCGTAGGGGCCGCGTCAGGGGCGACGTAGGGGCCGGGTAGGGGCCGCGTAGGGGCCGCGTAGGGGCCGCGTAGGGGTCGCGTAGGGGCCGCTAGGGGGGGGGGCGCTAAAAAAATTTAGGGCAGGGGCGCAATGCGCGTCGGGCAGCTAAAAAAAAAAATCGTTATGGTGGGCCCTTAGGAAGGAACGGTCCCATGTAGGTACCCGCTCTATACCATGTGAATTAAGAAAACAGGAATGAAATGACTAAGTGAAAGTTGGGTACAAAAAGCAAACCCTAGAAAACTGTACCCCATATGTGCTACCCCACTATAGCCTACAGTAGCTATGTCATATAAATCTGACATTCGGTTCGTTCGATTCGGCTCCAGCCGGCTTCAGCATTATCCTCTCTACTGTAGTCTCTATCTATTCTAATAGTCACGAAGATATATCTACTGCTTACGCAAAGATTAGAATCGTGACAGCTGTCGGAATCTCTCTCTCTCCCAGTCTAGCCTGCTCCTGCAACTGTGCCTTTCTTCTCCCTTCAGCTCCTGGCCTTGGGTCTTCTCACTGATCCACTCAGCTTGGCTTCCTCGTGGCCCTCAGCATTCTGTTGTTCTCTCCCTTACATCCAGCCTCACTCCCTACTTGCCCCCTCCGCGGCTGTCCTTGGGCTCCTGCCGACCGCCGCTGGACCTCTCCGTCACTTGGCTGGTTGCTTGCCTGCCCTGGGGGCTGCCCCCTTGCCCGTGCCACGTTCGTGCAATGATCCGTTCTCCTCTGCCCTTGCGCACTAACGAACACCACCACGCCTGAATCCTTCACTTCCTTGACCTTCCAGCGTTCCGTTCTGAGCCCGATGTCCATCAGGTCATGTTTGGCCTGTTTCAGGTATACTTCCTCCCCTGCCCCTAGGGCCCTATCCTTCTTCCCGGCTTGCAGTTCCCCCCTCTTCTTATACCGCTGCGCATCTCGCAGTTGCGCCACGTGTAAGTTCTCCAGTGCTGCTGGTAATAACTCTCTCAAGTACCGCGCTCTAGCCTCGGCTAGCCCCACCCAATCTGCGTCATTGTCCACCTGCACCGCCCCCGTGCGTATCCTCGGCGCATCCACAGGTAGCACTAGTTCTCGCCCCAGGAGGAGATAGTACGGTGACAGGTTCCTCAACGCGGCTTGTTTGCTGAATCGGTATCCAGCTGCCACCCATGGTAACCGCGCGTCCCAATCTCTCTTGAATTGTTCCCCGTACGCTCTCAGTCCCCGTTTCACCGTCTGCACGAATCGTTCGGTGAGCCCATCGCTCTGCGGGTGGTAGCGAGAGGTTCTCCTGTGAGTGATGCCTGTGGCTTGCAGCAGTTTGTCGAACTCCCCCATGAACTCGGTCCCCTGATCTGTGAGCACCTCTCCGCACGCCCCGAATCGAGTGAGCACATGTTCCTCGAATGCCTCGGCTATTTCGGCGGAGTTCTTGCTGGGGAGGGCCTTCACTTCGAACCACTTGCTGTCGTGCTCTATCATGATCAGAATGTACCGCTTCCCTCTCCTGCTCAGTGGCATTTCTCCTGCTAGGTCCAGGGACCACCTAAATCCTATTCCGTGAATGGGTAACGATTGCAGTTCCTTCCTGCCCCGCTCCAACTCGGCTTTGTTTCGGCTGCATAGCTCGCAACTGTCCACCCACTCTCTGACTCCCTTACGCATCCCTGCCCACCACCAGCCCGTCTCTACTAGCTGTGCCGTGCGGAGGCTCCCATAGTGCCCTAGTTGCCGATGCACTTTGCTGATGATCTGCTCTCGTTCGTGGGGCCGCGGGACCAGCTTCCATCCGTCCTTTGTGTTCTTCTGCAGCTGCTCTTGGTGCCATCGGTAATGGATTCCCCTGGCTCTGGCTCTTTCGCTAACTGTGGTCTCCTCTGTCGTCTTTCCTTGCACCCAGTCCAAGACTTCTTGGTCCTCCCATACATCTGCTGGTCCCTTTCCTTTCCCACGGCTGGCTCCTTCTGCATCTATCTCTCTTGCCAGCGCTACTAGACATGCCGTGGGGCGGTGAATCGGCGGGTTTCGCGACAGCCCATCCACGTGCTGCATAGTTTTGCCTGCTCTATGCCGAATGAAGAAATCGTATTCCTGCAGTCGCATGGCCCAGCGGGCATTCCTCCCCGTCAGCGCCTGGTTAGTCATTAGCCAAGTCAGCGGTTGGTGATCAGTCACGAGCTCGAACAGCCTCCCCTGTAAGTACACTCGGAAGTGGGTGATTGCCCACACTGCCGCCAGTCCGTTGCCCTCATACGAGCTATAGTTAGCCTCCGCGGGATTGCAGCTCCTGCTGGCGAAGGCCACGACCTTCTCTTCGCCTTCCCTCTTCTGGCACAGGATCGCCCCCATACTTGCGCTACTCCAGTCCGTGTACAGAACGAACGGGTCTTCTTTATTGGGCAGTGTCAGCACTGTGGCTGTTTTCACGGCTTTCAGCAGAGCCTGTAGTGCCCCCTGCTCCGCCTCCCCCCATTCCCATTTCTGGTCTTCTCTTAGCAGCCTGTTCAATGCCGCGGCTGTCTTGCTGAAGTTCGGTATAAATTTGCGGTAATAGTTCAGGAATCCGAGCACTGCCCTCAGCGTGCTCCTGTCTTTAGGCTGTGGAACTCTATCCAATACTTCCACCTTCGCTTGCTAAATTCCCAGCTGCCCCCCCTGGACCTCGAATCCCAGGTACTTCACCCCGGTGTTCCCGAAACTGCACTTCTTCGGATGGCAGGTAAGGCCGGCCTTCCGGATAGCGTCCAGCGTGGCCTTCACATCCTTCACGTGCTGCTCGGCGTCAGGGCTGAAGACGACCACGTCGTCTATGTAGCAGGCTGCTGCTGGCACCTCTCGCAGTATCGTATCCATGGCGCGCTGGAACACAGCGGGCGCGTTCCTCGTCCCGAAGGGCATGGATCGTCATTCATACAAGCAGTCCGGCCCGTGAAACGCCGTCTTCTTGCGATCTGCCGGTCTGACTAGGATCTGGCTGAACCCCTGCCTCAAATCTAAAGTAGAGAATACTTTCGCCCCCTGCAGCTTATCGAAGATCTCCTCTGCCGACTGCATGGGATACCGATCTGCCACCGTGACTTTGTTCAGGCTCCGGTAATCCCCACACATTCTCCGCGCTGAGACGGCTCCAGTCAGATCTTTCCGTGAGGCTACAACCGTCGCTGCCGCGTAGTCGCTCTCAGACCGTTGAATTAACCCCGCCCCCAACAGCTCGTTGCACTTCTCGGTGCAAATGTCTATATCTCCCGGACTCATCCGCCGCTTCCGTTGATAGACCGGGACCTCGCTGGTGAGCTCGATCTTCATCTCGTGCGTGGTACACTTCCCCAGCTCCTGCAAGGTGTACGCGAACGTCCCGCGATGTTGCCTCAGCACTTCCTGTAGCGCTGCCGCCGTCTCCGCGTTCATCCCGCCTCCGAATACCCAGTCGTCGTCTGGCCCCCTTTCCTGCTTCACTGCGAGCTCCTCCACTGCCTCCGAGTCTCCTTCCGTTCCTCCCTCCATCACTTCCATGGCCATATGCGCCGCCCATCCTTCATCTATCTTCTCGTCATATCTGGCTTCGATCATGGCTAGCGACCTCTTCTGCCATTCGATGGACTCTAGGTCTCTGTACCTCTCGCAGCACGCGATGTCTCTTTGCAACTCTTTCGCCTTTAGGTGCATCCGCATTGTATCCAGGAGCCAGGTCATCACGTTTGCATCCATGGCTCGGCCTAAGGCTACCCTGCGCTGCTGCTCGGTCACCTCTGGATGCGCCGTAGCTCCCCACAGGTGTCCCATGGCTGCCTCTCGCTCGTTCGCCGTCGGCTGTTCCCAAACTCCCCTCCGTACGTCGTCGATCATGCCGGGCCCTGGCAGCTCCCCGTCCATGAGGAATCCGCGTGCATCTGCATAGGAGACTAGCGTAGGCAGGGCCTGCCGAGGCTTGCCTGGCTCGTTGCATTGGTACTGCGACGGGTGGTCCGTGCAGGTCACAGGAGCCGGCAGGCGATTCGGCTCCAAGATGTCGCTTACTAGGCGTGGCTCCGGACGCTGCATCAGCGCCAGCGAGTGCCGCAACGCTGCTGTGGACATCACATTCTGCCAATACCTTCGCGGTCGGTGTGCCCGCGATCCCAGCTGCGCCGCGTCCGCCGGTACTCCTCTCCCCAGGACCTCCACGATCTCCTCAAACGCTCGTTTCACAGGCTCTCTCCTATCCTCTGCCAGATCCACGTTCTCTAGGATATAAGCGACTTCCCCTTGGCGCTGCTGCAGCATCTCTAACACCCGTTGGAGGTCTCGGAACGATGCTCCCCTGACATCTTCCATCCCCAGCCCTTCCCCTGCCCTAGAATATCCCTGACATTCCCATCCCGCGATCACCAGATCTATCTGTCCCCACCGATCCAGTACTCTTTCTGAGATGTCCCGCACGTCATGGACCTCCTGCTCCGCTTCAGACGGGATGGCGTCCTCCCACATCTGGTCGGGGTACTCCTCTCGCAGCAGTAAGGCGTGGTGTCGTGCCATCCTCCGCACGACCGGATCTCGTTCCACATGGATCCATTGCTTGATCGTACACCCTGCTCGCAACGCCGCTGCTAGGCCGGTTCCGATTCCCCCGTATAGCTCCAAGAGGCGTATGGGCGTGTCCAAGGTCTGAACGCGACTAACGCGTTCCGTCAGATCGGCCGGGCTTTGTCCCAAGATCCGCCTCTCTATCCGTCGTTCGTATTCCTCCTCGTACTTCTCCCAAGGCCATTCCTCCAGCTCTGCCGTCAGATCCCGCTTTTGGGCCTGATACGCCTCGCGTGGTTCCTGCCGTACGAACCGTACGGGCAACGTGCCTACAGCACTCTCTGGGTCCCAATACTGTACTCGGAAGAGCACCTTCTCCTGCCAGGTACAAATGGTGGCTCCCACCCTGTAGAGGAGTTCCATCCCGACGAGGACATCGTAGTCCTCAGATTCTGAGACGCCGCACTGCAGACGGATGCAACACTCTTTTTCGGTCCCCGGTAGGAGTACCACTTCCACTGGCCTTCTCGTTTTCGGCATCCACTTGGGTTTTCCTCCCTCGGCGGTCATGAGTAAAATCCCCCTTTCCACCGTCCGCCCGGCTACGTCCAGCTTCAACTATTTGGCGAGCCCTTTCCCGATCAGCACGTGATGTGCGCCCGTATCTATGATTGCCTGCTTCACAGGTAGGCCTCCCACGGTCAGGCTCCCCTTCTCTACAATCAGTACCGACGCCTGGCACACTAGCCGTTCATTCGGGTGTCGCCTCATATCCGAAGGGCGAGTGCTCTCTGTCGGGCTGTTCCGTTGGCGGGCTCCACTGGTCACCCCACTCTCCTGGGATTGGCTAACTCTGGGGCGGAGCCTGAGGTCGTCCCGTGCCCGGGGATATGCCATCACCGCATATTCCCGCTGATAGTCCTCCTCTTCCTCTTCCTCGGCCTCGTCCACTTCTTCATACGCCAGCAGCGCTCGCGCCTTTACGTCGTTCGGGTTAGGGAACTGCTCCAGACGCAGCTGCAGCCGCCGAACTTCGGCTTGTAGCTCTTCCCGAGTCGCTCCCCGCGCTTCTCTCGGCCGACTGTAACAATCTTCCTTCCAATGCCCGCGTTTCCCGCACTGTTCGCAGGTCGGCGCTTTGGGGCAATCTCGCTTCAAATGCCTGTGCTCCCCGCATGTATGGCAGAGCCGAGGGTCTGCGCGGCCGCTTCCTCCAGGGGAGAGGTCTGGTACTGCCGCTGCGGCCCAACTCGTCCTCGCCCGACCCCTTCCTTCTGAATCTTCCAGATCTAACAGGCGCTGCGCCTGTTCTGTCTTCTTCGTCAGCAGGTAGACTTCCTTAAGGGTGATGTCGGCGCCTATGCTGTAGACTGTGCTCCGTACCACTCCCTTCAGCTCATTGTCCAACCCCTGCACGAATTTCCTCACGAGCAAGCGCTCCTCCTTGCTTTCCAAGTCCTCCGCGAGTTCTCTGAGTCGGCAGTAATAGGCTAACAGCGACTCCTCCTTTTTCCGTCTGAAGTCCCGGAACTCCTCGACACGCGCCTTAGTCTGTCCGGCGATCTCCTTCCGCAGCAATTGTACGAACCGGGCTGTAGGGTTAGATATTTCTCCTTCCGCTAACTCTTCCAAGACCTCGTCCCGGGTCAGGCGATAGAACGTTTCTGCTTCGCCCGCCAACGTTCCCACCATTTTCCGGAAGAACTCGGCCGGATCGTATCCATCGCGTTCCCAGCAGTACTGGATGGTCTCGAGCTGCATGAGGTAATTCTTCAGGCTTGGTCCCACGCCCGGGATACCCGTATACCGTTCCGCCACCTCCACTTTGGGCAAGTTTGTCGCCTTCCAGCGCACTCCGCGGCTGCCGGATCCTCCGAGCGAGTCGTCGGGTTCGGCAGCGACGCCACTGGGTACCAGAGCCACTCCTTGTCGCCTCTCCGGCGTGGGGCCTTCTCTCGGGGACCCGCGCAGGTCAGATCTTCCTTTCGCTGCAGTCATCCCGGGCATTCCGGTTTGCGGGGTCAGCAATTCTTGGTTCTTCCATCGTTCTCGTACCCCGTCGGTCCATCGAGCGTCGTGCGGCCTATCTCCCGGGTCCGAGACGGCTGTCCGCTCCATACTATCTCCGGCCGCGCGTGCTCGTTGATGAGGCGTCCGGTACTTAGGTGAATCCGTTTCCGAGCGCGCCGAGCCAGGATATCCTCTTGTGGTTCTAGCGTCGGCGCTCCACCCCGCCGTGGGCCTCAGCTCGCCGGCGTCGTTCCACAGTCTAGTCAGTACTAAATCGCGACTGTTCATCGGTGATCCTTGCGTAATTGTTGAAAAGTCTCCTGCCCCTGCCAAAAGCTGGTGTTCAAACCCTAGCTCGACAGGCTGGGGGAGCAGTTTGAATGGCTACTATCGTGCTTGCGCCGGTTGGTTTCTCGTGCTTAGCCTTCGCTAGAAAGATTGGAAGTTGTAAGCATAAGTGTGAAAACAATTACGCAAGCATCTTCTCTAAGCTTGCCTACTTTCTTAAGTACTACCGAAGGGTTACCGTTGTGCTAACGGTCCCTTTTCGCCCGCCAATTCCTAGTTTTCGGTTCGTTCGATTCGGCTCCAGCCGGCTTCAGCATTATCCTCTCTACTGTAGTCTCTATCTATTCTAATAGTCACGAAGATATATCTACTGCTTACGCAAAGATTAGAATCGTGACAGCTGTCCTCGCGTTCTCTCGTAAACGCGTGCAGCCACGACTGCGCCTAGAACTAAGACGAGCCGACGCCCTTCGGAATGGCCGAACATATCGACGTCGCCACCCTCACGCAGGACCGTCTGAACGAACTGCTGCAGCAACTTCGCGAAAGCTCAGAAGAAATCGCGGCGCTGGCGGCAGAACGCACGTCCCTGCAAAATGACGTCGCACGAGCACAATCTCAAGCACCTGGCACTCCGATACAGCCCGCACCACAGACATCGCAACATGGGAGTGTGGGGCAACCCGCGAGCGCGGCCAGTGATGGCGTCGTCCGCCACGACGGAGACGATGACCACGGCACGACACACCCCGAAGCGACGAATGCGGCCAGAAGTCAACCTCGCGTCACGATTTCTGTGCAGGCCGGCGACTCAGCACTACCGTCGCCGATGCCGCTGAAGCCGCAGCGTCCGCCATGCTTTGACCCGAGTCAATGGGGTGGTCCTACCGTTCAGGCGTGGTTGTTCACGTTGAACGTTTTCTTTGACGCCAACTAAGTCTCGGAGGATACGGCGAAAATCCGCTACGCCGTGTCGTTGCTGCGAGGACCTGCCATGGACTGGTGGTGTGTCATCGTCACGAAGCCGGTGGACTACGCGACTCTACCGACACGGGAAGGACAAACCGGACCCTGGGCGCCGTCGTATTTCGTGGAGGTGCCCCAATATCGCACGTGGGACGCGTGGTGCGCAGGTCTGCGCGCTCGGTTTGAGCCAATCGCGGCTTCGATCGCGGCACGACAGAAGCTCCGCACTTGGCGCCAACTCGGTTCCGTCCAAGACTACACGAGCGGGTTTCTGGCGCTATGCGAGCAAGTGGGTTATATGCACGAGAGCGAGCGCATTGACCGCTACATCGGCAGCCTGAAGCACGACATCGCTCAGGAAATCCAGCTTCGCGGCGTCACCGATTTCCAGGAGATTCTCGCCATGGCGGAGAAGCTCGACTTCTTCCGCCGACCGAGACCGGGGTCCTACGGAAGCAGCAACTGGGGACATCGGTCTCGTGGGACGAACGAGGGTGCTACGATACGTGCCGTCGCCGCGAATACCGCTGCCGCACCGTTCAAAGGGCGCTGCTTCGCGTGCAATCGGCCGGGACACCGTAAGAGCGAATGCCCGGAAAACGTTAAGGGAAAGGGGGAAGCTGAGCAGCAGAGACAGACCAAGCAGCAGGGAAACGCTGGGAGTCAGTAGCAGACGGGCCCTCTACTGACAGGTCACGCCGCTCGCCCGACCCAACCGACCCTCACCGAGTGATTGTGCCGGATCACGCAATCGACCACACCCGGCCGAATAAGGAGGGTACTACGGTAGACAGCCCCATACTGCTTAGTGGGAAAATCGGGACAGACTTAGTTAAAATCTTCGTAGACGGGGGAGCCAGCCACAGCCTTATCAACACTGCCACAGCACGGAAACTGAAACTGCCACTGGACAGATGCTTACCTGAGATCGATGCACGGCTGGTTGACGGCACGCCACTGGCGATACGGGAACGCGTAGACCGGGTTCGGATTCGATGCGGGGGTAGCTTCACGTTTAGCCAGGAAATGCTCGCGACAACCCTCGACGGAACCGACATTTTACTCGGTCGTGATTGGCTGCGACGACACAATCCGCGAATCGACTGGACGACGGGGGACTGCACTGTGCGAGTGAACGGTAACAACATCGCCTTACCTCGCTGGGGCTTGCCCAAGTCTCCGTCGGTGCGTGTCAACGCGATCACAATGAAGCGCGCCGTAGCGGCAGGAGCTGACGTGTACGCGGTTGACATTCGGGAAGTCGAAGCAGCAGACAAAAGGGGGGATTTACAGAAACTGCTAGCCGACGTACCGGATGACCTGGCAGCACTCCTGAAGCAGTACGGTGACATATTTCCGGACGATCTGCCGACGGGACTGCCACCTCAGCGACCGCATGACCACAGGATAGAACTAGAACCGGGGGCACAGCCGACAGTACAGCGACAGTTCTGACTGACCCAACCCGAACTGGACGAACTGAGGAAGCAGCTGGATTATCTACTCGAAAAAGAGTTCATTCGCCCGAGTTTGTCGCCCTTCGCAGCACCGATACTGTTCACGCCGAAAAAGGACGGGGGTTTTCGCATGTGCATAGATTACAGAGCACTGAACAGGGTTACCATTAAGTCCCGTTACCCCATCCCACGAGCCGACGAACTGATCGACCAACTCCACACAGCCCGGGTTTTCTCGAAAATCGACCTTAGAGGAGGTTACCACCAGATTCGCGTCAACCCACCCGACTGCCCCAAGACAGCTTTCCGAACACGCTACGGATCCTTCGAATACACCGTCATGCCCTTCGGACTGACCAACGCCCCCGCCACTTTTCAAATGACAATGAACGAAGCTTTCCGCCCGCTTTTAGAGAAGTGCGTCATCGTGTACCTTGACGACATACTGATTTACAGCCCCGACCGCGCACAGCACTTACAGGACATCGAAGCAGTTTTTAAAATACTGAGGGAGAACCGCCTACTGACCAAAGCTTCTAAGTGTGAGTTTTTACAGGACCGCCTAGAGTTTTTGGGACACATTATTTCAGCTGAAGGAGTGGAAATAGACCCGAAGAAAATCGCGACGATTCAAGCATGGCACGCGCCGACAAACTTGACTGAGTTACAGATTTTTCTGGGGTTCGTCAACTACGTGCGCCGGTTCGTCCCCGACATGGCGAAGTTGACTGCCCCGTTGACCGACCTGCTGAGGAAGGGGGTTGAGTACACGTGGGGGGAGAAAGAGCAAGCTGCCTTCTCGGCCCTCAAAGAAATTTTGTGCTCGCCGCCCGTACTTCACATTGGCGTCCGTTCGAGCTCGTCACTGACGCTAGTGACATCGCTGTGGGAGCAGTACTGTTACAGGACTTCGGGAACGGCCTCCAGCCAATCGCGTACGAGTCCTGCAAGCTTCACCCACCCGAACGCAACTACCCGATACACGACCGCGAGATGCTGGCGATCGTGCACGCGTTCAAGGTGTGGCGATGTTACCTCACGGGAGCAGACGTGACAGTACGGACAGACCACCGATCACTACAGTACCTTCGCGCCCAACCGAATCTCAACCCGCGACAGATTCGCTGGTTGGACTATCTGGAGTCCAACTTCCACTACACCGTCACGTACAAAAAAGGTGCATCCAACATCGCCGACGCACTCACACGCCCCACCGCCCAACTCCACGACATCCTACTCGCCCAAACCAACCCACTGCTAACTGGCCTATTCACCCACGGATACAGCACCGACCCATTTTTCACGACCGGAAATTCACAGCAACTGGCAGAAGCAAAAGGAGTCTATTACGTAAAAACAGGCACCAACCGCATTTGGGTACCCGCGTACTCACTACTGAGGGAACTGTTACTGCAGGAGGCACACGACGGAATTACCTCGGGACATTATGGGGTAGAAAAAACGCGACAGCAACTGCAGCAGTATTACTACTGGCCGGAGCTGTTGACCGACGTACAGCACCACGTGGGCTCGTGTCCTACGTGCCAGGTGATGAAGAGCTCGCGAAAGAGAAAGGCGGGTCAGTTGCAGCCGATTCCACCGCCTGAGCGCGCCTGGCAGCAGGTTACCATAGATTTTGTCACAGGGTTACCTTCGAACCCTGGGGGTAACGACGCGGTTATGGTCGTCGTTGACAGGTTGACGAAAATGGCTCACTTCGCTGCGTGCAAGAAATCGATCTCAGCCGAAGAAACCGCTCGCCTGTTCATCGCAACCGTCGTTCGACTACACGGGATACCCGCCGCGAAAATCAGCGACCGCGACACGAAGTTCACCAGCAATTTCTGGAATAACCTCTGGGAGCAGTTCGGGACCAGGCTACAGTTCAGCTCGTCGTACCACCCCGAGACCGACGGTCAAACGGAGCGGACGAATCAGACGATGGAGCAGTTGATTCGTGCCACGTGCGACGACCCGACAACTTGGGAGCAGCAGCTGCCGCTGATTGAGTTCGCGTACAACAACGCCACGTCAGCGACGACGCAGCAGTCCCCATTCTACCTTAACTACGGGCAAAACCCTACAGTGCCCATGACGCCGAGTCCGGACAACCCAACGCCACGTGCACAGCAATTCGCCGAAATTCTGCAAGCTGCCCGCACCAGAGCCGCTGAAGCAATCAAAAAAGCAAATGTCATCGCTAAGCGCAACGCTGACCGCCACCGCCGCCCAGTCACGTACCAGTCAGGCGATTACGTACTGCTCGACACACAGAACTTAAGACTGCCCGTCGTACCGAAATTACGACCCCGCTACTGTGGACCATTCCAAATCAGCCACATGATTACCCCAGTGACAGCCCACTTACTGTTGCTGACAGACTGGTACATCAGCCCATCATTCCACGTCAGCCTGCTTCGCCCCTACATCCCAACCACAAGTCAACTGCCTCGTCACCGCCCGCCATCCATGACTCGCCCTGCATCGGAGCCGATCATCGAGCCCGAAAAAATCATGAGCCATCGGATTCGACACCCCACGGGAATCAGGAGGATTGAATTCCTCGTTCGCTGGAAGGACCGCACGCCAACTGAGGATAGCTGGGTGCCCCTGGCCAACATCGAAAACCACCCTGCCCTGCAAGTGTACCTGAGGAGCCGGGGTTTCCGCGATATACACGCACTCGCGTAGCGGAGGGGGCTTCTTGAGGGGGGGGGGTAGTGTAAGGAATTTTCTCGACATTCCTTAGCGCAGCCCGCAACATCGCGTACAGCAACAGCCGTTGTTCGCCCGTTACTGCTAACAGGGCTTCGCCAACTTCGCGCGCACTGTTTTCACCAAACCTCGCACTGCTGGAGCAGCCGAGTCGGCCTACGCTTCGGTCTAGCCCGAACCTCGCGCCAGCATAGCACTAGCTAGCTCGCACACGCCGCGTTACCGTTTGCATGTTTCGCGTATAAATGTTCGCTCATGCCTTCGCTCACAGTTTGTACTCGTTTGACACATTAGTGCAATCCTCGCTACCTCGATCCATTGCACCCGTAACAGAAGTGCATGCAGTGTCGAATGTTATTCACCATTTTGCCAACACCCTAGTCACCAACGACTGCTCTGAACGGCGGGCTATCGCTGGGGACTTGCGTCGCACATCGCACATCGCACATCGCACATCGCACGTCGCACGTCGCACGTCGCACGACGCGCTGCACACCCAACCGAGCAACAGGAACCAGTACCGCAACGAGCTCTTGTCGCGCGACAAGAGTCGTTCACACAGCGCGCTGCTCGTTCGCCACTGCGCGCGCTCGCTGCTGGTCGCTTCACGACTGCTGCCCGCGGACTGCTTCGAGGCTGGCTGGCAGAGAGAAGGGAGGGGAAAGGGAGGAGGAGGAGGAGGAGGAGGAGGAGGAGGAGGAGGAGGAGGAGGAGGAGGAGGAGGAGGAGGAGGAGGAGGAGGAGGAGGAGGAGGAGGAGGAGGAGGAGGAGGAGGAGGAGGAGGAGGAGGAGGGGGGGAGGGAGGAGGAGGAGGAGGAGGGGGGGAGGGAGGAGGGGGGTGGGTCGCAGCTCGAACGAGCAGTGATTGTCGGCGCAAGAGACCTCGGATAGTTTAGGGACGAGGGAGGAGTTGAGGGGGGGGGAGGGTGGAGTTGGTGTGTGTGTGAGAGTCTGCCAGACGAGAGAGAAAGAGCGAAAGGGATAGTGAGTTGGATAGAGAAGCGCGAGAGGAGCGCGAAAGTGAGCGCGAGGGAGTGCGCGGCGCGAGGGGCAAAAAGTGGCGCGCGGCGCGATGGAGGGCATGCGGTTCGAGCAGCTGCGGTGGGACGGCGACGACGTGTCGCCCGATGACCACGTGCAGCGCGCCGCGGGGATCGTGGCGCGCGCGACGCGCGTCGTCGCGTTCACCGGCGCCGGGATCTCCGTTGAGTCAGGTGCGGCTGGTGCGGCTGGTGCGGCTGGTGGGGCTTGCAGCAGCACAGGAGGGAAATCTCTGCAAGCGGATTTCCGGTTACTCAGTTGGGGCTGCAGCATAGCAGGGCACGCAGCAGCGTAGAGGAATAGTTCAGTCTCTCAAGTACCGTTGACTGGTTGGGGGAGGTGGCGCTGCTTGACTGAGCAGTGCTATTCGAATATGCTTTCACGCACCCTCCTCCCCTTGTCCCGTTTCCCCTCCCCTCTTCCTACCCGCTTCCCCATCCCCTCCCCTGTCTCTTCCCCTCCACCCCCACCCCCGACCCCCACCCCCGACCCCCACCCCTACCGCTACCGCCTTCCCCCCCCGCCACCGGCCCCCAGGCATTCCGGACTTCCGCAGTGCGCATGGGCTGTGGGCGCGCTTCGACCCCGCCACCTACTGCAGCTACCCGGTCTTCCAAACCAAGTGCGCGCCCTCTGCCCTGATTTTTGGGGAGGGGAGGGGAGGGGAGGGGAGGGGAGGGGAGGGAGTACAAGGGAGGGAATACTGGAAAGGGGGAAAGAGGGAAGGAAGGAAATAATGGTGAGGGGAGAAACTATTCGGTTGACTTCCCTTCTCCCCGCCCTCCCCTCCTCCTTTCCTCCCCAGCCACCATTGATCAGTGAAACCCCCTCCCTCTGCCTCTCCCTTCCCCCCACTCCTCCCTTCTCCCCCCTTCCCTCTCCCCTCCTCCCCGCGCCCACGGCTGCTCGTTCCCTTTCTTTCAACCCGCTTCCTCCCATCCCCCATCTCCTCGCACCGGGCCAGAGATGTTTTGGGAGATTGTGTGGGCGCTGCTGTCGGCCTTAGCACAGGCAGGCACGCCGCAGCCAAACAATCAAACCGACCCCTTTTCCTCCCTTTCCCCTTCCTTCCCCCCCCCCCCTTCCCCCATTGGCCAGGCCGGAGATGTTTTGGGAGATGGTGCGGGCACTGCTGGCGGACTTGGCCCCGGCGCGCCCCAACCCAGCGCACGTGGCGCTGAGGGACCTGCAGCACCTGGGGCTGCTCTCGTGCGTTGTCACTCAGAACGTCGATGGGCTGCACCAGGTGGGTGCGCGCAAGAGCAGGCAAAAGCGGGCAGGCATGCGGGCAGTCGTGGGTGCGTGGGTGGGTGGGTGGGTGGGTGGGTGGGTGGGTGGGTGGGTGGGTGGGTGGGTGGGTGGGTGGGTGGGTGGGTGGGTGGGTGGGTGGGTGGGTGGGTGGGTGGGTGGGTGGGTGGGTGGGTTGGTGCGTGCGTGCGTGCGTGCGTGGGTGGGTGGGTGGGTGGGTGGGTGGGTGGGTGGGTGGGTGGGTGGGTGGGTGGGTGGGTGGGTGGGTGGGTGGGTGGGTGGGTGGGTGGGTGGGTGGGTGGGTGGGTGGGTGGGTGGGTGGGTGGGTGGGTGGGTGGGTGCGTGGGTGGGTGGGTGGGTGGGTGCGTGGGTGGGTGGGTGGGTGGGTGGGTGGGTGCGTGGGTGGGTGCGTGGGTGGGTGGGTGCGTGGGTGCGTGCGTGGGTGCGTGGGTGCGTCTGGCAGAATGTGGATGGGATGTATTACGTGTGGCCAGGCAAGGGAACGTGGCTGCATTAGTTAGCCCAACCCACCCCATCTCACCCCATCCCACCCATCCCATCCCACCCCTCCCATCCCATCCCACCCATCCCATCCCGTCCCGTCCCGTCCCGTCCCGTCCCGTCCCGTCCCGTCCCGTCCCGTCCCGTCCCGTCCCGTCCCGTCCCGTCCCGTCCCGTCCCTTCCCGTCCCGTCCCGTCCCGTCCCTTCCCATCCCTCCCGTCCCATCCCACCCATCCCACCCATCCCATCCCATCCCATCCCATCCCATCCCATCCCATCCCATCCCATCCCATCCCATCCCATCCCATCCCATCCCATCCCGTCCCGTCCCGTCCCGTCCCGTCCCGTCCCGTCCCGTCCCATCCCATCCCATCCCATCCCATCCCATCCCATCCCATCCCATCCCATCCCATCCCATCCCATCCCATCCCATCCCATCCCACCCCACCGCACCGCATGTCGCAGGAGGCGGGCAGTGAGAGTGTGGTGGAGGTGCATGGCAACACGCGCACATGCACGTGCATGGCATGCGCCCACAGCGTGCCCAAGGAGGTCGCAGTGGCGCAGCTCGATAAGGTTCGTCACTCGGTTCAGTAGACTCCAAAATCCATCCCTCCGTCCATCTGTCCATCTGCCTCTAGCCGACTTCCCTCAACCACGTTCCACTCTCTATGTACCTCACCCAACCTACCACCGCACACAACCCCCTTGTGCAGGGAGTGGCAGTGCCGGTGTGTCCAGTGTGCTCCGGTGTGCTGAAGCTGGACGTAATCCTCTTTGGAGAGCCCATGCCTGCAGCGGCCATGTCTGAAGCTGTTGCTGCTGCTGCTTCCGCTGATGTGCTGCTAGTCATTGGCACTTCTCTCATGGTAATCGCACTCTCCCATGCTGCTCAACCCACTCTCTCATGGTCACACCTTTGCCTGCATCATTTGAAAGGTCTTCCTGACTTGGTCTGCAACGCAAATGGCTTCAAAGAATTCCGCCTGATCCGCGACGCCATGCCTTTTGCAACCACAGCATGCCAACTCTTCCTTACACTCCTTGGTCCATCCCATCTCTCCAACGTCATGCCCTCTCTTTCTCGACCATACATCTCTGCCCTCTCCTCCCAACCCCTCCTGTTCCCCTCCCACACACCCTAGCCGACCCTGCAAGGTAGCATGCAAACCAACCTGTTTGTCTCGTGCCTTGTCCCGCGTTCTCACGCACATGCATCCCTATCTAGCACCAGCCAACAAGCCCCACACACACGTGCCACATGTGCAGCAACTTCCTAGTCCACTCAACATTCACCCTTTTCCCCCGCTTTCTCACACACGTGCGTTCCCCATCCCCAGGTGGCGCCAGCCAACAGCCTCACGCACATGTGTCGAATGCGTGGCGGCAAGGTGATAGCTGTTAACCTGGACCCAGATGCGTTTGTGTCTGCTGATGTGGGGCTGGAAGGCAAGGCAGGGGAGGTGCTGCCGCAGCTGGTGGCAGCAGTCAGGCAAAGACTCGGGAAGGGGCAAGGGGTAGCTGCTGCTGCTGGTGCTGGGGGTGATGGGGTGAATGGGCCGGGGGAGAGTGAGGGAGGGGCGAAGGGAATGCTTGGAGGAATCTTGAACCGATTAGGATTTAGCTAGCACTATGTGGAGGCTATGATGCAAATAGATACGTGTTTCATGTATAGTTACACTCACAAAAGCTTCCCTAGACCGGCTTCTGTGGCAATGAAAGCATTCCAGTTCCAATTTGTGTCACCATATCTCTCCATCAGCAAACAATCTAGGGTGTGGAACATCCTGAGAGAGGTTGTAGATTGTATTCGTGAAGTGTAGCTTCGACAGTTCGAACCGAACCCACGGAGTAACGCGTACGAAATTCCTTGCTCTCCACGCTTCTGTTACACCCCGTATTGTCGCGATTTGCCCTCGAAAACTCCGACCTGAGTGGCGGGAGATTTCAACCCACAACTGTCAGAGGCAGGCGCAGGAGCCGCAGCAGCCGCAGGAGCCGCAGCAGCCGCAGCCGCAGTTTGGCTGGCAGGCAGTTGTGTTGTGGTGCTCCGTCCCATTCTCCATCCCAGCCTCCATCCCCATCTACCCGTTCTCCATCTATGGTCTATTCTCACCTCCAACCTCGATCTTGCTTCGCGTCCGCCTCGATAGTTCCACGCATACTTTTCCAGTTGCGGATTCCCGCAGTCTGCGTTCCGCCTTCGTCTCCTCTCTGAATCCCACACGTCCGATCATCTCGAAGTGACACCGTGCGGATCTTGCTATCCTGATTCTGAACCCTTTTCTTTATTTTTTTCAGTGATCTGGAAAACGCGAATTTGAACTCGTTCACACCCTCGTTTCTCCAAATTCGTACGGATTCAGCTTTCCCTCCACACACCCACCTGACACTCGTCACTTCGCTATTCCGAATCTGCAAGATCGAATATCGACTATCGTCTGTTCACTCATCTCGTGCTCGCAGCAGCCATGGTGGGCGGGTCGCTATTCTTCCCCGATCCGTCAACCCCGCTGTCAGCATCGCCGCCGGATCCTTACTCCTCGCGCCTCTTTGGCCGATCGGCCGCCACGGGACCTTATGCGAACGCTAACGCTGGATCGCCGTACAATAGATCGCCCGCGATCCCCGTCTCTTTCCCGCCGGACGATCCCTCGGCTGCGTCGCCGTACTCGAGAGGTACACACAGCAAGCGAAAGCATTTGCTTATGTTTTTTCGCCGGTTTTTTCTAGGGTTTAGCTCTTCGGGTTTCAGTGCATTTTGGCGCTGCGGCGGGTTCAGGGGCACACCTTTTCTTTTTAATTCTCGAGTCACTGGATCGCAGTTTTTACTATTTTAAATCCCACCGTGATTTTCCACTACTCTGCTCTTCCCACCAGCAGATTACGGCCAATACGGAGCTCCCAGCGCAACAGGCATGTTCGGCCCGCCTCCCGCCGCCGCTCCCGGCGGTAACGGCTACATGGACCGCGGGTTGTCGTCCCGCTCCCCCACCTTCTCGCATTTCCCCTCCGCCAACCCCCACGCGGACTTCCGCCGCGCAGCTCCGCCGTCCACCTCCCTCCTATACCACGACTTGCGCGCCACGCCCGGGGGGGGAAGCAGGGGGAGCCCCATCGCGATCGCGCGCGGGTCCCCCGTGCAGAGCACCGCGGCCGCCGCCGCCGCCGCCGCCGCGCTCTGGCGGACTTCCTCCGGCGCGGGGTCCCCTGCGGAGCCTCCGCCGCCGCCGTTTCTCACACTGGCGGACCAGTTTCACCAATCCCCCTCCGCCGCCCCCGCCGCTACCCCTCTGCGCCCTGTTCCCGTGAGCACTCCGGGCCCGCTTAGAAACCCCGTTACAGGAAGCCCCGCTTCAGGGACGCCCGGTATTGGGTACTATGACGGTCGCAGCGGGTCTCCGCAGACTCCGGGTATGAATGGATTAGCCGGATCTGCTTATAACGCGAACATCCCTGTTTCGGGGAGGTTTAACTCTCCTGAGCTGCAACAGCAACAACAGCGGCAGCAGCAGCAGTGGCAGCAAGGGTTTAAGGTAACCGAGACGGGTATGACGAACGGTTTCGCGGGAGGCGCGGAAAGTGCGCAGTATGGCCGACCTTCGGGCGCGGCGCAAGGCGCGCAGGCAGAGCAAGGAGTGGGGAGAGGAGAGCAAGGTCGGGGAGTGGTGCAGCCGCAGCAGGCGGCGCAGAAGCAGGCGGGAACGAACGCGTGGGGCAAGGGGCAGGCGCAAGACGGGCAGAGGGGCGGGGATAGTTCGAAGGACGGCGGAACGTGGGTCACTGTGTACGGGTGCGTACCTGTGTTCCTTTTGTGAACCTCAAACGTCAAACGTGAACGTCCCTTGAAATGGATCCAAGGCTTTCCTTCGTGTCCCCTCTAATACTTGAGGCACCTAAAATAGTGTACTTGCGTCATCATTAACATTTGGAATCGCACCACCTCATCCTGCCATCACACCAGCTTTCTGGACTGGCCGAAGTACCCTAGATCCCCTCTATCTGTGAGTGTGTCGTGAGGCGTTTTAACAAGTCCCCATACTTACTGCCCCTCTTCTGTGTGCCTGTGTGTTTCTCTCGCCGCGTCTCTCCCCACGTCTCCCTTCGCGTCTCCCTCCGCGTCTCCCTCCGCGCCTGCCGCCGCGTCTCCCTCCGCTTTTCCCTCCGCGTCTCCCTCCGCGTCTCCCTCCGCGTGTCTCTCCGCGGGTGGGCGCAGGTTCCTCCCGGAGGAGCTACCGCTGGTGCTGCGGGAGTTGGAGGGGTGCGGGCGAGTGGTGGAGCACGTTTTGTGCCCCGGACGCGGCAACTGGGTGAATCTCAGGTTCCAGGTGCGCCGAGAGTGGGGGAGGGGGATGTGGGGCGCAGGGGGTGTGGCGTGGGGCGCAGGGCGCAGGGCGCGGGGCGTGGGGCGTGGGGCGTGGAGCGTGGGGCATGGCGCACGGGGCGTGGGTGATCGCGTGCGTGATGTCTATGATTGTTGCCTGTGAATTGATTCCAAAGGATTGATAATGGATGTGCACATCGGAAGTCTGGGCTCCACGACCTTGTGCACGTAAGCTCCTTTTCTTCCCTCCTTATTCTTCCTCCCTCGCCCTCCACTTTGCTTTTCTCTCACTTGTAAAACAAATAGAAAAGTTGTAGACAGTAATCCCTATGTCAACCGACCAAATAGAACGTCCCTCCTTTCCGTTCTCCCTCCCTGCACCTCCTCCAACCCCCCCCTCGCCCGCATCCCCCCCGCTTCCCCCTCCTGTTTGGTTTCACGGCGACCAGACAGCAGCGGAGGCACAGAGGGCACTAGGGCGGTCGGGGCAGCAGATATCAGCAGGAACCATCATAGGCGTGAAGCTCATGCAGGGGGGCTCCAGGTGAGTCGCGCTTCACAGCTGCGTGTGCTTCTAGTGCACGGCGGCTGTTCTACGTGCTGGTTAGGGATGGCATGATGGTCCGGGATGGCATGATGGTCCGGGATGGCATGATGGTCCGGGATGGCATGATGGTCGGGGATGATGGTCGGGGATGATGGTCGGGGATGGCATGATGGTGTATGGGTTACGCCTGGAGGAGATGTGGGGTGGGGTTGGGATGGAGTTGTGCATGGGATGGGATGTTTCCAGGGGCTTGACAACAAGGGTGCATGAGCACAGGCGTAGTGTGTGCATGGGTGATGTGCAAGGGCTCAACCAAACCTCAGCATGACTGAATCAATGCATTAAAGAATCCTGTTGCTCTGTACCATAATCCACTTGCATGCGTTTAACAATTCTGTTCATTGCCGGATCCACGCACTCTCATCTGTTCCTTCTCCCCCCCGTCCCGTACCCCACACTCCCCAGCAGCACAAGCCCTCCCCCGTCAGCACCCGCCCCTCCTCCACCCACCACCTCGTCCTCTGTCCTCTTCTCCACGCGCCCTCCTCCTGCCATGTCGGGTGCCCCAGGCGCCTTGCCGCAGCCTCAATCCCGCAGTACAGGCCCTGCTCGCACGGGCTCCTTTTTGCCAGGCGAGAGTACCACTTTCGGATACCCCCCTGCTCCTGCTGTTCCCTTCACAACTGCTGCTGCTGGTGCCGATGCCAGTGCTCCAGGGGGTGTTGCGGCTGCTTCAGGGGCTGCGTCTGCGTGGCGGGGTGGCGGGCTGTTCTCTGCTACTCCAGTCCCAGTGCGGCGAGGGCAGCAGCATAGTACTACGGATGGGCACGGTGCTGCAGTGCCTATTGCCTCTGCGAATCAGTCTGTGTGGCAGAGGTTGGTGGATGTGGTGTACGGGCTTTGACACACTGGCTTATGCTGTAGTTTGGGTGTCACTCGCTGGCACGTGCACCTTTACATATCGGTACGCTACAATGAGTCGATGGATGTGGTGTTCCGTGGAGTGGTCCTCCTTCCCCTCTGAGTGACTTGCGTTTATTTTGTAACGAGAATCGGGCAAGGTTTTCATTGTCTGAAGATGCTGACGTGATCTGCAGCTTCATCAGTAAATCACCAATAGTCACTGCACAACATGTTAGATTATATAAGCTAGGAATCAGAGCTATACCTACTACCAACAATGAGCAACAAAGAATCTACACATACCGGTAGTAGTACCTACTCTTGGGAAATATCTATCTGAACCCTAGGTGCACTCCGGACACGTGAAGTGACTGATGCTATGCACTCTTTCTACAGGAAGTCTGACGCACGCTGGATGGAACCTGCACGGATGAGGGTCAGCAGTTAGCGAAACGAAATGCTGCTTGTTGTGAAACGGACATACACAGGGGGGTTGGATTGAAAGCTAATGAATTGAGCCAGGCCAAGCAGAACGGGGAAGCGTACCAGTCTCTGCACTTCTCGCACTGAATCATGAGCTCGTCAGGGTTGTAGGGCATCTCGCATGTGCAATACCTGTCACCACCAACACGAGAGATACAGTGACGGGCGGCATCAGTGATTAGTCTCCGCGCTTCCAGACATAACGAAAGTAGCTACAGAAGTTACGGTTTTGAAGGGATTTAGAGGATACTACTCACACGGCGACCCGGTCCGGCATGAAAGTTCCTGTGGATGCTTTGTACTCGAAGCGACAAAAGAAATCCTCCTCTTCAACTGTCGATAAAGTGGTATACTCTGCGAATGAATGTACTCGGCACGTGCTCTCCACGGCCTCTGGATGACACCTATCGCAATGATCGGATAGAAACAGCTCCTTCGAGCCATGGAATTGCCTTCGACCTCCGATGGAATCCTCCGGACGGTAGTACCAGCGACACAGCATGGTGACGCGGTTCGAGGAGTCTGCTTCTATCTTCTCAACTCGAGCTATATACGACGGCGTGTTCGGGTCCGGTGCGCGGAGGAGGACGCATACGCCAGCTGCGGAGAAGGACGGAAACCGGAGTCAGGAATAAGCTCAGAATCATGTTCTAGAGAGTTGAAACCCTAACTCAGCGAAAAAGGTAAAGACTTGATTTATTACGTCTTAGCGTCTCCCCGTTGGCCTGATAAGATTCCAGCTGACGCTTAGCCCTCTTCCTCGCCATACGCGGCGAACAGCGATCCTGAGTTTGCTGATCTGGTGCATGTTCAAGAGAGGAAACAAAGTCGTCTAAAAAGGGAAGAAGCTCGCTCTTACTACGTTGCTCCTCAAACTAGGTTCTGTGCTTGCTAGCTCCCCCTCTTGCTTTCTCAGCTCAACACATCACCTCACCGCGCGTGTATTGGCGACAACGAGGTGAAAGTCTTCGCAGGGTTTGGTTTGGCATGCCAGGACGACTGTGTACAGCAACCAGCTGTTCCCTTGGGACGCTGACAAACAAGTTCAGCATGAGGGGTTGCACGCCACAGCTGTTTCCATCGTCGGGGTCGATCAAAGAAATGCGTGGGTGGGCTGGGAACGCTGGTGTCCTCCTGGCGGTGCGTTTACAGCTGGTAATGACCCTCCGACAGTAGGTGTGGGAGGGAACCACACAGCAGTGCCAGGTTGGGGATCCGGGTTATCCGAATATTATCCTTTGAGACTTGCGGTGCTGGATTCGAGTAGGGTCGCGAAATAGCGAAACGGCGAGAACACCTGACTTACCTTTGAGGGGTTCATGATGCGAAGGGTCCCACCCACACTTCAGCTGCAAAATCATTTTCCAAACTTCCCAAACCCCTCTCTCCTCAACTGAATGTGTCAACATCTGACCCAGGTGAGGGGGTCTTCCCGTGAAAAAACAAATATGAACACCACTACCGAGTTTGCGTCAAACACATGGTTTATTTGTAGGTGAAAGTGCCGAAAACACCATGGTCGAACGTTAATGGCCAAAACACCATAAACGCACACTCGTACCCCCCCCATACGATGCCGCCACAAACGAAGCAACTAAGGACGTGGTGCAGATCGGGGCAATCTCACGCAATCGATGACCAATTGGATCTGATCGGGAATGATCGGGTGTGATTGCCCCAATCTGACGCAATCAGCGATCGCGTCCCGCGCCGCGCAATCTTTCGATACCATTTTGGCGAAACCTAAAAGTATCATAACCGCGCCTTCCAGGCAAATCACGCGTGCCTTCCACATCAAAGTTGGCGAGACGTAGCGAATGTCTGTAGCCCTTTTGTCGCAAAATCAAACTGGATCCCTTCGCCCAAGCTGCTTGCACTGATGTGGCGAGATATACTGTAGCAACTAGCAGAAACGAACATCGGTAGCGGTAGTTACGAGTCGCGCATATCGCCAACAAACCCAATCTATCGATCGCAATCGATTGCAATCGATTGCATCAGAGTGTGGCAAGCGATCGCAATCGATCGGGATCTCGATTTCGAACGAGGGATTACCCCCGATTGCCTCAAAAAGCCCTTGGCGCTTCTCGGAACTTTTGGATCGAGGATATCAGCCTCAGTTGCCCCGATCTGCACCACGTCCTAACCCCCCACCCCGGAACAAGAAGTACAGTACGTTTTTGCAACCTACCCATCCCAACCTTACCTAAACTTGATAGACCAATCTAAATCGTACAAGTCTCACTGAGCCGCATGTAGACGAAATTTTGGGACACGCACTGACGAGTATAGTGGTTCGGATCGGTGCCAGCAGCAACCAACCTAGAGCACATGTTTCAACGCATGCTGCCCCTGCACATGTTTCGAGAGGCAGTAGCCCAGTGTACACGCCGTAACTTCCCAAATGCCAATAATGCCTTTTAAAGCAGTTCCAATGGTATCACTGACGTAAGCTTTGGTAAGCTCCAGCTGAAACGTAACAGGTACATGAGGGAGAAGAAATGCAATGCGACCATTCAACAATATTCGAAGCGATGCTGGAGGGACCTTCACGCTGGTTGGCATATCACCATGGCTTGAGGGGACATCAAGAAAAACAAGGACAAAGGGCACCGCCCTTGACAGCGCGGGAAAACAGCAGCTAAAATTTTCAAGTCTTGCAGGGCAGGACAAGGTTTTGTTGGGAGCTGTCCGCATGAAATGAAAAGGCATCGGAGGTGGGGGGATGCCGCCAGTGTCGGAACAGAGGAACCCATCAAGTTCCACACCTAAAGTTTGAACCCGTTCCACCGTCACTACACACGTGAGAAACTGTCTAGAAAGGGACATTTTTGCTATGGTACCCGACGCAATTCTGAACATTTCCCGAAACAACCCATCAACTTTATTCCCTTCTATAACATGCGACCGCAAAGACATTGCAGCCAGGTTGGTCCTCCTTTTCGCGGCTGCATCCGGCTTCGTTGTTTTGTTGAACACTCTGTCTTAACGAAACAGACAAAACGGCACTTTACAGTCAATTTCCTCAGTTGTTTTAAACGCTGCCGAGATTTCTCAAGTGTGAGCTGCAAAGAGAGCAGCCAGAGTACTGCTCTATGCGAAGAGCGCCCAGAAACGACCTGCAATAAAACTGAGGGCAGCCAGAGTCCTGCTCGATTTCTTCTGGTTGTTTTATGTACATAACATACCCTACAATAAAACACCCTGCAATGCTTGGTTTTATTCTACAGCCCATTTAGACGATTTTGGCGATAGCCGCCCAGACTTGCGAGATTGGCCGAAAGCGAACGATGGTTTGAATTGAAGCCCAGCCCAGGAGGGTTTGTGCAGAAGAAGCTTGGCGAGAGAGATTTGCTCCAAAACCCGTGTTTGGAGATTGGGTGTTGCACACGTGGTCTCCATTTGCTCGCGTGGTTCTACATTTCACCGATAATTGCTCGAGTGGTCTTGCCAGGGAATTCCCGCAGTCTTTATTTTACCCAGCACATTACCCTACAAGGGTATGTATCCCCAGAATGTTTTTATCGCACAAGTCTGTCAAAATCTGGCACGTTCATCCATGCCAACAGTAATTGCACGCTCATATTCGGTCCAATGCGCGACTAATGAGCGCTTAATCATATAATTCCGCGATAATAAAATGTGCATGATTGGTCTATTATATGTGCGGTGCCTTTTTTGGCAATTCGCGTCCAATCAGGCGCGGTCATTTAGGTTCAAGAACATTAATTTCGGCCCAAACACAAACATATATGAGCGTGCACATCAAAGATATAGAACTATCTATTTGTGAAATTTTGTATCAATAAATATAATATACCAATATTATATATGTAAGAACTTTGATACCCAAACAACTATGCTACACTCCCATAAAATTGTTCTATCGTGTTGCCTCATGTACGATTTCTTCAAAATCCTCTAGAGATATTTATACATTATGTACTACATGCTTAAAAGTTGCATTCACAAGTCAACGTATGAAAGCCCTATGCGTCTAAATATGTAATTTTATGTTTCTAATTTGCACGCTCATTTATGATTGTGCTTGGGCTTTATCAAGCGCCTTACGACTACGTGCATATGATTTGGGTGTCATATACGTTCATATGTGTAACCAGCGCGATCATATAAATGTGTGTGTGTAACCTGCGCGATCATATAATTTGAGCTTGTAATTTGCGCGGGCATATAGGGCTGTGCATATGCGCCTGGGCGTTTCTATATTTATATGATTTCGCGCAGTGTCGAATGATTCATGCACATATATTTTCGCAGGGCGGAATGTGCGTAGAAGATGTCAGTTAGACGAACGCATTTTCGGGGCTAGACGAACGCGATCGGGTAATCTGCCATATAAAACAAATATGTGGGAATCCCCTGGCAAAACCACTCCTGCAATTATCGCTTGAATGTAGAACTACGGGAGCAAATGAAGGCCACGTGTGCAACAAGCAATCTCCGAACCCGTGCCTAGAGAAAATCTCTCAGCTTGGCGAGCTACGTGCTCATCGTCTACGCTACGACAAGTCAGCCGCCTGTTGTGTTGTGGCGCCGAAAACCCCCTTGAGAAACGGAGGAGCGTTGGGGGAGGCATCAGAAATGAAAGCTCACTGGACAGGGGGTCGAGTCGACGCACTCCGTTCGCCCAGGCAGCGCACAAGGTCGACGCCACCCAAAGCATCGACTTCCTACTGCCTGCAGCATGGCGCAGCCCTCCCAACACATGGTGGACGCGCTACGGGCGAAACACCCACCGTGGGAGACCGCCATCCCGGAGTGGGTGCAGGAGGTGACAGTCGAGCCTTCCCTTATCCCCCAGCTTTCAGTGGAGGTACTCGGCCAGGCGATCAACTCAGCGGCTCGGGCGTCTGCACCAGGACCATCGGGGTGGGTGACGGAGCACCTGCGCGACACTTTCCTTCCCGAGCCTGCATACCTGCCTCACCTGCTAGGGGTCTTCACCCAGTGGACTAAGGGAGAGGTAGCGGAGCGCGTGCGACCCTGTCTCACTGCCTCCAACCTTGTGGGTTTGTCGAAGCCGAATGGTGACGTTCGTCCTGCGGAGAGTCACTACACAACGGGAGTGGACTACGGTAGAAGGCACGGAGTTGTGCGGGTGATCGTAGCGTTGTTCTAACGTTCTTACTGCTTGCTGTGTTCACAGAGAAGTTTGGCAAGAGTTTCCACTAAGGAATTGAAAAGAACAACTTGCAATGAAAAGTTGGAAGTACAATTGAGGCATGCAGAATGAAAGAACTAGAATGGCATGGAACACCTAGCAAGGGCGAAATCTGCCAGCGCAGCAGAAGAGTGGCTTGCCAACGTTGCAGCAGAGTGATCTGCCAACGTTGCACTGCGCGGGGTCTGCCAGCACTGCAGTCGCAGGTGACTATCTGCAGTCGCAGGTAACTTTCTGCAGTCGCATGTTGTCTATCTGCGCAGATGTGCGCACCTACCAAGTAGGTGCAGGTTGGCGGTTTCACCGCCAGGCACATTGCGCAGGTGCCAGGTAGAAAACGTGTCGTCGGTTTCGCCAGGTGCGCACCGTCGAGCACGTTCTGCCGTTCCGCAGGTAGAACTTCGCCAAAATCTCCTGGGCGAAAGTTCGCACACCTCCGCAGAGTTTCGCAGAACTCTGCAACTTCGGTCGAAGGACTCGCCATCGCTCGGTTGAACAGAGTTCGCCGAGCAGAGCTCCTCGACCAGAACTCTTCGACCAGAGTTCTTCGACTCGAACTCCTCGAGCAGAGTTCCTCGACGGAAGTTCGTTGGGCAGAGATCGTCGACCAGAGCTTGTCGCGCAGAGCTCGTCGACCAGATTCCGTCGAGCAGAGTTTGCTCGACTGCAACTTCCGTCAAACTGCAGAAGACTACTTCTTCTACCAATTCGTCGAGAACTTCCCGTCGGCGGCGAGATCGGCTGCGCCCAAGCGAGGGCGGGGCCTTTCTCTTCGACACTCCCCTGCCCAGCTCACGCTTGGGCACCCACACACAAGGTCCACCCAGAACCCAGAGGGATAGAATACAAGGAGAAAGTTCCTTCTACGTGCACCCAACACATAGCACGTAGATCACCGCACCAGCCGTGCAGAAGGGCACGGCACCTACTGCTGCACCTCGTCTGCGGAGAGTCACTACACAACGGGAGTGGACTACGGTGGAGGGCACGGGGTTGTGCGAGTGATCGTAGCTCTGCGGTAACGTTCTTACTACTGGCTTGTGTTCACACAGAAGTTTGGCAAGAATTCCACTAAGGAAAAGCACAACTTGCAATGAAAAGTTGGAAGTACAATTGAGGCATGCAGAACAAAAGGAACTAGAATGGCATGAAACTCCTAGCAAGGGCGAAATCTGCCAGCGCAGCAGAAGAGCGGCTTGCCAACGTTGCAGCAGAGTGATCTGCCAACGTTGCACTGCACGCGGTCTGCCAGCACTGCAGTCGCAGGTGACTATCTGCAGTCGCAGGTTGTCTATCTGCGCAGATGTGCGCACCTACCAAGTAGGTGCAGGTTGGCGGTTTCACCGTCAGGCACATTGCGCAGGTGCCAGGTAGAAAACGTGTCATCGGTTTCGCCAGGTGCGCACCGTCGAGCACGTTCTGCCGTTCCGCAGGTAGAACTTCGCCAAAATCTCCTGGGCGAAAGTTCGCACGCCTCCGCAGAGTTTCGCAGAAGTCTGCAACTTCGGTCGAAGGACTCGCCATCGCTCGGTCGAACAGAGTTCGCCGAGCAGAGCTCCTCGACCAGAACTCTCCGAGCATAGCTCCTCGACCAGAACTCTTCGACCAGAGTTCCTCGACTCGAACTCCTCGACCAGAGTTCCTCGACAGAAGTTCGTCGCGCAGAGATCGTCGACCAGATTCCGTCGAGCAGAGTTTGCTCGACTGCAACTTCCGTCAAAGTGCAGAAGACTACTTCTTCTACCAATCCGTCGAGAACTTCCCGTCGACGGCGAGATCAGCTGCGCCCAAGCGAGGGCGGGGCCTTTCTCTTCGACACTCCCCTGCCCAGCTCACGCTTGGGCACCCACACACAAGGTCCACCCGGAACCCAGAGGGATAGAATACAAGGAGAAATTTCCCTTCTACGTGCACCCAACACATAGCACGTAGATCACCGCACCAGCCGTGCAGAAGGGCACGGCACCTACTGCTGCACCTCATCATCCCCGTCGCCCACGTCGGCCAGACGCACTTGACCGATTGCGATGGAGCACCGTTTGAAAGCCGGAAAATGCAGCGCCTTCGTCAGAAAATCTGCCGGCTGCTCGGTGGTCGGGATGTACTGCAGAGCAATCTTCCCGCGCTTCACCATCTGCTGCAGCCAAGCGTAGCGTCGCTCCATGTGCTTGAGGTTGCCCTTGAGCCCCAAGCCCTCTGCGACAGTGATCGCCGACTGGTTGTCCACGTGCAGAACAGTCGGCTTCCTTGGGTCGAGCAGACGGAACTCTGCAAGGAGGAAGCGCAGACGGCGAGCCTCCTTGCCGGCTTCGGTCGCCGCGACGTACTCTGATTCGGTCGACGAGAGCGTCGCGCACTTGATGCGCTGGCTCGCCCAGGAGACTGCGGCTCCTCCGAAGACGAAAACGTAGCTGCCCGTGCTCGTCCGATTCTGCTTGTCGCCAGCGTCGTCGGCATCTGCATAGCCGACCAGACACAGCGACTCTGGTCCGCCGCCGAACTCCTGAGCGGCGTCACGAGTTTCAGCGAGGTAGTGTAAACAACGATCGACCTCACGCCAGTGGTTGTCGCTCCGCACTGTAAGGCCAGATCCGAGCTTGCTGCAAGCAAAAGCAATGTCGGGCCTCGTAGTGGTGGCCGCGAACTGCAGCGAGCCAACCTTCTGTCGGTACTCTGCTTCCTCGCGCGACTGAAACTCTTCGTCGTCGAACACCAGCACAGCGTAGGCGTCGACGGAGACCGGCGTCTTCGGCACTCGCCCGGTCTGCTCCTCGTCGATGAAACGCCGGCGCAGCTTGTCGACGTAGACCTGCTGATGAAGCCACAGCTTACGCGCAGGACGGTCGCGCACGATTTCCAGCCCGAGATACTTCTCGACCGGGCTGATTTCGCGCAGCTCGAAGGCGGCCTCCAGCAGCTCCTTCAACTCCTTCAGCATCGCAGTGCTGCTACTTGCAGCAAGTAGATCGTCGACGTAGACGAGCACCCAGCACGCCACTCCGTCGTCGCCGACCTTGAAGTAGAGCGCTTCGTCTACCGGGCTCTTGCTCCAACCAGCGCCGATCAGCACCGCGTCGAGCGCCGAGTACCACAGCAGCGGACTCTGCTTCAGTCCGTACAAGCTCTTCAGCAGCTTGCAGACGCGACCGGTTCCGTCGTTGAAGTAGTCGGGCTGGTACATGTAGAGGACGCGATCCAGCTTGCTCTGCAGAAACGCGTTTTTCATGTCCAGCTGCATCAGGTGCAGGTCGAGGACTGCTACGATGCTCAGGAAAATCCGCAGAGTTACGTAGCTCCCCACCGGCGCGTACGTCTCGTCGTAATCTGCGCCGTAGACCTGCGTGAAACCTTTCACCACCAGACGCGCCTTCTCGCGAGCGACCGTGTCGTCGACGTGGTACTTCGTCGTGAGTACCCAACGATTCTTCATCACGTTGACACCACGCGGACGCTCGACCAGCTCCCACGTTCCGTTGGAGATGAGACTCTTGATCTCCTCGTCCATAGCAGCCTTCACCGCCTTGCCTTTCCAGCTCGCCAACGCCTCCTTTACGGTCATGTTGGCGATGTCCCAGCGATGCTCTGGATCGGCGTGCATGTCAGGGTCGAGATCGGGCAGATCAACGTCATCCTCTGCGTCGTCGAGCAGAATGCTGTAGGCCGTCGGCGGCAGACAAGCGTGGAAGCTCAGCTTCTCCGGCGGCTTGCCGATGTTGGAGCGGGCAGACCGGCGCGGTTTCTCCTTTTCGACCGCGACCTCTACCACGTCGTCGTCTTCGGACTGCTCCCCTTTTCCGCCACCGGCCGCAACAACGACTTCCACAACGTCGTCGCTCGACGAGTCATCGTCGAACTGCTCCCCTGTCGGCAGCTCCTCTACCGGCTGCTCCCCCAGGATCACCTTCTCTGCCATCGGCTCCCCTGAAGTTGGCGCCTCTGCTGATGGCTCCTCTGCAGTCTGCTTCGGCGCCTCTGCCAGCAGCTTCTCTGCAGGCGGCTTCGACGCCGACAGCTCCCCTGTCGTCTGCAGCTTCCCGTCGCTGACCTTCTCGGCGTCACGTCGGCCACCGGCGATGCAACCGGTCGGCGCCGCAGGCGACGCACCAAGTCTCCCCTCATCGCCGGCGGCCGACGAGGGCACAACAGGAGGAGGGAGCGGGACCTCCACTACGTCCTCATCATCAGGCTCGTCGACGACGGCGAGCAGAGGAGGCATCGCCGAGGAGGAATCCGACGGCGGGGCAGACGACGTCCTCGTCGACGCTGGCCCGTACTCCACCTTCCACTTCTCCATCGACAGGTTCTCGTAGAAGATTGCTTCGACCGTCGTGACCAATTTGTTGTCCGTCAAGTCAAGCACCTCCCAGCTCTTGCTCTCGAGCGACACGCCGAGGTGAAGACCCCAACGGGCCTTCGGCGCCAGCTTCCCGCCGCGCTGCTGCTCGGGGACCATGAACTGCACCATGCAGCCCCAGACGCGCGCCAGCGTCAGATCCGGCTTCGTCCCGAAGAGCAGCTCGTGCGGCGTCGTCCCCTTTGGCAGAGAAGCCCGCTCGAGGCAGTTGCGCACCCAGACGGCTTGGCGCTGAGCGATGTGCCACCAGTGATGCTTCACGCCCATGTGCAGAAGCATCGTACGCACGGCCTCGACCACCGTGCGCATCTCCCGCTCGGCCATCCCGTTCTGCTGCGGAGTGTAGGGGCACGTCAGATTGTGGAGGATTCCCTTGTCCTCGACGAGGTCGGTGAAGGCGCGACCGAGGAACTCCCCTCCGCGGTCAGAACGCAGCTTCTTCACCGTCTTCGACGTCTGCCGCTCTACCTCCTTCAGCCACTTTTCGAAGACGACCAGCACGTCGCTCTTCTTCGCGATCGGCCTCACCCACACGTAGCGAGTCTTCCGATCTTTTAGCAAAAGAAAGTAGAAGCTGCCATCGTTGGCGGCCACCCGAAAGGGCCCGCAGAGATCGACGTGCACCACATCAAGCGCGTTCTCGGCGTCCGATCCTTGATCGGGGAAGGTGTGCCGTGCAAGTTTGCCGCCGACGCAGGAGGCACATGGCAGATGAGCCGCGGTCGACTTCTTGATGTCCAGACCGGCGGCGACCTCATGCTTCGCCGAGCTCTTGATCGTGTCGACTCTGACGTGCGCAAGCCGTGCGTGCAGCATGTCCGGGGTCAACTTTGTCGCTGGCGCGATCGTCCGCAGAGCCACAACCTCCGTCGAAGTCGTCGTAGACTTCATCGAGCAGGGGCGCAGGTCGGTGCAGAGTACTCTGCCGGAGTAGCGTGCCCGACCAAGGACATCGCCGGCATAAGACACCAGCAGCATCTCTCCGCCCTCATCCTGGAGCTTCACGCCGTTCTCTTTGAGCTGGCCAGCAGACAGCAGGTTTGCGTGCACACCCGGAACGTAGAGTACGTCGGGGACGAGGACCTGCTTCCCGGCCTCCCCTTGCAGAGCAACGGTGCCTCTGCCTTCGACGCTCTGAAGTGCCCCGTTGAAGCCGCGAACGTGGCGAACATCTCCGCTCGGCTGCATGTCGACGAAGGCCTCCTTCATCCCCATCAAATGGTGGGAGCAGCCGCTGTCGAGAAGCACAACGGTCGGATTGGCTTGCACAGCAGCAGCGACCGCCTTGAAGTCTTCGCCAGCCTCCAGCGCCAGCGAGATCGTCGGCTCTACCACGTTGACCATCGAGCACGAAGCCTCCTCGCCACGAGCATTGCCGCCAGAGGAGTCTGCATCCTTCGTCGAAGACGTCTTCGACGGCTGCTTCTCCTTGCGCGGCTGGTTGTCTCGACGACGACGGCCACTATCTCCCTTTCTGCGGTTGGCATCCCGGTCGTCATCAGACTCGTCTCAGTCGGGGCAATCGTACGAGAGGTGGTCGGGAGCATCGCAGATGTAGCAACGGCGGCCTTCTCGACGCGAGCCACTGCTGCCGCGATCTCCACCTTTCGCCGACTTCCCGCGGTCGGCGCCCTCCGTCGATTTTGCGTTCGATGACTTCCAGCCACCGCCTCCGGCAGACTTCTCACGCTGCCCCTGTTGGCGTCCCTGCTTCGCCGGGGCGACGTAGTTGACCTGCGGAAGCAGTTCTGCAGGACGCTCAGACTCCTGCATGAACTCGTCCTGGATGATGTGGCTCGAAAGCGAGTCCTCGTTCAGAGTCTCGCGCGTGCCGGGGATTGTCAAGATTCGACGCATCAGATTGTAGCCCGAGGGGAGGCCACTGATGACATGAGTGACATACGACGCCACCGAGTAATCGACGCCGGCCATCCGCAGATCGGCCAAAATGTGCCGCGCTCGATTGCAGTACTCGGTCGCCGATTCCTGCTCGCCCATCCGAATGTTGGTCAACTTCTTCTCCAGTTGACTGATGTAGAGGTCGTCGGTCGCTTTGTAGGTGCGCATGATGTACTGCCACGCTTGGTAGCCAGCATCCACCCGAAGTCTGCACGACTTCAATGCGACCTGCACCAGAGGCGAGCAACACCTCGAAATGACCATGAAGGTTAGTAGATGAGCAGCGCGAAATTCCGCCCAGAGTTCAGAGTCGTCTGCGTCCGGCGTGTCAACAATGCCGTCGACGAACTTCTTCAACCCGGCGATCTCCAGCTGAGGCTCAATGGATTCGATCCATGTGATCAAGTCATGTCGACCGTCCAGCAGCTTCAGCACAGCGATCTTGTCCGGCGAAAATTTAAAATATCCGTACGCCGGCGCGATGCCTCCGTCTCGACCAGCCGACGCGTGAGTCGCCGAAGTCGGCCCGACTCCACTCCGCAGAGGAGATTGACGTTGACCATTGATGTTGACGTTCGAGCTGCCTCCCGTCGCAGACGATCGCAGCATTTGCGCCTGCATTCCGCCAACGCTGACGTCGGCGGGCCGTATCACTCCGCGAACCCTCGTGCTTCCACCGCCGACAACATTGCCACCATCACCTTCGTTGTGCACGGGTCGGGGAGAGGCGGACGCGTCGTCCGCTTCTGCACGGGGAGGGGGATGCTCACGCGCCCACTGCGCACGAGTTCCAAGGAGCAGAATCTCCAAGTCCGCCTCGCCGTACCCGCCAGCCTCGTGGCGTGCCCGAACACCAGCCTCTCTCGCCTGCAGGGTATCTTCTATACCTGCTTCGACCACGGGGTCGACCATGACGACTAAGACGGCTGCCGCCCTAACAACGACTTAGGTAATGAACGCAGAAGTCGGGTATCTGAAGGTTCTAACGCGGGCCGTCCACGCTCACCGCACCATGCGGAGAGTCACTACACAACGGGAGTGGACTACGGTAGAAGGCACGGAGTTGCGCGGGTGATCGTAGCGTTGTTCTAACGTTCTTACTGCTTGCTGTGTTCACAGAGAAGTTTGGCAAGAGTTTCCACTAAGGAATTGAAAAGAACAACTTGCAATGAAAAGTTGGAAGTACAATTGAGGCATGCAGAATGAAAGAACTAGAATGGCATGGAACACCTAGCAAGGGCGAAATCTGCCAGCGCAGCAGAAGAGTGGCTTGCCAACGTTGCAGCAGAGTGATCTGCCAACGTTGCACTGCGCGCGGTCTGCCAGCACTGCAGTCGCAGGTGACTATCTGCAGTCGCAGGTAACTTTCTGCAGTCGCAGGTTGTCTATCTGCGCAGATGTGCGCACCTACCAAGTAGGTGCAGGTTGGCGGTTTCACCGCCAGGCACATTGCGCAGGTGCCAGGTAGAAAACGTGTCGTCGGTTTCGCCAGGTGCGCACCGTCGAGCACGTTCTGCCGTTCCGCAGGTAGAACTTCGCCAAAATCTCCTGGGCGAAAGTTCGCACACCTCCGCAGAGTTTCGCAGAACTCTGCAACTTCGGTCGAAGGACTCGCCATCGCTCGGTTGAACAGAGTTCGCCGAGCAGAGCTCCTCGACCAGAACTCTTCGACCAGAGTTCTTCGACTCGAACTCCTCGAGCAGAGTTCCTCGACGGAAGTTCGTCGCGCAGCGATCGTCGACCAGAGCTTGTCGCGCAGAGCTCGTCGACCAGATTCCGTCGAGCAGAGTTTGCTCGACTGCAACTTCCGTCAAACTGCAGAAGACTACTTCTTCTACCAATTCGTCGAGAACTTCCCGTCGGCGGCGAGATCGGCTGCGCCCAAGCGAGGGCGGGGCCTTTCTCTTCGACACGTCCGGTAACTATAGGCGAGGTGCTCCCCCGCATACTATCCAAGGACCTTTGCATCGTGCTTCACCCGAAGATGTTGTCGCACTTCTCTCCGTGTAACCAGCTTGGAGTCGGGTCCAGGTCGGGAGTGGAAGTCCTGGCACACACCTTTCGATCTGCCATCTCTACTCACCCGTCGTGGTGCGCGCTTCAAATTGACGTGGCGAACGCTTTCAACTCCTTCCATCGGCGGGAAATGTTTGAGGGCCTCCGCAAGTCGCCGTTCGGAGGGTTGATTCTATTCTTGCGCGTTTTCTACGACACCTCTAGTGATCTCTACCTCCGCGCGGGCCCCTTCGTCGAAGCTTTAGCTTCCGAGCGGGGCTTGAGGCAGGGGGACCCATTGGGGCCGTTCCTGTTCGCGTTCACACAGCAGCTGGTTATGGAACTGACCAAGCAGGAATTTGCCGACCTTTCCTCAGCTACGCCGATGATACGTATATCTTGGGGCCCAGGGAGCGGGTGTTGGCAGCCTATGGGGTCTTGCGGGAACGATTGGGCGGGCTTGGTCTGGAGGTGCAGCCGCATAAGTGCAAGCTATGGGAGCGAGGTGGATCAGGAGGGAAAGGAGAGGAACGAGCCAATTCCGCCCGGCATGTAACAAACCTGGACGGGGCTTACTGTAGTAGGAGTTCCCATTGGAAAGGAGGACTGGGAGGTGGCTCGCCTGCGAGCGAGGCTGACGGAGCTGCAGGCGCCCGTCCCATGGCTTCCTCTGCTTGACCACCCGCAGATTGCGTCTCATTTGCTGGCAATCGCGGTGTCAGCGCGCCCGATTTATCTCACGCGGACGATGCCTCCGCGGCCAGGGGTAGTGGAGGCTTTCCGGGACTGGGACACGGGCCTTGAGGATTGTTTTGAGCAGCTGTTTCCACCCGGTACCTGGGATCACAATGCGGGAAAGTCGCAGATGGCCCGCTTGCAGCTGCACCTTCCTGCCAGGCTGGGGGAATTCGGCATACGCTCTGCAGCTGACCTCAGTCCTTTGTCGTACGCATGTGGCTGGTGCCAGGCAGCGAGCGAAGTGACTCGAATGGGGGTGGCATGGGAGGAGCGGATGTTTGAGGAGTTTTTTCGCACGCCCAAGGCGACGACGTTGCTGGATCCCTGGTTCGCGAGAGCGCTGGAGCTGCTTCCACAGCCGGTCTGACAGGAGATGCCGCCCCTTGCCTTATCGCTGACCCCCCACTTCTGCTTTTCCCTACGCAACACCGTCGCCTATCGGTCGAGAGTCTGCAGTCTCTTCGAGGCATGGCCCACGACGATGCCACCTTGGCCCGTTTGACATCCCTTGCGGGGGCGTGGGTCTCTGCCGTTCCGTCGCGTGACGAGGCTACCTTTACCGCAGCCGAGTGGAGCATCTGTGCGGCCATGCGCCTAGGCCTCCCTATCCAGCAGCTGATAGTCGCCGGCAAGTGCGCCTGTGGGGTCGAGTTTGTTGATCCTTCTGATCCCCATCATGCCCTCCGCTGCAAGCATCGGTGTGCACATTCTCGGGTTCACGACGCGGTTAAGTTCGTGGTGGCGAAGATAGCTAAAGGGTCGGGTGGGGTTGTGACTATGCAAGATGACACGTTGCTGCCAGGGAAGAAGGTGGATGTGGCGGTTCGGAGATTGGTTAGTGTTGTAGACTCTATCTCTCTGTCAGCACAGCACCACGGACTGATTAGTTGCAAGGTGGGCTTTGCGGCTAGGGAGAGCGAAAAGCGGAAAGCGGCGGACTACAAATCGCTTTTGCAGCGGCATAGGGGAGTACAGTGTGAAAGATAGAAAACGAGAACGTGGAAACTAGCAGCAATGTGGGTACAAGTAGGAAACCCTAAATGTGCTGTACCCCGTATGAGCTACCCCACTACAGCCTACACAGACTATAGCATATAAGTTTGACACACCCCCATAGGCAAATTGGGGGAGAACAAGAGGTCACAAGACCAGTCAAGAAAAGCAAAGCAAGCTCAGGGTGGATCACGAAGTCATTACGCATTCTGAGCACAAGCAAATGGCCACAAGGCCAGTTCACATGCAGAGTTATATAAAGGAGAACAAGCAATACAGTGATCACAACCTAGCAAGTGTAAGCATGCAGGTATATATATAGAGATCACAGTACAAGCAAAGTCAAGAAGTGAGCAAGTGAGGCCAAGTGGGCACTAGGCCTAGAACAGTACAAAACGCTGATGATCACAAGGCTGAAGTGCTTTGGTTAAGATATCAGCAGTGTTGGCCCGAGTGGCCACGTAAGCAAGACGAAGCTGACCACGCTGCTGCAACTCTCGAGCAAGGAAGTAGCGCAGAGCGATGTGCTTCGTTCTGTGCTCCAGTCTGTGCTCCTGACACAAGGCAATCATGGCCTTGTTGTCGACGTACAGAACTGGAGGAGAACGAGGCGGCTCTCCCAGGTCGGTCAGCAGGTAGGTGAGCCAGCGTAACTCCTGTGCAGCCATGGCCCCTGCGTAGATCTCAGCCTCACATCTGGAGCTGAGAACAGAAGACGAGCGGGTAGACCGCCACGAAACAGAGCCGGAGCCAAGGCTGAAAGTGTAACCCTGTGACGACCGCTGCGTAGCCAAGTCGTCAACCCAGGAAGCGTCTGCGCGACCAGTGAGGGCAGCTCGAGCCCGTCCTCCAAGCACGAGCCCCATGCCCGACGTACTGCACAAGTAGCGCAACACCCTCTTAGCGGCATCCATGTTATCCTTCGAGTGTCTCCCAGGAGCAACATAGCGTGCCATGATGCTAAGAGGGTAGGCAAGGTCAGGTCGAGTGCAGGTCATCAGGTACATGAGGCAACCCACAAGCTCTGGATACGGGCCACTCGGCTCTACGGACTCATCCGAAGGCAGAGCTGCGAGCGAGTGGCGAGTAGGCAGAGGAGTGGACTGTGGCAAGGAGTACGTGAAGCCGAAGCGCTGAAGGACCTGCTGCACCATGTGTGACTGAGTCAAGGTAATGGTGCGCTGTGCTCTGTCCCGGGTGATCTGCAAGCCAAGATAGCTGCGCAGCTCACCCAGGTCTGTGCATGTGTGTCTCTTCTGCAGCTCCGCCTTCACGTGGGCGAGTCCTTCAGTGTCAGCAGTAGCAAAGACCAAGTCGTCGACGTACACGAGGACGTAGAACGGCGGCAGAGAGGTGTCGGTGCGTAGAAACAATGACGGGTCAGCAATGGAAGTAGCAAACCCAAGAGCCGCAAGAGTCGTCCTCAGTGTGTCGTGCAACTCTCTGGGCGCCTGGCGGAGACCGTAGACTGGCCGCCGGAGGCTCCACTGGGTACCAGCAGGAAACGATCCAGTGAAGCCAGGTGGGCGGCGCAGCCAGATCTCCTCGTGCAGGCTGCCCTGTAGAAAGGTTGTGCTGAAGTCAAGAGAGTGAAGCTCGTAGTCATGCTGAGCGGCAACGTGCAGCAGTACCCGAAGAGTGGTCATCTTCGGGGTAGGGGAGAAGGTCTGGAAGAAGTCAACTCCCTCTCGCTGACTGAAGCCTCGTGCAACGTAACGCGCCTTGAAGACAGGCGGAGAACCCGGCGGCCGCTTCACCCTAAAAATCCACATGCCACTGACGATGTTCGCCCCAGGTGGGGGAACCTCGTCGACGTAGGTGCCTGTGGACTTCCAGGATGCCATCTCTGCGTCCATGGCTGTCTGCCACTGAGAGGAGTAGGGACCCTCTATCGCCTCTGCGTAAGAGCGCGGGGTCGGGATGTCTGGTGCATCCGGGTCTCCCTCAGGTGCAATCAGCATGGACACGAGATGAGGTAAAGCAGCGGCAAAACACTCAAACTCCTCCTGCCTGTCCTCAAGGACGTCCGTGCCAAGAGCACACTCACCCCCGACGGACGGAGGACAGACAGACTCAGACTCAGCAACAAGACTAGCGGCGTAGTCTAGACGACAGGCGGCAGCAAAGTCAACAAGCTCAGCAACTAGGGCAGACGAAGTAGTGGACTCAAAAGAAGGGTCAATGACAACAGTGGCTAGAAGACGCGTGACAGTAGGACTGGCAGCACGAGCAAGGTCTGACGGTGGGTCAGCAACTTCAGGAAGAGAGGACGCAGGAAGAGACGGCAGAGGGACACGCTGTGGGGCAGTGGAAGGACGAAGTGCCATCTGGTGCGTGCCTGGGACAGCAGGAGGACGCTGACGCGGAACACGACGACCAGTGCGAACAGCGCGAACAGGCGACGCATGACGAGACTCAGGCTCACGACGCTCCGCAAGACCTCTGTCGGCCCAGCGTAGGGAGAAGGAGCAGGCAGTGGGGAGGCTGGCTGTAACTGCGACTGCGACTGGTCAGGCGGTGGACACAGTAAGGGAGGAGGAAGGCCAGTAGAAGGCGGGAGACCAAGAACCTGCTGAAGCAGTGGAATGAAGTACGGTCGCGGCCGCACAGCGCCTCCAGAACCTGCACCGACAGCACCAGTACCCCCAGCTCCAGGGTCTCCAGCTCCAACGCCAGCAGTACCACCAGCTCCAGCACCTCCAGCAGCTCCAGCTCCAGCAGCACCCCCAGCTCCAGCAGCTCCAGTACCTCCAGCTCCAACTCC
Organism: Closterium sp. Naga37s-1; assembly: GCA_947471745.1. Classification (NCBI taxonomy): domain Eukaryota; kingdom Viridiplantae; phylum Streptophyta; class Zygnematophyceae; order Desmidiales; family Closteriaceae; genus Closterium; species Closterium sp. Naga37s-1. The sequence goes on from CANJKZ010000813.1 coordinate 2,287,422, forward strand.
TGCAACACCACCAGGTCCAGCAACTCCAGTACCTCCAATACGAGCACCTCCGGGACCAGCGGCTCCAGTAACTCCAGCAGCTCCAGCGCCAACGCCGGCAGCACCCCCAGCTCCAGTAGCACCAGCAGCCTCAGCTCCAGGGGCTCCAGCGGCAGGCCCCCCAGCTCCAGCAGCTCCTCGCTGGAGTCTCCAGCGGCGAGCTAACCACTCGCGCAGTTGCGGTGGAGAGAGAGGCTCCCGCCGAGACGAGGCACCTGCAGGAACTCCAGCAGACTCAGCACCCCCAGTCTCAGCAACCGCAGGCTCAGTACCCTCAGGCTCAGCACCCCCAGGCTCAGCACCCCCAGGCTCAGCACCCTCAGACTCAGCAACACCAAGCTCAGCACCCCCAGACTCCGCACGCTCAGGCTCAGCACCTCCAGGCTCCGCAAGCTCAGGCTCAGCACCCCTAGAAGCACCACCCCCAGGAGCAGCACCAGAGTCAACCGCTACCTCGACAGGCTCGACAGCGTCTACCTGAGAAACACCTGAGGGCGCAGGACCCTGAGGGGGGAGGGGGTCTACCGGAGGAGGACCTGGTGCAAGGAAGAGCGGCGGGGGGGGGAGAGAGGCAGTGCGGTAGGGGAAGAGACGGTAAAAGGGAACCGACTCGTCGAACGTGACGTCCTGAGAGGGCAGGACACGGCGCGAGGTGGGGTGGTAAAACTGCCAGCCAGGCGCGTCAGGGACAAAGCCAAGGAAGACGCAGGGAATAGCGCGGGCGGAGAGCTTGTCCGCGGTAGTATCGCGGACAAAGGCACGAGAACCCCAGACCCGGAACACCGACGCATCGCCAACCTTCCCCGTCCACCGCAGTGTGGGCGAGGTCTCCGGCAAGGAGAGACAGGGCCAGAGGTTGAGCTGATGCGCAGCGTATCGGACCGCAAACGGCCACAGAAAATGGGGGGCAGCCGCATGGACCATGGAGGTACGAGCGACCTCCATGACTAAGCCAATGCGGCGCTCAGCAATCCCATTCTGCTGCGGTGAGGCCGGGAGCGTGAACGTCTGGCGAATGCCCTCCCCACGACAAAAGTCCCGCAGAAAGTCAGAGGCAAACTCACCACCTCTGTCAGAGTGCAGACGCAGGACGGGAAAGTCCGTCTCGAACCACTCGCGGAGCTGGAGACGGGCAGCGCGGATCCAAGGGATCAAAACATCAGGGACCTCACCCTTGGTGCCCAAGGGGAAGACTGTGGTGTAACGCGTGTAGTCGTCAACGACCAGCAAAAAGTACCGCTTCGGTCCTGTCCACGGACGCGGGCTGGGCCCCACACGTCCATGTGGAGGGTCTGCAGGGGAGCAGACGTTGGGGGGAACGAGGAGGAGGCAGGGAGGGGCAGGCGAGGGTGGTAGAGGAGGCAGAGTCTCTGGAAGTCCAGAGACAAGGAGACGTCGGTGCATGCCACGGAGGCGCTGCACCGAGGGGTGACCAAGACGGTGGTGACCAAGACGGTCTGGTGCGATAGAGCGTGACACGAGCAGGGGGCCGCTAGCTGACCTGACGCAGACGCAGACGCGGCTACCTGAGGGGACTCAGTAGTCAGTGTGTACAGACTCGAGCCAGGCGCTCGGGTGAACGTGGCCAGGTGCCGACCAGTCCGGGAGCACGTACAGTGGGTCACACGCTGACCTCCAGGAGTGAACTGGTCAACCCACACATCCTGGAGGTCAGCTCCACTCACCAAGTTCGTAGAGAACGAGGGGAGGTGAATACCCGACAGTGAGCCAGACGGGACCGCCGGACACGGCAGAACCGTGGAGGAGTGTGCAAGGACTGGGCCCCCAGAGGGGTCCGCCAGGGAGACTGCAACCGGTCGACTGAGTGGCGTGAGTGTGGTGCTGTCGCGAAAGAAGGAGCGGGAGGCACCTGAGTCAAGTGTGAAGGTGTGCAAGGCCTCAGCAGGCGCAGTACCAGGGAGAGCAGACTCACTAGCACCTAGAGCAGCAGCCTCACCAGCACCTAGGGCAGCAGGCTCACCAGCACCTAGAGCAGCAGACTCACAAGCACCTAGAGCAGCAGCCTCTATACATGGGTCGGGCGGCACACACAGGTAACAGTCACCCTCAGCACTAATAGTCACAGCATACCTGGCAGCAAGGATAGCATCATAGTCAAGAGAAAAGATATCAACACCAGACCTAAGCATATCAGCCCAGCGAGGGAGCTCAGCGGCGTCACGAAACTGTGCGTGCCAGTCGTCAGACAGGCGACCGAAACAGCGCTGCGTCGTGTGTGGCAGTCCGCACGTCTCCCCACGGCGCTCACCGGTGCGGAGAACGTAAGCGCAGGGACCAGCACCCCCAGACCTCCCACGCCCAGCGTACCACTCACGAAGCTGCTGGGGCGACGGGGCCTCACGGGAACGCGGCTGCTGTTGTCGCTGGCTGCCGCCAAAGCCTCCACGCTGCGCGCCTCCACCCCTACCAGCACCACCGCCGCCGCCACCCCAACCGCTGCTGCCGCTGCCTCCACCACCTCCACAGGCGCCACCGACGCCCCCACTCCCGCCACCACCTCCACCTCCACCCGCACCCCCTCCGCCTCCTCCACCGCCACCACCGCCGCCCCCGCCGTCCCCTCCACCACCCTTGCCCCCCTTGCCCTTGCCGCTGCGGCGCCTCCCACTAGGAGCAGACGCAGCCCCGACCTCCTCGGTGCCAACGAGGTCGACAGCAGCAGCAGAAGCAACAGAGGGCAAAAGGGGAACGGGGGAACACCCCTCAAAGAAAGGGGCGCGAGGGTCACCGCGAGAAGCTCCTACAGCGACTATACTAGTCTCAGCTGCAGTGAGGCACTCCTCGAGCAGGTTAACGGTGAGCTCAGTGGGGCAAAGGGAGAGAAAGTGGTCCCTGACTGAGCGAAGAGAGTCAGGGAGACGGGTGACGAGGTAGAAGAGGGTGATGTACGTTGGGGGGGGGGGGTTCTTGGCGCGAAACTCGGAGGGAAGCGCTGCGCGGTAGCGGGTGTCACTAGTGCGGAGGTGAGTGATGAGGTCAGCGACTGTGGCAAAGGCGGCCAGATCAGGGAACAAGTACGGCAGCATGAGGCGGCTGAGGGCAGCAGTGGCAGGGGAGGAGTAGCGCGCGACGACAGCGTCATACAAAGACTTAGCAGTCTTGTACTGGCCAAAGTGCGCGCGCTCAGCAGACGGCAGGTGACTACGAACAGCAAGGCGAGCAACAGCGTCACGAGTAGTCCACTGCGAGCGAACCGTACTGTCAGTAGTGGCAGCAGGTGCAACAGAGGCGCCGGACGTGTGATCGAAAAGCGAGACTCCGTCCCTAGAGTCGCACTGAAGAAAGAGCTGCAGGTCATCTACCCAAACGTCAAAATCGACCGCACGGCCCTCAGCATCGAAGGTAAGAACAGTAGGGCTAGCCATGGCGGCAGTAGCAGCAGTAGCAGCAGTAGCAGCAGTAACAGCTGTAGCAGTAGGAGCAGCGTGGGCAGGGCGGCGCGGCTCAGCAGAGCGGCGCGGCTCGGCTGGGCGGCGCGGCTCGGCTGGGCGGCGCGGCTCGGCTGGGCGGCGCGGCTCGGCTGGACGGCGCGGCTCGGCAGGCAGGCGCGGCAGCGCGCTTGTAGGGCAGGTGCGCGGGTAGCGCGGGTAGGGCAGGTGCTCACCAGGGGCGGGTAGGGTAGGTGCCACCGGCGGCGGGTAGGGCAGGCGCGCGACTGGCGCGGGTAGGGCAGGCGCCCGACGGGCGGCTGCAGGCGCTCGACGGGCAGGTAGGGCCGGCGCTCGACGAGTGGCGGCAGGGTAGGGCCGCGACGGCGGGTAGAGCAGGGCCGCGACGGCGGGTAGGGCAGGGCCGCGACGGCGGGTAGGGCAGGGCCGCGACAGGTGGGTGGGGCAGGGCCGCGACGAGCAGGTAGGGCAGGGCCGCGACGGGCGGCAGGGTAGGGCAGGCGTGCGACGGCGGCTGCAGGTAGGGCGGGCGCGCGACGGCACGGGTAGGGCAGGCGCGCGAACGCGCGCTTAGGGCAGGCGCGCGTAAGGCAGGGCGCGGGTGAGGCAGGCGCAAGGTGCACTACAGGGCAGGCAGGCGCGGCAGCGCGCTTCGGGCAGCGCAGGAGAAAAAATCGTTGGTGGGCCCTTAGGAAAAAAAAATCGTTCCCACTAGGGAACCTGCTCTGAAACCATGTGAAAGATAGAAAACGAGAATGTGGAAACTAGCAGCAATGTGGGTACAAGTAGGAAACCCTAAATGTGTTGTACTCCATATGAGCTACCCCACTACAGCCTACACAGGCTATAGCATATAAGTTTGACATACAGTTCACACCTCTCATTGCAGAGACCTGGGGATGTCTGGGAGGGAGCTTTGGAAGGTGGCTTAAGAACCAGGGCGAGGCGCAGATTGAGGTAGCGAAGACGAAAGGAGCGGCGAGGGCCACGGGAAAGGGTTTTTCGGCGTATCTACTCGGGTCACTTAGAGCAGCCGTAGGGGTGGCTTTGCAGCAAGCTCAGGCGCGTGTGATCTTGTTACGCGCGGCGTCGATGATGAGAGGCCCAGACGTTGTTTGGGTGGAGTGGGATGATTTTGAAGAGGATGTCGGGTGGGATGCTCCGTGGGCGGATGCGCCCTACTTGGTGGACATGCGGATCTAGATGATGGGTTGGGAAGGGGGGAGGGGGGGTTACATGGGGGGTCTTGATGGGGTGTCTTTCTGGGGTGTCTTGATGTCAAACATTGTATATGTTTCTATTTTGTAGGCTATAGTGGGTTTAGCCTTAGGGGGTACAACATTCTAGGTTTTCCTACTTGTACTCCCAATGTTGTTAGTTCATTCATTCCTCTCATTCTGACATGGTATTACGAGCCTAGGTTAGGAACCTAGGACCACTTATTCCTAAGGGCCCACCGTTCCGCTAGAAGTGCCCTCGTGCGCCCTACCTTCCTTGCGCCCTCGTGCGCCTCGTTCCTAGCGCGCCCTCGAGCGCCCTGCTTTTCGTGCGCGTAGCCCGCTAGCCGCCCGCGCGCGGCCCGTTTTTTTCACGCGCGTAGCCCGCTAGCCGCCCGCGCGCGGCCCGTTTCTCGTGCGCGCGACCCCCTAGCCGCCCACGCGGTCGACGCCGCCCACGCGTAGCCCGACCTGGCCTCGCGCGGCCCCTAGCACAGCCTGCGTGCTGCCCGTCGACCGGAGCGCTCCGCCGCCTCGCCGTACGTAGGCCGCCGCCCGCACGTAGGCCGCCGCCTCGAACCGCGCGCCGGCCCACCCTCCCTGCCCGAGCCGCGCCGCGCCGTCCTGCTCGAGCCGCGCCGCCCTGCCCGAGTCGCGCCACCCTGACCGAGCCGCGCTGCCCTACTGTGCACCACCTGCAGCAACTGCTGCTCCTGCTACTGCTACTGCTGCTGCTGTTCCTACTGCTGCTACTGCCACTATGGCCAGTCCTACCGTTCTCACTTTTGACGCTGAGGGCCGTCCGATTAAGTTTGACGTTTGGCTCGATGACCTGCACCTGTTCCTCCAGATCACTGCCAAGGACGATGTTTCCCTGTTTGACCACACGTCCGGCGTAGCTCCCGCACCTGCTGCTACCGCTGACAGTACAGCTCGCTTACAGTGGCAGACCCGTGACGCTCACGCTCGCCTAGCCGTTCGCAGCCACCTGCCGTTGTCAGAACTAGCAGCAGAAACAAGAAATGAAGAAAGGAGGGGTTTCACTAGCAAGCAGTTGGATACATATAGCAAACCCTAATTGGGCTGTACTCACTATGGAGTACCCCACTGCAGGCTAGACGATTATAACATTCTGACAGCCGTTAGATGAGCGCGAGCACTTTGGCCAGCATAAGACCGCTAAGGAGCTGTATGATGCTGTAGTTGCGCGCTACTCCTCCCCTGCTACTGCTGCGATAGGCCGTCTCTCGCTGCCCTATCTCTTCCCCGATCTGTCCGCCTTTGCCACTGTAGCTGACCTCATCACTCACCTCCGTACTAGTGATCTCCGCTACCGTGCCGCGCTTCCTCCTGATTTCCTCGCCAAGAACCCTCCCCCGATGTACCTCACACTCTACCACCTAGTCACTCGCCTCCCTGACTCTCTTCGCTCTGTCAGGGACCACTTTCTCGCTCTCTCCCCCACTGACCTCACTGTCGACCTGCTCGAGAAGGAGCTCCTTGCAGCTGAGACTAGCATTGTAGCTGTAGGTGCCTCTCGTGGCGACCCTCGCACTCCCTTCTTTGAGGGATGTTCCCCCTCCCCCCTTCTCCCCTCCATTGCATCTGCTGCTGCTGTCGACTACCTCGGTGCTGAGGAGGTCGGGGCTGCGTCTGCTCCTAGTTGGAGGCACAAGGGCGGCAAGGGCAAAGGGGGCAAGGGTGGCGGAGGTGGAGGCGGGGGCGGCGGTGGTGGAGGGGGTGGTGGCGGTGGTGGGAGTGGTGCTGGTGGTGGGGGGGGTCAGTGGCGAAGGCGGGGGTGGTGGCGGCGGCGGTAGTGGGAGTGGCGGGGGTGGTGGTGGTAGTGGTGGCGGCAGTGGAGCTGGTGGCGGGCGCGGTGGAGCGGTGCAGCGTGGAGGGTTCGGTGGTGGCCAGAGGCAGCAGCAGCAGCGTCCCAGCGAGACCCCGTCGCCCCAGCAGCTTCGTGAGTGGTACTCTCAGCGTGGGGGGTCTGGGGGTGGAGGTACCTGCCCGTACGTTATCAGCACAGGTGACCGCACTGGCCAGACCTGTGGGAGGTTCCACACGGCACATCGCTGCTTCTTTCGTCTCGACGACGCCTGGCGCGCGCAGTTTCCTGACGCCACTGAGCTGCCCCGCTGGGCTGATCTGATGAAAAAGAACATTGATATCTTTGCTCTTGATTTTGATGCTATCCTTGGTGCCATGTATGCATTGACTGCTAGTGTTGAGGGTGACTGTTACCTGTGTGTACCGCCTGACTTGGGTATTGGGACCAGTGAGACTGCCGCTCTAGGTGCTAGTGCGTCTGCTGCCCTAGGTCCTGGTGAGGCTGCTGCTCTAGGTGCTAGTGAGTCTGCTGTTCCAGGTGCTCGTGCGTCTGCGCCTACTGGTACTGCGTCTACTGAGGCACTGCACACCTTCACACTGGACTCGGGTGCTTCCCGCTGCTTCTTTCGTGACCGCACTGTCCTTGAGCAGCTAGCTCGGCCGGTTGCTGTCTCCCTGGCTGACCCCTCTGGGGGCCCGGTCCTTGCGACCTCCTCCACTGTCCTCCCTTGTCCTGCGGTCCCGTCCGGCACCCTGTCGGGTATTTACCTCCCCTCGTTCTCTACGAACTTGGTGGCGGGCTCTGCTCTCCAGGATGGGGGTGTTCACCAGTTCACCCCTGCCCATGAGCGTGTGACCCACTGCACGATTGCTCGGACGGGTCGCCACCTGGCTACCTTTACTCGGCAGCCGGGGTCGGACCTGTACACACTGACCACTGAGTCCCCTCAGGTAGTTGCGTCTGCGTCTGCGTCAGGTCAGTTGTCCGCCCCCTGCTCGTGTCGCACCTTGTCGCACCGGACGGTCCTCTGGCACCACCGCCTTGGTCACCCTTCGATGCAGCGCCTTCGTGGCATGCACTCCCGTTACCTTGTCTCTGGTCTCCCCGAGTCACTGCCTCCCCAGCCACCGTCCCCTGCCCCTCCCTGCCTTCCCTGTGTCGAGGGGCGGCAGCGTGCCGCCCCTCACTCCTCTGAGTTCCCCCCGACGGAGGCTCCTCTGCAGACCCTTCACATGGACGTGTGGGGCCCAGCCCGTGTTCGTGGACAGGGTGGAGAGCGCTACTTCCTGCTTGTAGTTGACGACTACACGCGTTACACCACGGTCTTCCCCTTGCGCAGCAAGGGAGAGGTCCCTGATGTCTTGATCCCTTGGATCCGCGCTACCCGTCTCCAGCTGGAGAGGCGTTTTCACACGGACCTTCCAGTCCTGCGACTGCACTCTGACAGAGGTGGTGAGTTCTCCTCCGACCTCTTGAGGGCCTTCTGTCAGGGGGAGGGCATTGAGCAGTCGTTCACGCTTCCGGCCTCTCCTCAGCAAAATGGGGTTGCTGAGCGCCGCATTGGCTTAGTCATGGAGGTCGCTCGTACCTCCCTGATCCATGCGGCTGCCCCCCATTTTCTGTGGCCGTTTGCGGTTCGATACGCTGCGCATCAGCTCAACCTCTGGCCCCGTGTCTCCGTTCCGGATACCTCGCCGACCCTGCGTTGGACGGGAGAGGTTGGCGATGCGTCGGTGTTCCGGGTCTGGGGATCTCGTGCTTTTGTCCGCGATACGTCCGCGGACAAGCTCTCCGCCCGCGCTGTTCCCTGTGTCTCCCTTGGCTTTGTCCCTGACGCGCCTGGCTGGCAGTTTTACCACCCCACCTCGCGCCGTGTCTTCCCCTCTCAGGACGTCACTTTTGACGAGTCGGTCCCCTTTTACCGTCTCTTCCCCTACCGCACTGCCCCGCTTCCCCCCCCGCCGCTCTTCCTCACCCCAGGTGTCCCTCTGGTAGACCCCCTCCCTCCCCAGGGTCCTGCTCCCTCAGGTGTTTCCCAGGTAGACCCAGTCGAGCCTGTCGAGGTAGCTGTCGAGTCTGGTCCTGCGAGAGGTACTGAGTCTGGGGGTGCTGAGACTGGGGGTGCTGAGACTGGGGGTACTGAGCCTGGGGGTGCTGAGATTGGGGGTACTGAGACTGGGGGTGCTGAGCCTGGGGGTACTGAGACTGGGGGTGCTGGGACTGGGGGACCTGAGGCTGGGGGTTCTGAGACTGGCCGTGCTGCGCCTGGTGGTGCTCCCTCTTCACAGCAGCTGCGTGAGTGGTACTCTCAGCGTTGCAGCCTCCGGCGTGGGGCTGCTGGAGCTGGGGGTTCTGCCGGAGTTGGAGCTGGTGGTGCTGCGGGTGCCGTGTCGCGGCTGGAGCCTCCCTCCCCACAGCGGCTGCGTGAGTGGTACGCTCGGCGCTGCAGCCTCCGGAGCGGCGCTCCTAGCGCTGGGGTGCCGCCCGCTGGAGGCCCTGGTGCTGCTGGAGGTCCTGGAGCCTCTGGTCATGGAGGTGCTCGTACAGGCGGTACTGGAGCTGCTGGGACTGGGGGTTCTGCTGGAGCTGGAGCTGGAGCTGCTGGAGCTGGTACTGCTGGAGGTGCTGCTGGTGCTGGAGCTGCTGGTGGTGCTGCTGGAGGTGCTGCTGGTGCTGGAGCTGCTGGAGGTGCTGCTGGTGCTGGTGCTGCTGGAGGTGCTGCTGATGCTGGAGCTGCTGGAGGTGCTGCTGGTGCTGGAGCTGCTGGAGCCGGTGGTCCTAGAGGTGCTCGTACTGGAGGTACTGGAGCTGCTGGGACTGGAGCTGCTGCGGGAGTTGGAGCTGGAGGTGCTGGAGCTACTAGAGCTGCCGGTGGTGCTGCGGGAGTTGTAGCTGGAGACCCTTGGGCTGAGGGTGCTGGAGCTGTCTCTACTGGTTCAGGAGGAGCTGCGCGGCCACGGCCGTACTACGTTCCGCTCCTTCAGCAGGTTCTTGGCCTCCCGCCCTCTACTGGTCCTACTCCTCCCCTACTGAGTCCACCGCCTGTCCAGTCGCAGTCACAGTTACAGCCTGCCTCTCCGCTGCCTGGTCCTTCTCCTTACGCTGGGCCGACTAGCGGTCTTACGGAGCGTCGTGAGCCTGAGTCTCGTCCTGCGTCGCCTGAGTCTCGTCCAGAGTCGCCTGTCCGTGCTGTCCGCGCTGGTCGTCGTGTTCCGCGTGAGCGTCCTCCTCCTGTCCCTGGCACTCACTATATGACTCTGCGTCCTTCCACTGCTCCACAGCGTGTCCCTCTGCCGTCTCCTCCTGCGTCCTCTCTTCCTGCTCTTGCTGACCCGGAGTCTGACTCCCTTCGTGCTGCCAGTCCTACTGTCACGCGTTTCCTCGCCACTGTTGTCACTGACCCTACCTTTGAGTCCACTGCTGCGTCTGCTCTAGTCGCTGAGCTTGTTGACTTTGCTGCCGCCTGTCGTCTAGACTACGCCGCTAGCCTTGTTGCTGAGTCTGAGTCTGTCTGTCCTCCGTCCGTCGGGGGTGAGTGTGCCCTTGGCACGGACGTCCTTGAGGACAGACAGGAGGAGTTTGAGTGCTTTGCCGCTGCTTTACCTCATCTCGTGTCCATGCTGATTGCCCCTGAGGGAGACCCGGATGCACCAGACATCCCGTCCCCGCGCTCTTACGCAGAGGCGATAGAGGGTCCCTACTCCTCTCAGTGGCAGTCAGCCATGGACGCAGAGATGGCTTCCTGGAAGTCCACAGGCACCTACGTCGACGAGGTTCCCCCACCTGGGGCGAACATCGTCAGTGGCATGTGGATTTTCAGGGTGAAGCGGCCGCCGGGTTCTCCGCCTGTCTTCAAGGCGCGTTACGTTGCACGAGGCTTCAGTCAGCGTGAGGGAGTTGACTTCTTCCAGACCTTCTCCCCTACCCCGAAGATGACCACTCTTCGGGTTCTGCTGCACGTCGCTGCTCAGCGTGACTACGAGCTCCACTCTCTTGACTTCAGCACTGCTTTCCTACAGGGCAGCCTGCACGAGGAGATCTGGCTGCGCCGCCCACCTGGCTTCACTGGGTCGTTTCCTGCTGGTACCCAGTGGAGCCTCCGGCGGCCAGTCTACGGTCTCGCCAGGCACCCCGTGAGTGGCACGACACACTGAGGACGACTCTTGCTGCTCTTGGGTTTTCTCCTTCCTCTGCTGACCCGTCGCTGTTTCTACGCACCGACACCTCTCTGCCGCCGTTCTACGTTCTCGTGTACGTCGACGACTTGGTCTTTGCTACTTCTGACACTGAGGGACTCGCCCACGTGAAGTCGGAGCTGCAGAAGAGACACACGTGCACAGACCTGGGTGAGCTGACAAGCTATCTTGGCTTGCGGATCACCCGGGACAGAGCACAGCGCACCATTACCTTGACTCAGTCACACATGGTGCAGCAGGTCCTTCAGCGCTTCGGCTTCACGTACTCCTCGCCACAGTCCACTCCTCTGCCTACCGGTCACTCGCTCTCAGCTCCACCTTCGGACGAGTCCGTAGAGCCGAGTTGCCCGTATCCAGAGCTTGTGGGCTGCCTCATGTACCTGATGACCTGCACTCGACCTGACCTTGCCTACCCTCTTAGCATCCTAGCACGCTATGTCGCTCCTGGCCGACACAGAAAGGAGCACATGGATGCTGCTAAGAGGGTGTTGCGCTACTTGTGCAGTACGTCGGGCATGGGGCTCGTGCTTGGAGGACGGGCTCGAGTTGTCCTCACTGGTCACGCAGACGCTTCTTGGGCTGACGACTTGGCTACACAGCGGTCGTCACAGGGTTACACCTTCAGTCTTGGCTCCGTCTCTGTTTCTTGGCGGTCTACCCGCTCGTCTTTTGTTCTCACTTCCAGTTGTGAGGCTGAGATCTACGCAGGGGCCATGGCTGCACAGGAGTTACGCTGGCTCACCTACCTGCTGACCGACCTGGGAGAGCCGCCTCGTTCTCCTCCAGTTCTGTACGTCGACAACAAGGCCATGATTGCCTTGTGTCAGGAGCATAGACTGGAGCACAGAACGAAGCACATCGCTCTGCGCTACTTCCTTGCTCGAGAGTTGCAGCAGCGTGGTCAGCTTCGTCTTGCTTACGTGGCCTCTCGGGCCAACACTACTGATATCTTCACCAAGGCATTTCAGCCTTGTGATCATGGGGGTGTGTCCAACTTATATGCTGCTTATTGTGTAGGCTATAGTGGGGATAGCCCATAAGGGGTACAACCCAATTAGGGTTTGCTACTTGTACCCATCTTGCTGCTAGTACATTCATTCTCGTTCGTACTTCTGACACTCCTCTCCCCTCCCCTCCCGTCGTTCGCCTCCTCTCCCCTCCCATCCCGTCGTTCGCCTCCTCTCCCCTCCCATCCCGTCGTTCACCTCCTCTCCCCTCCCATCACGTCGTTCGCCTCTGATACCATGTCAAATAAACTAGGAGTACGGCCTAGGCTTAGTAGCCTAGGCCATAGTAGGACTACGAAAGGAGGCGCCAAGTACGAGCTAGGATTGTGTGCAAGAACAGAATTGAGAAGGAATGAGTTGAACTAGCAAGCAGCAGGATACAAATAGCAAACCCTAAGGGGTTGTACTCACTATTGAGGACCCCACTGCAGGCTACACAAATAACATATTCTGGCACATGCTAGGCAGGGGATGCGGTAGCTTAGTGTTTGGGTTTTACGCTTTCACACATTTCCATCATTCTAAATCATCTGAAAATACTATGCGTTATTTTTATTTATATACATGCACTATATCATTGCACTCATTTAAATGCATCCATTTACTCTATTATGTACTACTTACAACATACGTGCGTACAGATAGCATTCTGTATAGCATGCTATACATAGCATGCTTTACAATATTCATCCACATACATTTATTATTCATCGCATCATACTAGCATATGTATATACTATATTCATCTCATCATACTACATGCACCATAAAGAAACACTACCTTAGCATTCTTACTTCAGCCAGACAATGACGTTTCATTCAAGAAGCAAACACAATTTAAACACCCACATTAGGTGGAACCACATGCAGGGTAGTTTTTATTGGGGTGTTTTTTTTTCGTATTTTCATATTTTAAAATACAACAAAAATATGGAATATGAAAAAAAAACTCAACATATCGATTGTAATAGGTTGCTCCGCAACCCAAAAAAAAAAAAAAAAAAAAAATGTTGGTAGGCTGGGGGGCTGCAACTGTCGCCTGCGTTCCTGCTTGCCGGATGACCTGCACAGTTCCCTACATACCGCAGCCGTCAGTACTGCAGCCCCTACTGTCGCACGTACTTTCCACTGCCAGAGGCTCTACTAGCGGCAGCCGACAGCCGCACTTACAGTCTCTAGCTCCAGCCGTTCTAGCTCCAGCCACTCCTAGCTCCAGCCGTGCCTAGCTCCAGCCGTTCTCGCTCCAGCCGTTCTAGCTCCAGCCGTTTTAGCTCCAGCCGTTCTAGCTCCAGTCGTTCTCGCTCCTCGCTCCTAGCTCAGTTTGCTCCGTGCTCCAGCCGTTCCTCGCCTAGTTTCACCTGGCGCTCTTAGTTGTTCTCGTTGTTTCACTGCAGCCGTCCCTAGCTCCTGTCGCTCCTAGCCTTTATCATGGCGTCCACTAGGGTTCTCCAGCAGCAGGGACAGCAGCAGCGGCAGTTTCAGCAGTGGCGCCCACGGCAGCAGTGGCACCCGCAGCAGCAGTGGCGCCCTCAGCAGCAGCTCCGCCCTCAGCAGCTGTGGCGCCCTCAGCAGCCGTGGGGGCCTGGTGGTTCAGGTCGCATTGGCTGCAGCAGCGGCCCAGCCAGCTGGGGGGCTCGTCGCGGTGGCCGCGACGTCGGCCCCAACCAGTACCGGATCCTGACCGGCCCCTGGTGCTGGCACTACCTGCTGGCGTCCTGACCACTCTGTACAGCGCTGCTACAGTCGCCTCGACGACCTCTACCGTGAGCGTTTTGGGCCTGAGTCTGCTCCCCCGATCTGGCCCGATCTGTTTCGTAGTAGTTACCATATGTTTGATATGTCTATGGATGCTGTTTATTCTGTCACGTACGGATCTCTTGGCTTACGTGTACCTAGCTTAGGACCTTTGCCTGTTGCTAGTGTCGGTACCTGTTCTTTTAGTGTAGGTGCTTGTGTAGTCACTAGACCGGCCGTGACGACTGCTGTTGCGTCGCTCTCCTTCACGCTGGACTCCGGTGCGACTCAGTGCTTCTTCCGCGACCACACAACTGTCACACCTCTTTCGGCTCCTGTCCCAGTTGCCCTGGCTGATCCTACTTCAGGACCAACAGTTGCTCGCAGCTCGACCACTCTCCTGTGCCCAGCTGTCCCCTCTGGTTTCCTCACTGGTCTCTACATCCCCTCGTTCTCTCGGAACTTGGTGGGTGTTGGATACCTTCAGGACCGTGGGATCACAGTCACTTTTCCTGCGCACGGGAGGACGGCGATCTGTACTGACGCTTCCACCGGGGCACTTCTTGCCACGTTCACCAGGGAGCCCCACTCAGGTCTCTTTGTTCTGCACACTACGTCCTCCCTGGTAGCAGAGTCCGGTCAGGTGACTGCGTCCCCCCAGGTAGTAGAGTCCGGTCAGGTTACTGCGTCCCCTCCGGTTGCTGTGTCTAGTCAGGTTGCTGCGTCTGGTCAGGTTGCTGCGTCTTGCTCCTGTCGGTCTCTCGCCCACCCGACCGTCTTGTGGCACCACCGTCTTGGCCACCCGTCGATCCCCCACCTCCGCAGCATGGCTAGTCATAGTCTTGTCTCAGGTCTCCCGCGCGTCTTTCCGTCGCTCCCTCCCTCGCTTGCTCCACCTTGCACTCCTTGCGTCGTCGGCCGCCTGCGCGCCACTCCGCACTCCTCCTCTCTTCGTCCGGCCACTGCTCCCTTCCAGACTCTCCACTTGGACGTCTGGGGCCCTGCCCCGACGTTGGGACCTGAGAGGGAGCGCTACTTTCTAGTGGTCGTTGACGACTACTCCAGGTACACCACGGTGTTTCCTCTCGCGAAGAAGTCTGAGGTTACTTCTACGCTGATCCGGTGGCTTCTGGCCACTGAGGGCACTCGTGGTAGTCGTGTCCGTTGTCTCCACTTCGACCGTGGGGGTGAGTTTCGCTCCAGCGTCCTTGCCGGGTTCTGCGGCGAGCAGGGCATCAGATAGTCCTGGACGCTGCCAGAGTCCCCACAGCAGAATGGGGTTGCTGAGCGCCGCATTGGCTTGGTCATGGACATCGCCCGAACGTCCATGATCCATGCCGGTGCGCCCCATTTTCTGTGGCCCTACGCGCTGCGCTACGCCGCGCACCAGCTGAACCTCCAGCCGCGTATCTCGCGGCCAGAGGTTTCACCGACCAGTCTTTGGACTGGGTCCCCTGGTGTTGGGTCGGCCTTTCACGTCTGGGGCTGCCTTGCGCTTGTCCGTGACACCTCTGCAGACAAGCTCTCGGCTCGCGCCATACCCTGTGTCTTCCTTGGTTTCCCGGTGGGCTCTCTCGACTACTCCTTTTACCACCCGCCCCCCCACCAGTTTCTCGACTCTCGTGACGTCCAGTTTGACGAGTCCGTGTCCTACTACACCTGGTACCCCTGTCGAGGTCTTCCGGTTCCCCCTCCCCCCCTCTTCCTCGCACCCTCTCTTCCCCCTGCTCCCGCTCCTCCGGTCCCCCCACCCCCCCCTGGTCCTGCCCCGTCAGGTGTGTCTCACGCTACCCCTCTACCCTCGGTCGCGCGTCAGGTCGCGTCTCCCTCCCCGCAGTCCTCCTCACAGTCCCCTCAGCAGCCTTCGGCACTTCCGCGACAGGTTACTGTGGACTCGGTTGGTGTTGGAGCTGGAGGTGCAGCCACGGGCGGTACTCGGTCTGGGGGTGCTCGTTCGAGGGGTGCTGGAGCTGGAGGTGCTGGCGCAGGTGGCGCTAGCTCTGGGGGTGCTGGAGCTGGAGGTGCTGGCACTGTAGGAGCTGGTACTGAGGAGACAGGAGCTGGAGGCACGCCTACTACGCCTCCCCACCGCTACGACACACGTTTCCAGGCTCTTCACCGGCTTGAGCGCGAGGAGCAGGAGCGGGTGGAGCAGGAGAGGCAGGAGCTGCAGCAGTTGGACCAGCAGCAGCAGCAGCAGCAGCAGCAGCAGCAGCAGCAGCAGCAGCAGCAGCAGCAGCAGCAGCAGCAGACGCCGCAGCCGCCACTTTTGCAGCAGCTGTTCCCTCCAGTGAGTGGCCTTCGGGCCCTTGGTCTTCCTTCCTCTCCTCCTGTCCACTCCCAGTCACCTACTGCGTACGGTCCTACGTTTCCTCCACCGGACTCGACTCCGGCTGTTTTCTCTCCTCCTCAGTCACGGTCGTCTCCTCCTGTTGTCCCGCACGACTGGACCAGTCGTTGTTCTCCGCGTGCTCGGCCCTCGTCTCCTCTTGCCGACCTCCGCACTGTCTTGTTTCGTTCTCCTCCTCGTCGTTCTCCGCCTGTGTCTGTTCTCCCCTCACCTCCTGAGTTGTCTCTCACCGTTTCCTCTCACCCTATCACTGACTACTACCGTGCTGCTCGCCCTGTTGTCTCTCGTGTTCTCGCCTCTCTTGTCACCGACCCTCGTGCCTCTCCGTCGTCTGTCTCGGCTCTTACTGTTGCTGTCGCTGACTTTGCTTCCACCCGCCGTCTTGACTACGCCACGCGTGGTGGCTGCTCCACCTCCCCGTCCTCTGTCCGTCGGGGGTGAGTCTGCCCTTGGCTGTAACGTCCTAGAGGACAGGCAGTTTTGAGCTGGAGTTCTTAGCAGCCGCTTCCCCCTCTCTCTGCGCCATGCTGCTTTCCCTTGAGGGAGACCACGACGCCCTTGACATACCGACACCTCGCACGTACCGTGAGGCAGTGTCAGGGAAGTGGGCCTCTCAGTGGAAAGCGGCTATGGATGCAAAGTTAGCGTCTTGGAGATCCACAGGCACGTACGTCGACGCAGTTCCCCCTCCCAGGGCGAACGTTGTCGATGGCTGTGGTTTTTCAACGTGAAGCGGCCGCCTGGTTCACCGCCTGTGTTCAAGGCGCGCTACGTGGCTAGGGGTTTCAGTCAGCGTGAGGGAGTTGACTTCTTCCAGACCTTCGCCCCGACCCCGAAGATGACTACTCTTCGGGTGTTACTGCACGTAGCAGCACAGCGTGACTACGAGCTGCACTCCCTTGACTTCTCCACTGCGTTTCTCTAGGGCCGCCTACACGAGGAGACCTGGCTGCGCCGTCCTCCTGGCTTCACTGACACCTTCCCACCTGGGACCCAGTGGAGCCTGAGGCGGCCAGTCTACGGTCTCCGCCAGTCGCCCCGTGAGTGGCACGACACTCTTCGCTCCACGCTTCGTGACCTTGGGTTTCGTCCTTCCTCTGCCGACCCGTCGCTGTTTGTTCGCACTAGTTCCACTCCTTTCTTTATACTAGTGTACGTCGACGACTTGGTCTTTGCTACAGCAGACAGGGCAGCTCTGACTGAGGTGAAATCCGAACTGCAGAAGAGACACAAGTGCACTGACCTCGGTGAACTGCAGCGCTACCTTGGCCTGCAGATCACCAGGGACAGAGCCGCTCGCACCATCACACTGACTCAGTCACACATGGTGCATCACACTGACTCAGTCACAGGTCCTTCGACGATTCGGGTTTCAGTTCTCCATCACACAGCCCACTCCTCTTCCCGTTGACCACCGACTTATTGGCCCTTTTTCCGACGATCCTTTTGAGTCTAGTGGCCCCTACGCAGAGCTTGTGGGCTGCCTCATGTACCTCATGATTTGTACTCGGCCGGACCTCGCCTTTCCCCTCAGCGTCCTCTCTCGCTTTGTTGCGACTGGGAAACACCGTCTTGTTCACTGGACAGCTGCTGTGAGGGTGGCGAAATACCTGGCGACTACATCAGGCATGGGGCTTGTGCTTGGAGGGACACAGCCAGTTGTGTTGACCGGTCACTGCGAATCTTCCTACGCTGACGACGTGGAGACTCAGCGCTCGACTCAGGGTTACTGCTTCAGTCTGGGTGCTGGTGCTGTGTCGTGGAGGTCTACACGGTCGTCGTCTGTGGCTACGTCCAGTGCAGAGGCAGAGATCTACGCTAGTGCCATGGCGGCACAGGAGCTTCGCTGGTTGACCTTCTTGCTCGCCGACCTTGGTGAGCGGCCTCGCTCTGCACCGACCTTGTATGCTGACAACAAGGCCATGATCCTCCTGTGTCGAGAGCCTCGACTGGAGAGCAGAGTGAAGCATATTGATGTGAGGTACTTCCTCCTGCGAGAGTTGCAGCGACGCGGCCAGGCACGCTTGGGCTTTGTGGCCTCAGAGGCCAACACTGCCAACGTCTTCACCAACGCCTTGGCGCTTGGTGATCACCACAGGTTCTGTGTGCAGTTGGGGCTTGTTGAGGTAGGCCCTCGGTTGCTGTAGACTTACTGTTTGCTCTGCTTGTTGTGCTTTGCTATATACATCCTAGTGAACTCTTGAACTGGCCTTGTGGCCGCTGTCTTGTGCTCGGAATTTGTGTGGTGTCCATGAGATCCACTCTGAGCTTGCTTTGCTTCTTGCATTGACTGGTCTTGTGACCGTTTGTTCACCCTGCGTGTTTTGATGCCCCTCATTTAGCCTATGGGGGTGTGTCAAATGTTGTTATATGTTCTTAGGCTACAGTGAGTAGCACTTTAAGGAGTGAACACTTTGTAGGGTTGCTATTTGTATCTCTTGCTTTCCTAGTTCACACATTTCGTTGCATTCACTTTTTGAGAGGAGGCCCCTAGATTGGTTTTGGGGTATGCTGAAAAATCAGAGTTAACTGGCAAATTTACACTGAAAATCAGCCAAAAATGTCATTATTTAATAAAAACCACTAGAAAATCACCAAGTTTTTTGGGGAAAAGGCTGACAAATCAGCCTTGGTAAAGAAACAAAGGCTGAAAAAAGGCTGATTAATAGGGGGGGGGGGGGAGGGGGGGGGTGTTAAGAACCATGGTACTTCGGAAACTTAGGAGATTAGGGCTTAGGAGAGGGACTAGGTGTCAGAATGTCGATGTTTGTCTAGCCTGCAGTGGGGTACTCTATAGCGAGTACAACCCAATTAGGGTTTCCTATATGTATCTCAACTGCTGCTAGTGAAAACCCCCTTTCCTGTTTCTCGTTTTCGCCTGCTGTTTCGACATGCTATCAGAGCAGGTCGACCCTCCTGGGTCGATCCTGTGGATGGGCCCGCCACCTAATGCTTCCGCTGCTGTCCTGCCTATCGCGCGCCCCGGGCGCGCGACGTGTTCTGCTTGCCGCGCGCTCGGGTGCACGGCGTATTTTTCATCCCGCCGCGCGCTCGGGGCGCGCGGCGGTTTTCTGCCTGACGTGCGCCCCGAGGCGCGCGGCGGTTTTCTGCCCCGTCGATCCGCGCGTCGCCCCCCGTCGCCCGTCGCAGCGCCCCCGGGGACCCGCGCGTCGCCCCCCGTCGCCCGTAGCGGCCCGCGCGACCTGCGCCAGGCCCGCGCGCAGCCCGTACGGCCTGCGCCAGGCCCGCGCGCGGCTCGTACGGGCTGCGCCAGGCCCGCGCGCGGCCCGTACAGCCCGCGCGCGGCCCGTACGGCCTGCGCCAGGCCCGCGCGCGGCCCGTACGGGCTGCGCCAGGCCCGCGCGCGGCTCAGGCAGCCCGCGCGCGGTTCGTCCGGCCTGCGCCAGGCCCGTGAGCGGCCCGTACCGTCTGCCCCAGTGCCGCACGCCGTCCCCCGAGCTTCTGACAGCACTCCTGTGTTAGGGTTTGGGGGTGGAGAGTATAGGGGTGCCGTGTGTGTGAGCCGTCCCCTGCTCCTCCTCCTCCTCCGTCTCCCACTGCTGCAGCTGCCGCCGAGGGGGGTGGATGTGTTGGAGCCGTCGGAGTGGTACGAGGGGGGTGGCGTGTGAGCGGTGCTAGTAGTTCAGCAGAGGGTGTGTGACAGGGGTGTGGGACAGTTGGGGGAGGTTGACCGGAGGTATCCGACTTGTCGTCCGCAGCGCCTGAAGTCCAGAGAGCCACGACCCCCTGTGGCCGTGTAGTCCGGGGCTCTGCGCCCGGTAGCCACAGTGTGAGCACTCCTGGTAGTCCAGAGAGCCACGACCCCCTGTGGCCGTGTAGTCCGGGGCTCTGTGCCCGGTAGCCACAGTGTGAGCACTCCTGGGAGCACAGTGAGCCAGCTGCGCCTATCGCCGTGTAGCCCGGGTTTAGCCTGGTAGCGTCAGTGCTGCGCACTCCTGTTGCCCGTGTGTCTGCAGCTTCAGCCGCCGCCTCTCATCTTCTCGTCCTCCATAGTTTCTCCTCCTCCTCACTTGCCCTCTGTGATAGCCTCTAGCTTTACTTATCCTTATGAACTACCGTATCGCCCCGGATATAGGCGCCGTCCGATTATAGGCGCCGGCGCCTCTATCTGGAGCATGGCGCTTATGGCCGGACCTCGATTACAAGCGCCCTCCCTGAGATTTCTGTACTTATTATAAGCGCCACCCTTGAATTTTTATAAGTCTTCTAAGAAACAATTACATTGAAATCACTTACATGACACTTCTAGACAGCAGCTACAACATCAGTGACCCGAATCAGCAAGTCTAGCAACATCACTTCTACCTAACAAGTCTACTCATCGTCAGATTCAGGCTCCTTGCAGTTGTTCCCAAAAAACTCATCAGCGATGATGTCATCGTCGACATCCACTTCCGCTGTCAGCTGGCTCCGCCTGTGCGCCATGGCGAGGCCGTCCTCACTGCCGTCGAGCGCGTTGCTGATGCCACAGGTGAGGAAGGATCGCTTTATCAGCTCGGCCGGCACTGACTTCCAGGCCTGAGATATCCACCTCAGGACGACCTCCGCAGGCGGCTTCTTCAAATTCCCTGAAACAAAAACGGGAGAACGGTGGAAACCCGTTAGTCAAACAACAAAACATACCGTAAACAAGGGGAGGGGGGGGGTAAACACAACCGTGCTCATTCCATACCTGCTGCCGTCAGCTGCTCTTGACCTTCTGCCTCAAACCACCTCTGGTACTGCTGGCGGACGGACGCTTTAAAGCTCTTGTTGATGGAGACATCTAGCGGCTGTACCTCCGCCGTACAGCCCGACGGGATGATTGCCGGCACGCAGTTCATCTCGCGGAGCTTGTCCTTCACTTCCTGGGTGAGGTGACCGCGGTAAGAGTCCAGCATCAGCATCGAGCTCTTGGCTTGTCTGCCGAACTTGGGCTTCAAGAAAGGCTTGACGCCCTCCTCAAGCCAGCGAACGACGCCCGCGGAGTCCATCCACCCGTTCTCTTGTGCAGCCACAACCACATCTGCAGGGATCATTTTCGACCAGTTAGAATTCGCAGTCGGAAGCATGGCGCAGTTAACGAGCAGTGCACCTACCGTATTGACTTACCGGGTGGGAAATTGCCCTTAGGCACGGTCTTGCGCTTGAAGTACACCCACGGCTTCAGCTTCAATCCGTCCGCCGTGCACGCCAACATCACGGTCACACGCTACTTCTGATAGCCCGCGCTCCTGATAGGCACCGAGCGAACACCCGTTTCATCCACGGTGGTGGTGGCGGGCATCTCCAGCCAGAGCGGTGTCTGGTCCGCGTTGATGATCCACGCGGTGTCGATGCCGCGCTCACGACGCTTGGCACGCACGAACTTCCAGAAGCTCTGGCACTGCTCGGCGACATCTGAAGGGCGGTGGAAGGGCGGATGGACACACATGGCGGGTGTTAGTACAACAATTTCAAAATCACAGGGCAAAGTACACGGGGTTGTCAGAACATTATAGCTCATGCATATTGTGTAGGCTATAGTGGGGTAGCCCATAAGGGGTACAACCCAATTAGGGTTAGTACTTGTACCCAATTCATTCATAGTTCATTCATTCCTCGTTTCTTCTCATGGTATCGAGCAGGTTCCCTAGTGGGAACGCTTCCTAGGGCCCACCACGAACTTTTTTTTTTCCTGCCCGGAGCGCGCTTCGCTCCCACGGTCGCGCCCTCTCACGACCCCTCACGGCCCCTCGCGTCACCCTAGCGCGGCCCCGTACGGCCCCTTACGGCCCCTAGCGCGGCCCGTCGGCCCCTTACGGCCCCTTACGGCTCCTAGCTCGGCCCCTCGTGCCGCCCGTCGGCCCCTTACGGCCCCTTACGGCCCCTTACGGCCCCTCGCGCGGCCCCCTACGGCCCCTCACGCGGCCCCTTACGGCCCCTCGCGCCGCCCGTCGGCCCCTTACGGCCCCTTACGGCACCTCGCGCGGCCCCTTACGGCCCCTCGCGCGGCCCCCTACGGCCCCTACCGCGGCCCCTTACGGCCCCTCGCGCGGCCCCCTACGGCCCCTACCGCGGCCCCTTACGGCCCCTCGCGCCGCCCGTAGGCCCCTCACGGCCCCTTACGCCCCTCGCGCCGCCCGTCGGCCCCTCACGCGGCCCCTTACGGCCCCTCGCGCGCCCCCCCCCCCCCCCTACGGCCCCTACCGCGGCCCCTTACGGCCCCTCGCGCCGCCCGTCGGCCCCTTACGGCCCCTTACGGCCCCTCGCGCGGCCCCTTACGGCCCCTTACGGCCCCTCGCGCCGCCCGTCGGCCCCTCGCACCGCCCTCAGCGGCCCCTTACGGCCCCCTACGGCCCGTCGCCGCCCTCCGCGGCCCCTCGCGCCGCCTCTTCACGGCCCGTCGCAGCCCTCCGCGGCTCCTCGCGACGCGGCCCCTCGCACCGCCCTCTCCGGCCCACTGTCGCCGCCCCTACCGCAGCGGCCGCCGCCGTCCCTGCCGTCGCAGCTGCAGCCGTCGCCAGCAGCAGCCGCCACCACCTCCCTCGGGGCCGCGGCTGCTGCCGCAGCTAACTGCACCCGCCGACGCCGCTCCACTCGGCCCCGCCGCCGCTCCCCACGCGGCCTCGCCGCGCCTCCTGAGCCGCCCGGGCCTGCCGAGCCGCCGTACCACCCGAGCCGCCGTACCGCCCGAGCCGCCCGAGCCGCCGTGTCGCCGAGCCGCGCTTGCTGCCGAGCCGCAGTACCGCCGAGCCGCCCGAGCCGCCCGAGCCGCCGAGTTGCCGAGCCGCCGAGCAGCTGAGCCACCCGAGTCGCCCTGTCCGGTAAGTGCAGCGCCCCTGTCCCTGCACTGCCCTCACCCTACTATTAGCGCTACTAGTCTACTGCTGTCATGGCTACCCCTAGTGTCCTTGCCTTTGACGCTGAGGGTCGGGCCATTGACTTTGACGTCTGGGTAGATGACCTGCAGCTTTTCTTACAGTGCGACAGAGCAGACGGCCTCTCCCTCTTTGACCTCACTTCTGGTGCCTCTCCTGCCCCCGCTGCTGATGCTGATGCCACTGTTCGCTCACAGTGGGCCACGCGCGATGCTGCTGCACGTCTTGCTGTGCGTCGCCACCTACCGACCTCTGAGCGTGCGCACTTTAGCCAGTACAAGAGTGCTCAGACCTTGTACGACGCTGTAGTTGCACGCTACTCCTCCCCTGCCACTGCTGCACTGAGCCGCCTCTTGCTACCGTACCTCTTCCCTGACCTTGCTGCCTTTCCCACAGTCGCTGACCTCATTACGCACCTCCGCACTAGTGACACTCGCTACCGCGCTGCGCTTCCTGCTGAGTTCTGCGCCAAGAACCCCCCCCCCATGTACATCACCCTCTACTACATAGTCACCCGTCTCCCTGACTCCCTTCGCGTAGTCAGGGACCACTTCCTCTCGGTTTGTCCCACCACTCTCACCGTTGACCTCCTCGAGAAGGCCCTCCTAGCAGCAGAAAAGAGCATAGTCGCTGTAGGAGCCTCTCGTGGTGACCCTCGCACCCCCATTTTTGAGGGGTGTTCCCCCTCCCCTCTTTTGCCCTCTGTTGCCTCTGCTGCTGCGGCCGACCTCGCTGGTTTGGAGTCGGTTGGGGCAGCGTCTACCCCTAGCGGGAGACGCCGCCCTGGCAGGGGCAAGGGGGGCAGGGGCGCTGGAGGAGCTAGCGGGGGCGGTGGAGGCGGCGGTGGAGGCGGTGGAGGAGGTGGGGGTGGCGGTGGGGGTGGTGGCGGGGGTGGAGGTGTAGGTGGCGGCAGTGGAGGCGCAGGAGGCAGCGGCGGTGGCGGAGGGAGCGGAGGTGGCGGCCGTGGAGGAGGAGGCGGCGGAGGAGGTGGAGCTGGTCGGGGTGGCGCTGTGCAGAGGGTCAGCTCCGGTGGTGGTCAGCGCCAGCAGCAGCAGCAGCGCACTCGTGACGTCCCCTCCCCTCAGCAGCTCCGTGAGTGGTACACTGCACGCCAGAGGGGTGGGGGTACTGGTCCGTGCACCTACGTCCTGCGCACCGGCGACCGCGCGGGTGAGCAGTGCGGGGGTGCGCACTCCACCCAGCGCTGCTTTGGCCGCCTGACGGACGCTTGGCGTCACCAGTTCCCTGAGGCCACTGAGATCCCCCGCTGGGGTGAGCTGTCTAGGGCGGGTGTAGCTGTCTTTGACCTTGACTTTGATGCTATTCTTGCTGCCGTGTATACTGTGACTATTAGTGATGAGGGTGACTGTTACCGATGTTTTCCGCCTGACCCGGGCATTGAGACTGCTGCTCTAGGTACTGGTGAGGCTGCTGCTCTAGGTGCTATCGAGGCTGCTGCTCTAGGTGCGTCTGCTCTCTCAGGTGCTGGTGAGTCTGCTCTCTCAGGTTCTGCGTCGGCTTCGGCCTCCCACACCTTCACCCTTGACTCGGGGGCTTCTCGCTCCTTCTTTCGAGACCGCACCACACTCACGCCGCTTGGCCGGCCAGTTGCGGTCTCTCTGGCAGACCCCTCTGGGGGTCCTGACCTTGCTCACTTCTCCACTGTCCTCCCGTGTCCGGCGGCCCCCTCTGGCACCCTGTCTGGTCTCTACCTCCCCTCGTTCTCTACGAACTTGGTGAGTGGTGCTGACCTACAGGATGCGGGGGTTCACCAGTTCACTCCTGCGAGTCAGCGGGTGACCCACTGCACGGACGCTCGGACAGGCCGCCACCTGGCCACGTTTACACGTCGGCCAGGGTCGAGCCTGTACACACTGACCACTGCGTCTCCTCCAGTCCCTGCGTCTGGTCAGGTAGCTGCGTCGGGTCAGGTGTTTGCTGCAGCGTCCAGGTCTGGTCCTGAGTCTGCCCCCTGCTCGTGTCGCCTCCTGTCTCACGAGACTCTCCTCTGGCACCACCGTCTTGGTCACCCCTCCCTGCTTCGTCTCCGGAGCATGGCCTCCCGTGTCCTTGTCTCTGGTCTTCCCCGGTCCCTCCCTCCCCTTCCTCCGGGGCCTGGCCCTACCTGCGTCCCCTGTGTCGAGGGACGGCAGCGGGCTACCCCCCACTCCTCCCAGTTTCCTCCGACAGCGGCCCCGCTGCAGACGCTTCACATGGACGTGTGGGGCCCGGCCCGCGTCCGTGGACAGGGTCACGAGCGCTACTTCCTGCTGGTGGTTGACGACTACTCGCGTTACACCACAGTCTTCCCCTTGCGCAGCAAGGGTGATGTCACTGAGGTGTTGATCGACTGGATCCGCGCAGCTCGTCTCCAGCTCAGGCGGAGCTTCGGCTCGGACTTTCCTGTTCTGCGTCTGCACTCTGACAGAGGCGGAGAGTTCTCCTCTGGCCTTCTGCGAGCCTACTGTCGTGCACGAGGCATCCGCCAGACCTTCACGCTTCCGGACTCTCCACAGCAAAATGGGATTGCTGAGCGCCGCATTGGCATGGTCATGGACGTCGCCCGTACGTCCATGATGCATGCGGCTGCCCCCCATTTTCTGTGGCCGTTTGCGGTTCGGTACGCGGCGCATCAGATCAACCTTCAGCCCAGGGTCTCCATGCCGGAGACCTCCCCAGCGTTGCTGTGGACGGGGAAGGTTGGCGATGCGTCTGCGTTCCGTGTCTGGGGATCTCGGGCGTTTGTCCGCGACTTGTCTGCGGACAAGCTGTCCCCTCGTGCTGCTCCTTGCGTCTTCCTGGGTTTCCCCCCTGACGCCCCAGGGTGGCAGTTCTACCACCCCACCTCTCGCCGTGTTCTGTCCTCTCAGGACGTCACGTTCGACGAGTCGGTCCCCTACTACCGCCTCTTCCCCTACCGCACTCCGTCCCTCCCCCCGCCACCGCTCTTCCTGGTACCAGGTCCCCCCCCGGTAGACCCCCTCCCCCCTCAGGGTCCTGCCCCTTCAGGTGTGTCCCAGGTAGACGCTGTTGAGCCTATCGAGGTCGCTGGTGACTCTGGTGCTGCTGAGGGTGCTGAGCCTGGGGGTGCTGACTCTGGGGGTGCTGAGCGTGTGGGTGCTACGCCTGGGGGTGCTGAGCCTGGGGGTGCTGAGTCTGGGGGTGCTGAGTCTGGGGGTACTACGACTGGGGGTGCTGAGCCTGGGGGTACTACGCCTGGAGGTGCTGAGCCTGGGGGTGCTGCGTCTGGGGGTGCTGAGCCTGGGGGTACTACGCCTGGAGGTGCTGAGCCTGGGGGTGCTACGCCTGGTGGTACTGTGCCTGGCGGTTCTCCAGGTGCTCCTTCTCGCCGGGAGCCACTCTCTCCCCAGGAGCTGCGTGAGTGGTTTGCCCGGCGCTGGAGGCGAGCTGCTGGAGCTGCTGGAGCTGGAGGTGCTGCGGGTACTGGAGGTTCTGTTGCTGCTGAGGGAGCTGGTGCCACGGGTCCCGGAGGTGCTCGTACTGGGAGTACTGGAGCTGCTGGACCTGCGGGTACTTCTGGAGCTGGAGTTGCTGCGGGTGTTGGCGCGGAGGCTACTGCTGTCGGTCCTGGAGGCGGTCCTGCTGGGGGTACTACTGGTGCTGCTGGGGGTTCTGGAGCTTGAGCTGCTACTGGTGCTGGTACTGCCACTGGGGGTGCTGGTGCTGTCCCTCCTGTGTCTGGAGTCGCCGCGCGGCCTCGACCGTACTTCGTTTCGCTCCTTCAGCAGGTTCTTGGTCTCCCGCCTTCTACTGGTCCTCCTCCTCCCTTAGAGTGTCCACAGCCTGTCCCGTCGCAGTTACAGTTACAGCCGGCCTCCCCACTGCCTGCTCCGTCTCCCTACACTGGTCCTACTGGAGGTCTTGCTGAGCGTCGTGAGCCTGCGTCTCGCCCTGCGTCGCCTGTCCGTGCTGCTCGCACTAGTGGTCGCGGTTCGCGTCAGCGTCCTCCTCCTGTCCCTGGCACGCACCGGATGTCTCTGCGTCCGTCCACTGCTCCTCTGCGTGCCCCTTTGCCTTCTCCTCCTGAGTCTTCTCTTCCTGCTCTTGCCGACCCGGAGTCGGACTCTCTTCGCGCTGCCAGTCCTACTGTCACGCGTCTCCTTGCTACTGTTGTCACTGACCCTTCCTTTGAGTCCACTGCTGCGTCTGCTCTAGTTGCCGAGCTCGTCGACTTTGCTGCTCGCTGTCGCCTAGACTACGTCGCCAGTCTTGTTACTGAGTCTGAGTCTGTCTGTCCTCCGTCCGTCGGGGGTGAGTGTGCCCTTGGCACGGACGTCCTTGAGGACAGGCAGGAGGAGTTCCAGTGCTTGGCCGCTGCTTCACCTCATCTCGTGTCCGTACTGCTTACCCCTGAGGGAGACCCGGATGCACTTGACATCCCGACTCCGCGCTCTTACGCGGAGGCGATAGAGGGTCCCTACTCCTCTCAGTGGCAGGCAGCTATGGACACAGAGATGGCTTCCTGGAAGTCCACAGGCACCTACGTTGACGCTGTTCCCCCTCCTGGGGCGAACATCGTCAGTGGCATGTGGATTTTCAGGGTGAAGCGACCACCGGGTTCTCCGCCTGTCTTCAAGGCGCGTTACGTGGCTCGTGGCTTCAGTCAGCGGCAGGGAGTTGACTACTTTCAGACCTTCTCTCCCACCCCGAAGATGACCACTCTTCGGGTACTGCTGCACGTAGCTGCTCACCGTGACTACGAGCTACACTCTCTTGACTTCAGTACTGCTTTCTTGCAGGGCAGCCTGCACGAGGAGATCTGGCTGCGTCGCCCACCTGGCTTCACTGGGTCTTTTCCTCCTGGCACCCAGTGGAGCCTACGGCGGCCAGTCTACGGTCTCCGCCAGGCACCGCGTGAGTGGCACGACACACTGAGGACTACACTTGCGGCTCTTGGGTTTGCTCCCTCTACTGCCGACCCGTCGCTGTTTCTGCGCACCGACACTTCTTTGCCGCCGTTCTACATCCTCGTGTACGTCGACGACTTGGTCTTTGCCACAGCTGACACTGCAGGACTAGCCCACGTGAAGTCCGAGCTGCAGAAGAGACACACGTGCACTGACCTGGGTGAACTGCGCAGCTACCTTGGCTTGCAGATCACTCGGGACAGAGCACGCCGCACCATTACCCTGACTCAGTCACACATGGTGCAGCAGGTCCTTCAGCGCTTCGGCTTCACGTACTCCTCGCCTCAGGCCACTCCTCTGCCTACTCGCCACTCGCTTTCAGCTCTGCCTTCGGATGAGTCCGTAGAGTCGAGTGGCCCGTACCCAGAGCTTGTTGGCTGCCTCATGTACCTGATGACCTGCACACGACCTGACCTTGCATACCCTCTTAGCATTCTTGCACGCTATGTTGCTCCTGGGAGACACAGACCGGAGCACATGGCTGCAGCGAAGAGGGTGTTGCGCTACTTGTGCAGTACGTCGGGCATGGGGCTTGTGCTTGGAGGGCAGAGTCCAGTGGTCCTTACTGGGCACGCAGACGCTTCTTGGGCTGACGACCAGGCTACGCAGCGGTCGTCACAGGGTTACACCTTCAGCCTTGGTTCCGGCTCTGTTTCGTGGCGGGCTACCCGCTCGTCTTCTGTTCTCGGCTCCAGTTGTGAGGCTGAGATCTACGCAGGAGCCATGGCTGCACAGGAGCTTCGCTGGCTCACCTACCTGCTGACTGACCTCGGAGAGCCGCCTCGTTCTCCTCCAGTGCTGTACGTAGACAACAAGGCCATGCTGGCCTTGTGTCGGGAGCAGCGACTGGAGCACAGAACGAAGCACATTGCTCTCCGCTACTTTCTTGCTCGTGAGCTGCAGCAGCGTGGTCAGCTGCGTCTTGCGTACGTGGCCTCTGAGGCCAACACTGCTGATATCTTCACCAAGGCGCTTGCGCCTTGTGACCATCAGCGCTTCTGTACTCAGCTGGGCACTGTGCCTACCTTGCCTCACTTGCTCACCTCTTGACCCTGCTTGTACGGTTACTTATATCTATACCTGCTCTTGCTTGTCTAGCCTTTTTATATATATGTACTCCTGCATGTGAACTGGCCTTGTGGCCTTGAACTTGTGCTCGGAATGTGTGGTGACTTTGTGATCCACCCTGAGCTTACTTTGCTTTGCTTTGCTTGACTGGTCTTGTGACCCCTTGTTCTCCCCCACTTTGCCTATGGGGGTGTGTCAGAACATTTTAGCTCATGCATATTGTGTAGGCTATAGTGGGGTAGCCCATAAGGGGTACAACCCAATTAGGGTTAGTATTTGTACCCAATTCATTCATAGTTCATTCATTCCTCGTTTCTTCTCAGGGGTAACTCTTACGCGCGGCGGTTTTCTGGGCAACCCGGGTCTTCATGCGGACGCTCAGATTCCATCGACGCCGAAAGCGCTGCGACCACCTCTGGCTTCCTTTCCACGGCTTGTCCGGGTACAGCAGCCTCATGTACTCCCGCGACCACTCCTGCAGGCGGCCGACTGATACGGCGGTTCCCTTGCGGCGCCACTCGAGAAGTTTCTCGTACACCTTCAACTCCATAGGCCGGTACCACGACGCTCGCCCGCGGCCGTGCATGCGCTTCCGAGCGGAATGAACTTCCTTGAGGAATTCAGACGCCCGCTTCCAGTTGGTGAGGCACTTGGGGTGGATTCCGCTCTCGCGAGACAATTGGCGCACCGACACCGCCAAAGCAAGCTTGGCAACCCACTTCAACTTCTCCGCGGCGGTGTAACCATTCCTCTTGTGGTCGGTGAGCTTGTGCCTGGGAGAGGGGGGGCGGGCATCACGGTTCTGGGTAGAGGGGTGGGGTCGCTTGCGATTGATCGGGGGATAGGAAGGTATCGGCAAGGTCTCGGGAAGCCCGTCGCGAGACCAGTACTCCACGCCGTCGTCGGCATCGTCGCCGGGAACGCCTTCTGGAAAAACATCTTCAGCGGAGCCGCCCTCGGCGCCGCCCCCGGCGCTCGCCTCCGTGCCACCCTCGGCGGCGTAAGCGCCGCTCGCTTCCTCACCGTCAGCGTCAGCTTCCTCAGCAACATCATCGTCGGCGCCGACTGCAGATTCGTCCCACGGGCAATCGTCAGGCTGTCCCCACCGTGAACCAGGCACGTACTCCACTTCGACCTCCTCATCTTGCGCCTTGTCAGACTCTGGTTCGGAGATCCATTCGTCAAACGCCGATGGGAGCAGCAGCGTGAGCACGGGCTCAGCTCCAGCGTGTAGCGGAGGCACAGGACCCTTAGTAGACAAGGGAACAGGAGGAAGAGGAGGCTCAGGAGGTGCAGGAGGCGAAGGAGGAGCAGGAGGCGCAGGAGGCGCAGGAGGCTGTGGTGGCTCTGGTGGTGATGGTGGGACACGGGAGTACCACCCATCTGCGTCTACTCTAAACGCGGGCTTGCGCGTAGGCTTTTTCTTGAACAAGAAGTGCGTGCCGCTGAATTCCGCCATGGCTTCCGCAGCATGGCGAGAGTGGCCAAGAACCAAGAACGGGAAACTGAAAGAAAGGATGCCCAAATGAAGGATTCAAAGGGACCCCTTCTGGCTAGCGCCACGGGGTCCTCGTCGTGGAGAGACGGGTGTCCCCTGTCTGAACCCGGAGAGGAGGGTATCGCGCCACGCACGATGCTGCGCTGGCAGGGCATTCCAGCCGCTTCTAGATGGTTCGGGTGAATTGCAGCTGCCACCCAGCGCATGAAAGCCTGATTGGGCCGCAAGGCATCTTTCACGTTAGCGCTGGCAGGTGCGCTGCTCCTGGACGGGCTTTGTGCGGCTGGAAACCGAAGCGCGGCAGTTTTCGGCGGGTTTTCATGCATGATGCCACGCGCACGTTACACAGTCTTGTTCGCCTTATTACGGGCTTCGATTTGATACAAAAAAAAATACAAATTCATTTTTGCCATGATATAAGCGCCGGCGCTTATGGCCGTTATTCAATTACCGTATTCTCCCGGACATAACACCCTAGGGTATAGCTAAAAATACAGGGAAAAAATGGGGGGGGTCTCCTCATAGGAAAAAAATACATAATACCCGGGTCTTTACATATGGCATACTTTAGTGTTAGTGTTTTTTTAATTAGTCAATGTGGGTGTTTTGATGGTCATTTTAACATCACTGCCTGAGGCGCGAATGTGAGTTTCGGCCTCGAACTTCATCACCTCCACGAAAATGCCATGCGGCACCTCCCTTGCCACTTGCAGCGGAAGATTCACCTGCACGTGGCGACAGCGAAATAGTGGGAGTGGGCAAATCTCGGCAGAATGCATTTGAATGTACCGCGAAATTTCATTGAGGGAGAAATTCACGCGATATTCTTCCGTATTGCAGCTACTCGTTAACGACTATAATAATGAATCCGTAAGAAAAGGGGGGTGTTATAGAAAATCAGCCAAAAAGGGGTGTATAGTAGAAACGAGGTCTATCATAACACCCACCCCGCACAAGCTACCCGGGGGTGTACAATTACGGGGGGGTGTTTTGTCCGGGAGAATACGGTACAAGCGCCACCCTTAAAAAAACATGTTTTATTATAAGCGCCGTGGCGCTTATATCCGGGGTTAGACAGTATTGCACTTCCTGCTTGTTGTGTTGATTGTACCCCACTTTGACTATGGGGGTGTGTCAGAATGTCGATGTTTGTCTAGCCTGCAGTGGGGTACTCTATAGCGAGTACAACCCAATTAGGGTTTCCTATATGTATCTCAACTGCAGCTAGTGAAAACCCCCTTTCCTGTTTCTCGTTTTCGCCTGATGTTTCGACACTAGGGAGGATGGCGAGAGGATGTCGAGGAGTTTGGCCGAAGAAGGGGTTTCACTAT
The DNA here is from genome assembly GCA_947471745.1 of Closterium sp. Naga37s-1. NCBI lineage: Eukaryota > Viridiplantae > Streptophyta > Zygnematophyceae > Desmidiales > Closteriaceae > Closterium > Closterium sp. Naga37s-1. Next base: position 2,318,891 of record CANJKZ010000813.1, read on the forward strand.
GGAATGGATACAAGATATAGGAATGGGCAAAAGGGAGGGTACACCACCACCAGTTGATGCTAATACCTAAACTAGTACACTAGCTAGCTGTAGGCAGTTATAAGATATGAAATATAATTCAACACACCCCCGTAACTGCCTACGGCTATAGCTAGTGGTTGTCAGAAGTATAGGCAGGAATGAATGAACTATGACAGAGTTGGGTACAAGTATCAAACCCTAAAAGGGGCTGTACCCCATATTGGCTACCCCACTACAGCCTACACATGTATAACAGGCATATGCTTTGACACACCCCCATAGGCAAAGTGGGGGAGAGCAAGAGAAGCAAAGCAAGCTCAGGGTGGATCACAACGTCACCACACACTCTGAGCACAAGCAAAGGGCCACAAGGCCAGTTCACATGCAGAGGCATATATGCAACACAAACAGCACAGTGATCTCTACCTAGCAAGGCAAGCATGCAGGTATAGATATATAGATCACAGTACAAGCAAAGCCTACAGCAAGTGAGGAAAAGTGGGACCAAGCCCTAGCAAAGTGCAGAAACGCTGATGATCACCAGACTGAAGTGCCTTGGTGAATATATCAGCAGTGTTGGCCCGAATGGCCACGTAACGCAGACGAAGCTGACCACGCTGCTGCAACTCTCGAGCCAGGAAGTAACGCAGAGCGATGTGCTTCGTTCTGTGCTCCAGTCTGTGCTCCTCACACAAGGCAATGGCTGCCTTGTTGTCGACGTACAGCACTGGAGGAGAACGAGGCCGCTCTCCCAAGTCGGTCAGCAGGTAGGTGAGCCAGCGTAACTCCTGTGCAGCCATGGCTGTGGCGTAGATCTCAGCCTCACAACTGGAGCTGAGAACTGAAGACGAACGTGTAGAACGCCAAGAAACTGAGCCAGAGCCAAGGCTGAAGGTGTAACCCTGTGACGACCGCTGAGTAGTCTGGTCGTCAACCCAAGAAGCGTCTGAGTGCCCAGTGAGGACAACGTCGCTCCGTCCTCCAAGCACGAGCCCCATGCCCGATGTACTGCACAAGTAGCGCAGTACCCTCTTAGCAGCATCCATGTGCACCTTTCGGTGCCGACCAGGAGCCACGTAGCGAGCCAGAAGGCCAAGAGGGTACGCGTTCAAGGGGGCTTTAGTACCCCCGGAGCCTCGCCTACCAATCCCGCCACCCCCCCCCCCCAAGTCTCTGCCGCTGTAGTGCGCGGCAGAGGGGAGGGCGGGGAGCAGGATGGCGATGTCGGGGGCGCCAACGAACTTCGTTGGCGCTGACGCGGGCGACTGCTGCCCTCGGCCCGCCACTCCCTTCCCCCCTTCCTCCACGTTATAGCTACCGCCCCCGCATACGTGCAGGGGCGGGACGGGTGCGGAAGCGCACGGGGGGCGAACGGGGGGGCGGCAGAGGCGCAGCAGTGGGGCGACGTGGCGACGAAGGGGCGGGGCGATGGGGCGAGACGAGGCGGCCGCGACGAACGGCGATCGCGCAGCTGCTGCAGCACTCGCGCTGCATTTCGCGACCGTCTCCCTGCTCGTCGTGGCGGTCGCCTTGCAGGCCGCCAGCAGCTGCAAACGAGCGTGAGGGAAAGCTCCCATGGTTCAAAATTGAGCGAGGGCCTAGGACCGAAACACGGGCTCTGATAGCATGTTAAGAACCATGGTACTTAGGAAACTTAGGAGATTAGGGCTTAGGAGAGGGACTAGGGAGGATGGCGAGAGGATGTCGAGGAGTTTGGCCAAAGAAGGGGTTTCACTATGGAATGGATACAAGATATAGGAATGGGCAAAAGGGAGGGTACACCACCACCAATTGATGCTAATACCTAAACTAGTACACTAGCTAGCTGTAGGCAGTTATAAGATATGAAATATAATTCAACAGGGGGGGGGTGTGGGGGGGGGGGGGGGGGGGGGGGGTGGGGGTATATCCAGGGGATTACGGGTACTGTAAGTGCAGTGCTCCAGATACGGAATATCACACTTCACAAGGAGTCAGATGAACACACCGTGGCTTTTTTTTCAGTCTACAGAGTAGTACAGCAAACTCCGTCTAGTTGACACATACCTACCAAAACTGCAGGTTAGTTCTACAATCAACTACCGGTACGGTCAGGGTTGTTTCACCCATACTACGTATATAGATAGAGACGAATGGTAGACATGCTGCACCCAGCCAGTTCGTGCTGAGTTGCAGGGTCCATGCGACCTTTCTATGTTCATATCATCCCCCTGTCAAGAATATACGCTACAAAGCTTCCCAGGCGTCCAGCACGCAGTCAGAAGAGTGGGCTGCCCAGCAGCAGCTTGACGGTGGTCCAGAGGAAGGACCATGTGGACATGGATCTCAGCTGCTCCGACACTCGCACCACAGCCGACACCAGCACGCCCATGCTCCACGCCTGCCTGCCGCCCTTCCCCACGCCACCCACTGCATGCGCTGCCTTGCCACTTTGCCCATACACCACGGTGCCCCTGCGTGCGGACGGGTCTGAGACCGTCCCGACGACCGCGGCCTTGCTGCGCCACGAGCATGAGGGGCAGAATACAGCCGCCGGCCTCGCATACGCATTCAGCAAGCGGGGAGAGAGCCGCTCGGCCGTATCCTCTCTGTCGCACGGCGCGCATCCGCTGTCCGGCGACCGTACAAGGTGCGCGGATACGGGGCCAATCGTCAGCGACGACGGACAACACGGAGCGTGGTGCCCCGGGCGCGCTGAGCAGAACGAGTCCGCGCTCGCACGGGTCTCCGAAGTGGAAGGCACCGCTCGGCAGCACACACACTCGCACTCTCGTCGCCTCCACTCCTCGTCCATCGGCCACGACAACTCCGCCGCACGCGCTGTCCCCTTCTTCCGATCCGACAAACCCGCCCTGGTAACGGCTGCTGCCGCGATGCCTCCTACGGCGAGGCGCGAGAGAAGGCTGGAGCGAATGCCTTTGGCGACTCCCTGTTGGTACGACGCCATGAGATGGCGCGTGAAGAAGTTGAAATTGAGCGACAACGCGAAACCCATCTGCCGCGGCCACTCGCTTAAACACTCCGCTTTCACCAGGTGCACAGCCGTGTCGCCACAATGCGCCGCGGGGTCCAGAAACAAAAAATTCCCCGCGAAGGCGTACTGGTCGGGAGTGCGTGAAGGCCAGAGCAGCTGAATGGCGCCGGTGAGAAGCAGGCGGATGGGCGGCGGGATGAGCGACTCGGCGGCGTGCAGCATGTTGGCTATGGGCAGGTGGGTTGCGTGCTGCACCACGCCCAGAATCACGCGCACCAAACGAAACGCCTCCAGCGCCTCTGCTGCCGCTCCCCGGCCTTTCAACCGCTGCACGAGCGACACCAACGGTAGCAGGCGAGGGATGAGGTCATGCTTCGATACCACGTGGCAGTAGACGTCGCGATGTTTATCGTTAATGACGTCAGCGAGGTCTGGACTGGCGAAAAGCGGCGAGCCAAACGTGATGCACTGCACCCGGCCGCCATGCGTGCAGAGACCCTGTTGTTCGGCTGCTTCGACGAAGCGGAGAGTTAAGAGTGACGCGACAGCTCCCCCAAGCGAGTGACCAGTGAAGACGAGGCAGTGGCCAGCCGCGAGCAGGTCGAGGAACGGCTGCAGAGGCACCCTCTCTGCGCGCTCGACGAAACCAGCGTGCGCTGTGCCCCCAGACGCCACACCCTCAACGTTTCGAGGGAAATACTTGAGGTCCTGTACGACGTCCCATACGTCCGCGGTCCCGCGGCAAGCGACGACAACGTGGCCGTGCGTGCTGCGTCCAACCATTACCGGCTCGTGCGGATGCCGACCTCCCGGAAAGCTGTCAAGATGGAGCAGGTCCAAGGCCCCTCCTGGAAGGTCATCAGTCGACTGAAGAATCGCCGACACGGTGTCATCGGAGGTTTCATAAGAAGCTAAGGAAAACACGAACGCATCTATCATCTGCTCGCAAAACCCCGAGCGAGAGAGACGATCCACAAGCCGCACCATGATACCTGCACAGAAGTAAAGAGCGGACTTGACATAGACTTGGAGAAGGGAGAGATTCTAAATCCCAAAAAGTGCATAAAGTTGCGGTTGTTCTGATTGGACTACAGACTACCAAAGAAAGAGAATCCTCACAAGTGAAGGGCAAGGGTTCGGTTTGGGCGGGATGGCACAATACAGTAGGGAAGCTGGAGCAGCTGCCTGAGCTGGGTTGGCGGGCGCCTTCGCGACGCACAAGCACAACGCGTCGAAACCAACGGGTGTCAGCTAAAGTCAGAGGCTCGGTTCGAGAAGCTGTGATCTGAGACGGACCAGTATTCACGTTGTGAAGCACGGCTCGAGTCGTGTTGTGACGTGGACGACGTAACCATTGGTGGAAAGAAGCCAGCAAACGGCAAAGGTTTTTGCCATGGCAAATGAAAAGCTTTACCGATAAAGATTAGTCAAGGAAATTTCAAAATGGCGATGTTTTCGCACTCAACAGCCACAATACACCTACACAGTAAGTCTTCTTCGCTTCCACCCTCTGGAGAACGGGCAAGTTGTATTGTGCGAAGCTTATGCTCCCATCTATTATGTGCAAGCTTGGCACTGGCCTCGAAACAAAAGGTTGTTTCAATACTGACCTATCTACATTTTGACTTTATGTCGACGTGTTTGTGTAGTTATTACTTTGGACTGTGCAGCGCTTCTCCGTCGTGAACTAAGGGAAGTCTAGGTAACAATCTGCATCATGTGGGAAATGTCTGGAAAATAGTAAGTGTCTAGTATTCAAAATGATTTGTGCTGTTTCTTTGGGTACTCGGAAAGGATAAACATGACCACTCCCGTCAATTCATGTGCCAGTGTCTCTGTTCCCATGAGGCTTTAGGGCGGGTCCAGCGCGTACGTTTACAGGTACTATACAGTTCATTTGTCGAGGTTTGAAAAGATAACAGGCGGTGCACAGTGGTTTTGAAATTGCACCGTTTTGAACCGTGACGAAATACAGATTACCGCACTAGATGAACTGTAATGTACGGAAAATGTACGCGCTGGACCCGCCCTTACAAACCACTTCCCAAGCCTCTTTGTTCCCCCATGGTCCTTGCTAAAACATATCGCAACCATACACGTGGACTGTGAGAAGCATCGGACTGATGGTCGATCTCCACACAAGCCTTCCCTTTAGCGAATTGTTGCCCAGAAGTGCCCACCTGTCCCATAGATCGCGGGCTACGTGTACCAGCGTTCCCAAGCAAGGTTTGGGGAGCACATAGCTACACCTGATAATGAACATCTAAATATACAACTGATGGAAAGGCACAGACGGGGTATGAGGTCCTCATCACCAGACTGAACGCCGGCCTGCGTTCTTTCGCTAGAGAGGAAGGAAAGGAACTCACCTGACCTCGACTGTCGTGTCATTACGCAGGAAAGGATGAGGAAGCTGTTACGAATAGTGACTATTGAAACACTATTGTACACTCCTCACCGCAGCAATCGAAGCACGTACTACCGAGAATGAAGACGAACAGGCGGAAGTGACAGGAAGAGTCACACGGTTACGAAAGGATCTGGACCGTCGGGCAGACAGCATCAGGCAGCAGCAGTGGCGAGGATTCTGCCCGAACAGTTTCGTAACTGTCTGGAGTCGCACGGTTGGATTTCGCTGCAATAAGGGAATGTACCCCTTAGAGTACATGGCTAACTAGGTCGATTAATATCCCCTTGTAATCTTATTTATATTCCTTGTACCACATGTTTTTATCATCTCAAGCATTTACATTCACTCTGCTATTGAGATCAAGGGCCCACCATCACTAAGATTAGAAGTGTGCGAACCTTCCTGAGGTGATCCTGAGGTTGATCAGCTTCTGATCGCAACATGGTATCAGAGCGACTCAGGAATCCTTCGCACCGCCACCACCGAAATCTTCGGCGAACGGAAAGTGGCGTCCGGCACACGCTCACGTGTGAGAATGGCCGGAGGATCTGGAGGTCAGACGAATCTGACGGCTGAAGCGCAGACTAATCCAGCTGCGACAAACGAGGAAACGACAACAATCCCTTCCGTCGTCCTCGCACAACTGCTTCAGCGACTCACGAGCCTGGAGCAAGGGCTCCAAACATTGCGGAATGGCGATGCGGGAACATCTTCTTAACCCACTCAACCGGCCTCGAATGGCCAGAACTCCGCCCCGCAAGGCTTCTCTCTTGACACAAACGGCTCAACACCCAAGACTCCCTGTCCCAGCGATGAAGCAATTCTCTCTGCGCAATCAAGGTTTTTGAGCATATAAAAAATAAAGACAAGTGTGTGCTTTGACGGCAGAGACTTCTATACGTGGAGCTTCGAGCTGGAGCTGCTGCTGCAAAACGCGCAGATTTTCCACTACTTTGACGGGAGCTACTCGGGACCCACGGAGGAAACTGACGACGCAAAAATCAAGTACTACAACGAGTCTCTGATGGCGTACGGGGTTCTTCTTCGAAATATGTCGCCGACGGAGCAATTGAGCATTCGCTCATACAAAACCTCGCCTGCTCCAGCCCTCAACGCCTGGCGCCACCTGAATGGTGTGTATCAACCGAAGGACTCGGTGTCGTCGAGCCGTCTACTCCAGCAGCTACTGGAGACCAAAATGGCACCAGGAGAGAAGGCCAACAGTTACCTGAATCGCTGTCGGAGCCTACGCGATCAAATCGCGAAACTGGGGAGCACGGTTTCTGAGGAAATCTTCGTAAATATCGTGCTCCAAGGGCTCGGCCCCGAGTGGCGGCCCTGCAAGGCGCTTCTCCGACAGCAGGGGGTCATCTCGGAGGCCGCCCTTTGCGCCTGTCAGATTTATATGACATAGCTACTGTAGGCTATAGTGGGGTAGCTCATATGGGGTACAATTTTCTAGGGTTTGCTTCTTGTACCCAACTTTCACTTAGTCATTTCATTCCTCGTTTCTTCTCATGGTATCGAGCAGGTTCCCTAGTGGGAACGATTCCTAGGGCCCACCACCACGAAATTTTTTTTTTCCTGCCCGGAGCGCGTTTTGCGCCGGCCCGAGTCGCGCCGCCCTTTCGGCCCGTCGCGCCCGTCGCGCCCGTCGCGCCCGTCGCGCCCGTCGCGCCCATCGCCACCTACCTCCGCGGCCCCGCCACCTACCTTCGCGGCCCCGCCACCTCACTGTGCGGCCCCGCCACCTACCTCCGCGGCCCCGCCACCTACCTCCGCGGCCCCGCCACCTACCTGTGTGGCCCCGCCACCTACCTTCGCGGCCCCGCCACCTCACTGTGCGGCCCCGCCACCTAACTCCGCGGCCCCGCCACCTACCTGTGCGGCCCCGCCACCTACCTTCGCGGCCCCGCCACCTCACTGTGCGGCCCCGCCACCTACCTCCGCGGCCCCGCCACCTACCTGTGCGGCCCCGCCACCTACCTTCGCGGCCCCGCCACCTCACTGTGCGGCCCCGCCACCTACCTCCGCGGCCCCGCCACTTACCTTTGCGGCCCCGCCGCCTCCTCCCAGCGGCGTCGGACGCCGCCCTCTCAGCGGCCCCGCCGAGCCGCCCAGCAGCCAAGCCGCCCAGCCGCCGAGCCGCCCAGCAGCCGAGCCGCCGAGCCGCCCAGCCGCCGAGCCGCCCTGTCCGCAGCCGAGCCGCCCAGCAGCCGAGCCGCCCCGCCGCCGAGCCGCCCAGCCGCCGAGCCGCCGAGCCGCCCTGCAGCCGAGCCGCCCGAACCGCCCTGTCCGGTAAGAGCAGCGCCTCTCTCACAGCACTGCCCTCGCCCTACTGTTTGCACTGCTAGTCTACTGCTGTCATGGCTACCCCTAGTGTCCTCGCTTTTGACGCTAAGGGTCGGGCCATTGACTTTGACGTCTGGATAGATGACCTGCAGCTTTTCTTACAGTGCGACAGAGCAGACGGCCTCTCCCTCTTTGACCTCACTTCTGGTGCCTCTCCTGCCCCCGCTGCTGATGCTGACGCCACCGTTCGCTCACAGTGGGCCACGCGCGATGCTGCTGCACGTCTTGCTGTGCGTCGCCACCTCCCTACCTCTGAGCGTGCGCACTTTAGCCAGTACAAGAGTGCTCAGACCTTGTACGACGCTGTAGTTGCACGCTACTCCTCCCCTGCCACTGCTGCACTGAGCCGCCTCATGCTACCGTACCTCTTCCCTGACCTTGCTGCCTTTCCCACAGTCGCTGACCTCATTACGCACCTCCGCTCTAGTGACACTCGCTACCGCGCTGCGCTTCCTGCTGAGTTCTGCGCCAAGAACCCCCCCCCCATGTACATCACCCTCTACTACATAGTCACCCGTCTCCCTGACTCCCTTCGCGTAGTCAGGGACCACTTCCTCTCGGTTTGTCCCACCACTCTCACCGTTGACCTCCTCGAGAAGGCCCTCCTAGCAGCAGAAAAGAGCATAGTCGCTGTAGGAGCCTCTCGTGGTGACCCTCGCACCCCCATCTTTGAGGGGTGTTCCCCCTCCCCTCTTTTGCCCTCTGTTGCCTCTGCTGCTGCGGCCGACCTCGCTGGTTTGGAGTCGGTTGGGGCAGCGTCTACCCCTAGCGGGAGACGCCGCCCTGGCAGGGGCAAGGGGGGCAGGGGCGCTGGAGGAGCTAGCGGGGGCGGTGGAGGCGGCGGTGGAGGTGGTGGAGGAGGTGGGGGTGGCGGTGGGAGTGGTGGCGGGGGTGGAGGTGTAGGTGGCGGCAGTGGAGGCGCAGGAGGCAGCGGCGGTGGCAGAGGGAGCGGTGGTGGCGGCGGTGGAGGAGGAGGCGGCGGAGGAGGTGGAGCTGGTCGGGGTGGCGCTGCGCAGAGGGTCAGCTCCGGTGGTGGTCAGCGCCAGCAGCAGCAGCAACAGCAGCAGTAGCAGCAGCGCACTCGTGACGTCCCCTCCCCTCAGCAGCTCCGTGAGTGGTACACTGCACGCCAGAGGGGTGGGGGTGCTGGTCCGTGCACCTACGTCCTGCGCACCGGTGACCGCGCGGGTGAGCAGTGCGGGGGTGCGCACTCCACCCAGCGCTGCTTTGGCCGCCTCACGGACGCTTGGCGTCACCAGTTCCCTGAGGCCACTGAGATCCCCCGCTGGGGTGAGCTGTCTAGGGCGGGTGTAGCTGTCTTTGACCTTGACTTTGATGCTATTCTTGCTGCCGTGTATACTGTGACTATTAGTGATGAGGGTGACTGTTACCGGTGTTTTCCGCCCGACCCGGGCATTGAGACTGCTGCTCTAGGTACTGGTGAGGCTGCTGCTCTAGGTGCTAGCGAGGCTGCTGCTCTAGGTGCGTCTGCTCCCTCAGGTGCTGGTGAGTCTGCTCTCTCAGGTTCTGCGTCGGCTTCGGCCTCCCACACCTTCACACTTGACTCGGGGGCTTCTCGCTCCTTCTTTCGAGACCGCACCACACTCACGCCGCTTGGCCGGCCAGTTGCGGTCTCCTTGGCAGACCCCTCTGGGGGTCCTGTCCTTGCTCACTTCTCCACTGTCCTCCCGTGTCCGGCGGCCCCCTCTGGCACCCTGTCTGGTCTCTACCTCCCCTCGTTCTCTACGAACTTGGTGAGTGGTGCTGACCTACAGGATGCGGGGGTTCACCAGTTCACTCCTGCGAGTCAGCGGGTGACCCACTGCACGGACGCTCGGACAGGCCGCCACCTGGCCACGTTTACACGTCGGCCAGGGTCGAGCCTGTACACACTGACCACTGCGTCTCCTCCAGTCCCTGCGTCTGGTCAGGTAGCTGCGTCGGGTCAGGTGTTTGCTGCAGCGTCCAGGGTTTGCTGAGTCTGCCCCCTGCTCGTGTCGCCTCCTGTCTCACGAGACTCTCCTCTGGCACCACCGCCTTGGCCACCCCTCCCTGCTTCGTCTCCGGAGCATGGCCTCCCGTGTCCTTGTCTCTGGTCTTCCCCGGTCCCTCCCTCCCCTTCCTCCGGGGCCAGGCCCTACCTGCGTCCCCTGTGTCGAGGGACGGCAGCGGGCTACCCCTCACTCCTCCCAGTTTCCTCCGACAGAGGCCCCGCTGCAGACGCTTCACATGGACGTGTGGGGCCCGGCCCGCGTCCGTGGACAGGGTCACGAGCGCTACTTCCTGCTGGTGGTTGACGACTACTCGCGTTACACCACAGTCTTCCCCTTGCGCAACAAGGGTGATGTCACTGAGGTGTTGATCGACTGGATCCGCGCAGCTCGTCTCCAGCTCAGGCGGAGCTTTGGCTCGGACTTTCCTGTTCTGCGTCTGCACTCTGACAGAGGCGGAGAGTTCTCCTCTGGCCTTCTGCGAGCCTACTGTCGTGCACGAGGCATCCGCCAGACCTTCACGCTTCCGGACTCTCCACAGCAAAATGGGATTGCTGAGCGCCGCATTGGCATGGTCATGGACGTCGCCCGTACGTCCATGATGCATGCGGCTGCCCCCCATTTTCTGTGGCCGTTTGCGGTTCGGTACGCGGCGCATCAGATCAACCTTCAGCCCAGGGTCTCCATGCCGGAGACCTCCCCAGCTTTGCTGTGGACGGGGAAGGTTGGCGATGCGTCTGCGTTCCGTGTCTGGGGATCTCGGGCGTTTGTCCGCGACTTGTCTGCGGACAAGCTGTCCCCTCGTGCTGCTCCTTGCGTCTTCCTGGGTTTCCCCCCTGACGCCCCAGGGTGGCAGTTCTACCACCCTACCTCTCGCCGTGTTCTGTCCTCCCAGGACGTCACGTTCGACGAGTCGGTCCCCTACTACCGCCTCTTCCCCTACCGCACTCCGTCCCTCCCCCCGCCACCGCTCTTCCTTGTACCAGGTCCCCCCCCGGTAGACCCCCTCCCCCCTCAGGGTCCTGCCCCTTCAGGTGTGTCCCAGGTAGACGCTGTTGAGCCTATCGAGGTCGCTGGTGACTCTGGTGCTGCTGAGGGTGCTGAGTCTGGGGGTACTACGACTGGGGGTGCTGAGCCTGGGGGTACTACGCCTGGAGGTGCTGAGCCTGGGGGTGCTGCGTCTGAGGGTGCTGAGCCTGGGGGTACTACGCCTGGGGGTGCTGAGCCTGGGGGTGCTACGCCTGGTGGTGCTGTGCCTGGCGGTTCACCGGGTGCTCCCTCTCGCCGAGAGCCACTCTCTCCCCAGGAGCTGCGTGAGTGGTTTGCCCGGCGCTGGAGGCGAGCTGCTGGAGCTGCTGGAGCTGGAGGTGCTGCGGGTACTGGAGGTTCTGTTGCTTCTGAGGGAGCTGGTGCCACGGGTCCCGGAGGTGCTCGTACTGGGAGTACTGGAGCTGCTGGACCTGCGGGTACTTCTGGGGATGGAGTTGCTGCGGGTGTTGGCGCGGAGGCTACTGCTGTTGGTCCTGGGGGCGGTCCTGCTGGGGGTACTACTGGTGCTGCTGGGGGTTCTGGAGCTGGAGCTGCTACTGGTGCTGGTGCTGCCCCTGCGGGTGCTGGTGCTGTCCCTCCTGTGTCTGGAGTCGCCGCGCGGCCTCGGCCGTACTTCGTTCCGCTCCTTCAGCAGGTTCTTGGTCTCCCGCCTTCTACTGGTCCTCCTCCTCCCTTAGAGTGTCCACAGCCTGTCCCGTCGCAGTTACAGTTACAGCCGGCCTCCCCACTGCCTGCTCCGTCTCCCTACACTGGTCCTACTGGAGGTCTTGCTGAGCGTCGTGAGCCTGCGTCTCGCCCTGCGTCGCCTGTCCGTGCTGCTCGCACTAGTGGTCGCGGTTCGCGTCAGCGTCCTCCTCCTGTCCCTGGCACGCACCGGATGTCTCTGCGTCCGTCCACTGCTCCTCTGCGTGCCCCTTTGCCTTCTCCTCCTGAGTCTTCTCTTCCTACTCTTGCCGACCCGGAGTCGGACTCTCTTCGCGCTGCCAGTCCTACTGTCACGCGTCTCCTTGCTACGGTTGTCACTGACCCTTCCTTTGAGTCCACTGCTGCGTCTGCTCTAGTTGCTGAGCTCGTCGACTTTGCTGCTCGCTGTCGCCTAGACTACGTCGCCAGTCTTGTTGCTGAGTCTGAGTCTGTCTGTCCTTCGTCCGTCGGGGGTGAGTGTGCCCTTGGCACGGACGTCCTTGAGGACATGCAGGAGGAGTTCCAGTGCTTGGCCGCTGCTTCACCTCATCTCGTGTCCGTACTGCTTACCCCTGAGGGAGACCCGGATGCACTTGACATCCCGACTCCGCGCTCTTACGCGGAGGCGATAGAGGGTCCCTACTCCTCTCAGTGGCAGGCAGCTATGGACGCAGAGATGGCTTCCTGGAAGTCCACAGGCACCTACGTTGACGCTGTTCCCCCTCCTGGGGCGAACATTGTCAGTGGCATGTGGATTTTCAGGGTGAAGCGACCGCCGGGTTCTCCGCCTGTCTTCAAGGCGCGTTACGTGGCTCGTGGCTTCAGTCAGCGGCAGGGAGTTGACTACTTTCAGACCTTCTCTCCCACCCCGAAGATGACCACTCTTCGGGTACTGCTGCACGTAGCCGCTCACCGTGACTACGAGCTACACTCTCTTGACTTCAGCACTGCTTTCTTGCAGGGCAGCCTGCACGAGGAGATCTGGCTGCGTCGCCCACCTGGCTTCACTGGGTCTTTTCCTCCTGGCACCCAGTGGAGCCTACGGCGGCCAGTCTACGGTCTCCGCCAGGCACCGCGTGAGTGGCACGACACACTGAGGACTACACTTGCAGCTCTTGGGTTTGCTCCCTCTACTGCCGACCCGTCGCTGTTTCTGCGCACCGACACTTCTTTGCCGCCGTTCTACATCCTCGTGTACGTCGACGACTTGGTCTTTGCCACAGCTGACACTGCTGGACTAGCCCACGTGAAGTCCGAGCTGCAGAAGAGACACACGTGCACTGACCTGGGTGAACTGCGCAGCTACCTTGGCTTGCAGATCACTCGGGACAGAGCACGCCGCACCATTACCCTGACTCAGTCACACATGGTGCAGCAGGTCCTTCAGCGCTTCGGCTTCACGTACTCCTCGCCTCAGGCCACTCCTCTGCCTACTCGCCACTCGCTCTCAGCTCTGCCTTCGGATGAGTCCGTAGAGTCGAGTGGCCCGTACCCAGAGCTTGTTGGCTGCCTCATGTACCTGATGACCTGCACACGACCTGACCTTGCATACCCTCTTAGCATTCTTGCACGCTATGTTGCTCCTGGGAGACACAGACCGGAGCACATGGCTGCAGCGAAGAGGGTGTTGCGCTACTTGTGCAGTACGTCGGGCATGGGGCTTGTGCTTGGAGGGCAGAGTCCAGTGGTCCTTACTGGGCACGCAGACGCTTCTTGGGCTGACGACCAGGCTACGCAGCGGTCGTCACAGGGTTACACCTTCAGCCTTGGTTCCGGCTCTGTTTCGTGGCGGGCTACTCGCTCGTCTTCTGTTCTCGGCTCCAGTTGTGAGGCTGAGATCTACGCAGGAGCCATGGCTGCACAGGAGCTTCGCTGGCTCACCTACCTACTGACTGACCTCGGAGAGTTGCCTCGTTCTCCTCCAGTGCTGTACGTAGACAACAAGGCCATGCTGGCCTTGTGTCGGGAGCAGCGACTGGAGCACAGAACGAAGCACATTGCTCTCCGCTACTTTCTTGCTCGTGAGCTGCAGCAGCGTGGTCAGCTGCGTCTTGCGTACGTGGCCTCTGAGGCCAACACTGCTGATATCTTCACCAAGGCACTTGCGCCTTGTGACCATCAGCGCTTCTGTACTCAGCTGGGCCTTGTGCCTACCTTGCCTCACTTGCTCACCTCTTGACCTTGCTTGTACTGTTATATATATATATACCTGCTCTTGTTTGTCTAGCCTTTTTTTATATATATGTGTACTCCTGCTTGTGAACTGGCCTTGTGGCCTTGAACTTGTGCTCGGAATGTGTGGTGACTTTGTGATCCACCCTGAGCTTGTTTTTGCTTTGCTTTGCTTGACTGGTCTTGTGACCCCTTGTTCTCCCCCACTTTGCCTATGGGGGTGTGTCAGATTTATATGACATAGCTACTGTAGGCTATAGTGGGGTAGCACATATGGGGTACAGTTTTCTAGGGTTTGCTTCTTGTACCCAACTTTCACTTAGTCATTTCATTCCTCGTTTCTTCTCAGCGCCGCCCTCCTCGTCGAACAACGGGATATGGATCAGCAGCGACCAGCGCCGCGACGAGACAGGGAACGCCTCGCCTTCTACGCCGACAACACGGAAGAGCGACGGCCGCGGCGCCTCTACTGCAAAATTTGCAGAAATTTCGGGCACCTGGCAGATAGATGCAAGCATCGATCTCGCCCTCGTCAGACCAATCCGAGCAACTGGTCCGGCCGACAAGACGCGAGGAACGACACGCGTCCCGCCCAGGGGTATCAACCCCCATCGCGCAACCTGAACCAGGCAGTTCAGCAGCAGCAGCAGCCATCACAGGCTGCCCCCGTCCGCAATGTCATGGGAAACATGACCATGACGAGCGGATCTCGTCGCCCGCGCGCACGCTCACCATCACCCGAGACAGCGCCTGACCCAATCGGAGCGTTCTCGAACAACAATCCGTTCAGCAAGCGTCACGACTTCAGCGATGATGACAAACAGGACTGGAATCTCCCAGTCCCGCTGCTTGAGAGTCCCCCGCACGTACCAGACACGCGGCCGGCACCGATCGATTGGATCGCGCGCGAACAATTTCTCAAGGTCGACACACCGCACATCGTTACTCCGCGACTGGCGCTGCTCGCCCGTAACGACAACAGGCGCTACAACACGTGGTACAACACGGCTGCGCGCAAACGCGCAAGGCATCGTCGTGCTCAAGGCACATGGAAGCAGGACGCACATCATCTTGAATGACGTGCTGATTGTGCAGAACCTGCGCTTCAACCTGCTCTCGGCGGCGCAACTCCTGGATTGCGGAGTCGTCCTCAGCACCGACCCCGAGACGCGCGACATCCTGCTCCACTTCACGATGCCGAACAAAACGCGCAAGCAGATCGGACGAGCACACGCCGAGAACGGAGTGTACGTTCTCGACTTCGATATTCCCGACTGCAGCGGTGACTCGCAGGAACTCATCGACCTTGTTCCTCTGCGTTTCGAACACATGCACCACCGTGACTGGAAGCACCCTGATGGGCGCCCATGGGTGCCGCATCACCCACACCCGCGCGAAACGGCGCTGCATGACCCAGACGCCGACGGAATCTGCAGAGATTGTCATACGCCCACAGCCTCGACGAGCGCGATCGCCGGCCGTGGCCTTGCCGCCATTGCCGAAGCAGAGCGGGAAGCGCCGCCTGAAGAAGGGCTGTCTCACCTGGAGCTCGAGACGGCCACGCGCATTGTCTTCGGAACGGAGGAAGCTCCCCTCCCAGGACCTGCAACACAACACCTGCGCGGAATGCTGCGCGGCGTTGGCGTCGGAACCTTCGATGCGGAAGGAAATCCGCGGCCCTACACACAGGAGAAATTCCTGGAGGTCTACCCTCATCAGCGCGACCCTGCGACGAAACTCACCGTCGCACAAGAGGAGGATCTGGCGCGCCGCGAAGCGGAAGAACTTCGCCGACGGAGCCTTGCAGAGTCACGCGGAACATTCGCCTGGAGCGGATGGGGCGACGAAGAGAGCGCCTCCAATGAAGGGGGGTGGGGGAGCGCTGGCGGGTGGGGAACAAGTGACACAGGTGGCTGGGGAGCCGCAACCGGCGGTCATACTGGCGGATGGGGCGCAGCATCTGGCGGAGAGACGAGCGGCTGGGGATCCTTCCGCGAGGATCAAAGGGGGGAAGAGGAAGAAACAGCGCAAGTTGAGGTCGAACCTCCTGTTGTTCCTCTCGGACGCCCTCCGCGCCGCCCTGCACTAGCACCACCGCCACCTGACATCCCTTCAGGAAGTGACCCCTGGGACACCATTGACTGGGGCAACGAGCCATCCACCCCGCGACGCACTGTCTACGGACCTGCCCCTGAACCACGCGAACCGACGTTTGTCCCTGGCACGATCCCGGGCACCAACATCCCCTACTCCATCATTCGCGACAGGGAGTTTCTCGCCCTAATGTTAACAACGGCGAACGAAGAAGATGAAGCAGAAGAAGCAGCAGCGACTCTGCAGCCGGCACCTGATGAGGACCCCGCAGAAGCACTCGCGCGCTACATGCGCACCTCCGGATTCCGCGCTGACGACGCCATCTGGCACCAGCGCCTAGGTCACCCCTCGCGCGTAACCCTGAAGAACTGCATCGATGCCGGCGTCTTCGCACCTGGCGCACTGCTGCGCCCTGACGGCTCCGAAGTAAGAGGCGGAACTCACCCGCGCACCTGCACCATCTGCCCCGAGGCCGCGCTGAGTCACCAGCCCTTCCCCCTGCTCGAGCCAGGAACCAATCGCTACGCCAAGTTGGAGAAAGTTTACAGTGACTTTCTCAACGTAGGACATTGCGGCATCAACGACGAGCTTTACACGCTCACCTTCGTCGATGCTGGAACACGCCACGTGTGGGTCGTAAACGTGGAAGCACGCAGCAGGGCATACGAGGCATTCCGCTTGTGGCTGGCGCACGCGTAGCGGCAATCTGGGGAGAAGTTGAAGATCTGGCAGTCCGATGGCGCGGCGGAGTTTAGGAGCAAGGAACTGCAGGATTACCTTGCGCAAAAGGGGATTGAGCATCACATTTCCCTCCCCTATGCACACCAGCAGCAGGGCGTAGCAGAGCGCACGAATCGCACTCTCATGACGAAGGTGCGGGCGCTAATGAGGCAGTCGAAGCTTCCGCCGATCTACTGGACCTACGCAATGCATCACGCCGTACGGGTGCACAACCTGCTGTCAACCACCGCGATCACCGGCAACTCCTCACCGCACGTGAAGTGGACGGGGAGGAAGGGCGACACATCCATGCTCCGCGTGTGGGGATGCATGGTCCAATATCGCCCGCCGACATCAACCATCGGGAAATTCAGAAGCCGCGCACGCTGGGGGATCCACCTCGAGATCAGCCACGAGTACAAGGCGTGGATCATTCTGGACCTTCTGAGCCAGAAAGTTAAGAACGCACGCGACGTCATCTTCTACGAGCGCCTCTTCCTCCAGCAGTTCCGCGAAGACGAGCAGACGAACGCGAACCGCGTCTACACCAATGACGGCCACAGCTACGCCTCACCTGAGGACGAAGCCGCAGCAGCAATTCTGGAGCAGGACCCCAGAGGCGAGTTCACGAGAGGCGATCAACGCGACGACGACGACGACGACGATGATTCAGGAGAAGGAGGAGCGGGCGCAGCAGGAGGCGCAACAGGAGGAAGCGGGAGCGGAAACGGCGGAGGAGCAGCACCATCAGCCCCACCAGAACCAGAAAGCGACGACGACGATGTGCAGGAGGTCATCCCGCAGCATCGCCACGACAGCACCGTCACCGGAATGCAACTCCTCGGGCTCCATGCCGCTACCTCAACGACGCCGCGCGTCATCGAGCCTAAGAACCCACGACAAGCACTCACGGGACCTCACAGCAAGGAGTGGCGCGAGGCAATGGATGCGGAGATCAGGGCACTCGAGTCACGCGACACCTGGGTACTCGTCGACCGTGCATCAGTGAAGGGGAGAAGGATCCTTTCCGGCAAGTGGGTCTTCCGTGTGAAGACCGGAGCTGACGGGTCGATCGAGCGCTTCAAGGCGCGCTGGGTAGTACGCGGCTACGACCAGAGGCACGGGGTTGACTTCGATCAAACGTTTGCGCCGGTGAGCCGTCACACCTCCGTCAGGATACTCCTCGCCATCGCAGCCGCACGACATCTGCCGCTCCGACAGATCGATGTTAAGAACGCATTCCTGTACGCGCTCGTAGATGCAGTGATCTACGTGGAGCAGCCGCACACATACGGCGAAGGAAATTCGCGGGTCTGCCAGCAGCGGAAGTCCCTTTACGGGATTAAACAGGCGCCGAGACTCAGGCAGCAGTACCTGCACAACATACTGCTTGAAATCGGGTTCAAGCAGCTGCCTCACGATCCTGGGATGTATCGCCGCGATTTCCGCGACGAATACATCCTACTCACGGTCTACGTCGACGACCTCTTCTACACAGGGCCAAGCAACGAGCTGCTTGAGCAATTCGAGAAAAACCTCGCAGGGCGCGTCGACATCACCTGCAACCATGACGTGAAGCAGTTTCTCGGGCTTAACATCACCTACTCGCCGGAAGCCATTCATCTCTCAGCAGCGAAGTATGCAGAGGAGCTTAGCAAGCGCTTCAACATTGCGCCTGCACCACTCTCCACCCCTTACAACACTCCAGGACCCAACCACAAGCCTGACAACAAAGCCCTGTCCCCTCCTGGGCTTCACACCTACCAGCAGCAGTTGGGATGCCTGCTCTTTGCATCTGTTACCTGCAGGCCCGACCTTTCCTACATCGCGAGCCAGTTGGCTCAGTACTCTCGCAAACCAACGGCTGAGAATCTACTAGATCTTCAGCGGGCGCTTCAGTTCTTCATCTCCACGCCCAGCATCGGGCTCTGCTACTTACCATCCCAACTTCATCCTTCAACCTCATCGGCTACGTGGACGCCGATCACGCCGCTGACCCCGACAATCGACGGTCCAGGACAGGCTTCCTTTTCCGTCTCGAGCCCAGCGGCCCCATCTCCTGGAATTCACAGAAACAGGAGCTGATTGCCCTGTCATCAGCGGAGGCTGAATTCATTGCAGCAACAGCAGCCGTTCGCGAAGGCCTCTACCTTCAGGAGCTGCTGCAGGAGGCGAAAATTCCAGCCTCGACGAATTTTCGCCTACACTGCGACAACCAGAGCGCGATCAGGATCGCGAACAAGCCGGGATTCGTCAATCGGACCAAACACATTGCGCTGCGGTACTTCTTCGTCAAGGATGAAGTTGACAAGGGCAAGGTTGACCTAACCTACTGCCCGACGGGTGACATGGCAGCCGACTTCCTCACGAAGAAGCTGTCACGTCAGCAGTACCAGCACTGCTCCGAACTCAGCGGGGTAGTCAAGCGGGTCAAGACTCGCTACGGCCAGGAGTGAAGGGGGGTGTTACGAATAGTGACTATTGAAACACTATTGTACACTCCTCACCGCAGCAATCGAAGCACATACTACCGAGAATGAAGACGAACAGGCGGAAGTGACAGGAAGAGTCACACGGTTACAAAAGGATCTGTGTCAGTAGAGCTACACTGTGAGATCCCCGATCGATCCTAGGGGGGGTTACAGGCGCGTTTGCCTGGGGGGTTATGGGCGCACTGACCCGCTACTGAAACAAGCCCTTTTATCCCAATGGTCTAGTGGTTGGGATTCTGACATGGTATCAGAGCGGTCTCGGGTTCGAATCCCGGTGTATGCACATGTTGGCCGTTGCCACTGTGCTCAGTCCTGGGCCTCCCAGTGTGGGGGGGTGTCAGTAGAGCTACACTGTGAGATCCCCGATCGATCCTAGGGGGGGTTACAGGCGCGTTTGCCTGGGGGGTTATGGGCGCACTGACCCGCTACTGAAACAAGCCCTTTTATCCCAATGGTCTAGTGGTTGGGATTCTGACAATCTGGACCGTCGCGCAGACAGCATCAGGCAGCAGCAGTGGCGAGGATTCTGCCCGAACAGTTTCGTAACTGTCTGGAGTCGCACGGTTGGATTTCGCTGCAATAAGAGAATGTACCCCTTAGAGTACATGGCTAGCTAGGTCGATTGGTATCCCCTTGTAATCTTATTTATATTCCTTGTACCACATGTTTTAATCATCTCAAGCATTTACATTCACTCTGCTATTGAGGTCAAGGGCCCACCACCACTAAGATTAGAAGTGTGCGAACCTTCCTGAGGTGATCCTGAGGTTGATCAGCTTCTGATCGCAACAGAAGCCAAAATCCACACACACAAAGGAGTTGTAAGAAGCTCGGGAATCGCAGCTGGAAGAATATCAGATACGTTCTCTGACAGTGTCATGTGTGTTGGAAACAAGTAATTTAACGCTTCTGATGTGTCGGAACATCGAACTGCAAACGAGGCACGTTACAGTGAAGCAACAGCGAGTCAACCAAGGAGGTTGACAAAACGTAACAGCTGGAGGTTACGCGAAGGTCAAAGGTCGTCGACCTTTGACTTGACAACAGGCAGCGCGACAGCAAGGACAAACAACTCACTCGGTACTGAGCAGTTGCCCGAGTCGTCGCTGTATCGAACCGCAACAGCAACAGTAAAAAGGTTAGTTGCGTCTTTTAATATTCCTTGTAATCATATAAAAGCTTTGTATTACCTTGCTATAATTAATCTCTTGCCCTTACACACTAGTGCAAGTTGGTTCAATAGTTCACTAAAACGCTTCCGCAATTACAACATTCCTACTCAGGGTCTTAGCCTTGAAAAGATCCTAAGGGCTTTTCTCAGCCCAACATGGTATGAGAGCTACAAGGCAAGATCCAACTTCATTCAAACCTCCTACAACAACCGAGGGCATGGCAACACAGAAGGAGAGAAGCTCCTCTAACGGATCTCCTGGCACCACTCCTACTCCACCTCCAGCCTCTGGCCTACAGACAGAAGGAGGCACAACAACAAGACCAGCTGCTGATTCTACTGAAACTCTGCGAATCAAACAACAGGCTTCGACCCAAGCATGATGGAGAAGTTTTTCTCCTTTATGTAGTTCTACGAGCAACACCAGCAAGCAGCACCTGCACAATCAAACAACAGCGACAACAACAACGGCGTCACACCCATGAGTCTCGACGGCTCATCCTATGCGCGCGGAAATCAGCAGCAACCCACCTTTGCTCCGTACGAGCCTCAACGCGGCTCCATCAGCTTCATGCCACACCAGCCTCCTCCTGGACAAGAAAAAACATTGGACGCGCTTCAGATACAGTCACAGTTCGCACACGTTTTGAAACTGCAAACATCGACGCCTTTCGACGGCAAAGACTTTTATACCTGGTCATTCGAGTTCGAGCTGATGATGGAGGGCGCACAGATTCTTGGATTCTTCGACGGGTCCCTGCCATACCCAACACATGGGACACAGTATGACAAGCAGCAGTACACGTATCAGTCGCTGATGGCATATACGATACTCCTACGAAACATAACACCAAACGAGCAGCAGAATATTCGGTCTTATCGTGGATACGGCAACTCCGCCGAGCTCGCGTACAACCACTTGAAGAGCCTGTATCAGGCAACAGACAGCGTTAATCAGAGTCGTCTCATGGCACAACTAACAACAGTGGAAATGAAACCAGGCGAAAAGGGAATGGCGTATATCAGCCGTTGTCGCGGACTACGCGACAGACTCCTTCGATGAGGTAGATCGATATCTGAATAAGCCTTTGTTACAGTCGTCATCACTGGCCTCGGTCCTCATTGGCGCTCCACTCGAGCCAATCTCCGAGCCCACGAAAAGATCTCCGAAGCAGCTCTTTGCGCTGAGATACACGCTGAGCAGCAGGACATGGACCTACACGAAGAACGACACAAGAAAAGAGCATCAGCACCTGAGTTCGCGTTTCACACTCAACGGCGTTACAACAACAACAACAACCGACAGAACAAACATCAAGCTCAACAGTATGTACCGCCGTTCTGCCATATCTGCAAGACGTCAGGACACCCTCGCACTCACTGCCCGAATCAGCAACAGTCAACGTCGCCGCAACGTTAACTTCGGCCCTCGAGCAGTCAAGTTGCTTCTATAGAGGCGCATCCCACCAATCAAGTACAGTCCTCAACGACATCGACGACAAAAACTGCACAAGGCACAAGAAACATCGTGAGCTGCATGGCAAGAACAACAGACTCCTGCATCACCGGATCGCCACTGTACTACTCACCAGAAGAACAGCTCGACGAAAGCACTCCTCGCCGTGAATCATTGGAGCCGAATCTGACGTATGCAGCTATTGCCCAAAGTGAGCCATCCGGAAAGGATAATTGGTTCCTAGACAGTTGCTGTGGACAGCACATGTGCTCTTCGGGTCGCTTCGTATAACGAGAGCAGCAGCTTCATCGCGAAGTCGTGATCACTGTCGCCAACAACCAGAATCTGCGCACACGACGACAAGGAGTAGTTCAACTTCAGTCTCGAGAAACCAACGTTATTTTACAAATGTCAAAGGTTTTAATCGCAGAAGGACTCAGCTACAACTTACTCAGCGTCAGTCAACTGATGGCAAAGGGAATTCATCTTGAAGTCGACAGCACCACTCAGGAGTTTAAGCTGTACAACGGGAAGGGAGGACTCTACATCGGAAAGGCAGTACTGAAGAATAATGTCTTCGTCCTCGATTTTGTTCCAGACCAAGGCACCGATGATAGCGACGCAATAGTCAACTTCACCTCTTGGACACACCCGCCAGATCTCGACCCCGACTTCAGTCCCGGAGGCTTCTGGTACTCAGACACTATACCTGAAGCAGAACGGACGAGAGCGTTAGCAACAATCCAGCAGACACCAGGAGAAGGGACAACGACAACATAAACAGAGACAACAACGGCAGCAGCAGAGACAACACCGGTAGCAGCAGAGACAACACCGGCAGCAGCAGAGATAACACCAACAGCAGCAGCGACAACATCGACTACGACACCAATCGCGGGTCTGTCAACAGCACCAATCTTAATCGACACTCCACCGACTCCTGTGCAACAGCTAATCCCCGCCCCACGCGACGTTCACCGAAGCGCTAACATCACCGCAAGTTTCTACTCCAACTCCGATCTATACAGGCGTTCACCTGGACATCGTGCCGAATCATGATGGCATCAAAGGTTAGGACATCCCAGCAACACAGCGCTGAACAACACGATAAGAGCAGGAGTGCTTGATAAGGACTCGCTACTCCTACCCGACGGCAGATAACTTCAACGAGTCCGCGGAACATGCTTTACCTGCCCTGAAGCCGACTTACCCCACCAGCCGTTCGTCTCTCACCACAACCCAAGCGCGCCAGCATACACGCCACTGGAGAAGGTCTACAGCGACATACTGTTCAACCGAGAAAGTGGAGAAGGAGCGTACAACTACGTCATCACGTTCATCGACGCCGCCACCCGATACGTCTGGCATCTCAACCTTCCGAGCCGCGACATGGCCTTCGAAGCCTTCGTCGCCTGGCTTCCAGTAGCAGAACGAGAATCAGGAGTGAAGCTGAAAAGCTTCCAGTCAGACGGGGGAGGAGAATATCAGTCACAAAGGTTCAAGCAGTACCTGGCAGAGAGAGGCATCAAGCGACTCATCTCCCTTCCCTACGCTCATCAACGGCAAGGCGTGGCAGAAAGAATGAACAGGACCCTCCAGAACACCATGCGCAAACTGCTACGTGGCATGCGGCTACCCAACCACCAGTGGCCCGAGGCGATGGACCACGCCGTAATGCTACACAACTTGCTCTCGTCATCATCGCTCCCAAACAACGCATCACCGCATCTGCTGTGGACAGGAAAATTGGGCAGCACAAAAATGTTACGAGTGTTCGGCTGCATGGTACAGTACCGGCCCCCAGCTGCACGAGCCGGCCGATTCTCCCAACGCGCACAGTGGGGACTACACCTGGGCATTGAAAAACACTACAACGCGTGGAAGATTTTCGACGTCCACACGAAGGAAACAGTGGCAGCACGTGACGTGATCTTCTACGAACGTCTCACACTTCCGACATACCTGTACAACCTGGAAACAGAACGAGATGTCACAGGCGGATTTCGTGGGGACCGAGACTTCGCTTCGGCAGCAGATGAAGCTGAATGGGACGAGAAAAACGTGGACAGAGCTTCGGAGGAAGCCGGACCTCTTCCCTACTGTTCGGTGGACATCCCAATGGACGACGACAACCCTCGTGAAAGCATCAACGCCGAAGTCTACTACGACTTCGCCGACAACGGTTACGTTACACATCAACCGGTCGACATCAACATTTCCGAACGCATAGGGCCCAATTTCCTACCTGATCCAGAAGCGGGAGACGAAGCAGCTTATCCAGAGGACGCAACACTCCCTCGCTACACACAGAGTGGACTGCAGATATTGGGACTCGTCACCGCCGTCCACGGAGCAGCGCCACCGAAGGAGCCTGCCACAGTTCAGCAGGCTCTGGGGGGGGAGCACAGGGAAAAATGGCGCGAAGCCATGGACATAGAATTAAAGGCGCTAGAAGACAGAAACACCTGGAAGATAGTACCTATCGGAGTGGCACGCAACAAAACCGTTCTCACGTGAAAATGGGTCTTCCGCGTGAAGACAAAAGCTGACGGAACGATCGACAAGTTTAAGGCGCGCTGGGTCGTACGCGGCTTCGACCAAGAGCATGGACGAGACTTCACCGAAACCTTCGCACTGGTTAGTCAACACACCTCCCTCCGAATTCTCCTCGCGATAGCCGCCATGAAGCGGAAGAAGCTCCGACAAATCGACGTCGCCAGCGCTTTTCTCTACGCTCCCGTCGACGCTGAGATCTTCGTCGAGCAACCGCATGGCTCCAACGCAGACCCCAACCAAGTCTGTCAATTGCTGAAGTCCTTATACGGCATCAAGCAAGCTCCAAGACTGTGGCAGCAGTACCTACACGCCCGACTGATTCGCATCGGATTTCGTCAACTGCCGCACGACCAAGGAATGTACCGACTCACTAAAGGCGCCGACTACATCCTGCTCATCGTCTACGTAGACGACCTACTCTACATAGGCTCCACTGATGGCATAACAACCTGGTTTGAAGGGGATCTGCAGCGGGACCTCACGCTCACCGTCTCTTCTACCGTGACACAGTACCTGGGACTCAACATACAAGACGGGGAAAACGCAATCTACCTCAGCGCCGCAAAATACGTCGACATCATCGCCAAGCACTTCGGACTAACTCCAACCACCATCACCACACCATACCGCTACACCGACGGAAGTCGCAAAGAAAACCCCGCTCTGCTCAAACCCGCCGGCATTCGCGACTACCAACGAAAGCTAGGTTGTCTACTCTTCGCAGCTGTTACCTGCCGACCGGATCTATCATACTCAGCAAGCCAACTCACCACCTACCTCAAGAGACCTGAAGCGGATCACATGGCGGAACTCGATCGCGCACTTCACTACCTCGTCAGCACCCCGACAATCGGCCTAACCTACCACAAAACCGGAATTACGACGCCCAAACTAATCGACTACGTGGATGCTGACCACGCCGGCGACTCCGACAATAGGCGATCACGCACTGGCTACATCTACCGACTCGAGCCTATCGGCCCCATCTCGTGGCAGTCGAGCAAGCAAGAGCTAATTGCTCTCTCCTCAGCTGAAGCAGAATATATCGCACTCTGCTCAGCCACGAAGGAAGGGCTATATCTTCGCGAACTGCTGGAAGAAGCGAAGCTGGCCCAGTTACCCAACTTCTCCCTTTTCTGCGACAACCAATCAGCAATCCGCATAGCGAACGAGAGCGGGTTCGCGAATCGAACGAAGCACATCGCCGTGTGATATTTCTTCGTGAAGGACGAGATCGAGAAGGGGAGACTCGAGCTGTCCTACTGCCCCACATCCGAAATGGCAGCTGATTATTTGACCAAGAAACTCGGAAAGCAGAAGTTCGAGTATTGCATGTTGCTGACTGGACAAGGCCACATCACCAGCAACGACACTCCAGAAGCGAAGAGGAGTGTTGGAAATAAGTAATTTAACGCTTCTGATGTGTCGGAACATCGAACTGCAAACAAGGCACGTTACAGTAAAGCAACAGCGAGTCAACCAAGGAGGTTGACAAAACGTAACAGCTGGAGGTTACGCGAAGGTCAAAGGTCGCCGACCTTTGACTTGACAACAGGCAGCGCGACAGCATGTCAGAGGTCCACTGGTGATCCCCGATTGATCCTAGGGAAGGGTTACAGGCATGTTGGCCTGGGGGGTTATGGGCGCACTGACCCGCTATTTAACAAGCCCTTTTATCCCAGTGGTCTAGTGGTTGGGATTCTGACACAGCAAGGACAAACAACTGACTCGGTACTGAGCAGTTGCCCGAGTCGTCGCTGTATCGAACCGCAACAGCAACAGTAAAAGAGTTAGTTGCATCTTTTCATATTCCTTGTAATCATATAAAAGTTTTTATTACCTTGCTATAATCAATATCTTGCCCTCACACACTAGTGCAAGTTGGTTCAATAGTTCACTAAAACGCTTCCGCAATTACAACATTCCTACTCAGGGTCTTAGCCTTGAAAAGATCCTAAGGGCTTTTCTCAGCCCAACAATGTGGGCTAACACGAAGCTGTGAAGGTTTTGGATTCGTTTGATAATGATGTGAAACGATCGGAGCTGTCGATATCCTTGTGTCAGAAAACTTGACATTGGCCAATAACGTACTCTCAGGCGTCAGGGAGGGACAGTTTACATCTGATGGCGAGCCTGAAATAGGAGCCGGCTAGAGAAATATCATTGGCTCACTTGACGGCAAAAATAAAAACGTGAAAATTCAAACCGCCAAGTGGGGGAATACACGCAGGAAGAAAGCCGATTCAGTAATCCAAGCATATCCCGGCAACGGCCTCGAAATACTTTACATAAAGCTTCGAAATAGAGTGCTGCTCTCAACTCGAGCAATGGTTGCCAAAAGCTGGGAAACCGCGAGCAGAGTGGAGGCTGGCCGGTCGGAGCAGGAGGGGAAACAAGCTTTTTAGAATAAAACGAAGAACAAATCGTATGGGAAGGATTGGGGGGGGGGGGGGGGGGGGGGGGGCCTCCAAAATAGATCGCGGCAGCTAGGAGGTTTTATATCGGCCCGTGCGGAGGAAGTGGAGAGGCTGCTGGGGGTGTGGGTTTCGCCAGCCGGCAGCTGTCTTCCGACCTGGGAAAAGGTTTTGGAAAAAAATCGCGGATGAACTCACGAAATGGCAGATTAAGCACCTCACTATCACAGCAAGAGCAACAATAATCAACAGCTACATCATACCGATTGTAACATTCCAGGCGCAAGTCTACCCACCGCCTGCGGAAATCTGGTGAAATTTCACAAAACTGACACGCAACTATACGCCAGGGAACAGAGCATCGATTGGGGACGGTATCATTACTCTCGAGTAAATAACTACTGCACATATGTGGAGATTGCTCTCACCTGCCTTAACGTGAGGAGGATCGGCCTTCTAGTAGCGGAGACGAATCAGCTGAAGCGGGATATAATGCTCAATGCGGCGGAACTTCCACTCGGGCCGGACTCTTCCCTTGCACACAAGAAGTGATTGAAGGGTTTAGGGTTCCGAGAAAAGCCCTTGTTGGAAACAAACCTGCGAAACCTTCATGTGCTCCCTGCTTGCAGTGACCCCATCAACCTTATCACGAAAGGAGGTGGAGAAGGAAATTATTGTATTCAACAGACAGATACTGTTGAACGGCTCCACGCCTGTTGGGGGGCAGAAAGGTGCAGGTTACCTCTAGGAGGCACGTATGGGGGATTTGGTGGTAACAAACAGTGACAGAGGAGGAGTTTTCAAGGACATTACTACTTCTAGCTAAGCTGGCACTAAAGGCCTTTGCAGCAGCTTTAGCGGCTTAGAAATTATTTTCCTTGCTCCGAATGACTGCGTGACTGGGGACAGTGGCGTGGCAGCAAAACTCACGGATGAATCTCGGCTCCTCATAACACCAATCAGGATGGGCACCTTGATCCGCTAAACGTGATACGCAACTGCTGAAAAGAGAGAGGGGGTTGCTTGGAAAAGTCGGGCAAGTGGGCAGAAAGATGGGGCGGAGCCATCGGGAAGCGGGCAGTCGCAATCCAAGATTCACATGTCATACCCAACTGCTCTTGTGATGTTCTACTAAGGATCCACAATCTGAATATGCAAGTAGGAGAAAGACTGCCCTTCCTCCGCAGCAAGCCTACGTGTCCACGCTGTGCTGAAACCTTGGAACACTGCCTTTTTGACTGCCCAAACATCCAGCATGTGGCCAGGGTCATAATATGGGGCAATCCGCATTATCAATCCGTCACACTCAGCAGCCTCGGTGGGGGACATGCTCTTCCGTTAAGCGGGTTCCAACTCGTCATTCCCAGATGCGGCTAATTGTCGCCATCGGCTTGCATAAGCATGGCTGGAGAAGTGCGAATGTGTATTCCGTGATCCAAAATTTCGAGCACGGCGGGTACTCAAAAGGATCGAGTCAGCCTTCCGTCTTCATGCGGGGGTGTACACATAAGCCCCCAAGATCAGGGCGAGGAAGGTTGGGAGCCATGGGCAGCTGTAAAAAGTTTTGTAGGATTGAAGAGCTAGAGCACCGTCTTATCAACCGCATAAGCCAGGGTGAAGGGAGAAGTTGGAAGTGGACAAAAGGCTTCGCCTCCATCTGGGCCAACCTAAGGACAACTCTTCGGCCACCATAGAGCGTGCCACTGAGGCTGGACGACGACGACGTTTTAGCCTCTCATGCACAGTTACGACTCTTATGTTTTGTACATTTGCGCAATCGGTGTATAATTCATACACATATATATATATATAAACACATTGTGTTATAACTCCACGTGTTTCTGAACTAATCATGTCTTTAGCATTGTGAAAGGAGAAAAAAAGAGTTGTCCAATGGCAAAATGCATATTGCATTATGCCCGCCACGTAATAACGGCATATGGGGCTCAAATCGGGGGGTGGAGGGGGAGCAGGGAGGGGAGGGAGCAACTGCGAGGAGATTCGCTCGGCGCTCGAGATGGGGCATCCATCTGGAGATTAACTTCGAGCACCAGGCGTGCAACATCCTAGGCATCTAGACCTCAATTGTCTTCTTTGCTCGAGGTACTCTATTATACCGTTCTAAAAACGGTTGATCGCTACGGAGTCGACAAACACCACGATCGCGTGCGGCCCGACGACAGGGTCAACTGCGTGGACAACTATTTTCTCCTCGCTCGCAGCTACGTTCCTCCTGTTGACGAAGCAGGTTCAACTCGCTGAACTGGATAAGACCGAACCTTGTCCCGAACCGCGACCATTTTCTGACGACGACGAAGACGAAGACGGCACGCCTCTTGAATCTTTGCACGACGCCCTTTTTAGCCATACGTGCTAATGGTGGGCTGTCTAGTAATGATGGGCTATCAATTAACACATACACTTTTGCATGTGCACATTATAGGCTAGGTTGGGTTACTCTATGAAGGCAAACGTTAGGTACATGTAACAACTATATGCCCTCATTCTAGTCATTACTTCTCCCACTGACATGGCATCAGATTAGTTTAGGTCATCAGTAACACCCCTTAGAGCGCCCTAAGCGCGCCCTGTCCCGGTTGCCTCGTCGCAGCCCTAGTAGCGCCCCTTAGCGCGCCTCTTAGCCCCCCTCTCCCCCCCTCCCTAGTGCGCCCCTTAGCGCGACCCGCGTCAGCCGCGCCAGCCCTCGCGCCACCCGCTCTAGCTCGCAGCAACCCACACGCCGCCCGCACCAGCAAGCGCCAGCCGCGCCAGCCACGCTAGCCCGCCCCGCCAGCGCCAGCGGCGCTAGCCCGCGTCAGCCGCACTAGCCCACGCCGCCCGCGACAGCCCGCATCAGCAGCGCTAACCCGCGCCAGCAGAGCCCGCCAGCGCCCGCCCGTGCTAGCCAGTGCCAACCGCGCCAGCCCGTGCCAGCAGCGCCAGCCCGCGCGCCAGCCCGCACCAGCAGCGCGCCAGCCCGCACCAGCCAGCGTGCTGCCTGCGCGCCAACCAGCGCTACCGCAATGCTCGCACCTACTGCGCCGCTGCTGCGCGCGTCTGCCGTGCCCACGCCCGCGCTTGCCACACCTGCTCTTGTAGCACCAGTGACACTTTCCACGCGCCTGTCGTGCCCGCCGCGGCGCAGCCACCGCACCTACCGAGAGTCTGGCGCACGTGCCACTCCTGCCTCCCTTCTCCTCAGCCTGTGGCTATTTCCTCTCTGCTGCTGCAGCTGTGCACCTGCTCCTGTCATGACGACTGAGTTTAGTCCTGCGACTCGATGGGGAGGGGCGGGCGATCAACTTTGCCGCGTGGGTGCTCGACGTCAAGCTCCACCTGCTTAGCGAGCTTCAGAGTGACGTCCCCCTATACGCCCACGTTTTGGGTGAGCTACATGCCCCCC
Source organism: Closterium sp. Naga37s-1 (assembly GCA_947471745.1). NCBI lineage: Eukaryota > Viridiplantae > Streptophyta > Zygnematophyceae > Desmidiales > Closteriaceae > Closterium > Closterium sp. Naga37s-1. The sequence continues at coordinate 2,348,851 of CANJKZ010000813.1, forward strand.
CATGTCTTTCTGCTCTTGTTTCTGCTCTTGTTTCAGAAGGAGCGCCGCGACGCCCAGCTTGCGTGCGTCGCGTGACGCTGCTGTGCGCCTTGCTATCAATCACCTTCTGCCGCAGGCCGATCGAGAGCACTTTTGCCATATCGAGACGGCAAAGGAGTGCTTTGACACCCTTGTTGCTCGCTCCTTTGCTACTCTAAGGCGCCTCGTTCTTCCTTTCCTCTTCCCTGGTCCCCCTTCTCTCTCCGTTGTCGCTGACCTCGTTACCCATATGCGCTCACTTGAGGCCTACAACCGCGCAGCCCGCACTATTGACGTCCTTGCGGTGCACCCGGCCCCCATGCATCTCACACTGTACCTCCTCGCGACTCACCTCCCTGGCCGCCTCACACCTGCACTCGACGCTTTCCTCGCTATGCACCCCACGAGCCTCACTATCGATCTCTTTGAGACTCCTCTCACTTTGATCGAGACCCGCCTTTGCGCAATAGCCTCCTCCACTGGTGCAGTAGTCCCCCCCATCTTTGAGGTGTGCGCTCCGTCCCTGCTCTCTACCTCCACTGCCTTTGCTGTTGTTGCTGAGCCTGCTGCTACGACGGAGGTCGCAGCGGTTGCTACCTCTGCTGGGCAGCGATGTCGCATGAGTGGTAATCAGAGTGGAGGGGCTGGAGGAGGTGGAGGTGCTGGTGCGTCTGGGGGTGCTGACGCTGGGAGTGCTGGTTCTGGAGGTGCTGCCGGAGGAAGTGCTGGTTCAAGAGGTACGGCCGGAGGAGGTGCTAGTACTGGGGGTACGTTGGTGACTTAGTAGCAGCAGCAGCAGCAGCAGCAGCCGCAGTAGCAGCCGTCACAGCAGCAGCATTGGCAGTTTCAGCAGCAGCTTCAGCAGTGGGTCTCTCAGTTAGCAGTGGGGTTGGCCTTGGGAGCACTGGCCAGGTTGGCGGGCCTGACCGCTAGGCGTCGCGTGCCAAGCCCTGCCAGTACCAACTTCCGACGACAATGTCTGCGAGCGCCCTGGATACTCTGTAGCGTGCTGCCGCGGATGTGCATTGACCATTGAGGGCAATGCATCATCCGAGACCGCGAGAGGGTGCTGAGAGGACTGAAGCAGGAAGGGTGCCGATTGGGTGTATAAGAACTGGTTGCTGCACGGGATTTACTGTACGGATTGTGGGGAGAAGATGACAACGGAGCTGTTTGAAGCGAGGAGGGGTGAAGGACGGGAATATGGAGGGGTGCGCAACGGTATCAAGAGCTGCACTGTACATAAGAAGAGTCGAGCCAGTGTGCGATCGGGGTGCTTGCGTATGAGGGAACGGGGTGTAGTGTGCTTGTTTCCTTTCGTGTGAGCATGGAATGAGAGGTCTTGCAGGGCAAGGGTTGCTAACGCGTACAAGAGCAGCAAAACCAACAGCTGGCAGAAGTTGCAACTGAGCATGCGATCCCTCCTCACAGCTGGTCCAAGACCCAAGCAGTAGCTCATGCAGCCACTGGCCACTGGCGGCTTGTAAATAGCCTCGGTGACCCCGAGCCTCGCCTAATGTGATGTTTCCTTGTCTGTTCTGCTCAGCAACTAGCTGCTAGGGTTAGCCATCTCATCTTGTACATAGGATCACACTTCCCTAGTGCTCGTTGCTTCGTCGTTTGTTTTCTGCTTCTATCAATGTAATCCTGTTAAACCAAACACAGGCAGCATAGCAAGGCGAAAGCCATCAGTTAGCAGTATATGGGTTAGTGAGGTTTTCTAAGTGGGTGGCAGACAGTGAGGCCACGCACATTGTCACGATTATAATCTTGGCATAGGTACCTTAGATATACATTCGTGACATATACTAGTAGCGGAGAATGCTGTAGGTAGGATACGGCAGGATGGGTCAAAGGCCGAAGAGCGACTACGCCGCGGCGACAGTCGTGGCTTCCATGAAGGATCTCACAGGGGCAGTGTCCGCGAGGAGGATGCGCGGGGACTACCGGAGCTTGAATAAAGTCACGGTCGCAGATAGATATATCCCATGCAGTCGGTGGAGAAGATTTTTTATAAGCTGCAGGGGGCGAGGGTGTTCTCCACCTTGGATTTGCGGCAGGGATTCAATCAGATTCCCATTAGGATGGCGGACCGCAAGAAGACGGCGTTCCACGAGCCGGACTGCTTGTACGAATGGCGGTTTATGCCATTCGGAACGAAGAACGAGCCGGCTCTGTTTCAGCGGATCATGGATACCATACTGCGAGAAGTACTAGCCGCGGCTTGCTATATTGACGACGTGGTGATCTTCAGCCCAGACGCGGAGCAGCACGTGAAGGACGTGAAGGCTACGTTAGATGCCATTCGAGGGGCCGGACTCACCTGCCACCCGAAGAAGTGCAGTTTCGGGAACACTGGGGTGAAGTACCTGGGGTTTGAGGTGCAAGGGGGGCAGCTGGGAATTCAGCAGGCGAAAGTGGAGGTCTTAGACCGAGTCCCGCGGCCGAAGGACAGAAGCACGCTACGAGCGGTGCTTGGGTTCCTTAACTACTACCGGAAGTTCATACCGAACTTCAGCAAGACCGCGTCGGCCTTAAACCGGCTACTGAGGGAAGATCAGAAATGGGAATGGGGAGAGGCGGAGCAGGGGGGACTGCAGGCACTGCTGAAAGCCGTAAAAACTGGTACCGTATTGACGCTGCCCAGCAAAGAAGACCCGTTTGTACTCTACACAGACTGGAGTAGCGTGGGAATGGGGGCAATCCTGTGTCAGAAGAGGGAAGGCGAAGAGAAGGTCGTGGCCTTCGCCAGTCGAAGCTGCAACCCCGCGGAAGCCAATTACAGTTCGTATGAGGGTGAGGGGCTGGCAGCAGTATGGGCGAATACTCACTTTCGGGTGTACCTGCAGGGGAGGCCGTTCGAACTAGTGACTGATCATCAGCCGCTGACATGGTTGATGACCAACCAAGCGCTGACCGGGAGAAATGCGCGCTGGGCCATGCGGCTTCAAGAGTACGACTTCTCTATTCGGCACCGCGCGGGCAAAACCATGCAGCACGTGGACGGGCTGTCACGGAACCCACCCATTCACAGACCTACTGCATGCCTAGTGGCACTGGCGAGAGAAATAGATGCGGAAGGGGCTAGCCGAGGGAAGGGGAAGGGGCCAGCAGACGTCTGGGAGGACCGAGAAGTCCTGGATTGGGTGCAGGGAAAGACTTCAGAGGAGACTCCAGTTAGCGAGAGAGCCCGGGCCCGAGGAGCCCACTACCGGTGGCACCAAGAGCAGCTGCAGAAGAACACGCGGGACGGGTGGAAACTGGTTCCGTGAAAGCACGAGCGAGAGCAAATCATCGGCAGCGTGCATCGGCAGTTGGGACACTACGGGAGCCTACGCACGGTCCAACTAGTGGAGACTGGATGGTGGTGAGAAGGAAAGCGGAAGGAAATCAGGGAATGGGTGGACGGGTGCGAGTTGTGCAGTAGAAACAAAGCCGAGCTAGAAAGGGGCAGGAAGGAGTTGCAATCACTACCTATCCACGGGATTGGGTTCAGATGGTCCTTGGACCTGGCGGGAGAGATGCCGTTGAGCCGACGAGGGAAGCGGTACATACTGATCATGATAGAACACGGCAGGAAGTGGGTCGAAGTGAGGGCCCTCCCTAGCAAGAACTCGGCCAGAATAGCCGAGGCATTCGAGGAGCAGGTCCTCACTAGGTTTGGGGCGTGCGGGGAGGTACTTACAGACCAAGGAACCGAGTTCATGGGGGAGTTTGATAAGCTACTACAGGCCACGGGTATCACCCACCGAAGGACATCCCGCTACCACCCGCAGAGTGAAGGGCTCACGGAACGGTTTGTTCAGACAGTGAAACGGGGGCTCCGGGCGTACGGGGAGCAGTTCAAGCGGGACTGGGATGCGCGACTACCGTGGGTGGAGGCGGGATACATATTCAGCAAGCAGGCTGCATTACGGGACCTATCGCCATACTACCTCCTCTTGGGACGAGAACCGGTGTTACCAGTAGACGCGCCGAAAATACTCACGGGCTCGGTGCGGGTGGAGAACGAAGGAGATTGGGTGGGACTGGCAGAGGCAAGGGCGCGTTATCTGAGAGAGTTATTACCGGCGGCGCTGGAAAACCTGCACGTGGCGCAACTGCGGGACGCACAGCGATACAAGCGGCGGGGGGAGCTCCAAGGGGGGAAGAAGGAACGGGTCCTGGGGGCAGGGGAGGAGGTGTACCTGAAGCAGGCCAAGCATGACTTGATGGACATTGGGCTGAGCACAGAGCACTGGAAAGTCAAGGAAGTGAAAGACTCAGGAGTAGTGGTCCTAGTGAGCGAGCAAGGGCAACGCAAGACGGACCATTGCACTAACGTTGCTCGAGCCAAGGCGAGGCGCACGGGACGACCAGACGCACTGCCACACGAGGAGGAGATCCAGCGGCAGTCAGCAGGGGCGCCAGGACAGCCGCGGAGGGGGCAAGTGGAGAGAGGGGCTGGACTTAGAGGAGAGAGGAACAAAGAGTTAAGGAGCCTTCAGAAGCCAGATTGAGAGCCTTGGGAGAGAAGCAAGGGGCCAAGAGGCAAGAGAGGGGTGAAGAGCTACGTCTAGAAGTGCAGGAGAGGCAAGAGCAGGAAGATTCCGACAACATCAACGTAGAGCAAACCAGAGTAAATCATGAGGTTAATGGAGGGAAGCAAGAACTTTATGAGAGGTCCTGCATCGAGTGACAAGCCGCAGAGTGGACAGAGGAAGGCAAAGCAGTGATTTTCCGGCAATACGCTGCTGCACCGTGGTCTGCATGTGTAAACAACGGACATGTCAGACATAGAAGGTGCTCTGTGTTATGTGCATGCCATATATGCTAATGACCATAGTATTGCTGGATCTTATTGCTCGTGTGTGCCTTGGCTAGGATCTCTAGCTGACTCTAGTGTAGGATCCTCTGCTGTCGCTTTTCCAGATGTGTCGACCGCCGACGCGCCCCTCTTCTTTATGCTGGACCCCGGCGCATCCCAGTGCTTCTTTCGCGACCGCACCACCCTCTCGACGTGTCCGACTATAGTAGCAGTCTCCTTGGCCGACCCCTCCTCTGGACCGGTCATCGCACGCAGCGCTACTACACTCCCGTGCGTGGCAGACCCCTCTAGCTCCCTTACAATTCTGCACATCCCCTCGTTCTCCAAGAACTTGGTGGTTGTCAGCCGTCTCCAAGACCTCGGTGTCACCACCACATTTCCTGGACACGAGCAGTTTGCAACCTGTACGGACGCTACCACTGAGGCACCACTTGCCACGTTCACGAGCCCCGCGCCACGTCTGTTCACGCTGCACAGTGCGTCCACCCAGGTTCTTGCGTCTGGTCAGGTAGCTGCGCTGTGCTCGTGTCGATCGCTCACCCACCCGTCACTCCTGTGGCTCCACTGTCTAGGTAACCCCTCCCTCCCACGTCTCTGTCACATAGCTCAGCACCGTTTTGTCTCAGGTCTCTTATCATCTTTCCTCCCCTCTCCCTCCCTCGTCTGCGCCGCAGTGCACTCCTTGTGTCGAGGGCAGGCAGCGCGCCGCCCCTCACTCCTCCTCGTTTCCTCCCACTACTATGCCGCTTCAAACCTTGCACATGGACGTCTGGGGCCCTGCCTCCGTCCCCGGGCCGCACGGAGAGCGCTACTTCCCGGTAGTTGTGGATGAATTTTCCCGCTAAACCACTGTGTTTTCCTTGGAGCGGAAGGCCGACGTGCCTGGCGCTCTCCTCCTGTGGCTAGTGGCCGTCCTCGCCCAGCGCGCCTAGCCTGTGTTTTTTCTGCACTCTGACCGGTGTGGCGAGTTCGCCTCCGGTCGCCTTGGCCAGTTCTGTCGTGAGGAGGGCATCACCCAGACCTACACGCCCCCCATTTTCTGTGGCTGTTTGCAGTCCGCTACGCCGCTTTCCAAACTAATCCGTGGCTCCGTGTCTCACGGCCGCAGGTTCCACCGACCCTCCTATGGACTGGGTCCCCTGGTACCACGTCTGCGTTTCGAATCTGGGGCTGCCTTGCTCACGTCCGCGACACTCGCGCGGACAAGCTCTCATCTCGCACTCTCGTGCATGTCTTCCTTGGTTTCCCTCTCGACGCTCCTCACTGGTTGTTCTACCACCCCTCGTCCCACCAGTTCTTTCACTCTCATGACGTCACTTTTGACGAGTCTGGCTGTTCAACACTCGCTTCCCTCACCGAGGTACTTCGGTTCCCCCTCCTCCCATGTTCCTCACTCCCACTTCTCCCCCTGGTCCCACATCTCTGCTTGCTCCCCTCCCCCCGCGTCCTGCCCCGTCTGGTGTGTCGCAAGTCACCCCCTTTCCCTCGTTGGACCTGTGTGGGAGACTGCTGCTTCTCGGGGCTCGGTCCGTGGGGGTGCGCCTTCTGTGTCGCCTCCTTCGCCGCAGTCCCTGCCGTCACTCGCGTCGTCCTCGCAGTCGGTGCAAGAGCCTTCTTTGCCACCGCAGCCGGTCGCTGTAGACTCTGGGAGTGCTGTTGCTGGGAGTACTGGTTCTGGGGGTGCTGCTGCAGGGGTTGCTGGCTCTGAGAGTGCGGGTTTTTGGGGTGCTGGTTCTGGGGGTGCTGACGCTAGGGGTGCTGGCTCAGGGGGTCCTGCTATGGGAGGTACTGGTTCAGGGGGTGTCGCGGGCGTAGGACGTCCACCGCAGCCATTATAGCAGCAGCCGCAACAACCGTCTTCGCCGCCTATGGCTGCACTTCGCCTCAACGTCTCTCCCAGTCTACAATCCGACGTTTCCTCCCCCGGACTCGTCTCCGGCTCGTTCTCCTCCTCGTTCACAGCTGTCTCCTCCTCGTGCTCCTGACCCGACTCCTGACTCCCACACCTGGATCAGTCGTCCCCCTTGTGCTCGCCCCGTGTCTCACATTCCCGATATTCACTCTATGCCCCTCCGTTCTCGCCCCCCTCGTGTTCCGCCGCCTCTTGTTCTCCAGTTACCTCCTTCGTCGTCCATTTCTGTCTCCTTTCCTCCGTTCTCTGACTTCATTCGTGTCGCTTCCCCTACGGTCCTTCGCGTCCTTTTCTTTCTTGTTCCTACTACTCCTCATCCGTCTGCATCTGTTCTTATCGTTACTGTCGCTGACTTCGCCTCCACCTGCCGCGACTACGCCACTCAGTTTGTCTGTGCTCCTGCCCGTCCTCCATTTGTCAGGGGTGATACGACTCTTGGCAGTTTGAGCTGGCTTTCCTTGCGGCCGCTGCTCCTCACCTCTGTGCCATGCTACTAGCCCCTGAGGTTGACCCAGACGCCCTTGAGATCCCGACCCCTCGCACCCACGCTGAGGTAGTCTCGGGACCCTGGACCTCTCAGTGAATAGCAGCCATGGACGCAGAGATGGCATCTTGGAGGTCCATAGGCACCTAAGTGAGGCATGTGCACCTGGAGCGCCGCCTGTCTTCAAGGCGCGCTATGCGGCGAGAGGCTTTAGTCGGCAAGAAAGGCTGGACTTCTTTCATACCTTCTCCTCCACCCCGAAGATGAGCACTCTTCTGGTATTGCTGCACATCGCGGCACAGCGCAACTACGACCTTCACTCACTTGAATTCTCCACTATCTTTCTCCAGGGCAGCCTGCAAGAGCAGATCTGGCTCCGCTGTCCACCTGGCTTCACTGGGTCGTTCCCTCCTGGGACTCCATGGATCCTTCGGCGACCAGTCTACGGTCTGCATCAGGCTCGTCGTGAGAGGCATGACACGTTGCGCAGTATTCTCGCTGATCTCAGCTTCCTCACCTCCTCCGATGACCCTTCTCCCTTCGTTCGCTTTGGCTCGACTCCGTTCTACGTCCTCATCTATGTTGACGACCTGGTCTTCACTACTCCAAGCAGGGTCGGGCTGACCTCAGTGAAGGGCGAGCTACTGAGGAGACACACTTGCACTGACCTAAGTGAGATGCGCTGGTATCTTTGCTTGCAAATCACTAGGGACAGAGCAGCGCGCACCATCACTCTGACTTAGTCACACATGGTGCAGCAGATCCTTCAGCGCTTCTGCCTTCAGCTCTCCTCCGCACAGCCCACTCCTCTGGCTGTTGGCCATACGCTCTCAGCTCTTGTCCCTGACGAGCCTGTTGAGCCCAGTGGTCTGTACGTGGAGCTGGTGGGGTGCCTTATTTACCTGATGACCTGCACTCACCCAGATTTCGCGTATCCTCTCAGCATCCTTGGTCGTTTTGTTGCGACTAGGAGACACCGACTCGAGCATTGGTCGGCTGCTAAGAGGGTACTGAGCATTGGTCGGCTGCTAAGAGGGTACTACATTAGGCATGGGGTTTGTGCATGGAGGACGACAGTCGGTTGCACTTACGGGACACACTGCCGCTTCATAGGTAGACGATATTGAGACTCTCCGGTCCTCTCAGGGTTACTTCATAAGTATTGGCACCAAAACTGTCTCGTGGAGGTCGACTCGTTCGTCGTCAGTGGTACAATCCAGCTGTGAGGCCGAGATCTACGATGGTGCTATGGCTGCTCAGGAGCTCCGATATCTGACGTTCTTGCTCAATGACTTAGGTAAGCCGCCTAGATCTGCTTTGGTCCTTTTCGCTGATAACAGGGCCGTGATCTTCATGTGTTAGGAGCCTAGACTGGATGGCAGAGCGAAGCACATCCAGCTGCGGTACTTCTTACTTTGTGAGCTGCAGCAGCGCGGCCAGGCATGCGTAGTACACTTGACGTCAAGGGCCAACACCGATGATATTTTCACCAAGGCACTCCAGCCTCGTGATCATCAGCGGCTCTGCACAAGCTTGGCCTTGTCCTAGTAGGTCCTCACTTGCTGGTTTCTTGATCTCTGTACTATGTACTTGTTTGTTTTGTTTAGCTATACTCTCTCACTGGCCTTGTGGCCCTTTTTCTCTGTAGCTGGCCTAGTAGTACCACCCATAGATGCTTTCTGTTCCTTTGGGCCTATCCCTTATAACCTAAGGGGTGTGTCAATTTCCACATACACGTTTGCATGTGCACATTGTATATTATGATTGGTTACTCTGTAGAGGGTACATGTTTGGTACATATAACAACTGTATGCTCTTATTCTAGTCATTACTTCTCTCGCTGACATGAACTAGCTACTTTAGAAATACAGTCGCGTCACGGAAGCTGCAAATACAACCAAGTTATTGCTTTGACATCGATGCTCGATTGGTTGACAGAAATCTAGTCATCAGACGAGAACAAGCAGACAATTAAAATCGGTTGTGGGTGGGGTCATTTGTTCTCAACACATAAACTGCTAGACAAACACTAGACATACCGTTAACTTATATTGCTAAACTGAGCTGTTTTTAGATTCACTCGAGGAGAATCTTATAATGGGACGTTCGATGCATGAAGTTTTTCGAGGTTTGGTTTCATGTGCCGAACCACACCGTTCGAGTCACATCACATGCCTTCCCTGCATGAAATTTGCTCGACGATCCCCTCTCAGTGGATGAGGCGGACAGCCTCGAGCTAGGCCCGTTCATCGGTTTGGATGGAGGCTTGGGTCTGGCCTTGCAGCTTCGGTTTCTCCGTCCTCTCAGCACCAGCTCCGGAGTCAGGGTTCACACTGGAGTGTTGCGAATACGTCTTGATAGTTTTTATTCGTTCCACATTCCTTCCCAACTGGCATTTTCCACCTAGAGAATCGGCACAGCATACGTTTCTTTGATCTCGCACTTCTGCTCTGTCGTTCCACCCTGTCAGTTATTTCAAATTTAAGTGATTTAGTGAGCCATGTCGTCTGGTTCCGGAGACAGTGGCAGTTGGCGTGGGAGGGGTCGCCGAGGGGGGGCGGAAATGAGAGGTCGGGGCAGGGGGCCTGCTGGTGGTCGTGGGGGCTATCCGCCAGAAGGGGAAGGCCGAGGTCAGGGAGGCCGGTTTGGCGCGAGAGGCCGTGGGGGCGGCGGAGGGGGTCGAGGAGGGGGCGGTCGCGGGCCGCCTGCATACGAGCCGCATCCGCCGGTGTCGCAGCCTGCCTACTACGAGCCGCCTGCTGCGCCGTACGCTCCTCCGGCACCGTTTGCCGCTGGACCCCCGGCTCCTGCTGCTCCTCGCCCAGCGGCGGCGCCGTCCGTCCCACCGCCTGCACCCGCTCCTCTGCCACCGCCCGCAGCGCCGTCCGCCGAGGCAGTCGTGGCGCAGCTCACTGGACTCGCGCTGTCTCGCCCCTCCGGCGTCACCTCTCCGTTCCCGCGACGCCCTGACCGAGGGGGCACTGTCGGGCAGATCATGAAGATCCGTGTGAACCACTTTCCACTTCAAATCGCGGACCTCGTCATTTATCATTACGATGTGAGTGGACTGTAGGAAGCGGCGACAGGTAGCGGTTAAAACGTGCTTTTGCTTTATGCTCCAACAATCGAACGAACTTGCGTTATGCGAATTCCAATATGTTCTGTCTTCAGTATATAGTTAATTCTCGATTTTCTCGTGCAGGTTGTTATCTCCCCTGATATTGCGATCAAGCGGATCAACCGGGAGGTCATTCGCGAGTTGTCGCGCGTGTATCATTCGTCGCATCTGGGGAATCGTCTGCTGGCCTTCGACGGCGTCAAGAACGTGTACACGGCCGCGGCGCTACCGTTCGAGGCGCAGGAGTTTCAGGTGTCCCTGCCCGACGACCGTCCGGCCCCGGCGGCAGGGGAAGCTCAGTCGCGGTAACCTCCCCGCCCGTGCCCCAGCGCGCAAGCTGACGTCGTTCCCTACGCGCGCTTGCACACTGCGCGGCCTGTCGTACCTCATGTCGCTTGCGCCATACATGCTTCTTCGCTCCCCTCCCCCACCCGTCCCTCCCCCACCAGTCGGCCGCGCGACCGGTCGTTCAAGGTGGTGCTGCGGCTGGCGGCGAGCGCGAGCGTGTCGCAGCTGATGGAGTTCCTGGCGGGGCGGCAAACGGAGGTGCCGCAGGAGGTGCTGCAGGCCATCGACATCGTGCTCAGAGAGCAGCCAACGCGCATGTACGTGCACGCCCCTCGCTGCTGCACGCACTGGCTTATGTACTGTGTGTGGGTGGAGATGGTAGGAACGCGTGTGCTGTGCCTTATCTTCGTTCTCGCGCCCCTTTATATTTTCAACGTCGCTCCACTTCCCGCGCATCTTCCCTCTGTTGCGTCTCCCCCGCGTGGCATGCGGCAGGTACGTGCCCGTGGCGCGGTCCTTCTTCAGTCCGGACCTGGGTCCGCGCGCGCCCATCGGCAACGGAGTGGAGGCGTGGAAGGGCTTCTACCAGAGCGTGCGACCCACGCAGATGGGCCTCACGCTCAACCTTGGTAAGCTGCCACGCTTCCGCGCCCTCATGCTTCCGCGCCCTCATGCTTCCGCGCCCTCATGCTTCCGCGCCCTCATGCTTCCGCGCCCTCATGCCTCCTCGCCCTCATGCCTCCTCGCCCTCATGCCTCCCTCTCGTCGCCCGTCCCCTCTCCGTCCTCTTCTCCCCACTTGCGGTGCACAGACATGGCGGCGACGGCGTTTTTGGAGCCGCTGATGCTGCCCGACTTCGTGATGCGCCTGCTCAACCGCCACTCGCTGCAGCAGCCGCTCTCCGACTTCGAGCGCTTCGCGGTACCGCCCCTGCCACCCACCTCGCCGCGCCACTTGCTCTTGCTGCACCCGCGCTGTGCACTGCACCCATCTGTCGTCGCTTCTTCTTCCTGCCTCCTCTGCACTCTCTTCCTGCTTAGTGCATCCCCATCTCCTCACTGTTCCTACTCTCCCCCCTCCCCCTGCCAGTTGCGCAAGGGGCTGAGGGGCGTGCGCATAGAGGTGACGCACCGGGGGCAGATGAGGCGCAAGTACAAGCTCACAGGGCTCACCACGCAGCCGCTGCAGGCCCTCACGTACGCGCCCCCACTCACCGCCCCGCCTCTCCTTGCTCTCCCTCACTCCACCGTTCCGTCCCTTACAATTTTCCTTGCCCACCCTCGTCCCTGCCTTCTCCCCATGTGTGCTTGCTCGCCTCCTCATGGCTTGGGTGCACCCGTCCGCCCATGGTGCAGGTTTCCTTTGACGACCCCGGAGGGGGAGGCGCAGGTGGTGACGGTGGAGGCGTACTTCCGCCAGCACTACAACCTGCAGCTGCAGCTGCGCAACATGCCCTGCGCCACCACCGGCCAGGGCGACCGTGTCAACTACCTCCCGCTTGAGGTGCGCCCTCCCCCCCGCCCCCACGCGCCCTGCTCCACGTGCTCGCCGCGCCTGCTCTCTTCCAATGCCCCTTCCCCACCTGCCATCGCCCCCAGCCTCTCACCGTGTGCTGTTCGTCTCGCTGCTTCTTGTCTGCCTCGCTCCATGCTTCGGCAACCATGTACCATGCGCGCGTGCGCCTATTATCTACATGTTGGTGCGCGCATCTGGCTGTGGGTGCGTGTGGCATGGGCGTGTGCGTGTGTGTGCGAGCAGGTGTGTCGCATAGTAGAGGGCCAGAGGTACAACAAGAAGCTCAACGAGGTCCAGACCAGCCAAATCCTCGTGCACGCCGCTCGCAAGCCGTTCGAGCGCGAGCGAGAGATTAATCAGGTCAGTGCTGTCAAGAGAAAGGGGCAGCTGCTGCTGCTGTTGGTGGTGATGGTTGGGTGTTTGGAGATGGTGGGGGGGAGGGAGGTGAAGGGAGAATGTGTGGGAAGGGAGGAGAGATAGTCGATTGGACAATGTGACAGGGTGGCTTACTCAGGAGATGTGGTGTGGTGGATTTATCATGCCCACCAAAGCAGCACCCCCTTGTGTGCCTGCTACTTCATGACTACCACTTCCGTTTTCCTGCCTTGTTCTGCCCATCGCTCCACCTTGCGCCCCTGCTACTTGCCTCTGTGCATGCGGCGTGCTGGCATGGCAGACGGTGCGGCAATGCGTATGAGCGCGACCCGTTCGCGGCTGAGTTTGGCATCCGGGTGGCGCCCCAGATGGCCACCATCAACGCACGCGTGCTGCCCACGCCCACGGTACCGTGCCACTGCCTCATTCCCCCCTGCTCTTGCTCCGCCAAGCCACCCTCTCGTACATGTGCTCCCACACAGCATGCCTCGTTGCACATGTACTGCTCTGCCCCCTCCTCATGCCTCGCTGTGTTGCCCTCGCCCCCCGCCTGGCGTGCGTGTCCGGTGCGTGCCCCCTGCAGCTCAAGTACTAGGACTCGGGTGGAGAGCGCACCGTGGTGCCGCAAGTGGGCGCATGGAACATGATGAACAAGGTGACCTGTTGCACGCCTTGCTCTCCTGCCTTGCCTTGCACCCTGCTGCCATGCTCTCTTAACTCTCATGCAGCAGCACCTGTGCTGCAAGGATGACATGTACTACTGCGCCCTGCCCTGCATGCATAAAACACACTGTCTTATTTCACTAACCCACCTCGTTTTCTCCCCACCCCCAACCTTCCCCCTCATGCAGCGAGTGCTGACGGGAGCGGTGGTGAGGCGCTGGGCTCTGGTGAACCTGAGTCGTCTGCCGCGCCCGGCAGCAGAGCAGTTTGGACGGGATCTTGCGCACATGTGCAATGTCACCGGCCTCGTGCGTGCTCCACCTGCCGCCTGCTCTCACCTTCTCCCACCCACTTCCATCTTCTCTCGCGCAACCCGTTACCCATCTATTTTCTCGACTTCCTTTCCTTGTCTCATTTCCCTTTCTTCGTGCACTCGTTTCCCCGACATATGCGCCTGTCCACCACAAGCATCAGTCGGTTCTTACCAAGTCGTCTTTCTCTTCCTTTGCATATGGGCATGTGCATGAGGGAGCAGCAAATGGAGCAGAGGATGTGTGTGCCGATGGCGGCGGGGCATGCGGGGCAGATGGACGCCATTCTGCGCAACCTGGCCAAGCAGCTCACCCCCGCGCAGCGCCCCATGCCCGACGTGGACATTGTGGTGTGGATCCTCAACGAGGGCAACGGCCCCCTCTATGGTACCCGCTCCTCTACCCCTCCCACCCACTCCCTGCTCCCTCCTCCTCACTCGCCTTCCTACCATTGCCCACCTCCTTCCGATCCAGTCACACAGCCCAGCACCATTTGTGGTAACGACCCTTGTTCCCCCCCACCCATTCTCCTCCTCTCCTCCAATGTTGGGCACCAGTTATGGTCCACGCCTGCATGCATCATGCATGCCTGTTGCTGGCACAGCATCAGCCTGTTTGACGTGCCCCCAATTCGTTCCCTCCCCCCCACCTCCTCTCCCTGTTGGAACTGCAGGCAATCTGAAGCGGCTCTGCGAAACCGAGCTTGGCATTGTCACGCAGGTGGGCCTCCTCATCGCGCCTTGCCCCGTCGCCCCGTGCCCATGCTTTCTCGTTCCACTCTCCAAAATCTCTTCACCTCTTCTTGGCCCTCTCCACTGGCTACCGTCTTGCTCCGCGCACCTCATTACTGCACGCTCCTCTTTGGACGTGCTATCCGCACACGCACTCACCCGTACTCCTCTTCTCTCCCTCCCCGCTCCCCCCTGCGTCCTCCTCTGTCCTCGTGGGCGTGCCCGTGGGTGTGTGGTGTGTGGTGTGGTGGTGTGTGCAGTGCTGCCTGGCAACAAAGTTGGGCAAGGGAAAGCAGTATCTCGCAAATGTGGCGCTGAAGATCAACGCCAAGGTGCTCTGCTCTCACCCCCCGCACACACACGGGTGCTGGGTGGCCCACTGTGAAGGAGAAAGGGGGGACGGAAAGAAAAGGGGGTGGGGGGGACAAGGGGAGAGGGAAAGGAAGGAAGCTACTTGTGCAAAGCAAGCCCGCCTGGATGTTCTCTCCCGCGCACGGCTTACGCCACCTCTTTGCCTCACCGTGTTGCTCTTGTGGCTCAACTGTGCTACTTCTCGTGGCGGCTGCATGGCATGGCATGGCATGGCATGGCATGGCATGGCATGGCATGGCATGAGCAGGTGGGGGGGCGCAACACGGCGCTGGTGGATTCCATACAGAGGCAGATCCCGCTCATCTGCCATGAGTACACCATTCTCTTTGGCGCTGATGTCACACACCCCTCGCCAGGCGAGGACAACAGCCCATCCATCGCTGCTGTGAGCCCCCTCGCCTGCACTGCTCCTCCGCCCTTTCTAACCCTCCACACCTCCCTCCCCTGCATGCATCCTCCATTGCGCTTCACCTCTGCCACTTGCCATCGCCATTGCTACCTACCTCTGAGCGCCTCCTTGTGCGCTGTGTGGCCACTGTGCGGGCGTGTGTGGTGCCCTGGCACACCAGGTGGTGGCGTCCATGGACTGGCCCGAGATGGCGCGCTACCGGGCGCTCGTCAGTGCGCAGGCGCACCGTGTGGAGATCATTCAGAACCTCTACACGTGCTCGCAGGACGCCAACGGCACACTGCAGCACGGCGGCATGGTCAGGTACCATCCTCCTCCCCCACCCTGCCCTGCCCACCTCTGCGCACCTCTGCTTTTCTCTGCTCCTCTCTTTCTGCCCTGACCTACGTTGTCCTGCGCCTTCCCCCCACCATCACTGCACTGCCTGCCCGTTTGTGTGTGCCGCCCCTCTCCCCACTGGTGTGTGTGTGTGTGCGCGCGCCACAGGGAGCTGCTCATCAGCTTCTACCGCTCCACGGGCCACAAGCCCCAGCGCGTCGTCATGTACAGGTGTGCGCCCCACCACATTTTAACCCTGCCACTTTGCCTCCCATCCAAAGTGCTCCGCGCCCCTCTCACGACATGTGTCCCCTGCAACCTTGTCCCACGTGTTGTGCTCCCCCATCGTCCACGCCACGCCCAACCGTGCATGGCCCCCTTGTCTTCCCTGCCCCTGCATGGTGCACGCGCGTTCCATGACCAGAGTTGTCCCGCCTCTCTGCCACTGCGTCACCACACCCTGCGTCACCAGCTCCATGCCCACACTGCCCTCCCTCTCCTCCCCCCCTCCTTGCTCCCCTCCCTCGCGGCCGTGTGTGGTCGGGCAGGGACGGAGTGAGTGACGGGCAGTTTGCCGCAGTGAAGGAATTTGAGGTGGCGGCTATCAAGCAGGTCAGCCAGGGGCAGGGCACTCACGCATGGGCAGGGCACTCACGTATGGGCAGGGCACTCACGCATGGGCAGGGCACTCACGCATGGGCAGGGCACTCACGCATGGGCAGGGCACTCACGCATGGGCAGGGCACTCACGCATGGGCAGGGCACTCACGCATGGGCAGGGCACTCACGCATGGGCAGGGCACTCACGCATGGGCAGGGCACTCACGCATGGGCAGGGCACTCACGCATGGGCAGGGCACTAGTGCGTGGGGTGGGGAAGCAGTGAGAGCGAGGCATGGCACCGGGGAGGTGCGCAGTGTTGCTCTCTCTCGTTGCCTTGGTGTGACTCACTGCCCCATCCCGCTCTTCAGTGGTTGTGGGAAGGTGCTGTAGTGAGCCGCTGTGCGCGGTCACGGCGGATATGCATTCATGCGGGTGTGCTCCCATGCGTGCATGTGGTGTGCGGTGCAGGCGTGTGCATCGCTGGAGGAGAGCTACAACCCGCTGGTGACATTTGCGGTGGTGCAGAAGCGCCACCACACGCGCTTCTTCCCGTTTGACTCGCGCAACCGCAGCACCACAGACCGCAGTGGCAACGCCCTGCCCGGCACCGTCATTGACACGGGCATCTGCCACCCTACCGAATTTGACTTTTACCTTCTTAGCCACTCCGGCATCCAGGTCAGCCACTCCGGCATCCAGGTCAGCCACTCCGGCATCCAGGTCACCCACTCCGGCATCCAGGTCATCCACTCCGGCATCCAGGTCAGCCACTCCGGCATCCAGGTCACCCCCCTGCCCGAATGCATCTCATGCATGTGCTTGAGCTGGATGTGGCAATCATGGGAACCAGGATAACTGCACTGCTGTGTAGCAAATTGTTCTTGTGTCCCATGGTGCATTCAGCATACGTGGCTACCTATGGCTCCTCCCCTCCCACCCTCCATACCCCCTGTCGTTCACACCCACATACATGTGCTCTCTTTATACTTTGGCCACTCATCACGTCCACCACATTCCCACTGTCGTCCCATCTTGCGGTGTGTGCGGGTGTGGCATGGCAGGGCACGAGCCGGCCGACGCACTACCACGTGGTGCATGACGAGAACGGCTTTGACTCCAACACGCTGCAGCGCATGACCTACTCCATGGCCTACACGTATGCCCGCGCTGCTCGCAACCCATGCACGCGCCCTGCATGCTACTGCCACATCTTGAGCGCCACTAGGTGTACGGCAATTAGTGCGGTCGCACTGCCTGCGCGCTTTCTGAGTTCTGCTGTGTTGCATGGTCGTCGCAGCACTACTAGTACCGCTGAATGTTATCAGTGCATATTCATCCACGTGTATATCTCACCCTCCCACTCATCTCATGCCCATGTATTCTATGCCTCTTGCTCATCTTGCAGATATGCCCGCTGCACTCGTGCCGTGTCTGTTGGTGAGTGCTTCTCATCCCCCTCCACATCCTCCACCCCCTTCTAAACCCTAAACACATGCTACGCCATTGCCACATTAGATCATTTCACGTCTGCCATCACCCAAGCATCTCTTGGCGGGTCATACAACTCGTCGTTTTTGTTTTTGCCGCCGTGTGTTCATGGCAGTGCCGCCGGCGTACTACGCGCACATAGTGGCGTTTCGAGCGCGCTTCTACATGGACCCCGACCAGTTCTCCGACACCGGCTCACAGTCCACCGCCTTTGAGCACGCGCCTGCTGCCCCCGCGCCCTCCACGGTCACGGGCACATCCGCCACCACGGGGGAGAGCTCCGGCAGCCGCAGCAGCCGCAGCGCCGGCGAAGTGGTGGTGCGCCCGCTGCCACCCCTGCAGGGCCGCGTCAGGGAGCACATGTTCTTCTGCTGAGGGGTGTGCTGCGCACGGCTGGCAAACGCGGGTGCGCGGACACAATGGTCCCCGCTTGGCCCCGCATGTTTGTCCCTGCTGCATGCTGATTTTTTCGTGGACATTGGTTCTTCGCCACTGTCGACTGGATTTGTGTCTCGTCTCCTACCGTATGTCTCAACTGTTTGCTTGCGTTTGATACCATGTGTGTGTGTGTGCGTCGATACTGTTTGCTTGCGTTTCATTTTGTAGAGTAGCCGGCTCGGCAGTGTTGTTGGCAAAGCAGTTGAGCCTAAAAAAGTCAATGATGGAATATTGGCTTTTGTAAAAAGAGTATGCCAAGACCTTTTTTCGCATCTTTGTCCATGTAAATTTCTTGTAAACATTTATCTCTGGTTCAGTCAGTTACAGCTTGATTGCAGTGTGCAAACAGAAGAAAGTGTTAACCGTGACGTCGGAACGGGTACACAAGTGGAACTCGCCCGAAGTCGAAGCGTCACGAAGCCAAATCAACTGAGTGAGAACGCGTCCTTCATATAAACTATACCACGTCGGAGACCTCTCGTTCCAGCTCGTTACAGTCTTCGTCACATCAGCCCTCGTCATCGTCACCGTCGTCGTCAGGGCCGAAGCGCGCCGAGAATCTGTTGTGGTGGCAAAACCTACCAGTAGCAGCCGACTCAATGTTGACTTCGCGAAATCAGTGGGTGTTTGCGACAAGTTTTGCGGTAGAGGTGTAGAGGGAAACGTCGCAACAATCTGTCGCGATCGACTGCTGGTTGGTGCGCGAAGCCTTTCCAGTCCAGCCGAATCGACTGGAGGGTGGTGGTTGGGCGGAAGGCAAAGGGACAAGTGGAGCGGGGCTGGCGGCAAGGCGAGGCGAGGCGAGAAGAGCAAGAAGCAAAAGAGGGCACTGAGGTGTGGACGGGCGCTTATTGGGAAGCCCGTCAGCTGCAAGGCTCTCCATTCCCAATGTTGGCAATGCAAACTGAACCACGAACTTGTTTTCCTAGTATCTTTCGCGCCGCAGTCTCCCGTAGTGAGGGTGTTCGTATAGAAGACGTCAGCCCTAGTCCGTCCGGCCAAACCAGAGCATGGGCATGCGTGGATATATCGCCGTCTCGTGATAGCATGTGAGCTTGTCTGCTTGCCTTGCCACGTGTTGAACGTTCCTCGCCAAACGCTGTTGTCTCTCCACGCGGAAAAGGCAGACTTGACCGCCCTTATCGTCCACGCGACTCTTTTCCGTCGTTTGTTCAGAACTTGTCACCCTGCCCCACCGTCGTACTTGCTGCACTCCTTTCCCTGATTCCGCAATCCGCATAATATCCTGTCCTCCGTTTCCCCCGGTCTCGCCGCCACTGCCATCAATCCGCTCCCCCCACTCCCCGTCGTCAATCCTCCGCCTGCTCCTCGATACGCGCAGCACCGTTACAACGGATAAGCACTTTGGTTGCTTCGGTACAGGGTGGGGCAGTCGGGAGCGCGAGAGCAGGGGGGGCACGAGGCGCGCGAGGATGGGGTGCTGCCTGTCCAAGCCGGACGTGCTCGGCGCGTCTCAACGCGGAGCCGCTTCCGGCAAAGCGCAGAAGGGCAGTGTAGTGGATGGCGAGGCGCAAGCGGACAAGGCGGAGGCGGGGAAAACGGTGAAAGCAATCGGTAAGCTGCGCGCTCGGTGGTTGTCGGGTTGGGAGGGGACCGTGGGAGGAGGCAGAAGGGGGAGGGGCGTGGCGGGGGATTGTTTTTCGCGGACAGGTTCAATGACAATTCGCGCACCGAGGTTGGGACGCAAGGGAAGGCGCGGAAAGAAAGGTTGGAAGGTCACCACAATGTTGTTGCGCCATGCGCCATGCGCCTACCATGGCTGTTGCCGTGACCCATCTTCCCGCCGCTACGTCTGCCTTTTCCCTCTCTCTCCACTCTTTCCTTTCCCCCACTGCCGCGCAGACGGCCTGACGGACGCAGCAGCAGGGGCGGTGGCGGGAGGCGAGGAGGGAATGGCCGACGCGGAGGAGTTCGCGGACGCGCAGTCCGCGGCTGACGTGGACGACGACTTCAAGAGCGCCGGAGCAGGTGCGTCCACCTCCCATGCCGCCATGCCTGCTGCATACCGTCCTGCTGCCGACCTGCCTGCCGGCCCGCCTCTCGGCCTGTATGCGAGCTTGCTGCTACTGGGTGTGTGCGCGCTGTTAGGACGCGCGCGCTGATGCACGTCTTTCCGCCCGTGTCCGCCCCGCCATCCCGTTGGCAGAGTCGCTGTCGTCCGTGAGCTGCCTGAGCTACCAGATCGAATCGCTGCAGCCCTCCACGCCCTCCGCGCGCAAGAACCTCGACTTCCCTTCCCCTTCCGCGCAACCTAGCGGCGGGGAGAAGGCGGGGGAAGAGGGGATAGCAGGGGAGGGCGGAAAGGGCGTAGTGGTTGCGGTTTGGGAGGGGGAAGGCGGGAAGAAAGCGGTTAAGGAGGTCCTGGGGGGCGCGGGGAAGGAGGAGAAGGCGCAAGCGGGTGCAGAAAAGGCGGAGGAAACAGGGATCGTGGAGGCGGGCGGCGAGGAAAAAGCGACGGGCGCGGCAGCATCGATGGGGTGTTTAAGCGCGGTGGTGCCGGCGGACGGCGTGACGATGAATTGCCTGAGCGGCGGGGACAGGCGCGACGGGCGCGCGGACGAGGGGCGCTCCATGTGGGCGGGGATGGCGCTCTGGGGAAAGAAGGAGGGGGGCGCGGGGAAGGGGGAGGACGGTGCGGCGAAGGAGAGCGCGGCGGAGAAGGATGGGGAGGAGGTGGGCGCGAAAGCGGAAGGGGAACTAGCAGGGGCGGGCGCGGGAGGAGGGGAGGCGACGTGCTTCCCAAAGCTGAGGCGAAAAAGCGGGAAGGCGGGCGGCAGCAGCGGACACGTGGCGGATGAGGAGAAGATGGCGGGTGCTGGGGGGGACGCTAGTGGCGAGGGGCAAGCGGAGGCGGTGGGCTCGGAGGAGGCGGGGCAGGCAGTGCGGCGGAGGGTGTTCGGGGAGGACATCCCCGTGCACCCCAATGTGGCGCTCAACGCCTTCATGCAGGCCCGTGAGTCCCGCCGCGCCCCCCGCTCCCCTGCCACGCCACGTCCCCTACCCCCACCCCTCCCTCCTCACCTTCTCGCCCCCCGCTCCCTTGACTCGTTCCCCTCCCTCTCCCGCTCGTCGCCCTCTCCCACCAGCCCGCATTGTGCTTGTCCCCGCCCCTCCTGGTCTGCCGCCAATCCCTTCCGCCTTTAACTCCCTCGCCCCCCCCGCCATCCGCCCTTGCGCCCTGACGCCCGCCGTGCTGCGCAGAGCGGAGCGAGGCGCCAGCAGGCATGGCGACGGGCAAGGCCGCGGAGGCGCACGGGAGGGCGGAAGCAGTGGAGGAGCAGGGGGCAGAGGCAGCGCAGGAGGGGGGGGGCGCGGAGGAGCGTGCGGAGCAGCAAGGGGAGGTGGAGAGGCGGGAGCAGCAGGGTGCAGAGGGTGATGCGGTGGGGGGCTGTGAGGCAGCAGCGGAGGAGGATGAGGAGGAGGAGTTTCTGAGCGTGGGCAGCGGTGAAGACGCACATTCCCAAGGTGAGTCGCACAGGGGCGCGCTGCTGCTGCCCCTCGCCTCTCGCCCATGCTCCTTGCCCCCTCCACTGTTGCGCACACTCGCCAGTCATGCACACACTTGCATACACAGGCGCACACACACGCACACACACACACACACATACAAGCACACACACACACACACACACACACACACTCACACACACACACACACACTCACACATACAGACACACACACACACTCACACACACACACACACACACACACACACGCGCGCGCGCGCATGCACACACACACCTCATCCATGTACATTCAGCAGCAACTTTATTTGTCGTATCGTCTATCCCTCCTGTGCCTTCCCTGACCACCCCCGTCGCCCCTCTGTCAGGGTCAGCACCATCGCCCACCGCCTCTCCATCGCAACCGCCCGCGCCCTCCTCGCCACCGTCCATTTCCCCTCCTGCGCCCGCCACCCCCCTGGCTGCCAAGTTACCCCACGAGCTGCCACCAGGGCGAGGCGATGGCTCATCCACGCCCCCTGCTGCGCCCGACACGCCCCCCCTCGCCACCCCCCCACCAGCAGCGTCGCAGCTCACCCCCACCCTCGCCCCCTTGGCCTCCGCGCCCCCCTCCGCCTCCTCTGCCTGCGCCCTGCCTGCCGTGCTGCCCCCTGCTGCCGTGCTGGCTGAGAGTGCAGCGAGCGAGGGGCCGGTGGCGGCGATGGTGGGTGACGCGCATGGCAGCGCTGCCTTGCCTGCTGCCGCTCACCATGCTGCCCACAACTCACCGCCTCACAGCAGTGCCCTTCCACCCGCTGCTGCTGCTCTTGCTGCTTCCGCTGCAGCCACTGCCATGACCGCCACACTGGAACCACTTCTACCTGCAACTAGTGTTCTCACTGAACCTGCTGCTCTCACCGAACCTGCTGCTCCCACCGAACCTGCTGCTCCCACCGAACCTGCTGCTTCCACTGAAACCGACGCTCCTGCCGAACCTGCTGCTCCTGCCGAACCTGCTGCTCCCACCGAACCCGATGCTCCCACCGAACCTGCTGCCCCTGCCGAACCTGCTGCTCCCACGGAACCTGTTGCTCTCACCGAACCCGATGCTCCCACCGAACCTGCTGCCCCTGCCGAACCTGCTGCTCCCACTGAACCTGCTTCTCCCACCGAAGCCGACGCTCCCAACGAACCCGATACTCCCACTGAACCTGTTGCCCCTGCCGAACCTGCTGCTCTCACCGAACCTGATGCTCCCACCGAACCTGCTGCTAAGTCCGAACCTGTTGTTCCAGCCGATGCTGGTCCCCCCGAACTACCCACCCTCCCTTCGTCCACCAGTGCACACACTGCCCCATCCGCCTCCTCCTCCTCGCTCCCATCCCTCATCCCCATCAAAATCCGTCCATTCTCCCTCTCCACCTCCACCTCGTCGTCTGCTGCTGCACCCGCTCCGCCCTCGCCCTCCCCCTCGCCCCGCCCCCCCAGCGCCCCCTCCGCGCACCGCCTCGTGTCCTTCCTGCGCCGCCCCTCTTCCCCCGGCCGCCACGCCCCCTCGCGCCGCTCCTCCGACGCCTCCGCCTCCACCGCCGCCGCTGCTGCTGCCACCGCCGTGTTCCACGCGGAGGGAGGGGGGGCGGAGAGGAAGGGCGCAGGCAAGGGCAGCAGCGGATCTGCCACCGTGCCGCACGCGGTGCCCATGTCTCCGCTGCGCCCGCCCCCCCTGCGCACGGGCAGTGGTGGGCTGCAGCGCTGCAACTCGCTGCAGCTCTCCGCCATGTCGCCCCTGGGCGCCAACAGCCCCGGCCTCTTCCTCTCCGCCAGTGGTGAGCGCTGCCAGGGGCGTGAGGGAGAGTGGGAGGGGATGATGAGGCACTGCGTGCACGGCCTGCATGCCATGGCAGGTCACAACACAAGGCATCCATCTGCTGACTGAATTGCCCACCTCTCGCATCCTTCCTTCCTCTTCCCATGCCTGTTCTTCTTTCTTCTTCTTTCTTCTCTCTCCCCTTCCCCTTCCCCTTCCCCTCCCTCTTCCCCCTCCCCTTGCTCCCCCGACCCCCTCGCCCCCTGCAGTGCGCAGCACGTCCCGCAAGCCCCTGGCGGGGCAGCTGCCGCGCCTCTCGCCCTCTGAGTACGCCGCCCACCTGGAGGCGGAAGCCACTGCAGCGGCTGCCAGCACTGCGCGCCCTGGCAGCAGTGAGGTGGGGTCGTGGCAGGGCGAGGGCGGGGTGTCGTTTGCGCAGGGGGGCCAGGCGGACAGCCACAGCTGCACGCACTTCTGGACGCCCCTGGCGCCCTCGTGCTTCCACGTGCGCGGCCCCGACTACTTCTCGTGAGTACGGTTTGCTGCTGCGCCCACCACCCATGCATCAACCATGCGCCACACCATCATGCTCACTCACACACCCACACTCCTTCCCTACCCACTCCCCTGCGCTCCTTAAACCCACTCCCATCTGCCCCCAGCACGTCGTGTGAGCGCCCAGCGCACCCAGTGGCGCCATATGTGGTGACGGCAGTGGACGTGTTCCGCGCGCCCACCAAGCTCACTCACGTCGCGCGCCTCGTGCAGCTGCCCGGCCCCCTCGCCTCCTTCCCCCACGCCCATGCCTCCTCCGCCGCCCCCTCCCCCGCTGCCTTCGCCCTCCCGCCACACGCTTCTGACGCCAGTAACGTTTTCGCACCCAGCGCCGCTGATGCAGCGGAGGGCAGCAGTGCAGTGGGCAGTGCGCTGAGTGCACGCGAGGTGGCGGCGCTGGTGTCGGCATGGCCGCCGTACCTCGTCATCAACATCCAGGTCAGCCCTGCTCCGCGTGCTGGGGGTGCTGCTTCCCCTGCGTACTCACACCCCTCTTTCGGTATACCACTCACCCACTCACTGCGTGCCCACGTTGCTCATCCCCTGCAACCCCACTCTTCTCCCCCTTCCCTCTTCTCCCCCTTCCCTCTTCTCCCCCTTCCCTCTTCTCCCCCTTCCCTCTTCTCCCCGTCCGCCATGCCCCAGGCGCCCATGCAGCTGGCGAGGCAGCCCCACGCGCACGAGGCGGTGGAGGCGCCCCCAGCGGTGCCGCAAGGGGGGCGCGCAGAGGGCGTGAGCGTGGTGCTCTATGCGCAGATCTGCACCGAGTTCTTCCTCTCTGCTCCGCCCAACATGCTGCCGCTGCTGCAGGTGCGCCCGTCGTGGTGCAGTGCGGTGAATCATGGTGGTGTGTCATGTGCTCCCATGCCTTGTGTCGTGTGTCTGGTGTGAGATGAGGGTGCATGTGTGGGTAGTGCCGTCACGTGCATGCATGGCCAGGAGATACCATGGTGCTCTGTGCATGTGTGCAAGACGTGTCCCCACAGCAGGCGTCACAGCGGGCGATGAGGCCTTAAAGTCTGACATCCCTGTGCGTGCCGTGTGCATGGCAGGGCATGGCGCGCGGCTTCATGGCGGAGGGTGCGGGTGGGTCGGTGCCGTTCCGCGAGCGCGTGAAGCTCACCCTCGTCAAGCGCGCCCAGCCACACACGGGCCATGGCCAAGGGGTGGGCGAGCGGGTGGGGGAGAGCGCGGGGGAGGGGGGGGGAGAGAGTGCGGGGGAGGGTGATGGGGGAAAGGCACGGGAGGTGGTAGCAGAGGAGAGTGGCGTGGAGGAAGGGGAGGCGAGAGGCAAGGAGGCAGCGGTGAAGGGGGAGGAGGGGGCGGCAGAGGGCGGCAGTGATGGGAGCAGTGGCGCGGGGGATGAGAGTGCGTCTCTGCTCGTGCATCCCTGCCAGATGTTCTTCCGGGTAACTCTCTCTGCCCCACCCGCCCCGCTGCTCACCTTGCGAGTCACCAGTGGTGCATGTGTGACCCTGGTCCAAGGATGAGTGCGTGGGTAACACCTGTGCAACCTTGCCGTGCCATCCTTCCTCACCCCCTTGCAATCCACTCATTCCAACCACACCTCGTATTCGTCCCCCACCCACTCTCTCCCTCTCCCCTCCTCTCACTCTCATTAGCACACGCACACTATCCGTCGGCCTCTCGACCCAAGCCCACAATCTCTCTCCCCTCTTGCGTGGTGGTGCCCGTGGGCCCCCCAGGGTCCCGACTACCTGGAGGTGGACGTGGACTTGCACCGCGTGCCGGACCACAGCCGCCGCCCGCTGCTGGGCGTGCTGGCGGCGCTGCCCACCCACCATGTGGACATCGCCCTCGTCTCCCAGGTGACTGCCATGTGCATACTGCCTCATCTCCCATGCCTCCCTCTACTCCCTGCCACCTCACTGCCCTGCCAGGCGACTGCCCTGCCCTGGCAGCCCCTTGTCACTCTTCATCTCCACGCATGTGTTCCTCATCATCACCCGCCCCTTGTCTCCCCTCGCTTCTCATGCATCTCAACCTCGTGCCCCCTGCACTGGCCGTGGCGTGCGTGCCCCCGTGGCAGGGCAACAACGAGTGGGAGGTACCGGAGCCCGTGGTGGCGTGTGCCAGGCTGGGCCACATCGATGCTGACCTCCTCACCACCCTGCGCCACATGCCCTGACACCTGCTGTGCCGTGCTGCTCCGCTGAAACCCTGGTAGCCACATCTTTTAGAGCTCTTCAGCTGCTTGCTCATAAGGTAGCTTCCCTGTGTCGCACTTCCCTTAACTGCTGTTGCGGCTTGTAGGTACGGTAGTCACTAGCTCTTGTAGTCATGCTCACATGTAGGGAAGACAATACGCATGGTAGCATTGCGATGTGTTGTGTTATATATTAGGCTAGTCCTTATGAAACCCAATCTAATATTACTGTATGTAGTCATCTTAGCATTGGGTTGAAGTGGTTGTACAAGTACTGCCATCCCCTGGATAGGTGCCCCTTCAGTGTGTAAACATTAGAGTTCTATCTGAAAAGGCTGGTACTGGCCTGATATATATGGATGCTTCTCAAATGGCCCTGTGTGAGCAATAGGACCATAACTTAGGGTACATTCCGCGCTGGACATGTCCCAATCGAAAGTGTCTCAATCGTTTCTACCGCACTGCATCGTATTACACCAAATTGCACCCTAGTTTCGAAATTTTCGCGTCTCTGGTTTAGTTCGGTTCGGAGCGGTACAATCGATTGGGACACATCGATTGGGACAGTGTCCACAGCGGAATGTACCCTTAGGTGACACCAATGCCAAATACTGTCTAGCCACTGTAGCAGGCCTCAGCATTCACGCTTGCGCGCATCAGGTGGAGATGACGGTGCACTCGAGCACGAGGGGCTTCTGCTCCAGCTCGCTGGCGAGCTTCTCAAAGAGCGACTGCAGCATGGCGCGCAGCTCCGTGCGGTCCAGGAAGCCGCTCTCGTCCATGTCCGCCGCCACAAACAGCTCGCGGTAGAACCCCTCCGCGTCCTTCGCCACGGGCGGTGGCAGCCCCAGCGATGGGCCCAGCCCCGCCAGCCCCGCGGACAGGTCCCGGCAGGACAGCTTGCCCTGGTGCTGCGTGTCCCAGTCGCGGAAGAGCTCGTCCGCCACCGCCTCCAGCTGCTCCGGACTCTGCAGCAGCTGCACCGCCAACCAAGGGGGATCGGGGGCACGGAGTGAGATGGGTGGGAGGGGTTCAGGAGGGTTGAAATGCAATTGTTGCTGGCGGAAAGAGGCAGACGCATGGGGGAGAGGCGGGAAAGGCACAAGGAGAAGGTGTGGGAGTGGCTGCAAGCCCCGGGTCCGGTGCAACTGCAGGGCTGTGGTGGGTTGTACCTTGCGCAGGCGCGAGCCGTTGAGCACGGTGGCGGTGTGGCCCAGCAGCACGGGGTGCTCCTCCAGGCGTGTGGCCACGTCCCCCAGCATGTCGCGCAGCAGCGCCGTGAAGTCAGCTTGGCTGAGCTCGCGCTTGCCGTGGCCGTACTCCGCCACCACGTCCGCCACCACCGTGTCCGCGTTCTCCCTCACTGCGCCCATGGGGGGGCAGGGGGAAGGGCACGGTGGGAGAGGGCAGAGAGGGAACGCGAGGGGGAAGGGGTGCGCATGGAGGGGGGTGGGGTTGGGAGATGGGAGGGGGTTGTTGCATAGGGGTTGAGGGCTGAGGCACCATGCCATGCAGAAGGGGATGGAATGAATGGGGCTAGAGCGACGGAGAAACGAGAGCAAAGGTAGCAGGAGGAGTGGCAGGCAGGCAGTCCACAGGGGCAGGGAGAGGTGCGTGCACGCCACAACGCCACGTCCCAGCCCTCGCTCGCATGCCCTGTGCGCACACCTGCACCCTATGAGGCACGTGGAGGGCAGGGACGAGGGGCGGTAGGCTTACAGCCGGCGGGGGGGAGGCCCATGGCGACGCCCATGGCCTGCAGCGCGGGGCTCAGCTCGGAGAAGGACAGCTGGCCGTTGCCGTCCGTGTCGATGGCGGCAAACACCTCCCCCGCCATGCCCTCAAACTCCGCCTCCGCCTCCGGCGCCAGCAGCTGCCGCAGGCGCGAACCGTCCAGCGACAAGAGCACCAGCGGGTCCTCTGCACAGCCGCATGGGGCGGAGGGGGAATGGGCGAGAGGGGAGGTACGCAGGGGAGGGTGGACACGGGGGAGGGGAGAAGACGTGCGGAAGTGTGTGACAGGGCACGAGAGGAGGTCACTGGTAAGGTGTGATGGGGCATGTGTAGAAAATTTCGAGGACAATTTTTTTTCGGAATGAATCGAAATGAAAAGAGAGAAATGAGGGAGAGAGGGGGGGGAAGAGATAGAGGAGCGGGGAAAGGGAGGGGGACGAAGTGGAGGGGGTTGGGGAGGAGGGGTATTGGGTAGTGCATGCCTTGCAGCGTGCGCGCGACGGCGGTGAGCACTTGCTTGGAGAGCGACACGAAGGTATCGCGGTCGACAGTGGCGTCCGCGTCCTCCGACACCACGCTCGCGAACATGCCCGCCACGAACGCGTCCAGCTGCTCGCGCGTGCCGGGCGGCGGCAGCCCCAGCAGCTGCGCCACCTGCAGGAACGCGGGCTGCAGCTCGTCGCGCGAGAGGCGGCCGTCGCTGTTGCGGTCGAGCAGGTCGAACTTGCTAGCGAGGAACGCGTCCATCTGCGCCTCGTCCGCCACCAGCTGCTGCAGCTTCTTGCCGTCCAGCACCTCGCCGCCCACCGGCAGGTCCACCAGCACAGTCACGCCCAGCACGATGGGGTTCTGCTCCAGCTGCCCAGCGATCGACGTCAGCAGCGCGAACAGCAGCGCTGAGAACTCCGCGCGATCCACGGAGCCGCTGCCGTCGAAGTCCGCCGCCGCGAAGAGGTCCGCGAAGAGCGCGTCGGTCTCCCCGCCCTGCTGCGGCGGCAGCCCCCACGCCATGCCCAGCCGCCGCAGCCCGCTGATGACGTCGGCGCGCGACAGCTGGCCCGAGTTGCTGACGTCCCAGTCGGCGAAGAGCGCGTTGGCCTCCTCCTCGAACAGCTCCTTGCTCGCCAGCATCTGCCGCGCGACGCGGGGACCGGAGAGACAGTGCGGGCACGGCGAAGAAGAAGGGCGGGCATCGGGTTTGACGGGTTGAAGGGTTGAGAGGGGAACGGGGAGCGGGGACGACGGGAATCCGCGGAGGCAAGGAACCCTGCGGGGAAGCATCTGACTGGGGAGAATGGAAGGCGGTGCGTTGGGAGTGCAACGCGTGCTCGTGCGTGTGAGCACCTTTCTGAGAACCCCTCCGTTGAGCACGACCGCCGCCTCCACCGCGACGGCTGGTTGCGCCTCGAGCACGTCCGCCATGCCCGCCACCAGCTGCGCAAACAGCTCCTCGAACTGCTCGCGCCCCATCTCCTCCGCGCCCGCCGCGTACTCCTCCAGCAGCGCCGAGAGCATCGCGTCCGCCACTGGCGGGAGCGCGATCACGGGGGCGGTCGGAACAGCGGGGAGAAGCGGGGGAAGGGGCGGGCGGGTTGAGAGGAACGGGAAGGGAAGGGGAGAAGAGGGGAAGGGGGAGTACGTGACGATAGGGAGCTGGTGACGAGATTCCGGCAAAGCTCGTTGTGGTTGTTCAGTGCCGCACAGAGGCATCCGGAGGACGCGCAGCGACAGGGGGGCAGCGCGAGCGGCACACCTTGGGGAGGCGGCATGCCGTCGATGCCGAGCGCGGCGAGCACGGGCAGCAGCTCCTGCTTCGACAGCTTGCCGCTGCCGTCCTTGTCCATCTGCTTGAACGCCGCATCCGCCACCGCCGCTCGCTGCTCCGCGGTTCCCGCCGCGTGGCGCAGCGCCGCGCCGTTGAACACCTGCACCAGCAGCGGCTCCGCTGAGGGATTGACGAGGGGAAGACGAGAGGGGGAGGGGGGAGAGCATAGACGTGTTGCGACGGGCCCATGACCGAGCCACGCTTGGCGGCGGATGAGTGGACAGTGGAGATGCGCGCGAGCAAGAAACGAACTGTCGCGACAATGACGCGCAGCGACATCACGATGAGTATGAGCAGCGGCGATCTGACCTGCGAGCGAGGTGGCGATGTCAGTGAGCACGTCTTTCGACAAGGCGACGAACTCGTCCTTCCCCACCACGCCCCGCTCGTCGTCTTCGCCCTCCCGCAGCCCGAACACGGCATCCACCGCGCGGTCCAGCTCCGCCCTGCTGCCCGGCTCCGGCAGCCCCGCCAGGCGCGCAATGCGCAGAAACGCCGGGCGCAGCTCCGCGCGGCTCAAAGTGCCGCTCTTGTCGGCGTCGAGCTCATCGAAGGCTGCCGTGAGGTGCGCCGTGAATGCCGCCTCATCCTGCACCAGCTCGAGGATCTTCTTGCCATCCAAGATCTCGAGCGTGCCGGCCGGCTTCCGGCTGCTTGCGGATTTCTTGAACGACATGGTGAGTCGTCGCGGCAGGCTGGGAAGAGAGTCGAATGGGGTCCGCGCGGTTGTGAGGCGCGATGAGAGCTGATCACTTCGGACGCTGCATGTAAGGACGAAAGTCGTTCTCCCAGCGTAAAAGCTGCGCTGATAGATTCTAACTTGAGATTGACATGGCTGCTAGGGAATTTATGGCATCTTTCGTGAGTGCCCCCACTGTCACTGTCGCATCCGGTCTGGTGGTGTGGCGGTGTGGCACTGAAAAGGGGCACCCAATGGAAGGGGAGGAAAGAAGGCGTTGGTGTGGCGTGGCATGTACTGTGCGCGGTGCGATGCGATGGGAATCGAAACTAGTCCTTCCTTCGTCGAGAGGAGGATGTGCCCGACCGATCCGAATTCAATCTACACATGCGCTCCACTCTGCATCCTCCTTATTGCGGATGGGGTTTCCTTACAAACATGGAGGCATATTATCATATACAAATAGCGCACTTCGTGTGTCGTATGGCGAATTATGGCCAAATCCTTACTCCTATACCAATGAAGTAGTCGAGCACCTGAGTCAGGTTTATATTCGAGCCGAGAAGCACCTTATATCGCTGAATTACAACAAGCCGATCGGATCAAAGCACAGAACTAGGGCGTCCACCACTACTGAGAATCAGCGACACGTGTCATTTCACTTCCTTCAAGGCCGTCCACTCCTTGCGCCCTTTGTCCCTCCTTACAATGGCGCTCGCCCACGCGCCATCCACGGCGCTCCCGTGGTGCTTGTCACGCGGCCCTTTTTTGGCAAACCACCCGCTTCGTTCCTCTCCTTCCCGCGCTCGCTGCACGCCCTCTCGGCTCGCTAGGCACACGTCGGCGTCGCTCGCTGATTCCTCTTCCCGCTCACCTGCTGTCGCCGTCCAATCTCCGACCAGCTCGCGACTTGAAAGGGACTCGACGAATGCCAGTCAGTTCCCAGCGGCCTTCACGGTATCTCGCCGCCAGTCGCTGCTTGCCTTGGGGGCCGTCGCCTCAGCCGTTTGCGGATGCGGCCTTTTCCTCCTTCCGCCTCCAGCCACCGCAGCTGACGGCGACTCGCCGAGCGCGTTACAGCGCGGTTTGAGTCGGTACATCAAGAAGAAGAAGCTGGACCCGTTGGAGTCGTTCGTGCCGTCCGTGCTGTTGACGCGCGAGCAGCTGCTCTTAGTCCAGGCCGTCGTCGACGACCAAGCCTCCTCCCCCGAAGACCTCAACCAGGTGCGCGCCCTGCTGCGCGCGGGGCCCGCGGGCACTCTCCGCGGAGACCTGCGCGCCCTCACAAGGTACGCGGCGGAAGGCGCGGCAGCGGGGCTGGCATACACGCCGGGAGGGGACGGCTACTTCCCCGGTAGTCCCGAGGCCGGAGCAGCGGCGAGCGCGGCGGCAGACAGGTGTCTGGAAGCGCTGAGCGGGCTGGATACGCTGCTACGCCTGAACCAGCCGGACGGGCGCGCACGCATGGCGAAGCAGGCGGCGGCGGCGGTGAGCGCGCTGGACGAGGTGCTGGCGACGGTGCCAGAGGCGATCATGGTGAAGAGTGAAGCCATTGTTGCCAAGTACCTCGTGCCTGCCGCTGACAACGCCGCGGACAGTGCTGGGAGCGCCGATAACGCCGCAGAGAACGAGGGGGGGGCGGACAATGGAGGACCTGGGCAGGGAGCGGATAATGGGGCTGGGGAGAGTGGCTCACGGACAGTGAGGCGGCTAGGACAGAAGAAGACAAAGGAGGAGGTGCTGGAGAGCCTGCTGTGAGCCCTTGGAACCTTTTGGTCTCTTCGATAGGTGCTCTGTTGGAGGGTAATGCAAGTCATGAGAGTCAAGATGGTGGGAGGAGATGTCAAGATGTAAGATGTGCCCACGTGGGAAGCAAAATTTTGATGGATAGGTTTGTTATTCATCAGGAAAACCAGTGCATGCCTGTGCTCGACACACTGCTACCACCAGCGTAGAAAAGCGATGGTCCTAAAGCACCATATCTTGCACACATTGTGACACTGGCATTATTTACAACTTTGATTAAATATATGCATATATTTATCCGCAGGCACTACCTCAACATTTTCCTGTGAAAAGCAGTAGACAGACACATGCTACTTGACTTTCTCTCAGTATTTCACGAAAGCTAGTCCGGTTTTCTAATGGTGTAGTTATTCCACAGCACACAGCAAGGAGATGAGCAATGTCGACAAATGATGCTTGCGCTTCGGAGTTCGCGCCAAAGACACACCAGGGCCAGGGCACATCAGACCTGGTTCAGTCAGGCACGCGGCAGATTTGTCTGTCCACACCACAATTCGGAAAAAGTCGAGTCGAGGGGCATTGCAGGCTGGAACAAATTTCGGGTGTGCAATGCTCTGCCTTTCTCGCGTCGCAAAACCCAGCCGATCGCATTCTTGCCGTAGTTGCCCTGTCTCCCCACTTTCGTCTCTTCCGGACACCATACCGCCTGCTACGTTGAATAGTTGATCATTCTACCAGTATAGAACACCGCATCCACCCTTGATGCTGGAATACTCTTGTACGTATAGACTGAAAGTGTGCTGTACAAGGACACTACCTATAGCTTCTACCATCAAAGCTCCATAGCCGCCGACAGGGATTGGGGCAAGCAGCAGCATCCGCTCATGAAGTGCCTCATGTGCCTTATAGCTCTTCTCCTCGTCATCTCATCCACTTCCTCCACCTCTGATCGGAACCGTCTTTCCTCCTCGAGCCGCACGCTGCCTCATTGGCCGCGCCATCAACTTGCGGTGCCTCGCGTGTCGAATGCATCGCAAGATGGCCCGTGGATCCCCTTTCTCCGCTCGTCGCGCCGCATCCACCTCGCCTCGAGTGATCGCCTGCAGCGGAATGAACTGCCTCTTCCGCCTCCCTATCCTCCGCCTTTAGCGCGTTTCGTCTCCTCGAGGACCCTTCTCTCCCCCTCCTCCACTGCCAGCCCTCCACCAACATCTCCCCCTCCCCGTCCGCCTCCCCGTCCGCCTCCCCGTCCGCCTCGTCCGCCTCCCCGTCCCCCTCCTCGTCCCCCTGAAAGCAGCTTTCCTCAAACCACGTCCACTTCTCCGCCGCCCCGACCCCCTTCGCCACCCCCTTCCAAGCCCCCTCCCCCTCGCCCCCTTTCCGCTCCCCCTTCCTCCCCTCCACCTTCATCTTCCACTTCCTCTCCCCCGCGCTCATCCCCCCCTCCCCCGAAACAATCTCAACCACCTCCCCCCAAACAATCGCCCCCACCTCCCCCGAAACAATCGCCCCCACCTCCCCCGAAACAATCGCCCCCACCTCCCCCAAAGCAATCTCCCCCACCTCCCCCGATACAATCTCCCTTGCCTCCTTCACCGCCGCCTTCTCCCCCCCCCGGCGCCGCCAACTCCACCATTCCAAGCCTCCCTCCCGTTCCGCAAGCCACGGGTGCGAAGGGGGTGTTCGACGTGCGCTCATTCGGCGCCGTAGGAGACGGCGAGACCGACGACACCTCCGCCCTCTCACGCGCCTTCGCCGCCGCCTGCAGCTACTTCGCGCTCTACCCGCCGCGCGCGACACTGCTGTTTCCGCAGGGCCTTAACTTCTTCATCAAGTCGCGGTCCGTAGAGTGGAAAGGGCCCTGCAACGGGCAGGGGCTGCGGGTGCAGGTGAGGGCGGGACTCATCACGTCGTGCGCCACGTCATCATGCTCCATTCCCCAATGCTGCGCGCCACGCGCCTGCGCCCATGTTCCGCGCGGCTTACTCCGTCTGTGCCCTGCTCCCCGTGCGCCGCGCCCCCCAGGTGGACGGGACGATATCCGTGGATCCCAAGGGCGTCTCCCCGCTGACGCCCATCATTGCGCTCCACAACCTGCGCTACCTCGTCCTCGCCGGTCGCGGCGTGATCGACGGCGGCGGGCAGGCCGTGTGGGGGCGCGCGTCGAAGCGGCCGTACCTGGTGGAGATCGTGAAGAGCAGCCACGTGGAGGTGACGGGGATCACGCTCGTGTGAGTGCGGCACGGGATGGGGTGATGGATGCCCGCGGGATAGAGATATGCTGGGGTCACAGGGTGAGTGGTCTGGCCAGGCACATGGCAGATGTGACGAACGAACACACGTACACACGCACGCATACTCACTCACATCCCTTCTCTCCCCCCTCCCCGCTGGTGGCGCCCGCAGCAACCCGCCGATGATGCATCTGAGCATCAAGTACTGCGCGGGCGTGCGCATCCACGCGTTCAGCACGGCGAGCCCGTACAACAGCCCCAACACCGACTCCATCCACATCGCCTCCAGCTCCGCCGTCGTCGTCGAGAACTGCACGCTGCACGGCGGTCAGTGTGCAGTCACGGGGGGTACACTCACGGGTGTGCAGGGAGGTGGGTGCACTCGCCCTGGCACAGTGGAACGGCCTCGCTGCCCTGGCTT
This sequence comes from Closterium sp. Naga37s-1, assembly GCA_947471745.1. NCBI lineage: Eukaryota > Viridiplantae > Streptophyta > Zygnematophyceae > Desmidiales > Closteriaceae > Closterium > Closterium sp. Naga37s-1. Next base: position 2,383,334 of record CANJKZ010000813.1, read on the forward strand.
GAAACGCGCCGTACGCGTCACTCTGCTCGCTCTCTGTCTCGCCTCGCCTCGACCGTTCACAGCTCAAGTTGCGCCTCCCCCTTGCCCGTGCGCGCATGAGCAGGCGACGACAACGTGTCCATCAAGGGCTCCTCCTCCAACATCATCATCCGCGACGTGCTCTGCACTGCTGGCCATGGCATCAGGTATGCATGGCATCAGGTGTGCATGGCATCAGGTGTGCATGGCATCAGGTGTGCATGGCATCAGGTGTGCATCGCATCAGGTGTGCATGGCATCAGGTGTGCATGGCATCATGTATGCATGGCATCATGTATGCATGGCATCAGGTATGCATGGCATCAGGTATGCATGGCATCAGGTGTGCATGGCATCAGGATTGCACCCAGCAGTATCAAGCATGAATAAAGTATGCATGGCATCAGGTATGCATGGCATCAGGTGTGCATGGCATCAGGATTGCACCCAGCAGTATCAAGCATGAATAGAGTATGCATGGCATCAGGTGAGCAGGCCATCTGGTGGGCGCTGGCGCTTGTCTCAGTGAGTTGCGGTTCCTCACAACCCTCACCTGTCTTCCCCACCTCCCACGGCCCCCACCCACTCCTGCCGCCTGCCCTCGCCTCTCTGAACGCGTGTGCACGTGTGGCAGCATCGGCAGCCTGGGCAGCAGGCCGAGGCGTGGGTGTGTGTCGAACGTGCGGGTGAAGAACGTGCAGCTGGTGGGGCTGCAGACGGGGCTGCGCATCAAGACGTACCGGGGGGGTGAGGGCGCCGTGCACAACGTGCGCTACACCAACGTGCGCATGACAGACGTCACCTACCCCATTCTCATCGACCAGGTACTCACCTCTCACCTCTCCCACGTACCACTTGCTCTCGTGCCTTCCCGCTTACCGTATCCTTGGTGTCGCTGGGCAGCAACGTATTCTCTTTCTCTGGCACTGGAGACCATCCCTGCTCTTTGCTATACCATTGGCTCTGCTCGTCAGCTGCTTCAGCTTGCCTTTATCACTACCTGCAGCCTTCAGTCGTTAAATAATTTTCATTGCGGTCACCCTCCCCCCTGTCATACTCCTGTCCCCTTTCCTAATGGCCTCCATGCACTCCATCAGTACTACTGCGAGAGACAGCCCTGCTCTGCCAAACCTGGCTCGTTGGCGGTGTTTGACATTCACTACAAGAACATCTACGGCACCACTAACTACACGCGTAGCGGGGGCATCAAGCTCGCGTGCAGCCCACGCACACCGTGCGGGCGTATCTCAATGCGCAATGTGCGAATACAGCACTCGCGGAGCAACACGACGCTCTCGCCCATCTTGCTGAATGCCTATGGCAGCAGCAAGGCCGTGGTGCCAGGCATAAGCACGTCAGCTTGGAAGAAGGGAAAGCTGTCGCGGAGCAAGGCGTTTGCAGTCGCAAATGAGTACAGAAAGTGTGGCGGGTATGTTTTGGCACGGGGGAGCATGGGGACTGGAGGCGTTGACCTGACACGCTGCATCCTGAGCATTGGGCTTTGTATCTGTCCATGCTGCCTGATGTCTGCTTGTGAAATTATCCATGTTGTCCTCAATCTACACCACTCTGCCATTCTTCTTCCTCACGTGGTTCATGCGTGCCAATATGTGTGGGCAGGCTGTGGTGGGCATTGTTCCTCGGACCCAAAGGGCTCGGCTGGGCATCCCCCAGCTCCTCATTCGACTTCACCAGTTGATGCCCGCCCCCCACTATGTGCAACCAACCCTCTGCTTTCGAGAATCTCACTCTACCTTCTCCCGTGGAGCAGAAGAACAGGGAGTACCATATCAGGCTTCAGCCATACAAGCTCGTGTGTAATACCTCTACTACAGGGTAATTCTTAATCTGCAAGGTTGCATGCGGTTCAGTGTGGTGCCACGAAAATGGGATGCAGAGCTGGTTGTAAAAATGTTACCCGAAACTGGTTCTCCTCTCCTGTATCATATGCATTATAGTTTCTATTGCTCTCAGTACATTATAATTGGCAAGATGCAATCACAAGCTGTTTCCATGCATCTTGGGTAAATTTGCACTACATGCACCTTCGTTTCAACCAAAACAGCAAGCTATGGCGTCCCGTATGTAAGATTTGGACCAGTTTACTACACTTCCTTTCACACTTGTGCAGTGTACACCTGGCGACTAGCTTCTGCTTCCACGGTGGCAGATATCTTTGAGCAAATTCCGCTTCAGAAGTATCGCCACCTCGCCAATACTCGCCTTCCCTCTGACACGCAGCAGCATAGTTGCACCTTGCAAAAGCGTATGTTTCGCGCCATTGTTGCCAAACGTCTCGGCGGACCAGTCAACAGCCCTGGTTTCAGCCTCCCCCTGGATTCTTCCGAGACAGGTGCGGCGCGCGTGTGTGCCTGCCACACACAAGATTCAAATTCGATTGGAGGACTCCACGGCGGAGACACGTTTTGTAATCGAATTGGAATTCTGTCGGAGACATGAGTTGCTGTACAACCATGTGGAGGTCCAGCTACATGCCCAGCCCAGAAGCCCTCCTCTGTTGTGGGATGGTGCAAATGGATATGGGTTCCTTCCATCTCTACACATGAGAGGAGCGTCGCTCTGGTCCAATGTTATGTCCTCGTTCCATATGGAGTTTTTGTCTACGCACTACATTGGCGTGAAGGACTACTGAACTGCCAGACTAGACCGTCTGTCTCAACGATATCAGGAACGCTGTGCCCTGTGAAGTAGTGTTTTCGATCACATACTCCGGGGCTTTGAAGTACCGATTTTGAATGTACATTGTAGCTTGTATGTAGGGTCAATGTTCATTTGAGTGACCCTTTTTGGGATGGAGTGACGGTATACACGTCGGAGATGTCGTGGAAAACACCGAGCAGACACACCACCAGCCGAGCTGACTGTGCAGCACAATGCAGGTTGTCGTCCGGTTACAGCACAGTCTGCCTCTCCTATGTGCGCTGCTCACGCTGCTAGCATGCGGACCGCGCGTGGTTTCCGCCGTTCACCGCAGCAGCTCGCTGCGGGACCGAGTGAGCTACGCAGAGGCTCGAGAACTAGAGCTTTTAGGCGAACCCGTGCCTCCACACGAGCGAAACAGCGACGGCGAGGTAATAAGCGCAGACCCGCCGACGGAAGCGTGCGTGTTTGACGTCGTGGGCGAACTGTTCAGAAAGATCGACGTGAATCCTGTCAGGTGCGCACACGGAGTAGTAACTTCTCCTTCTAGTACCCAGCATAGATATAACCATGGATTTGGGTCTTTACTAGATGTGTTTCACGGCCAGTGGCGCTTCACCTAATATGATCCAACTGTTTCTAGTACCGTTGGCTGCGCGCGTGATTCAACCGCTGCTCCGTTTCACCTTGTTTGTGCGCCATCCCGGCCGTCAGTCCTTTGCTGAATCTGGAAGACGCCTGGGCACCCGCGGAGGGCAGCACGGGGCTATCAGGCGACTGCCGCTTCCTGCTCACTTCGTCGTGTGACATTGCCGTCGTCCGACCAGGTGAGAGCCTCACGGTCGCTGTTTGTTAGGAGCACTGCTCCTAAAATGTTTGCAAGGACTCGTGTGCCAATGTGAAGTCGTTGGGACATGCTTTACTTGTACAAGGCGTCTGCTGTTCTGCGTCACGCTCACATATTCGCCATCGCCCCATTCTTTTTTCCCCAATCCCAACAGCGGCATGTGACGATGGCGATCCGTGCACCATCGACCACTGCGTATGGCACGCCGATAGGCCATTGCCTCTCGCCGCTTGCTCCCCTCTCCCCGCTTGCTTCTATGCCCCCCCGCATTGCGTGCACACTCGAATCCCCAACTGCTCGCTCCGCAGCCGTTCCTCCCCAGTGCCTTTCGCCGACTCTCTAATCCTCCGCCCTCCGCTTTTCAACCATTCGCTCCCGTCAAACCTTACCGCCGCGCGCCGCGTGCACCAGCCGACCATCGGCGTGGGCCCGCGGACCGTTCGCAACCACCCGGAGCCCCTCTCCCCCACTCCGCGCCTCTCGCGCCGCGTGGTTTTGCACAGCGGCGCCAGGCACCGAGTGCGGGAGCAGCCGCCACAGCCAGCGCGGATCTCCCATAGTGGGTCGGCGCAGAATCAGGCGTGGGCGTTCAACGCAACGGCGTGCCCGCTCAACTCCTCGGATCTGCACCTGCTCTACCCCTTCAAGCCGCTGCCGGACGTCCACCCGTCCGCATTCACCTCGAACGGCAAACCGAACCTCCTCGTTGCCAGGTCCGGCGAGGCAGCCGATGCAGGCCACGAGGCTGGGGAATTCTTTTTAGATCCGTCTCCGTTCGTTCCCGCGGCCGCTACATGCCCACCGCTAGGTCTAGTGCCGGTGCCGCCACCGCCGCATCCTCCGTCGCTGTATCCGCCTCCTATCCCCGCACCTTCCCCCACGCCTGCCCTTCCCACAATGCACTCCGCTCCCCCTCTTCCTCCCTCTCCCCATCCCCTCCCCCCTCCCCCTGCGCCTCCCCCTCCCCCTCCCGTTCCCCCTCCCCCGCCCCCTCCCCCCGCCCCTGCCCCCGACCACTTCCTCCGCCGCTTTCTCTTCTCCTTCCTCCTACCCTTCCGCCGTCCCGTTCGCCCGACCAAACCTAGCGGTGCAACATTGTTGCCATCCCCTCCGCCCCCTCGGGCCGCTATTCCCCCTCCTCCGCCCCCTTCCGCTCCCCTCCCGGGTCCCCCACCACCTTCCGCAGAGCTCTTTTCTGGCTTCGAAAGCACCACTTCCGCCGGCACACTCGCTGACTCGCCACCCCCGCCTCCCCCGCCCCCCCCGCCACCGCCAGACGCCCTACCGCCACCAAGTCCTCCTCCGCCATTCCCCCCGCCTGCTCCGCCACCGCCGTCTCCTCCGCTAATCGTTCCATCCCCTCCACCCCGTCCACCTCCGCCATCACCGCCTCCCCGTCCTCCTCCGTCTCCCCCTCCTCCTCGCCCCCCTCCTCGCTCCCCCCCTCCCCGCCCGCCGCCCTCGAGAACCACGCCTACGCTACCGCGCAGTCCCCCTCCAAAGAAGCACCATCCACCTCCCAGGCGTTTCCCCCCAATCTTCCGCCGCCACCCTCCGCCTCCCAAGAGGCACAAGCCTCCCCCTCGGCGCCGCAGTCCCCCTCCCCCGAAACCCGTGGCTCCTCCGCTTCCCCCGCGCGCCTCCCCGCCCCCCCGCCGCAGACCGCCGCCTCGAAGGCGTCGTTCCCCACCTCCGCGTCGCCGCCGCTCCCCGCCTCCCCATCGCCGACGCTCTCCGCCGCCAAGGCGCCGATCCCCTCCCCCGTACGTGCGGCGCTCCCCGCCACCGCCCCGACGCTCCCCGCCGCCGGACCCCGCTCCCAAGGACGGCATCTACGACGTGCGCGAATTCGGCGCCGTGGGCGACGGCACGACAGACGACAGCGGCGCAATGAACCAAGCGTTCCTCGCCGCGTGCAGGTACAGCGGCACCAGCCCGGCGCGCGCGACGCTGCTGTTCCCGCGCGGATACACGTTCTTCGTGCGGTCGAAGAACTTCGTGTGGAAGGGGCCGTGCAGGGGCGCGGGGCTGCTGGTCCGCGTGGACGCGCGCTTGTCCGTGTACCCGCGCGGCGTGCTGGCGGAAAACCCCATCTTCAGCTTCCAGAAGATCAAACGGCTGGTGATCGCGGGGTCGGGCGTGATCGACGGCGGGGGGCAGGTGGTGTGGGGGCATGGGTCGCATAGGCCGTACTTGCTGGAAGCGAAGCTGTGCGAGGGGGTGGAGGTCTCCGGCATCACGCTCAAGTGAGTTGCTGCTTCTCTACAAAATGTGGGACCTCCGAAACCATGCGCAAAACTCGCCTTGCCCCACCCATGGACATTGTCAATTGTCAGAACACTCAAATTACACAGTGCTTACCTTTCCTACCTTTCCTACCCTTTCCGCATTGTCTGTCCCCGTAGCAGTGAACGAGCCGATTGGCAAGGAGCTGGTGTACTCGTTTGTGTCTTTCTCAATTCTCTTGCGATGTTTTTGCATTCGTTTTCCTGCCCCAATTTTGAAGAGTTCTGCTGCTGCTGCCATGGCATTGTTGCTGCTGAAACCGCTTACCGTCCGTACAGCAACAAGTACTCCCTCTTCTGCCCAAGCGTGACCCTCCCTCCCACCCGCCCACCTTTGAGCAGCATTGCATCAATCACACCCCCCCTGTCCGCGTTGTGTGGCATTGCTGGGTGTGCGTGGTCCCTTGGCATGGCAGGAACCCGCCAATGATGCATCTGAGCGTGGTGTACAGCAGCAACGTGTGGATCCACGACTTCACCACGGACAGCCCCTACAACAGCCCCAACACCGACTCCGTGCACCTCGGCGTCGTCAAAAACGTCGTCGTCGAGAACTGCACGCTGCACGGCGGTGAGGCGCGCAAGGGAGTGGGTTAAGGGGACAGGCTGTGGGGTGAGGGGACAGGAATCGCTGGGTTGTGGAGGGCAGGGTGGTGCTGGCGGGGCACCAGCTGAGGGGGGGGCATGGAAGGAGATTGCATGGGATTGTGGACATGAAAACGGCATGGCGCGCGGGGCTGTGATGTGGGCAAGCGAAGATTCGCCCCTGTCCCTGCTGTGTGCTGCCTCGCACTGCTACCATACTGCATTGCCGTCCGTTCTCACACACTGCGTTCAACACACACAAACCATCTGGTCTCCGTGTGGCTGTGTGGATGGCCTCGCGTTGTGCCTGAGCAGGCGACGACAACGTGTCGATTGTTGGCTCCTCCTCCAACATCATCATCCGTGATGTGCTCTGCACTGCTGGCCATGGCATCAGGTATGGACCTGGTCAGGCCCGATGATATTAAGTACGGATGTAGTATGCCTGGGATCAGGGATGCAAGCCATCAGGGATGCAAGCCATCAGGGATGCAAGCCATCAGGGATGCATGGCATCAGGGATGCATGGCATCAGGGATGCATGGCATCAGGGATGCATGGCATCAGGGATGCATGGCATCAGGGAGGGATGGATGGCACCATGCATGGCATCAGAAATTCATGGCATCGAGAATGCATGGCATCAAGAAGGCATGGCATCGAGAATGCATGGCCACCTTATCCATTTCCAGGCGCCACCTTAAACTCTTCCCTGTCGCCCGCCTCCCATCCTGCCGTGCTGATGGAGCAGCATTGGGAGTCTGGGCAAGGAGCACGAGCTGGCATGTGTGTCGGGCGTGACGGTGCAGGATGCAGTGCTGGTGGGGCTGCAGAACGGGCTGCGCATCAAGACGTACCAGGGCGGGCAGGGCACGGTGCATGGCATTCGATATGAGAACATCAGGATGCGGGACGTGAGCATCCCCATCGTCATCAACCAGGTATGTTCACACAATTCTATCTTCACACATCGCCCTCCTTTGCTTCATGCCTCGCACTTTCTCCCTGCTCACAACCTCCCTATTACGGACCCGCTGTGCTGATTTTCTGTGCTGCTTTGTGTATGTTTCCCTGCCCATCACACACAACAGTTTTACTGTGAGAGGAAGCCCTGTGCTGGCCACCCAGAGAACCTGGCGGTGTTTGATATCTCCTATAAGAGCATCTCCGGCACAACCAACTACTCCAGCAGTGGCGGCATCCAGTTCGCATGCAGTGACAGAGTGCCATGTGGGAAGATCACAATGCGCGATGTGAACATTCGGCACAGCAGAGGGGAGGGGCTGAAGGGCATGTATCAGAACGCGTTTGGCACGAGCATCAATGTGTCTCCCAGTACCAACTGGGGGCGGGCCCTTTCCAGATCAAGTGCCAGCAGCATTGCAGTCGAACACAAGAAATGCGGAGGGTGAGATTCCTCCATTCCTCGTTGGCTTCTCAAGACATCATATTATTCACTCATTTGAGTTAAGAACCCCACCTCTTTCTGCCTGCCTAACGTGGTGCCAATGTCATGCAGGAGTGGCCTTGCCTGGGCGTCATCGATAGGATCTGAAGACTGGATCAACATGGCATCAGAGATTCCTGATCCTGATGCTGCACCCTCACTTCCTTCTAGCCCAATCACCGATACTTTGCTACCTCTGAGCATCCAGCCAGCCACGTCAACGGTCCAGTCAGCATCAGCCATCAGCTCTTGGCTCTCGAGAAATGAGCACTTGGCTCCATCGCAGCCTTCAGCACCATCAACACCCCGCTTTGGGCAATCTATGCCTTTTCCACACCCATTAAACGCAACTAGAGTTTTTTACCAAGGAGAAACATGAGCCGTGTGATACAGTAGAAGTTTATGCTCTTGCATGTAGGATGAGGAAAGGCATGATAGGTTGCGATCAGTACATTTACATTGATTATTGTACAGAACAGGCCCTCAACTATCATATGGTATCAGGGAAAATTCTCAAGCGTGCTTCGGGATCGGCTCAGCCCGGAGATTCATTCAGCCAACCAATGTACTGTGTATCTGGCATGAGGTTTCAGGATACCACTACCGTATGATGTCTTGGATTCTAAGCAATCTACTACGGCACACCTTTGTCAGTAGAGCTGCACTGTGAGATCCCCGATTGATCATAGGGGGGGTTACAGGCATGTTAGCCTGGGGGGTTATGGGCACACTCACCCGCTACTCAAACAAGCCATTTTATCCCAATGGTCTAGTGGTTGGGATTCTGACATGGTTTCAGAGTAAGTCCCGGTTAGGACCGATCTTTGGGGCCCACCGTATTCGTTCCGTTCTGCCCGGCAGTCGCTTTTTTCCCTGCCCGGCCCGTCGTTTCTGCCCTGACCAGCGCGCCGTCGCGCTGCTGCCCTGCCCTGCCCCGCACGCTACCGCGCTGCCTGCCCAAAACCGCGCGCTGTCGCGCTGCCTAGTGCGCCCGGCCACCTGCTGCTCGCGCTGCCCGCCTGCTGCTCGCGCCGCCCGCCTGCTGCCCGCACGCTGCCCGCGCGCTGCCCGCGCTGCTTGCACGCTGCCCGCACGCAGCTCGCCCGCTGCTCGCGCGGCCCGCACGCTGCCCGCGCTGCCTTGTGCCGCCCGCGCTGCCTGCTCGCTGCTAGCCCGCCGCCCGCTGCCCTGCGCGCTGCATTGCCTGCGCTGCCTGAGTGCGCCCTGCCTGAGCCACCCGCGCATTGCCCTGCGCCGCCCGCTCACGCCCCTGCCCTGCCCCTGCTGCACTGCTGCACCGCTAGCTCGCGCCCTGCCCTGCCCTGCTTGCGCGCCTGCTGCTGCTGCTTGCACCGCCGGCTAACGCGCCTGCTGCTGCTGCCTGCGAGCCGCCGAGCCGAGCCGCCAAACCGAGCCGCCCGGTCGAGCCGCCCTGCCGAGGCGCCCAAACCGAGCCGCCCTATTGAGCCGCTCCTTACTGGTGCTACTGCTACCACTGTTGCTGCTGCTGCTGCCACTACCGTTCTACTGCTATGGCGACCCCTACTGTTCTCACCTTTGACGGAGAGGGCCACCCGGTAGACTTCGAGTCCTGGCTAGAGGATCTCCACTAGTACCTGCAGAGCCAGACTAGGGAAGATGTCTCTCTCTATGAGCATACCTCGGGGTCCCTCGATGTCCCTCCTGACTCAGCTACTCGTGTAGACCGGTCCAAGTGGACTTCTCGTGACGCTACTGCCGCTCTTGCTGTCCGTAGCCACCTTCCGCTAGACCAGCGCTCCCACTTTCGCCAGCTTAAGACGGCCAAGGCGCTTTACGACGCTGTAGTCACGCGCTACTCGTCCCCGTCGTCTGCCACTGTAGGCCGTCTGGCGCTGCCGTTCCTCTTTCCCGAGATGTCGGACTTCACCACTGTAGCCGACCTCCTGACTCACCTGCGCTCCCTTGAGACCCGCTACGCTGCAGCCCTCGAGCCCGCCTTTAGTGCTGAGAATAAGCGACCCATTTATCTCACCCTTTACTTTCTCACGACCCGCCTCCCTGACTCCCTTTGTGCTGTACGCGACCACTTCCTCGCTCTAGACCCCACGAAGATCACCCTCGCCTCGTTTGAGTCCCGTCTCTTAGAGGCTGAGTCTGCTGCCCTAGTTGTCGCTGCCTTTCGGTGCACTCCCCTCCCCTCTGTCTTTGAGGGGTGCTCCCCCTCCCTGCTCACGCCGTCTGTTGCCTCTGCTGCTGCTGTTGACCTCTTCGGTGCTGAGGAGGTCGGTGTTGCGTCTGCTCCTAGTGGGAGGCGCCGCAGCGGTAAGGGCAAGGGTGGCAAGGGTGGGGGTGGCGGGAGTGGTGGGGGTGGTGGGGGCAGCGGTGGTGGCGGTGGAGGTGGTGGTGGTGGCGGAGGAGGAGGTGGAGGCGGCAGGGGAGGAGGAGGGGGTGGTGGGAGTAGTGAGGGTGGTGGAGGGGGTGGGGGTGGCACTAGGGGTGGAGCTTGAGGAGAAGGGGCTGGAGGTCCGGCCACTCGTTCAGCTGCGTCTGGTGGTGCAGGGGGGGGTGGAGGTGGCTCTGGGGGTGGCCAGCAGTAGCAGCCGAGCCGCCAGGCGCAGCTCTCGCCGCAGCAGCTGCGTGAGTGGGCGATCCGACGTGGCAGCTCAGTTGGCCCAGCTCGCTGCGGGTACGTCCGTCGCACAGGTCAGCCTAGAGCGACCTGCACTCGCACCGACCACACCGTGTCTCGTTGCTTCTTTCGCCTCGACGAGCTGTATCGTGCGGAGCATGGTGAGCACATGACGACTCCCTCGCCTTGCTGAAGAAGGACGTATATGTTTTTGCTTGTGACAGGGCTGTGATCCATGCTGGCATGTATGCGATGTATGCTACTTCTGCTAGTGTTGAGGATGACTATTACTCGTGTGTGCCTAGAGTTGCTAGGGTAGAGGCTGCTAGTCTTGGTGCTTTTGACTCAGCTAGCACAGGTGCAGAGCCTGAGGAGGCCTTGCACACTTTTACTCTCGACTCAGGCGCGCCTCGTTGCTTCTTCCGCGACAGCACCACAGTCACACCGCTCACAGCCCCTGTCCCTGTCACACTGGCCGACCCCTCCGGGGGCCCGGTAGTCGCGCGTGGCGCTACTGTTCTCCCTTGTCCGGCGGCCCCTTCCGGCCTCCTCACAGGTCTCCACCTCCCCTCGTTCTCTAAGAACTTGGTGGCTACCTCTGTCCTCCAGGACCAGTGGGTCAATGTCACCCAGCATGGAGGCGAGCTAGTGGCGATCTGTACGGACTCGCGCACTGGTGAGCACCTCGCCACGTTCACTCGGAGGCCTGGGTCTGGCCTGTACATACTGACCACTGAGTCTGCACTGGTAGCTGAGTCAGCTGCGTCGGTTGAGGTCGCTGTGTCTTGTTCGTGTCGCCTCCTTACGCACCAGACTCTCCTCTGGCACCACCGTCTTGCCCACCCCTCCTTGCCACGCCTGCGTGGCATGCACTCCCGTCTCCTTGTGTCTGGTCTCCCCAGGTCCCTGCCCCCGCTTCCGAGGTCGCTTGCACCGCCCTGCCTTCCCTGCGTCGAGAGGCGGCAGCGCGCCGCTCCTCACTCCTCCTCGTTTCCTCCTACCACTGCTCCTCTGCAGACCCTGCACATGGACGTGTGGGGCCCCGCCCGCGTCACTGGACAGGGTGGCGAGCGCTTCTTTCTGCTGGTTGTAGACGACTACACGCGCTACACCACGGTCTTCCCCTTGCAGAGCAAGGCGGATGTCCGCGGTGTATTGATCCGCTGGATCCGCGCTGTCCATCTCCAGCTTCGCGCTTGGTTCCGTCAGGACCTCCCAGTCCTGCGGCTGCACTCTGACCGAGGTGGTGAGTTTTCCTCCCGCCTCCTCGAGGATTTCTGTGGTGTTGAGGGCATCGTCCATTCGTACACGCTTCCGGCCTCTCCACAGCAAAATGGGATTGCCGAGCGCCGCATTGGTCTGGTCATGGAGGTTGCTCGCACCTCCATGATCCATGCGGCTGCTCCCCATTTTCTGTGGCCGTTTGCGGTCCGATACGCCGCTGAGCAGCTCAACCTCTGGCCCCGTGTCTCCCACCCGGAGACCTCCCCTACTTTACGGTGGACGGGCGATGTTGGTGATGCGTCGGCGTTTCGGGTCTGGGGTTCCCTCTCTCTTGTCCGCGATTTGCCCGCGGGCAAGCTCTCTCCACGCACTCTTCGGTGCGTGTTCCTTGGCTTTCCCACCGACGCACCGCCCTGGCAGTTTTACCACCCGGGCTCTCGTCGTGTGCTGTCCTCCCGCGACGTCACCTTTGACGAGTCCGTCTGCTTCTACCGTCTTCACCCTCACCGCAGTTCCCCGGTACCCTGCCCGCCTCTCTCCCTGGTGGCCGACACCCCCCCGGTAGCCCCCCTCCCTCCTCCCGGTCCCGCTCCCTCAGGTGTGTCTCAGGTAGACCCACCCCCCTTGGTTGAGCCTTTGGAGGTCTCCTCAGACACCTCTGGCCCAGCTGAGGGGGGTGACCAGACTGATGCCGACACCGTGGCCCCTCGCCGCTCCGCGCGCTTGTCGGTCCCTCCTGGTTTTCCGCCTCGACCGTCTTCACCCCCTATGCGGCCCATCGCTGTGGACTCTGGTGCTGCTGGAGGTGGGGGTGCGGACTCTGGGGGTGCTGGCTCTGGGGGTGCTGCGAGTCCTACAAGTGCAGGGGGTGCTGGAGGTGCTGCCGCTGGAGGTTCTGCAGGTGGAGGTGCTGGTGGTGCTGGTGCTGGTGGTGTTGTTGCACGTCGGTAGGAGACTCTCTCGCCGGAGCGGCTTCGCCAGTAGGCTGTCCGTTGGGGCAGCCTTAGTGGCGGCGCTGGACGTACTAGAGCTGGAGGTCCTGGAGGTACTGGATCTGGAGGTGCTAGTGCTGGTGTTTCTGGAGTTGACCGTGCTAGAGGTACTGGTACTGGAGGCACTGGTGCTACTGGAGGTACTGGAGGTATTGGTTCTGTGGGTGCTGTTGCGGGTGATCCTGTCTCACGTCGACAGGAGCCTCTCTCGCCGGAGTGGCTTCGCGAGTGGGCTGTCCGGTGGGGCAGCCCCGGTGGCGGAGCTGGACGTGCTGGAGCTGGAGGTACTGGAGGTACTGGCCCTGTAGGTGCTTGTGCTGTTGGTCCTGGAGTTGGAGGTACTGGTGGTGCTGACGCTGGAGGTGCTACTGGAGGTACTGGAGTTGGTGGTGCTAGTCGGCAGGAGTCGTTCTCGCCGTAGCAGCTTCGCGAGTAGGTTGTCCGTTGGGGCAGTCCCGGTGGTGGAGCTGGAGGTACTGGTTTTGGGGGTGCTGTTCCTACTGGGGCTCGAGGTTCTGGGGGTGTGACTACTCAGCCGCAACCGTCTGCGCTTCGTCACCTTCTCAGTCTCCCGCCTGCTACTACTGAGTTCCCGGTTGCTGGTACTACTCCTCCCTTACTGTTCCCACCGACTGACCAGTCTCAGCCACAGCTACTGCCTGGCCCCCCACTGCCTGCTCCTGCTCCTCACACTGAGGTGACTGAGTCCTTGACTGAGCCTCGTGAGCCTGAGACTCGTGCTTCCACACTTGTTCGTGCTTGTCGTACTGCCCGTCCTCGTGCTCCAGCTGTGCCAGGCACTCACCGTATGGCACTTCGTCCTTCCTCTGTTCCACAGCGTGTTGTCCTGCCGTCGCCTCCTGCGTCTTCTCTTCCTCACGTTCCTGACCCTGAGTATGACCTTGTCCGTACTGGCAGTCCGACTGTCACTCGTCTCCCTGCCACGGTTGTGACTGACCCTTCCTTTGAGTCTGCTGTTGCGTCTGCCTTAGTTGCTGAGCTTGTTGACTTTGCTGCTTTGTGCCGCCTTGACTACGCAGCGAGTCTTGTTTTTGACTCTTCCTGTCCTCCGTCCGTCGGGGGTGAGCTTGCCCTTGGCTGTGACGTCCTTGAGGACAGGCAGTTTGAGCTGGAGTGCCTAGCGGCCGCTGCACCTAATCTCGCGTCCACGGTACTTTGCCCTGAGGGAGACCCGGGTGCACTGGACATCCCAACCCCGCGTTCTTACGCAGACGCGATCACGGGTCCGTACTCCTCTCAGTGGCAGATAGCCATGGACGCAGAGATGGCTTCCTGGAAGTCCACAGGCACCTACGTCGACGCAGTTCCCCCACCTGGGGCAAACATAGTCGATGGCATGTGGATTTTCAGGGTGAAGCGGCCACCGGGGTCTCCGCCTGCCTTCAAGGCGCGTTACGTTGCACGAGGCTTCAGTCAGCGTGAGGGGGTCGACTTCTTCCAGACCTTCTCCCCCACCCCGAAGATGACCACTCTTCGGGTGCTACTGCACGTTGCAGCACAGCGCGACTACGAGCTGCACTCCCTCGACTTCTCGACAGCCTTCCTGCAGGGCAGCCTTCACGAGGCTATCTGGTTGCGCCGCCCACGTGGCTTCACTGGGTCGTTTCCTGGCGGTACCCAGTGGAGTCTTCGGCGACCAGTCTACGGTCTGCGTCAGGCGCCCCGTGAGTGGCACGACACACTAAGGACTACACTTGCGGCTCTTGGCTTCGCTCCCTCGACTGCGGACCCTTCGCTGTTTCTGGGCACAGACACTTCTCTGCCGCTGTTCTACGTTCTCGTGTACGTCGACGACTTGGGTTTTGCTACTGCTGACACTGAGGCACTGGCCCTAGTGAAGGCGGAGCTGCAGGAGAGACACACCTGCACTGACCTGGGTGAGCTGCGGAGCTATCTTGGCTTGCAGATCACCCGGGACAGAGCACGGCGCACCATCACCCTCACTCAGTCACACATGGTGCAGCAGGTCCTTCAGCGCTTCGACTTCTCGTGGTCCTCGCCACAGTCCACTCCTCTGTCTACAGGCCACTCGCTCTCAGCTCCACCTTGCCCAGTGGTCCGTACCCAGAGCTTGTGGGTTGCCTCATGTACCTGATGACGTGCACACGACCTGACTTGGCGTACCCTCTCAGCCTCCTGGCTCGCTACGTGGCTCCCGGTAGACACCGAAAGGTGCACTGGGAAGCTGCGATGAGGGTATTGCGTTACTTGTGCAGTACATCGGGCATGGGGCTTGTGCTTGGAGGACAGGGTTCAATTGTTCTCAACGGCCACTCAGACGATTCTTGGGCTGACGACCAGACGACTCACCGGTCGACACAGGGGTACAACTTCAGCCTCGGCGCTGGTTCTGTCTCGTGGAGGTCCACTCGCTCGTCTTCTGTACTTAGTTCCAGCTGTGAGGCCGAGATCTACGCTGGGGCTATGGCTGCACAGGAGCTCCGCTGGCTGACCTACCTGCTGATCGACTTGGGTGAGCGGCCTTGTTCTCCTCCAGTTCTGTACGTCGACAACAAGGCCATGATTGCCTTGTGTCAGGACCAGAGACTGGAGCACAGAACGAAGCACATTGCTCTCCGTTACTTCCTCACGCGAGAGCTGCAGCAGCGTGGTCAGGTTCGTCTTGCTTACGTGGCCACACAGGCCAACACTGCTGATGTCTTCACCAAGGCCCTTGGGTCTAGTGATCATCAGCGTTTCTGCACTGCTCTTGGGCTTGTGCCCACCCTGCCTCACTTGCTTGTCTCTTGATCTTGCCTTGTTGTACACTGATATATATAAGTATACCTGCATGTTTACACTTGCTAGGTTGTGATCAGTGTACTGCTCTTGCTATTATAAACTCTGCATGTGAACTGGCCTTGTGGCCGCCTGCTTGCGCTCAGAATGCGTGGTGATCTTGTGATCCCACCTGAGCTTTGTTTTGCTTTGCTTCTTCTCTTGACTGGTCTTGTGACCCCTTGTTGTCCCCCACTTTGCCTATGGGGGTGTGTCAAGACAAGCCCTTTTATCCCAATGGTCTAGTGGTTGGGATTCTGACGACCTTTTTGCCCTTTTGTCAGATGTATATCTGGGTTTGCCTAAAGCTGATCCGTGGGGGTGGGGAGGGGAAGGGAAGGGGATCTAGGCGGTATGCAGAAAAGACCCACGGATATGCTGGCAGCACATTTGCAGAGCGCAAGTTCAAGGAGCATTGGTTGATAAAGAAGCAAGACAATACCGGTAGCCTGGTATATTTCAATGCATGTACGTGAATATATTACATCAACACGTATAACTGTATTAAAATAGCTGTAAATGGTGCATATGGATTTCTAATGGTGACACCAGGAAAACCTGAAGTAAGATCTGCTGTTCTGATGACCTGTAAATCGTGATACATGGGTTTCATTGTGCAAGCTGAAGGATGTCTGTATCGAGAATAGTTGCTGATGATCTGCCGCCCGCATCGCGCAGTGCCGCACCGTGCCGCAAAATTTAGGTATTTCCGCGCTCAAAACATGGTGCAGACCAAGAAGAAGCATTCGAAAATCATGGTTACGCGAAGAGACGGAGAGAAGATCGTATGAGGAAACAACAAAGCACAGCAGCATCTTGTACAACGAGCTTGGAGTGAGGCTTTTGCGGCTGTACGTTGTTATACTATCCTCAGACGCAGTTCTAGCGTTGAAGTCGAGCCGTGTCCGTAGCTGCCAACAACCACATCCGCGAATGCCGATGCGTATGGGATCACACGTCACTTTAATAACCGTGGTTTCCCTCATTGCTGTGGTGTCGCGAGGCGTTTTCTCCCAGCAGATGCCGACCGAGCTGACCTTTCCGCTTCAAGTACCGAGTTCTTCGTCAGAACCGCAAGACTTGCAGCATTTCGTTCTTCCAGCATCACGGAGCGCGCAGGATGATCGCATCCAGACCAGCGACGCAGCCACAACAGTGGACTCCGAGTCCGCGACCCCAGAACGGCGCCGTTACGGGGAAAATATTGTTTCGACAAGCGCATGGCAGTCAGGGGAGGTTAACGCGTATAACGGAGCGATAAGCGATTACTTGAAGGAAGATATCGTGATGGAGTTGACATATATAGAGTCCAGCATGAATAAATCAGCGTCGTCCAGCGATTTACCCACTACGGTAGTAACAGCTGGAAGCGAAAGTAGTAATGGCGGGCCGGAACCACTGGCGGTAGTCCAGCCAACCAAGCCCGCCGCTGCTGACATGTCGTCATCTGCAGAGATAGAAGGTTCCAGCAACAGCTCCGTGGAAGCCTCTCCGGCTATCATCGCTGGGAGCAGCGAGGTGTTGCGCGCAGAGGGCGCGACTTCCGATCGATCTTTGCGTGCCGGCGCTGCTGAGGTCATCCCGCCATATCCTCTCGCCAGCCCCTGGCTGCCGTCACTGCCTTCGCTTCCAGATCCGCTTGCGCCAGCCACTGCCTCTGCCTCTTCGCTAGTACCGCTGCCCGTCGCCTCTCCTGCTGCTCCTCTCTCGACCGTTCCTGCCCGAAGCATCTCGACAGCAGGCGGCGTTTCTTCATCGCCAACTCCTCCTCTACATTCCGTTGCCTTCGCTCAACCTTCCCCGCAGATTTCCGCGCAACCCACTTCTGCTCCGCTCACTTTCGTCCGCCTCCCCGCCACCTCCGCGCAATCCACGGCATCATCCAGCCCCTCCTCTCCGCCGCCTTCAGTCGGCGTTTTCGACCCGCGGGTGTTCGGCGCCGCGGGGAACGGCCTTAAGGACGACACCGCAGCTCTCAACGCGGCGTTCGCCGCTGCGTGCGCGTATCGCGTGCCCACTCCCCCACCACGTGGCCGAGCTGCTCGACCCACGGCGCCGCCGCCTTCCGATCCCGGCGCCCCCAAGCAAGCGGAAAGCAAGGCGGACCTCACCAAGTCGGACCCGAGAAACTCGGGAGAAAAAACGGTTCCCAACGGCGATGGGTCTACCAGCGGTAGATCGGCGGCGAGTGCGGCGCTTTCCACGGCGGTGGCGGAGCAAGGCGAACGACGAGTGGCGCAGCAGCAGCAGGGCTCGGCGCGCAATGGTGGCGCGGTGGCCTCGCAGCTGACTCCACGTCAGCTGACGACGGATGCTGCGGCGATGCCGGTCCAAGGAGCCACCAGCGGCGACGCCAACGGGACGGTCGCCATGGACGCAGCTCTTGCGCCGGAGCGGGCGACGCTGCTCCTGCCCGCCGGACGCACGTTCCTGGTAGCTTCGTGGATCACATGGCACGGGCCGTGCCGAGGAAACGGGTTGCTGATCCAGGTAACATCCGTAACGAGCATGCTTTCAATGATCGTAGGGATCTCTACCCGTTGTAACGCCGTCCTCTCCAAACTCACGCTATCTGCCGTCTCCACTTGCTTTCCGCCTCTTTCCATCCTGATTGGCTCCCATTTCCCGCCTCCTTCTGTCTCTGATATCTCGCCCCTCGCAGATCGACGGGCTGCTGCAGTTTGAGCCGAATGCTGCGAAACGAATTGGTCGCGGCGCCATGATGGTGATAACACGAGTAGACGGGTTGACTGTCGCGGGCGCCGGCAGGATTGACGGCGGGGGCGACCTGCTGTGGCGGCGACCGTCGAATAGCCGGCCGCACCTGCTCCTGTTGGCGGAGATGCGGCGAGTTGTGGTGACGGGGATCACGCTTAGGTAAGCGCCGGCGAGTTGAGCAGAGAGGTATGGGAGAAATGTCGCTTGAACTTTGGAAGAATTATTGTAATCCGAGTCGAATCAAAACGCCCGAAAACCAGTTTCAACTTGTCCAGCACCTTTCGCCCAGTTGATGGATCCTTTTTGCCCCTGCCGTGGCTGCTGTCCTTCCCAGCAACGCGCCCATGATGCATCTGGTGCTGCGATCGTGCGTGGGCGCTCTGGTGAGAGGTATCGCGACGCGCAGCCCCGACTCCAGCCCCAACACAGACAGCATCCACGTGTCGGCATGCAGCCAAGTCAGCATCAGCGATTCATGGTTGCACGGAGGTGGGTGAGGACTCAAATGTCCTGTTACAACAACCATGGACAGGCCTGAATTTGGGTAACGCTTCCCCGTCCTGCTGGAGGTTATTTCCTCCCTTTCAGTAATCTTGCCGAAGGTGACTTTCTCTTCCTCCTCGCTTGTCTGCCGCCCTGCCTGCTCTGAATCTCCAGGCGATGACGACGTGTCGATCGTGGCGGGTTCGTCAGACATCAGCATCAACAACGTGACGTGCACCGCCGGCCATGGCATCAGGTGAAGAGGGAAGTGGGGGAAGCGCGTGGGGGGCGCCAACTGGGAGCATGATTTCTTATGGGCGTGGCACGCATAGATGGATATCCGCCACACGGTGGGTACCGCACTGCACCCTGGGCACTGCTCAACTGATGTGCGCTCCCTGAGTACTCATGCATGGCTGCACGTTTGTGCACTTGTGCGTGCAGCATCGGCAGTCTGGGCTACGGTGGCAAGACTGCGTGTGTATCGAACGTGACAGTAACCAACTCGGTGCTGTCGGGGCTGTCCAACGGGCTGCGCATCAAGACGTACCAGGGCGGCAGTGGCTCCGTGTTCAACATTCGATATGAGAACGTCACCATGCTCAATGTCGAGCGCCCCATCATCATCGACCAGGTGCCATTCCCAAGCTCCCCTGACCCCCCTCTGCCCTCACGTGACCTAGGGTTTCGTTTCCCATCAGCCGCTTGCAGAAACGCCATCTGCCTACCATCTCATCGGTTGCGTTTCTTTTGCTGCCCACTGTGCTCTGCGATACCCCTCCTTGAATCCCATGCCGTCACCCCCTCCTCCGACTTCGTGCCCCCCCATACCCTCTTCCCCCTTCAGTACTACTGCGACGCGGAGCCGTGCGGGTCGGGTCTGCTAGCGCTCTCCATCTTCAACATCACGTACACCAACATCACCGCCACGGCCGATGCCACCACGGCCCGGGGCATCATTCGCGGCATCGACCTCGCATGCAGCCGCACCGTGCCATGCACCGGCATCTTGCTCTCCCAAGTGCGCATCGCGGGGAGCAGAGCAGGAAGGGGCGCCGTGGGCAGCAGGAAGGTGCAGCAGTCGTCGGTAGAGCCTGCGTCCCTTTCGAGCTTTGAGCCCGCATCTCAAACCGCCATGCGCCTCTCCAACGCGTTTGGCGCCAGGGACGGTCGCGCGTTCCCGCTGGTGGATCGCAGTGTAGCCGCGAATCTGGACTCCGCTGCTGATGGAGAGGATGCCGCAGCCGCGGATGCGCTGGTTTCGGCGGAGCAAAGAGCAGCACTGGCAGCCCAACGACTCAAGTGCGGGTGAGTCGTGGGGAATCATCTGCGCACGCGGCCTCGGGACTGCTGGCCATGTGCCCCAGCAACTCCTCTGCCTTCCCCTCCCTCTATCTCCACCCATTCTCTAGCCTCGTGCGTCTCGCGTTCCAGCTAGGTGTACCCACCGTCATTATCCTATGTGTCCGCTCACCACACCTTGCTGACTGTCCATTGCAGGGTGCAGCCATGGGTGGACTTAGGAGGGTCTCTATGAGGCGTGTGGAGGGGCCGGCCAGGTGGCTCGTTGAGTGGTTTATTGGAACTGGACGAAATGTGGTCGTGATGGTGGGGTGAGGAGGAGGAAAGGAATGCACACAGCTGCTTGTCTATTTCATCTAATAAGTGCCCTGTACAGTAGGAACGGCACAAAGAGTTGAGACGGCAGTCATTATGTACATTAAGAGTGGACAATAAGGTCCTCCTTCTACCATCATGCAATTAAAGATTAATAACATTGATACTCACAGGAATCCCTGACAGGTCTTCAAGGGAAGCGGAACCTGGACTTGCCAGGCTATCTGCGACCACCACGTTCTCTTGCAGCTGTTGCACGAAATGGATTTTTTTTTTTATGAAATACATCGCGACACTGTCTTCCAGCTCGCGACCTGACAGCTGAAGAGGTATCGTCAATCTGGCTGACAGGTAGACCAAGTGTGCTGTGGAGCCAATGTGTCAGCAAAACCTCCAGTGTAATTGTTTGTCAATACCTGACATAATTTGACCACAACGTCAGAGATGAATTATTCCTAGGCAGTCCCTATCTCCTGCTACACCTGGTCGACCCTGTGTCGACCCTAGCACTATCACCCTTCCCTCTGCCATATCTCGCCAAACTACCCGCTTCTGCATGGCACGGAGTGCAGTGCAAGCGGCGCGGCATTACGCGCCCGTGGGGCCATCGAGGGCAACGGTGGCGAGCTTCTGGCTTGCGGTGCAGTGGCTGTAGACGCCCGAGAGAAAGTAGGTGGTGGTGTTGTCGAGCGGGTTGCTGAAGCACCCCTCGCCCACGCCGTCCGTGGCGTTGCAGTACGCCGTGTACCGGTCGTACTTGCACGCGTCGTAGTCCTCTTTCGTCGGCACTATGTACACCTCATCCATGTGCGCCGCGTACTTAAAGTCTGCCCAGCGGAGCAGCGGGAGCGAGGAATGGGAGGGGTGGCAGGGAGGAGGAGAGGGATGGGTGGGAGATATTTTAAAGAGAAACCGGCACAGCAACGTCGGGAGGAGACGGCAAGGCGATGGTAGAAAGCCGTTAGCTCAAACCACGAAGGCGGAAAGAGAGACGAGCGACAGCAGCTGGCGAGCTGCCGCAGGGTGGAGGGTAGAAGAGGACAAGGTGGCGCAATGGGAAAGGGAGAGACGGGGACGTACAGAGCACGTCGCCGTTGTAGAGCGTGTTGTTGAACAGCCACTCCGTGTAGTTCACGGCCGGGTTCCACGGCCACGTGTACTCGCCCTTGGGGTACCCCACCACGATGTCGCGCGGCCCGGTTTCCACCCCCACCTCCACCGTTAGCTGCCACAGTGCGCAACACACGCCGCGCGATGCGGAGGGGGAGGTAGGGAGCTTATGGTTTTAGGCCACGAGGTGGTCGATGGGCGGTGCGGTGACGTGACGATGAGCGCCGCGACCCTTGTCCTCCAAACCCTCCAAACCTTGTTGGCCTTCCTGCTGTAGGCGAATTCGAAAAAAAATCCGAGACCCGCTTTCCAAGCCTCCTGGTGCCGCTCACCTGCATGCTGGTGTTGCATCGCGCCACCATGCCCGACGCGAACAGCGCTGTGCCGGCCGACACGGGCACCTTGCAGCCGGCAGCGCCGTCCACGTCACGGCACACGCGCGTCCCCTTGGTGTACACGCAGCGCCGCATGTCGTCGCTGCGCGAGAAACGGTACACCTCGTCGGCGCCCGTAGGGTAGTAGAACACTGTGGAATGGGTGTGAAGGGGGGCCGGGGAGGGGGGAGGAGAGGAGGGGTGAAGGGGTTGGAAGGGGCAGGGGGAGCGAGCGGAGAGCGTGCGTCAGTCTGACAGCTTTTATTACTCGCTCTCAAGGCGTGACACGCCTCCGCGTGTCGGATTCGGATTGGCGAGCACACGGTGGTCAACTGACTCACCGAGCACGTCGCCTTCGAAAACGCGATTCGCGGGGTCCTCAGACCACGCTGTGAAGTTGACTTTGGGGTTCCACCCGTAGTTAAACGTCGAATCCGTCGTGCCCACGCGGACGTATCGCCTTCCCTCCGCCGGGACCACGTCGGTGGACGCGGCCCGTGAGGCTAATGTGGCGGCGGACAGCAGAAGCAAGACGCACGCGCAGCTGTGCTGATAAGGCGACATCGCCCTGTGAGCCATGTTTTCGATGATGTTGGGTTTGCGTGTCTTGGTAACTAAGAGTGCGAGTGTTAGTCAAGGAATCTCGCTAAAAGAAGGCCACGAGTAGGAAGACACAAAGCTACTGGACGGGCGCGGGTTTCAGAACGGCATGTATGAGATAGCCACGAGAGGTGAAACGGTTCGAGCCCGATGGTGCTCTGCGAAGTCGTAGATAGCTGAGTGGGCAGGCAGAGCAGAGCGAATTGATGATTGATGCACCCGTCGTGGCCTGCGAATACCAGTGGAGTCGCGGGTGACGCGAGGTACTGCAGGCAGGCAGGGAAGCGAGCAGATGGACGAAGCGAGGGGAAGAAGGCGGGAGGGGAAGACGAGGAGAGGGCAGGGCGGCGCGACAAGAAGTCAAAAAAATGGCGCAATCTGGCAACTGACCATGTCGAATCTGTCAGAGGCAGGGAACAGAGAATCCAGTGGGGAGGGCTGCTTGTCTTCGTCGTGTGACGCTAAGTTACCACTTTCTGAGTTATCGCCAAACAATGTGCTACTGGGGTGGTTGTGGCTGAGCAGTGGTTACGTCAACGTTCGCGGAACTAACATTGCAACGTCCTACGAAGAAGTCAAATGCATTTCTATTCATCGAAACCCGTTAACGAATGAGCCGAGCCACTACACTCAGATAGTTCGCGGTAGTGTTTCCATAACCGATGTGCATAAATTTATTTGATAACTAGGTTTGAGTTTCCGAGAGTTGATAATTGCGTCACTTGCAGCGGGTCAAGAAGGCACTGAGGGTTCCAGTGACCGCCACCGTAGGCACGGCTCCATTATGTCCATAATGTACAGACTAGCGGCGCTTGCAGCATAGAGGCGAAGCGACATGCGTTGGGCGAGACTTAGGCAATAGGAGCGCGCACGTAGAAGTGTGCAGTTTCTTGGTTTATTAAGAGGCGGCAAGATCAGCTGCATTTCGCACGCTCGGACTGCACGGCAACCAATGGCAGACGCCGACGTGGCGCAATTATGCAAGAAGCTGGAGGAGCTCGAAATGGCCGTGCACAATGTGGGTTGGCCGCAGCAGCTAAGTACCGAAGAAAGCGGCGCCAGATATCCGCGGGCGGAGTCAGGGAGAAGAAACCGTTTGCACATACGTCTTACAGGCAGATAATATTTTGATTGTCGGGCGTCGGTACTGGCTCAATCCACCCCCCGACTCCTCCCCGTTCACTCCCACACCTCTCTTTGCCCCAGGCGCGCGAAGAGGCGAAGGCGAAAGCGCAGAAGGCGGAAGAGCTGCAGAAGAGCCTGGTAGGTCGCGGGTGTCGTGCGCGGACTTGCGCTGCTGCGCTCCCGGCAAAAGAGAGTGACTGCCCAAGAGCCTGGAGGTTGTGGGGGGGAGGGAGGGATAGCGGGGACGACGAGGGGTGGGAGGGCGTACGTGGACCAGGCGCTTGTCGCTTTGTGGCGCTGTAACCATGTCATCCCCGCTCCCCCCCCCGCCCTCTCTCTCCCCCGCCCCCTTCCTCCTCCTCCTCCTCCTCCTCCTCCTCCTCCTCCTCCTCCTCCTCCTCCTCCTCCTCCTCCTCCTCCTCCTCCTCCTCCTCGTCCTCCTCCTCCTCCTCCTCCTCCTCGTCCTCCTCCTCCTCCTCCTCCTCCTCCTCCTCCTCCTCCTCCTCCTCCTCCTCCTCCTCGTCCTCCTCCTCCTCCTCCTCCTCCTCCTCCTCCTCCTCCTCCTCCTCCTCCTCCTCCTCCTCCCCACCCCCTCCCCACCGCCACCCGTCCCCTCCCCGCTCCTCCTCTTCTCCAGCCCATGCACTCCTTCAATCCCAATCCACTCCGCCCATCCCCCCATCTCTCCACCCACTCGTCCCCTCTCCCCACTTTCTACCTCCCCCCCTCCTCCACACCCCCCCCCCCCCCCCCCCCCCCCCCCAACACCCCCCTGTGCGGGCAGGCGGCGGCGGAGGAGGACAACAGCGAGCTGCAGACGGGGTGGGCGGAGCTCAACCGGCAGAGACTGGAGGCGGAGGAAGCTGCGGGCAAGCTTAAGAATGAGACGGTACTTGGGGGGGCGTGTGGGGGGAGGGAGGTGGGGAGACGGAGGGACAAAGAGGGGTTGTTGGAAGTTCATACTTGGGGCTGTGGTGAGAAGAATGGCCAGTGGGGGAGGTGGTGGTGGGAGAGCCATGGATGGTGGGGAAAGGAGAGTGCGAGGGATGGTAGCACAGCAGGCACATGGCGCCTGCACTCGTCCTTCCGTCCATCACCCGTATATACCCCTCCATAAATTGTTATTGCTTCCGCCCTTTACTTACTTCTCCCAAACCTTTTGTTACGATCTCATTGCACTCCCTTCCTCTCTACCCTTTCGCATTCCCTCCACCTCCACCCCTCACTCGTATTCTCTCCTTCCTCCTCCTTACTCCTCCCCCTCTCCACCCACTCTTCCCCAAACTCGGTCAGTCCCTTCCATTCCCAAATCCAACCCCCCACCCAACCTCCCCTGGTCCATCCCTTCACCCCCGCGCCCGCACGCGCGTCTCGTCCCCCCAGGCGCGGTTGGAGAAGGAGGTGGAGGAGAGGCACATGGAGGCGGTGCGCCTGCGTGCGGAGGTGGAGGAGGGGCGGCGCACGGTGGAGGAGAGCAAGAAGGCGGCGGTGATGGCGGCGCGTGAGCGCAAGGCGCGCGAGCTGGAGTGGGTGTCGCAGATCAGCCGCCTGCAGTCCGCCGCCCAGACCTCCTCCATGGCCAAGCTGCAGCTCGTCGCTGAGGTGGGGGGGGGGGGAGAGCGAGGGGCAGGGGGAGGATGGGAGAGGGGATGGGGGGCGAGAGGTGCTGCCTGGGGCCTGCACACACACGTGGGTGTGCGTGTGCTTGTGTGTGCGTGCATGTGAGTGTGTGTGGAGAAGAATACCATCAGCGAGCTGCCCTGCATCCCTTGCTCGCACCTTGCCTCACCCGTTGTCCCATCGCTCAACCTTCCCTTGCTGCTCCGCTCGCCCCGCCCCTGACCCCCATGCACCTAAACCCGGAGCAGTCAGCGAGCAGCAGGCAGAGGTGCGAGCGGGTGGAGGAGGAGAAGAAGGCGGTGGAGAGGCAGAGGGATCGCCTGGACGAGGAGAAGAAGGCGTTGCAGCAGCAGCTCAAGGACCTGCAGGTGCGTGCTGAGGGGGGGTTCTTGGTTTGACTTGACAGACTGTCAAGGAGCTGCCGGTGGGTGGGTGGGTATTGTGCGTGAGGAATTGGGGGAGGGGCCAGGGCACGGCGGGAATGCGTGTTGCGTCGTTTGCAGTGGCAGCACGGGGAGGTGGAAGTGGAGGCACTGCTTGGGCATGTACCCCACGGCTGTGACTGGGAGGAAGAAAGGGATTTCTGCCGTAAGACCTAATGGGGCATGGCATGTGAGTGGATCCCCTCTGTCTGTGTGCCTCGGTGAGTCCTGGCGTGGAAATATCACGTGGACCGCTGTTGAATGGATGAGTGTGATTGGGTGATGGGCTGCCTCACACCTTGCCACGTGTTTACTCTGCTGCTTGCCACTGTTTGCCACGTGGCATGTGCAGGAGCGAGGGACAGGCCCAGCGTGTGGGTCGGCGGCGTCGGAAGAGGCGCTGCAGAAGGCACAGGCCGACCTGGTAAGAGGCGCGGGCATGGGGGGCGGGGCGAGGGCGCTGAGAGAGGGGCGAGGGCATGCCGAGGGGGGCGCAACGCAGGAGGTGTTGCATACAAAGGCTGTGCACCATCCACCCGCCCTGCTCCCTGTCCCCGTCCCCCCTCCCCCACACACCTTGCTTGCACATCACCCCCCAGCTCCACCCCCTTGTCACACTCCCTCCCCTTTCATCCACCCCCCCCCCCCCGCCTCTCCGTCTCTCCCATGTCCGAAACGGGCCACAGGCAGCAGCGCAGAAGGCGGTGGAGGAGGAGCGGCAGGCGGGCGAGGAGGCAGTGGCGCAGTGCGCACAGCTGGAGGCGCAGTGCCGTGACCTGGAGGAGCAGGTGCAGCAGGCGCAGAGCAAACTGAAGGAGGCGAAGGAGGCCGCGCAGGAGAACGGCGCCCAGGACAGCGCCATGCTGGCGGTGAGGGCACACCGTGGTGGTGGGGGGTGAGGGCTGGGTGGGATGGACGGTGCGGGAGGGGGGTTTTAGGGCGGGTCAATGGGGTGCTGCTGAACGGGAGAAAGGAAGAGGGAGTTAAGATGCTGCATGAGTGCGGATGGGTATGGCTGCTTAGCATGGTAGCAAGCAGGAGCATGGAGCATGGTGGGCGTGCATGTGCCAAACGCCAGACAAGCTATAACAGAGCAGCATCTCTCCATGGGTACAGTCACATCATCTCCCCAGGGCCTCTCAGGCAGCTCGTAATTGCAGTCCTCTGGTGCAACGTCAGGAGCGCATGTGGTGCCGGCACCTTTGTGGAGGGTGCATGAGCACGGGCTTGTGCACGTTGATATGAGCATGAGCATCCACTCCTTCATGCTTCCCTTCTCCTCTGCTTCTCCCCGCCTGCCCTCCACTCTCTCACTCGCACGCTGGCCAGATGCTGAATCTCCCCGAGAGCGACGCGCGGGTACAGCTGATGGAGGCACTGGCCAGTCTGGAGCAGGAGAAGAGGAAGGTGCGTCGCTGCCATGCCCTTGCCTGCGCCAGCCACTTCCCCTCTCCTTCTTGCCTTGCCTCTCTCTCCCTCGGACTTCCCTCCTCCGCCTTCCCCTCAAGCCCCTCTCAAGCTCCCCTTGAGCCTCCTTCTGCTCTCCTCTGCTCCTCTCTGCTGTCTGTCACCCATTCCGTTGCACATGCACATTGTGCTTCACCTTCCTCCTCATCACCCCGCAGCCCCCTCTCCCTCGTGCGCGCACCACCACCCCCACGTGCGTGTGTGCAGTCCAACTCCTTCTGCATGCAACAGATAGAGCTGCGGATCAAAGCAAAGAAGCTCCAGGTGACCATGCCCGCCCATGCTCTCCGCCCATGCCTTCCGTTCTCCGATCTCGTCCATCCTTTATTCCATGTGGCTATCTCTCTTGCTCCATCCCCCATGCCATTCAATGCTCCTCCCCTCCCACCGCCCTCTCTCCCAGCGTCCCTGATTGCCTCGCGTGGTCTCCATCCGCCTGCTGACTATGTCTTCCTCTCTCCTATGTGCCACCATGCATCACATCGTATGGGCATGATGTGTGATGCATGGCATGGCATGGCATGGCACAGGACGAGTTGAGGGCGTCGGACGTGCCAGCGCTGAAGCAGGAGGTGGCGAGCCTGCAGGACGAGCTCGCCCAGGCCAAGGCGCTGCTTGACAAGGTGGGCGCTCTCACGCACGCAGCTCTTCATTGGGGGTGGCTGAGTTTTGAGCTGTCTAGAACTTGGACATGGTGGGAGGGGCAGGGGCCGTGGGACTTATTGGAGGGGGGTGAGAGTTGGGGTGCGTGGGGAGGGATTGGGAGTTGATTTTGTAGCGGAGAGCAATGGCGCTGACGGTGGGGTGATGGGATGATGGGATGGGATTGGATGGGATTGGCTGGGATTGGATGGGATTGGCTGGGATTGGATGGGATTGGATGGGATTGGATGGGATGGAGCCCAATCAAAGTGGGGATGTGCTTGGGCGGGAGGCAGGGAGGCACATGGGGGAAGGAGGTGGAGCGACGGGTGGTGGCATGATGTATGGCTCTGAAGTTCCTTGCTCATCACACGCCATCAACCTACTCACCTGCCGAACCTTCTGTGTCCCCTCTGGGCGTGCCTTTGTTCCTTGTTGTTATGTGCATATCCGCCTCCCTGCGAGCACAGGCGGAGGAGGAGAAGGAGGAGCTGCTGGCACAACTCCAGGTACACACAGCACAGCACAGCACAGCCACCAGCTGCCGCTCCTCTCCCCCCAACATCCGCTGCACACATGCGCGCACGCATGCCGATTAGCACTCCTCGCTGTGCTGTGCTCGTGACGCTGTGTGCCCAGCACAAGCTCTCACCACCCAGTTCCTCCATCTGGCAGCTAGTGGTGCACCATTGCCATGCACCATTGCCATGCACCATTGCCATGCACCATTGCCATGCACCATTGCCATGCACCATTGCCATGCACCATTGCCATGCACCATTGCCATGCACCATTGCCATGCAGGGCACATACAGTATGGCCCATGTGTTGTTGCTCTATGACCGAGGTCAGGATTCGCTTCTCACACGCCCATATTACACGCCCGCTGCTGCTGCCGCCTGTGTGCCCCTGTGTGCATGGTACGGCACATGGCGAATGACACATCATTGCACGTCATGGCATGGCATGGCACGGCTTGGCATGACAGGAGGCGGAGGCGGTGGGCAACAGTGCAATGCAGGCGGAGGTGGGGCATGTGCGCGGGGAGAACAACATGCTCATGCAGCAACTCGTACGTGGGGCGCGTGGGGAGTGGGGAGAGGAGGGTGGGAGGGATCGTGGCTTAAGCCAAGTATGGGATGGGTGGTGAGGGAGGAGCATGGGATGGGAGTGAGGAGGGTTGGCAAGATGTTAGTGGGGCACTGGGATCATTCCCTGCTTGGGTGTGGGAGGGCTACACGTGCGTCCTTGTAGGTCATGGATGCTTCCCACCATACAGAAATGCTCGTTTAACCCAGTCGGGTAGTACGCTCTAGAAGTGTTTAAAGGCGTTGCTGAAGCTGTACCGCACTGCACTGCACAGCACTGCACTGGTTGTTTTTGTTGGCTCAGCTACACCCCTGCTCAGCAAATCCCACCTATATTCCTTTCCATTCTGCTCTCCTCACATCCACCTCTGCTCGTTTCCCATCTCTTCACCCCCCCTACTCCTTCCTGTGCCCCTCGCTACCCCTCTGTACCCCTCTGTGCCCGTGTGTGTCCCTGTGCCCGTGTGTGTCCCTGTGCCCGTGTGGGAGGGCACCAGGACATGTTAGCAATGCAGTTCGACCAGGAGAAGAACCTCATCCACGCCCACATGGCGCAGGTGCCTGCCCTGCCCCTCCTCGCACCCGCCTCCCGCCTCTCCCCCTCCCGGCTCTCCCCCTCCCGGCTCTCCCCCTCCCGGCTCTCCCCCTCCCTGCTCTCCCCCTTGCTGCTCTCCCCCTTGCTGCTCTCCCCCTTGCTGCTCTCCCCCTTGCTGCTCTCCCCCTTGCTGCTCTCCCCCTTGCTGCTCTCCCCCTTGCTGCTCTCCCCCTTGCTGCTCTCCCCCTTGCTGCTCTCCCCCTTGCTGCTCTCCCCCTTGCTGCTCTCCCCCTTGCTACTCTCCCCCTTGCTGCTCTCCCCCTTGCTGCTCTCCCCCTTGCTGCTCTCCCCCTTGCTGCTCTCCCCCTTGCTGCTCTCCCCCTTGCTGCTCTCCCCCTTGCTGCGGCGTTCCGCTCGTGCGTGCCGTGCATAAAAGGCACCCCTCAATGCACCATCCCTCTCTCCTTGCTAAACTGTTTGCGCGTCACTCACCCAGCTTCCCTGCCCCTTTCGTCTCACTCACATGCCTTTCATTCACCGCCTTTCACTCACCCACCTTTCACCCCGTTTCCCTGCACTCCAACATGCTTGCCCCCATGGCAACACAGGGAGGAGGTGCATGCAGCACACATACACCTCTCGCTCACCTGCCCCACACATCGGTGCATCAGTCCAACGCCCTCCCCCCTCTCTTCCCTCCCCCGCCCTCCCTCCTCCTTCCCCTCTCCTCCCCCTCCCCCCTCCCTCCCCTCCCCCTCTCTCCCTCCTCCCTCCTCTCCCCCCCACTCCCTCCTCCCTCCCCTCCCCCTTCCCCATCCCTCCTCTCCCCCTCCCCTTTCCGTCCCTCCCCTCCCCCTCCCTCCCCTCCCCTCCCCTCTCCGTCCCCCTCCCCCTTCCCGCCATCCCCTCCGTGTCGCCCCACGGCAGAAGGAGGAGGAGGTGCAGGACATGAAGCTGCGTCTAGGGGATGAGCGCCAGGAGAGGGAGGAGGCGCAGCGGCGCCTGGAGGAGAGTGAGCGGCGGCGCGAGGCGGTGAAGGGGGAGATGGAGGCGATGGAACAGCAGGCGTTCAAGATGCGGCAGAGCATGGTGCACATGCAGCGCCAGATTACCGAGGTCAAGATGGGAGGGAGGGAGGGGTGGGGGTCAGGTGGGTTGAGATGGATGGAAGGACTGGGACGAACGGGAGGAAGGGGTTTGGCTTCATGTATGGGGACTGAGGGACAGTGAGACATAGGGACAGCGGGACACGAAAACCATTCTCGCAGATTTTCTTGATTTCTTGTACCTGGAATCTCTCTTTGCTCTCCCACGGAGCAGGCGGAGCATTCACCTGGGCGGCTGTATGTGGAGGCGCTGGAGGAGCAGCGCAGCAGGGTGGCGCAGCTGGAGCAGCAGGTGGCGGAGAAGGGGCACGCGGAGCAGCAGGTGCAGCAGCTGCAGGCCGCCATGGCTGCTGCTGAGGCGCACACGGTGGAGAGGGAGGCGCAGGTGGGAGTGGGTGCTTGTGCTTGGGCTCGTGCTGTTGTTGGTGTTGGTTGTTGAAGAGTGGGTTGGTGTGCATGTGTGACTGCTTGCTTTGGTGACCCAAGCGCACCTCCAAAAAACCCCACCATTCCTCCACCTCCGTTTCCCCCCCACAACTCTCCCCCTTCCTCCCCCCACCTGCACCCCCCTCTCTTCGCCCGTGCAGCTTTCATCAGAGCTGGCCTCGAACAGGGCAGCCAAAGAGTCGCTACAGAAGCAGCTGGTGAGTCCTTGCTGCAGTTTCTGCCACAGGAGCATGTGGGCTTGTGTGGCCTCCTCCCCATCCACATGCACACCCATGCACACCCATGCACACCCATGCACACCCATGCACACCCATGCACACCCATGCACACCCATGCACAACAATTCGCACCACAGCATTGCTTCCCTCCCGTCTGCCTGACTGACCAACCCTTGGTGTAGTGTGCTTCTCCCTTTCCCCTCCCTGCTCTGCCACTCTCACTC
Organism: Closterium sp. Naga37s-1; assembly: GCA_947471745.1. Lineage (NCBI taxonomy): Eukaryota > Viridiplantae > Streptophyta > Zygnematophyceae > Desmidiales > Closteriaceae > Closterium > Closterium sp. Naga37s-1. The sequence continues at coordinate 2,414,599 of CANJKZ010000813.1, forward strand.
CTCTTGTCTCTTCTCCTCCAACCCTCCTCTGCCCCTCTCCCTCCCCTTTTGCACCCCCCTTCCCAACAATTCTTTGCATTGGCGGGTTGGAGCAGGAGGAGATTCGGTCGCACCACTTGACATGGGAGCGCGATCGATGCTCATTGCTGGAAGCATTGAACAAGGTAACCACATCCATGCTCCCCGTCTCTCGCTCGCACACCCTCTCCCTGGCCTGCCTGCCCTCGTGCGCACTCGCAGCACATCCATCAACCACCACATTCACGCCTATTTCTCCCCATCGGTTTGTCCCAAGTCTGCCCTCTTTTCCTCGTCGACTCTGTGTGTACGCACCAACGTGCATGCGGCACCACACACCTCGTGAGCATACTTTGATTTTTTTGCACTAACTCGCCAACAAGGCGTCTATTCCCCCCTTGCGTGTACCAATTTCTGCAGGTGGGCGTGCGGGACCCGCGCAAGCCAACGCATGTGGTGCGGCTGCGGCAGAAGGGGTCGTACACGTGCGCTCAGTGCCTGGCGCTGGGCCGTGGCCTGGCGTGGAAGTGCACCGCGCGCGACTGCACCGACCTCATGCACCCCGACTGCCTGCTGCACCGCTAGCCGCCCGTGTGTCCTGTACATGCGTGTCAAACGAATGACTCAAGGCTGCGTGCTGTGCTGTGCTGTGCTGGTAGCAGGCTGTGTGGGGAGGCACTTTGCATTTAGCAGCCGTACTGCTGCTGCATCGGTACCTCCAGGGTTCATTCATATTTATGAGCAGGCTGCCGTTGTAACACTGTGGCATCTCCTGCCATTTTGAGGAGCTTGTGAGTACCACTGCGTTGCCCATGTGCACTCTCTATAGCACCTTTGCTAAGATGATCGATAGGAAGGAATGTCACTGATAGAAAGTCTACGCCTAATGCTATATGCAATACAGCACTCCAAACACTAGTGATGCGGAACCCAATACAACGTAGTTCTCATAATAGAATGCTGAAAAGTTCTTTGCAACAGATGTTCCATAGGTTAAACTACATTGCACCAGGTACACCTAGAGACGCGGAACAGGCAGGCTCCGGCTGCCACTGCAGCCGTGCTGCTGGTGTGTGTTGGCTGGCGGGTCACGGATCATGAAGCACGACGCACAACCAGTGGGCGGGAGGGATCAGGAGTAGAAGAGGCGGCGGGCATAGAAGACCATGACTACCACGAGCACTATGATGGCGATGGGCGCCCATTTTCTCAGGAGGGCCTGGAGGGACAATGACACATGCGTGCACAGGCACGGGTGGATGGGAGAGCTGAGGGAATGAATGGCCACGAAACTGAGCGCTTCAGAGTGCATGTCCCGGTGCGTGTGCACAAGCACGTGTGATTGTGACGCAGAAGCAGGGAGTGAGAGGTGTGAGAGAGCAACCGGACGAGTGTGCACGGAGGCTGCAAGCGGTAGAGCACAGCGCACCTGTTGGCTGAGCTGCTTGGCCTTCTTGGCGTATGCACTGGACTCTGTGGATAGCCGGCTCGACACTTGCGTCAGATCTGGGGTGCAGGAGAGGGGGTTGGGGGGTGGAGGAGGGATGGGGGAGAAACAGTGGGTGTGGGGAGCATGAGTATGCATGTGTGTTGGTACTCCGTGGAGAAGATATTATCATGGAGAGCATGTCCAGGAGAAAGCGGGTGTGTGAGCGCAAGTGGTGTGCGTGGGCAGAGGCGCCGCGTGTGGGAGAAAAGGTGAGTGGGCAGAAGCAGTGTGTGGGCGAAAGCGTGAGGAGGCAAAAGGGGGTGTGGGGGCGCAGCAGCGCAGCAACATACGGTCGAGTTTCTCCCCGGTGCCGAGCACGTCTTGGATGTTGCGAGTCATGATCTGCTGCACCTCTATCAGGTCATCGTTCAGCCGGTCAATGTTGCGCTGCGTGTGCGTGTCCAGGTACTGCTTGCGCGTCTTCTGAATAAACGTGTCTGCTTGGGGGGGTGGGCGGAAGGCACGTGGGAAATTGAGGACAGGACTGGTTAAGAAAGAAGAGAGGTGTGAGAGGAGGCGGTGGGGATTAGGAGGACGGGGAGGGGAATAGGAGAGAAAAGGTGGAAAGGGAGGGGAGGGAAGGAGATGAAAGGGAAGTGGAAGTGCAGTCAGACATGACATCCACTTCCTAGGCGGTTCAAACGACATGCACTGTTGACCACAGGCAATGAGCCCCAGACACCCCTGCCGCACTCCCCATGCCCCTCTCCCTCCTCATGCCCTACCCAGCGCTCCCTCCCCCACGTCCCCTCCCCAACGCCTTCGTTCCCACGCGCCCCCCCCCACACGCACCGAACTTGATGAAGTAGTAGGGGCGCGCGACGGTTTCGATCTGCGAGCGGTTGACCTTTTCGAACTCGCGCTGCAGCTCCTCCAGGTACTGGAACGCCAGCTTCTTCGGGTACGACCGCTCGCACAGCGTCAGGTAGCACACCCCGCCCTCCACTATGTAACTGTGCGCAGGGGGGAGGTGGGGAGACGCGGGGGGTGTGGGGAAGTCGGGGGAAGCGGGGGAGGAGCGGGGGAAGGGAAGGAAGGGGGAGGGAAGGAGGTAGCGGCGCGGGGATGAGGAGGGAAGAATGGGAGTGAAAAAACGCGAGAACGCAACACAGCAGGGGTGGAGGAAGCCGATGGCGAGAGGCGGAGAAGAGCGGCGTACTGGAAGAAGTAGGGACCAGTCTCGATGGACATGCGCGACGCCTGCGGTAGGCCCTGCGACAGGCGCTTGAAGAGCGACTTGGCTTGCTGCTTGTACACCTCCATCTCGCGCTGCTCCCGCCCGTCGTCCAGCCCCTCTGCTAAAGGCAAGCCGTCCGTGGCTCGCGCTATCATCGTCACTTTCACCATGCTGACGCAATTCCGCGATGCGCGATAACGTGCTGACACGTGGTGCTCGTGGAGGCTACGGACTGCTGTGCGGTTCGGACGCTTTAAATTTCTAGGATACGGTGGCGCGGGGTGCAGTGGGGCGAAAGAGTAGGTTCTGCCGAGTTCTCTTTGGCATAATATGAACTAGCCACGCAGGGAGTCCCCTACAACGCGCAAGATGGAGAGAGGCGTCGTATGGTGAACGTGGGCGGACGGCAAAACCGAACGACGGGCCACGACACGACAATCTACGCAGCTATTGCAGAATTCGCCTGGTCTGCTGGCTGATCGCTAGAAGCATATGATCCTAGATTTCATCGTGAGTGGTGTCGGATTGGAACTTGGGATGGAGCTGAGGGAGTCGAGTGCAGTTGTGATCATAACGAGAGGAGGACGGGGGGAGCATGACGAGGTGGTGAGGGAAGGGCAGCAACACCCTTTGCGAACGAGATGGGTGTTACCACGAGCGAAAGCTACAGATTCTGAGTGGTACATTAGGGACTTTCATTCAATTATTACCACTACAATCTCAGAGACAGAACCTATACTGCCCCTGCGTATGACACTAACTTGACTGACTGCTATATAACGTCAAGGAAAATCATGCGTCGTTAAATATAGTTGCTGGCCTTGTCCACCACAGTTCGGCACGGTACAACCTCAGATTGTTTCACTGTCTGTTGTGGTTTCAGGTGCACCAGTCGTATCACCTTCAGCAGCAGCCGGCAAGTCAACACTGGGAGAGACCTCTGCAGTAGCAGCAGCTGCAGTTGCGGCAGCTGCAGCAGCAGTACCACCACCACCACCAGTGGCTGAGATTTTGGCGAGGGTGGCGGGGTCGTTGAGGGGGGCTTTGGGGCAGGCTTGGGGGTTGGCGGGCTGGAGGAGGGAGTCGTGGATGTAGGCCACCTCGATGCAGATGAGGCACAGCGGGTTCGTCTCCACGTGGAACAGCCGGTACCCCAGACTCTCAAACGTGTACAGCAGCGCCAGCATCGCCTTCGTGTTCGTGATCCTGCCATGCCAGCCAGGGAGGGAGGGGGTGGGGAGAAAGGAAACGAAGGCCGGTTAGAGGGGAGGTGTGATAAAAACAGGTCTGGTTGCAATTGCAGCCACGAGGAGCGTAAAGGAAGGTGGGAAAGACAACGGGGCAAAGGTTGCATTAAAGTAGGATATCAAGATTTCAAGATTTCAAGAGCACAAAAAAGAACAAAAAATAAACGAGGAAAATGGATGAAGTGATAAGGGGCAGGTGAACGTACTGGTGCAGTTCCATGAGCACTTGGCCGAAGGGCAGCACGCCGCCGTTGATGGCGAGGGTGGCGGGTTCGGAGCCGTAGGCGCGGGCGATGTCGCGCATAAAGGCGACCTCGCAGCCCTCGCAGTCGATCTTGAGCACGTCGACGTAGGTGTGGTTGAGGAAGAGCATGAGCTGTGCGAGCGTCTTGAAGTCGTAGTCGGGGTTCTGCTTGTGGTAGTACGCCAGCGACTCCTCACCCGCCACTCCGATGCCGTGGAAGTGCAGGAAGGGCAGCGAGCGCATGTGCGCCTGCTGCGCCGCCGTGATGAACGGGTCAAACGTGAACGCCTTGGTGCGCACCGACTCCGCCATGCCCTGCTCAAACGCAAACTGCTCGTTGCTCCCCACACTGCCGCAGGGGAGGGGTGATGGGGCAATGCACAGAGGGCAATGAGATTGGAGAGCGGATTTTGAGAAGGAGGGACATACGACATCCGTAGGATAGAGATTGTGCACTTGAAGACATTGAACAAGGGAGATCGTACCTGTAGACGATCGGCTGCTTTCGCAGTGCAGACGCGAGCATGCACACCCACTGCACTCACGGGACAACAAAGACACAATGGCAAATGCCAGGTCAAGGTAAGGGGCATAACCAAGTTGAACAGGCTAGGAATTCGGTAAGAAGAGGCAGAGCCCCAATCAGAAAGGAAATGCACTGAGTTGGTTGATTTGGAAAGGAGTGGAGGAGAGGGCGCACCTTGCCGCCGTCGCCCCACTCGCCGATGCGTTCCTCGTAGGGGCAGGGGTAGAGCGGCACGTAGATGAGCTCCTTCATCTCCGCCAGCGACAGCGTCAGCGGCTGCTCGCCCCCCATGGCCGCCCGCCGCAGCGCCATGTTCACCTGATTGTGGGAGGGAGTCGACAGGACAGAGGGAAGAGGGAAGTGGCATGGGCTGGGCTGAGATTTAGAGTTGAGGCCCGGATCGCGTTGTACAACCGTTTGGTCACACCGTTGCCGGGATGCACGAGGGCTCAAGAGGTTGGACCAATTTGGAATCTGGAATATACGCCTCCTACACTTCCGTCGACCCACAGCAACAAATGCCACCCCAGAGTATTAAGTGGTACCACTTTGGTTGTGTGAGGTAACACCGCTGAGGTATTGATGCCGATCCCCACAGCTGCATTAGGACTTACGATAGAACGACGCATAAAGCATGAATGCGCTAGTGCATTTATGCTCCACGTATGGGCCTCTGTACGTAGCAACTTACGTAGTACATCCATGCACTGTAGTATGGAGACCTAGGTTATTCCTATGCGCTGCATACCTGGAAAGAAGATTCTGCTTGGCACACAGCAGCATCGTCGATCTGCTGGTGGTCGGGGTACTTGAGACCGGCAGTGTCGACGGGGCAGTCAGCAGGCTTGGGCGGCTGAACAAGGGAGGCATGGATGTAGGCCACCTCCAGATGGCCGTTGGGCTTGGTCTCCACGTGGAACAACCGGTACCCCAGATTCTCCAACGTGTACTCCACCTCCAGCATCTGCCGCACTTGTTGGACACTGCATGATGTGTTGCAAGACGGGTGGAAAAGGCAAACACATGGAAAAGGCATATTTTCAAACCAGGAGTCACAGGCATGGTTAAGAAGCATGTCGAGAAGTCAACACAATAAAGGCGGGAACAGCTCAACAGATGAGGCATGTGGCACTTACTTTGTCAGCAGCATCATGATCTGGCCGAAGGGCAGGAGGCCGCCTGAGCGGGAGAGGCCGGAGGCGGGGTTGGAGCCGAAGGAGGCGTTGAGTTGGCGGATGAAGGCAACCTCACATTCGAGGCAGTCGGGTGCGAGGTAGAGCACGTCCACGTAGCTGTGCTTGGCCGCCGCCAGCAGGTCGGGCAGAGAGACGTCGGTGGGCTTGGCGTCCTTGGGCAGCGCCAGCCCCACCTCGTGGAACTCCACGTGCGCCTCCGCCCTCACTGCCGCCTGCTGCGCCGCCGACAGCGACGAGCTGAACACGTGCGCCCGCGTGTGCAGCGCTATGGACGCCGCCAGCTCAAAGCCGTACTCTGGCTTCGAGTGAATGCTGCGGTTAGAGGGACAGAGAGGGCCGAACAAAAAAGCACAGAACCGATGAGGATGAAGGGGGGGGGGGGGGGGGGAGGAGAGGAGTAGAAAACGAGGCAAGGAATGGGAAGAATGGAGAGGACAGGGACAAAGAATAACAGAGGGCGTTGTATCTAATACGCACCTGTAAACAACTGGCGCAGACTGAAAGGCAGTTGAGGCCATGCACACCCACTGTGGGACGGAGAGGTGAAGGGGGAGCAGGGGGTTTGGAAACACATCAGATGCGCAGGCATGGCGATAGAAAGTATGATAAGGTAAGGGCGAGCCACAGGAAGAAAAGAACGATGCCCGACTCAGATGCAAGCCCTCCCCTGCATGACTGACCTTGCCACCTTCGCCCCAGGGCCCGAGGCGTTCCTGGAAGGGGCAGGCGTAGAGCGGCACGAAGATGTTGTTGAGCATGTCGGGCGCATTCGTGATCAACGGCTGCGATGCGTTGCACGCCACCGTGCGCAGGCGCGAGTTCACCTGTGGGGGAACAAAGTTGAAGGCAAGAACGCAAATTTGGAAGAAAATGAGGTAAAGGTCATGAGATAGCATGGGCGGGGAAGGTGAAGGTCTAGGCAAAAGAACTGCACAGAGCATAACATTGCCGGTTACAGAAAGAGCAAAAGGAAATCAGACGTGTGCGTCCTGATGGTGTAGTTGGGGGCGTGGCTGTGCAATGGGCGTGTGTGGCTCACATAGTAGGAGCGGTCAGCGTGGCAGACCGCAGAACCATCCACGTGGCTTGTATCCCCCAGTGGCTCCATCCATGCAATGTCACTTGTTGCCCCACTCGCGACTGTGCTGCTGTCTCTGCTACTGCTGCTACTCGTACTACCGCTGCTCTCTTTGCTACTGCTTAGACTGCTGCTCTCTGTGCTGCTGCTGGTGCCCTCTGCACTTGCGCCACTGCTGCTGCCGCTTATGCTGTTGATGAGGCTCAAGGCGTTACCAGTAGACTCGGCACTAGCATGATCTGGATCCGACAAACTCAACCCGGAAACGATCGCACCGCTGCTGCCAGAGCTAGGACCAGACTCCAAGGGGCTCTTGGCACTCGCATCAGGCTCAGCAGCATCCGTGGTGGCGGTTGCAACAGCACCAGAAGCAGTGGCAGTATCAGCAGGACTGGCAACACTGGTAGATTCAGCAGCACCAGCCTCAGCACCTGGCATTGACTTCTCGTCCGCATCTCCCAGACCTGTTTCCACAGCAGGATTTTCCTTGTCTCCCTCTACTGCATCCGTGACGGGGGCAATGGCCCCTCCTGTTGCATCACCTGCCTCTGTCTCTCTTGCTGCTGCAGCTGCTACTGGAGCGCCCTTGGCTGCTTCTGCAGTATCCACGTCAGCAGCAACAGCGGCTCTAGCACCACTGCTGGCTGAGATTTTGGCGAGGGTGGCGGGGTCGTTGAGGGGGGCTTTGGGGCAGGCTTGGGGGTTGGCGGGCTGGAGGAGGGAGTCGTGGATGTAGGCCACCTCGATGCAGATGAGGCACAGCGGGTTCGTCTCCACGTGGAACAGCCGGTACCCCAGACCCTCAAACGTGTACAGCAGCGCCAGCATCGCCTTCGTGTTCGTGATCCTGCCATGCCAGTCAGGGAGGGAGGGGTAGCGGGAGGAAAGAATTGAAGACGTGAAAGCGGACGGGTAACTAAATACAGGTATGGTTGCAATTGCAGTCAAGACGAGCGGGTGGGGATTTGTGGAAAGACGATGTGGCACAGGGCGGACGAGGGGGTTAGAGATGAAATGAGGACCCGATTGGATTTCAGAAAAAAAACCAAACAAATAAACAAACCCAAGGGAGAAAAACGAATGATGGAAAAAAAAAAAAAAAAAAAAAAAGGAAAATATGAACGGATAAGGGGCAGGTGAACGTACTGGTGCAGTTCCATGAGCACTTGGCCGAAGGGCAGCACGCCCCCCTTGCTGGCGAGGGTGGCGGGTTCGGAGCCGTAGGCGCGGGCGATGTCGCGCATAAAGGCGACCTCGCAGCCCTCGCAGTCGATCTTGAGCACGTCGACGTAGGTGTGGTTGAGGAAGAGCATGAGCTGTGCGAGCGTCTTGAAGTCGTAGTCGGGGTTCTGCTTGTGGTAGTACGCCAGCGACTCCTCACCCGCCACTCCGATGCCGTGGAAGTGCAGGAAGGGCAGCGAGCGCATGTGCGCCTGCTGCGCCGCCGTGATGAACGGGTCAAACGTGAACGCCTTGGTGCGCACCGACTCCGCCATGCCCTGCTCAAACGCAAACTGCTCGTTGCTCCCCACACTGGTGGTGCAGGGAAACCAACCAGGAGGGAACAGGAAGAACAAAAAGAATATTGAAATAAGAAACAAAACACAAACCAGGGAGAATTGGGAAGGGAAGAGATCCATGCTAGCATCGACTCCAATAATTCAACCCTTTTGGCGGAATGCCAGCACGCACACGGGAAGGTCAAGAAAGTCGTAGTCTCAACAAATGACACAAGAGGTGGAGTGATGATGGAGAGAGAGTACCTGTACACAAGGGGCTTTGACTGTAGTGCTGTTGGAATCATGCAGATCCACTGCAAGGGGGTCATGGAGAAACAAGGATGGACGGATAATGTAGAGAGGACTGGCAACGGGCCTCAGTTATTTGGAAAAGCAAGAAACAACAAATAAGGTAGACACGGCTCTGGAGTTTGTCGATCCGAGTAGGCCGAAAGGCTAGCAGTTAAGTAAAAATCGCAGAGAATATATTAGGACGGAAAGGCCATGTTCGGTGCTCTTGCAAAGAGGTTGAGGGTTGGGCGCACCTTGCCGCCGTCGCCCCACTCGCCGATGCGTTCCTCGTAGGGGCAGGGGTAGAGCGGCACGTAGATGAGCTCCTTCATCTCCGCCAGCGACAGCGTCAGCGGCTGCTCGCCCCCCATGGCCGCCCGCCGCAGCGCCATGTTCACCTGATTGTGGGCAACAAAGGAATAGAGCTCAGAGATGAGTACATGTTGAAACAAGAAGGGGGACCATTGTCAAGACCATGACAATGCCATGTGGAATGGTGTAAACCTCCTACACTCACCCATGGCTTTCCCCACTTTTGCCACTCCTGCCAATACCATTCCCTTCCCCCAACCTTCCATGAAAACGGCATCCTCCAGTTTTGAGCTCGGAATTTAACCTCCTCCTAGCTGAGACCCACCTGATAAGTAGACTCAGCGTGGCACAGCGAGGCATCGTCGATCTGCTGGTGGTCGGGGTACTTGAGACCGGCAGTGTCGACGGGGCAGTCAGCAGGCTTGGGCGGCTGAACAAGGGAGGCATGGATGTAGGCCACCTCCAGATGGCCGTTGGGCTTGGTCTCCACGTGGAACAACCGGTACCCCAGATTCTCCAACGTGTACTCCACCTCCAGCATCTGCCGCGTCTGCCCTATGCTGTTCCACGTGGTGCCATCCCGCACAGCCCCATGCAGACACAGACAACAGCATCCCATTTATGGTTGCATGTAATGCCATCTCCCCGATGGACGCAGAGTAATGCAGATGCACAGACGCATGCACACAAGCACACATACACAGACACACGTATACATGAACAGACACACACACATGCATACATGCACACCCACACACACACACACACACACACACAACACACACACACACACACACACACACACACACACACACACACACACACGCACACACACGCAAACATACAAATGCACACACATGTGGATTGAGTAGACTGGCACAAGAACTAGTGCATCATGCTCAACAAACTTAGGAATCAAAACCAGGACCCTTCTCCACCTCCCAGCTTGTACTATTCCTGCATAGGAACATGCCAGATGAAAACTTTAATCTGCTTCAAGGTTGCAACAACAACAGCCACAGCCTGACTTGAATTCATAACCATGTGAAGAACAGTATCAAGCACCGCAAGCATAGATGCATGTAGAAGCAGACACAGATGCAAAACGTGACTTACTGGCTGAGCAGCATCATGATCTGGCCGAAGGGCAGGAGGCCGCCTGAGCGGGAGAGGCCGGAGGCGGGGTTGGAGCCGAAGGAGGCGTTGAGTTGGCGGATGAAGGCAACCTCACATTCGAGGCAGTCAGGTGCGAGGTAGAGCACGTCCACGTAGCTGTGCTTGGCCGCCGCCAGCAGGTCGGGCAGAGAGACATCGGTGGGCTTGGCGTCCTTGGGCAGCGCCAGCCCCACCTCGTGGAACTCCACGTGCGCCTCCGCCCTCACTGCCGCCTGCTGCGCCGCCGACAGCGACGAGCTGAACACGTGCGCCCGCGTGTGCAGCGCTATGGACGCCGCCAGCTCAAAGCCGTACTCTGGCTTCGAGTGAATGCTGCGGTTAGAGGGAGTGCAGTGAAGGAAGGCAAAGAGGGAACATTGACTTTGGAAAGTCAGAAAGGCACGCAAGATGTGCAAGATAGATATGCACTTGTAGAGGTGGAGAGCGGGCATGCTTTCAAACATTGAGCCTGAAAGCCTGCCGCTTGACAAGGGCTAGGGACGTTCAGTTGAGTCAGTCGCCCAAGGAGCTAACGCTATAGCGCGACTTTGTTGGTAGTGTAAGTGCTTTGAGTGTAAGTTCTTTGATAGAAAAGAACAGGTGGCGCGGATGTAAGACCTGAGTGGCATGATTGAGACCTGGCTGTAAGACAAAACTGATCATACCTGTAGATAACAGGATTGGGCTGGATTGCTGATGGCACATTACATATCCACTGGAAGAGGATTGGGGTAGGGAAAAGAGGGGAGAAAGGGGTGATGGAACCACGCAATTCATCAGGGGGATGAAAGGGGAAGCAAGGGCGTGGGACGTGAGGAATCTTACTGGCTTACTTCCAGAAAACAAAGCCAATGTTCACAATTGCGTTCCTCTGCTTCTTTGTCAGCAATTTCCCATAATACCAATAAAATCAACTTCTTAGGTCAATAATGTTGTTCCAAGCCCCTCCCCTGTGTGACTGACCTTGCCACCTTCGCCCCAGGGCCCGAGGCGTTCCTGGAAGGGGCAGGCGTAGAGCGGCACGAAGATGTTGTTGAGCATGTCGGGCGCATTCGTGATCAACGGCTGCGATGCGTTGCACGCCACCGTGCGCAGGCGCGAGTTCACCTGTGGGGAATGGGAGAAAGAAAGGTTGGGATTCAATCAGCTCGACCGAGTACCAACATTGGAACAAGATTCAGGGTTAAGGGGTTGGGGTACCATAAATATGTGCGAAACAGGACAGTCAATGGGTAACTCAATCGTCAGCCAGCTATAAATTATATACTACACCTCAGCTAGAAATCACTTGCAGAAGGAGGCGCACTCTCGGCAATTCCAAGAAATGCAGGATAATGAAGTTACCTCCAATTTCGCAGCAGGTAGGAGATAAGTTAGTTGGATCAGAAGAGCCGGGGCTTGCTTACCCAGAACGACTGTTCTTCGTGGCACACAGCGGCTCCTTCCACTTGTCTTGCTGTAGGAAGGGCTTCCATCGTGTACTCTTGGCCGGCTCCACCAGCACCACCAGATCCTGCCTCCCCGCTTGCCAATTTTCCGCTACTGGATTCACTCTGCGATGGACTCGTCACTCCCTCTCCTGCAGGACTGTTTCCACGAAGGAGGCCAGCCGCTCCATTTCCCGTCGCTGGCTGACCTGCACCTGCGTCTAGACCATCGACTCCCGATCCGTCAACGTTAAGCATGTTACCGCCAGGCAGGATATTGTTTTGCGGATCGGATTCATCTATCTCTGTTAATGCAGCTGCGAGTTCTTCAGGAGCGCCGTGGGTCACCGGCTGGAAAGCAACTGCGAGAATGAAGGCCAATGCGATCGCCGCTGGGATTGCGATCTGAAGTATGGTCTTATTTCTTTGCCATGCCACTGCAAGTCTGTTCCATAGTGGATGATTAGCCATGTTCTCGCAACGATGTGCTGCAAGTTAGCCTGTGCGAATATCTGTCAAATAACCGTAGCTCCAATAATCTCGAATACTCATAGGAGGTGCTCAGGGAAGGAAGAATACAACCTCACCAATTGGGAGTTCAAAATGCCATGGTTCGCGATAACTTATCGTGTACGACAGACATCAGTCGCAACGATTGCCTGCACTAGGGAAGGAGCAGCAACCTCCAGATACCTCTCTATTCTCGAAACTGCATCAGGCGCTCAATGTTTGAAAGAGTGACAACGTTGGTTGCATTGTATTTGAGACCGTTGGCTGGCAGTGCAGATGCTAGCAACCCATCAGGACAGGAGAACAAGAATCAGCGAATCAGGATCAAGGGATAAGAAATCAGGACCTAGGTTTGGTAGAGGTGGCATCTGAGTGAAGCCGACGGACAGTTGGGGTAGGTAGGTGCAGACACTTAGGTCGTCTCCCTGGCTGGTGTCAAGAAGTTGGTGTCAAGAAGTTTGTGCACGCGATTAGTCCAAAGAAGACGCTTGACCAATCGCGTGCGCAAACTTCTTGACACCAGCTTCTTGTCACCAGCCAGGGATACGACCTAAGGTAGTTGATGTTCTCGCTAGCACTACAGTTGACGTATCTGACGGGTGTATCTTGAAACATATGGGAGTACGGTAATGGAAAACCTATTAGCAGAATCATTGCAGGTTTTGGAATTACATTTTGCTTGCCTGCAGAGCTGAATCAGAGGGGATTGGCCATGCCCGCGTGCCATTGCTTTTCTTCACATTTAGTTCATATTTCCCCCCAATGTCCCCGCATTGCCCAGCCCTCCCTCCCTTCCAAATCCGTAGTTCAGTAGCTAGGTTTTTATATAAATTTCCACAGAAACCTGCTGTGCAGCAGACTGCAGCTGATTGCTGCACAGTGGCCCTTGATATCCAGAACCTGACCCAAACAGCTCCTGTCATACCACACATGGCTTTCCACCTCTAGTCATCACAGTTGTCACCGGAGAGCCTTACTGACTACTAACTCCAGAAGATGCACTATACCAACTGTTCCTGCTCTAACAGCACTGCAGACATCTAATGGTGCGGTATAACACCAGTCGCACCCTACGCCTGTTTTCCCTGAAATTTGTTACTGCCTCCGATTACTCCGCATAAGGCATAAGCACACTCTAGAAAAGGAAAAGGGATACGACCCACCATCAACCCTTGGTCCTGATTTGGATCGAATACCTAGTCTGAGAACCAGAACAGGACAGTACACGAATACTTACGAACTGCCAGGTGCAACGACTAAAACAAAACTAGAACAAAAAAACGCAATGCAAGAGACACGCAAAATACCTTCTTTCAATTCATTACCATTTTCTGGTTCGTCAGAATCCGGATGATGAGATGCACGCAATCAAGAGGGTCCCGTGCCGAGGGCAACCAAGTCGCAGTGGTGAAGGTCCTTGTGGGAACCACTTGACACACACTGGAAGGCCCTTACCAGGCCCAAAACGAAAAACAGCAGCAGCAGCAAAGCTGGCACATGCTTCTAGACAGCCCGCACCCCCACTTACCCACCCCTCAGCTCCCCACCCCTCCCCTCTATTCTTCCTGACCCATTTACCCCACTAGAAGCCAAACCAGCGGCCGCACCTACCCATACAGCTACAGCGGCGAACCGCAACCTGGAGAAACCAGCGAAGCGTCCTGGCCAGGAGGCTGCATATGTGAGCGGCACGTTCGCAGTAACGAGCGATGGATGCTGAGAGGAGAATGGTGAACCATGCAGGTGCAGGTGCGCTTCTGCCTTGGCGACATGATGACGGGCGGGGCACTGCGGGGCGAACAGTGCAGGCACGCGGCCATTCTCACCATCATGGGTTCTAGCACAAGCACGACACACCCTCTGCTCAAGCTGCAACGCCGCCATCATCTCCCACCCTAGCGATCCCTGCAAGGAGCAAAAGACAAGGGCAACATGCAACCTCCATGCTTCAAAAACCGCACCCGACAACCGCATCTCAAACTGCAACAGTCATTCAAAACTGTAACAAAATTCATACCATGACTCACATGCTCAACTTCGCCTTCCTCTTAAGGTCTCTTATGTCTGACAACGCCTAGGAGCGCAACATGGAGTTGAGCGCACCAGGACAAACAAACCTGGGAGCGTACCTCTCTCGGTCGCGCGAGCGTGAGCGGTAGCTGCGGTCGTAATCCCTGTCTCTGTCCCTCTCCCTATCCCTGTCCTTGCGATCATAGTCCCTGTCGCGATCCCTCCTGCGGTCCCTGTCCCTGCCCCTGTCGCGGTCCCTCTCCCTGCTCCTCTCGCGGCTCCTCTCCCTGCTCTTCTCCCTGCCCCTGTCCCCATCGCGCTCCTTGCTTCTCGCTCGCTCCTCAAGCGGAGCCTCCTCCTTCTTCACAACCTCGGCTCGTTCCGGAGGGCCAATTTCCGCCGCCCTGGTACCATAGTCCGACATGGGAGATGAAAATCGAGGAAGGATGAGGTGCGTGTGGGGTACTCAGGGTCTGGGAGGGCAACACAAACGACTGCGAAGGTGGAAGGACGACGATGGCCAAGATGCGAGATAAAAGAGGGTCGGGGATAAGTGGAACGGGGGAGTAAAAGATAAGTAAAGGAGGGGAGACGGATCAGATGGGGAAGGAAACAGGAGAGCAAGGCAGGACGGACATGAAAGGAGGCGGAGGGGGAGATGAGGGGCGGACGGGGAAAGATTGTGGTGAAGTCGAAGGCAGGAAAGTAAAAAAAAAGGCTAAACAAACTCATTCCAACCCCCGCCAAGCCCTTTCCACGCCATACGAACTCAACATCCCAAAAACGCACATCTTCAACCCCCCCACACCCCCCCCTCCCCTGCTTCCCGCACTTTTCCACAGGCCTCTCTCTCGGTCGCTCTTCCAAGCGGGGCGGCGGCGGCGCAGCAACAACAGCAGGAGGGTCCCTCCCGGAGTGCCTCTGGTTGACCTCATCGCCGCCAATGCGCGTGGAGCCCAGCCCTCCGCCGAGCCTGCGCGGGCGCCAGTTGGGCACGGTGCGGCCCCTCTCCACGTCCACTATCACACGCCGGTTGTCAATCTTGCGCCCGTCACCCTGCTTGTACGCCGCTGCACACAGGACCGCGGGGCGAGGACCGAAAAGGGGGGGGGGAGGGGGGCCGAGGGCGGGAGGAGGACCAAGGAGGGGGAGGGGGGGGCAAAAAGGGGGGGGGGGGAGCGGGGGGGAGAAGGGAGAGGACCAAGGAGGAAGTGTTGAGGCAGAAGAAGATAAGTGAGGGGCGTAAGCTAAAAGGCAGGGGGAAGCAGGGAGGGGCAGGGGAGGTGGCTGGGGGGAGGGAGGGGAGGAGTGGGAGGGGGACAATGATGTGTACGAGTGAGCGCAACGAGTACGGTAGGACAGTAGGTCATTTCACAAAAGTGATTTTTTTTGCAAGGCGTGACGAAAACTGGGAGGATAGAGGTGACGCACTCTTCATGTCTCGTGTGTGGTGGTACTCGATAAATGCGTAGCCGCGCGGCTTGTTGTCCACTGTGCTCGTCACCACGCGCACCTGATGCCACACGCATAAACGTGAATACACACGCACGCAGGTGAATACCAACGCATTCACGCAATGGCACGCAACAGACAAGCATCGATAAAGCTAGTCGCACACACACAAAGACAAACGGGCAGTAGCGCGGAGAGCGGCAACACTTGGTAGCGCGAGACGAGTGCGGTGCAGCAATCGCGGGTGCAGCTACTCAACACAGGAGCATGAGTGAGCTTACCTTGCGGATAGGCCCATACGCCTCGAACTCACGACGGATCTTAGTCTCCGTAGTTTCGTAGCTCTGGTAGGGCGCGGTAGGAAAACGGAAAACGGGCCGGAAATCACAACACAACACATCGTAAGAAGAAGAGCGAAAGGATGAGGAGCCGAAAAAGAGTGCTGCGAGCCGACGACGAAGTAAGGGGTCGAGACGTGTGTGATAGGATCGCAAGGAGGCGGACATGGGGAACGGAAGCGAAACGAGAAGCAGGAGATGGAAATAGCACGTGAGAAGAAGCAAAAGGGGAGCGATACTCACGACACGAGCCACGAAGAGGGTTTTGTACGGGTCGCCCTCAATGTTGGGGTCGGCAGCCGGGTTGTCTGGAAAAGACGCGGGAAGAGAAAACGCACATAGGAAACGAGATGACCACAACGACAGCGCAACGCGACATTGTTGTACACGCGATACAAACAAAACCACTGGATTTAAACAGCGTGTGAGAGAACCGGCGCTAAGCAGTAGGGACAAAAACGACGAAGCGAGGCAATGGAAGCACTTACACTCGGCGAGTGCCTCCTCGACCTGCTTGCACCCCTTCTCCAGCTTCGCTGCGCGAATACGCTGCTTCTTCTCTTCCTGCACGCACGCACACGCACACATACACGCACGCACACACGCACGCACGCACGCACGCACCCCACTCACGCACGCACACATACACGCACGTAGCAAAATTCAGTCACACTCCCGCCTTCATCCCTTCCCCCACCCCCCCCTTTCCCCCCCTCATTCCCTAAAGACACCCCCAAGTCAACAACCCGCCCCGGCCGACCCAAAGTCACCCCCGCCACGATGAGCCATCAATGCAAAGAGATATCCCCAGGCCAACACCAGAAGAAACAGGCACCAACTAGTAGGATCCACGCAAGGGTAAGAACGCGATCATTCAACCTTAGGAGTAAACCCGAGCGCTGCCTGAACGAAGCGGAGGGGTCATGAACAGGATGCGACCAAGCTGTCCAACCGCAATGAAGGCGGATAAACTCGAAGAGCTACGCACCCTGGTCTCTCCTTTGGTGGTCGGCGGGCCGTACTCCGTCTCGTTCTGCTCCGCGAACTGATCCACAAACTGCGCGAGGCCTGGCGACACCACGCGGTGGAAAACAACAGATGGAACATGCGATGAGCTGAAACGGATTGAAACGTACGCAATGGAGAACCCAGGACGAAGTGCAGAGACAATGGTTTGATTTAAGAACCGGACGCAGGCTTTGGCTCTCGAGAGGACGCACCAGTGAGCTCCGGCATCTTGCGCTTTTCCAACGGCGCCTTGAACTCCGGAGTAGGCCGCGGCTCGAACAGCTTTAAGAGGCTTGGTGTGAGGCCAGTCGGATGGCTTTGACCGATCTAGAAAGAGAGAGAGAGGGGGAAAGGGGGGGGGGGGGGGGGGGGGGGGGAAGGGGTGGGGTGGGGGAGGGGACACCAAAAACAAAAACGGCATGAGTGAAAAATGACAAGAAAGCATGGGAAGGATAAGAATAACATCTCTTGGTAAAAGCTGAGCTAGAAACGAGCCCGGGAAAAAAAGAAAAGGAAAATAACAAACAAACAGACATATCAAATTACTTGAAGGAACAACCGAGAGAAACTTCAGAGGAAACAGGCTCGTTCGTACCAGTTTAAGTTGTTGAACAGTCGCACGATTCTGAGCCTTAGTGCGGCCTGGCGGGCCAGCCAGGTCTTTCCGCAAAAAGTCCCCCATGGCGGCACCAAGTGTCGAAACAATCCTTGTGTATTCTCAGAGAAGATAAGAAACCGCGAATTGCAAGACTGAAGCAGCCAGATCTTATGCGGTCTAAGCTTACTGACCCATGAACAACTAGGTCACGGATGAAAGCTTGGGAAATGGAGGAAGAAAAGGAGATCTATGATCCCTGGTCTGGTTTGGTGGGTGGGGTGCGTGGAGCGGAATTGGGGGGGGTTGCAAGGTGGTGGTGGAGGTGAAGGTTCTTGCTGGGAAATGAAAATCGTTTTCCGCACCCCGTCGCAGATTTCGTGTAGTGCCTACCCTTCGCGAATCCAGAGTTACGGCTACATGATCTTATGAGTTGTAAAGGGAAGAGTGCATTGAAGTCAATAAAGAAGAAGTGATTACAACATTTTGACTTACAAATAAGAATTTGAGGACTATGACAAGCCTGCCATGGATACCATCTAGGACTATGACAAGACCCCCATGAAAACGTAACCATTGACCTCATCGCCTTACAAGGATTCCAAGGACATGTTTTATATGTCTACACAGGTAATACATATTATCCACCAGTCCCAACGTTATTTCAATCAATGGTTGGGAGCTTCTCGCGTTCCAATATCCTATCAATACATTATCAATTACTAACATGGAATTTAACGACAATGACAACAAATTCATTCTTAAACTGCTCAAAATATTCAGTTCTCCAGCATCCTACTGGACTAGGTGGTACTGCTTAGACAAGGCCGCTGATGATCACAAGGCTGGAGCACCTAGATGAACTACGCGTGCCTGTCCGCGCTGCTGCAAATCACGCAGCAGGAAGCAGCGCAGCTGGATGTGCTTCGCTCTGCCCTCCAGTCGCGACCCCTGACACAGGAGGATCATGGTCCTGTTATCAACAAACAGGACCGGGGCAGAGCTAGGCGGCTCATGCAAGTCAGTGAGCAAGAACGTCAACCAGCAGAGCTCCTGAGCAGGCATAGCACCAGCGTAGAAACCTGCCTCTTAGACGGAATGCGCCACCGACAACGAGCGAGTCGACCTCTATGAGACAGCTCCGACGCCAAGACTGAAGGAGTAGCCGAGAGGACCCGAGACTCTCGATGTCGTCTGCTCACAACGCGTCAGTGTGTCCCGTAAGTGCAACTCGCTGTCGTCCTCCAAGCACAAGCCACATGCCTGATGTACTACCCAGATAGCGCAATACCCTCGTAGCAGCTGACTAGTGCTCAGGTCTGTGTCTCCCAGTCGCAACAAAGCGAGAAAGGATGCTGAGAGGATATGCGAGATTTGGGCAAGTGCAGGTCATCAGGTACATGAGGCACCCCTCCAGCTCAGCGTACTGACGACTGGGCTCAACAGCCTCGTCAGAGATAGGGGCCGAGAGCGTATGGCTAACATGCAGAGGGGTGGATTGTGCAAAGGAGAATTGAAGGCTGAAGAGCTGGAGGATCTGGTATACCATGTGTGACTGAGTCAGAGTGATATTGCGTCCTGCTCTGCATTAGTGATATGCAGGCCAACATAGCGGAGCGGCTCACCTAGGTCGATGCAAGTGTGTCTCCTCAGCAGCTCGGCCTTCACCGAGGCTAGTGCGACTCTGTCCGGAGTAGCGAAGACAAGGTCGACAACGTATACTATAATGTAAAAGGGAGTAGAGCTAGAGCGAACGAAGAGAGTCAGGTCACCAAAGGATGGGAAGAAGCGGAGGTCAACTAGAGTAGTGTGCCGATGTATCGTCCTACTCACGAGGAGCCTGACGCAGACCGTAGACGGGCCGTCGAAGGCTCCACCTGGGTCCCAGTAGGGAAGGACCCAGTAAAGCTACGCGGGTAGCGGAGGAGGATCTGCTAATGCAGGCTGCCCTGAAGAAAGGAAGTAGAGGAGTCTAGCGCGTGAAGCACGTAGTCGCGTTTAGGGTCAAGGCTGAAGCAGTAGCACTGAGAAGACCTGAGACTCTCGACCCGCCAGTGTGCCCCATGAGTGCAACTGCCTGTCGCCCTCCAAGCACAAGCCCCATTGTCAAAGTAGTTAGGTGAAACAGGAATGAAAGGAAGAGGGTTTTCACTAGCAGGCAGTTGGGATACAAATACCAAACCCTAACCGGGCTGTACTCACTATAGAGTACCCCACTGCAGACTAGACAAATATCACATTCTGACACACCCGCATGGGCTACCTCCGTTCAACCTCCCCCACTGTCGCAGACCCCCTTTCATACACCCCCCTATGCACCCCTAGCTCCACTCCCACGGCACCCCCCTAGCGCCACTCCCTCGGCTCCCACACATCCACCCCCCTCAGCGTGAGCTGTAGCAGTGGGAGACGGAGGAGGAGGAGGAGCAGGGGACGGCTCACACACCCGCCACCCCCATACCCGCCACCCCCATAGCTGCACGCGCAGGAGGGAGAGAAAGGAGAAAGGGGAGGGGCGGGGGGGAAGCAGTCCCGCGGAGCACGGGGTCAAGGGGCGGCGCGCGGGTCCCCGGGGGCGCCGCGCCAGGCGACGGGGGACGGCGCGCGGGTCCCCGGGGGTGCCGCGACGGGCGACGGGGGGCGGCGCGCGGGTCCCTGGGGGCGCCGCGACGGGCGACGGGGGGCGGCGCGCGGGTCCCCGGGGGCGCCACGACGGACGACGGGGGCGGAGCGCTGGTCCCCGGGGGCGCCGCGACGGACGACGGGGGCGGAGCGCGGGTCCCCGGGGGCGCCGCGACGGACGACGGGGGGAGCGCGCGGGTCCCCGGGGGCGCCGCGACGGGCGACGGGGGGGCGGCGCGCGGGTCCCCGGGGGCGCCGCGACGGAGCGTGAAACCGCCGCGCGCGTCCGGGGCACGCGGCGGGCAGGAAACCGCCACGCGCCCCGAGCGCGTGGCGGGCAGAAAACCGCCACGCGCCCCGAGAGCGTGGCGGGAAGAAACAAAAAAAAAAAAAAAAAAAAAAAAAAAAACGTCGCGCGCCACGGGGCGCGCGACAGACAGTACAGCAGCGGAAGCAGGTGGGCCCACAGGCCAGGAGCGTATGTTAGAAACTAAGAATGAATGAGAATGATGAACTAGGAAGGGAATGGGAGTACAAGTACCAAACCCTAGAGTAGTGTACCCCCTAGAAGGCTAACCCACTATAGCCTACACAACTATAACATATATAATGTTTGACACACCCCCATAGGCTAAGTGGGGGAGAGCAAGGGGTCACAAGACCAGTCAGAGCAAAGAAAAGCAAAACAAGCTCAGGGTGGATCTCAAGGATACCACACAAATTCCGAGCACAAGCAAGCGGTCACAAGACCAGTTCACATGCAGTTTGATAATATAACAAGAGGTACAGTGATCACAACTTAGCAAGTGTAAGCATGCAGGTATATATATAGAGATCACAGTACAAGCAGAGTCAAGAAGTGAGCAAGTGAGGGACAGTAGGCACAAGGCCTAGAACAGTACAGAAACACTGATGATCACAAGGCTGAAGCGCCTTGGTGAACACATCAGCAGTGTTGGCCCGAGTGGCCACGTACGTAAGACGAAGCTGACCACGCTGCTGCAGCTCTCGAGCAAGGAAGTAGCGCAGAGCGATGTGCTTCGTTCTGTGCTCCAGTCTGTGCTCCTGACACAAGGCAATGGCGGCCTTGTTGTCGACGTACAGCACTGGAGGAGAACGAGGCCGCTCTCCCAGGTCGGTCAGCAGGTAGGTGAGCCAGCGTAACTCCTGTGCAGCCATGGCTGTAGCGTAGATCTCAGCCTCACAACTGGAGCTGAGAACTGACGACGAGCGTGTAGAACGCCAAGAAACTGAACCAGAGCCAAGGCTGAAGGTGTAACCCTGAGACGACCGCTGCGTAGCCTGGTCGTCAACCCAAGAAGCGTCTGAGTGTCCAGTGAGGACAACGTCTCTCTGTCCTCCAAGCACAAGCACCATGCCCGACGTACTGCACAAGTAGCGCAACACCCTCTTAGCGGCATCCATGTGCTCCTTCCGGTGACGGCCAGGAGCGACATAGCGTGCTAGGATGCTAAGAGGGTATGCAAGGTCAGGTCGAGTGTAGGTCATCAGGTACATGAGGCAGCCCACAAGCTCTGGATACGGGCCACTCGGCTCTACGGACTCATCCGAAGGCAGAGCTGAGAGCGAGTGACCGGTAGGCAGAGGAGTGGGCTGAGGCGAGGAGTACGTGAAGCGGAAGCGCTGAAGGACCTGCTGCACCATGTGTGACTGAGTCAAGGTGATGGTGCGCTGTGCTCTGTCCCGGGTGATCCGCAAGCCAAGATAGCTTGTCAGCTCACCCAGGTCTGTGCACGTGTGTCTCTTCTGCAGCTCCAACTTCACATGGGCGAGTGCCTCAGTGTCAGCAGTAGCAAAGACCAGGTCGTCTACGTACACGAGAACGTAGAACGGCGGCAGAGTGGTGTCGGTGCGTAGAAACAGCGACGGGTCAGCAGTAGAGGGAGCAAACCCAAGAGCAGCAAGAGTAGTCCTCAGTGTGTCGTGCCACTCACGGGGTGCCTGGCGGAGACCGTAGACTGGCCGCCGGAGGCTCCACTGGGTACCATGAGGGAACGACCCAGTGAAGCCAGGTGGGCGGCGCAGCCAGATCTCCTCGTGCAGGCTGCCCTGTAGGAACGCAGTGCTGAAGTCAGGAGAGTGGAGCTCGTAGGGACGCTGAGCGGCGACGTGCAGCAGAACCCGAAGAGTGGTCATCTTCGGGGTCGGGGAGAAGGTCTGGAAGAAGTCAACTCCCTCTCACTGACTGAAGCCTCGTGCAACGTAACGCGCCTTGAAGACAGGCGGAGAACCCGGCGGCCGCTTCACCCTGAAAATCCACATGCCACTGACGATGTTCGCCCCAGGTGGGGGAACCTCATCGACGTAGGTGCCTGTGGACTTCCAGGAAGCCATCTCTGCGTCCATGGCTGTCTGCCACTGAGAGGAGTAGAGACCCTCCATCGCCTCTGCGTAAGAGCGTGGGGTCGGGATGTCTGGTGCATCCGGGTCTCCCTCAGGGGCAATCAGCATGGACACGAGATGAGGTAAAGCAGCGGCAAAGCACTCAAACTCCTCCTGTCTGTCCTCAAGGACGTCCGTGCCAAGAGCACACTCACCCCCGACGGACGGAGGATAGACAGACTCAGACTCAGCAACAAGGCTAGCGGCGTAGTCTAGACGACAGGCGGCAGCAAAGTCAACAAGCTCAGCGACAAGAGCAGACGCAGCAGAGGACTCAAAGGAAGGGTCAGTGACAACAGTGGCGAGGAGACGCGTGACAGTAGGACTGGCAGCACGAGCAAGGTCTGACGGCGGGTCAGCAACGTCAGGAAGAGAGGACGCAGGAGGAGACGGCAGAGGGACACGCTGTGGAGCAGTGGAAGGACGCAGAGTCATATAGTGAGTGCCAAGTACAGGAGGAGGACGCTGACGCGGAGCACGACGACCAGCGCGAACAGCGCGGACAGGCGACTCAGGACGAGACTCAGGCGACTCAGGACGAGACTCAGGCGACTCAGGACGAGACTTAGGCGACGCAGGACGAGACTCAGGCTCACGACGCTCCGTAAGACCTCTAGTCGGTCCAGCGTAGGGAGAAGGACCAGGCAGTGGAGAGGCAAGCGGTAACTGTGACTGCGACTGGACTGGTGGTGGACTCAGTAGGGGAGGAGAAGGACCAGTGGAGGGCAGGAGGCCAAGAACCTGCTGAAGGAGCGGAACGTAGTACGGCCGCGGCCGCTCAGCACCTCCTGAACCAGCAGAGACAGCACCAGCACCCTCAGCCCCAGGGTCTCCAGCATCAACTCCCGCAGCACCACCAGAAACACCAGCAGCTCCAGTACCTCCAGCTCCAACCCCCGCAGCAGCTCCAGTACCTCCAGTACGAGCACCTCCAGAACCAGCGGCTCCAGCAGCTCCAGCACCAGCAGTACCTCCAGTAGCTCCAGCACCAGCAGCACCTCCAGCAGCTCCAGCACCAGTAGCGTCTCCAGCCGCTCCAGCTCCAGCAGCACCTCCAGCAGCACCACCAGCAGCTCCTGCGCCAGCAGCACCAGCACCAGCACCAGCTCCAGGGTCCGCGGCACCAGCCGCAGCTCTAGCTCCAGGGTCCTCAGCACCAGCAGCAGCTCCAACTCCAGGGTCGGCGGCACCAGCAGCACCACTCCGGAGACTGCAGCGCCGAGCGTACCACTCTCGGAGCCGCTGGGGAGAGGGCGGCTCCCGCCTCGGCGGGGAACCACTAGCACCAGCTCCAGCAGCACCCCGAGCCCCAGAAGCGCCCCTCCTGAGGCTACAGTACCGCGAGTACCACTCACGCAGCTGCTGGGAAGAGGGAGCGCCTCCAGGCTCAGCACGGTCAGTCGCAGCACCCCCAGGCTCAGCACCCTCAGACTCAGCACTCTCAGGCTCAGCACCCCCAGACTCAGCACCCGCAGGCTCAGCACCCCCAGACTCAGCACCCCCAGGCTCCGCACGCTCAGGCTCAGCACCCCCAGGCTCCGCACCCCCAGGCTCCGCACCCCCAGGCTCAGCACCCCTAGCAGGACGAGAGTCGACAGCTACCTCGACAGGCTCAACCGGGTCTACCTGGGACACACCTGAGGGAGCGGCACCCTGAGGGGGGAGGGGGTCTACCACAGCAGCACCTGGTGCGAGGAAGAGAGGCGGGGGGGGGAGCGGGGCAGTGCGGTAGGGGAAGAGGCGGTAGTAGGGGACCGACTCGTCGAAAGGGACGTCCTGAGAGGGCAGGACACGGCGCGAGGTGGCGTGGTAAAACTGCCAACCAGACGCGTCAGGGACAAAGCCAAGGAAGACACAAGGAACAGCGCGGGAGGAGAGCTTGTCCGCGGACAAATCGCGGACAAAAGCACGAGATCCCCAGACCTGGAACACCGACGCATCGCCAACCTCTCCCGTCCAACGCAGTGTCGGCGAAGTCTCCGGAACGGAGACACGGGGCCATAGGTTGAGCTGATGCGCAGCGTATCGGACCGCAAACGGCCACAGAAAGTGGGGGGCAGCCGCATGGATCAAGGAGGTACGAGCGACCTCCATGACCAAGCCAATGCGGCGCTCAGCAACCCCATTCTGCTGTGGAGAGGCCGGAAGCGTGAACGACTGCTCAATGCCCTCCCCCTGACAGAAGGCCCTCAAGAGGTCGGAGGAAAACTCCCCACCTCTGTCAGAGTGCAGACGCAGGACAGGAAAGTCCGAGTGGAACCTCTCGCTGAGCTGGAGACGGGAAGCGCGGATCCAAGGGATCAAAACATCAGGGACTTCACCCTTGGTGCGCAAGGGGAAGACCGTGGTGTAGCGCGAGTAGTCGTCAACAACTATCAAGAAGTACCTCTCCTGACCCTGTCCACGGACGCGGGCTGGGCCCCACACGTCCATGTGGAGTGTCAGCAAGGGAGCAGTCGTCGGGGGAAACGAGGAGGAGTGAGGAGCGGCGCGCTGCCGCCCCTCGACACAGGGAAGACAGGGAGGAGCAGGCGAGGGTGGGAGAGGAGGGAGAACCCTGGGAAGACCAGAGACAAGGTACCGGGCGTGCATGCCACGAAGGCGCTGCACTGACGGGTGACCAAGGCGGTGGTGCCAGAGGACGGTCTCGTGCGCCAGAGAGCGACACGAGCAGGGGGCCGACAGCTGACCTGACGCAGACGCAGACGCAGCTACCTGAGGGGACTCAGTGGTCAGTGTGTACAGGTCCGACCCCGGCTGCCGAGTGAAGGTAGCCAGGTGACGGCCCGTCCGAGCACACGTGCAGTGTGTCACGCGCTCGTAGGCAGGGGTGAACTGGTGGACACCCCCGTCCTGGAGCGCACAACCCGCCACCAAGTTCGTAGAGAACGAGGGGAGGTGGAGACCTGACAGTGTGCCCGACGGAACCGCAGGACAAGGGAGGACAGTGGAGGAGGTCGCAATGACCGGACCCCCAGAGGGGTCAGCGAGGGAGACAGCAACCGGCCGAGCAAGCTGCTCAAGGGCAGTGCGGTCACGAAAGAAACAGCGAGAAGCACCTGAGTCCAGTGTGAAGGTGTGCAGTGCCTCAGTAGACTCAGTACCAGAGGGCGCAGACTCACGAGCACCTAGAGCAGCAGCCTCACCAGCACCTGGGGCAGCAGACACGCGAGCACCTGGAGCGGTAGCCTCACCAGCACCTGGGGCAACAGACACACTAGCACCTAGAGCGGCAGCCTCACTGGTCCAAATGCCCGGATCGGGCGAAACACGCAGGTACTGGTCACTCTCTCCACTAGCAGACAACACATACATGGCACCAAGAATAGCATCAAAGTCAATGTTCTTCCTCATCAGATCAGCCCAGCGGGGCAGCTCAGTGGCACCAGGAAACTGAGTGCGCCAGGCGTCGTCGAGGCGGGAGAAGCAGCGCTGCGTGGTGTGCGCCCTCCCACACGTCTGACCAGTGCGGTCACCAGTGCGGATGACGTACGTGCAGCTAAGGCCACCCCCCCCCCCCCTATGCTGAGAGTACCACTCACGAAGCTCCTGGGACGACGGAGTCTGCAGTTGGCTCTGGCCACCGCCAGCGCCTCCACGACCTCCACCTCCGCCGCCACCACCTCGAACACCACCGCCCCTGCCGCCACCGCGTCCACTACCGCCACCACCACCGCCCCCACCCCGGCCACCTCCTCCGCCGCTGCCGCCACCACCCCCGCTGCTGCCACTAGCCCCTCCAGCCCCGCCACCACCCCCACCGCCGCCACCGCCCCCACCACCGCCTCCCCCGCCGTCACCGCCGCCTCCCTTGCCCCCTTTGTCCTTGCCGCTGCGGCGCCAACTCGGAGTGGACGCAGTCCCGACCTGCTCAGTACCAACGAGGTCGACAGCAGCAGCAGAGGCGACAGAGGGGAGAAGGGGGGAAGGGGAACACCCCTCGAAGAAAGGGGTGCGGGGGTCGCCACGAGAGGCACCTACAGCGACTATGCTAGTCTCAGCTGCAAACAGTTCCTTCTCGAGCAGATCAATGGTGAGCTCAGTGGGGCAGCGAGCGAGGAAGTGGTCCCTGACCGCACGAAGAGAGTCAGGGAGACGGGTGACCAGGTGGTAGAGAGTGAGCCACAGCGGGGGGGGGGTTCTTGGCAAGAAACTCAGCGGGCATAGCGGCACGGAAGCGGGCCTCACTAGTGCGGAGGTGCGTGATGAGGTCAGCGACTGTGGAGAAGGCGGATGGGTCTGGGAACAGGTAGGGGAGCGAGAGACGGCCTAGCGCAGCAGAGGCAGGTGAAGAGTAGCGTGCAACTACAGCAGTGTACAGTGCCTGCGCAGTTTTGTGCTGGCCAAAGTGCTCGCGCTCATCTATCGGCAGGGAGTTGCGAATAGCGAAGCGAGTGTGGGCGTCACGAGTCTGCCACTGTGAGCGGGCAGTACTGTCAGTAGTAGCAGCAGGGGCAGCAGCGAGTCCTAGCGCGTGATCGTACAGCGAGATATCCTCCTTGGCAGTGAGCTGGAGGAACAGGTGCAAGTCATCGAGCCAGGTGTCAAACTTCAGCGGGCGGCCCTCAGCATCGAAAGCGAGCACAGCAGGGCTAGCCATAGTTGTAGTAGGAGCAGTAGCAGTAGTAGCAGCAGTAACAGCAGTAGCGTCAGTAGCAGTGACAGCAGCAGCGGCGCGGCTCGGTAGGGCGGCGCGGCTCGGTAGGGCGGCGCGGCTCGGGCCGGGCGACGCGGTTCGGTGGGGCGGCTCGGCTCGGCTAGGCGGCGCGAAATGGCGGGCTAGCGGGGCGGGGCCTGGTCGCACGGGGCACGCAAGGGCGGGCTAGCGGGGCGGGGCCGGTACGCGAGGGGCACGCAAGGGCGCGCGGGTGGGTGTGGGCCGGTCGCACGGGGCACGCAAGGGCGCGCGAGGAAGGGCGGGGCCGGTTCGTGAGGAGCGCGCACGGGCGCGTGGGGCAGCTAGCGCTCGGGGCCGCACGAGGCACGCAAGGGCGCGCGCGGGGCAGGCTACGCGCGTGGGGCTGCGCGGGTCGCACGCGAGGGCGTGTGAGGAGGGCGGGGCCGATCGCGTGGGGCACGCTAGGGCGTGCGGGCTGGGCGGGGCCGATCGCAAGAGGCACGCTAGGGCGCGCGACAGTGAAGGTGAGAGGAGGGCGCTCGAGGGCGCGACTAGGCGAGGCGCGCTAGGGCGCGACTAAACGGAAACGGTGGGCCCTATCAGTCGGTCCTAGGTTACGACCTAGGCTCGTAATACCATGTTAGAAACTAAGAATGAATGAGAATGATGAACTAGGAAGGGAATGGGAGTACAAGTACCAAACCCTAGAGTAGTGTACCCCCTAGAAGGCTAACCCACTATAGCCTACACAACTATAACATATATAATGTTTGACAGCGTAGACCCTCTGATACCATGTCAAAGTAGTTAGGTGAAACAGGAATGAAAGGAAGAGGGTTTTCACTAGCAGGCAGTTGGGATACAAACCCTAACCGGGCTGTACTCACTATAGAGTACCCCGCTGCAGACTAGACAAATATCACATTCTGACACCCATGCCTGATGTACTGGCTAGATAGCGAAATACCCTCTTAGCAGCCGACCAGTGCTCAGGTTGGTGTCTCTCGGTCGCAACAAAGCGAGCAAGGATGCAGAGAGGATGTCTGGGATCGGGGCGAGTGCAGGTCATCAGGTACATGAGGCACCCCACCAGCTCAACGTACTGACCAGTTGGCTCAACAGGCTCGTCATGGACTTGGGCCGAGAGCGTGTGACAAACAAGCAAAGGAGTGGGCAGTGCTGAGGAGAACTGAAGGCCGAAGCGCTGGAGGATCTGCTGCACCATGTGTGATTGTGTGAGAGTGATGGTGCGCGCTGCTCTGTCCCTAGTAATGTGCAGGCCAAGATAATGGTGAAGCTCATCTAGGTCAGTGCAAGCGTGTCTCCTCAGCAGCTCGGCCTTCACCGAGGCCCGAGCGACTCTAATTGGAGCGAAAACAAGGTCGTCAACGTAGACCGAAATGTAGAACGGTGTAGAGCCAGCGCGAACGAAGAGGGACAGGTCAGATGAAGACGGGAAGAGGCAGAGCTGAGCCAGGGTAGTGCGAAGGTGTCGTACCAGTCACGAGGAGCATGACGCAGACCTTAAGCGGGCTGTTGAAGGCTCCACTGGGTCCCTGGTGGAAAGGACTCTGTGAAGCCAGGCGGGTGGCGGAGGAAGATCTGCTCGTGCAGGCTGCCCTGGAGAAAGGCAGTGGTGGAGTCAAAAGAGTCAAGCTCGTAGTCGCGCTGATCTGCGATGTGTAGCAGTACGTGAAGAGCAGTCATCTTTGGGGTCGGAGAGAAGTCTACCCCCTCTCGCTGACTAAAGCCTCAAGCCATGTAGCGCGCCTTGAAGGCAGGCGACTCTTTAGGTGGCCGTTTCTCCTTGAAGATTCACATGTCATGCCGCAAGAAAAGCCAGCTCGTACAGCTGTCCTCTAGAACGTCACTGCCAAGGGCAGGAGCACCCCCGACGAACGGAGGACGGGCAAGAGCAGAGACCAACTGAGTGGCCTAGTCAATGCGGCGGGTGGAGGCAAAGTCAGCAACAGCAGCGACAAGAGCAAAGATTGACGGAGGAGGAGCAGTGGGGTAACGAGGGAGGAAATGACACTACACGGAGAAAGTCAAATAACGAATGAGAGGAGATAGTAAGGGATGGCGGAGGAGGTAACGGGAGAACAAAGGGTGGCGGGACATGAGAGGGACGTGAAGGGGGAGGAAACGTGAGATCGCAGACTAGGAGAGACGGTGAGGGTGGAGCAGGCGGTCCGTCAGGAGAGGGGTAAGAAAGACCAAGGCGAATTGCTGTCACAGGCGGCGGTGGCGGCTGCTATGGTGCATGACGTCCCTCATTTGCGGCAACCCCTGGACCAGTACCTCCTGCGGTAGCAACCCCAGAACCAGCACTCCCTGCGTCAGCTCCAGGGCTGTAGAAGCAAGGGCATTTGCCCTTAATGCCCTGAACATTCCGGCCTACGTTTTGAGCAGCTCGACCATATAAAGTTTTAGATCGGCATGGCACCCGTGACAGTTAAGGGCCTCGTCTGGGCCTTCCCCTGAATCAAAGTTTTGGTTTCTGTTTCGAAGGATCCCCCCACCCAAATTCCCGCCGCCCCGCCCCCCCCACCCCCACTCCCCGATGTTTTTGCCTACAGTGTTTTTGCATACGGTGTAGAGGCTGTAGGTGTGTAGATGAGTAGTTCGTATGTTCCTTTTCCGGCTAAGGAAGAGGTAAACATCCTCCTGTGTTACATTAGGGAAAAGTACACGTTCTTAAGAAGCCCTGATTTCAAGTTTTGAATTTGGCCTACGCCCGTGAAAATCAGGGCCAGAATTCGAGCAACTCATGACTCAAAGTTTTGGTCCCATGGACTTCGACAGGCCTGGTCAGCACCCCCAGAATCAGCACCCCCAGGACCAGCACCCCCAGCAGCAGCACCCCCAGAACCAGCACGTCCAGCGGCAGCACCCCCTGAGTCCACAGCGACCAGCGGCGGCAGTGACGACGGCTGCGGCGGGAGCGAAGGCTATTGCGGCGACTGAGAGGAAGACGCCGGTGACAACAGAGACTGCGGCAGGGGTGGGGGACAGGGGGGAGGCGGCGAAGGGGCCAACACAGGAGGCGCACCCCCACGTACCAGGCCTCGATAGTCAGCAGTCTCCCCCGCAGGCCCAACCGAGGGAAAGGGGGTGACGTGCGACACACCAGAGGGGACAGGACACGGAGGGAGGAAGCTAGCGAAGAAGTGGGACCGGGAGGGAGAGTGGGAGTGAGAAAGAGGGGAGGGGGAAAAACT
The DNA here is from genome assembly GCA_947471745.1 of Closterium sp. Naga37s-1. Lineage (NCBI taxonomy): Eukaryota > Viridiplantae > Streptophyta > Zygnematophyceae > Desmidiales > Closteriaceae > Closterium > Closterium sp. Naga37s-1. The sequence goes on from CANJKZ010000813.1 coordinate 2,445,035, forward strand.
GGGGTACCTCGGTGAGGGAAACGAGTGTAGAAACAGACAGACTCGTCAAATGTGATGTAACGAGAGTGGAAGAAGTGAGACAAAGGGTGGTAGAACAGCCAGTCAGGGGCGTCGAGAGGGTAATAAAGGAAGAAACACAGGAAAATACGGGCTGAGAGATTGTCCGCGCGAGGGTCGCAGACGTGAGCGTGGCAGCCCCAGACGCGAAATGCAGGCGTAGCACCAAGGGACCCAGTCCAGAGGAGGATCGGAGAGACCTGGGGCTGTGAGACACGGGGCAACACGTTAAGCTGGTGCGCGGCGTAGCGGACTGCGAACGGCCACAAATATTGGGGGGCACTAGCATGAGTCATGGAGGTACGAGCGGTCTCCATGACCAAGCCAATGTGACGCTCAGTTACCCCATTCTGCTGTGGCGAGCGTGATATCTGGGTGATGGACTCCCCACGACAGAACTTGCCAAGGCGACCGGAGGCAAACTCGCCACCGCGGTAGGAGTGCAAACGAAGCACGGGCTGGGCGTGCTGGGTGCGCACATCTACTAGCCATGGGAGGAGATTGTCAGGCACATCGACCTTCCGTTCCAAGGGAAACACCGTGGTGTAGCGGGAGTAGTTGTCTACAACGACCAGGAAGTAGCGCTCCCCGCGCGGCCCAGTGACGGGGGCAGGGCCCCAGACGTCCATGTGCAAGGTCTGAAGAGGCGCAGTGGTAGGAAGAAACGAGGAGGAGTGAGCGGTTGCGCTTTGCCTGGCCTAGACACAAGGGGTGCACGGGGGCATAGACAAGAGCATGGAGCGATGACCGGAGACCAGAGACAAGACTGTGCTGAGCACTGTAGCGGAGACGCGGGAGAGCGGGATACCTAGACGATGTTTCCACAGGAGCGACGGGTGAGTGAAAGACCGCCACGAGCACGACGACGCTACCTGGCCAGACGCAGAAACCAGCGTGAAAAGACCTGACGCGTGGTCCCAGGGAAACGTGGCAAGAGGCGCCCCGGTGGTAGCGACTGTACAGGTCGCAAACTGCTCGTATCCAGGAAATGTTGTGGTGACACCGAGGCCCTGAATACGACCAACACCCACTAATTTCATGGAGAAGGAGGGGATGTGCATACCTCTAAGGGAGCTAGGGGGAATGATGGACACGGTAGTGCAGTAGTGCTGCGTGCAACGAGTGGCCCTGAAGAGGGGTCGGCCAGGGAGACTGCGACAAGAGATGGAAGCGGAGAGAGGGTGGTGCGATCGCGGAAGAAGTACTGGGACGCGCTGGAGTCGAGCGTGAAGGAGAGGGACGCATCACCACTCGACGCACCTGGGCAAGAAACACCAGAGGATCCTACACTAAAAACAGCTAGAGAACCTGGTCTAGGTACATACGAATAATAAGATACGGCAACACTAGAGTCATCAAAATACATGGCATACAAAGTTGTTCCTATCTTAGCTCAAGATCAAATATCGTCATACCCCTGCACAATAGCGTAGGCTTGTCCCGGACGGACGCCGCAGGTTCAAAGTGGGCGCGGAAGATGTCGTCGAGTCGACGGAAGCAGCGTGCAGCGGAGTGATCCGGGCGCCCGCAGACGGGGTCGTGCAAAGGACCAGACAAAATCTAGTACTGGCAGAGCCCAATGGGGGGGGGGCACGCAACGCCCAGCTGTCAGACCCGACACCGCGGCCAACGCTCCCCGGGCCATGAAGTCCCCACTGTTGCTGGGAGACCCACTACTGGATCTGTTGCAGCTGCTGCTACCGCGGCTACTGATGATGCTGAGTCATCGCCGCACACCCAGCACCAGCACCTCATGCGGCAGCAACCCCAGGAACAGCACTCCCAGCGTCAGCACCCCCCGATGTACAAGCATCTCCGCCTCCTCCACAACTACCAGAGCCCAAAATTTGTTTTGGGACACCCTGTCTAATCAGGGTTTCAAGCCAGCTCTACCCTGACTCCTAGTGTAAATATTTTTGTACACTGCCAAACACAACATAAAAATTTTGTGCACTGATTATAACAGCGTAATTCTGTCGTTACACTTTTTAGTGTGCACTGACTCTTGTAGGCGTCTCAGCTGGTTAGATGTGTTATTAGGAATTGTGAGGTCGTAGATCAAATCCCGGCGGCGGTCGTAGTATTTTGCGGCTTCATGCACTTAATCGCAATGTAAGTCCTCGCTACAGAGGATCCGTTATCAGTGTAACTCGGAGCAAACCCTGTACAGTCAGGCTAAAGAAAATTCGTATAAGGGTAACAAAAAAACCACACTTTTTTACCTTGGGTAAAAATCATATTACACTGTTTGGGAAAGGGTAACTCCCAAAAAACGGCCGCCGGACAGGGCAAAAAGGGTATTTTACCCTGATATTTTGGGGCCTGACGACTACGACCACCCTTGCACCGTCCGCACCCACTAGAGGGGGCAACGAGCAACCTCCGCCGTAGCATTAGGCTCAGCAACAGCAGCAGAGGCAGCTGAGGTAGGGAGATGGGGTGGAGCGCACCCCTCAAAGATGGGTGGGACTACTGCACCAGTGGTGGAGGCGCTAGTGCGAAGGCGGGTCTCGACCTCGGTGAGACTAGTCGCAAAGAGATTGATAGTGAGGCGCATGGGGTGCATGGGGAGGAGGGCGTCGTGGGCAGGCGCGAGGCGGACAGGGAGGCGGGTCGCGAGGAGGTGCAGGGTGAGATAGATTGGGGGGTTGCTCAACAAGGTCGTCACTAGTGCAAGCAGCGCAGAAGGTAGCGTGAAGCGAGCGCAGGTGGGTAATGAGGTCAGCGGTAATGGAGAACGCACGGAGTTCAGGGAAGAGGAAAGGCACGACGAGGCGCCCTAGAGTAGCAAAGGAGGGGATGGAGTAACAACCAATATTAGCATCAAAACACTCCTTCGCCGTCACGACCTGGCGAAAGTGCACCCGCTCAACCGGCGAGAGGAGGCGACTAAGGGTAAGGCGCACAGCAGAGTCACGCGACTCCCAAACCATGTACGCAAGTCAGGTCACGCGGTGAGCCTCCCGCTCCACCGACGTGGCCTCAGCAGCAAGATCAAGAGGACGCTGGGGGGCAGGTAGCTCACCCGCCGCGTGGGCGTACAGGGTGACGTCACCCTGGAGTTGGCTTCGCAGGTGGAGCGTAACGTCGAGCAGCCAAGCGTCAAAGTCGATTTCCCGCCCCTCCGCATCGAGCCGCAGCACGATCTCGGACGCCATGTCTGGAGCGAGAAGAGGCACAGCTGCAGCAGATGAGAGGGGGACAGCCACAGGAGGAGGAGGAGGAGGAGGAGGAGGAGGAGGAGGAGGAGGAGGAGGAGGAGGAGGAGGAGAAATTCAGGGGCAGGCCGCAGGGGCGCAGGGATGTGCACATGCGTGGGTGCGGGGAGGCAGGCTGCGGCGCGGCAAGCGGCGGCGCGGGCGCGACGACGGCGGGCGTGGTGAAAGGCGCAGCAGGCACAGGCGCGGGTGCGGGCGTGGGTGCGGGCGCGGCACGGCAGGCGCAGGCGCCGGCAAACGCGACAGGCACGGGCGCGTCGGGCGCGGGCGGGCGACGGCAGGCACGGGCGACGACAGGCACGTGTCAAATTGCATTTGTTATCTCTAGGCTGTAGTGGGGCATACTCTACGGGGTACAACACTTTAGGTCAACCCTAGTACTTGTACTCATCCTTGCTTCCTAGTCAATCATTCCTACGTACTATTTCTGACATGGTATTCAGAGCGGGTCCATCCTCCGTAGGACCGCTCAATTAGGGCCCACCGTTAATTTTTCGCACTACCCGAACTGCCCATCCCGGTAGCACCTGCCCTGCCTGAATAGAGTCCCTCACGCTGCCCTGCCCACGCTACCCCATGCGCTCTGCCCTGCCCTGCGCTCTACCCGCGCGCCGCCATGCCCTGCAGCCCGCGCGCCGCCCTGCCGCGCAGCCCGCGCGCCGCCCTGCCCTGCAGCCCGCGCGCCGCCCTGCCCTGCAGCCCTTGCGCCGCCCTGCCCTGCAGCCCGCGCGCCGCCCTGCCCTGCAGCCCGCGCGCCGCCCTGCCCTGCAGCCCGCGTGCCGCCCTGCCCTGCAGCCCGCGCGCCGTCCTGCCCTGCAGCCCGCGAGCCGCCCTGCCCTGCAGCCCGCGCGCCGCCCTGCCCTGCATCCCGCGCGCCGCCCTGCCCTGCAGCCCGCGCGCCGCCCTGCCCTGCAGCCCACGCGCCGCCCTGCCCTGCAACCCGCGCGCCGCCCTGCCCAGCAGCCCGCGCGCTGCCCTGCCCTGCAGCCCGCGCGCTACCCTGCCCTGCAGCCCGCGCTGCCCTGCATCCCGCGTACATGTGCTGCCCGCGCCCTGCGCGCCCTGCTGCCCGCCTGCCCTGCTGCTAGCTCGTGCCCTGCTGCGCACGCACCCTACTTGCCACTACAGCGACTACCGCTACTGCTACAACTGCAACTACAGCAGTCGCTTCTGACGCCCTTGCGCCGCTGCTACTGACTGCCACTGCCTGTCATGGCCACTATCACGGTCGTAGCAGCATCTGGCGGTGGACAGCAGCAGCAGCAGCATCAGCCGGAGCAGCAGCTTCGCGAGTGGGTTATTCGGTGAGGCCGTCCTGGTGGTGGAGGTTATGGTGCTGGAGGTACTGGAGGTACTGGACAGCAGCGGCAGTCTCGTCGCCAGGAGACTCTCTCGCCACAGCAGCTTCGTGAGTGGGTTAGTCGGCGAGGCTCTCTTGGTGGTGGAGGTTATGGTGCTGGAGGTACTGGAGGTACTGGTCAGCAGCGGCAGTCTCGTCGCCAGGAGACTCTCTCGCCACAGCAGCTTCGTGAGTGGGTTATTCAGCGAGGCCGTCCTGGTGGTGGAGGTTATGGTGCTGGAGGTACTGGACAGCAGCGGCAGCAGAGTCAGAAGGATACTCTCTCGCCGCAGCAGTTTCGCGAGTGGGTTTCTCAGCGACACGTCCCTGGTAGTGCAAAGGCTACTAGTCTAGGTGCCTGTGAGCCTGGTAGCACAGGTGCAGCTTCTGTGGTGGCTTTGCACACCTTCACGATTGACTCAGGCGCGACTCGCTGCTTCTTCCGCGACTGCACCACAGTCACACCGCTCACTGCACCTGTCCCGTTCTCTCTGGCTGACCCCTCTGGGGGCCCAGTCGTAGCACGTGCCTCCACCGTTCTCCCGTGTCCGGCAGCCCCCTCAAGCTCCCTCACAGGTCTCCACCTCCCCTCGTTCTCTAAGAACTTGGTGAGTAACGCTGTCCTCCAGGACCAGTTTGTCACTGTGACTACTCCTGGGGGTGAGCTTGTGGCGATCTGTACGGACTCACGCACTGGCGAGCACCTCGCCACTTTCACTCGGAGCCCTGGGTCTGGCCTGTACACACCGGCCACTGAGTCTGCACAGGTAGTTGCGTCAGGTCAGGTGACTGCGTCGGGTCAGTTAGCTGTGTCTTGTTTGTGTCGGCTACTCTCGCACCAGACTCTCCTCTGGCACCACCGTGTTGGTCACCCCTCCCTGCCGAGCCTGCGTGGCATGCACTCGCGTCTCCTTGTCTCTGGCCTCCCCAGGTCCCTGCCCCCGCTACCGCGCTCGCTTGAACCGCCGTGCCTTCCCTGCGTCGAGGGGCGGCAGCGCGCCGCTCCTCACTCCTCCTCGTTTCCGCCGACCACTGCTCCTCTGCAGACTCTCCACATGGACGTGTGGGGCCCAGCCCGCGTCCGTGGACAGGAACGGGAGCGCTACTTTCTGCTGGTTGTTGACGACTATACACGCTACACCACGGTTTTCCCCTTGCGGAGCAAGGCGGATGTTCGCGGTGTTTTGATCGACTGGATCATCGCTGTTCATCGCCAGCTGAGCGCGCGGTTTCAGCAGGACCTCCAGGTCCTGCGACTGCACTCTGACAGAGGCGGTGAGTTTTCCTCTGGCCTCCTTCAGGACTTTGTCGTGCGGAGGGCATCGTCCAGTCGTTTACGCTTCCGGCCTCTCCACAGCAGAATGGGATTGCTGAGCGTCGCATTGGCTTGGTCGTGGAGGTTGCTCGCACCTCCATGATCCATGCGGCTGCTCCCCATTTTCTGTGGCCGTTTGCGGTCCGATACGCCGCGCATCAGCTCAACCTCTGGCCCCGTGTCTCTGTGCCAGAGACCTCGCCTACACTGCGTTGGACGGGGGAGGTTGGCAATGCGTCGGCGTTTTGGGTCTGGGGCGCACTCTCCCTTGTCCGCGATACCACCGCGGGCAAGCAAGCTCTCTCCTCGCACTCTCCGCTGCGTCTTCCTTGGCTTCCCCACCGACGCCCCGCCCTGGCAGTTTTACCACCCTGCCTCGCGCCGCGTCCTGTCCTCCCAGGACGTCACCTTTGACGAGTCGGTCAGCTTCTACCGTCTCCACCCGCACGCGTCTTCCCCACTCTCCCCGCCGCCCCTCTTCCTGGTCCCAGGTCCCCCCCCGGTAGACCCCCTCCCCCCACCGGGTCCTGCTCCCTCAGGTGTGTCTCAGTTCGACCCACCCCCCTTGGTTGAGCCTTTGGAGGTCTCCTCTGACACCTCTGGCCCGGCTGAGGGGGGTGACCCCGCTGCTGGCGACACGGCGGCGACTCGCCGCTCCCCGCGCTTGCAGACCCCTCCTGGTTTTCCGCCTCGGCCCTCTTCGCCGCCTCCACAGCCTGTCGGTATGGACTCTGGTGCTGCTGGGGGTGGTGACACTGGGGGTGCGGACTCTGGAGGTGCTGGTCCTGAGGTTGCTGACTCTAGGGGTGCTGAGTCTAGGGGTGCTGGTTCTGGGGGTGCCGGTTCTGGGGGTGCTCACACTGGGGGTGCTGTGAGTCCTATTGGTGGTGGAGTAGTGGGTGCTCCTGCTAGGGGTTCTGTCGTTGGACAGAAGACCCTCTCGCCGCAGCAGCTTCGCGACTGGGCTTTTCGGCGGGGCCGGGTTCCTGGAGCTTGGAGTACTGGTGCTAGAGGTGCTAGAGATGGAGGTGCTTGAGGTACTGGAGCTGCTGGTGCTGGAGGTGCTGGAGCTGGAGGTACTGGAGCTGCTGGTCCTAGAGGTGCTAGGTGCTGGAGGTACTGGAGCTGCTGGTGCTGGAGGTACTGGAGCTGCTGGTGCTGGAGGTGCTGGAGCTGGAGGTACTGGAGGTGCTAGAGCTGGAGGTGCTGGAGGTACTGGAGCTGCTAGTGCTGGAGGTGCTAGAGCTGGAGGTGCTAGAGGTACTGGAGCTGCTGGTGCTGGAGGTGCTGGTGCTGGAGGTGCTGGAGCTGGAGGTACTGGAGGTACTGGAGCTGCTGGTCCTGGAGGTGCTAGAGCTAGAGGTGCTGGAGGTACTGGAGCTGCTAGTGCTGGAGGTACTGGAGCTGCTGGTGCTGGAGGTGCTAGAGCTGGAGGTACTTGAGGTTCTGGAGCTGGTGGTACTGGAGGTACTGGAGGTGCTGGAGCTGGAGGTGCTGGAGGTACTAGAGCTGCTGACGGTACGGGTACTGCGCCGCGCCGACCGTTTTTCTACCCGCAGCCGCAGTCGTCCCTACCACCGCACTTCGTCAGGTTCTTAGTCTTCCGTCTTCCACTGCCTTACTCCGCCTCTCCTGTGTCCTCCGCCTGACCAGTCACAACCGCAGTTACTGCCTGGCTCTCCACTGCCTGCTCCTTCTCCCTACCCTGCACAGACAGGCTCCCTGGCAGAGCGTCGTGAGCCTGAGTCTCGTCCTGCCTCCCCTGTTCGCACTGTCAGTCGTGCTCGTCGTTCTCGTCCTCCACCTGTCCCCGGCACGCACACTATGGCACTTCGTCCTTCCTCTGTTCCACAGCGTGTTGCTCTGCCGTCTCCTCCGGCGTCCTCTCTTCCTGACGTTCCTGACTTTGAGTCCGACCTTGCTCGTGCAGCTCGTCCTACTGTCACTCGTCTCCTCGCCACTGTTGTCACTGACCCTTCCTTTGAGTCTACTGCTGCGTTTGCCCTAGTCACTGAGCTAGTCGACTTTGCTGCTACCCGTCGTCTCGACTACGTCGCGAGTCTTGTTACTGAGTCTGAGTCTGTCTGTCCTCCGCCCGTAGGGGGTGAGCTTGCCCTTGGCTGTGACGTACTTGAGGACAGGCAGTTTGAGCTCGAGTGTCTCGCGGCCGTTTTACCCCGTTTCGCGTCCATGCTGCTTTGCCCTGAGGGAGACACGGATGCACTGGACATCCCCACCCCGCGCTCTTACGCAGAGGCGATCACGGGTGAGTACTCCTCTCAGTGGCAGACAGCCATGGACGCAGAGATGGCTTCCTGGAAATCCACAGACATCTACGTCGACGAGGTTCCCCCTCCTGGGGCGAACATAGTCGATGGCATGTGAATTTTCATAGTGAAGCGGCCGCCGGTTTCTCCTCCTGCCTTCAAGACGCGTTACGTTGCTTGAGGCTTCAGTCAGCGACAGGGGGTCGACTTCTTCCACATCTTCTCCCCCACCCCGAAGATGACCACTCTTCGGGTGTTACTGCACGTTGCAGCACAGCGTGACTACGAGCTGCACTCCCTCGACTTCTCCACAAATTTCTTGCAGGGCAGTCTTCACGAGGAGATCTGGCTGCGCCGCCCACCTGGTTTCACTGGGTCGTTTCCTGAGGGTACCCAGGTGGAGTCTCCGGCGGCCAGTCTACGGTCTCCGCCAGGCGCCCCGCGAGTGGCATGACACACTGAGGACGACACTTGCGGCTCTTGGGTTTGCTCCTTCGACTGCTGACCCGTCGCTGTTTCTGCGCACCGACCCTACTCTGCCGCCGTTCTACATCCTCGTGTACGTCGACGACTTGGCTTGCAGATCACCCGGGACAGAGCACGGCGCACCATCGCTGTGACTCAGTCACACATGGTGCATCAGGTCCTTCAGCGCTTCGACTTCGAGTTCTCCTCGCCACAGTCCACTCCTCTGCCTACAGGCCACTCGCTCTCAGCTCCACCTTCGGACGAGTCCGTAGAGCCGAGTGGTCAGTATCCAGAGCTTGTGGGCTGCCTCATGTACCTGATGACGTGCACTCGACCTGACCTCGCGTACCCTCTCAGCATCCTGGCGCGCTACGTTGCGCCCGGGAGACACCGACCAGAGCACTGGCGGGCTGCTAAGAGGGTGTTGTGTTACCTGTGCTGTACATCGGGCATGGGGCTCGTGCTTGGAGGACGGGGTTCAGTGGTACTCACAGGACACTCCGACGCTTCTTGGACCGACAACCAGGCAACACAGAGGTCGTCCCAGGGTTACTCTTTCAGTCTCGGCTCTGGTTCTGTCTCGTGGAGGTCCACTCGTTCGTATTTTGTACTTGGTTCCAGCTGTGAGGCCGAGATCTACGCTGGGGCCATGCTGCAAAGGAGTTACGCTGACTGACCTACCCGCTGACCGACTTGGGTGAGCGGCCTCGTTCTCCTCCAGTTCTGTACGTCGACAACAAGGCCATGATTGCCTTGTGTCAGGAGCAGAGACTGGAGCACAAAACGAAGCACATTGCTCTTCGTTACTTTCTTGCTCGGGAGCTGAAGCAGCTTGGTCAGCTGCGCCTTGCTTACATGGCCTCTCAGGCCAACACTGCTGTTGTCTTCACCAAGGCTCTTGGGTCTGGTGATCATCAGCGTTTCTGCGCTGCTCTAGGCCTTGTGCCTACTCTGCCTCACCAGCTGGTTGCTTGACTTTGTCTTGTACTGTGATCGATATATGTATATACCTGCATGCTTGCTCTTGCTAGGATGTGATCACTGTACTGCTTGTGCTTTTATAACTCTGCATGTGAACTGGCCTTGTGGCCGCTTGCTTGTGCTCAGACTGCGTGGTGATCTTGAGATCCACCCTGAGTTTTGTTTTGCTTTGTTCTCTTGCTTGACTGGTCTTGTGACCGTCCATTGTGTTTGCTATCCCCCACTTTGCCTATCGGGGTGTGTGAAATTGCATTTGTTATCTCTAGGCTGTTGTGGGGCATACTCTAAGGGGTACAACACTTTAGGTCAACCCTAGTACTTGTACTCATCCTTGCTTCCTAGTCAATCATTCCTGCGTACTATTTCTGACAGCACGGGCGCGGCGACAGGCGCGGGCGCGGGCGCGGCAGGTGCAGGCACGGCAACAGGGCGAGACAGGGCGCGGCAGGTGCGGGGCAGGGCGTGCGATAGGGCGCGGCAAGGCGCGCCATGGCGCAGGGTTGCGGGCAGTAGGGCGCGGAAGGGCGCGTAGCATGTCACGATAGGGCGGGGCGCTAGAGGGGCAGGACGCACGCCGCTAAGGGGCGTGCTAGCAGGGGAGGTGAGGGCATTAAGGATAGCTAGGGGGTGGGCGGGGCGGAAGAGATGAACTAACTTGTGATGAACTAACTTGCAAGTGTACGAATGACTAGAATGGGGCATACAGGGGGGTACAAGTAAACCATACTCTTTACACTACAACCCAACCTAGCCTAACAATGTATAGGGTCAAATGTACTGTATAAGCGTACATTGACACTTATGTACCTCTAGACGTTGATGAATTAGTGTTCTGGGCAAAGAGGAGGTAGGCAGGCACTCTTTCGTATTGATATTCCATGCTCTTCCTCAAGACTTGGTTGTTGTATCCATGCAATCTTAGTCACCTAAACTATGGAGCAAAAACGCATGGCCACATGCTCAGGTACAGATCTTGACCCTTCAAAAGCTATGCAGTAACAGGATAGTGGTGCTCTGTGCTTTAGATTCAACTGTTTGGAGGAAATATCTGTAACAAATGTCCAACAGGCCTACAAGCATCCAGAAAGCAAGTATGGCGAGAAGCCAACACATCCAGACTGACAAAATTGCAAGGGATTCGGTCATGCCCTTGCAGCCATGGAGGCCTATATCTACATACATTTTAGCCCTACAAGAAGCCTACAGAATCTAGCTCATGTGCAGGAGCCATACAGGGGCATGTACCATAATCAGCTCCATATAAGAAACAAACCCACTCCATCCGGCGCTCCTGTGGGGGACATGTGTGCAACGTTGACATAAACGCGACACGTGTTGTTGAGCGAGGCACAAGGTCGCTTCCCGTGATCGACGCACGAGCTATGGGAAGACGTCCTCGCCGCGCTCGCCGTCGCCTCGTCAGCGCGAGAGTCGCTCACAGAGGCAAGGGGACGACATGACTCGGAACAAGGTGTTGCGCGCTCGAGATGCCAGGCCGCTGGAGCAACCAGTTTCGGGGGAACTTTGCAGCGTGGGGCCTCTTTTGCGCCCAGTTCAAAAGCTACTAGACTCTCCTTTATCAACGACTTTGCGATGAGAACAAAGTCCCGCTGCCCCTCAAGTGACTGTTTCCGTCTGTCTGCGACGGGGTCTTGCCTGCCGCACTGTGGCCGTGTGCGACGCCGACCATGTGCGACGGGCTCTGCGACGCTCCGCGTGCGACAGCCTGTGACTCCGCCTCTCCAATCGGCACCACAGGCGAGCTTGCAACAAGATGGGTGCTTTCGCCGTCGCGTAACCAATCAGGATTCTCGGATAGAGCAGCCGCGGAGAGTCGTTGGTCCATGTTATCGAACAAGAAGGGCTCGTCCTCGCTAAAAACGACCATCTCATTCAGCATCTCCAGTTTCGATATAGCACACGCTCGCGGAGTTGTGGCAAGGAGCGCGGACGCCAGAGCTAGCGTAAGAAGAAGAAGTCGAGGAAGGGCTACAAAGAAGCGAGCCATTGCTCGAATTCCTATTGGAAAGAATTGAAGCCTGAGAGTTTGGGAGACAAGAGGCCGAGGTCCTTGGCCTTATGAGAAAATATTAGGCGGGTGGGCAAACGAATTATCCAAGTGGAGGGAGAAAATAGGAGCTACAGAATGAAGAAGCGTGAATGCTAAATTGTAATCAGCAGGCTGCTGAGCATGGAGTCGCACGCAGTGCCCTACCCTTGACTGGACCTGGAAACCTGGTGTACACCGAATGTTGGGCGCAGCGCGCTCGATTGGGGTACGCCAGCGGCCGTTGTTGTGATGGCCTGGGCTGGGTGTTTGAGGGAGGGAGGGGTTTCGCCAGTGTTTTTTATGGAGACTACCGTTTGCGTTGCAGCACGTTTTATTTGGGCTTCAAACGAAGGCACCGAATATGAAAGACTACGCTGCCTGCTGAACTTTCTCATCTCAATCCATCCATCCATCTTCCGTCCCACCGACAATATGCGGGTCGCGCCTGGCGGTGCGTACCTCCAATGGTTGCGCAGATTGTCGGTTAGCTACCTGCCTTGAAAGCTCTCGAAGCAGTCTAAAACGAATATGGCGACATTCCAATAGTCCAGTAACCGTATTTAGCTGTCGTGCGCCAATCGCAAACCCAGGTACAAATGAACGGCTTGAACGGTTGGATTTGCGAAAGCAACCATAATCGTTGCTGGGGCACTGCCGCGCCGACTCGTGCGGGGCTTGACCGAGGCGATGAGGCGGGAATGAGGCGAAAATTATGAGGGGAGCCTTCGGCGAAACGACTTCCTGCGTTCAGTGAAGCCTCTGCCAAATATTCGTTACAAGTGGTATTCTGCCTTCCACAGTATAGGTTCGCAGTTTCTACATTATCCACTGCCCAAACTTTTGGAGTGTTGATGTGTTCTTTTTAAAATTTGGGGTGTTGAGCATGACAATAACGGGTTTCCTTCTCCTTACTTTGCGCGTCCTGCAAGCCGTATCCAGCAAATGTTCACCCACCTCATGGCAGTTTCCCGTTGTTAAGACGGCTGAAGCGATGACAAAGACAGAGCATCAGAAAGTGTTTAACTAAGACGATTACAGCATGAAGAATGTGAAATGTAATGAGCGGGAAAATCATTCAAACGGTTGATAGACCGCATGGTTTTCCCAAGGGGAATGTGCTGTCAATGTGTAGTTGTGTGGTTGGGGTTACATTCGGTAGGTTGGGTGTCATTTGTGGTTACACTTGCTAGGGTTAACAATTTGTACCTATGCTTCCCATTTCAGTACCAACTTTTCTCACTTCAACATGGTATCGAGAGTAGGCTTAGGATCCCCGCTTCCGCTACATCTGCCTTAGCCTATCCTAGCCCGCCACCTCGCACGCCCCTATGCCGCCCTTAGACTCGAACTGTCGTCCCTCCTAGCCTGCGGAGATTCACTTTACAACGGTCGGGAGCTAGACTATGGGGTTGGCACGGGTTGTGTGAGTAATCGTAGCTGTACCTGCGTTTTCTAGCACTTGCACATTCACGGGAAGAATTGGCAAGAGTTTCACTAGCAAAGTTGGGATTACATAATGATTGAACAAGCAATGGCAGTTGACTACATCTAGGACCTAGTAGCCTAGCGACCAGGCAGGTCGACCTCCAGCGCAGCAACGGCGCGACCTGCCAGCACTACAGAAAGGCACCGCGCCAGCGTTGCAGAAAGGCGGCCTGCCAACTCTGCAAGTCGACGATCCGCCAGCGCTGCATCTACGCGGCTTGCCAACGCTGCAGCAGAGCGGCTAGCCAGCGTTGCAGCCGCAGATGACAATAGCGCACGCCACTTCGCAGGTGCTTGTAGGCGGACGAGCACGTTGTGCCTCATCCCGCCCGACGCGCGAATGCCAAGTCGGCCATGTGCCGACGATCGCGCCAGATGCTTCACGTCGACACCGGGATACCAGCCCGTAGGTCAACTTCGCCAAAGCCCGCAGAAGCGAAACTCGCACGCTTGACGAGTTTCGTAGACGAGCAGCTTCCGTCGACCGGTTATGCGGTGCTTGGTCGAACAGAACTCGTCGACCTGTACTCCTCGACCGACCTCGTCGATGAGCTCATCTGCCGACCTCGTCGAGGGGCTCATCTACCGACCTCGTCGAGGAGCTACTCTACCGGCCTTGTCGAGGGGCTTCTCTGCCGGCCTCGTCGAGGAGCTTCTCTACCGGCCTCGTCGAGGAGCTCGTCGCCGGGTTTCGTCGAGCAGAACTCCTGCTCCGACAATCTGCACTTCGATGAGCTCGTCGACCACCCAGGTAGAAGTCGGCCCCCGATCTCCTTCGTCGGCGGCTTCGCAGAGGTCCCGCGCAGGTCAACTAACTTCTTCGACCTGCTCGCCCAAGTCGGCGTCGACCTCTACGAGCAGTCGGCTGCATCTCCCGCGCACCCGACTGCATAGAAGGCTTCACCCAAGCGAGGGCGGGGTTGTTTCCCGTCAACAGCAACACTATCGCCCCCTCCTACCGCGGCCCGTCGCCCCTCGTGCCGCGGCCCCGTGGCGCATCCTGTCGCTGCTCCGTCGCCTCTCGTTCCTGGCCAACCGGCCTCCTGCTCGATGGTCAGCGTGGTCGAGCGAGCCATATCCCTAGCGCCAAAGGCCGGCAATGACTTCCAGGTGGTCGCCGCCGCCGTGCAGGCGAACCCGACAGCGGTGCTCCTCGACAGCTGCTGCTTTCATCACCTGAACTCGCGATGCATTCGTCGACATGCATTTTGAAGCGAAGTCAGCCATGTGCGAGGCTTCAACGGCGCAATTCAAGTCGTCCAAGGTCGAGGCACCGTTGCGCTTCAAGGGGAGGCCGGGAAGAAAATCCTCATTCCCGACGTGCTCTACATCCCCGACTTGCAGGCGAATCTGCTGCCAACCGGCCAGCTGAAGGACAGCGGTGTGAAGCTGCAGGACGCTTGCGATGAGACGCATCTAAAGTCTGCTGCAGGAAGCGTGCTTGGTCGTGCACGCTACACTGGCTGGGTTCTTTGCACCAACCTTCGACCGTGCTCGTCGCATATGACGTCGACGCCGATAAAGACAGTTGCTCTGCGGACGATTGCCTCGTCGACGCGGTCGACGACAGACATTTGGCATGCACGGCTTGCGGACGCAGGAGCCGATAATCAAAACGCACAGCGGCACATGGAGCTGTAGTCGGCTTGGAAATTAAGCAGTCGACCGGCATCGACTTGCCATGTGTTTCTTATGTCGGCGTCAAACTAGTGCGTCACACCTTCCCCAGCCAGGGCTTGAAAGCCGAAAACACGCTCGATGTCATCCACATCGACCTGTGCGGCCCTTTTTGTGTAGCCGCCAACTATGGAAGCCTCTACTTCCTCCTCCTCAAGGACCACAAGACCCGCCCCCGCTCGCAAAGGACAGCGACGTGTTGGGAGTGTTTGAGAAGTGGCTTAAGGTAGTGGAGCGACAGACCACGCGGTCGATGAATTATATAATCCATAGGTCGCTAGAGCGCAGCAAAATGCTCTAAGAGAATAACGACGTCCCTGTACCGGGGCAATGGTCACTCAGAGGTGGCGCTTCTTGTCAAACATTGTATGTTTACTTTGTGTAGGCTATAGTGGGTTTAGCCTTAGGGGGTACAACAAACTTAGGGTTTCCTACTTGTACCCACCTTTCTGCTAGTTTCATCATTCTCGTTCAGTTCAACATTCTAACATGGTATCCGACGCCTAGGTCACCACCTAGGACCGACGTTGGTTAGGGCCCACCGTTCCGCCGCGCCCTTGCGCGACTGTGTCTGATAGTACCTCGCGCCGTCGTGCGCCCTTCCTAGCGCCGTCGAGCGCCCTTCCTAGCGCCGTCGAGCGCCCTTCCTAGCGCCGTCGTGCGCCCTTCCTAGCGCCGTCGAGCGCCCTTCCTAGCGCCGTCGAGCGCCCTTCCTAGCGCCGTCGTGCGCCTCTTCCTAGCGCTGTAGTGCGCCCCTACCCGCGCCCTCGAGCGCCTACCTCCTAGCGCTCTCGTGAGCCACCCTGCCGCCCTCCCCTACAGGCAGCGCGCGGGCCTCCTCTGCACCCGCGCAACCGCCCTGGACCCCGAGGCGCGGCCCCTAGCCTCGACGCGACGCCCCCCGCGCGCCCCGCGCGTCGCCACTGGGACCCGCACGCGTCGCCCCTGCCTCGACGCGACGCCCCCGCGCGACCCGCGCGCGTCGCCCCTGCCTCGACGCGACGCCCCCGCGCGGCCCGCGCGTCGCCACCGGGACCCGCGCGCGTCGCCCCTGCCTCGACGCGACGCCCCCACGCGACCTGCGCGTCGCCACCGGGGCTCGCGCGCGTCGCCCCCGCCTCGTCGCGACGCACCCAAGCGACCCGCGCGTCGCCACTGGGACCCGCGAGGGGTCGCCTCTGCTCGCCGCGGCGCCCTGCCCTACCCCGCGCCCGCCCTTGGGACGGCCGCCCCTGGCCCCTGGACCAGCCGACACTGCAGCAGCAGCCCCCGGCCCCTGGAGCAGCCGCACCTACAGCCGCCCCTGGACCCTGGAGGAGCCGCCCCTGCAGCGGCCGCCCCTGGCCACCTGGAACAGCCGCCACTGCAGGAGTAGCCCCTGGCCCCTGGAGCAGCTGCCGTCGCGGCCCAGCCCCGCCCTGCAGCAGCTGCCGCGGAGCTCCCTGCCGCGGCCCGGCCTCGCCCTACAGCTGTAGCGGCCCTGCTGTCGCTGCCGTCGTGCGCCTGCCCTTCCTACTACTGGTGAGCACTGCCCTGCCCGCACTGCCACTGCTACTGTTTTTACTGCTCCTGCTGCTCCTGCTGTTACTGCCGCTCCTGCTGCTACTGCTGCTCCTGGCGTGGCCAGATGCAGCTCCACGGCCGTCCGCGTGTGTCCCTCACGCCCCAGCAGCTTCGTGAGTGGTACGCCAGTTGGGGTTGTCGGGGTGGCCGTAGTGGGAGTCGTCCTGGAGTGGGTAGTTCGGGAACTTCTTGTAGTGGCCCGGTGCAGCAGCAGCGTCATCCGCGCGACCCTCTTTCGCCCCAGCAGTTTCGTGAGTGGTACGCTCAGAGTAGAGGGTCGCTGAGTACTGCTCGCTGCCCGTACGTTATTAGCACGGGTGCCTGGACTGGTCAGCCTTGCGGGACGCGTGGTCACACAGAGTCCCACTGCTTCGCCCGTCTGACTGACGCCTGGCGTACAGAGTTTGGCGACGACGCTGAGCTCCCCGACTGGGTGGAGCTGCTTGGACAGAGGGTAGATATCTTTGCTCTTCCCTATGATGCTATTCTCACTGCCATGTATGCATTGTCTACTAGTACCGAGGGAGCCTGTCACCTGTGTGAGCCGCCTGACCCCGGTATCCAGTCTGTTGCTCTAGGTACTGGTGAGGCTGCCACACTAGGTGCTCGTGTGTCGATTGCCTCAGGTGCTGGTGAGGCTGCCGCTCTAGGTGCTAGTGTGTCTGTTGCCCCAGGTGCTGGTGAGGCTGCTGCTCTAGGTGCTCGTGAGTCTGCGCCCCCTGGTACTGAGACTACTGAGGCACTGCACACCTTCACACTGGACTCAGGTGATTCTCGCTGTTTCTTTCGTGACCGCACTGCCCTTGAGCAGCTTGCTCGGCCAGCTGCTGTCTCCCTTGCTGACCCCTCTGGGGGTCCGGTCATTGCGACCTCCTCCACTGTTCTTCCTTGTCCTGCGGTTCCGTGGGGCACACTGTCAGGTCTCCACCTCCCCTCGTTCTCTACGAACTTGGTGGCGGGTTGTGCGCTTCAGGACGGGGGTGTCCACCAGTTCACCCCTGCCTACGAGCGCGTGACACACTGCACGTGTGCTCGGACGGGCCGTCACCTGGCTACCTTCACTCGACAGCCGGGGTCGGACCTGTACACACTGACCACTGAGTCCCCTCAGGTAGCTGCGTCTGCGTCTGCTTCAGGTCAGCTGTCTGCCCCCTGCTCGTGTCGCTCTCTAGCACACGAGACCGTCCTCTGGCACCACCGCCTTGGTCACCCGTCAGTGCAGCGCCTTCGTGCCATGCACAAACGGTACCTTGTCTCTGGTCTTCCCAGGGTACTCCCTCCTCTCCCAACCTCGCCTGCTCCTCGCTGTCTTCCTTGTGTCGAGGGGCGGCAGCGCGCCGCTCCTCACTCCTCCTCGTTTCCCCCGACGACTGCTCCCTTGCAGACGCTCCACATGGACGTGTGGGGCCCAGCCCGCGTCCGTGGACAGGGTCAGGAGAGGTACTTCCTGATCGTTGTTGACGACTACTCGCGCTACACCACGGTCTTCCCCTTGCGCACCAAGGGTGAGGTCCCTGATGGTTTGATCCCTTGGATCCGCGCTTCTCGTCTCCAACTCAGCGAGCGGTTCCACTCGGACTTTCCTGTCCTGCGTCTGCACTCTGACAGAGGTGGTGAGTTCTCCTCCGACCTCTTGGCAGCCTACTGTGCGGAGCACGGAATCCGCCAGTCGTTCACGCTTCCGGCCTCTCCACAGCAGAATGGGGTTGCTGAGCGCCGCATTGGCTTGGTCATGGAGGTCGCTCGTACCTCCTTGATCCATGCGGCTGCCCCCCACTTTCTGTGGCCGTTTGCGGTCCGGTACGCTGCGCATCAGCTCAACCTCTGGCCCCGTGTCTCCTTGCCGGAGACCTCGCCCACACTGCTGTGGACGGGGGAGGTTGGCGATGCGTCACGTTTCCGGGTCTGGGGATCTCGAGCTTTTGTCCGCGATACGTCCGCGGACAAGCTCTCCTCCCGCGCTGTTCCTTGTGTCTTCCTTGGCTTTGTCCCGGACGCGTCTGGTTGGCAGTTTTACCACGCCACCTCGCGCCGTGTCCTGCCCTCTCAGGACGTCACTTATGACGAGTCGGTGCCCTACTACCGCCTCTTCCCCTACCGCACTGCCCCGCTCCCCCCCCCGCCTCTCTTCCTAGCGCCAGGTGCTGCTGTGGTAGACCCCCTCCCCCCTCAGGGTGCCGCTCCCTCAGGTGTGTCCCAGGTAGACCCGGTTGAGCCTGTCGAAGTAGCTGTCGACTCTCGTCCTGCTAGGGGTGCTGAGCCTGAGCGTGCGGAGCCTGGGGGTGCGGAGCCTGGGGTTGCGGAGTCTGGGGGTGCGGAGCCTGGGGGTGCTGAGTCTGGGGGTGCTGAGTCTGGGGGTGCTGAGCCTGGGAGTGCTACGTCTGAGGGTACTGAGCCAGAGGGTGCTGCGACTGTGAGTACTACACCTGGGGGCGCTCTTTCCTCACAGCAGCTGCGTGAGTGGTACTTACAGTACTGCAGCCTCAGGAGTGCTGCTGCTGGAGCTCGTGCTCGTGCTTCCCCTCCTAGGCGGGAGCTGCCCTCTCCCCAGCGGCTCCGAGAGTGGTACGCTCGTCGCTGCAGTCTCCGGAGTGGCGCTCCTAGTGTCGCGGACCCTGGAGCTGGAGGTACTGCTGGTGCTGGAGCTACTGGAGGTGCTGCTGGTGCTGGTGCTGCTGGCGCTACTGGAGGCGCTGCTGGTGCTGGTGCTGCTGGAGATGCTGCTGGTACAGGTGCTGCTGGTGCTGGTGCTGCTGGCGCTGCTGGAGGTGCTACTGGTGCTGGTGCTGCTGGAGCTGCTGGAGGTGCTGCTGCTGCTGGCGGTGCTGCTGGCGCTGCTGGAGGTGCTGCTGTTGCAGCTGCTGCTGGAGGTGCTGCTGGTGCTGGTGCTGCTGGAGCTACTGGAGGTGCTACTGGTGCTGGAGCTACTGGAGGCACTGCTGCTGCTGGCAGTGCTGCTGGAGCTACTGGAGGTGCTGGTGCTGGAGCTGCTGGAGCCGCTGGTCATGGAGGTGCTCGTACTGGAGGTACTGGAGCTGCTGGGACTGGGCCTGCTGAGGGGGTTGGAGCTGGAGGTGCTGAGCGGCCGCGGCCGTACTACATTCCGCTACTTCAGCAGGTTCTTGGTCTCCCACCCTCTACTGGTCCTACTCCTCCCCTACTGAGTCCACCGCCTGTCCAGTCACAGTTACAGTTACAGCCTGCCTCTCCACTGCCTGGTCCTTCTCCTTACACTGCGCCGACGGGTAGTCTCACTGAGCGTCGTGAGCCTGAGTCTCATCCTCCGTCGCCTTAGTCTAGTCCAGAGTCGCCTGAGTCGCGTCCAGGGTCGCCTGTCCGCGCTGTACGCGCTGGTCGTCGTGCTCCGCGTCAGCGTCCTCCTCCTGTCCTTGGTACTCACTATATGACCCTGCGTCCTTCCACTGCTCCACAGCGTGTCCCTCTGCCGTCTCCTCCTGCGTCCTCTCTTCCTGACGTTCCTGACCCGCCGTCAGACCTTACTCGTGCTGCCAGTCCTACTGTAGCGCGTCTCCTTGCAACTGTTGTCACTGACCCTACCTTTGAGTCCTCTGCTGCGTCTGCTCTAGTCGCTGAGCTTGTTGACTTTGCTGCCGCCTGTCGTCTAGACTACGCCGCTAGCCTTGTTGCTGAGTCTGAGTCTGTCTGTCCTCCGTCCGTCGGGGGTGAGTGTGCTCTTGGCACGGACGTCCTTGAGGACAGACAGAAGGAGTTTGAGTGCTTTGCTGCTGCTTTACCTCATCTCGTGTCCATGCTGATTGCCCCTGAGGGAGACCCGGATGCACCAGACATCCCGACCCCACGCTCCTACGCAGAGGCGATGGAGGGTCTCTACTCCTCTCAGTGGCAGACAGCCATGGACGCAGAGATGGCTTCCTGGAAGTCCACAAGCACCTACGTCGACGAGGTTCCCCCACCTGGGGCGAACATCGTCAGTGGCATGTGGATTTTCAGGGTGAAGCGGCCGCCGGGTTCTCCGCCTGTCTTCAAGGCGCGTTACGTTGCACGAGGCTTCAGTCAGCGAGAGGGAGTTGACTTCTTCCAGACCTTCTCCCCGACCCCGAAGATGACCACTCTTCGGGTTCTGCTGCACGTCGCTGCTCAGCGTGACTACGAGCTCCACTGCCTTGACTTCAGCACTGCGTTCCTACAGGGCAGCCTGCACGAGGAGATCTGGCTGCGCCGCCCACCTGGCTTCACTGGGTCGTTCCCTCCTGGTACCCATTGGAGCCTCCGGCGGCCAGTCTACGGTCTCCGCCAGGCGCCCCGTGAGTGGCACGACACACTGAGGACTACTCTTGCTGCTCTTGGGTTTGCTCCTTCTACTGCTGACCCGTCGCTGTTTCTACGCACCGACACCACTCTACCGCCTTTCTACGTTCTCGTGTACGTAGACGACTTGGTCTTTGCTACTGCTGACACTGAGGCACTCGCCCACGTGAAGTCGGAGCTGCAGAAGAGACACACGTGCACAGACATGGGTGAGCTGACAAGCTATCTTGGCTTGCGGATCACCCGGGACAGAGCACAGCGCACCATCACCTTGACTCAGTCACACATGGTGCACCAGGTCCTTCAGCGCTTCCGCTTCACGTACTCCTCGCCTCAGCCCACTCCTCTGCCTACCGGTCACTCGCTCTCAGCTCTGCCTTCGGATGAGTCCGTAGAGCCGAGTGGCCCGTATCCAGAGCTTGTGGGCTGCCTCATGTACCTGATGACCTGCACTCGACCTGACCTAGCCTACCCTCTTAGCATCCTAGCACGCTATGTCGCTCCTGGCCGTCACCGGAAGGAGCACATGGATGCCGCTAAGAGGGTGTTGCGCTACTTGTGCAGTACGTCGGGCATGGGGCTTGTGCTTGGAGGACGGCGCGACGTTGTCCTCACTGGACACTCAGACGCTTCTTGGGCTGACGACCAGGCTACTCAGCGGTCGTCTCAGGGTTACACCTTCAGCCTTGGCTCTGGCTCAGTTTCTTGGCGTTCTACACGCTCTTCCTCTGTTCTCAGCTCCAGTTGTGAGGCTGAGATCTACGCCACAGCCATGGCTGCCCAGGAGCTTCGCTGGCTCACCTACCTGCTGACCGACCTGGGAGAGCGGCCTCGTTCTCCTCCAGTGCTGTACGTCGACAACAAGGCCGCCCTTGCCTTGTGTCAGGAGCACAGACTGGAGCACAGAACGAAGCACATCGCTCTGCGCTACTTCCTTGCTCGAGAGCTACAGCAACGTGGTCAGCTTCGTCTTTCGTACGTGGCCACTCGGGCCAACACTGCTGATGTGTTCACCAAGGCGCTTCAGCCTTGTGATCATCAGCGTTTCTGTACTGTTCTAGGCCTTGTGCCTACTGTCCCTCACTTGCTCACTTCTTGACTCTGCTTGTACTGTGATCTCTATATGTATACCTGCATGCTTACACTTGCTAGGTTGTGATCACTGTACCTCTTGTTTATTATCAAAATCCATGTGAACTGGTCTTGTGACCGCTTGCTTGTGCTCGGAATTTGTGTGGTATCCTTGAGATCCACCCTGAGCTTTGCTTTGCTTTGACTGGTCTTGTGACCATCTGGTTGTCTCCCACTTAGCCTATGGGGGTGTGTCAAACATTGTATGTTTACTTTGTGTAGGCTATAGTGGGTTTAGCCTTAGGGGGTACAACAAACTTAGGGTTTCCTACTTGTACCCACCTTTCTGCTAGTTTCATCATTCTCGTTCAGTTCAACATTCTAACACTTCTGGCCTGGCACGTGGTACCAAAGCGGCGGCCGAGGGTTTGACGGACACAAGTGTGAGAATTGTGTAATATAGGAAAGGAATCATAGAGGCAGTTAGCGTAGCCCAACTGTTTAACAGTTGCGCTGCAACGATTTAGTTGCCCTGTTACAGTCGCGCTGGCACGACTGTTCAGCTTCGGCAAGGGCGTGGTATTCAGCCGCGCCCTCCAGGGCAGTTTCACGTATTGTACACGCTGCTGCCTGTCCAATCCGACTCTTCAGCTGCCACGAGGGTCGCAACCATCGGGCACGGTTGCGCCCCTGTAGCTCGCCAGTTGGGTCAACACCCTTGATATGGCGAGCTTCGCTGCTACACTTCGAATAGTGTAGTACATAGTAATAACCCGTAAAATCACATTGTAACAATGAAGATGCTTCGATCTGACCGTGGATGGGAGTTCTTATGTCGCGCCTTCAGCGGCTTCGTCGAGCACAAGGGTATTCCCCACGACCTGTCCTGACCCTACACGCCGTAGCAGAGTGGGATGGCGGAGTGGGAGATGCGCACGGTCGCCGAGGCCGTGCGGACGATGCTTCTGCACATGGGTGTACAACACCGCTTGTGGCATCTCGCCCTTCACCAAGCCATTTGGGTGCGGAACTACCTAGAACGCGCTTCTCTACTCGGGAAAGACACCTCATGAGCTGCTGTAGGTTGCGAAGCCTGGACCTCACCATAGCCCACGTGTGGGGCTGTATGGTACATTTCATGGTCCCGGAGCATCAGCGCGGCGGCAAGCTGGCGCCGAAGACACGATGGGGCCATCACCTCGGGGTCACACCAGTGAGCAAGGGCCGGGAGGTGATCGATCTGACTGACAACCGCATCGTCACCACCGTCGAGGACTTCTTCTACGAGACAATGCCGCTGGACACCTGGAAGGCGGAGCATGGGCCGGGGTCGGCTCAGAATAGTGCCCCCCCCCCCTTGACAGCTTCATCGCTGGCGGGACTCAGTTGCTCAACACCGAGGACGACGATCAGCCCGCCAATGAAGGCCCCCCTTCCCCTCCTCCTCACGACATTCCTACTGGTGGTGAAAGGCTTCACGCTGGACTACGGCGCCAACGACGAAGAGACGTATGCGCTGGTCGGCAGCTATGTTACGCTGCGGATTTTCCTCTCTGTCGTCGCCGTCCTCGACCTCCACCTCATGCAGCTCGACATGAAGATCGCTTTCTTGCATAGCAAGTTGGACTGTGTACTCTACATGGACCAGCCATCATACTACCACGACGGCACACCTCGTGTGTGCAAGCTGCTGGGGAGCTTGTACGGCCTCAAGCAGTGCCCGCTATTGTGGTATTTATCGCTCGACAGCGTGTTGACCGGCGCCGGCTGGAGCAAGAGTCACGTCGACGAAGCCCTCTACTTCAACGTCGGCGAAGACGGAGTAGCTTGCTGGGTACTTGTATACGCCGACGACCTTCTCGCCGCCAGCAGCAGCATTCCGATATTGAAGGACATGCGTGAGCTGTTGAAGAGCACTTTTGAGATGCGCAAAATTAGCCCGGTGCAGAAATACATGGGGCTGGAGATTGTGTGTGATCGACCTGCGCAAAAGCCGTGGCTTCGAAGCAGTCGTACGTCGACAAACTGTGTAATCGTTTCACCGATTACCAACAATCTGGCCAGCGTCCGAAGACGCCGGTTTCCGTCGACGCCTACGCCGAGCTGACGTTCGACGATGCATACTCTCAGATGCGAGACGAAGAAGAGTACCGCCATGAAGTCGGCTTGCTGCAGTTCGCCGCTACCACAAAGCGGCCCGACATTGCATTCATAAACGTCGAAATACTTTCGCTGGTCGACGAAAGTGGTCGTCGACGCTGGTCGACGGGATTGAACTGGCGTAGAAGACGAGTCTCCCTAGTCGACAAATTGGCTTTCGACAAGTTGCTGGTCAACGGAATTAATATCGACGGTGCGTCGACCATGCGGGGTGTTTCTAATCGAAAGATATATTAGTATATATATAAAAAAAAATGTGCGCGCATCTCAACCATTCAATCTGTGGTGGAAATTGTACTCGCCAGGAGACATTGAACTAGTATCGGAAACCGAACTTGCAACACGGTTTTACAACAAATGTAGATGTTGTAGAACCTTAGCAAACATTTTGTTAGGTGGAAAACACATGGGATTGTTGTGTCACATGCCCTTCCTGACTCGGCCAAGGCATAATTATTTCAAGTTGTAACACTTTTACCCGATAAGCGTCGTCGTAACAGTACATACACATTATTCATCTCAATAATACCTCAACTCTCGGCCGAACCTCAGCTCGCAGGAAATATGTTTGTTGTATTATTTTCGAGCCCAAAATCCATTAGACGGTCACATGAAAAAAACGATTTCAATATCTTGATGCAATAGCCCGCCCCATTGCATAACCCCTTGCCATACTACCTGGTCAAACCAGCTAAATTGCAACGGCAATGAAACATCTTCTTGTAGAGTCATTTGTTATAGGCAATGCATGCAACCGTACTTCCAACATTTAGTTACTCGACTCGTAAATTTGTCGTTACGCTGCAATGCTATCATTTTGCTCGATAGGCATGAAATGTGATCTTCTTACACGTACACTATCATCTATAATTTATATCAATATTGGTCATTATTCGAGACCCGACACATTACCTTCGCTAGTTCAATCGTGCTATGCTGTTTTCTGATACATCAAGAAATCAACATTGTTAGGACTCACCACCTGAGTTCGTCGACAACAATCGGTAAAACAATATATTATAAGAGGCACGTTTACACGGGATAGCCATGTAAAACAGCAATAGACACGAAGCCAGATTTGTGAGAAATATTATCGTGAATCATGTGTGCGGATCATCTGCAGTGACACGAAGTTGGGTGTTGGAAGTGCGACTTGCCGATTCTAGGGGCCAGTTGGCTGGCATGTGTATGGAAGTGCTGCCTCCCACACAGCGTCATTTGAGCTTGACAACAGAACGGGAGTGAGGGACGTGAAGATACAGTATAGTATTGCACAGTGGTCACTACAGTATATTGTGCACTGTATTGGTCAAAGCAGTGGTACTGTACAGTATTTTCCATTTGCCTCGGTCTGAGCAAGGGGTTTCCTCGGAGGTGGGGGTGATTGTTCGGGCAGTTTCTACAAATATATAGTGATATGTGTGGCCTAGGCACAGAACTGTATTCCCGTCATTTGGAACTGTATTTCATGTTTACGAAGCACGTGCATTATTTCGGACGGCACTTGCTCGTCAAGTGAAGAAGTTTCGACCTACACCAAAATTCCGTTTTTTTTAGACCACCTGTATGGGCATAAGTTTTGAAAGAGGATCGAATCGTTCACATTATTCTACATTGATTCACCAATTTTGCCACAAGCAAATGAGTATAGCAGAAGGGTATGTTATATGTTTGACTCTTTTTGTGGAAAACGTAAATGATAACCACCGGCTTGCGTAACCGATATTAATTCAAAATGTAATTCTATCTAAAGAGAAGGTTTACCATGTTTGTTAAGGTTTACATTGACAACTTAAGGGTTGTTTTTGCATGACCGTTATACAGGAATCCAATGAGATTCTGACACCACCATTCCCCGATTATATCAATACGACTCAATATAATCGCACTGTTGCACTGAATAATGGAAACACTTACTATTTATGCAGTTTTACATTATTTATATACGCCATGAAATATTTATTTCAATTTATAAGTTATATTTTGCTGAAAACAAATAGAGATTGAAACTAACTATGCTCACTATTTCAGCATTGCTACTATATTTGTACTCTAAACCACACATGTGATAAAACACCCACCTCCATCATTTTCTCGATTGTGCCCTCCAGTCCATTTGTACCGAGTGGAATAATATTTCTTACTCGACTGTTTGTTCATAAATCTGAAACTTGCGTACATTTTTTTCATTTATGTGAATTGATATGCATATATCGACCCACAACAATGTCAGAACATTATAGCTCATGCATATTGTGTAGGCTATAGTGGGGTAGCCCATAAGGGGTACAACCCAATTAGGGTTATTACTTGTACTCAATTCATTCATAGTTCATTCATTTTTCCTTGTTTCTTCTCATGGTATCGAGCAGGTTCCCCCGTGGGAACTGTTCCTAGGGCCCACCGTTTTTTTTTTTCCTGCCCGGAGCGCACTCAGCCCCTGCCCGAGTCGCGCTCCCCTCTCTCGCGCCGCCCTAGCGGCCCCTTAGCGCCGCCCTCGCGGCCCCTTCGAGCCGCCCTCGCGGCTCTATCCGCCGCCCTTCGCGGCCCCTACTCCGCCGCCCTCGCGGCCCCGATCCGCCGCCCTCGCGGCCCCGATCCGCCGCCCTTCGCGGCCCCGATCCGCCGCCCTCGCGGCCCCTTCTCCGCCGCGCTCGCGGCCCCTATCCGCCGCCCTCGCGGCCCCGCTCCGCCGCCCTCGCGGCCCCGATCCGCCGCCCTTCGCGGCCCCGATCCGCCGCCCTCGCGGCCCCGCTCCGCCGCCCTCGCGGCCCCGATCCGCCGCCCTTCGCGGCCCCGATCCGCCGCCCTCGCGGCCCCTACTCCGCCGCCCTCGCGGCCCCGATTCGCCGCCCTCGCGGCCCCGATCCGCCGCCCTCGCGGCCCCTTCTCCGCCGTGCTCGCGGCCCCTACTCCGCCGCCCTCGCGGCCCCGATCCGCCGCCCTAGCGGCCTCCGGCCCCTGCTCCTACGGCCCCGGCGCCTGCTCCTACGGCCCCCGCGCCTACTCCTACGAGCAGCCCACCCGCCGAGCCGCCCAGCAACCGAGCAGCCCAGCCGCTGAGCCGCCGAGCCGCCCAGCAACCGAGCCGCCCAGCCGCCGAGCCGCCCAGCAGCCGAGCCGCCCAGCCACCGAGCCGCCCAGCAGCCGAGCCGCCCAGCAGCCGAGCCGCCCTGCCGCCGATACGCCCAGCAGCCGAGCCGCCCAGCAGCCGAGCCGCCCCGCCGCCGAGCCGCCCAGCCGCCGAGCCACCGAGCCGCCGAGCCGCCGAGCCGCCCAGCAGCCGAGCCGCCCAGCCGTCGAGTCGCCGAGCCGCCCTGCAGCCGAGCCGCCCGAACCGCCCTGTCCGGTAAGAGCAGCGCCTCTCTCACAGCACTGCCCTCACCCTACTGTTTGCACTGCTAGTCTACTGCTGTCATGGCTACCCCTAGTGTCCTCGCTTTTGACGCTGAGGGTCGGGCCATTGACTTTGACGTCTGGATAGATGACCTGCAGCTTTTCTTACAGTGCGACAGAGCAGACGGCCTCTCCCTCTTTGACCTCACTTCTGGTGCCTCTCCTGCCCCCGCTGCTGATGCTGACGCCACTGTTCGCTCACAGTGGGCCACGCGCGATGCTGCTGCACGTCTTGCTGTGCGTCGCCACCTACCTACCTCTGAGCGTGCGCACTTTAGCCAGTACAAGAGTGCTCAGACCTTGTACGACGCTGTAGTTGCACGCTACTCCTCCCCTGCCACTGCTGCACTGAGCCGCCTCATGCTACCGTACCTCTTCCCTGACCTTGCTGCCTTTCCCACAGTCGCTGACCTCATTACGCACCTCCGCACTAGTGACACTCGCTACCGCGCTGCGCTTCTGCTGAGTTCTGCGCCAAGAACCCCCCCCCCATGTACATCACCCTCTACTTCATAGTCACCCGTCTCCCTGACTCCCTTCGCGTAGTCAGGGACCACTTCCTCTCGGTTTGTCCCACCACTCTCACCGTTGACCTCCTCGAGAAGGCCCTCCTAGCAGCAGAAAAGAGCATAGTCGCTGTAGGAGCCTCTCGTGGTGACCCTCGCACCCCCATCTTTGAGGGGTGTTCCCCCTCCCCTCTTTTGCCCTCTGTTGCCTCTGCTGCTGCGGCCGACCTCGCTGGTTTGGAGTCGGTTGGGGCAGCGTCTACCCCTAGCGGGAGACGCCGCCCTGGCAGGGGCAAGGGGGGCAGGGGCGCTGGAGGAGCTAGCGGGGGCGGTGGAGGCGGCGGTGGAGGCGGTGGAGGAGGTGGGGGTGGCGGTGGGGGTGGTGGCGGGGGTGGAGGTGTAGGTGGCGGCAGTGGAGGCGCAGGCGGCAGCGGCGGTGGCGGAGGGAGCGGAGGTGGCGGCGGTGGAGGGGGAGGCGGCGGAGGAGGTGGAGCTGGTCGGGGTGGCGCTGCGCAGAGGGTCAGCTCCGGTGGTGGTCAGCGCCAGCAGCAGCAGCAGCAGCAGCAGCAGCAGCAGCAGCAGCAGCAGCGCACTCGTGACGTCCCCTCCCCTCAGCAGCTCCGTGAGTGGTACACTGCACGCCAGAGGGGTGGGGGTACTGGTCCGTGCACCTACGTCCTGCGCACCGGCGACCGCGCGGGTGAGCAGTGCGGGGGTGCGCACTCCACCCAGCGCTGCTTTGGCCGCCTGACGGACGCTTGGCGTCACCAGTTCCCTGAGGCCACTGAGATCCCCCGCTGGGGTGAGCTGTCTAGGGCGGGTGTAGCTGTCTTTGACCTTGACTTTGATGCTATTCTTGCTGCCATGTATACTGTGACTATTAGTGATGAGGGTGACTGTTACCGGTGTTTTCCGCCCGACCCGGGCATTGAGACTGCTGCTCTAGGTCCTGGTGAGGCTGCTGCTCTAGGTGCTAGCGAGGCTGCTGCTCTAGGTGCGTCTGCTCCCTCAGGTACTGGTGAGTCTGCTCTCTCAGGTTCTGCGTCGGCTTCGGCCTCCCACACCTTCACCCTTGACTCGGGGGCTTCTCGCTCCTTCTTTCGAGACCGCACCACACTCACGCCGCTTGGCCGGCCAGTTGCGGTCTCTCTGGCAGACCCCTCTGGGGGTCCTGTCCTTGCTCACTTCTCCACTGTCCTCCCGTGTCCGACGGCCCCCTCTGGCACCCTGTCTGGTCTTTACCTCCCCTCGTTCTCTACGAACTTGGTGAGTGGTGCTGACCTACAGGATGCGGGGGTTCACCAGTTCACTCCTGCGAGTCAGCGGGTGACCCACTGCACGGACGCTCGGACAGGCCGACACCTGGCCACGTTTACACGTCGGCCGGGGTCGAGCCTGTACACACTGACCACTGCGTCTCCTCCGGTCCCTGCGTCTGGTCAGGTAGCTGCGTCGGGTCAGGTGTTTGCTGCAGCGTCCAGGTCTGGTCCTGAGTCTGCCCCCTGCTCGTGTCGCCTCCTGTCTCACGAGACTCTCCTCTGGCACCACCGCCTTGGTCACCCCTCCCTGCTTCGTCTCCGGAGCATGGCCTCCCGTGTCCTTGTCTCTGGTCTTCCCCGGTCCCTCCCTCCACTTCCTCCGGGGCCTGGCCCTACCTGCGTCCCCTGTGTCGAGGGACGACAGCGGGCTACCCCTCACTCCTCTCAGTTTCCTCCGACAGAGGCCCCGCTGCAGACGCTTCACATGGACGTGTGGGGCCCGGCCCGCGTCCGTGGACAGGGTCACGAGCGCTACTTCCTGCTGGTGGTTGACGACTACTCGCGTTACACCACAGTCTTCCCCTTGCGCAGCAAGGGTGATGTCACTGAGGTGTTGATCGACTGGATCCGCGCAGCTCGTCTCCAGCTCAGGCGGAGCTTCGGCTCGGACTTTCCTGTTCTGCGTCTGCACTCTGACAGAGGAGGAGAGTTCTCCTCTGGCCTTCTGCGAGCCTACTGTCGTGCACGAGGCATCCGCCAGACCTTCACGCTTCCGGACTCTCCACAGCAAAATGGGATTGCTGAGCGCCACATTGGCATGGTCATGGACGTCGCCCATACGTCCATGATGCATGCGGCTGCCCCCCATTTTCTGTGGCCGTTTGCGGTTCGGTACGCGGCGCATCAGATCAACCTTCAGCCCAGGGTCTCCATGCCGGAGACCTCCCCAGCCTTGCTGTGGACGGGGAAGGTTGGCGATGCGTCTGCGTTCCGTGTCTGGGGATCTCGGGCGTTTGTCCGCGACTTGTCTGCGGACAAGCTGTCCCCTCGTGCTGCTCCTTGCGTCTTCCTGGGTTTCCCCCCTGACGCCCCAGGGTGGCAGTTCTACCACCCCACCTCTCGCCGTGTTCTGTCCTCCCAGGACGTCACGTTCGACGAGTCGGTCCCCTACTACCGCCTCTTCCCCTACCGCACTCCGTCCCTCCCCCCGCCACCGCTCTTCCTGGTACCAGGTCCCCCCCCGGTAGACCCCCTCCCCCCTCAGGGTCCTGCCCCTTCAGGTGTGTCCCAGGTAGACGCTGTTGAGCCTGTCGAGGTCGCTGGTGACTCTGGTGCTGCTGAGGGTGCTGAGCCTGGGAGTGCTGACTCTGGGGGTGCTGAGCGTGTGGGTGCTACGCCTAGGGGTGCTGAGCCTGAGGGTACTACGACTGGGGGTGCTGAGCCTGGGGGTGCTGAGTCTAGGGGTGCTACGCCTGGGGGTGCTGCGTCTGGGGGTGCTGAGCCTGGGGGTGCTACGCCTGGAGGTGCTGAGCCTGCGGGTGCGGAGCCTGAGGGAGCTGGGCCTACTGGTGCTTTGCCTGGCGGTTCTCCGGGTGCTTCTTCTCGCCGGGAGCCACTCTCTCCACAGGAGCTGCGTGAGTGGTTTGCCCGGCGCTGGAGGCGAGCTGCTGGAGCTGGAGGAGCTGCGGGTACTGGAGTTTCTGTTGCTGCTGAAGGAGCTGGTGCCACGGGTCCCGAAGGTGCTCGTACTGGGCGTACTGGAGCTGCTGGACCTGCGGGTACTTCTGGAGCTGGAGCTGCTGCGGGTGTTGGCGCGGAGGCTACTGCTGTCGGTCCTGGAGGCGGTCCTGCTGGGGGTACTGCTGGTGCTGCTGGGGGTACTGGAGCTGGAGCTGCTACTGGTGCTGGTGCTGCCACAGGGGGTGCTCGTGCTGTCCCTGCTGTGTCTGGAGTCGCCGCGCGGCCTCGGCCGTACTTCGTTCCGCTCCTTCAGCAGGTTCTTGGTCTCCCGTCTTCTACTGGTCCTCCTCCTCCCTTAGAGTGTCCACAGCCTGTCCCGTCGCAGTTACAGTTACAGCCGGCCTCCCCACTGCCAGCTCCGTCTCCCTACACTGGTCCTACTGGAGGTCTTGCTGAGCGTCGTGAGCCTGCGTCTCGCCCTGCGTCGCCTGTCCGTGCTGCTCGCACTAGTGGTCGCGGTTCGCGTCAGCGTCCTCCTCCTGTCCCTGGCACGCACCGGATGTCTCTGCGTCCGTCCACTGCTCCTCTGCGTGCCCCTTTGCCTTCTCCTCCTGAGTCTTCTCTTCCTGCTCTTGCCGACCCGGAGTCGGACTCTCTTCGTGCTGCCAGTCCTACTGTCACGCGTCTCCTTGCTACTGTTGTCACTGACCCTTCCTTTGAGTCCACTGCTGCGTCTGCCCTAGTTGCTGAGCTCGTCGACTTTGCTGCTCGCTGTCGCCTAGACTACGTCGCCAGTCTTGTTGCTGAGTCTGAGTCTGTCTGTCCTCCGTCCGTCGGGGGTGAGTGTGCCCTTGGCACGGACGTCCTTGAGGACAGGCAGGAGGAGTTCCAGTGCTTGGCCGCTGCTTCACCTCATCTCGTGTCCGTACTGCTTACCCCTGAGGGAGACCCGGATGCACTTGACATCCCGACTCCGCGCTCTTACGCGGAGGCGATAGAGGGTCCCTACTCCTCTCAGTGGCAGGCAGCTATGGACGCAGAGATGGCTTCCTGGAAGTCCACAGGCACCTACGTTGACGCTGTTCCCCCTCCTGGGGCGAACATCGTCAGTGGCATGTGGATTTTTAGGGTGAAGCGGTCGCCGGGTTCTCCGCCTGTCTTCAAGGCGCGTTACGTGGCTCGAGGCTTCAGTCAGCGGCAGGGAGTTGACTACTTTCAGACCTTCTCTCCCACCCCGAAGATGACCACTCTTCGGGTACTGCTGCACGTAGCTGCTCACCGTGACTACGAGCTACACTCTCTTGACTTCAGCACTGCTTTCTTGCAGGGCAGCCTGCACGAGGAGATCTGGCTGCGTCGCCCACCTGGTTTCACTGGGTCTTTTCCTCCTGGCACCCAGTGGAGCCTACGGCGGCCAGTCTACGGTCTCCGCCAGGCACCGCGTGAGTGGCACGACACACTGAGGACTACACTTGCGGCTCTTGGGTTTGCTCCCTCTACTGCCGACCCGTCGCTGTTTCTGCGCACCGACACTTCTTTGCCGCCGTTCTACATCCTCGTGTACGTCGACGACTTGGTCTTTGCCACAGCTGACACTGCTGGACTCGCCCACGTGAAGTCCGAGCTGCAGAAGAGACACACGTGCACTGACCTGGGTGAACTGCGCAGCTACCTTGGCTTGCAGATCACTCGGGACAGAGCACGCCGCACCATTACCCTGACTCAGTCACACATGGTGCAGCAGGTCCTTCAGCGCTTCGGCTTCACGTACTCCTCGCCTCAGGCCACTCCTCTGCCTACTCGCCACTCGCTCTCAGCTCTGCCTTCGGATGAGTCCGTAGAGTCGAGTGGCCCGTACCCAGAGCTTGTTGGCTGCCTCATGTACCTGATGACCTGCACACGACCTGACCTTGCATACCCTCTTAGCATTCTCGCACGCTATGTTGCTCCTGGGAGACACAGACCGGAGCACATGGCTGCAGCGAAGAGGGTGTTGCGCTACTTGTGCAGTACGTCGGGCATGGGGCTTGTGCTTGGAGGGCAGAGTCCAGTGGTCCTTACTGGGCACGCAGACGCTTCTTGGGCTCACGACCAGGCTACGCAGCGGTCGTCACAGGGTTACACCTTCAGCCTTGGTTCCGGCTCTGTTTCGTGGCGGGCTACTCGCTCGTCTTCTGTTCTCGGCTCCAGTTGTGAGGCTGAGATCTACGCAGGAGCCATGGCTGCACAGGAGCTTCGCTGGCTCACCTACCTGCTGACTGACCTCGGAGAGCCGCCTCGTTCTCTTCCAGTGCTGTACGTAGACAACAAGGCCATGCTGGCCTTGTGTCGGGAGCAGCGACTGGAGCACAGAACGAAGCACATTGCTCTCCGCTACTTTCTTGCTCGTGAGCTGCAGCAGCGTGGTCAGCTGCGTCTTGCGTACGTGGCCTCTGAGGCCAACACTTCTGATATCTTCACCAAGGCGCTTGCGCCTTGTGACCATCAGCGCTTCTGTACTCAGCTGGGCCTTGTGCCTACCTTGCCTCACTTGCTCACCTCTTGACCGTGCTTGTACTGTTACATATATATATACCTGCTCTTGCTTGTCTAGCCTTCTTATATATATGTACTCCTGCATGTGAACTGGCCTTGTGGCCTTGAACTTGTGCTCGGAATGTGTGGTGACTTTGTGATCCACCCTGAGCTTGCTTTGCTTTGCTTTACTTGACTGGTCTTGTGACCCCTTGTTCTCCCCCACTTTGCCTATGGGGGTGTGTCAGAACATTATAGCTCATGCATATTGTGTAGGCTATAGTGGGGTAGCCCATAAGGGGTACAACCCAATTAGGGTTATTACTTGTACTCAATTCATTCATAGTTCATTCATTTTTCCTTGTTTCTTCTCAAACAACTGTTAAAAAACAATATTAGATTTAATTATCTCCCAATCTAGGCGCATTATTGATGTAAAACGAGGCCATATGGAAAAAGGTTTGGGACAACCCTCGATACCGAACCTACGACCAGGTTTGGTAGTGTTGCGGTTAGAACTTGTTGTTTTGGCCACCCAAATATTGGAAATGCCTAACCAAGTTAATCGCTGTTTCCTAGACATTATCCTCTGCCACGCAGTCCGACACCATTTGAGTTCATTTAGCAATTACTTTTGCCTTTAAAATTGGGACGGCAAGTAGAGTGATTTTGGCGTTTCCGTGTATTTCTTCTCTGAAAGATAGCGTGGCCGAAACGATCGTGTGGTGTAATGTAATGCTCAATGTTGCGCCTCACGAGTGTCAAAACGAAGATATGATGTCCAGCGCGATTAAAAAATGTTCCAACGTTGTGAGGGATTTCCCAGCAGTGTGTTGGAAAGCACTGTACATGTCCATGTGTTTCTCCGCATTGCCGCTTTGGATGTCTACAAACCGCACCAAACCGCGATAAGTGGAGAGAAAGAACGCGGAGGAGAGGATCTCTCCATGGAGAATGACATGTGCGTGTAGTACACGACCAAAAGCAATCCGGTGTGGGAATGAATGATATGGTATGAGGCCTTTCCGCGTTTGCCCAAATCACATCTGTCAAGTTCTGTAAAAGTCGCACTCCGCTTAAAGCCGCGGTGCAACTATCTTAGGAACAGTGTCAAACCGGGTTTTGTCTTGTTCCGTACTGGTAGTCAATTGGCTAGCGAGAGTGTAAGTCGTGTTGCGATGAAAACATCTAAGGTGAATGTCGCGAACCTCGAAAGGAAAAGTGGGGGGGAAGGGGTTGGGGGGAAGGAAAGGGGGGAACACACACGAAACGGAAATGGGACCACATCAACACCCCCATACTCCCTTTCGCTGATTGTTCTGCCAATAACACCTCCACATTGCAAAACGAGAAACCTTATGTTCCAAAAAAGCTGCGCAAAATACCAATTTCACTTTCAAGTTTTATTTTGGTTTATTTATCCATCCATTTGCAAGAGTAATATTTCTAATGGGGAGAAAGAACATCAACCGTACAGATGTGCAAGACTTGGAATGTCATATTGAAATCCTTATTATGCTAAGGATAAAAGCAAACATGGCATCATCCAAGGAGAGCAGATTTTTACACTCCGATCCACTATTGGTGCAGCTGTCCATTTGCAGGGAGGAGGGGGGAGGGGAAAGGGGGGAGGGGGGGGGGGGAGGTGGGGAAGGGAAGGAAACGTTGCACATTATTGAAGAATGTTAGGTAGGGAAATTGAAGAGAGCATGGAAACTGAGATATGATAGACAGCCTTCAGTGGCCAAGCAAAGCTGGTACTGTCGGCTGGGCTGGACGAGAGAACGTAGTGGAAAGGGAAGGGACGGTAGTGGGGGAAAGCGAGGGACAGGGGAGGGGGGAAAGGGATGGCTGAGAGAAGCGTGAATGGTGGGAGAGGACAGTAGGAAAGGAAGGGATGTGAGAGAGGGGGAGGAAGGGTGGGAGGGAGAGAGGACAGGGGGAAAGGGAGAGAACGACAGGGGGAAAGGGAGAGGCGGACAGGGAGAAATGGAGAGGAGGACAGGGGGAAAGGGAGAGGAGGACAGGGGGAAAGGGAGAGGAGGACAGGGGGAAATAGAGAGGAGGACAGGGGGAAAGGGAGAGGACAGGGGGAAAGGGAGAGGAGTGTTGTAGAGGACTCTCCTCTACTTTGCAGGAACTGGGAGTTGTTCTAAACGATAGAGCTCTGTCTTAGCTTTCCAACGAGCCGTCAAACACGTCGATCGCCTAAGTATTCTCCGAGATATAGGCGTTCACGTGCTAGGTGGTGCTCTTGAATGCAAGTAAAGAAGCTCTCTGGAATTTGTGTTCGAATGTACCTTGTACAAAGAACTCTGAGTTTCACTATGATGGCATGCAATACAAAGAAAACAGATTTATAGCATGCAAACAAGATCGAATCGCACAAGTAACCTCGAACCGCTACACTCGCGAATGTTCGAGTAACATCGAAAGGGTGAAATTCGACTCTCGAATTTCACCGATCCGAATTCTCCTTGGGTCTCGAATGTTCCTGGTGCTGCCATGTGGCACCGAATCGAATGGGTCTTCCGAAGTCAATCCTCAACCCCACGCAAACCTGCAACTCACTCGAAGGTGAGCACAAGTCACACATTCGGTGGGTTGGGGGCATACAAACGCCCCACCACCACCTTGCTTCCAACACACGTAATCTCCAACACTCCCCCTTGCACCCAACCCACTAGGTGTGCAAACCAACATGCTCATAGCATGCACGGGATGAATCTTTAGGGGGTGGTTCCATGAGAGATTTCGCGTGTTCATCATCACCCTTGGTTGCGAAGCAAAATGCCGCGCCCTCCTTATCCGTCTCCCCAACGGCTACCGTAGCGTAGTCATTGTACTTGGAGGGAGGACGAACCTCACGACGCTCGCGGGTCAAGGCCAATGGTAGGGAGGAAGGTGTGGAGGTAGTTGCCGCCTCGGTTGGTGACACCTCCACGACATCATCAATGCTCTCCTCGTTGTTCGCTCCCCCTCCATCGGCTTCCTTCTCCACTTGAGGTGGAGTCTCACTCTCTTCAACCTCCTCTCGTGGCGGAAGGATGAAGGTGAGTTGTTGAGTGGGTTTCTCCTTCGACGGGAACTTGTCTTCATCGAAAACCACGTCCCGAGACGTGACGACGCACTTGTCGCCCAAGTCCCACACTCGCCACGCACGCTCGTTCGCCGCAATTCCCAAGTAGATCGCCGCATGAGCCTTCGGTTGCAACTTGTGGCGAAGGGGATCCGGTACATGGTAGTAGCAAAGGCACCCAAAGGTGCGAAGGCGGGATAGGTTCGGCTTCGTTCCGGTCCATGCTTCGAACGGAGTCATTCCCGGGAGCACCTTCGTCGGCAAACGGTTGCGAATCCACGCCGCTAGCGAACTCGCCTCGCCCCACCACTCTTTCCCAAGCTTGGAGTGTTGAAGAAGAGAACGAACGGCTTCCACCAACGTGCGATTAAGCCGCTCCGCCGCTCCATTTTGTTGGGGTGTGTAGGGTGTTGTGACGTCGTGCTTAATGCCCTTGCACTTCATCCATTTCTCGAGCTCCGCATTCACGAATTCGCCACCACCATCGGTGCGAATACACTTGATCCGCTTCTTGTCATCGTCGCAAACTTCGAGCGCCCACTCTTGAATCGCCTTGACCGCATCTCCCTTAGCCTTCAAAAGTCGGGTCCAACACATCCGCGTCGCGTCGTCGAGCATCACTAAGAGGAACCGCGCTCCTCCCTTTGATGCATGCCGCATCGGCCCACACACGTCCATGTGAACAAGTGCAAGCGGGTCCTTAGCGAGGGGTGACGTTCGGCTACCGAATGGCTTGCGAGCCATTTTTCCTTCGACACACGCCGCGCACACGCCCTTCTCGTCGTCGCCGGCGATCACGTTGACTCCCTTCGCAAGTCCTTTGTTGGCCAACTCCTTGACCGAGTCGTAGTTGGCGTGCGCAAGCCGATTATGCCACGCCTTGAGAGTCGCCTTGGAGCCTTGCGCCACGTTGGATGAAGCCGCTCTCGGGTACGTCTTGAGTTGGTAGATATCTCCGTTGAGAACACCTTGCGCGAATTGCTCCCCCTTCCAAAAGAGGTTCATTTTCGCACCGTCGATCGTGGCGATCACTCCCTTCTTCGCAAGTTGCGGGACGGATAGAAGGTTCACCTTCACCCCCGGGACGTGAAACACGTTCGTCACGTCCAGCGGACCGCTATCGACGATGAGGCGCGTACTCCCAACTCCGACCACCGGTAGCGATTCGTTGTTTCCGAACACGATGCTCGTGACGTCTCCCGGAGCGCCAATGTTGTTGAGGAGCGACGCCGAGTGCGTCATGTGTTGCGTTGCGCCGGTATCGAGGAACCACGCGTCGCTTGGAGTTTTGTTCCCGTTGCCGGCCACTAACACGAGCGACTCCTTTGAATCATCGGCCTCGCCGGATGCCGTGTGCGCGTTGCCCTCTTGGTCCCGCGCCATCGATGGAGTCCAATCGCTCGGCCGCTTTCGACACTCACGCCAAAAGTGTCCCGGTTTGCGGCAATAGTGACACTTGCCGCGATGCTCGCTCCCACCGGACGATTCCTTCGTTGCGTCCTTGCTCCACTTGGACTTCTTTCCGGAACTCCCTCCGGAGTACATGGCGGCACCCTCGCTCTCATTAGCGAATTGTCGGCGACGCGATTCTTCATGGAGAAGCCGACCAACCACCATTTCCTTCGTCCAAGTGTCTTGCACGCTATCGAGTGTCGTAATCACCGTCGACCACTCTTCCGGAAGGCCGCAAAGCAAGGTGAGAATCCAATCCTCCTCCGTGACCGTTCCACCGAGGTCCATGAACGTTTCCCTGAGTTCCTCCACACGAATCGCAAACTCGTGCATCGATTCGCCCGCGCGCATCTTCACCGTGTAGAACGCATTCCGGGCTAGGATCTTGCCGTGGAGAGTCTTGTTCACGTGGATGGTCTCGAGCCGCTTCCACGCTTCATGCGCCGACGCTTCGAGCTTGATGCACATGCGCACCGAGCTCACGAGATTGATGCCGATGCGCGAAATCAACGTAGCGAACGCCTTTTGGTCCTTCTTCTTCCATGCCGCGATGCCGCTCTCATCGTCCGGCTTCTTCTCCGTTCCATCGAAGAAACCCCAAAGTCCCCGCTCCATCATGAGCACTTGGAACTTAAACTTCCACGCGGAGTAGTTTTGTCCCGTGAAAATCGGTACCGCCGACGTGTCGAACATCGTCGCGGTTGCCCAGGGTTCGCCGGAATTTACAACGACACCATCCAAGGAAGTGCGGGAGGCCTCGCTTGAAGTCATCATGCGTGCTCCTTGTCGCGCGCGTAGACTCCTCCGACCAGCTCTGATACCACTGTTGTAGAGGACTCTCCTTTACTTTGCAGGAACTGGGAATTGTTTTAAACGATAGAGCTCTGTCTTAGCTTTCCAACGAGCCGTCAAACACGTCGATCGCCTAAGTATTCTCCGAGATATAGGCGTTCACGTGCTAGGTGGTGCTCTTGAATGCAAGTAAAGAAGCTCTCTGGAATTTGTGTTCGAATGTACCTTGTACAAAGAACTCTGAGTTTCACTATGATGGCATGCAATACAAAGAAAACAGATTTATAGCATGCAAACAAGATCGAATCGCACAAGTAACCTCGAACCGCTACACTCGCGAATGTTCGAGTAACATCGAAAGGGTGAAATTCGACTCTCGAATTTCACCGATCCGAATTCTCCTTGGGTCTCGAATGTTCCTGGTGCTGCCATGTGGCACCGAATCGAATGGGTCTTCCGAAGTCAATCCTCAACCCCACGCAAACCTGCAACTCACTCGAAGGTGAGCACAAGTCACACTTCGGTGGGTTGGGGGCATACAAACGCCCCACCACCACCTTGCTTCCAACACACGTAATCTCCAACAAGGAGGACAGGGGGAAAGGGAGAGGAGGACAGGGAGAAAGGGAGAGGAGGACAGGGGGAAAGGGAGAGGAGGACAGGGGGAAAGGGAGAGAAGGACAGGGGGAAATAGAGAGGAGGACAGGGGGAAAGGGAGAGGAGGACAGGGGGAAAGGGAGAGGAGGACAGGGGGAAAGGGAGAGGAGGACAGGGGGAAAGGGAGAGGAGGACAAGGGGAAAGGGAGAGGAGGACAGGGGGAAAGGGAGAGAAGGACAGGGGGAAATAGAGAGGAGGACAGGGGGAAAGGGAGAGGAGGACAGGGGGAAAGGGAGAGGAGGACAGGGGGGAAGGGAGAGGCGGACAGGGGGAAAGGGAGAGGAAAACAGGGAGGGCACTGGCCAAGCGAAGTTGATGCTGAGGATCGGGCAAGGGATCGGAAAGGGGGAGGCATTGGAAAGGGGGAAATTGGATGGGACGGGAGGTGACAGGGTGGGACGCGAGATGCTTCGCCACCGTCGCACAGATGCTTCGCTCCGCTGCTCGCTATCGTCGCCCTGGTGCTCGCTATCGTCGCCTTGGTGCTCGCTATCGTCGCCCTGGTGCTCGCTATCGTTGCCCTGCTGCTCGCTATTGTCGCCCTGGTGCTCGCTATCGTCGCCCTGGTGCTCGCTATCGTCGCCCTGGTGCTCGCTATCGTCACCCCGCTGCTCGCTATCGTCGCTCCGCTGCTCGCTATCGTCGCCCCACCGCTCGCTATCGTCGCCCCGCTGCTCATATGCGACCACCGATATCTAGCTATCGTCGCCCCGCTGCTCGCCACCGTCGCACCCATTCCTGCCTGTCGCTGCCGTTGCGCCTTTGCTACCGCAGATACGTGAGGAATGGAGGGGCGGGAGAGGAATAAGGACGGCAACGGAGGAAAACGAGCGCAATGCGCTTCGAATACGACAAAAAAGGTGTTTACGAGGTAGGAAATTGCGCAGATATTCGTGAGCACATCAATAGACCATGAAACGCGAGAAATCTTAGCGGAAATGGCTCTGCGTAGCTCGGGAAACTTACTTCAAGTTAGTAAGAACCTAGTTCAAGCGTGAGAGTTTGCCGAGTTTGAGTTGTTTTGAGTTCAAGTTTGAATTTTCAAGTTTGCTGCCTGCGTTCCCCCTCATCTCGTTGAGCGGAGCTTTTCCCCGAGCCCTCCCCCGTTTCCCCCCCCACACATCATACTGCGAAGGACTTTTCCGCACGCCCTTCCCCCGCTGGCAGAAACCTCTCCCTGCTCGCTTTCCTGTGTATACTGGGTTACGCGGCTTTCAAACTATAATAGTTTGAACTGGAGCCGGGAAATCTGCACCACGGCTTTAAAGGCGGGGTGCAACTTCTTAGGAACAGTAGCAGGACAAACATGGAGTGTGCGTAACGAGACCCTTATTGGATGAAAAAAAAGGAATCTCGGAAAAGACAAACTTCTCGCCACAGAACTGCCTGCGACAACCAAGTTCCAAGCTATAATACTTCGAAGTTGAAGCTGATAGTTGGGCCACGGCTTTAAAGGCGGGGTGCAACTTCTTAGGAACAGTTGCAGGACAAATATGGAGTGTGTGTAACGGGACCCTTATTGGACGAAAAATTTGGAATCTCGCACAAGACAAACCTCTCGCCACTGAACTGCCTGGGACTACCAAGTTTCAAGCTATAATACCCTGAAGTTGAAGCTGATAGTTGGGCCACGGTTTTAATCGTCGCGCTGAGCTGTACTGTACGATTTAAACAAGTGCGTGAAAACTCTCATTGTCTGGTCCTTCGAGTGTGTGTACAGTACTTCAAGCCTTTCGGAAAAAAAGGCGCGCCTCCGGTCGGAGAGGGGAGCTTTTCTGTAATGTACGCGTACAGAAAAAGAACAACGGACTTTTTCACCACCGTTTCCTGCCTGTGTTTTGGTCGGCGTTTGCGCACGGTAGCAAGTCGCGAACATTACGGGTGTGGTGTGGTGCATTGTGCAATGTGGCTGGACCGATCTTCGGGCTA
This sequence comes from Closterium sp. Naga37s-1, assembly GCA_947471745.1. Lineage (NCBI taxonomy): Eukaryota > Viridiplantae > Streptophyta > Zygnematophyceae > Desmidiales > Closteriaceae > Closterium > Closterium sp. Naga37s-1. The sequence goes on from CANJKZ010000813.1 coordinate 2,486,241, forward strand.
ACACGGTTGATTTTTGGACGGAGGCGTGACAGTGCATGAAAGTTTCTCACGAATGTGCGATGCGTACGGTCTTCTTGACCCTCATGTTCGTAACTCCCATCCCATGATCCCACCCATCCCATTTACTGCACTGCACACACTGAGCTCTTTCAAGCCCAGACAGTTCTTTCGTCTGCTCGTTCTGTCGGTCCATATATTCTGCTGTTTGGAGCCAACAACAGTATTTCACATCCTTGTCCCAGTCTCATGTTAGCTCCCCGCCATGACCACCTTCATCGAGGAAGTCTACATTCACGCAGATACGTTATTAGTAATCGTACAGATCATAGCTGCAATTAGGTACAAGAAATGATCGTCGCAGACGCACCTCAGGGAAGCCTGCTGCCGCTCGTGCGAGGAGGCCATGTCGTTTCCATATGGCACGACATCCTTCTTTTCACGGAAATCGCAGTACGAGCTGCTTCCGCACGCGTCTCGCCAGACACGGAGTCAACAAAACCAGATGTTAACAGCTGTAGTAGCAATACTGCTTCCTACTCGAACCCTCGTGATGGTCACAACAGCGAAACTTTACTGCCTCCAACTGTTACTTTCATTTGCACGTCTTCCAAGTCGTCCCACGCGCTGCTGCACGGTGCTGCCTTCTCCACATCCCTGACTGGCCGCAAGAAACTGCTCGAGCTGGACGGCACACTGCGTGTCGACGACAGCGAGCCGCGACCCTGGAATCTCGGCATTCTGCCGCAGACGTGCGTTCTGACTCCGGTGTCGCGACCGACCTCCCGTCCTTCCCTCGCCTCCCCCCCCATCACCCCGGCTGGAGTCGCACCAGCCAGCCAGTTCTCGTCAAAGCTGTCTGCTCCGCCTCCTTCAAGTAGTGCTTCTCTGTTACCGTCACCTGCTCGTCGGCCTGGCACAGCGCCTCCTCGAACCGTCGCTGGGAGGAGTACTACGGGTCCTGAGGCGCCTTTGAATACCTCATTATGCGTCGGTGACCAGCGTGACAGTGATCTGATCACTGCAACGAATCGTCCAGCTACCGCGCTGCCATCACGGAAGTCCGACTTCTCAACCGACAAGCCAAGCAAATCGTGCTCTGACGTTGGAACCGGCGCCGACAATTGTGGCAATAACCGCGGCAACAGCGGGCCTTCGCTAGAGGAGCTGTTCCGGCCGTGGGGAGACTCCGAGTCGCCGCTGGTGATTTTCGATAACGCGCCGATAGAAGCCATCGACGTGGGCACGCAAGAGCAGGAGCCCGGCGACGCGTATCCCGTGGTGCCGCTCCTCGCGCTTCCTGTCCGCTTGACTGCGGCCGCCAGTGCGGTATCCGAGGTATCATGGAAGCTGATCGTAGTCGCAGCGCACGACCCGCTTGTAATGGCGAATCAGATTGGTTCTGTGGCGGCGAAAGTTCTGCCCAAAGTCCGGGAGTGGGTGGACGCGGCGAGCTTTGCGAGCCCTTCGCCAACCTTCGCAGGTAACATTACATCTGTCGCGACCTCTTGGCGTGTCCGTTATTTCGCATCACGTGTCCTCGTAAGGATAACAATGCACCTCTCAGTATTTTCCGCTTCCCCATTTCGTCCTCTCCTGTTACCTTCTTTCGCACCAACTCAGCAGCGGCCGTCAAGGCTACGCTGCTTGCGGAAAACAGTTCTCCCCACGGATTCCCCGCGGGGACCGCGCCGGAGGCGTGGCTCGAAGATTCTTGGAAGGCGCACGACGTGGTGGTGGAGTCATACCGCACGTGGAAGCTCCTTTGCGCGCCGATCCTCCGCCGCCCCGTGCTGCAGCGCCGTACGCAACTTGCGGCGCGCACCGTCAGCGCGTGGGAGAAGCACAGCGGGAAGACCGAAGATAACGCAGCGTGGGGACTCGTCGCAAGCGCCGCTGCTGGCGGCGGCGGCGGTCGCGGCGGAAGTCGCAGTAATAGCAGAAACTCGCTGCTCGATAATATGCCGACCCCCAGAAGCCGCCCCATAATCCAAAAGCTTTCTTCCGTCGCAGAGTCTGATTCCGCAGATGTAATCGACGGTGGCAGTAACTGGGATGATACGGAAACTGGAAGCGTCAAAAGGTCTGCGCAGGAGACGGTTTCGCGCAGCGCATGAAGCAGCGGAAATGCGCCGCGTGACCCGGAGCCGATGTCGGTGGACGAAGATTACACGCATCTTAGGCGCACGCGGACGCAGTGGAATCTCCTCGCGGGCCGGCTGGGCATGGAGAGCAGCGCAACGAGAAGCCAGCGCAGCATAAGCCAGCCGGCCGGCTTGGGCGGGAGCGCGAGGGGCAGCATCAGCTGGGCTGGCGGGAGCGGAAGGAGCATGAGCAGGCAGGCGCGCGTGTTCAGCGCGAGGCTGGGGCGTCTCGACCTCCCCCTTCCCTCCCCGAGCGCTATCGTGAGCTCCGCCATGTCGCGGTACTTCTCCCCGTCCTCCACTGTCAGCTCAGCGGCATCGCTCGAGGACGTTAACGTGATTTCGCCACGCTCTCCAGGGGCTGGAAGCAATAGTGCCGCTGGCGGTAGTGGTAGACGCGTCGCGCCATCCCGCCCGCAACGTCTCCCAAAGAGCCCAGCGCCAGTGGCGCGCTCGCGAACATTGCCTGCTACTCCTACTGCCGCTACTCCTATGGCAGCTACCAGCAAACCCGTGTCTCCGAGGGATGACTGTTCAGAACGCGACTCGTCGTTCGCGCTAGGCAGCGACAGATGGGCGGAGGAGACGGCGCAGGGGGGCGATTCCGGCGGAGGAGACGGGGAGGAGAAAGGCGCGAGCGGGCAGGTGGAGAAGGTCTCCGTCTCGGAGGCACAGGCGAGGACTTCATGGAAACGGGTGGGAAAGGAGTCTTTGGGGGAGAGGAGCGGCGACACGGTTTCTGCAGGTCCGTCGTCCAGGAGCTCTCACGTTCCGCGAGAAAGCGCTAACCAAGTTGGCAGCTGCGCGGGTATGATCTCGCAGGGCAGCACTAGCAGTAGTAGTAGCAACAGCAGCAGCAGTAGCCAGAGTTTGCAGAGAATTGAGTTACGCAGCGGCACGGGCAGCGGAAGCGCAAGCGCCAGCGCCAGCGGCAGCGCGATCAGCAGCAGCATTGACTGTGACTATCCGTCCGAAAGCGAGGATTTGACGAGGCGCCATTCGTTTAGCGGGAACAGCCGAGAGCGAAATTTTAATCACATCTACAGAAAGAGCATTTCCCATACTAATACAGCTATACACTTGCAGACTGCAGCTAATGGGCTTAGTAAATCAATATCCAGGAGTAATGAAGGCGAGAACGATGGCGTAGCTACTCGGCAGCTGAAAGCTTTTAATCGGCCTATACCAGAGAGTGACTTCCTGAGCAAGCGGCATTCGACCACGTGCGGGGTTCTTTTCAGTGACAGCATCACCTCCCTTAATGACCAGGATAGCATTCAACGGGGTTCTAATGACTACGGTCCTAACCCTAGGAGCTATCAGGGAGAAGCAAATGGCACCATAGCTGCCATGATGGAAGAAGCAGCGGCGTTAGAAGCAGCGCATGCAGGGACATCGATGCGAAACTCCGAGCGACTGCGACATATGTTCAGGGACAAGGCACTGGCAATTCCAGGGAAGAGCAAGGCTGGGTCCCACGAAACTGCACTCGGTAGAATTGGGAGCGCGGGAACAGCATGCGCCGGCAATGTCGGGGAGGCCGGTTCTGGCTTGGCCATCAGTGGCGGCGCTGCTGGCGGTGGGAGCTTCAGGAATGCTTATGATCACAGTGGTTCTGTACAGAGTGTGGGTTTGGAGTGTGGGGAGAGAGGAGTGAAAGCAGAAAGAGTCAAAGATTGTGCGGAGGGGGGTGGGTTGCCGGTTCCACCTACTCCGGACAGCGGCAACTCCCGCATCAGCCACATTGGCAAGTGGAGAACGGTCCAGACTATCTCCACTCTCGCGCTGCTCTCCCCCCGGTTCTCCACAAACCCACAGCCGCGACTTGCGAGGCTGCGAGCAGCTGGGCTAGCAGCCGCAGGGAACACGGGTCCAGGGGGGATAGGTGGGGGAGCAGAAGAGGGAGGAGGGGCAGGAGGGGGAGGCGGAGGAGCAGCAGCAGGGCAGGGGTTGCGAGCATTGCGGCGGTGTCAGACGGAGTCTCCGGAACAAGGCAGTAGCAGTGGCAGCAGCAGGTCCAGGCTAGCCAGGTTGAGAAGCATGGAGAGGCCAACGGGGCAGGGGATAGGCGGAGATTTGGGGGCGGATGGCTTGCGAGGTCACGGAGTGGAGGTGGGGGGAACAGGGAGGGAGGGTGTGAGGGGGGGAGGGGGCATGGCATGGGAGTTGGAGAGGCGGGGAGCTGTGCGGATTCTCCGTTCATCCGGCGGTGCGAGTCACAGCGGATTGCCATCAGCGTGTCGTACCAGGAGCCCTTGTAGAGAGGGTAGAGTTGGCAGATGGGAAGGACGGCACAGGGGCCCCTTGCAGCATCATGCAGCGGCCGCGGCGGTGGCGGCAGCAGCGACAGTGGCGATAGCCACTATAGGTTATGACGAAGCAGACAGGGGTTTCTTTTCTTACCAACGAAGCTATAACATGCTCTGACATATGCTGGACTACAATGTGATCCTGTTACATGCTATTGTACAGACTTAATCTAGCAGCGCTACCTGGGTCAGGGTAAGAACTGCTATGGTACATGACTGACAGGTCTTGACTTATATGACCCCTCCTACCTAATAACTGCTCACTTGTTTTCTGCAATTGAAGTTCTGTAATATGGTACTACTATAATGGAACTTGACTGCTCCATGCAGTACATTGGGAAGGGAGGAGCATGAAAAACATGAAATCCTGCTAGCTGGAAACACTTTTGAGTGCTGGACTCATGCTGCCACCTCCACCGCTGTGCCATCTGCCGCCAATGCCACCGCCACCACCGCCGCTGCTGCTGCACCCGAGGTATTCGACACCACAGGCTGTTATTTCCGCTGACCCCAGCCTCTTCTCTTGCTTTCCTGCAGGATCAGGGTCCAATGCACCTCATCTCATAATGACTCTTTTCTCGACTCCCGGCTCACCCCTCGCCGTTTTTTTCTGGGGCGCGCTGTAGAGTGTGTGGTTGTATGTGTGGAAACATGTCTGTACACTGCATGTTCCGCTGGTGCGAGCTTCCTCACTGCAAGTTCCTCATGTGGGTGCCACCACACCACATCCATGGCTCCCCCTTGCAGGTGTGCCCGTACCACCACCGCCTGCTGCTGCTTCGCCTGCTGCCTCCCCTCAGCAGGTGACAGCAATGCCGCTGCTGCGACTGCTGCTACTGCTGCCGCCGCAGTGAGCTTGACAGACACCTTGCCCTATAAACTAGGTGTGTATATCAAGTCACTGAGCCTCCCCTCGTCCGCTTCCTCGCCTTGTCACTTGCGGTACACGCCAGCTCTGCCAAGAGGAGGGCGGGAGAAGTCATGATGGTGAGGCAAGCAGGGGAGGAGTGAGGGGCGGGTTCAAGTGGACGGGCATTGGGGGCTCGCGGGGGGGTAGAGGGAATGGATACGGACGCACATGGACGGTGATAGTCGAGGAAAGCATGGGAAGATAAGCTGCAAATACGCTCTCACATACCAGGGGGGGACTGATGCCCCCTCCCCCCTCGCCCTCGCCCTCGCCCTCCCCCTCCCCCTTCCCCCGTCCCTCCCCCCTCACCGGCAAAGTGCGCCCATCTGCTGCGCCATGGCTGCAGCTCGTGCAGGCACAGGCCCGCTCTTCACCTTCCCCGCCAGCTGCAGCGGCGCGCGCACGTTCCTCACTTGGCCAAACACGTTGCTCACTTGCGGCACGAGCGGGCGCGAGCGCGAGGAGGAGGAGCGCAGGTCTATGTCCTGGAGAGAAATGCTGCGGCAGGGCACTGAGGAGGAGCAGTTGAGGATGATCCCTATGGGGTCCGACGAGTTGGTCGTGCCCACGATCTTGCTGTAGGACACGCCTGAGACGGCCACCGCCTTGGAGGAACCTTCCCCGCACTTGCCGTCCACGTGGCGCTTGTCGCAGTAGCTCTGGTGGAGGGGGAGGGAGGGAGGAGCGAGGGAGATATGCATGAGAAACCAGGTGCACAGATGTACAACAAGCACAAAGATGCATATGCAGCCGTGGCTCACTCTCAACTGGTTGATCACAACAGGTCACTTCTTCATATCCACCATCAACACACACTTGCACCTCTGCATATACACCTAACCATGCACTGCCAACCATGCCACATTCATTCCCATAGCAACCATCTCTCTCCTGGTCGATGACAATCGGCCGCTCCACATCCACCATGAACACGTTGCGATACACCACATCGCGCACGCTGCCCGTGCATCCCCACCCACACATGGCTGACCACCCACACACGCCCAACCCCCTCTTCCCTCACCTGATCAATGACAATGGGTCGCTCCACGTCCACCATGAACACGTTGCGATACACCACATCGCGCACGCTGCCCGACCCGCCCTGGTACGTCTTGATGCGCAGCCCGTTGGATAGCGCCTTGAGCACCACGCGCGTGACCGTGATGTTGGACACACACGCTGTGTCCCCGTGGTCGCCCAGGCTGCCGATGCTGCCAGGCGGAGGGAGAGTCAGGGGGGAGGGAGGAGGGGGGGGAGGAGGGGAGCGAAAAGAGCAGGGAGAGGGGGAGGAAAGGGATAAGGACACGGTTGAGTCAGTTTTGAGAATTCTCAAAAGATGCAACGGGGATGCATGTTCTGTGGCATGTCAAGCCACACACACGCAGCACACCACCAAATGTTGCTTCTGAAATTTCTCAACAGCAATTCACGCATGGTCTGCCCTGGCAGTGAGCGCACCTGATGCCATGGCCGGCCACACACCACGTGTCGGAGATGAGCACGTGCGACGTGCCGTCCTCGATCACTATGTTGTCGTCGCCTGCCATCAAACCATGCAGCAATGCCATGGTTTGCACACACAACGCCATAAGGGTAGGGTCATGGGTAAGGTGGTGGTCAGAGTGCAGCGCCGCACAGGCACTAGTATGGATTGCAGGAGGTGCATGGAGGCATGGGGAGAGTGAGCAGTGTGAGGCACTCTCAAGCATTACTTCTGCAAAGCACCGGAAAGCCCAGCCGTTCACCATGCCTCCCTGTTTCTCACACACGCACACTCGCACACCCACCCACCCATCCACCACACCCGCCCACCCACGCACCTCCATGCAGCGTGCAGCGCTGCACGGCCACTTGAGTGGAGCGTGTGATGTGGATGGAGTCGGTGTTGGGGCTCTCCGAGGGGCTGTCCGTCGTCACGTTCACCACCTTCACGAAGTTGCTCGATGCTATCTCCAGGTGTATCGTGCCGGGGTTGCTGAGAGGGGGGAGACGGAGGGAAATGTGGGGGGTAGACGGAGGGGAATGTGGGGGGGAGACGGAGGGAAGAGGAGGCTTTTCAAAACCAGCTCCAATATTCCAAACCCGTTCACCAATCTGAGAGTGGTCCCAAGGCACCCATACCCCAATGCACCCCTCTGCACCCCCACGCACCGCAGAGTGATCCCCTGCACGACCGAGTTGTGGCACGAGTCGGCGACGAGCAGGTAGGGGCGCTTGAGCGACTCGGGCAGGCGGTGTGCGTTCCACAGCTGCCACCAGCGCTGCGCGCGGCCGTCTATGGCGCCGCGACCTGATACCATGAGCCCGTGCACGCCCAGGAAGTGCACCACGCCCAGCTGGGCTGGCGGATGGAAAGGGTCTCGCGGACCCAGAATGGTGCCGTCCAACTGATGGCGGGGAATGGGGGTGGGGGGAATGGGGGTGGGGGAAGAGGAAGGAGAAAAGGTGGAAGGGGACAGGGAGGAGGGGGTGAATGTGGGGAAGGGGGGAAGCTGGGACGGTTGAGGTGAAGCAGGCATAAGAGGGGCAGCGTCTTGGAAGAAGTGAATGGAAGATAAGAAAGCAGTCAGAGGAAACGTGCTTTCTAAGAACCTTCTGTAACAAGCCTCTCTCCCACCTTTCACCCCTCTCACCTTCACCCGTCTCTCACCTGGAACACCAGTCGCGACCCGCACGGCCCCACAAATCGCAGGTACCCCACGCTGTACCGCCCGCTAGGCACCACCACCGATGTGGGCCGTGCGCTTAGCCGCCCAAGCTTGCACGACGCCACAAACGCCGCTTTGAACGCGCGCGTGTCGTCCCTCTCACCGTCCCCCACCGCGCCGTACCGCTTCACCGAGAACTGGCGTTCCGGGGGGATGTGGGGGACGGGCACGAGGTAGTCTTGCCCGCGCGCGAAGCGGAAGGGCAGGTCGGTATTCCCAGGGGAGAACGGCTGCATGCTGTTGCCGTTACGAGGGATGGGAGAGGACGGAGAGGAAGGTGATGATGGGGAAGAAGGGGACGGTTTGGGCCGTTTCGCTTGCATCTTGTTGCCACCGCTGCTGCCGCTGTTGCGGGAGGGAGAGGGCGAGGAGGAGGAGGGGGACGGGGAAGGTCGTGGCTTGGGCTGGGACGTGCGGCCGCTGTCCCCCCGCTGTGGGGCGCTGGGGTTGGCCTTCCGAGCCTTCATCTGAGACTTGTACATGCTCGCCGCATTCCCGCCCTCGTCTGTGCTGCTGCTGCTGTCGCTGCCACCGCTGCCGCTCCTGCTGCTGCTGCTGCTGCTGCTGCTTCTGTCGCTCCGAAGCCTCTCGGTTGCTGGTCCGGTTCTGGGCTTGAACCCGCTGGTGCTGCCGCCACCGCCGCCGCCGCCGCTGCTGCTGCTGCTGCTGCTGCTGCTGCTGCTGCTGCCGCCACTACCACTGCTGCTACCGCCGCTGGTACCGCTGGTGCCTTTCTCAGCAGGGCTGGTGGCAGGCGGAGACGGGGAGGGGGAGGAGGGGCGAGGGGTGGGCAGGCGAGGCTTGAAGCCGAGAGTGGTGGTGGAGCGAGAGGAGAGCCATGGCATGGAGGAGGGCGAGGAGGAGGGCAGAGATGGCGGTGCTGCCGACTGTGGTGGTCGGGACGAGCGGGTGAAGAACGACTTGGGTTGTGTTGCATCAGCACCGGCATTGGGATCAGCATCGGCATCAGCATTGGCATCAGCATCGGCATCAGTACCATCCTCAGTATCAGCATCGGTATCATCATTAGCACCAGCATCAGCGTCAGCATCGGCATCGGTGGGAGCTGATTCCTCTGAAGGCGTGTTAGCACCAGGAGCACTGTCAGGGTCAGAGGGGCTGTACGCGTTAGAGTCATCCTGGGTATTGTAAGGCTGCTGCGAGTCTGAGTTAACCTGCGAGTCACCACCAGAGTCACCACCAGAGTCAGCATTAGAGTCGGCGCCAGAGTCAACGCCAGAGTCAACGCCAGAGTCAACGCCAGCATGAGCAGTAGAGTCAGAGTAAGAGTCAGTATTTGAGTGCGAGTGAGATTTGAAGGCAGCTACAGGAGGTGAGGAGGCAGGGTCCTGCGTGTGCGGGCTAAACGGTTCTGACTGGTCAGGCGCGGGGCTGGCAGGAGCAGCCACGGACGACGCCTGCACGCCGAACTCCCGCCGAGCGGCGGCAGCAGCGGAAGAGGAGGAGGGGGGTGAGGAGATTGAGGGGGCATCTAAGGAGAGCGCGTTCGGGTTGGTGCGGGCGCGGAAGGCAGTGCCCTTGCCGAGAGCCAAGAAGGACACCATCCCCAGGCCGTTCTCGCCCCTCCACCCGAACTCGTCCTCCTCTCCCGCACCGCCATTGTCACCATCGTCATCATTGTCATCGTCGTCGCGGTTACTGTCACCAGCAGAGGCGGTAGACGACAGAGTAGAGGCAGAGGGGGCAGGAGATGCAGGAGAGAGAGAAGAGATAGGAGAGATAGGAGAGTAGGAAGCAGCAACCGCTATGGACCGTCCTGCGCGTCTTCCCCCCACACTGGGACCAACAATACCGCCGCCATCACCGTCGCCGCCGCCGGCGCTGCTGCCATAGTCGTCGTTCTTAACTTCCCCGATACCAGGAATATGATCCGATACCGACACCCACTTCACGCCATCCCCATCGCCATCCCCATCCGCGTCCCCAACTCCCCCGGGATTGGCGCCGTGACCGCCGGCAGCGTTCTCAACGCTCTGGACCGTCACACCGGGATTGCCGCCGGTGTCGTGTTTGCTAATCAATCCAGCTTCGTCGAGCCAACCGTACGAGTCCTCGCTAGGGTAACCGTCCAGTCGCTCCGTTTCCCCCGCATCCCCCGCTTCTGCGGGAGTCTCCTCTTCCGCGGGAGTGTCCTCTTCCGCTTCCGCTTCCGATTCCGATTCCGCGTCTGCTTCCGCTGGGTTCGCGGAGGCCGCGGAGGCCTGCGTCGGGGCGGATTGCGCTTGCGCCGTACAAGACGGGGTTTTGAAGAGGCACGCAGGGAACGGGTCGCACTCGTACGCCGTGACTCCCGCCGCGACCACCCTTGTAACGGTAACGCGTAGCACCATAGCGGGGCGGCGCAACGGGGATGCCGACGAGGAGGGGCCGCGGGGAGCGGGGGAACTCGAGGCGGAACGGGAAGGGGACGTGGTGGCGGGTCGGGGGGGAGTGCGTGGCACGTCCTGCGGGGCATTGCGCTTGGGGGAGGTTGCGTTTGGCGCGGTTTGCGGCGGGTTTGACGGCGCTCGTTGCGGGTTCGAAGAGTCGCTGAACCCCAAATCAGGTTCCACCGAGGCATTTCTTCCTCCCCCGGACGGTGCGCGTACGGGAACGGACGGCGGCGCGGGGGAAGGCGTGCGCGGCGGGTCCATCCGCGGAGCGGGAGTTGCGGCGGGAGGTGCGGGGGACGCGGGAGCGGAGGGAAGAGTGAAATTGGGCTCACTGCCAAGAGGATCGTCCGGGTTTTTCGGCGGGAGGCGTTTGGGGAGGTAGGATGCGGGGTCGGTGGATTTGGGTGGGGAGGGTGAGGGTGAAGGGACGGGTGTTTGCTTCTGGTGCTGCGTCTGCCGCTTCTGCTTGCGGCTCGGCGCGGGGGAGTTAACATCACTCGGAGCAGTCAACGAACCAACGGACGAACCGGCAGATGCGCCTACCGGACCACCCTTGCTCCCCAGCAACGGCTTGGCGCGGAAGTTAGGCCTGGGATGCACCGTGCCTAAGCTGCTGCCGCTTCCGCGAGGGTTGGGCGCGAAGGTGGACGAGGTTCGCACACCGGCTGCGTCGCTCATATCCCCGAACTGCTCCCCCTGCTCCCCCTTCTCCCCCTGCTCCGCCTGCTCCCCGTCCCGAAAATCATCGGTATTCTCAAGGGAGCCAGCTGTATTCCACTGGTCGAATCCAGAATCGCCGTCGCCGTCGCCGTTGCCGTCACCGTCGCGAGCAGCTTGCGGAACTTCCGCCGCCACCAGCCCCGTGTCGTCCCCCCCCCCGTGGTACCCATCCACCACGCGGTCCTCTTCGCCGTAGTCCGCTGCGCCAGCCTCCCCCCCAGCGCTTGCGACCTGCGCGCCCCCCACCGCGCGCCGTGTCCTTGCCCCAACCCTTCCTGTCTGCGCGTGCCCCGCAGTATCTCCCACCTGGGGGGAAGCCCCGCCTCCGCTGATCGCGGCAACATAGGTGGAGAGCAGAATAGGCTGCTCCGCTTCTTTCGTCCTGTCCACGTCAGCCATAGGGTTACCAATCCCGCCGCCATAATAATCATAATCATAATCATTCTCCCAAACTCTAGCTTCCATCAGCCCCCGGTCCCCTCGAGCTTTACTCCCCAAGTATACGGCCCCTCCCCCACGCTTCTCCCCACGGTTCCCATTATTTCCTTCCGCGCTTTCCTTCCGCGGAGACTCGCTCCCGCCCGCCACCTTTGCGCGACCCTGCGCCATCCACGCCGGAATCAACTCCGTCACTTCTAGCACCGTTTCTACGGCTCCTGATGTTGCTGTTCGCACGTTAGCCGTGCTGCTCACTAGCACGGGTTTAATTCCCGCGTCCACGCTGTTAAGACTGGTCGCCAGAGCCGAGCCGCTCGGGGGCTTGGCGGGAACGGGTCGCACGGTAGAGTTGGTCGTGCGCGTGACGACAACGTTTGCAGCCCACTGCGGCGGGGGATCGCAGCGCTTGTACGAGGTGCAGGGGTCTGCGGTGGTCGCGCGGGGTGGGAAGGCGCGGGGGAGTGGAGGGAGGCAGCGAGGGAGGGAGGCAGGAGAAAGGGAGGCGGAGCGAGGTGAGGGACGAACAGCGATAAAAAAAATAGAGCGAACATTTACACAGGCATAGCGGGCCCCACAGGCTCACACGTGCGTGATATGACTGGCACGTGGGGGATGCATGGAGGTGCTTACTGGACAGGTGGACCCGGCAGTGCGAGTCGAGAAGATACGCGCAGTTGTTGTTCATGGCTAGCGCGCCGTCCGCTGGCGCCCACGCGTCCCATGGCTCGAGCGAACGACTGAGAGGAGGGGAAAAGAAAGACGATGCGCGGTGGCAACGCGCATGTACAGGTCTTAGGTGAGGGGTAGGTGGCGTACTGTCCGGCGTGTTGTGCGATTTGTGAGGCGTATGGATGAGCGCGGGAAAGGATTCGCACCGGCAAGCGCAGAATTTGGAACGAATTGAGATTGTCAGGATATGGGACGGAGTGAACAGAGACGAGCCTTTTCGGAAAAGACAGCAACCTAGCGGCGGAGAAGAGAAGGGATACTGTTTGAAGGGAAGAGATGGAAGGAAGAGGGTAGAGTATGTGCGTACCCTGTGCTCCAAAATGGATCCAGCTCGTATCTTCCGATATCAAAGTCGTATATACAGGCCGGCACGGACGGTGCGAAATAACGCGTCGCGGTTGCTGCATGTGACAATTCAAGGAGACAAGAAATCAAGCTGAATTCAGGCTGGCCTGTAGTGAGAGGGGCTTGTGAGGCTCGAGCGTTCATACAGGCTTTCATACAGGGCTTTCAGGCGTAGCTGACATAGAAGCAGGAAGAGACGAGGACGTCCTTAACCATCATGACGTCTCTTACGTAACTACCTTGTGGGTTCAAGAGGAGGATGAGGGGAAGAAGGAGCAGAAGATGCAGTGTGGCGAAGCCATTCCGTGCGAGCGTGCGTTGCGACACACCCATGGCTTGCTGCTTGCGAATGCTCCACGGGGGCTTCAGTAGGGAAAAGCTAGGTCGGCATCAGAGAGGAATGCTCCGAACGAAATCACAAGCGCTGAGATCAAGTAGAGCTAACTCCCAATTGCACGCATCGTCCAGGTCGATCTCAACGCTGGCTGTCGAACCAGTGAAATGTTGCTAAAGCTTCAACCAGTGCGCTATGGCGCCATAAAATGTGACGGGGTGATGGAAAGGTGGGTTGTAAGTGTGGATCAAGCTGGGCTGGTGTGCAGGCGGGATGCAATGGGGTCCCCGATGCAATGCAGCAGATCGCTGAATGCTGAGATGTGTGCTGTTCGGGGCGAAATGTGCAATTGCAAAGCCGAGCCGCTATCCTCTCAATCAGCACGAACAGCCTTCCACACATGTCGGTGCTATTGATGGGACAATTGTGCCGATAGGGTTACTACATTCTCCACAGGCGAATTCATTCAGATTCGTGTGCGATGTACATTGCCACCCCCGTTCCAGGGTGTGTGATGCCGTCCTGGTAAACGGAGGCTATTTCGCACCACGAAGTAACCAGCTTGTACGTCGCCCATCACGTTTGCACGTCGCAACCCACTTCGCGGTCCTTGTGGACCGACCACACCAAACCCGAAACGCGTGCTCGACTGCCCCAGATTGGCCAAGTTTCCCGAGAGGAGTTGAGCGACATCAGCAGCACGGATGTTTTCCCCAGCCGGAAGGGTCGGCTCGGCTCGCCGTCACTGCCAAACCATCAGTCAGCCATCAACGTAAAAGGGGGTTATCATGTACTGGTCAGCGCACCAATAACGAGTCCAAATATGGGAACCAGAAAACATTACAAGGACTGGGGCTTAGAGGGAAATCCATGAACCAATAATCTAAATTTTGATGTTGTGCCATTGGTATTGGTTCAAATCAATAAATAAATTACTCCTTTAAATGATTATGCCCACACTTTATTCTAACTGAATCTGCAGAACGGGTTATACGTAATAGCCGATAAATATGTAATTTATGTGGAGGTTTTACTACGGTATATGATTTATTCTTACGTCTATGCATCATTCGTATATCATGGTGGAGCTTTATCATTTATTTGTTGTCACAATCGACTAATTAGGGTACATTCCTGCGGGGACACTTGTGTCTCAAAGCCTTTGTGACACGTAAAAACAACATATAACGTACAATGTCTCAAACGCGAATCGCCCTAGTGCGATTGTTACTGTATTTTTCATTGGTCAGCGTGAAATGCGCTGACGTCGCTGACGAATTGTAAACCGACTCGTCATTGTTTAAAAAACGCACGCGGTTCGAAATGTCAATGCACCTGGTCTGCCTGCAATGCCAATTTCGCGCGGAGAAAAATCCCGCGCGTCGAAACCATACCCCAGCCATGCGGTGGAAGACACGAGTGTACAGTAAATTCTGTCACCCAATCAAACGCTCCCAACTGTGTTGTTCGCCTGGTCGCCTAGTTTCGCGATACATTCATTCTTTGTGACGCGAGATTGACAAAATGTTTCGACGCGACTCGGGAAAAGGGGGATTGAGACACAAGTGTCCCCGCAGGAATGTACCCTTAATAAATGATTTTGACGTCTTGTAGTTCCTAGAACACATGTTGGCCATGTTCGACAGGCACGCCCAGTTCGACAAGCAGACAAACACGAAATCCTCAAGGCGGTTCCAAATCGGTCAGCCCAGAAAACGATGTCGAACCTGATGAACAACCACCTCCCCCCCCCCCCAACCCCCCTCTCCCCCCCTAACCACCCTTCATGCTGTCAAAGTAGCTAGTCAAGCTTAGGACCCATGGCTAGGATTGAGGGTACTAGCATGAGTATCGAGAGAGTTTAGCAAAGGAGAAAGGTGATTTCACTATAGCAAAATAGGAACATATAAGGGAAAGGAGGGGAGGTGCACCACCAAAACAAGAAGCATATAGCTACACTAGGATCTACTGTAGGCAGGTGTATAAATGTATACAAATACATTTCAACACACCCCCTAGCTGCCTACAGTGAGAACCATGTGCAACAGCACCCCCTGAAGGGGTACACCAGGCGCAGCGGAGGAAGGAGAGGGCAAGTGACGAGGAGGAGGAACCATGAGAGGAGAGGAGGTGGTGGATGGCGGCTGAAGCTGCTGGCACACGGGCAACTGGAGCAACTGGCACACTGGCAACTGGAGCAACTGGCACACGGGCAACTAGAGTAACTGGCTCCGCGGCTAGACGAGCGGCTGGAGCAACTGACTCACGGGCGACAGGAGCAACGGGCTCACGGGCGACTGGCGCAACGGTCTCACGAGCGACTGGAGCTGCTGGCTTCACGGCGTCCACCCCCCTTCAACCTCCCCCACTTTCCCAAAACTCCCATTCACACCCCTCGGCATCCCTACCCCCACTCCCTCGTCTCCCCCACACCCTCCCCCCCCCCACAGCGGCATGTGCAGTAGTGGGAGAGAGAGGAGGAGAGGCGGCAGCTGATTACTCACACCCGCCACCCCCATACCCTCCCCCCCACTGCTGCATGCGCAGCAGGGGGATGGAGGAGAAGGGGGGGCGGGGTAGGAGCTGCGCGGCGACAGCAGGGCGCGCGGGCGGGCAGAAACCGTCGCGCGTCCAAGGCGCGCGACGGGCAGAAACCGTCGCGCGCACGGGGCGCGCGACGGGCAGGAAACCGTCGCGCGCCCGGGGCGCGCGACGGGCAGAAAACCGTCGTGCGCCCGGGGCGCGCGACGGGCACAAAATCGACGCACGCCCGGGGCGCGCGACGGGCTGAAAATCGACGCATGCCCGGGGCGCGCGACGGGCAGAAAACCGACGCGCGCCCGGGGCGCGCGACGGGCAGCAGAGTGGCGCATTAGCGGAAGCGAAGGGTGGGCCCAATGAGGCAGGTCCTAGGAGGAACCTGGCTCTGATAGCATGTCAAAATCCTAAGCGAGGATGAATCGACTAGCAGCAAGATGGGTACAAGTAATAACCCGAATTGGGTTGCACCCCATATGGGCTACCCCACTACAGCCTACACAACATATAAGTTTGACACACCCCCATAGGCAAAGTGGGGGAGAACAAGAGGTCACAATACCAGTCAAGAAAAGCAAAGCAAGCTCAGGGTGGATCACGAAGTCACCACACACTCTGAGCACAAGCAAATGGCCACAAGGAGTTCACATGCAGAGTTATATAATGCAGAACAAGCAGTACAGTGATCAAAACCTAGCAAGTGTAAGCATGCAGGTATAAGTATATAGATCACAGTACAAGCAAAGTCAAGAAGTGAGCAAGTGAGGCCAAGTAGGCACAAGGCCTAGAACAGTACAGAAACGCTGATGATCACAAGGCTGAAGTGCCTTGGTGAAGATATCAGCAGTGTTGGCCCGAGAGGCCACGTAAACAAGACGAAGCTGACCACGCTGCTGCAGCTCTCGAGCAAGGAAGTAACGCAGAGCGATGTGCTTTGTCCTGTGCTCCAGTCTGTGCTCCTGACACAAGGCAATCATGGCCTTGTTGTCGACGTACAGAACAGGAGGAGAACGAGGCGGCTCTCCCAAGTCGGTCAGCAGGTAGGTGAGTCAGCGTAACTCCTGTGCAGCCATGGCCCCTGCGTAGATCTCAGCCTCACAACTGGAGCTGAGAACAGAAGACGAGCGGGTAGACCGCCAAGAAACAGAGTCGGAGCCAAGGCTGAAAGTGTAACCCTGTGACGACCGCTGCGTAGCCAAGTCGTCAACCCAAGAGGCGTCTGCGTGTCCAGTGAGGACAACTGGACCCCGTCCTCCAAGCACGAGCCCCATGCCCGACGTACTGCACAAGTAGCGCATCACCCTCTTAGCGGCCTTCCAGTGCTCTGGTAGGTGTCTCCCCGGCGCAACGTAGCGTGCCAGGATGCTAAGAGGGTAAGCAAGGTCAGGTCGAGTGCAGGTCATCAGGTACACGAGGCAGCCCACAAGCTCTGGATACGGGCCACTCGGCTCTACGGACTCGTCCGAAGGTGGAGCTGAGAGCGAGTGACCGCTAGGCAGAGGAGTGGACTGTGGCGAGGAGTACTGGAAGTCGAAGTGCTGAAGGACCTGCTGCACCATGTGTGACTGAGTCAAGGTAGTGGTGCGCCGTGCTCTGTCCCGGGTGATCTGCACAAGATAGCTGCGCAGCTCACCCAGGTCTGTGCACGTGTGTCTCTTCTGCAGCTCCGACTTCACTAGGGCCAGTCCCTCAGTGTCAGTAGTGGCAAAGACCAAGTCGTCGACGTACACGAGGATGTAGAACGGCGGCAGCGAAGTGTCGGTGCGTAGAAACAGCGACGGGTCAGCAGTCGAAGGAGCAAACCCAAGAGCCGCAAGAGTCGTCCTCAGTGTGTCGTGCCACTCGCGAGGCGCCTGGCGGAGACCGTAGACTGGCCGCCGGAGGCTCCACTGGGTACCTGCAGGAAACGACCCAGTGAAGCCAGGTGGGCGGCGCAGCCAGATCTCCTCGTGCAGGCTGCCCTGTAAGAAAGCTGTGCTGAAGTCAAGAGAGTGAAGCTCGTAGTCACGCTGAGCGGCGGCGTGCAGCAGTACCCGAAGAGTGGTCATCTTCGGGGTAGGGGAGAAGGTATGGAAGAAGTCAACTCCCTGTCGCTAACTGAAGCCTCGTGCGACGTAACGCGCCTTGAAGACAGGCGGAGAACCCTGCGGCCGCTTCACCCTGAAAATCCACATGCCACTGACGATGTTCGCCCCAGGTGGGGGAACCTCGTCGACGTAGGTGCCTGTGGACTTCCAGGGTGCCATCTCTGCGTCCATGGCTGTCTGCCACTGAGAGGAGTAGGGACCCTCAATCGCCACTGCGTAAGAGCGCGGGGTCGGGATGTCTGGTGCATCCGGGTCTCCCTCAGGTGCAATCAGCATGGACACGAGATGAGGTACAGCAGCTGCAAAACACTCAAAGTCCTCCTGCCTGTCCTCAAGGACGTCCGTGCCAAGAGCACACTCACCCCCGACGGACGGAGGACAGACAGACCCAGACTCAGCAACAAGACTAGCGGCGTAGTCGAGGCGACAGGCGGCAGCAAAGTCAACAAGCTCAGCAACTAGGGCAGACGCAGCAGTGGACTCAAACGAAGGGTCAGTGACAACCGTGGCTAGAAGACGTGTGACAGTAGGACTGGCACCGACAGGCGGTGGACACAGTAAGGGAGGAGTAAGGCCAGTAGAAGGCGGGAGACCATGAACCTGCTGAAGCAGTGGAACGAAGTATGGTCGCGGCCGCACAGCGCCTCCAGAACCAGCACCGACAGCACCAGCACCCCCAGGGCCAGCACCTCCAGCTCCAGGGTCTCCAGCTCCAACTCCAGCAGCACCACCAGCTCCAGCTCCAGTGCCTCCGGCTTCAACGCCTGCAGCACCTCCAGCTCCAGCAGCTCCAGTACCTCCAGCAGCTCCAACTCTAGAAGCTGCTGGGGCGTGAGGGACTCGCGCGGACGTCGCTGGAGCTGCATCTGGCCACCGCCAGAAACTCCCCACCGAACAGCTCCACCGAGACTGCCACCACGGCCGCCGCCACCACTCCCTCTGCTGCCACCACCGCCGCCACCACTCCAACCGCTACCACGAAGAGACGTCATAGCGGGCAAAGGAAGGAGACGTGCGACCAGCACGGCAGCACGCAGGGAAGGCAGGGCGGCGAGCAGGCACTAGGGTAGGTCGGTGCGGCGCACGGTCAGGGAAGGGCGGCGCGCGGCCAGAGTAGGGCGGCACGCTGCAGGCAGGGGCGGCACCTAGGGCATTTTTTTTTTTTTTTTTTTTTTTTAGGGTTTAGCAGGGCGCGCTGGGCGCTGGGCAGCAGCGCGCGCTGGCGCTCTGGGCAGCGGGGCGCGCTGGCGCGCTGGGCAGCGGGGCGCGCTGGCGCACTGGGCAGCAGGGTGCGCTGGCGCGCTGGGCAGCGGGGCGCGCTGGCGCGTCTGGCAGCAGGGCGCTCTAGCGCGATGGGCAGCAGGGCGCGCTGGCGCGCTGGGCAGCGGGGCGGCTGGCGCGCTGGGCAGCGGGGCGCGCTGGCGCGTCTGGCAGCAGGGCGCGCTAGCGCGATGGGCAGCAGGGCGCGCTGGCGCGCTGGCGCGCTGGGCAGCGGGGGCGGCGCGCGGGCTGCAGGGGCGACGCGCGAGCTGCAGGGGCGGCGCGCGGGCTGCAGGGGCGGCGCGACGGGGGGCAGGGCAGGGCGTGCGCGGAGCAGTGCGACGCGGGGCAGGGCAGGGCGTGCGCGGGGCAGCGCGACACGAAGCAGGGCAGGGCGTGCGCGGGGCAGCGCGACGCGGGGCAGGGCAGGGCGTGCGCGGGGCAGCGCGACGCGGGGCAGGGCGTGCACGGGCAGTGTGACGCACGGCAGGGCAGGGCAAGGCGCGCGCTGACGGTGCAGCGCATGGCAGGGCGTGAGGTAGCGCGGTAACCGCAGTCGGTCACTAGTTAATGGTGGGCCCGAAAAAAAAAAAAAAAACGGTCCTACGGACCTACTGCTCTGAAACCATGTCAGAGTAGCTAGTCAAGCTTAGGGCCCATGGCTAGGGTTGAGGGTACTAGCATGAGTATCGAGAGAGTTTAGCAAAGGAGAAAGGTGATTTCACTATAGCAAAACAGGAACATATAAGGGAAAGGAGGGGAGGTGCACCACCAAAACAAGAAGCATATAGCTACACTAGGATCTACTGTAGGCAGGTATATAATTGTATACAAATACATTTCAACAAATGCCTATCGAACGCGCCCTATACAAGAGTGTTAACGGCCCTTCATAAACACCCCAGGCCCTTCGCACACACGCAAGTGATGAGCTCTAGCATAGCCAAACACTCGCCTCCCCAAAATTGGGAATTCCCGCGGGGATGAGTTAGGGCTCGTCGGAGGGGATACCCAAGTCGTACTCCCTGGAAAATATTTCACTTAACCTATATGCTCGAAGTAAACCAGATCTTCCCTCCAAACCGCTAAAGCAACCAGATGTGTTTGTCTGTCTGTTTATATTTTATTGTATATAAAAGTTTTTTACCTAGTATCGAATGGCATGGGATGCAAACATTTGACACCTGCTCTTGATGAAGATGGTGGGAGTAGGGGCCCAGCATCGCCCTGACGACCCCCGCCTTCCGATCTAGGGAGGCCTTTCGACTTGGTCAGGCGGTGGTGAGCTTAGGGGAAGTTGCCTATAAAATCCTGCTGAACACTAGCCTAACCTTAATCCTAGGGTTAGATAATCTGTAACGGTAGCTGCTCTATGGCTTGTTGCTGAAGGGCTTCCCATTCGTAGAGAGTATCCTTTTGGAGTAAGTTCGTGTGAGGCTTTCTCAAACTCGTCACTTCATAGCCATTTCTAGATATAATTAATGGCTGCTAAGTAGTTCCTCCAGGATGCCCAGTCGCAATCAAGTCGCTATAGCGATCAACCTAGATCTTGGTTGAAGGTGTGCTTTACCATTCTGGAGAGTAGAGCTTTTTTTTTTCTAACGGGCACATGTTCATATTATAAAGATACGTGAGCTGCATGCAATGGTCCCACGAAGTCGGCAGGCTTAATCTCTTACCACGCTCTCTAAATCCGCACGATTTCCACCATATTTCACCTGCTTTTTCATGTTCTTGGAGCAAATGAGGATATTGTCCAGATCCACTAGTACGCATTCGTCCACTAGTGGCCTTAGGATGTTGTTCAGCTCCGTCTGGAACGTTGCTGGTGCGTTGAAGAGACCGGACGACATCACGCGGTACTTGTAGGAGCCGTATCGTTTACGAAACGCTGTTCTGTGAACCGTATCGAATACTGACAGTAAATCGTGTTTGGAAAATACTCTCGTTCCGTGCAGCTGATCCATGAGGTCGTTTATTCGCGGTATCGGGTACTTGTTTTTAAAAGTATCTTTGTTGAGAGCCCAATATTCGATTCACATCCGTAAACTACCACACGGCTTTGGAGGGAAGAGAACTTGTGCAATCTAGAATGATGTGGAAGGTCGGATGAGGCTGCGATCCAGTAGGCATTCATCTGCTTCTTCATGTCTTATAACTCTACTAGGCTGGGGCGGTATGGTAAACAAAAGTTTGGTTCTGAACCTGGTTCTTCCACGATTTCGTGCTGGTGATTCCGTTCTGGTGGCACTCCTGCTCGTAGGTCCTCCGGCATGATGTGTTTGTACTCCTCTAAAACTTCCTTTAACGCTGCAGGTAGCTCGGAGTATGGTCTCTCCCTCGCTGTAGCCATCACCCACGCCAGATAACCTTTGTTGTTTTCGTTCACCGTTTCCTCAAACCGAGCGAGTGTCGCATCGGGAAAGTTGCATGTATCCTTCCAGCTTCGTAGCTCCACTCGTTTCCCCATTGTTGTAGATGCTCGTCTTCCGGTTGATCCAGTCAATCTTAGGATTGAACCGCTTCAGGTTATTACGCCCTTAGATGAAATCCAAACCCTTGATGTTGGTGACGTGTAGCTTTGGTTTCCATTGCAGCGCCCCTATCGGTAGTTGGAGCGTAGTTTCACCATGGATTGGTACTCTATTGCCATCCACAATGGTTGTTGCGAACTGGGTCTCCGTGTAAGACTCTCTCCAAACGACTTACGGTTGCACACCGAGCTAGACGCTCTACTATCCACCATCGCCTCGAGGTGTCGCCCGTTGCATATCACCTAAAGGAGTATTGATGGTCGCTGCTCGGAATAGCCAAGGATGGTCTTGCTTGTAGGATCATAGGGTACATCAAATTTCCCAATTTCATCCCTAGGTCCTATTCTCAAAGCTGAATATTCTGCTTGTGTAGGGTATGAAGAATTCTGAGGCCATTGCAACTACTCCTGGGCTCGGAACCTTTCCCTAAGCCTTTGCAGATGCGTAGGCTTTACATGTGAGTAGTGGGGAGCTTTAACACATTGCTGCGAGGAGAGAATATTAACACATCGAAACGTTCATGAGTAGATTCCCCAGATGTGCAGTACCAGAACTATATCGAAAGGCTTTTTCTTGACCTCCATTTTTCCCATGAATTTCTCAAAGGCTTGAAATCCATGAGACGTGATATTCAAAGCTAAAGTATATTAAAAGGTATCTTTAACGAACTCTTATATTTCAAGGTGTATGGCTGGATCTTCTTCCGTGGAGTCTCCACTATTGTTTGTCAAACTTATACTCTACAGTTTGTTTAGGCTGTAGTGGGGTAGTTACTATGGGGTACAGCAAGTTTAGGTTTTCCTACTTGTACCCACCCCTTTCCTAGTGCATTCACTCTTGTTCATTCTGACATGGTATTACGAGCCTAGGTTAGGCACCTAGGACCGCCTAGTACTAAGGGCCCACCGTTCCGCTAGAAGCGCCCTCGTGCGCCCTGCCTTCCTCGCGCCCTCGTGCGCCTCTCTCTGCTCGTGCGCCCTCGCGCGCCCTCTCTCTCACGCTGCCCGCGCGCAGTCCGTTAACCGCGCGCGCGCAGCCCGCTAGCCGCCCGCGCGCGGCCTGCTTACCGCGCGCGCAGCCCGTTAGCCGCCCGCGCGACCAGCACCGCCCGCGCGCAGCCCGCGACGGCCTCGTGCGGCCCCGCGCGCAGCCCACGCGCCGCAGCTGCTCGCACGCCGGCCGCTGCAGCCCGCGCGTCGCTCGTGTCAAACATTATACATGTTTATATTGTGTAGGCTATAGTGGGTTTAGCCTTAGGGGGTACAACATTGCTAGGGTTTCCTACTTGTATCACCCTGCTGCCTAGTTCATTCATTCTCGTTCAGTTCTACATTCTAACATGGTATCCGACGCCTAGGTCAGGACCCAGGACCGACGTTGGTTAGGGCCCACCGTTCCGCCGCGCCCTTGCGCGACCGTGTCTGATAGTACCTCGCGCCGTCGTGCGCCCCTACCCGCGCCGTCGAGCGCCCTTACTAGCGCCGTCGAGCGCCCCTTCTAGCGCCGTCGTGCGCCCTGTTGCTAGTTGCGCGCTGCCCACTAGCCTCGCACGCAGCCCCTCGCGGCCCCGTGCAGCCCCGTGTGCCGTCCGCCTGCCTACCCGCGCCCTCGAGCGCCTTCCTACCCGCGCCCTCGAGCGCCTGCCTACTCGCGCCCTTGAGCGCCTGCCTACCCGCGCCCTCGAGCGCCACCCTGCCGCCCTGCCCTGCAGGCCGCGCGCGGGCCTGCTCTGCACCCGCGCAGCCGCCCCTGGACCCCGAGGCGCGGCCCCTGGACCCCGCGACGCGTCGCCCTGCTCGTCGCGACGCCTCTGCGGGACCCGGGCGTCGCCCCTGCCTCGTCGCGACGCCCCTACGGGACCCGCGCGTCGCCCCTGCCTCGTCGCGACGCCCCTGCGGGACCGGCGCGTCGCCCCTGCTTCGTCGCGACGACCCTGCGGGACCCGCGCGTCGCCCCTGCCTCGTCGCGACGACCCTGCGGGACCCGCGCGTCGCCCCCGCCTCGTCGTGGCGCTTCTGCGGGACCCGCGCGCGTCGCCCCTGCCTCGTCGCGACGCCCCCCGCGCGACCCGCGCGTCGCCACTGGGACCCGCGCGGAGTCGCCCTTGCTCGCCGCGGCGCCCTGCCCTACCCCGCGCCCGCCCTTGGGACGGCTGCCCCTGGCCCCTGGAGCAGCCGCCACTGCAGCAGCCGCCCCTGGCCCCTGGAGCAGCCGCACCTACAGCCGCCCCTGGACCCTGGAGCAGCCGCCCCTGCAGCAGCCGCCCCTGGCCACCTGGAGCAGCCGCCACTGCAGGAGCCGCCCCTGGCCCCTGGAGCAGCCGCCCCTGCAGCCGCCCCTGGCCCCTGGAGCAGCTGCCGTCGCGGCCCGGCCCCGCCCTGCAGCAGCTGCCGCGGAGCTCCCTGCCGCGGCCCGGCCCCGCCCTGCAGCTGTAGCGGCCCCGCTGTCGCCGCCGTCTTGCGCCTGCCCTTCCCACCACAAGTGAGCACTGCCCTGCCCGCGCTGCTACCGCTGCTACTGCTGCTACTGCTTTTACTGCTCCCACTGCTACTGCTCCTGCTGCTACTGCTGTTACTGCCGCTACTGCTGCTACTGCTGCTCCTGACGTGGCCAGATGCCGCTCCAGGGCCGTGCGCGTGAGTCCCTCACGCCCCAGAAGCTTCGTGAGTGGTACGCTAGTTGGGGCTGTCAGGGTGCTTGTAGTGGGAGTTGCTCTGGAGTGGGTAGTTCGGGAGCTTCTGGTAGTGGACAGGTGCAGCTGCAGCGTCGTCCCCGCGAGGCTCTTTCGCCCCAGCAGCTTCGTGAGTGGTACGCTAGTTGGGGCTGTCGGGGTGGCCGTAGTGGGAGTCGCTCTGGAGTGGGTCGTTCGGGAGCTTCTGGTAGTGGCCAGGTGCAGCTGCAGCGTCGTCCCCGCGAGGCTCTTTCGCCCCAGCAGCTTCGTGAGTGGTACGCTCAGAGTAGCGGGTCACTGAGTCCTGCTCGCTGCCCGTACGTCATTCGCACAGGTGTCCGGACTGGTCAGCCTTGCGGGACACCTAGTCACACAGAGTCCCGCTGCTTCGCCCGTCTGAGCGACGCTTGGCGTACAGAGTTTGGCGACGACGCTGAGCTCCCCTCCTGGCTTGAGCTGCTTAGGCAGAGGGTAAATATCTTTGCTCTTGGCTATGATGCTCTCCTCACTGCCATGTATGCATTGTCTACTAGTGCTGAGGGTGCCTGTCACCTGAGTGTGCCGCCTGACCCCGGTATCCAGTCTGCTGCTCTAGGTACTGGTGAGGCTGCCGCACTAGGTGCTCGTGTGTCTGTTGCCTCAGGTGCTGGTGAGGCTGCCGCTCTAGGTGCTAGTGTGTCTGTTGCCCCAGGTGCTGGTGAGGCTGCTGCTCTAGGTACTCGTGAGTCTGTGCCCTCTGGTACTGCGTCTACTGAGGCACTGCACACCTTCACACTGGACTCAGGTGCTTCCCGCTGTTTCTTTCGTGACCGCACTGCCCTTGAGCAGCTTGCTCGGCCGGTTGCAGTCTCCCTCGCTGACCCCTCTGGGGGTCCGGTCACACCCTTCTGTCCTTCTCCACTGTCCTCCCTTGTCCTGCTGTCCCGTCGGGCACACTGTCAGGTCTCTACCTCCCCTCGTTCTCTACGAACTTGGTGGCGGGTCGTGCGCTCCAGGACGGGGGTGTCCACCAGTTCACCCCTGCCTACGAGCGCGTGACACACTGCACGTGTGCTCGGACGGGTCGCCACCTGGCTACCTTCACTCGGCAGCCGGGGTCGGACCTGTACACACTGACCACTGAGTCCCCTCAGGTAGCTGCGTCTGCGTCTGCGTCAGGTCAGCTGTCGGCCCCCTGCTCGTGTCGCTCCCTGGTGCACGAGACCGTCCTCTGGCACCACCGCCTTGGTCACCCGTCAGTGCAGCGCCTTCGTGGCATGCACTCCCGGTACCTTGTCTCTGGTCTTCCCAGGGTTCTCCCTCCCCTCCCACCCTCGCCTGCTCCTCCCTGTCTTCCCTGTGTCGAGGGGCAGCAGCGCGCCGCTCCTCACTCCTCCTCGTTTCCCCCGACGACTGCTCCCCTGCAGACCCTCCACATGGACGCGTGGGGCCCAGCCCGCGTCCGTGGGCAGGGTCACGAGAGGTACTTCTTGATAGTTGTTGACGACTACTCGCGCTACACCACGGTCTTCCCCTTGCGCACCAAGGGTGAAGTCCCTGATGTTTTGATCCCTTGGATCCGCGCTGCCCGTCTCCAACTCAGCGAGAGGTTCCACTCGGACTTTCCTGTCCTGCGTCTGCACTCTGACAGAGGTGGGGAGTTTTCCTCCGACCTCTTGAGGGCCTTCTGTCAGGGGGAGGGCATTGAGCAGTCGTTCACGCTTCCGGCCTCTCCACAGCAGAATGGGGTTGCTGAGCGCCGCATTGGCTTGGTCATGGAGGTCGCTCGTACCTCCTTGATCCATGCGGCTGCCCCCCACTTTCTGTGGCCGTTTGCGGTCCGATACGCTGCGCATCAGCTCAACCTCTGGCCCCGTGTCTCCGTTCCGGAGACTTCGCCGACACTGCGTTGGACGGGAAAGGTTGGCGATGCGTCGGTGTTCCGGGTCTGGGGATCTCGTGCTTTTGTCCGCGATACGTCCGCGGACAAGCTCTCCTCCCGCGCTGTTCCTTGTGTCTTCCTTGGCTTTGTCCCGGACGCGTCTGGTTGGCAGTTTTACCACGCCACCTCGCGCCGTGTCCTGCCCTCTCTGGACGTCACTTTCGACGAGTCGGTCCCCTACTACCGCCTCTTCCCCTACCGCACTGCCCCGCTCCCCCCCCCGCCTCTCTTCCTCGCACCAGGTGCTGCTGTGGTAGACCCCCTCCCCCCTCAGGGTGCCGCTCCCTCAGGTGTGTCCCAGGTAGACCCGGTTGAGCCTGTCGAGGTAGCTGTCGACTCTCGTCCTGCTAGGGGTGCTGAGCCTGGGGGTGCGGAGCCTGGGGGTGCTGAGCCTGGGGGTGCGGAGCCTGGGAGTGCTGAGCCTGAGTGTGCGGAGCCTGGGGGTGCTGAGTCTGGGGGTGCTGAGCCTGCGGGTGCTGAGTCTGGGGGTGCTGAGCCTGAGAGTGCTACGTCTGAGGGTACTGAGCCTGGGGGTGCTGCGACTGACCGTGCTGCGCCTGGAGGCGCTCCCTCTTCCCAGCAGCTGCGTGAGTGGTACTCGCGGTACTGCAGCCTCAGGAGGGGCGCTTCTGGGGCTAGGGGTGCTGCTGGAGCTGGTGCTCGTGGTTCCCCGCCTAGGCGGGAGCCGCCCTCTCCCCAGCGGCTCCGAGAGTGGTACGCTCGGCGCTGCGGTCTCCGGAGTGGTGCTGCTGGTGCCGCCGACCCTGGAGTTGGAGCTGCTGCTGGTGCTGAGGACCCTGGAGCTGGAGCCGCTGCTGGTGCCGCGGACCCTGGAGCTGGAGCTGCGGCTGGTGCCGCGGACCCTGGAGCTGGAGCTGGTGCTGGTGCTGGTGCTGCTGGCGCAGGAGCTGCTGGTGGTGCTGCTGGAGGTGCTGCTGGAGTTGGAGCTGCTGGAGACACTACTGGTGCTGGAGCTGCTGGAGGCGCTGCTGGTGCTGGAGGTGCTGCTGGTGCTGGAGCTACTGGAGGTACTGCTGGTGCTGGAGCTGCTTGAGCCGCTGGTTCTGGAGGTGCTCGTACTGGAGGTACTGGAGCTGCTGCGAGGGTTGGAGCTGGAGGTACTGGAGCTGCTGGGGTTGCTGGTGGTGCTGCGGGAGTTGGTGCTGGAGACCCTGGGGCTGAGGGTGCTGGTGCTGTCTCTGCTGGTTCAGGAGGTGCTGAGCGGCCGCGGCCGTACTACGTTCCGCTCCTTCAGCAGGTTCTTGGCCTCCCGCCCTCCACTGGTCCTTCTCCTCCCCTACTGAGTCCACCACCTGTCCAGTCGCAGTCACAGTTACCGCTTGCCTCTCCACTGCCTGGTCCTTCTCCCTACGCTGGGCCGACTAGAGGTCTTACGGAGCGTCGTGAGCCTGAGTCTCGTCCTGCGTCGCCTGAGTCTCGTCCTGAGACACCTGAGTCTCGTCCAGAGTCGCCTGTCCGCGCTGTCCGCGCTGGTCGTCGTGCTCCGCGTCAGCGTCCTCCTCCTGTACTTGGCACTCACTATATGACTCTGCGTCCTTCCACTGCTCCACAGCATGTCCCTCTGCCGTCTCCTCCTGCGTCCTCTCTTCCTGACGTTGCTGACCCATCGTCAGACCTTGCTCGTGCTGCCAGTCCTACTGTCACGCGTCTTCTCGCTACTGTTGTCACTGACCCTTCCTTTGAGTCCACTGCTGCGTCTGCTCTAGTTGCTGAGCTTGTTGACTTTGCTGCCGCCTGTCGTCTAGACTACGCCGCTAGCCTTGTTGCTGAGTCTGAGTCTGTCTGTCCTCCGTCCTTCGGGGGTGAGTGTGCTCTTGGCACGGACGTCCTTGAGGACAGACAGGAGGAGTTTGAGTGCTTTGCCGCTGCTTTACCTCATCTCGTGTCCATGCTGATTGCCCCTGAGGGAGACCCGGATGCACCAGACATCCCGACCCCGCGCTCTTACGCAGAGGCGATAGAGGGTCCCTACTCCTCTCAGTGGCAGACAGCCATGGACGCAGAGATGGCTTCTTGGAAGTCCACAGGCACCTACGTCGACGAGGTTCCCCCACCTGGGGCGAACATCGTCAGTGGCATGTGGATTTTCAGGGTGAAGCGGCCGCCGGGTTCTCCGCCTGTCTTCAAGGCGCGTTACGTTGCACGAGGCTTCAGTCAGCGAGAGGGAGTTGACTTCTTCCAGACCTTCTCCCCGACCCCGAAGATGACGACTCTTCGGGTTCTGCTGCACGTCGCCGCTCAGCGTGACTACGAGCTCCACTCTTTTGACTTCAGCACTGCTTTCCTACAGGGCAGCCTGCACGAGGAGATCTGGTTGCGCCGCCCACCTGGCTTCACTGGGTCGTTCCCTGCTGGTACCCAGTGGAGCCTCCGGCGGCCAGTCTACGGTCTCCGCCAGGCACCCCGTGAGTGGCACGACATTCTGAGGACTACTCTTGCTGCTCTTGGTTTTGCTCCTTCTACTGCTGACCCGTCGCTGTTTCTACGCACCGACACCACTCTGCCGCCGTTCTACGTTCTTGTGTACGTAGACGACTTGGTCTTTGCTACTGCTGACACTGAGGCACTCGCCCACATGAAGTCGGAGCTGCAGAAGAGACACACGTGCACAGACCTCGGTGAGCTGACAAGCTATCTTGGCTTGCGGATCACCCGGGACAGAGCACAGCGCACCATCACCTTGACTCAGTCACACATGGTGCAGCAGGTCCTTCAGCGCTTCCGCTTCACGTACTCCTCGCCTCAGTCCACTCCTCTGCCTACCGGTCACTCGCTCTCAGCTCTGCCTTCGGATGAGTCCGTAGAGCCGAGTGGCCCGTATCCAGAGCTTGTGGGCTGCCTCATGTACCTGATGACCTGCACTCGACCTGACCTTGCATACCCTCTTAGCATCCTAGCACGCTATGTCGCTCCTGGCCGTCACCGGAAGGAGCACATGGATGCCGCTAAGAGGGTGTTGCGCTACTTGTGCAGTACGTCGGGCATGGGGCTTGTGCTTGGAGGACGGAGCGACGTTGTCCTCACTGGGCACTCAGACGCTTCTTGGGTTGACGACCAGGCTACGCAGCGGTCGTCTCAGGGTTACACCTTCAGCCTTGGCTGTGGTTCAGTTTCTTGGCGTTCTACACGCTCGTCTTCAGTTCTCAGCTCCAGTTGTGAGGCTGAGATCTACGCCACAGCCATGGCTGCACAGGAGTTACGCTGGCTCACCTACCTGACCGACCTGGGAGAGCGGCCTCGTTCTCCTCCAGTGCTGTACGTCGATAACAAGGCCGCCATTGCCTTGTGTCAGGAGCACAGACTGGAGCACAGAACGAAGCACATCGCTCTGTGCTACTTCCTTGCTCGAGAGTTGCAGCAGCGTGGTCAGCTTCGTCTTGCTTACGTGGCCACTCGTGCCAACACTGCTGATGTGTTCACCAAGGCGCTTCAGCCTTGTGATCATCAGCGTTTCTGTACTGTTCTCGGCCTTGTGCCCACTGTGCCTCACTTGCTTACTTCTTGACTCTGCTTGTACTGTGATCTCTATATATATACCTGCATGCTTACACTTGCTAGGTTGTGTTCACTGTACATCTTGTTTTTATCAAATTGCATATGAACTGGTCTTGTGACCGCTTGCTTGTGCTCGGAATTTGTGTGGTTTCCTTGAGATCCACCCTGAGCTTGCTTTGCTTTGCTTTGCTTTGACTGGTCTTGTGACCATCTGGTTGTCCCCCACTTCGCCTATGGGGTTGTGTCAAACATTATACATGTTTATATTGTGTAGGCTATAGTGGGTTTAGCCTTAGGGGGTACAACATTGCTAGGGTTTCCTACTTGTATCACCCTGCTGCCTAGTTCATTCATTCTCGTTCAGTTCTACATTCTAACAGCTCGCTGCCCCTGCGCAGCCACAGCTCGCGCGCAGCCGCAGCCAGCGCACAACCGCAGCCTGCGCGCAGCCTCGCACCAGCGCGCAGGCCCGCCGTCGCGCCGCCCTGCCTGTCCGAGCCGCGCTGCGCCGCCCTGCCCGAGCCGCGCCGCGCCGCCCTGCCCGAGCCGCGCCGCGCCGCCCTGTCCGAGCCGCGCTGCCCAGGTGCTGCACTGCCCCTGTTCCTGCTGCTACTGCTACTGCTGCCCCTATGGCTAGTCCCACCGTTCTCTCTTTCGATGCTGAGGGCCGTCCGATTCAGTTTGATGCTTGGCTCGACGACCTGCACCTGTTCCTACAGATCACTGCTAAGGACGATATCTCGATGTATGATCACGCGTCCGGAACCGCTCTAGCACCTGCTGAGACTGCTGACAGTACAGCTCGTTCCCAGTGGCAGACTCGTGACGCTCACGCTCGACTAGCCATTCGCAGCCACCTGCCATTAGATGAGCGCGCGCATTTTGGCCAGCACAAGACTGCTAAGGCACTGTACGATGCTGTAGTCGCGCGCTACTCCTCACCAGCCTCTGCTACGATCGGCCGTCTCTCGCTGCCCTATCTTTTCCCCGATCTGTCCGCCTTTCCCACCGTCGCTGACCTCATCACCCACCTCCGCACTAGTGACACTCGCTACCGTGCCGCCCTTCCTGCTGAGTTTCTCGCCAAGAACCCCCCACCGATGTACCTCGTTCTCTACCACCTCGTCACCTGTCTCCCTGACTCTCTTCGCGCAGTCAGGGACCACTTTTTCGCCCTCTGCCTCACCGAGCTCACCGTTGACCTGCTCGAGAAGCACCTGCTTGCAGCTGAGGCTAGCATAGTCGCTGTAGGTGCCTCTCGCGGCGACCCCCGCACGCCCTTCTTTGAAGAGTGTTCCCCTTCCCCCCTTATCCCCGCAGTCGCCTCTGCTGCTGCCGTCGACTACCTTGGAGCGGAGGAAGTCGGGGCTGCGTCTACTTCTAGTGGGAGGCGCAAGGGCGGCAAGGGCAAGGGGGGCAAGGGTGGTGGGGGTGACGGCGGGGGAGGCGGTGGTGGTGGCGGTGGCGGCGGTGGGGGCGGTGGCGGTGGTGGGGGTGGTGGCGGGGCTGGGGGAGTCAGTGGCGGCGGCGAAGGTGGTGGCGGCAGCGGGGGTGGAGGTGGCCGGGGTGGAGGCGGTGGTGGTGGCGGCAGTGGGCGTGGTGGCGGCGGCTGGGGTGGTGGTCGGGGTGGACCGGCGCAGCGTGGAGGTTCTGGTGGTGTCCAGCGCCAGCAGCAGCGTCTCGGAGAGACCCCGTCGCCCCAGCAGCTTCGTGAGTGGTACTCTCAGCATGGGGGGTTTGGGGGTGGAGGTACCTGCCCGTATGTCATCCGCACAGGTGACCGCGCTGGTCAAACGTGCGGGAGGCCCCACACGCAGCAGCGCTGCTTCTCCCGTCTCGACGACGCCTGGCGTGCACAGTTCCCTGACGCCTCCGAGCTGCCCCGCTGGGCTAATCTGCTTAAAAAGAACATCGATGTCTTTGCTCTTGACTTTGATGTTATCCTTGGTGCCATGTATGCATTGACTATTAGTGTTGAGGGTGACTGTTACCTGTGTGTCCCGCCCGACCCGGGCATTGAGACCAGTGAGGCTGCCGCTCTAGGTGCTAGTGCGTTTGCTGCCCCAGGTCCTAGTGAGGCTGCTGCTCTAGGTGCTGGTGAGTCTGCTGCTTCAGGTGCTCGTGAGTCTGCGCCTTCAGGTACTGCGTCTACTGAGGCACTGCACACCTTCACACTGGACTCAGGTGCTTCCCGCTGTTTCTTTCGCGACCGCACTGCCCTAGCGCAGCTCCCTAGGCCTGTTGCAGTCTCCCTGGCTGACCCCTCCGGGGGTCCGGTCCTTGCGACCTCCACCACTGCCCTCCCTTGTCCTGCTGTCCCGTCCGGCACACTGTCGGGTCTTTACCTCCCCTCGTTCTCTACGAACTTGGTGGCGGGTTCCGCGCTCCAGGACGCGGGTGTTCACCAGTTTACCCCTGCCTATGAGCGTGTGACACACTGCACGTGTGCTCAGACGGGTCGTCACCTGGCTACCTTCACTCGGCAGCCGGGGTCGGACCTGTACACACTGACCACTGAGTCCCCTCAGGTAGCTGCGTCTGCGTCTGCGTCAGGTCAGTTGTCCGCCCCCTGCTCGTGTCGCACCTTGTCGCACCGGACGGTCCTCGGGTACCACCGCCTTGGTCACCCTTCGATGCAGCGCCTTCATGGCATGCACTCCCGTTACCTTGTCTCTGGTCTCCCCGAGTCACTGCCTCCCCTGCCACCGTCCCCTGCCCCTCCCTGCCTTCCCTGTGTCGAGGGGCGGCAGCGTGCCGCCCCTCACTCCTCTGAGTTCCCCCCGACGGAGGCTCCTCTGCAGACCCTTCACATGGACGTGTGGGGCCCAGCCCGCGTCCGTGGACAGGGTGGAGAGCGCTACTTTCTGCTGGTAGTTGACGACTACACGCGTTACACCACGGTCTTCCCCTTGCGCACCAAGGGAGAGGTCCCTGATGTCTTGATCCCTTGGATCTGCGCTACCCGTCTCCAGCTAGAGAGGCGCTTTCGCACGGACCTTCCAGTCCTGCGACTGCACTCTGACAGAGGTGGTGAGTTTTCCTCCGGCCTCTTGAGAGCCTTCTGTCAGGGAGAGGGCATTGAGCAGACGTTCACGCTTCCAGCCTCTCCGCAGCAGAATGGGGTTGCTGAGCGCCGCATTGGCTTGGTCATGGAGGTCGCTCGTACCTCCTTGATCCATGCGGCTGCCCCCCATTTTCTGTGGCCGTTTGCGGTCCGGTACGCCGCGCATCAGCTCAACCTCTGGCCCCGTGTCTCCGTTCCGGAGACCTCGCCGACACTGCGTTGGACGGGAGAGGTTGGTGATGCGTCAGTGTTCCGGGTCTGGGGATCTCGTGCCTTTGTACGCGATACGTCCGCGGACAAGCTCTCCTCCCGCGCCGTTCCTTGTGTCTTCCTTGGCTTTGTCCCTGACGCGCCAGGCTGGCAGTTTTACCACCCCACCTCGCGCCGTGTCTTCCCCTCTCAAGACGTCACGTTTGACGAGTCGGTCCCCTTTTACCGTCGCTTCCCCTACCGCACTGCCCCGCTCCCCCCTCCGCCGCTCTTCCTCACGCCAGGTGCTGCTTCGGTAGACCCCCTACCTCCCCAGGGTCCTGCTCCCTCAGGTGTTTCCCAGGTAGACCCGGTCGAGCCTGTCGAGGTAGCTGTCGACTCTGGTCCTGCGCGAGGTACTGAGCCTGAGCGTGCTGAGCCTGGGGGTGCTGAGCCTGGGGGTGCTGAGACAGGGGGTGCTGAGACTGGGGGTGCTGAGACTGGGGGTGCTGAGACTGGGGGTGCTGAGACTGGGGGTGCTGAGCCTGGAGGTCCTGAGCCTGGGGGTACTGCGCCTGGGGGCGCTCCCTCGTCCCAGCAGCTGCGTGAGTGGTACTCTCGGCACTGTCGCCACCGACGTGGTGCTGTGGGAGCTGGGGGTGCTACTGGAGCTGGAGCTGAGGGCGCTGGAGCTACTGGTGCTGGTGTGGCTGCCGACCCTGGGGTTGGTGCTGGAGGTGCTGGAGCCACTGGTCCTGGAGGTGCTCGTACTGGCGGTACTGGAGCTGCCGGGACTGGAGGTGCTACTGGAGCTGCTGGAGGTGCTGGTGCTACTGGAGCGGGAGCTTCTGGAGGTGCTACTGGTGCTGGAGCTAGTGGTGCTGCAGGGGCTGGAGCTGGAGGCGCTGACGCTCATCCTACTGGAGGTGCTGGAGCTGACGGTGCTGCTGGAGCTGGTGCTCTTGGGGGTACTGGAGTTGGCGCTACTGGAGCTGCTGGTGGTACTGCAGGAGTTGGAGCTGCCGCTGGGGGTGCTGGTGCTGTCTCTGCTGGTTCTGGAGGCGCTGCGCAACCGCCGCCGTACTTCGTTCCGCTCCTTCAGCAGGTTCTTGGTCTCCTGCCTTCTACTGGTCCTGCTCCTTCCTTAGAGTGTCCACCGCCTGTCCAGTCGCAGTCACAGTTACAGCCTGCCTCCCCACTGCCTGCTCCTTCTCCTTACACTGGTCCGACCGGAGGTCTTACTGAGCGTCGTGAGCCTGAGTCTCGTCCTGCGTCGCCTGAGTCTCGTCCTGCGTCGCCTGTTCGTGCTGCTCGCACTGGTCGTCGTGTTCCGCGTCAGCGTCCTCCTGCTGTCCCAGGCACGCACCAGATGGCGCTTCGTCCTTCCACTGCTCCACAGCGTGTCCCTCTGTCGTCTCCTCACGCAGAGATGGCTTCCTGGAAGTCCACAGGCACCTACGTCGACGAGGTTCCCCCGCCTGGGGCGAACATCGTCAGTGGCATGTGGATTTTCAGGGTGAAGCGGCCGCCGGGTTCTCCGCCTGTCTTCAAGGCGCGTTACGTTGCACGAGGCTTCAGTCAGCGTGAGGGAGTTGACTTCTTCCAGACCTTCTCCCCTACCATGAAGATGACCACTCTTCGGGTTCTGCTGCATGTCGCCGCTCAGCGTGACTACGAGCTCCACTCTCTTGACTTCAGCACTGCTTTCCTACGGGGCAGCCTGCACGAGGAGATCTGGCTGCGCCGCCCACCTGGCTTAACTGGGTCGTTTCCTGCTGGTACCCAGTGGAGCCTCCGGCGGCCAGTCTACGGTCTCCGCCAGGCACCCCGTGAGTGGCACGACATTCTGAGGACTACTCTTGCTGCTCTTGGTTTTGCTCCTTCTACTGCTGACCCGTCGCTGTTTCTACGCACCGACACCACTCTGCCGCCGTTCTACGTTCTCGTGTACGTAGACGACTTGGTCTTTGCTACTGCTGACACTGAGGCACTCGCCCACATGAAGTCGGAGCTGCAGAAGAGACACACGTGCACAGACCTCGGTGAGCTGACAAGCTATCTTGGCTTGCGGATCACCCGGGACAGAGCACAGCGCACCATCACCTTGACTCAGTCACACATGGTGCAGCAGGTCCTTCAGCGCTTCCGCTTCACGTACTCCTCGCCTCAGTCCACTCCTCTGCCTACCGGTCACTCGCTCTCAGCTCTGCCTTCGGATGAGTCCGTAGAGCCGAGTGGCCCGTATCCAGAGCTTGTGGGCTGCCTCATGTACCTGATGACCTGCACTCGACCTGACCTTGCATACCCTCTTAGCATCCTAGCACGCTATGTCGCTCCTGGCCGTCACCGGAAGGAGCACATGGATGCCGCTAAGAGGGTGTTGCGCTACTTGTGCAGTACGTCGGGCATGGGGCTCGTGCTTGGAGGACGGAGCGACGTTGTCCTCACTGGGCACTCAGACGCTTCTTGGGTTGACGACCAGGCTACGCAGCGGTCGTCTCAGGGTTACACCTTCAGCCTTGGCTGTGGTTCAGTTTCTTGGCGTTCTACACGCTCGTCTTCAGTTCTCAGCTCCAGTTGTGAGGCTGAGATCTACGCCACAGCCATGGCTGCACAGGAGTTACGCTGGCTCACCTACCTGACCGACCTGGGAGAGCGGCCTCGTTCTCCTCCAGTGCTGTACGTCGATAACAAGGCCGCCATTGCCTTGTGTCAGGAGCACAGACTGGAGCACAGAACGAAGCACATCGCTCTGCGCTACTTCCTTGCTCGAGAGTTGCAGCAGCGTGGTCAGCTTCGTCTTGCTTACGTGGCCACTCGGGCCAACACTGCTGATGTGTTCACCAAGGCGCTTCAGCCTTGTGATCATCAGCGTTTCTGTACTGTTCTCGGCCTTGTGCCCACTGTGCCTCACTTGCTTACTTCTTGACTCTGCTTGTACTGTGATCTCTATATATATACCTGCATGCTTACACTTGCTAGGTTGTGTTCACTGTACATCTTGTTTTTATCAAATTGCATATGAACTGGTCTTGTGACCGCTTGCTTGTGCTCGGAATTTGTGTGGTTTCCTTGAGATCCACCCTGAGCTTGCTTTGCTTTGCTTTGCTTTGACTGGTCTTGTGACCATCTGGTTGTCCCCCACTTCGCCTATGGGGTTGTGTCAAACATTATACATGTTTATATTGTGTAGGCTATAGTGGGTTTAGCCTTAGGGGGTACAACATTGCTAGGGTTTCCTACTTGTATCACCCTGCTGCCTAGTTCATTCATTCTCGTTCAGTTCTACATTCTAACAGCTCGCTGCCCCTGCGCAGCCACAGCTCGCGCGCAGCCGCAGCCAGCGCACAACCGCAGCCTGCGCGCAGCCTCGCACCAGCGCGCAGGCCCGCCGTCGCGCCGCCCTGCCTGTCCGAGCCGCGCTGCGCCGCCCTGCCCGAGCCGCGCCGCGCCGCCCTGCCCGAGCCGCGCCGCGCCGCCCTGTCCGAGCCGCGCTGCCCAGGTGCTGCACTGCCCCTGTTCCTGCTGCTACTGCTACTGCTGCCCCTATGGCTAGTCCCACCGTTCTCTCTTTCGATGCTGAGGGCCGTCCGATTCAGTTTGATGCTTGGCTCGACGACCTGCACCTGTTCCTACAGATCACTGCTAAGGACGATATCTCGATGTATGATCACGCGTCCGGAACCGCTCTAGCACCTGCTGAGACTGCTGACAGTACAGCTCGTTCCCAGTGGCAGACTCGTGACGCTCACGCTCGACTAGCCATTCGCAGCCACCTGCCATTAGATGAGCGCGCGCATTTTGGCCAGCACAAGACTGCTAAGGCACTGTACGATGCTGTAGTCGCGCGCTACTCCTCACCAGCCTCTGCTACGATCGGCCGTCTCTCGCTGCCCTATCTTTTCCCCGATCTGTCCGCCTTTCCCACCGTCGCTGACCTCATCACCCACCTCCGCACTAGTGACACTCGCTACCGTGCCGCCCTTCCTGCTGAGTTTCTCGCCAAGAACCCCCCACCGATGTACCTCGTTCTCTACCACCTCGTCACCCGTCTCCCTGACTCTCTTCGCGCAGTCAGGGACCACTTTTTCGCCCTCTGCCTCACCGAGCTCACCGTTGACCTGCTCGAGAAGCACCTGCTTGCAGCTGAGGCTAGCATAGTCGCTGTAGGTGCCTCTCGCGGCGACCCCCGCACGCCCTTCTTTGAAGAGTGTTCCCCTTCCCCCCTTATCCCCGCAGTCGCCTCTGCTGCTGCCGTCGACTACCTTGGAGCGGAGGAAGTCGGGGCTGCGTCTACTTCTAGTGGGAGGCGCAAGGGCGGCAAGGGCAAGGGGGGCAAGGGTGGTGGGGGTGACGGCGGGGGAGGCGGTGGTGGTGGCGGTGGCGGCGGTGGGGGCGGTGGCGGTGGTGGGGGTGGTGGCGGGGCTGGGGGAGTCAGTGGCGGCGGCGAAGGTGGTGGCGGCAGCGGGGGTGGAGGTGGCCGGGGTGGAGGCGGTGGTGGTGGCGGCAGTGGGCGTGGTGGCGGCGGCTGGGGTGGTGGTCGGGGTGGACCGGCGCAGCGTGGAGGTTCTGGTGGTGTCCAGCGCCAGCAGCAGCGTCTCGGAGAGACCCCGTCGCCCCAGCAGCTTCGTGAGTGGTACTCTCAGCATGGGGGGTTTGGGGGTGGAGGTACCTGCCCGTATGTCATCCGCACAGGTGACCGCGCTGGTCAAACGTGCGGGAGGCCCCACACGCAGCAGCGCTGCTTCTCCCGTCTCGACGACGCCTGGCGTGCACAGTTCCCTGACGCCTCCGAGCTGCCCCGCTGGGCTAATCTGCTTAAAAAGAACATCGATGTCTTTGCTCTTGACTTTGATGTTATCCTTGGTGCCATGTATGCATTGACTATTAGTGTTGAGGGTGACTGTTACCTGTGTGTCCCGCCCGACCCGGGCATTGAGACCAGTGAGGCTGCCGCTCTAGGTGCTAGTGCGTTTGCTGCCCCAGGTCCTAGTGAGGCTGCTGCTCTAGGTGCTGGTGAGTCTGCTGCTTCAGGTGCTCGTGAGTCTGCGCCTTCAGGTACTGCGTCTACTGAGGCACTGCACACCTTCACACTGGACTCAGGTGCTTCCCGCTGTTTCTTTCGCGACCGCACTGCCCTAGCGCAGCTCCCTAGGCCTGTTGCAGTCTCCCTGGCTGACCCCTCCGGGGGTCCGGTCCTTGCGACCTCCACCACTGCCCTCCCTTGTCCTGCTGTCCCGTCCGGCACACTGTCGGGTCTTTACCTCCCCTCGTTCTCTACGAACTTGGTGGCGGGTTCCGCGCTCCAGGACGCGGGTGTTCACCAGTTTACCCCTGCCTATGAGCGTGTGACACACTGCACGTGTGCTCAGACGGGTCGTCACCTGGCTACCTTCACTCGGCAGCCGGGGTCGGACCTGTACACACTGACCACTGAGTCCCCTCAGGTAGCTGCGTCTGCGTCTGCGTCAGGTCAGTTGTCCGCCCCCTGCTCGTGTCGCACCTTGTCGCACCGGACGGTCCTCGGGTACCACCGCCTTGGTCACCCTTCGATGCAGCGCCTTCATGGCATGCACTCCCGTTACCTTGTCTCTGGTCTCCCCGAGTCACTGCCTCCCCTGCCACCGTCCTCTGCCCCTCCCTGCCTTCCCTGTGTCGAGGGGCGGCAGCGTGCCGCCCCTCACTCCTCTGAGTTCCCCCCGACGGAGGCTCCTCTGCAGACCCTTCACATGGACGTGTGGGGCCCAGCCCGCGTCCGTGGACAGGGTGGAGAGCGCTACTTTCTGCTGGTAGTTGACGACTACACGCGTTACACCACGGTCTTCCCCTTGCGCACCAAGGGAGAGGTCCCTGATGTCTTGATCCCTTGGATCTGCGCTACCCGTCTCCAGCTAGAGAGGCGCTTTCGCACGGACCTTCCAGTCCTGCGACTGCACTCTGACAGAGGTGGTGAGTTTTCCTCCGGCCTCTTGAGAGCCTTCTGTCAGGGAGAGGGCATTGAGCAGACGTTCACGCTTCCAGCCTCTCCGCAGCAGAATGGGGTTGCTGAGCGCCGCATTGGCTTGGTCATGGAGGTCGCTCGTACCTCCTTGATCCATGCGGCTGCCCCCCATTTTCTGTGGCCGTTTGCGGTCCGGTACGCCGCGCATCAGCTCAACCTCTGGCCCCGTGTCTTCGTTCCGGAGACCTCGCCGACACTGCGTTGGACGGGAGAGGTTGGTGATGCGTCAGTGTTCCGGGTCTGGGGATCTCGTGCCTTTGTACGCGATACGTCCGCGGACAAGCTCTCCTCCCGCGCCGTTCCTTGTGTCTTCCTTGGCTTTGTCCCTGACGCGCCAGGCTGGCAGTTTTACCACCCCACCTCGCGCCGTGTCTTCCCCTCTCAAGACGTCACGTTTGACGAGTCGGTCCCCTTTTACCGTCGCTTCCCCTACCGCACTGCCCCGCTCCCCCCTCCGCCGCTCTTCCTCACGCCAGGTGCTGCTTCGGTAGACCCCCTACCTCCCCAGGGTCCTGCTCCCTCAGGTGTTTCCCAGGTAGACCCGGTCGAGCCTGTCGAGGTAGCTGTCGACTCTGGTCCTGCGCGAGGTACTGAGCCTGAGCGTGCTGAGCCTGGGGGTGCTGAGCCTGGGGGTGCTGAGACAGGGGGTGCTGAGACTGGGGGTGCTGAGACTGGGGGTGCTGAGACTGGGGGTGCTGAGACTGGGGGTGCTGAGCCTGGAGGTCCTGAGCCTGGGGGTACTGCGCCTGGGGGCGCTCCCTCGTCCCAGCAGCTGCGTGAGTGGTACTCTCGGCACTGTCGCCACCGACGTGGTGCTGTGGGAGCTGGGGGTGCTACTGGAGCTGGAGCTGAGGGCGCTGGAGCTACTGGTGCTGGTGTGGCTGCCGACCCTGGGGTTGGTGCTGGAGGTGCTGGAGCCACTGGTCCTGGAGGTGCTCGTACTGGCGGTACTGGAGCTGCCGGGACTGGAGGTGCTACTGGAGCTGCTGGAGGTGCTGGTGCTACTGGAGCGGGAGCTTCTGGAGGTGCTACTGGTGCTGGAGCTAGTGGTGCTGCAGGGGCTGGAGCTGGAGGCGCTGACGCTCATCCTACTGGAGGTGCTGGAGCTGACGGTGCTGCTGGAGCTGGTGCTCCTGGGGGTACTGGAGTTGGCGATACTGGAGCTGCTGGTGGTACTGCAGGAGTTGGAGCTGCCGCTGGGGGTGCTGGTGCTGTCTCTGCTGGTTCTGGAGGCGCTGCGCAACCGCCGCCGTACTTCGTTCCGCTCCTTCAGCAGGTTCTTGGTCTCCTGCCTTCTACTGGTCCTGCTCCTTCCTTAGAGTGTCCACCGCCTGTCCAGTCGCAGTCACAGTTACAGCCTGCCTCCCCACTGCCTGCTCCTTCTCCTTACACTGGTCCGACCGGAGGTCTTACTGAGCGTCGTGAGCCTGAGTCTCGTCCTGCGTCGCCTGAGTCTCGTCCTGCGTCGCCTGTTCGTGCTGCTCGCACTGATCGTCGTGTTCCGCGTCAGCGTCCTCCTGCTGTCCCAGGCACGCACCAGATGGCGCTTCGTCCTTCCACTGCTCCACAGCGTGTCCCTCTGTCGTCTCCTCACGCAGAGATGGCTTCCTGGAAGTCCACAGGCACCTACGTCGACGAGGTTCCCCCGCCTGGGGCGAACATCGTCAGTGGCATGTGGATTTTCAGGGTGAAGCGGCCGCCGGGTTCTCCGCCTGTCTTCAAGGCGCGTTACGTTGCACGAGGCTTCAGTCAGCGTGAGGGAGTTGACTTCTTCCAGACCTTCTCCCCTACCATGAAGATGACCACTCTTCGGGTTCTGCTGCATGTCGCCGCTCAGCGTGACTACGAGCTCCACTCTCTTGACTTCAGCACTGCTTTCCTACGGGGCAGCCTGCACGAGGAGATCTGGCTGCGCCGCCCACCTGGCTTAACTGGGTCGTTTCCTGCTGGTACCCAGTGGAGCCTCCGGCGGCCAGTCTACGGTCTCCGCCAGGCACCCCGTGAGTGGCACGACACACTGAGGACGACTCTTGCTGCTCTTGGGTTTGCTCCTTCTACTGCTGACCCGTCGCTGTTTCTACGCACCGACACCACTCTGCCGCCGTTCTACGTTCTCGTGTACGTAGACGACTTGGTCTTTGCTACTGCTGACACTGAGGCACTCGCCCACGTGAAGTCGGAGCTGCAGAAGAGACACACGTGCACAGACCTAGGTGAGCTGACAAGCTATCTTGGCTTGCGGATCACCCGGGACAGAGCACAGCGCACCATTACCTTGACTCAGTCACACATGGTGCAGCAGGTCCTTCAGCGCTTCCGCTTCACGTACTCCTCACCATAGTCCACTCCTCTGCCTACCGGTCACTCGCTCTCAGCTCCACCTTCGGACGAGTCCGTAGAGCCGAGTGGCCCGTATCCAGAGCTTGTGGGCTGCCTCATGTACCTGATGACCTGCACTCGACCTGAGCTAGCCTACCCTCTTAGCATTCTAGCACGTTATCTTGCTCCTGGCCGACACAGGAAGGAGCACATGGATGCTGCTAAGAGGGTGTTGCGCTACTTGTGCAGTACGTCGGGCATGGGGCTCGTGCTTGGAGGGCGAGGTCCAGTTGTCCTCACTGGTCACGCAGACGCTTCTTGGGCTGACGACTTGACTACGCAGCGGTCGTCACAGGGTTACACCTTCAGCCTTGGCTCCGGCTCTGTTTCTTGGCGGTCTACCCGCTCGTCTTCTGTTCTCAGCTCCAGTTGTGAGGCTGAGATCTACGCAGGGGCCATGGCTGCACAGGAGTTACGCTGGCTCACCTACCTGCTGACCGACCTTGGAGAGCCGCCTCGTTCTCCTCCAGTGCTGTACGTCGACAACAAGGCCATGATTGCCTTGTGTCAGGAGCACAGACTGGAGCACAGAACGAAGCACATTGCTCTGCGCTACTTCCTTGCTCGAGAGTTGCAGCAGCGTGGTCAGCTTCGTCTTGCTTGCGGAGATAACTACTACAACGGGAGCTAGACTACGGGCTAGGCACGGGTGCTCGTGTGATCTCTGCGTTCGTTGGTCCTTAGTCGTTTTCCTAGTGCACACACTCCTTGCTAGTCCACGGGGCAATTTGGGAAGAGTTTCACTAGAGAAAGTTGACAACAATGGTACAATCAAGTTGGCATGGCAAGACTACATCAGAGCTAGCATTCAGGTCGGTCGACTGCCAGCGCAGCACGGTCGACCGCGTTCCAGCACGACTTGGTCGACCGCGCTCCAGCAGTGCAAAGTCGACGGCGTGCCAACGTCGCAGGTTGACGGCGTGCCAGCGTTGCTCCCACAGTACAGCATCGCACCAGCTTCGCAGGTGCTTGCAGATGATTGGCGTGCTGAGCCTCGTCACCTGCACAGCGCACACACCAAGTCAACCTGGCGCTGAAGTCTGCATCTGATCAGCCACGTCGACCTCGGGATACCACCACCAAGGTCGGACTCGCCAACTTCGCCTGGGCGACCGTCGCACTCCTCCGCAGGACTTCGTCACCCAGGTAACCTGGTCGACCGGGCAACCATGTCGACCAGCTGCTCCTGTATGTGCCCGTCGACCTCCCAAGTCGACGACCAACCCAAGTCGACCTCACCAGGTCGACCACACCCCTGGTCGACCGGCTCCAGGTCGACGTCCCTCCTGGTCGACCAGCTCCACGTCGACCAGCACTCCTGGTCGACCGGCTCCAGGTCGACGTCCCTCCTGGTCGACCAGCTCCATGTCGACCAGCGCAGTTGTCAGCCGACCACCCAAGTCGGCTACCCGAAGCCGGCGTCACCAAGTTGACGCTCTACTACTCGACGCCCAGCTGCTCTGCGCCCTGAGTTGAGGTCGACGTCGGCCCCTCCTTCGTCGACCACCAGGTCAGGTCGACCACCAGGTCGACATCACACCTGGTCGACCACCACCAAGTCGACCAGCAGGCCTGGTCGACCAACCACCAGGTCGACCAGCAGTCCTGTCAGCCGACCACCCAAGTCGGCTGCCCCCAAGTTGGCGTCACCAAGTTGACGCCCTCCGCAGGTCGACTTCCCAGGTCGACCTCCCTGAAGTCGGCACCACCCTGAAGTCGGCGCCCGTGCAGTGGCTCCCGTGCAGGTCGACCTCCTCGTCAACCAGCTCGCCCACTGCTGCAGGTCGGCTGCTCCCCTCACACCCGACCACGAAGTCGGCTCCGCCCAAGCAAGGAGGGGGCCAACACACAACTCCCGTTGACATTGCTTACGTGGCCACTCGGGCCAACACTGCTGATGTGTTCACCAAGGCTCTTCAGCCTTGTGATCATCAGCGTTTCTGTACTGTTCTAGGCCTTGTGCCTACTGTGCCTCACTTGCTTACTTCTTTACTCTGCTTGTACTGTGATCTCTACATATACCTGCATGCTTACACTTGCTAGGTTGTGATCACTGTATTGCTTGTTCTCCTTTATATAACTCTGCATGTGAACTGGCCTTGTGGCCATTTGCTTGTGCTCAGACTGCGTGGTGACGTCGTGATCCACCCTGGGCTTGCTTTGCTTCTCTTGACTGGTCTTGTGACCCCTTGCTCTCCCCCACTTTGCCTATGGGGGTGTGTCAAACTTATACTCTACAGTTTGTTTAGGTTGTAGTGGGGTAGTTACTATGGGGTACAGCAAGTTTAGGTTTTCCTACTTGTACCCACCCCTTTCCTAGTGCATTCACTCTTGTTCATTCTGACGTAGCTCCGTGCATGCCTTATTCTGATTTCCATCACTCCAAAATGCGATGTCCGGAAGCGCCGCAGAATTCGCACATGATGTTTTTTGCCGCGCTGCTTTGCGTCGATCTTGTCGATATCCATCGGGTCGGCAGTCGTGGGGGGTGCCGATCGCTCCGCGCCGGAACTTCTATTTGGCAAGTTGCGTCGTGTCCCGTGCGCGCCACACAAAATGTCGAACCGCTCCGCCGTGCTGACCACGTCTTTGTAACTCGAACAGTTTGCTCCCATGACCTGTCGGCTAATCTCTTGTTTTAGTATCGCGACGTAACTCTGTAGTGTTTCGCCTTCGGTCAGGTCATAAATCCTGTTGTAGAATGTTTCATGTGCTGCACTACGCTCGAGAACTGTCAGTGACAGTGAATATTTCCGCGCGCCATGTAAGTACCGTTAACGGGTTTGAATCGGTGAGTTACAGCTGCCTGAAACTGCTCCCACATCCCTTCGCCTCGAACGGAGGCACTATTAATGAAAATCCACTCTAATGACGAGCCCCACAACAACATAACAATGTCGCTGTGAGCCGTAATCTTGTCGATTCGTGGTTTGGAATCGTGCATCCAATGGCGTCGAAGTAGATCGCGAGTGACGCGAGCTGCTGTAGCTGCGGACTGGTTCGCGAGAAGTGTTGCGATTCGATAGAGCTCTGCACGTGTATGCCCCTGCTCAGCGAGTAACTACGTGATTTCTTGTACATCGCCAATTTCCTCCATCCGAAGATTCGCAAATAGATTTCCACGAGAGAAATACATTTTTGCACGCCGGTCGACTGTTGCGAGTCTAAAGAAATCGTCGAGCGCAGTTCCCGTTCTAGGCGCAGTTTTCCTTGTTGACATTTACGCGATTCATATATCGGCCGTTGAGAAGAAGTCGATCTGATGGTCTCGATTCCAACCTTTTCAGCGAAATTCC
The DNA here is from genome assembly GCA_947471745.1 of Closterium sp. Naga37s-1. NCBI lineage: Eukaryota > Viridiplantae > Streptophyta > Zygnematophyceae > Desmidiales > Closteriaceae > Closterium > Closterium sp. Naga37s-1. Next base: position 2,530,727 of record CANJKZ010000813.1, read on the forward strand.
TCGGCCGTTGAGATGAAGTCGATCCGACGGTCGCGATTGTTTTAATTATTCAGCGAAATTCCTTAGGCGCGTTTGTTGATGAGAAATGGCTTTGTCCTCACTTGGACGAAGCCGACTACGCAGTCGGGTGCGCGGGAGGTGCAGCCGACTGCCCGCTGAGGTCGACGCCGACTTGGGCGAGCAGGTCGACGGAGTTGGTCGACCTGCGGAGACCGTTGCGAAGCCGCCGACGAAGGAGATCGGCGGCCGAATTCGACTTGGGTGGTCGACGAAGGAATTCGTCGACCAGTGGGGATGCCGGCGTGGGTAAGTCGGCGGACGGTGTCGACCAGGGCGGTCGACGAGCATGTGCAGCAGTTGGCGGGCTCCTACCGCCAGGATGACGCCGTCTTCGGAGCTACCTGGTCGACCAAAGTGGTGGTCGACGGGAGTGGTGGTCGAATAGGCCCTGCTCTCGACGGGTTCTGGTCGACGTGCCGGTCGAGAGGCGCTGCTCGACGGAGCAGCGTCGAACTGATCAAGGGGAGCTGCTCGACGGCGAAGCCTGGCAGGTGCGCGAGCTTCACCGTCAGAGGCATTGGCGAAGCCGGCCTACGGGATGGTATCCCGAGGTCGACGTGGAGCGTCTGGCGTGATCGTCGGCACGTGGCCGACTCGGCATCTACACGACGGGCGGGACGAGGCACAACGTGCTCGACCGCCTACAAGCACCTGCGAAGCGAGTGCGCGTGCGCGCTATTGTCAGCTACGGTTGCAACGCTGGCTAGCCGCTTTTCTGCAGCATTGGCAAGCCACGCAGATGCAGCGCTGGCAGGTCGTCGACTTGCAGAGTTGGCAAGCCGCCTCCCAGCCCCGTTGGAAGATCGTCGACCTGCTTTGATTGCAGGTCACCGCCTGTGCTGCGCTGGAGGTCGACCTGCCTGGTCGCTAGGCTTCTAGGTTCCAGATGTAGTAATTTGTTGCCATTGCTATTGCTATCATTGTTGAATCCCTTGCCAGTGAAACTCTTGTCAGTTTGCATTGTGAACAAGCAAGTAGAGAGAACACGAGCAAACGCTACGATCACTCGTAACTGTTAGAATCTAGCAGCAGGAATGAATGAACTATGAAAGAGTTGGGTACAAGTATGAAACCCTAAAAGGGGCTGTACCCCATATTGGCTACCCCACTACAGCCTACACATATATAACATGCATATACTTTGACACACCCCCATAGGCAAAGTGGGGGAGAGCAAGGGGTCACAAGACCAGTCAAGAGAAGCAAATCAAGCTCAGGGTGAATCACAACGTCACCACACACACTAAGCACAAGCAAAGGGCCACAAGGCCAGTTCACATGCAGAGGTATATATGCAACAACAACAACAGCACAGTGATCTCTACCTAGCAGAGCAAGCATGCAGGTATATATATAGATCACAGTACAAGCAAAGTCTACAGCAAGTGAGGAAACGTGGGCACAAGGCCTAACAGAGTGCAGAAACGCTGATGATCACCAGACGGAAGCGCCTTGGTGAATATATCAGCAGTGTTGGCCCGAGTGGCCACGTGAGCAAGACGAAGCTGACCACGCTGCTGCAACTCTCGAGCCAGGAAGTAACGCAGAGCGATGTGCTTCGTTCTGTGCTCCAGTCTGTGCTCCTGACACAAGGCAATGGCAGCCTTGTTGTCGACGTACAGCACTGGAGGAGAACGAGGCCTCTCTCCCAAGTCGGTCAGCAGGTAGGTGAGCCAGCGTAACTCCTGTGCAGCCATGGCTGTGGCGTAGATCTCAGCCTCACAACTGGAGCTGAGAACTGAAGACGAGCGTGTAGAACGCCAAGAAACTGAACCAGAGCCAAGGCTGAAGGTGTAACCCTGAGACGACCGCTGCGTAGCCTGGTCGTCAACCCAAGAAGCGTCTGAGTGCCCAGTGAGGACAACGTCGCTCCGTCCTCCAAGCACGAGCCCCATGCCCGATGTACTGCACAAGTAGCGTAGCACCCTCTTAGCAGCATCCATGTGCACCTTTCGGTGCCGACCAGGAGCCACGTAGCGAGCCAGAAGGCCAAGAGGGTACGCAAGGTCAGGACGAGTGCAGGTCATCAGGTACATGAGGCAGCCCACTAGCTCTGGGTAAGGACCACTCGGCTCTACGGACTCGTCCGAAGGTGGAGCTGAGAGCGAGTGACCTGTACCCAGAGGAGTGTGCTGTGCCGAGGACCAGGTGAAGCCGAAGCGCTGAAGGACCTGCTGCACCATGTGTGACTGAGTCAGTGTGATGGTGCGGCGTGCTCTGTCCCGGGTGATCCGCAAGCCAAGATAGCTTGTCAGCTCACCCAGGTCTGTGCACGTGTGTCTCTTCTGCAGCTCCGACTTCACCAGGGCGAGAGCCTCAGTGTCAGCAGTGGCAAAGACCAAGTCGTCGACGTACACGAGGATGTAGAACGGCGGCAGCGAAGTGTCGGTGCGCAGAAACAGCGACGGGTCAGCAGTCGACGGAGCAAACCCAAGAGCCGCAAGTGTCGTCCTCAGTGTGTCGTGCCACTCACGTGGCGCCTGGCGGAGACCGTAGACCGGCCGCCTGAGGCTCCACTGGGTACCAGGAGGGAACGACCCAGTGAAGCCAGGTGGGCGGCGCAGCCAGATCTCCTCGTGTAGGCTGCCCTGTAAGAAGGCTGTGCTGAAGTCAAGAGAGTGAAGCTCGTAGTCACGCTGAGCGGCAACGTGCAGCAGCACCCGAAGAGTGGTCATCTTCGGGGTGGGGGAGAAGGTCTGGAAGAAGTCTACTCCCTCTCGCTGACTGAAACCTCGTGCAACGTAACGCGCCTTGAAGGCAGGCGGAGAGCCTGGCGGCCGCTTCACCCTGAAAATCCACATGCCACTGACGATGTTCGCCCCAGGTGGGGGAACCTCGTCGACGTAGGTGCCTGTGGACTTCCAGGATGCCATCTCTGCGTCCATGGCTGTCTGCCACTGAGAGGAGTACTCACCCGCGATCGCCTCAGCGTAAGAGCGCGGGGTCGGGATGTCTGGAGCATCCGGGTCTCCCTCAGGGGCAAGCAGCATGGACACGAGATGAGGCGCAGCGGCTGCAAGACACTCAAGGTCCTCCTGCTTGTCCTTAAGGACGTCCGTGCTAAGAGCACACTCACCCCCGACGGACGGAGGACAGACAGACTCAGACTCAGCAACAAGACTAGCGGCGTAGTCTAGACGACAGGCAGCAGCAAAGTCAACAAGCTCAGCAACTAAGGCAGATGTAGCAGCAGACTCAAACGACGGATCAGTGACAACAGTGGCTAGCAGACGCGTGACAGTAGGGTGCTCAGCACGAAACCGGTCAGACTCGGGGTCCGCAACGACAGGCAGAGAAGACGCAGGAGGAGACGGCAGAGGAACACGCTGCGGAGGAGAGGAAGGACGACGGACTACGAGGCGGGTGTCGGGGACAGCCGGCAGTCGCGGACGAGGAACACGACGACCGGAACGACCAGAACAGACAGGCAAGACAGGACGCGACGCAGGCTCACGACGCTCAGTAAGACCCTCTAGCTGCTCAGTGTAAGGAGAAGGAGCAGGAAGCGGTGAGCCAGGCTGTAACGGAAGACCAATAGATGAAGGGAGACTAAGAACCTGGCGAAGCACAGAGTCAGGCGGTGGCTGAGACGACGGAGACGGTGGAGCGAAGAACAGGCGCGGCTGTGCAGTGACACCAGCACCAGCAGCTCCAGTACCCCCAGCAGCTCCAGCACCTCCAGCAGCTCCAGAACCCTCAGCGCCAGCTCCTCCAGGACCAGCTCCACCAACAGCAGCACCCCCAGAACCGGCACCTCCAGTCCCAGGGTCTCCAGCCTCAGTGCCTCCAGCAGCAGCACCCTCAGGCTCAGCACCTCCAGCCCCAGCAGCTCCAGTACCTCCAGTACGAGCACCTCCGGGACCAGCACCACTCCCAGCTCCAGTGACGTCAGCAGAAGTACCTCCAGCGGCAGAGCTCCGAGCTCCAGAAGCGCGACCCTGACGGCGACCGTACCAGTCGTGCAGCTGCTGCGAGGTGAGAGGCACACGCGGACGAAGGCGGCTACTCCAAGGAAACCGCGCAACAGCAGACTCAGAACCCTCAGCGCCAGTACCCGCAGCAGCTCCAGAACCTCCAGCGCCAGCACCCTCAGCAGCTCCAGAACCTCCAGCTCCAGCGCCACCAGCACCAGTACCTCCAGCAGCAGTAAGAAGACGTCCGTGATTGAGATATCCTCCAAAGCATCATTACAAATTCCGTTACCGGAGGTAGATGATTCGCTGCCGGACAGTGCGTCGGGAAATATTGACGAAGGTAGTATTAGGATACAACGGGAGTCGAGACCTGACGAAGAAAAAGTACCTGACTTGACGTCGTTGGCGAAAGAGAGAGGGGACGTTGCGAAGGCTGACGAAACATCAAGGCGAGAGGTAACGCCATCCCGGACGCAGAAGCTACAGAGGGAAATGCAAAGGACGGAGATACAAGAGGCGGAGCAAGGAGCGGAAGCGCAAGGGGCAGGCGGCTTGGACTTAGGTAGCGCGGTTCACGGGGAAATGGCAACGGCCTTAGCAAGAGAGAGATCTGATCAATGGCGGAACTGGTGGAGCTCGTTCAAGTCGCGTTGGAGGAGTAGCGAATCGACTCCAAGCGCGGACGACGAGCGTACTCCTAGAGAAGCGGGATCCGCCGAGGATGGGACGGAAGGCGGCAGAGACGAAGAAGGGGAGGGGGGAGAGGGAGAGGAGTCGGAGGAGGAAAGGGAGGGGGACGAGGGGGAGGAAGGGGAGGAAGGGCAAGGCCGTGTGGAGGAATACGTGGGAGAGGAAGAGGAGCAGGGGGGAGACAGGGATGCGGAGGAAGACGAGGAGGGGGGGTCAGACGAGGGAGGGGAGAGTAATGACGAAGGGGAGTGGGACGAGGAGGAGGAGGGCGATGATTGTACAGGTAGTGCCGCTGGTGGAGGCGGAGGTTCTAGGGGTGGACAGCAACGGCAGCAGCGTCAGCCAGAGACCCTCTCGCCGCAGCAGCCTCAGGAGTGGGTTTCCCAGCGACGCGTCCCTGGTGGTGTAGAGGCTACTAGTCTAGGTGCCTGTGAGCCTACTTGCACAGATGAAGCTCCTGCGGAGGCTTTGCACACCTTCACGCTTGACTCAGGTGCGTCTCACTGCTTCTTCCGCGACTGCACCACCGTCACGCCGCTCATTGCACCTGTCCCTCACTCTGGCTGACCCCTCTGGTGGCCCGGTTGTTGCCCGTGGCTCCACCGTTCTCCCGTGTCCGGCAGCCCCCTCCGGCTCCCTCACAGGTCTCCACCTCCCCTCGTTCACTACGAACTTGGTGAGTAACGCTGTCCTCCAGGACCAGTTTGTCACTGTGACTACTCCTGGGGGTGAGCTTGTGGCGATCTGTACGGATTCACGGACTGTCGCCCACCTCGCCACGTTCACTCGGAGACCCGGGTCTGGCCTGTACACACTGACCACTGAGTCTGCAAGGTAGCTACGTCCAGTCAGGTTGCTGCGTCTTGCTCGTGTCGGTTACTCACGCACCCGTCTCTCCTCTGGCACCACCGTCTGGGTCACCCCTCCCTGCCACGTCTGCGTAGCATGCACTCCCGTCTCCTTGTCTCTGGCCTACCTAGGTCCCTGCCCCCGCTCCCGCGGTCGCTTGCACCGCCGTGCCTTCCCTGCGTCGAGGGGCGGCATCGCGCCGCTCCTCACTCCTCCTCGTTTCCTCCGACCAGTGCTCCTCTGCAGACTCTCCATATGGACGTGTGGGGCCCTGCCCGCGTCCGTGGATAGGACCGAGAGCACTACTTTCAGCTGGTTGTTGACGACTACACCTGCTACACCACGGTCTTCCCCTTGCACAGCAAGGCGGATGTCCGCAGTGTCTTGATCCCTGAGATCCGCGCTGTCCGCCGCCAGCTGTGCGCACTGTTCCAGCAGGACCTCTTGGTCCTGCGACTGCACTCTGACCGAGGTGGTGAGTTTTCCTCCCGCCTCCTTGAGGAATTTTGTCGTGAGGAGGGCATCACCCAGTCGTTCATGCTTCCGGCCTCTCCACAGCATAATGGGATTGCTGAGCGCCGCATTGGCTTGATCATGGAGGTTGCTCGCACCTCCATGATCCATGCGGCTGCTCCCCATGTTCTGTTGCCCTTTGCGGTCCGATACGCCGCGCATCAGCTCAACCTCTGGCCCTGTGTCTCCGTGCCAGAGACCTCGCCTACACTGCGTTGGACGGGGAAGGTTGGCGATGCGTCGGCGTTTCGGGTCAGAGGCTCGCTTTCCCTTGTCCGCGATACCACCGCGGGCAAGCTCTCTTCTCGCACCGCTCGCTGCGTCTTCCTTGGCTTTCCCACCGACGCGCCACCCAGCCACGCATCAAGTCCTGTCCTCCCAGGACGTCACATTTGACGAGTCGGTTGGCTTCTACCGTCTGTTCCCTCACAGCACTTCTCCCTTCCCCCCCCCCGCCTCTCTTCCTGGTTCCAGGTCCCCCCCCTGTAGACCCCCTCCCCCCACAGGGTCCTGCTCCCTCAGGTGTGTCTCAGGTTAACCCACCCCTCTTGGTTGAGCCTTTGGAGGTATCCTCTGACACCTCTGGCCCAGCTGAGAGGGGTGACTCTGCTGCTGACGACACAGCAGCCACTCGCCGCTCACCGCGCTTGGAGACCCCTCCTGGCTTTCTTCCTCGTCCGTCTTCGCCACCTCTGTCGCCTGTCCCTGTAGACTCCGGTGCTGCTGGGGGTGGTGACACTGGAGGTGCGGACTCTGGGGGTGCTGGTCCTGGGGGTGCTGACTCAAGAGGTGCTGGTTCTGAAGGTGCTGAGTCTGGGGGTGCTGGCTCTGGGGGTCCGGAGCATACTAGTGGTGGTGGAGTCGTGGGTGCTCCTGCTGGAGGTTCTAGCGGTGGACAGCAGCAGCAGTCTCGTCGAGAGGAGACTCTCTCTCCGCAGCAGCTTCGCGAGTGGGCTATTTGGCGAGGTCGCTCTCGTGGCGGTGCTGGAGCTGGAGGTGCTGGAGGAGCTGGTGCTGGAGGTACTGGTGTTGGAGGCACTGCTACTGGAGGTGCTGGAGCTGGTGCTGGAGGTGCAAGTGTCGGAGGTGCTGGTGCTAGAGGTGCTGGTGCTGGAGGTGCTGGAGGTACTGGAGATACTGGTGCTGGAGGCGCTGGTGCTGGAGGTGCTGGAGGTACTGGAGCTGTCGGTGCAGGAGGTGCTGGTGCTGGAGGTGCTGGTGCTGGAGGTACTGGAGCTGGGGGTGCTGGAGGTGCTGGTACTGTGGGTATTGCGCAGCGGCAACCGTTTTTCTTGCCGCAGCCACAGTCGTCACTACCACCACCTGGCTCGGCACTTCGCCATGTTCTTAATCTTCCGTCTTCCACTGGCCTTACTCCACCTCTACTGTGTCCTCCGCCTGACCAGTCACAGCCGCAGTTACAGCCTGGCTCTCCACTGCCTGCTCCTTCTCCTTACCCTGAGCAGACAGACTCCCTGACAGTGCGTCGTGAGCCTGCGTCTCGTCCTGCCTTGCCTGTTCGCACTGTTAGTCGTACTCGTCGTGTTCGTCCTCCACCTGTCCTCGGCACACACACTATGGCACATCGTCCTTCCTCTGTTCCACAGCGTGTTGCCCTGCCGTCTCCTCCAGCGTCCTCTTTTCCTGACGTTCCTGACCCTGAGTCTGACCTTGCTCGTGCTACTAGTCCTAGTGTCACGCGTGTGCTGGCCACACTTGTCACTGACCCTTCTTTGCGTCTACTGCTGCGTCTGCCTTAGTCACTGAGCTTGTTGACTTCGCTTCTGCCTGTCGTCTTGACTACTTTGCGAGTCTTGTTACTTAGTCAGAGCCTGACTCTTGTCCGTCCTTTCGGGGGTGAGCTTGCCCTTGGCTGGGAAAACCTTAAGGACAGGCTGTTTGATCTTGAGTGCCTTGCGGCTGCTGTCCCTCATCTCGCTGCCATGCTGCTTGCCCCTGAGGGAGACCCGGATGCACTGGACATCCCGACCCTGCGCTCTTACGCAGAGGTGATTTCGGGTCAGTACTCCTCTCAGTGGCAGACAGCCATGGACGCAGAGATGGCATCCTAGAAGTCCACGGGCACCTACGTCAACGAGGTTCTCCCTCCTGGGGCGAACATAGTCGATGGCATGTGGATTTTCAGGGTGAAGCGGCCGCCGGGTTGTCCGCCTGCCTTCAAGGCGCGTTACGTTGCACGAGGCTTCAGTCAGCGACAGGGGGTCGACTTCTTCCAGACCTTCTCCCCCACCCCGAAGATGACCACTCTTCGGGTGTTACTGCACGTTGCAGCACACCGTGACTACGAGCTGCACTCGCTCGACTTCTCCACAGCTTTCTTGCAGGGCAGCCTTCACGAGGAGATCTGGCTGTGCCGCCCACCTGGCTTCACTGGGTCGTTTCCTGAGGGTACCCTGTGGAGCCTCCGGCGGCCAGTCTACGGTCTCCGCCAGGCGCCCCGCGAGTGGCATGACACACTGAGGTCTACAATTGCGGCTCTTGGGTTTGCCCCTTCGACTGCTGACCCGTCACTGTTTCTGCGCACCGGCCCTTCTCTGCCGCCGTTCTACATCCTCGTGTACGTCGACGACTTGGACTTTGCTACTGCTGACACCAAGGCACTGGCCCTTGTGAAGGCGGAGCTACAGAATAGACACACCTGCACTGACCTGGGTAAGTTGCGGAGCTATCTTGGCCTGCAGATCACCCGGGACAGAGCACGGCGCACCATCACTCTGACTCAGTCACACATGGTGCACAAGGTCCTTCAGCGCTTCCGCTTTCAGTTCTCCTCGCCACAGGCCACTCCTCTGCCTACAGGCCACTCGTAATCAGCTCTACCTTTAGACGAGTCCGTAGAGCCGAGTGGTCAGTATCCAGAGCTTGTGGGCTGCCTCATGTACCTGATGACTTGCACTCGATTTGACCTCGCGTACCCACTCATCATCCTGGTGCGCTACGTTGGGCCCGGGAGACACCGACCAGAGCACTGGCGGGGTGCTAGGAGGGTGGTGCGTTACTTGTGCAGTACATCGGGCATGGGGCTTGTGCTTGGAGGACGGGGTCCAGTTGTACTCACGGGACACTCAGACGCTTCTTAGGCCGACGATCAGGAGACTCAGCGGTCGTCACAGGGTTACACTTTCAGTCTCGGCGCTGGTTCTGTCTCCTTGAGGTCCACCCGCTCGTCTTCTGTACTTAGTTCCAGATGTGAGGCCGAGATCTACGCTGGGGCTATGGCTGCTCAGGAGTTACACTGGCTGACCTACCTGCCGACAGACTTGGGTGAGCGGCCTCGTTCTCCTCCGGTTTTGTACGTCGACAACAAGGCCACGATTGCCTTGTGTCGGGAGCAGAGATTGGAGCACAGAACGAATCACCTTGCAGTAGCGTGGTCAACTCCGCCTTACTTACGTGGCCTCACGGGCCAACACTGCTGATATTTTCACCAAGGCACTTGTGTCTGGTGATCACCAGCGTTTCTGTACTGCTCTAAGGCTTGTGCCTACTCTGCCTCACTTGCTTACAGCTTGACTTTGCCTTGTATTGTGATATATATATATACACATGCATGCTTACTCTTGCTAGGTTGTGATCGTTGTACTGCTTGTGCTTCTATAACTCTGCATGTGAACTGGCCTTGTGGCCACTTGCTTGTGCTCATACTGCGTGGTGATCTTGAGATTCACCCTGAGCTTTGCGTTGCTTTGCTTCTTTGCTTGACTGGTCTTGTGACCGTTGGTTGTTCTTTGCTTGACTGGTCTTGTGACCGTTGGTTGTTCTTGCTATCCCCCACTTTGCCTATGGGGGTGTGTCAAAATGCATTATCTGCTTGTAGGCTGTAGTGGGGCCCATATAGGGTACAACCCTTTTAGGGTTGCATCATTCTATCTCACTGCTGCTAGTCACACATCATTCCGCTGTTCTCAATCCGCGATAGTGAGCCAAGTGCATCGTAATTAGAGATACACGAAACTGCAGATGAATGCCCCACTACAGCCTACAGAGAACAAATACAATTTGACAAAATGGTACTTGACTTCGGGTTTAGGTTAGAATTGTTGCATATAGTTTCGTACATGGGGCCAACAATACATTCGAATGGACCCAAAAGGGACGTTGTTCCTTAGTGCGATATTGTTACAAGTGCAATTGAGTGAGCGAACGAAGATTGCACTATCGTGTTAAGATAGGCTCATAGTAGCTAGGAACTAGGGTTTGAGAAGCTAAGGAGAAACATGGCGAGAGGATCGAGAAGTTGGCCAAAGAGGGGTTGCACTAGAAAGAAGGTTACAAGATATAGGACAGGGAATGGGGAAAGGGTACACCACCAGCAGTTGGTTCTAATAACTAATCTAGTACACTAGCAAGCTTTAGGCAGTTATACAGGATATGCAAATATACAATTCAACACACCCCCGTAACTGCCTACGGCTATAGCTAGTGGTGTCTGGCAGCAGGTCGCCTGGAGAGCGGTTGCTTGAAGCTGGGATATGCACAGAAACAGCGGTGGCTGACCGGTAGCACCTGTAAACGCCAGAACGGAGCAGGAGCAGGAGAGTTAAAACGGAGGGCGAAGGATGCTGGTCACTCGCCATCTGCGAGCAAACACAACTGTTGGTGAGGAGGAGGAAGCTAGTGGTGGTGCACAGGAGGAGAGCGGAGGAGAGGCGGCTGGAGGAGAGGAGATAGGAGGGGCGGCTGAAGGAGAGGAGAGAGGAGGAGGAGATGCGGCTGGAGGAGAGGAGAGAGGAGGAGGACATGCGGCTGGAGGAGAGGAGAGAGGAGGAGGAGGTGCGGCTGGAGGAGAGGAGAGGAGAGAAGGGTGTTGCTGGACTTTCACGCCACCCCCTCACCCTTCTCCCTCCCCCCCCCCCCCCCCCCCACACAGCGACAAGTGCTGCAGGGAGAGAAAGGAAGAGAGGGGGGCAGCTGGTGGCGGTTTGCTGGTCACCCCCGCCACCCCCTCACCCTTCCCCCCACACCAGCAGGCGCGGCAGGGAGAGAGACGGGGCGTAGCGGCGCGCGGCTGCAGCAGAGGCTGCGCGTGCATCTACGTGCTGCGCGCGCGGGCGGCTGTTGCGCGTGCACGTGCCGCTGCGCGCGTGGGCGGCTGCTGCACGTGCGCGTGCAGCTGCGCGTGCGTTCGCGGCTGCTGCTGCGCGCACTGCTGTGTGTACTGCTGCTGCGCGCGCGGGCGACTGCTACGCGCGCGGGCGTGCATGCTGCTGCTCCATGCGGCTGTGCGTGCTTCTGTGCGTGCAGCTGCTGCTGTGCGCCGTGATTGCTGTGTGACGGGGAGCGTGACGGGCTGCGCACTGCTGGCGCGTTCGCCACGGTCGATGGCGCTTTCGCCACGGTGGATGGCGCGTTCGCCACGGGCAGAACGCGGGATGAAGGCATGACGGAAGTGAGGTGGGCCCATTATAGAAAGGTCTGTAGGAACGTATCGCTCTTAATACCATGTTAAGATAGGCTCATAGTAGTTAGGAACTAGGGTTTGAGAAGCTAAGAAGAAACATGGCGAGAGGATCGAGAAGTTGGCTAAAGAGGGGTTGCACTAGAAAGAAGGTTACAAGATATAGGAAAGGGAATGGGGAAAGGGTACACCACCAGCCGTTGGTTCTAATAACTAATCTAGTACACTAGCAAGCTGTAGGCAGTTATAGAGGATATGCAAATATACAACTCAACATATCGAGGCAAAACAATACAATGAGCGAAGGCATAAGCGAATTGTTATATAGGCAAAGCATTTCGGCAACGGTAACGCGCTCGCGAAGGGGTGCCCTGTCGGGCCTGATATCGAGGTTGGGAATTACGAGGCGTAGGGACGGGTCGCGGGTTACCAGCCGAGCCGAGTGGTTTGGGCGCGAACGGCAAGTTGGCGGGAACAGTGTCGAGGCGAGTGTTGCGAGGTGGTAACGGGCTACTGTTGGGTGTACAGTGGCGGGTACAGTCGTGTAAGCGCTATGCAGTGTGACTCGATGTAAGGAAAAGTTGTTTCCTTAGAGATATGCATTCTGTCTAGACTGTACTACCTTACTAGGAATATACTAAAAAGTGTATTGAATTTACTTGCTGGTCTACCAGAGTCAGACGGATTGATCAGGTCTATCGGGCACTCCGTCTCTTCACTCCGTCCGTACGGTCTTCGTCGGTCATTGTTCTAATTGCTGGGCCAGCCGAGTTTCGCCCCATACCATACCTCGTGGCCTTTGTGTGATGCCAGTGGGGCGAAGCGAACACTCCCTGCCCTGCACCTGGTCGCTCTAGAATCTGGCAAACCCCTCTTTCCCATGCCTCCGTGGCAGGCTAGCCTCCTCACCGTATCTGCATCCCAGGCTTGGAAACCAATCAGGCTTTTGATTCCTCGCCAGGTCAGGGAGGGAGGGAGACAACAAACAGCATCAGTACAAGAACCTCTCCGGCTCCCCCTCGCGAGACTTCATCAGGTTCGTCCAGCCTCTGGTCTGGAATCCAGAATTTCAGCGCGCAACGGCCATCTGTACCGCGCATATGACAAGAATGACAGCAGACAGACAGAAGAAACCTAGAGAGGCCCGATGATTATTTGCCAAGAAACAACTGGAGGGAGGGACATTGTTGGCCACCATATCGTTTTTGTTTCAGTACATCCTACTTCCTGCTCCTCCCTTCGTACTCACGTTTCTACTTCAGCCTTACGCTCTTACTACCTTTCCGCTGTTTCACCTGCATGTGGCTTCCCTTCACTAGGGTTGTGGAGAGTGAAGCGTGATGACCCCGAAATTCGGCCTGCAAATTTCTGTCTGCTCTTCGTGACGACGGATTAGCTTCGTACGGTCAAATATCATTTGGCCGGAACCGCATCATATTCGTCCGAGTTTGCAACTACAGCCATTGCCAGCGCTCGTAGCAACCATGGGGGATACGATGATTTTTTCCACCGATGGTGAGTTTTAATCCCTGTGCGCAAACTTTTGTAAGGCGTATTCAGTTGGGTCGAGAATTTTACAAAACCCAACCCGGTTGACGATGCTTTGATGCTGCGTAGTACATACATTTGATAACGCGTACGTAAGCTGAGCATCCCAAAAAAGTTTCGCCCAAAAACCTCCCCCCAGGTTACCCACAGCTTACCCCGTGGCGGGAGACCCCGGGGTCCTTGTCTAGGTAACCCGCGGGTGACCTCTGCAACATTCACCTGGCGAGGTGACCACGAGGTCACCCACAGGTGGTGACCCACGGGAACCCTTCGGGGGACCACTCCCAGCATTTCGGAACGAATCACACGCGAGCCACACGCGAGCCACACGCGAGCCGCGTCCTCGCTGTGAAATGCTCCCTAACACCTTCGATAATTGCCTAGAGTACACTAGCCGACACTACAGTTGTTTGGCCAACGTTTGATACGAAACAAAAAATGCATACGCACTAATTTTGATAATTTCACGCAAATTATTTTTGTACCCTAAATTGGCATTTCGAGATAACCATATATGTATTGTACGAAGCATATATTTCAGTGTTGCATAATCATTTGATTACGATTCAACTAACTTTATACATGTTCTTTGAGCAAATTGCAAATACGGTACATGCACTTCCATCATTCAATCCTATACACGATGGCAATACTGGGAAGCATTGCTAGGAAACAATTTCAATAAATAAACACTTCCTAACGTGCACATAACGTCCTCCTGGTGGGGAGCTGGGGGCAAAGCTCAATAGCCCCTCTATTTTGCTGTGCTCCTGCAACACACCAGAGGACGAAAACAGGAACAAACGAAACAGCAGCAACACACGCCACGTCAAATCAAAATGGCGTCAAGCAGGATTCTCACCTCACGACGAATGCAGCTTCCACGGAAATGCTTAAAGAGAGATAACGGGGTTCGAAACCAATACAACAAAAAATCGCAACCGTTTGAAAAAGGGTCGCCATCGTAGTCTGCAAACGATGGCGACATTCAGACAAAGTCACTAAACAAGTGCAGTTCATGAGAGCGCAGAATACTCTTGAGCGCGCATTTCATGGTTAGAAATAAAGCGCGCACGACTATCTTACCTCGCCTTAACTCCCGGCGCACGACTTGAGAAGCTCACCGAATTGATCATGACGTCGCACTGCAGTTACCGCGTCAAAATGAACATCATTAGGGTACGAGCGCTACAACGGGAAAGAACCAGAAAAAAAAAAAACAGCAAATTACAGGTACGATTGTGGACAGCTTGTCGTTCTGCGGTGAACCTTATCACCGTTAATGTCTCACCAGCGCTAATCGTGAGAAGCAGCACGTCGTTCCAGTACTGCAAGAAGCTCTCGTAGTAGCTGTTCTAAGTGTGTATCATGAGTTGAAAACTAAACCAGAAATGACGGATTACGTAAGTACAATGGTGGATAAGTACTGTGAAGGTGCTCGGAGAGGAGAGGGAGTAGAAGTTGCAATCGGACAGCTCCGATTGCTTAGTAAACTAGAAAGTGCCACGTAACCCAACCCATCACTGTATGCGACATATTGAGCGATGCGATAACAGAACATAATCAGATAGAAAACAAATAAATGTAATTCCAACATGCTGAGAGCGATCCTCTACCTTGCCATGTGCAATTTCGTACGTGGCTGTCTCGGCAGTCAAAGTGAAGCAATGTTTTGATTGGTGCCGAGCCTCCCTGAGAAGCTGGGGGTAACCTCGGGGTATCAAATCGAACTCAGCTGGCTTCTGATTGGAGCGCGAAATGCTATTCGAGAGTAGATGACGTGGTTTGTGCTCAAAGGTAACCTCGGGGGCACTTGCTGGGAAGTTGTGGGTAACCCCGCGATGGTGACCTTGGGGTCTCCCGCGATTTCAAAGTAAATGTTGCGGGATGAATTTTGGGATGAGTACACTGTGCGTGCGTCGCTACCTCGAGACCAATACATGCTCTGAATTCATGTCCCACCTTCGTTATCTCTCGTCTCCCTTTTTATGTCCAACCTGAAACTCTAGTTGTCCCTTGCTTCCTCCATCCATCCACCTGCCGTTCCTCCCCTCCTCCAAGTAAGATTCTTCTGAACACGCGATGCCATTCTCCTCTGTGACCCCTGCACCCATGCGCGGTTACCCGTGCACGGCCATCCCATGCACGCCCATCCCACGCACGGCCATCCGATGCACGCCATGTCACCTGCGTGTTGACCTGTGCGGTTACCACGAGAACATCCTTCTGCTTGTCCCTCGATCTCCCTCCTGCCGTTCTCTCTTATTCACCCTCCTCCTGCTTTCACCCCTCTCCTTCCTCTCATCCCTCTCCTTACCCCTGCTCTCACCCCTTCACCCGTCTCCTGCATTCAACCCTCTCCCGTCTCTGCCAGCTAATTGCACTCTCGACTGCGCGCGCTACGGTACTCGCCCAGCGAATGCGAGTCTGGCTATTTTCCTCTCTTTATCCCTCACTTCCCCTCTCCTGTCTCCGCCAGTCGATTGCATTCTCATGTGCAGCCATGGAACCTGTTCGTTGGGATATTACGGCTATGTGTGCACGTGCAATCCTGGTTATTACATGGTCAACGGCCAGTCTCCTTGTCTCTTGCCCACTGGTACGTGCTACATCCGTGCTACTGCTACATGCTACACCCGTGCTGCATACGTGCTACCGTTTCGCAGCCATGCCAGATCCGTGCCACAGCCGTGCTACAACCATGCTACAACCGCACTACATTCACCCACTTCTTGCTACAGCCGTGGCACAGGAAGCAATCAAAAGCGCACACAAAAAAATCTCATGCTCCTCCCAATCCCACCGTGACTGGCAGGATCCCCTTCCTATGTCGGAGGTTCGGGAGGAGGCTCACCATCCCCCTCACCCCCCATGTCCTCCTCTCCTACCACCACCCAATCCCAGCCTCCCACCAACACCTCCTCTCCCTCCTCCCCCTCCTCCTCCTCGAGTGCATCTGTAGGGCTGATAATTGGCATCGTGGCTGGTGTCGTGCTGCTGCTGCTAGCAGCTGCAGGGCTGGTCTTGTTTCTCTTCCTTGGCGCAGGCAGAGGCGCCAGGAAGGGTTGCCAGCATGGGAATCCGGCAAGGCGGCTCAATCGAATGCTTATGCGGCAGGAGAAGGGAACTCGGCCGGTGCTGGTAGTTTTGCGTCAGGACAGGGAGGGTATGCGCAGGGGTACGCGGGGACTTATGGCGTGTATGGGAGTGGGAGTGTGGGCGGTGGGAGTGTGGGGAGCGGGAGTGTGGGGAGTGGGGGTGCGGGAAGTGGTTACATGGGAAGTGGTAACCTGGGTTATGCAGCAGGAGTGGGAGGAGGCGGAGGAGTAGGAGGAGCATATGGGGCAGCAGGAGCAGGGAGTTTCAGCTCTGGAAGAATGATTCACCCCATGTACATGGGAAGTAAGTGGGTAATTTACCCTTTGTACAAGAGAAATAAGTGGGCTATTCACCTTATTTACACGAGGTGTGTGTGGGTGATTTACCCCATGTACATGGGAAGCAAAGGCCCGATTCATCCCATTGAGAGCGCCTACTCCTCCTTCCCTTCTCCTCCTCCCAATCCTTCCCCCGTCCTTACCTCCCACACTTTCCTCCCTATTCTGCCCCTAATCAATTCCATTCCAGGTGGATCATTCAGGCAAGCTTCAGTGGGGCAGCAGCAACATTGGCAGCGTGGTTTCCCCCATTCGGCACCACCCTGACTGCTCCTCCTTCTCATCTGCCCCTCTCCACTCGTCCGCCCTTTTTCCCTTCCATTTCAGGTGGATCCTTCAGGCAAGCTCCAGGGGGGGCGCACCAGCAGCAGCAGGACGCGAAGGGCGTAGACTACGCGCCTCAAGTGTGTCAGAAGTTCTCCTATGCGGACATGGCGCACGCCACCAACAACTGGGCGGAGAGCAACCGCATCGGCAGCGGGGGCTTTGGCGACGTGTACCGGGGTGTGTGTCCGTACGATCCCAGTGTGGCATAGGCGGTGAAGCGAGGCCGATTTATCACCAAGGACTTTCACAGAGAGGTATGCTGGGGTTCGTGGGGCGTCCAGGGGCATCCAAGGGGCGTCCATGTGCCAACACTATTGTTACCTTTCTTTTCGAATCACTCACGTCCCCCACACTCTTTCCCCACACGCACAAGTCCCCCTTCCCATCCTCCCTCCCTCCTCCAAACAGCAGCCATAGCAACAAAGCACCATCCCAACCTGGTCCATCTACTGGGCTATCACGAGGACCTGAACCCAGGTGGCAGGGGCAACCTGAGCATGGAGCAGATAGTGGTGTACGAGCTCATGCCTCACAGGAAAGGGGGTGCCGCCGCCTCTCATCATATCACCCACCCCCTTTCCCTCCTCCAGGTGGCAGCCATGGCAACGAAGCACCACCCCAACCTGGTGCGCCTACTGGGCTACTGCGTGGACATGAACCCAGCGGCACAGGGCAGGGGGGACATGAGCATGGAGCAGATAGTGGTGTACGAGTTCATGGCCCATGGGGACCTCGAGCACTGGGTGGGGGAGGGGGCGGCACAGCCGCTGCCGATAGCGCAGCGCCTGTCGGTGCTCATAGGCGCGGCCCATGGGATAGAGTATCTGCACAGCTTTGGCATCGTGCACCGGGATATCAAGCCCGCCAACATACTGCTAGATGACAAGTTCGAGGTCTGCTCCTGTCTCTCTGTCTCTGGTTCATTCGTTCTTTGTTATAAGCACCGCTCTCTGTCCATTTTCCGTCATTATAAGCACTGCTCTGCCCCTTTTTCCACGTCAGCCCTTCCTTCCGTGGCAACCTATTTGACAAGTGTAGGTGATATTGCATCTGTGCTCTATCCGCCAGGCCAAGATTGCTGGCTTTGGGCTGTTGAGTTAGGGCGAGGGCAGCACTGTGGCCGCCACCAGAGCGATTTGAGCCTAATTGATACGAACTCACCACCTGAGCTCGCCCTTGTCTCATCACCACACCCCACTCATCGTGCTCGACCCACCAGGCTAAGAGTGCCTCACTATGACACCCCTCCCACCAGGCCAAGATTGCTGACTTTGGGCTGCTGAGGGAGGGAGAGGGCACCACTGTGTGTGCCACCAGAGTGATGGGCACACCAGGCTATGTGGACCCCACTTACTTCAAGTCCAGCAAGGCCACTCCCTTGGCCGATGTGTACAGGTACAGTGCGGTGCAGAGAGGTGCAATGCAATATCGAGCATTATGGTGTGCAATAAAGAGCGGTGCAGCGCAGTGTCGAGCATGCAGAGAGGTGCAGTGCGGTATGGAGCAATACAGGGTGGTGCAATCAGGCAATGGCTTGCACACACGCACATCAAATAGCCTCCTTCGTGCTTTCCCGATTATATCTAAGTCACTTATGAGAATTGTCAAAAGTGCACCAGTTCGCCATGTACTGTCCGTAACCATACCGAAACCGCCACGCGCTGTTGTCCGTAACCACTCCCATTGTGCACTCAAGGTCATCCCTGCTCCGAAACCCCTCAGCTTTGGCGTGGTGATGCTGATGGTGCTGTCAGCACGCCCGGAATCCACCCACTCATTCATTTCCCCATTCACCCATCCACCCATCCACCCATCCATCCCAACCATCCACCCTTCCTCCGACCCTTCAGCTTTGGCGTGGTGATGCTGATGGTGCTGTCAGCACGCCAAGCAGTCATCTCAGACGGCACTGACTCCCAGCTCAACATTCGCAAATGGGTACGCCTTGCCATGCCATGCCAATCCATATCATACGATGCCATGCCAAGCCATATCATACGATGCCATGCCAAGCCATATCAAAAGGTGCCATGCCAAGCCATATCATACGATGCCATGCCAAGCCATATCAAAAGATGCCATGCCAAGCCATATCATACGATGCCATGCCAAGCCATATCATACGATGCCATGCCAAGCCACATCATAAGATGCCATGCCAAGCCATATCATAAGATGCCATGCCAAGCCATACCATATCATGTTTTCTCAGACAGCAATGACTCCCAGCTGAACTTTCACAGATGGGTAAGCCCTGCCATGCTCTGTCATGCATGCCATGCCATGACATCCATATCATCCCAGAGGGCAACATTTTGATTGGGTAAGTATTCCTGTGCCATGCCAAGCCATGCCATATTACCTCAGAGGGAAACGACAGCCAGCTGAGCGTCCGGAAATGGTTGCTTTTAGGCATGGCATGAGTTGTCATGCTATGTCAAACCGTATCAGCCAAGCCATGCATGCCACTGCATGTCATGCAATATCATGCCAAGCCATGCCATACATCCTGCCTACGTGCTTCTCCTTGGCCTGGAGTCGAGAAGCCCCCATCCCAGCAGGCAATGCAATGACTTGTCCGTTTACCTTCACTCACCCATGCCTCCTTGCCGCCTTTCCTCGTGCCGAGCCGTTCGTATCACATCCATTCCCCGCACCATCCGCTTTCCCTGTGCTTATCAGGCGGAGGACCTAATAAAAGCAGGCAAAGCAGACCAGCTCAAGGACCCCCGATTGGCCGCTCCCACAGATTTGATTCTGCAGATGGCACAACTGGCGCTGCGCTGCACGGCCATGCCGACCGTGTCTCGTCCTGACATGATCCAGGTGGTATCTGAGCTCACGGCACTCAGGAAGGCGTTTTTGGGGGAGGTGGCACCTAAGATGGCTGTGAGGATAGATGAGGAGGTGGAGGAGCAGAGGGGTGGGTGCTTTGAAGACGAGATTGCTGCTGTAGAGCGCATAATAATGGGCGGGAGTACTGGTATCAGCGGCATGAAGTGATGGGTGGGAGTGATGGGGTAGTAATGTAGCAGCTATGGCATGAAATGTTGGGTAGGAGTGATGAGAGGAGTACTATTGGGAGGCAGGGAGAGAGGGTTAGAGGACACCCTAGTTTCCACCAATAATAAACTCTATTGTAATAATGTAACCCCTCTTGACATATAACCCTAGCGGTTCAACTTTGCTGTTAGATTTTAGCAGTGTTATCCTCGTTATAAGGCTCCAGGTCGTACAATTATTGTCAGAATTACCATATTATCACCAGTGTGGTAGTCGAAATACCAGTACTTCAACAAACACAGTACACTACAGAACCAACAGCATTCCCACTACCACTCGTCGAAATTCACCGACGCATAGCCGGCATACACCCTCCCACTGGTGGCCTTGAGCTCATTGATCAGCCGGTTCCAGTTAGATCCCAGCGCCCCCACAAAGAAATCCGCCTGCGATGAGATGAGCAGGTTGGCCAGGCTGATCCCTGCCAGCTTGGCTACCCCTGCGGTCTGCTCGTACTCAAAGATGGAGGTTGTGCCGTTCTGGCGGGGGTTTGTGGAGTAGAGGAACGCCCAGTCCTTGTACTGCTGTGACTGGTCCACCACACTCTGGGGGGCGGAATGGAGGAAGGAGGTGAGGGAGGAGAGGGGTGGGGGGAAGTACCGGGGAGAGGGGAGTTGAAGAATGAGATGAGATGATTCTTCGAACAGTTCAAATAGAGGGAGGCACAGTCCTGCACTGCTGTGACTGTTCCACCACTCTGGAGCGACGGAGGGAGGACGAGAAGTGGGGGATGGGAGTAATGTAGAGGAGGAATGGCATGAAATGGACGGGGGACATGGAGCGGAGGAATGAGATAAATTGACACCGGGGGAGAGGATGACAACAGAGAAAGCAGACTGAGAAAGAGGCCAACGACGACCAGACGGATAGCGAAACACCCCTGAAAAGAGAAGTTCAGTTCCATCGTGCACGTGCCCCTGGCTTACCTGCATCTCAGTGGAGAGCCAGACGTATTTGAGGTGCGGTATCCTCCGCCTGAGCCTGTTGGCCATGAACATGAACGAGGGGAACGAGATGAGCCGCATCTCGCCCGCCTTGTCCCCTTGCCGCACGTGCATGCTCACTATCGGCCGCGGGATATACGGCTCCCCGCCCACCCCCTCATACAGTGAATCAGCTGCGTGCTTCGGCGCTTGGGGATCCGTATGGTTGTCGAGGGAGCACCCCGCGTACTCCAGGCCCGGCCAGACCTCATTCTCGAGGTTCGGTGCGGAGAAATTCATGTGTGAGAGCGTGTTGATCTCCTGCCCGTAGTTGATCGCGAGGCCCTTGTGGGCGTCATCTGGCCTGAGGGCTTTAATGATGGCTTCTTGCTCCGCTGCCGCCTTGACCATGTGGATGGCTATCTGTTGGCCATACGCGTTGTGGCGCACGCGGTTGGTGATGTGGCACATGTACGCCGTGGGCCAGCGCAGCATGAAGCGGATCGCCTGGGCTCGCCACCAGTGCACCTGGTGTGGGTGGGGGGAGGAGGGGGGATGCAGAGTAGGTCAGAGGACGAGGGGGGGGCCAAAAAGATGATGGCCTGGGCTCCACACCGTGTGTGTATGTGGTGAGGACGGGGTGGTGATGACGAAAGCAGGGCAAGGGCTAACAAACCTAAAACCTAAATGTGCATGCCGGATAGGCAAGGGCTAACAAACCTAAAACTTACACAACAGTGGGATGGCATCTTGCATTCGGTATCCCACACGACAACTTGCACTGAGTTAACAATTCAGCATAGTTTTCAAATTAGTTTCCATTTCAAAATAATTTCCATGACAATACTGAAGTCTCCGAGTGCTCGGCCCAATCATCCGGCAATCATCCGGATGATTTCTAGACCAACTGCCTCAGAATCAGCATTGTAACGACAAGTTTTACAGAATGTACCTGACATACAGGAAATTTAGCCTGATTTCGAGAGCCCTGGACGGGAAACCAGGGGAATGAAGTGAACTGGACCGAGTGAGTGATCATTAGAATCCATGAAAGTGAGCAAGAGCCATGGGGAGAAGAAAGCAGCCAAGAACCCAATGCAGAAGCCATAGCTTGGACACCAAGCCTCAAACTCACACGCTCTCTCATGGTATTTCCTCCTCAATGTGTCCCCACCTGTGAATGCACGGGATTAAGAAGCTGCACGGGGTGCACTGAATCGCCTCAATAGTGTGTTCTAACACAGGAGCGTGTTTTAACTCAGAACATACCAAGATTCTTCCCCACCTTCCCTCACCCTTCCTCGCACAATTCCCCCCTGCGCCTCTCCTCTGTGCCCCCACCTGTCGCTGCACAGCGGTAGCAGGCTGCATGTCGCGCTTTGAGTCAACTCACAGGTGTGTCCTGACTCAAGCTCACAGGCTCAAGCTCACACCATACCAAGCCTCTCTCTCCCACGCTCCTGTGTGTTGAGTTGAGCCATCAGGAGGAAACGCACCTGGCGCTGCCCGGGGTTGACGGGCTGCATGGAGCCTGTGAGCTCCACCACACTGGGCCGCTGCAGGTACGCGTCACCCCACTCCCTGTGGGGGAGAGCAGCGAGTAAAGAAGGGGGAGGGAAGGGGCCATGGGCGAGTGGGGGCGCAAGGGGGAAAGGAGTGTTTCGAGTTGAACCAAACGACCCTGTGAGCTCCACCACGTCGGGCCGCTGCAGGTACGCATCGCCCCACTCCCTGGGGAGGGGGCAGCGAGTAGGGGGGCGATGGGACGAGGCAGAGAGGAAGGGGAAGAGGGGGGGAAGGCGGGGAGGCAGGGCAGGGGGAGAAGGAGTGTTACTGGTTGAATTTAACGATTCTGTGACGATCCCCCCACGTTGGGCCGCTGGAGGTACAAGTGGCCCCACTCCCTGGAGGGGAGGGACAGGAGTACGCACAGGGGGCAGGGAAGGCAAGGGGGCGGACAGGGGCAGGGGCCCGGGAAGTGTGTTTAGCCGACTCAAAAGTGGGCGAAGAGAGTGGGGTTATTCTGAGTGGAATACAAAAGAAGCTGCTTCACCGTGTTGAAGCTGTGGTACGTGTGGCCCACTCCACTCCCTAGGACGGGGGGGGGGCAGGGGCAGAGGCGGGGCTGGGGGAGGGGGAAGGGGAAGGGGAAAGGGAGGGGGGAAGGGAGGAGGAAGGGAGGGGGGAACGGAGAGGGAAAGGGTAGGGGGAAGGGAGGGGAAGAGGGAAGGGAGGGGGAAAGGGAGGGGGGAAAGGGTGGGGAGAGGGATGAGGGAAAGGAGGGGGAGAGGGAGGGGGAAAGGAGGGGGAAAGGAAGGAGGGGGAAAGGAGGGGGAAAAGGAGGGGGAAAAGGATGGGGAAAAGGAGGGGGAAAAGGAGGGGGGAAAAGAGGGGGAGAGGAGAGCATAACCCGGTCAAGGAGTGGGGGAACGAAACGGGAAAGTAAGAAGAAAGGCTGGATTGCGATGTCAGTGCTGCCTTTACACAAGGTGTCTCTTTAGTCCACACAAACGTCCCCGCAACGACCCATAGGCCTAGCCCTCGTCCGTACCACACACACGACACGAGGCTGTCTGACTGGCGAAACTTCTGAGGCGCCTGAGAAGCTGAGCTCCTTGCAACTTGGAGCAACTAACCGTCGTTCCTTCCACCAGCTCCCCATGACAACCAAGAAAGTTGTAATCCGCTTCCTTAGCCCACACCGCAAGGCTGTCAGTCTTAACCGCACCCTTCTCCCCTGTAGCAATCCTTGGTGGTGTTCTTTCTAACAGCAACCACCCTCCCCAACAGGTTCTAACGCACCTGGCAGCATCCCCGCGCAAGCGCAGGCGGTTGTAGTCCTCGTCGGTGGCGCACACCACAGGGCTGTCGGACTTGAGCGCGCCCTCCAGGCTGCGGAAGTCCGGGCACGGCGGGATGCGCCCCGCCTTGTGCTCCGCCATGGCCATGTCCTCGCACTCCTTGGACACCATAGGGAAGAAGTAGCACTCGAAGGTTGACGCCTTGCCCATGGCTGGGGGAGCGGGGGAGGAGGGATGGAGGAGGGGGGAGGGACAGAGGGAACGGGGGAGGAGGAACGGGGAATGGGAGCAAGCAATGGGGAAGGGAAAGGAGAGAAGGGGTGAGTTGCCTTGCATGTCGTCGCAACGTGATCATTGCCCCACCATGGAAAAGATGCAGCACTCACACGTGGCCGCCATGACCACAGGCGGAATAGGGGTCCGGGGAGCAAAAAGGGCATGGATGGAGGTAAGATGGAGAGAAAGGGAGCATCTGGGTGGGTTGCTGCCCTGCCCCTGCCAACCCGCCCGCCCACTTACCCCCACCCACCCACTTCCCCTCCCACGGTCCCACCCACCCACTGAGAGTGAGTGATTCCAGCCCACCTTGGCACTCGGAGTGGTTGGCGCGCATGTACGTCCCCGGCATCGGCACAAACGTGCGGTTGTAGCTGACGGCAAGGCTGAAGAGCGCCGTCATGATGTGCAGCTGCGACCCCAGCCCGTGCCGCTCCAGGGGCGACCACTCTATCAGCAGCAGCTTCCGCTCCTTGCATGACGCCGGGAACTGCCGCTCCCACAGGTCGCGCTGCGCCCGCCGCGTCGCTGCCAGGTTCCCCGCGTCGGGGCCGCGGACCTGGGGCGGGGGGATTCGGGGCAGGGGGATTAGGGGGGTTGCGGAGGCGGGGGAGGTGAGGGAGGAGATTGCGGTGGGAGGAGCGGGAAGGGGAAAGTGGCGGGGAAGAGGGGGAGGGGGTGTGGAGCGAAGAGAATGCGGGGGGAAAGGGGGAAGTCGGAAAAGGGGAGAGTGGGAGGCGTCCCTGCGGCATATCAGCAGCCCTCCGTCACCTATGGCGGGTGACGCAACCTTTTTTGTTTTGTTTTTTTTTCAGCGCCTCGAAAAGCAAGGCGTGACCCACCCAAGGCGGCTGGGGCACCCATCCGCACGCCTCGGACGAGTTGGACCATTTGGGCGACTCCCCGTTCGCCGCGCGCTTCTCCGTCGACTCGCGGAACGCAGTGCGCGCCGCGCAGTCCTCCAGGTGCGGCGGAGGGGGGACGTTTGGCGGAAGAGAGATCTTCGCGGGCGGGCGGAGCGTGCCCTCCGCCAGGTCGTACGCGAGCTCCCACGCCTGCGGGGGAGGGACGAAAAGACATACGCGCAAGGTGCGCGGGCGGAAGATGGAGGGGGCAAGGCGGAAGGTTCGAAAGTGGGGATGGAGGGGGGAAGGGGGAAGGTGGGAAGTAGGCAGCACGAGGGGGAGCGCTGGAATAAGGAGCTAGAGGAGTGGATTGTGTGGCATGGAATTCCGGAAACGCAAGGCGTAAAATGTGGAGGATCAAGGAACAAACGAGCCGCGAAAATTGATATCCGCCAGGCAAGGAGGACCCTTGATGTGAATAAGAAGCTACTTGTGCATGAAGAGGCTTCCTTGAAAGTTCGTTGAAGTGAATATACTCCACCAACGACCGAATGTAGGTATGACCTACATGGGGAGAATATGCGTGTGCGACACGCGAGAAAGACGACGCGACGCGCGACTCACACGATAGAGAGACATGGAATGCTCGAGATTCGACTCCATGCCGAAAATTACGGCAGCTGGAGGGACTTCCGCCGCACATCGCACCGCGATTAGTGCTGCAATGACAGCTAGCAGCGGTGGCACGCTCGATCGTTTCTTCATTGCTGCTGGCAGTAGTACAATCTTTCAGTGGCTTGTCGATGGGAAAGGCCACCTACCGTATATAGATAAGCAAATAATTATCAACGACGAGGCTACCCACAGCCTGAAAATCGAAGATTTTGGAGCATTTGGTAAAGCCAAGGTAGACAGTAGTGATGGGTTGTGTGATGAGTGGTAGGTGCAGAAGAGCAGAGGTGGATGAGATATTGGAGTGGAGGTGGTGATGGAGGTGACGTAGAACTGTGAGGGTGGTTGGTTGGATGACGGAGATCTGCGAGTGTGTGCAGGAATCACGATTAGGGCGCGTGTCCTAGCCGGTCAGAGTTCGAAAAACCGGTCGAGCTTTTACTGGTAATCAATTTTGCGAATCTTGTTAATATAAAGTTGCGAGGTTCGTCAATGTGACGCTACATCAAGGAACAATCATACTGAACAGAGCTCGAGCTCGCAATTGGATGTTCGCGAGCACGTTTTTCCAAACGTGTGCACTTCTGCACACGTTGGATGAAGCTACGAAATTAGCGAAACTGGGAAACCTCATCGTGCGTACTACCAAACCCGTCGTCAAATTCAAGGCGTCACTAACCGCCACATGAAAGCCGAGAGACGCGCCGCTCAAACAGGGTAACCTACGATTTTTGTGTGCGACTCGGGCCCTGCCCTATCTGCGATGTGCTTGACGTTTTTTTGAACACGCGATTCGACCATCGGAAGTTCAGATAGTCGACTATAGGTCGACCAGTGCTCATTTGTTAAAGCCGCGGTGCAACTATCTTAGGAACAGTGACAAGCCGGGTTTTGTCTTGTTCCGTACTGGTAGTCAATTGGCTAGCGAGTGTGTAAGTTGTGTTGCGATGAAAACATCCAAGGCGAATGTCGCGAACCTCGAAAGGAAAAGTGGGGGGGAAGGGGTGGGGGGAAGGGAAGGGGGGAACACACACGAAACGGGAAATGGGACCACATCATACTCCCTTTCGCTGATTGTTCTGCCAATAACACCTCCACATTGCAAAACGATAAACCTTGTGTTTCATAAAAACTTTGCAAAATACATATTTCACTTACAAGGTTTATTTTGGTTTATTTATCCATCCATACTGCGAAGGACTTTTCCGCACGCCCTTCCCCCGCTGGCAGAAACCTCTCCCTGCTCGCTTTCCTGTGTATACTGGGTTACGCGGCTTTCAAACTATAATAGTTTGAACTGGAGCCCGGATATCTGCACCGCGGCTTTAACCTCGATAAATAAAACCTGAACTTTACAATCTGCGCTCAAGGACACGCGTCCTTAGTGTATGAACCGTACGTCGCCCCTAGGTGTTACCATTTCTGCTGTGTCGGGTACTTGGAAGCAGCTTCGTTATAACCTATAGTATCACTATACATACAAAGAAAATGAGGGAGCTTCTAGATATCAGAATCATTTGAATAATGGAGTCCCAAAAAAATCATACACCAACTACCACATAGTACAAAACAACTTAAAAAACAAACTGCATTCTCACTACCACTCATCGAAATTCACCGACACATAACCCGCATACACCCTCCCATTGGTGGCCTTGAGCTCATTAATCAGCCGGTTCCAGTTGGACCCTAGCGCCCCCACAAAGAAATCCGCCTGTGATGCAATGACCAGGTTGGCGAAGCTGATCCCTGCAAGCTTTGCTACCCCCGCAGTCTCCTCATATTGAAGCATGGAGATTGCACCGGTCTGTCGGAGGTTTGCGGAGTAGAAGAAGGTCCAGTCGTTGTAATTCCCCGCCTGGTCTACCACGCTCTGAGAGGGAGAAATTTAGGAGGGAGGAGGTAGGAGGGAGTCAAAGAATGAAATAAGGTGAATGTTGAGTGAACAAGTGGAGTAGGGGGCGGATGGTGACGAATCCCTGATGACAAAGTCTGTTCGATCAGGATCGAGCCCCTAACCCCTTACTCACCTGCATTTCAGTGCTGAGCCACACGTATTTGAGGTGTGGTATCCTCCGTCTGAGCCTATTGGCCATGAACACGAACGAGGGGAACGAGATCAGTTGCATCTCGTGCCTCTTGTCCCCTTGCCGCACGTGCATGCTCACAATCGGCCGCGGGATACACGGCTCCCCGCCCACTCCCTCATACACCGAATCAGCTGCATGCTTTGGCGCCTCAGGATCCGTGTGGTTGTCGAGCGAACACCCAGCATAGTCCAGGCCCGGCCAGACCTCATTCTCGAGGTTCGGCGCCGAGAAATTCATGTGTGAGAGCGTGTTGATCTCCTGCTCGTAGTTGATCGAGAGGCCCTTGCGAGAGTCGTCGGGCTTGATGGCTTTAATGATGGCTTCCTGCTCGGCCGCGGTGCTGACCATGTGGATGGCTATCTGTTGCCCGTACGCGTTGTGGCGCACGCGGTTGGTGATGTGGCACATGTATGCCGAGGGCCAGCGCAGCATGAAGCGGATCACCTGGGCTCGCCACCAGTGCACCTGGTGAGGTGAGGCAGGGATGCAGAGAGGGTGATAGAGGAAGGAGGAACATGAAGCTTCCCGCCCTAGGCTCGACACCACCACCAGTGCAACTGGAAGGCTGAAGGGGTTGCAGAGCAGGTGAGAGCGGAGGGGAGGGGGTGGGGGGTGAAAGGAGTTTGAGATGACTCAAAGGTCACAGTGGAAGGCCTGGGCTCGCCACCAGTGCACCCGGTGTGAGGCGTGGTGGGGGGAGACGATGACAACGATGGTGGGAGTAAGGGGGCAGGGGGAGACACGGGGAGTGTAGTGGAGAGGAATGGAGCGATTGAGTGGATTGGACTTGACTGAACTGGGTGGGTGAAGCCTGGAACACATGAAGGTGTGCAAGAGCGGTGCAGGGTCGAATCAAAAGTGACCCAGAACGCCAATGCAGAAAGCCATAGACAGGGACAACATGCTGCATGAGCCTGTGAGCTCCACCACATTCACCTGCAGTTAGACGCGTTACAAAACCCACGTGCCACTGCACGGGGTTAACGGACTCCATGGCGTGTTCACGGTAAACACAGATCAGATCAGACTCAAGCCCAGAAATATAATAAGCCTCTCCCCCACGCATATGTGTGTTGAAGCACGTGCATGGGCACCTGTTGCTGATCGGGGGTGATCGGCTGCATGGCGCCCGTGAGCTCCACCACGTTGGGCCGCTGCAGGTACGCATCGCCCCACTCCCTGGGAGGAGGGGACAGGACAGGTGTAAGGGCGAGGCGGGAGGGCAGCGAGAAGAAGGAGGTGGGGGCAGGGACAGGGGCGACGAGGGGGGCATGGATAGGGGAAGGGGAGAGGCAGGGGGAGGGAGAGCGTTTTGAGTGGAATCAAAACGAGCCTGTCAGCTTCACTACGTTGGGTTGCTTTGGTTTGTATGGTCCCAGTCCGTGGGAGGAGGGAAACAGGGGTACGGGCGGGAGAGGAAGAGGTGGGGGGAGGAGCGGAAGGAGGGGGAGAGGAACGAGGGAGAGGGAGGGGTAGCAGGAAATGGAAGGGGATGGGGAGAGGAGAGCATTTCACGGTCACGGGGTGGGTGGAGGAGAAAGTATAGTACGGGGAAAGGCTGGATTGCTTGGACTAGCTGTGTTGGCTTCTCACAAGGAGACTCAAACGTCCCAGAAAACCAATGATCCATACCATACGCCTTGCCTGCACCCTTAGCGCACACGCGGTTCTACCAATTGGTTTCCAAAGACTTACCGCGCACCACAAGGCGGTTCTACCTGACATGAGCGGGCATTCCCTTCCTGCAACAGCCCGTCGAGCCCTCCCAACACACCCACCCACCCACACGCCCACCCAACCACCACCCTTGAGCACCGGGCAGAATCAAATCGCATCACGAGGTCTTCGGACCTGAGCACGCCCTTCTTCCTCCCTGCTGCACCGCTTGACGCTTGCGGTGCTCTAGCGACAAGCACCCAGCACCCGCACGCACCTGGCAGCAGAGCGGTGTTTAAGGATCTCGTAGCCTGTGGCGCACAGCACGAGGTCTTGAGACCTCACCACGTGCTCCAGGCCTCCTATGCCAGAGCACGCCGGGATGCGGCCTGCGTTGTGCTCCGCCATGGCTATGTCCTCGCACTCCTTGGACACCATGGGGAAGAAGTAGCACTCGAACGTCCCTGCCTTGCCTAGCGCTGGGGAAGGGGGGAGGCGGGAGGGGGAAGGGGGACGGGGAAGGGAGAGAGGGGGAGGAGAATGGGGAAGGGGGAGTGGGGAAGGGAGAAAGGGGAAGGGGGAAGCGGGAAGGGAGGAGGGGGGAGGGGGAAGGAGGAAGGGAGAGCATCCCATGGGGAAGAGAAAGTAGGAGTATTGCATGTGCTGGCGTGCCTTGCCACGAAAACAAGCTGACGCGCTCACACGTGGCCGGCTTGACCACGGGTGGGATGGGATGGGATGGGATGGGATAGGGGAGCAATGAGGGCACGGATGGAGGTACGAAGGCGGGGAATCAGCATCTCGTTGTGGTAATGGTTACCACTCATGCTGCCCCTCACGTGTACCTCCCCCGTATGCTGGTGCCTTGCAACCCCATCCAAAGCCCGCCCACTCACCCACCCACCCGCTCACCCCCTTAGCCGCCCACCCGCCCACCCACCCACCTTGGCACTCGGAGTGGTTGGCGCGCACGTAGGTGTCGGGCTTGATGACGAAGGTGCGGTTGGAGTTGACAGCGAAGCTGAAGAGCGCCGTCATGATGTGCAGCTGCGACCCCAGCCCGTACCCCTGCACCGGCGGCCACTCCACCAGCAGCAGCTTCCGCTCCTTGCATGATGCCGGGAACTGCAGCTCCCACAGGTCGCGCTGCGCCTTCCGCGTTCCTGCCAGGTTGCCCGCGTCGGGCCCCCGGACCTGGGGCGGGGGGATTGCGGAAGACGGGGGATGTGGGGGGTTGCGGAGGCGGAGGGGGGGTGAGGGCGGGATTGCGGTAGGAGGAGCGGGGAGGGAAAAGTGGGGGGAAAGAGGGGGCGTGGTGTGGAGTGACGAAAATGGGCGGGGATCGGGGGAAGTCGGAAAAAGGGAGAGTGGAAGGCGTCACTGCGGCCTACCAACAGCCCTCCGCCACCTGTGGCGGGTGACGCAACTTTTTTTATGAGCCTCGAAAAGCAAGAGGCGAGGCGTGACCCACCCAAGGCGGCTGGGGCACCCATCCGCACGCCTCGGACGAGTTGGACCATTTGGGCGACTCCCCGTTCGCCGCGCGCTTCTCCGTCGACTCGCGGAACGCAGTGCGCGCCGCGCAGTCCTCCAGGTGCGGCGGAGGGGGGACGTTTGGCGGAAGAGAGATCTTCGCGGGCGGGCGGAGCGTGCCCTCCGCCAGGTCGTACGCGAGCTCCCACGCCTGCGGGGGAGGGAATGGAAGAGATACGCGGAGGATGCGCGGGCGGAAGATGGAGGGGGGAAGGCGGAAGGTTCGAAAGTGGGGATGGAGGGGGAAAAGGGGAAGGGTGGGAAGAAGGCAGCACGAGGGGGAGCGCTGGAATAAGGAGCTAGAGGAGTGCATCGTGTGGCATAGGATCAGACGGCGGAATCGCGGCGTGGAATCCGGAGGGTGTAGGAACAAACGAGCCATCCGCCTGGCAAGGAGGGCCCTTGGATGTGAATGGAAGCTCCTTTTGCATGGAGGAGGCTTCTTGGAAAGTTCGCCGAAGTGAATATACTCCACTAACGACCAAATGTAGGTATAACGGACATGGGGAGAACATGCGCGGGCGACACGCGACACGGACAACGCGATGGGCGACTCACGCGATGGAGTGATATGGAATGCTCGATATTAAAATCCACGCCGAAATCCTCTGCCGCACATCGCACCGCGATTAGTGCTGCAATGACAGCTAAGAGCGGTGGCACGCTCAATAGTTTCTTCATTGCTGCTGGAGGATTACAATAAATAGGTCGTCAAAAGGATCAGTGAAATGGACGAGTCATATATTACCTCAGCTGGACTCTGGCAAAGTCAGTTAATTTATGCCCTTGGATGTGAGATCGCATTCTCAAGTATGGACTCCATTGAAGTTCCCTCACCACCAGGCCGGGCACGGGGCTGGCTGGCACAGGGGACGGCAGGAGGGGCAGGCCAGTAGAGGGAAGAAGGCGAAGTGGTTTGGGAGAGGGGAGGGGAGGAGAGGGGAGGAGGCCGGTGGGTGGGGGAGAGGATAGAGGGCAGAGGCAACGAGGGAGGAAGGCAACCAGGGACCAGGCACAGCAGCAGGAGCGGAGGCCGGCAGGACGCACAGACCGCACAGGCCACATTAGGACACCCACCCACAGACCTAGGCCCAGTTCGACAGGCACCTTTCAGTAGAACAATGGTGTTGTTCTGCAGGCCATCAGAAATCGGGAACATGGTAGCCGTGGAACACCTGGAACCTGACCAGTTCGACCAGGGCCCCGCCCGTCCGAACCTGACGAACTGTGGTGGCTGCAAAACAGGGCCCAGTTCGGCAGCCACCTTCCAGTAGAACAATAGCCCTGTTCTCCAGGCACAGGGCATCAGCAAGGCAGCGGCATCAGTCTCATGAGACCCCCAGAGCGAAAACTCCCCACGCGCTCGAATCACCTGACGGCGGTGTTGGTGTACTCTAGCACCCTTCCAAATTGATGGCATCAGGATGGAACAGCCTAACCCTGTTCGATAGGCTGCCTAACCCTTCGATAGCCCTCCAAGGGCTAGGGTTAGGCGAGTGTTCAGCAGAGTTTCCCAGGAAACTTCTCCTCGGCTCGTCACCGCCCCACCAGCAGCGCCTCCCTCCCTAGTTCGGAAGGAGGGGCCCCTCCTTCCACCACCTTCATCGAGGGCTGATTTTTAAAATTTTCATCGCATGCCATGAGATCCTGGTTAAAAACCGCTTGTAGAACAAAAAGAACAAACACAGCTCACACGTGTCAAGGGGAGGCCTGTCGATTAGTCCGGGGACAGAACTGGAAGGCTGAGGTGCCCCCAAACATTTTGTGCGTCCGGGCTGGGCCCAAACTCAACACTTGAAACCAGGGCTACAAATATCAATGCACTTTCTCAAATACTGATTCACCCTTGATTGCGCTGCCCACTCCGTAATTGATTCTTATGTGCTCGTCTAAAAAAGGACCACAGCACTGAATCACTAAAGAGAACTTGGAAATCGTTCGTACTGGGACCTCTGACTCCTCTCACCCATAACTAGCACTAAAAACAGCATCCCACGACCCCTCCCTTTGCTACCTCTATCCATGTTTGACCATTCATAGAATCGATATTTTCAGGAAAACAAAAACTGTTAGGCCATGGTGAAGTGCGCAAGCAAGCACACGCACACCAGGGAAAAGTCGTGCTGCCTAGTGGGCTAACCAGGGCTGACGTGTGTCGCGTGACTCAGCGGCTTGAGTCCGTGGCTTGCGCGAGCGAGTGTTGCAGCTGGAGTTGTAAAACAAATACAGATGTTCTGGCTTAGAGTCCTTTCTTGAGATAGTTCATTTTTCCCATCGAGAGGATTTTTCAGAAAAGTGCTGGTTGTAGCCCCTCCTCTACAGTCCCATTTTTGGCGGGAAATTTTGCAGCTTGACTGAATCATTGCACGAATCAGTTCTGATGCTCAAACCCTGCGCGCGAATTTGCCCTGCCCCGGATGGAAAGTCTGCACCCGTGTTTTTTTTACCAGCCCGTTGCACCCACATTACAAGCTCCTCGAGCACGTTGCAGTGGTTATGAACCAATAAGAACCACAAAAACCGAAGTCAAACAGAAGAGACCGAAGTCAAATTGTCAACGGGGAGTTACGAATATTTTATAAGCCCTTTTTTTGCTAGGTGCGACGTTGACGAATTTTGCGAAATGCCCAGAACCACTTAAAAGCCCCCTTCACAAGGCAACTTTGGGTTAGTCAAACGGGCATCGTGTGTAATCAGAGGACCCAAATCGAACCAGCCCCAGCATTCACGGAACATAATAGGGAAGGAAGTTTTGATTTGATATTTACATTCTCAGTTTTTATTGTTTGTTTCTCTTGACCGCGTTTGTTCAAAATCCTGTCACTCGGTCCCCTGCGCGCTCGACGATGACATCTCATTAATCTCGCTTTTGAAATAAAACAGAAATTATGTCCTCTCATTCAGGCCTCAAACATAATTGATTTTGTATTTTTCTGCCCGTAATTTATGCGACATCGATCAACGCGAAGAACCGTGCGACGAGAAGTTGAAGCAAGCGCAGTCCGAATGTACGTATATGACAAGAAAAAACAACTAGTAACGAAGAAAAACTGCTTCTCATGCAATTTTCCTGAATTTGGGACTATAAGTTTCAGTTTGCCCGTGTTTTGTAAGTTTTGCCACATAGTCCGCGCGCGGCGTGTCTTTCCGTCGGACTATAAACGAGAACATCAGTATACATTCCACTTTCCCGAGCTTGGTAGCGCTCCTGAGTGGTTCTAGGGCCTTATTCGATAGCCAACGGGAACGGGAACGGGAACGGGAACGGGAACGGGAACGGGAACGGGAACGGGAACGGGAACGGGAACGGGAACGGGAGGAGGTGGTCATCCCAAGCCTGACACAACTAAAAGACAAAACTAGAATGAAACGCCAGATGAAACCCTCGAACGGTGGCGAGAGACCATGAACCTAATCGGGTACCCATCCCAACCGATACGGGCACGCATAGATGGATTACACACGATGCTCGTTTGACTAACCCAAGGTTGCCTTGTGAATGGGGCTTTTAAGTGATTCTCGACATTTCGCAAATTTCGTCAACGTGATTCTAGGCCAATTTCAGGCAATCAGGGGCAATCAGTTGATCGCGATCAACTGATCGCCCCAACTCGATCAACCGCCTCAAACACCCCAATCATACACAATCAAACACAATAACTGACGATCACTTGATTGCGTTGGGTTGCGGTACAATGCGACGCTAGCGAAAAGTTGCAAGGTTCGACTGGGTTTCGAGTAGCCCTCGTCCATACAACTACGACTGCAAAAACTTTCTGGACGCGAAATTACAGGGTGACACAACTATCGCTGGATCAATGCTTTAGCCTTTCGCAGTCGCCAAAGTTGGCCCGAAGTTGGTAAGAAATGTGGTCACGCTTGCCATGCACCCACGCGTTACCTTCGAGGAATTTCAGCTCTGATTGGGCGGCGCGATCCAAGCAATCACAGTCAATCTGATCAGATCCAACCCGACCAGATCACTGCCGATCAGACCCGGTCTGGGCCACGTCCTAAGGACGTGGTGCATATCGGGGCGATCTTACGCAATCGATGGTCGACTGGATCAGGTCGGGGATGATCGGGGGTGATTGCCCCGATCTGACGCAATCAGCGATCGCCTCCCGCGCCGCGCGATCTGACGAGACAATTTCTTCGAAACCTGACGGAATGATAGCTGCGCCTTCCAGGCGAGTCACATGTCCCTTCCAGCTCAAAGTTGGCGAGACGTGGCGAAAGTCTGTACTGCGCAATTACATCGTAGCCCCGTTAGTCGAGCTAGACTGTCACATAACAAAAAACAATGAACATCATCTGGCGCGCATACAAATAGCACAATGCAATTCCGGTGAGGACCCTAAAATGTTTATCGGTACCCTCACTGTGTGTTTTGGACCGTCTCATGGGAGCATGTGGCCGTTGAAAACTGTCGCGTGAACGTTCGATGCAGACGCGTGGTTGTACCAGATCTTTCTTGTTTTTCGCCAATCGACTCCCGTCGCATGGCACGTGTGGTGGGTGTGACCAATATCGAATTCTGCCACGCTGGACCAATGGTGCTGCAAACCGATAGGGCCCCATCTCAGGAAGGCCCTCTAAAACAAAAGAACAAACACAACCCACACATGTCAAGGGGAGGGCTGTCGATTGGTCCGAGGACAGGGCTTGGAAGGCTGAGGTGCCCCGGGCGTGCCCTTGGATTTACGTTTTGAGACCTAATTGTCATAATACTGAACGGGAATGCATGCATTGAGTAGGAAGTTGGTACAAGAACTAACTCTAATTGGGTTGTACCCCTTATGGGCTACCCCACTACAGTCTACACAACACAAGTAATATAACAGTTTGACACTAACCTAACACTTAATGCGTCCGGGCTGGGCCCAAGCTCAACACTTGAAACCAGGGCTACAAATATTAATGAGCATTCTCAAATACTGGATTTCACCACCAATTGCGCTGCCAATCCGTAGTTGATTCTTATGTGTCCGTCCGGGGAAGGACCCTAGTACTGAATCGTTAACGACGATTTGCGATCCGAAGAGGCCAGGTCGACCACCCCCGATTTCTCGTTTCTACGAAGGCTGCATCGCGGATCTAGCCGACCAGGTTGGCCCAACCGGGTCTGGTTGGATATGCCCGAACCGGGTCGGCTTGGTTGGGTCGACCGGTCGACCCGACCCAAACCAGCCGAATTGCGACAGGTTACTTAAGCTAGCGAAGTCAATGATCTCGCCAGAATGCCGTTTTGTTGTCGCGTACGAATTGCAAATCGTAAGAAATGTTTCAGCAAGTTGTTGACTCTCGTCACAGCTCGCCTAGCCTGCAGGGAAATGCGAATTGCGCTGTAGTGTCAAACATATATGACATAGTCTGTGTAGGCTGTGGTGGGGTAGTCAATATAGGGTACAACACTTTTAGGTTTCCTACTTATACCCACCTGCTTGCTAGTTCAATCACTCCTTCGTTCTCATTCTGTCATGGTATTCTGAGCAGGTTCCCTCGTGGGAACGTTTTTTTTTTAGGGCCCACCACTGAAATTTTCCTTCCTGACCGAAGCGCGCTGTCGCGCCTGCCTCTCCTGCGCCGTCGCGACCCTGCCTGAGCCGCCCGTCGCGGCCCTGCCTTGTCGCCGCCCGTCGCGACCTAATCCGCCGCCCGTCGCGGCCCTGCTTTGCCGCCAGTCGCGGCCCTGCCCTGCCGCCCTACGTCGCGGCCCTGCCTTGCCGCCGCCCGCGGCCCTGCTTTGCCGCCCGTCGCGGCCTACCCTAGCCGCCCGTCGCGGCCCTACCTTGCCGCCCGCCGCGGCCTCTGCCCTGCCGCTGCCCAGCCGCGGCCCTGCCCTGCTGCCGCACTGTCGCGGCCCTGCTCTGCCGCCGACGCGTCGCAGCCCTGCCCTTCGGCCGCCCCAGTCGCGGCCCTGCTCTACCGCCGCCAAGTCGCGGCCCTGACCTAACCGCCAGCTGCGGCCCTGCCCTGCACCCGCCCCTGGTAAGCAACCGCGCCGCCCAGCCGAGCCGCGCCGCCCAGCCGAGCCGCGCCGCTCCTCCGAGCCGCGCCGCTCTGCCGCGCCGCACCGCCCTGCCGAGCCGCGCCGCCCAGCCGAGCCGCGCCGCCCTACCGAGCCGCGCCGCCCTCCTGAGCCGCACTGCCCTGCTTCTGTTGCTACTGCTGCTACTGCTGCTACTACTGCTACTGCTGCTTCTGCCGCTATGGCTAGTCCTACTGTTCTTACCTTTGATGTTGAGGGTCGTGCTGTTGACTTTGAGGTTTGGGTAGACGACCTACAGCTCTTTCTCCAGTGCGACTCCAAGGACAGAGTCCCCCTGTTCGATCACACGTCCGGTGTCTCTCCTGCACCTGCTGCCACTGCTGACAGTACGGTTCGCTCGCAGTGGACTACTCGTGACGCTGTTGCTCGTCTTGATGTTCGTAGTCACCTGCCGTCTGCTGAGCGCGCGCACTTTGGCCAGTACAAGACTGCAAAGTCTCTGTATGACGCTGTTGTCGCGCGCTACTCCTCCCCTGCCACTGCTGCCCTCAGCCGCCTCATGCTGCCGTACCTGTTCCCTGACCTTGCTGCCTTTGCCACAGTTGCTCACCTCATTACTCACCTCCGCACTAGTGACACCCGCTACCGCACTGCGCTTCCCACTGAGTTCTGTGCCAAGAACCCCCCCCCCCATGTACATCACTCTCTACTACCTAGTCACCCGTCTCCCTAACTCCCTCTCTTCAGTCAGGGACCATTTTCTCTCCCTTTGCCCCACTGAGCTCACCGTCGACCTGCTTGAGGAGCGCCTTACTGCAGCTGAGAAGAGTATTGTTGCTGTAGGTGCTTCTCGCGGCGACCCTCGCGCCCCTTTCTTTGAGGGGTGCTCCCCCGTCCCCCTTCTCCCCTCTGTTTCTTCTGCTGCTGCTGTCGACCTCGTTGGCACTGAAGAGGTCGGGGCTGCGTCTGCTCCTAGTGGGAGGCAGCAAGGGCAAGGGGGGCAGGGGTGGTGGAGGGGACGGAGGGGGCGGCGGTGGAGGCGGTGGAGGGGGCGGAGGGGGTGGCGGTGGCGGTGGGGGTGGTGGCGGGAGTGGGGGCGGCAGTGGAGGTGGTGGAGGCAGCGGCAGCGGCGGTGGAGGTGGAGGCGGTGGTGGTGCTGGCCGAGGTGGTACCACACCGTGTGGAGGCTTTGGCGGTAGCCAGCGCCAGCAGCAGCCGCGTTCTCGTGAGACCCTATCGCCCCAGCAGCTTCGTGAGTGGTACGCTGGGCGTGGGAGGGCTGGGGGTGTTGGTCCCTGCACTTACGTCCTTCGCACAGGCGGGCGCCGTGGAGAGACGTGCGGACTGCCGCACACTTCGCAGCGCTGCTTTGGTCGCCTGACTGACGCCTGGCATGCCCAGTTTCCTGACGGCGCTGAGCTCCCTCGCTGGGGTGATATGCTTAAGCAGAATGTTTCTATCTTTGATCTTGATTTCGATGCTATCCTTGCTGCCATGTATGCTGTGACTGATAGTGCTGAGGGTGACTGTTACCTGTGTGTTCCGCCCGACCCGGGCATTGAGGCTGCTGCTCTAGGTGCTAGTGAGTCTGCTGCTCCAGGTACTAGTGAGTCTGCTGCTCCAGGTACTAGTGAGTCTGCTGCTCCAGGTGCTGGTGAGTCTTCTCTCTCTGGTACTGCACCTACTAAGGCCTTGCACACTTTCACACTTGACTCAGGTGCTTCGCGCTCTTTCTTTCGCGACAGCACCACACTCACGCCGCTCAGTCGGCCTGTTGCAGTCTCCCTGGCTGACCCCTATGGGGGCCCAGTCCTTGCGCACTCCTCCACGGTTTTACCGTGTCCTGCGGCCCCGTCGGGCTTGCTGTCGAGACTCCACCTCCCCTCGTTCTCTACGAACTTGGTGAGTGGAGCTGACCTCCAGGACGTGTGGGTTGACCAGTTCACCCCTGGAAGTCAGCGTGTGACCCACTGCACTTGCTCTCGGACGGGCCGCCACCTGGCCACGTTCACCCGTCGGCCTGGGTCGAGCCTGTACACACTGACTACTGCGTCTCCTCCTGTTACTTCGTCCGGTCAGGTAGCCGCGTCTGGTCAGGTGTTTGCTGCTGCGTCCAGGTCTAGTCCGGCGTCTGCCCCCTGCTCGTGTCGCCCTCTGTCGCACGAGACTCTCCTTTGGCACCACCGCCTTGGTCACCCCTCCCTGCCTCGTCTTCGAGGTATGGCCTCCCGTTTCCTTGTCTCAGGTCTCCCCCCGTCCCTCCCTCCCCTTCCTCCGGGGCCTGCCCCTACCTGTGTTCCTTGTGTTGAGGGCCGGCAGCGCGCCGCTCCTCACTCCTCCGAGTTTCCTCCGACAGAGGCTCCTCTGTAGACTCTCCACATGGACGTATGGGGCCCAGCCCGCGTCCGTGGACAGGGTCACGAGCGTTACTTCCTCCTGGTCGTTGACGACTACTCGCGTTACACCACAGTCTTCCCCTTGCGCCGCAAGGGTGAGGTCACTGAGGTGTTGATCGATTTGATCCGCGCTGCTCGTCTCCAGCTCAGAGAGAGTTTCGGCTCGGACTTTCCTGTTCTGCGTCTGCACTCAGACAGAGGTGGTGAGTTTTCCTCCGACCTTCTGAGGACCTTCTGTCGTGCGGAGGGCATCCGCCAGACGTTCACACTTCCGGCCTCCCCACAGCAGAATGGGATTGTAGAGCGCCGCATTGGTATGGTCATGGACGTCGCTCGTACGTCCATGATCCATGCGGCTGCTCCCCATTTTCTGTGGCCGTTCGCGGTTCAGTACGCTGCGCATCAGATCAACCTTCAGCCTCGTGTCTCCTTGCCGGAGACCACACCTACACTGCGATGGACGGGGAAGGTTGGCGATGCGTCTGTGTACCGTGTCTGAAGATCTCGAGCTTTTGTCCGCGATACTTCCGCGGACAAGCTGTCCTCTCGTGCTTCCCCCCTGACGCGCCTGGGTGGCAGTTTTACCACCCCACCTCGCGCCGTGTTCTGTCCTCTCAGGACGTCACGTTTTACGAGTCGGTCTCTTACTACCGTCTCTTTCCCTACCGCACTGCCCCTCTCCCCCCCCGCCGCTCTTCCTAGCACCAGGTACTCCTCCGGTAGACCCCCTCCCACCTCAGGGTCCTGCCCCCTCAGGTGTGTCCCAGGTAGACCCTGTCGAGCCGGTCGAGGTAGCTGTCGACTCTGGTGCTGCTAGGGGTGCTGAGCCTGCGGGTGCGGGGCCTGGGTGTGCTGAGCCTGGGGTTGCTGAGTCTGAGGGTGCGGAGCCTGGGGGTGCTGAGCCTGGGGGTGCTGAGTCTGGGGGTGCTGAGTCTGGGGGTGCGGAGCCTGGGGGTGCTGAGCCTGTGCGTGCGGAGCCTGGGGGTACTGAGCCTGGGGGTGCTGCGTCTGGGGGTGCTGAGCCTGAGCATGCTGAGTCTGGAGGTCCTCCGGGTGGCTCGTCACGGCGGGAGCCCCCCTCTCCACAGCGGCTGCCTGAGTGGTACGCTAGGCGCTGTCGTCGTGCTGCTGTTGCTGGAGCTGCTGGAGGTGCTGCTGGAGCTGCTGGAGCCACTGGAGATGCTGCTGGTGCTGGAGCTACTGGAGCCGCTGGAGGTGCCGTTGGTCCTGGAGGTGCTCGTACTGGAGGTACTGGCGCTGCTGGAGGTCCTGCTGGTGTTGGAGCTGCTGGAGGTGCTGGAGCCGCTGGTCCCGGAGGTGCTCGTACTGGAGGTACTGGAGCTGCTGGGGCTGGTAGTGCTGCAGGAGTTGGGGCTGGAGGTGCTGCTGGAGCTGGTGCTGCTGGTGGTGCTGCGGGAGTTGGAGCTGGAGACCCTGGAGCAGAGGGTACTGGTGCTGTCTCTGCTGTTTCTGGAGGCGCTGCGCGGCCGCGGCCGTACTACGTTCCGCTCCTTCAGCAGGTTTTTGGTCTACCGCCTTCTACTGGTCCTCCTCTTCCTCCCTTACTGAGTCCACCGCCTGTCCAGTCGCAGTCGCAGTTACTGCCAGCCTCTCCACTGCCTGGTCCTTCTCCTTACTCTGGACCGACTAGAGGTCTTACGGAGCGTCGTGCGCCTGAGTCTCGTCCTGGGTCACCTGAGTCTCGTCCTGAGTCGCCTGCTCGCGCTGTCCGCGCTGGCCGTGTTCCGCGTCAGCGTCCTCCTCCTATCCCTGGCACTCACTATATGACTCTGCGTCCTTCCACTGCTCCACAGCGTGTCCCTCTGCCGTCTCCTCCTGCGTCCTCTCTTCCTGACGGTCCGGACCCAGAGTCTGACTCCCTTCGTGCTGCTAGTCCGACTGTCACTCGTTTTTTGGCCACTGTTGTCACTGACCCTTCCTTTGAGTCCACTGCTGCGTCTGCTCTAGTTGCTGAGCTTGTTGACTTTGCTGCCGCCTGTCGTCTAGACTACGCTGCTAGTCTTGTT
Organism: Closterium sp. Naga37s-1; assembly: GCA_947471745.1. Taxonomy (NCBI): domain Eukaryota; kingdom Viridiplantae; phylum Streptophyta; class Zygnematophyceae; order Desmidiales; family Closteriaceae; genus Closterium; species Closterium sp. Naga37s-1. Next base: position 2,571,758 of record CANJKZ010000813.1, read on the forward strand.
GCTGAGTCTGCGTCTGAGTCTGTCCTCCGTCCGTCGGGGGTGAGTGTGCTCTTAGCACGGACGTCCTTGAGGACCGACAGGAGGAGTTTGAGTGCTTTGCCGCTGCTTTACCTCATCTCGTGTCCATGCTGATTGCCCCTGAGGGAGACCCGGATGCACCAGACATCCCGACCCCGCGCTCTTACGCAGAGGCGATAGAGGGTGCCTACTCCTCTCAGTGGCAGACAGCCATGGACACAGAGATGGCTTCCTGGAAGTCCACAGGCACCTACGTCGACGACGTTCCCCCACCTGGGGCGAACATCGTCAGTGGCATGTGGATTTTCAGGGTGAAGCGGCCGCCGGGTTCTCCGCCTGTCTTCAAGGCGCGTTACGTTGCACGAGGCTTCAGTCAGCGAGAGGGAGTTGACTTCTTCCAGACCTTCTCCCCTACCCCGAAGATGACCACTCTTTGGGTTCTGCTGCACGTCGCTGCTCAGCGTGACTACAAGCTTCACTCTCTTGACTTCAGCACTGCTTTCCTATAGGGCAGCCTGCACGAGGAGATCTGGCTGCGCCGCCCACCTGGCTTCACTGGGTCGTTTCCTGCTGGTACCCAGTGGAGCCTCCGGCGGCCAGTCTACGGTCTCCGCCAGGCACCCCGTGAGTGGCACGACACACTGAGGACTACTCTTGCTGCTCCTGGGTTTGCTCCTTCTACTGCTGACCCGTCGCTTTTTCTACGCACCGACACCACTCTGCCGCCGTTCTACGTTCTCGTGTACGTAGACGACATGGTCTTTGCTACTTCTGACACTGAGGCACTCGCCCACGTGAAGTCGGAGCTGCAGAAGAGACACACGTGCACAGACCTGGGTGAGCTGACAAGCTATCTTGGCTTGCGGATCACCCGGGACAGAGCACAGCGCACCATTACCCTGACTCAGTCACACATGGTGCAGCAGGTCCTTCAGCGCTTCCGCTTCACGTACTCCTCGCCACAGTCCACTCCTCTGCCTACCGGTCACTCGCTCTCTGCTCCACCTTCGGACGAGTCCGTAGAGCCGAGTGGCCCGTATCCAGAGCTTGTGGGCTGCCTCATGTACCTGATGACCTGCACTCGACCTGACCTAGCCTACCCTCTTAGCATCCTAGCACGCTATGTCTGGCCGACACAGGAAGGAGCACATGGATGCCGCTAAGAGGGTGTTGCGCTACTTGTGCAATACGTCGGGCATGGGGCTGGTGCTTGGAGGACGGGCTCGAGTTGTCCTCACTGGTCACGCATACGCTTCTTGGGCTGACGACTTGGCTACGCAGCGGTCGTCACAGGGTTACACCTTCATTCTTGGTTCCGGCTCTGTTTCTTGGCAGTCTACCCGCTCGTCTTCTGTTCTCAGCTCCAGCTGTGAGGCTGAGATCTACGCAGGGGCCATGGCTGCACAGGAGTTACGCTGGCTCACCTACCTGCTGACCGACCTGGGAGAGCCGCCTCGTTCTCCTCCAGTGCTGTACGTCGACAACAAGGCCATGATTGCCTTGTGTAAGGAGCACAGACTGGAGCACAGAGAATGAAGCACATCGCTCTGCGCTACTTCCTTGCTCGAGAGTTGCAGCAGCGTGGTCAGCTTCGTCTTGCTTACGTGGCCACTCGGGCCAACACTGCTGATGTCTTCACCAAGGCACTTCAGCCTTGTGATCATCAGCGTTTCTGTACTGTTCTAGGCCTTGTGCCTACTGTGCCTCACTTGCTTACTTTTTGACTCTGCTTGTACTGTGATCTCTATGCATATACTTGCATGCTTACACTTGCTAGGTTGTGATCACTGTATTGCTTGTTCTCCTTTATATAACTCTGCATTTGAACTGGCCTTGTGGCCATTTGCTTGTGCTCGGAATGCGTGGTGACGTCGTGATCCACCCTGAGCTTGCTTTGTCTTTCTTGACATGTCTTGTGACCTCTTGTTCTCCCCCACTTTGCTTATGGGGGTGTGTCAAACATATATGACATAGTCTGTGTAGGCTGTAGTGGGGTAGTCAATATAGGGTACAACACTTTTAGGTTTCCTACTTGTACCCACCTGCTTGCTAGTTCAATCACTCCTTCGTTCTCATTCTGTCATGTAGGTGCTTCGAGGGTTTCTCATAAATTCTTGGTGGCTCCGAGCCGCGATGGTCAGGTCGACTAGGTCGACCCAACCCAACCCAATCTTGTTGGGTCGCAACACGTCCTAAAGAGAACTTGGAACGTTCAAATTTGAGATCGTTCGTGCTGGGACCTCTAACTCCCTCTTACCATAGCTGGCACTAAATACAGCATCACACGACTGCTCCCTCCGCTACCTCTATCCATGTTTTGACCATTCGTGAAATCGATGTTTTCAGGAGAGAGGAAAAAAAAAAAAAAAAAAAAAAAAAAAAAAACCACAGTGTACATATTTCGTTACCCTGGTTTGAGTTTAGGTTTTGTTGGTTGGTATAAAGTGCGCAAGCAAGCACACGCACACCAAGGTACAGTATAGACGTGCTGCCTAGTGGGCTAGTGGGCGCCAACCAGGGCTAACTTGTATCGCGTGACTCAGCGGCTTGAGTCTGTGGCTTGCGCGAGCGAGTGTTGCAATGCAACTGAGTTGTAAAACAATATGCACCTGATGCCCTTGTGAGTCTCTTGACTTTTCGGGCAATTTGGACGGAATCGTGTCTTTCGTAGACATCGCAGGTGGTCTTACCATATTACGGTACAAAACGTTTAAAAAAACGTTTTTTTTTCTCGAAACCGTAAAACAATGTTCGCGAGTGACTAGATTTCTGATTGTCCTAATCATTTTTTCCAGGATAATGTGAGCATCGACAATTATATTATGCTTGGCATGCAGATAATTAGTAAGGTATAGGGTCCAAGTAGGAGTGTCGAGATAATTGTTTTACCCTAGACTGAGAACCTCAATATAGCCTATAATATCTCAATAATATATATATATTATATGACATCCTCAACTTTCACAGGTGCCAGTCAAATCTAACCCTTGAAACGGTGAAGTTGCTTTGAACGCAACCCCGAATGTGCAGGTGATTAAGGGCAAATACCCTTGAATAGACAGCCCTTGCGAAAATAGACGCTCAGCACCAGAGGATGGTTGATCCAAACATCCTGGATAAGGTTTTAGCCCTTATCAAGGCTAGATGATAAGCACGCATTCCGAGCCTCGACTGTGCCATGTTTTGCTGTGATTAGTAATTTACGCAAAAGAACGCTGAACCCGTAATGTGCTCAGAACCTACCTGGAACCTTAATTTCTATGCAATCTTTATGCGTGCCTTCTGCTATATCGGTCCCAATTCTTGCAGGGGTTTCAGGGATAGCACAAGCTCATTCGGTCATGAATAAAAGCCCCGTAAATTCACTTTGGGTCGGAGGGCAGTGCCCCATCGTGAACTGGGCCGAAACTTCACCACCGGCAAGCCGTACGGCGCACATGTTCCTCTTTTTGCACTGGTTGGCTCTGATGTTGTAAGGCATGCAAATTCTCCTTCTCAATTTGTGAGAGTACGTCGTCTATCTCTATCCTTCTCATCCTTGAATATATTTTCTCTATTTCTATTTCATTTATCGCACTGAATAGGATTGTGTGCACCGTTCCGTATTGTTTTCCAGAAAGTTTCTCGCATGACCTAGCGGGTGCGTGGTTATTCACCAAATGACTCTACCGATTCGGGAAGGCTCTATTCCCGCTACTTCTAGAGCCTCAGTACCTTCTAATAACACATGGTTACCTGCCGTGTATCGTGATTATATATAGCCGCGTAGTTGTACCCAAGTTTATTATTTCAATATGAAGTGAAATCTTGATCCTCTCATACTTGGTAATCAGAGCCCACTTACACTTCGACATTTAGTTCGCTTCTTCACAGCCCTGAAAAAACGCAGGGGGCGACGACAACCGCGCCGATTCTGGTACGTAGAAATCAGTTCCGCGTCTTGGGTTTTAACCCCCCTCGCAAAGGTTGCTGAACGCTAGGGACAGTCACTCTACACTGAGAGTTGGACTACGAGGTGTTACTGTCAAAGTATATGCATGTTATATATGTGTAGGCTGTAGTGGGGTAGCCAATATGGGGTACAACCCCTTTTAGGGTTTCATACTTGTACCCAACTCTTTCATAGTTCATTCATTCCTGCTGCTAGATTCTAACATGGTTTCAGAGCACTAGGTCCGTAGGACCGTTTTTTTTTTTCGGGCCCACCTACCGTTGCGGTTACCGCGTTACCCCACGTGTTGGCCTGCCTGCCTGCCTTGCCTTGTGACGTGCTGCGCTGCGCGCGCCGTCCTGCAGCCCTCGTGCTGCCTACTGCTGCCCTAGGCCAGAGCGCCGCCCTTACAGGCCCGTAAGGCCCACGCGCCGCGCCTGCAGACACGTCATGCCTGCGAGCCGCCCCTGCAGGCCCGTCAGGCCAGGGCGCCGCCCCGCCAGGTCGCTGCCCCGCGCGTCGCGCTGCAGCCCCGCGCGTCGCGCCCACATCCCGCGCGTCGCGCTGCAGCTGCCCGCGCGTCGCGCTGCAGCCACGCGCGTCGCGTTCGCTGCCCGCGCGTCGCGCTGCAGCCCCGCGAGCCGCGGCTGCCGTCCTCGCGCAGCCCGCGGCGGCTTCGCGCGCCGCGTCTGCGGCTCGCGTAGCGCGCTGCAGCCCCGCGCGCCGCGGCTGCCCCTGGACGCCGCCGTCGCTCCTGCAGCAGCTGCCGCGGAGCGCCCTGCCACAGTAGCGGCCCCGCCCTGCAGCAGCTGCCGTGGAGCCTCCTGCCGCCGTCGCGGCCCTGCCCTGCAGCAGCTGCCGCGGAGCCTTCTAACGCCGTCACGTCCCCGCCCTGCAGCAGCTGTCGCGGACCTGCCCTACCTCCGATGCGGTCCTGCTCTGCCGCAGCTGTCGCGACCCCGCCGTCGCCGCTGTCGTGCGCCTGCCCTTCCCGCCACTGGTGAGCACCTGCCTACCTGCCTGCCTGCCTGCCTGCCTGCTTGCCACGCCTGCCTGCCTGCCGCGCCTGCCCTGCCCGCGCTACTACTACTGCTTGGCTGCTGCTGCTGCTGCTGCTGCTGCTACTCCTACTACTGCTCCTACTGGCGGTGGCCAGATGCAGCTCCAGCGACGTTCACGCGAGTCTCTCACGCCCCAGCAGCTTCGTGAGTGGTACGCTAGTTGGGGTTGTGGCGGTAGCCGTCGTGGCTGTCGCCCTGGAGCTGGTCGGTCGGGAGCGTCTGGCAGTGGCCAGCTGCAGCTGTAGCGGCGTCCGCGCGAGACTCTTACGTCCCGGCAGCTTCACGAGTGGTACGCTCAAGGTCGAGGGTCTCGGAGCACCGTTCGCTGCCCGTACGTCCTTCGCACAGGTGATCGGGCTGGTCAGGCTTGCGGGACACTTGGTCACACCCAGTCCCGCTGCTTCGCCCGTCTGAGCGACGCCTGGCGTACCGAGTTTGGCGACGAGGCTGAGCTCCCCACCTGGCTGGAGCTGCTTGGGCAGAGGGTAGATATCTTTGCTCTTGACTATGATGCTATTCTCACTGCCATGTATGCATTGCCTACTAGTGATGACCGTGCCTGTTCCCTGTGCGTACCGCCTGACCCAGGTATAGAGCCTGCTGCCCTAGGTGCTGGTGAGGCTGCTGCTCTAGGTGCTAGTGCGTCTCCTGCGCTAGGTGCTGGTGAGGCTTCTGCTCTAGGTGCTGGTGCGTCTCCTGCGCTAGGTGCTGGTGAGGCGGCTGCTCCAGGTCCTGGTGAGTCCGCTCTCTCTGGTACTGCGCCTGCTGAGGCCTTGTACACCTTCACACTTGACTCAGGTGCTTCCCGCTCCTTCTTTCGCGACAGCACCACCCTCACGCCGCTTAGTCGGCCGGTTGCAGTCTCCCTGGCGGACCCCTCTGGGGGTCCAGTCCTTGCGCACTCCTCCACGGTCCTGCCGTGTCCGGCGGTCCCGTCTGGCTCCCTGTCAGGTCTTCACCTCCCCTCGTTCTCTACGAACTTGGTGAGTGGAGCTGACCTACAGGATGTGTGGGTTGACCAGTTCACCCCTGGAGGTCAGCGTGTGACCCACTGTACGTGCTCCCGGACTGGTCGGCACCTGGCCACGTTCACCCGAGAGCCTGGCTCGAGTCTGTACACACTGACCACTGTGTCCCCTCAGGTAGCTGCGTCTGCGTTTGCGTCAGGTCAGCTAGCGGCCCCCTGCTCGTGTCGCGCTCTGTCGCACCAGACCCTCCTTTGGCACCACCGCCTTGGTCACCCCTCGGTGCAGTGCCTTCATAGCATGCACCGCCGTTTCCTTGTCTCAGGACTTCCAGAGACTCTGCCTCCTCTACCACCCTCGCCTGCTCCTCCCTGTCTTCCCTGTGTCGAGGGGCGGCAGCGCGCCGCTCCTCACTCCTCCTCGTTCCCTCCCACAGAGGCTCCCTTGCAGACTCTCCACATGGACGTGTGGGGCCCAGCCCGCGTCCGTGGACAGGGCCACGAGCGGTACTTCCTGCTGGTCGTCGACGACTACACGCGTTACACCACGGTCTTCCCCTTGCAGCGCAAGGGGGATGTCCCTGATGTTTTGATCCCCTGGATCCGCGCTGTTCGTCTCCAGCTCCGCGAGCGGTTCCAGTCGGACTTTCCTGTCCTGCGTCTGCACTCTGACAGAGGTGGTGAGTTCTCCTCAGACCTCTTGGCAGCCTACTGTGCGGAGCACGGCATCCGCCAGTCGTTCACGCTTCCGGCCTCTCCGCAGCAGAATGGGGTTGCTGAGCGCCGCATTGGCTTAGTCATGGAGGTCGCTCGTACCTCCATGATTCATGCGGCTGCCCCCCATTTTCTGTGGCCGTTTGCGGTCTGGTACGCCGCGCATCAGCTCAACCTCTGGCCCCGTGTCTCCTTGCCGGAGACCTCGCCCACACTGCTGTGGACGGGGAAGGTTGGCGATGCGTCGCGTTTCCGGGTTTGGGGTGCTCGTGCCTTTGTCCGCGATACCACCGCGGACAAGCTCTCCGCCCGCGCTGTTCCCTGTGTCTTCCTTGGCTTTGTCCCTGACGCGCCTGGTTGGCAGTTTTACCACCCCACCTCGCGTCGTGTCTTCCCCTCTCAGGACGTCACGTTCGACGAGTCGGTTCCCTTTTACCGTCTCTTCCCCTACCGCACTGCCCCGCTCCCCCCCCGGCCGCTCTTCCTCGCTCCAGGTGCTCCCCAGGTAGACCCCCTCCCCGCTCCCGGTCCTGCTCCTTCAGAAGTGTCTCAGGTAGACCCTCCTCCCTTGACTGAGCCGGTTGAGGTCACTGGTGACTCGGGTCCTGCTGAGGGTGGTCCTGCTCGGGGTGCTGTTTCTGGGGGTGCTGAGCCTGGGGGTGCGGAGCCTGGGGGTGCGGAGCCTGGGGGTGCTGAGCCTGGGGGTGCGGAGACTGGAGGTGCTGAGCCTGGGTGTGAGGAGTCTGGGGGTGCTGAGCCTGGGGGCGCTGAGGCGTCTGGTGAGCAGTCTCCCTGGAGCGGCCGTCTCCGTAGTCGCTCCGCTGGTGCCTCGCCGCTGCACTCTCGTCGTCGACTCCCTCTCTCCCCACAGCAGCTGCTTGAGTGGTACGCTGGCCGTCAGGGTCGCGCTGCTGGAGCTAGGGGCCTTGCTGCGGGAGGCGCTGGAGCTGGGGACTCTGTCACTGGAGTTGTTTCTGCTGGAGGTTCTGGAGCTGCTGAGGGTACTGGAGCTGGAGGTTCTGGAGCTGCTGGAGGTGCTGGCGCTGGTGGCGCTGGAGCTTGAGGTTCTGGAGCTGCTGAGGGTGCTGGCGCTGGAGGTACACTCGCCTCCTCGACCAGCTGTTGCCCCTCCCTTAACAACGGACGGTACTGCCGCAGTGGCCGGGTGGCAGGAGAGAGGGAGGAGTAGTATCTAACCACATCGTAGAAAAATGTCTGGGCCGAGTCGCTGGGAAACCCACTCCTGAGGCTACTGCGGCGCAAGGGCGGCAGTAACGACTGCGGCGGCGGCAGCTGTAGCGGCAGTTGCAGGGGAAGCTAGAAGGGGCTGCAGCAGATACAGTAGCAGTATTGGCGGCGCCAGCAGGACTAGGGCGTGCTAAGGGCCCTCAAAAGGCTACTGAAGGGGGGGGGGGGGGGGGAACGCGCTCTAGGGGCACGCAGCGGGCAGAAGAAAACGGGCTGCCCCCTAGGGGCGCGTGACGGGCAGGAAACGGCCGCGCCCTAGGGGCACACGACGGGAAGCTAGGGCGCGCGGGCTAGGGGCGCGCTTAGGGCAGGAAACGGCCGCGCCCTAGGGGCGCGCAACGGGCAGCTAGGGCGCGCGGGCTAGGGGCGCGCTTAGGGGAGGAAACGGCCGCGCCCTAGGGGCGCGCGACGGGCTGCTAGGGCGCGCCCTTAGGGCAGAAAACGGCCGCGCCCTAAGGGTGCACGACGGGCTGCTAGGGCGCGCGCTTAGGGCAGGAAACGGCTGCGCGCTAGGGGCGTACGACGGGCTGCTAGGGCGCGTGCTTAGGGGCAGCGCGACGGCGTGCGGGCAGGGCAGCGCAACGCGCGGAGGAGGGCAGCGCGACGGCGTGCGGGCAGGGCAGCGCGACGGCGTGCGGGCAGGGCAGCGCGACGGATTGCGGGCAGGGCAGCGCGACGCGCGGGGCAGGGCAGCGCGACGCGCGCGGGCAGGGCAGCGCGACGCGCGGGGCAGGGCAGCGCGACGGCGCGCAGGCAGGGCAGCGCGACGCGCGGGGCAGGGCAGCGCGACCGCGTGCTGGCAGGGCAGCGCGACCGCGTGCTGGCAGGGCAGCGCGACGCGCGGGGCAGGGCAGCGCGAAGGCGCGGGCAGGGCAGCGCGACGACGTGCGGGCAGGGCAGCGCGACGCGCGGGCAGCAAGGCAGTGACGCTCGAGGCACGGGACAGTGGGGAAAACCTAACCTAGTTGTAGGTTTGGTTGTAGGTTCGGTAGTCTGACCTAACCTAGCGCATGATACCATGTCAGAATGAGAACAGCGGAATGATGTGTGACTAGCAGCAGTGAGATACAAGTATGCAACCCTAAAAGGGTTGTACCCTATATGGGCTACCCCACTACAGTCTACAAGCATATAATGCATTTTGACATTGTGTTGCGATCAGAAAGTTGATCTTGCCTAGGATCACCTCAGGAAGGTTCGCACACTGTGAATTGCAGCGGAAGTGTTGACCTCAGGTCACAGTGAATATAAAATGACTGAAGTGATTTTAAGAAAGGCATACATGTGTATATACAGTAATACAAAGGAAAACGAAACCTCCTAGCTAGCCATGTTCTCTAAGGGGTTACACAACATGTGTAGCCATGTTCTCTAAGGGGAAAGAACCTCCTACAGCGAAACACAACTGTGCGACTCCAGACGGTTACAAACATGTTCCCTTCTAAATCCTTCGTGTTGCAGCTGACCGATGTTTCTGCTCCGACGGTCCAGAAGCTGCCAACCGTACGCGACCTTTCGCGTCATTCTGACCTTTCGCCTTCGTACTCGCTTTTACACTCGTCACTTGCTACTGATAAGAATGCTTACTGTTTCTCAATTTACTATTCGTAACACCCCCCTTCATTCCTATTCGTACAACTCTTGACTCGCTTGACCACTCCGCTGAGTTCGGATCAGTGCTGATACTGCTGACGGGACAGTCGCTTCGTGAGGAAGTCGGCTGTTATGTCACCCGTTGGGCAATAGGTCAGATCGACCTTGCCCTTGTCAACTTCGTCCTTGACAAAGAAATACCGCAGCGCGATGTGTTTGGTGCGGTTGATGAATCCCGGCTTGTTCGTGATTCAGATCGCGCTCTGGTTGTCGCAGTGCAGGCGAAAGGTGGGCGAAGTTGGAATTTTTGCTCCTGCAGGAGCTCCTGCATATAGAGCCCTTCGCGAACTGCTGCTGTCGCGGCGATGAGTTCTGCTTCCGCCGATGACAGGGCAACCGGTTCCTGCATCTATGATTTCCCCGAGATGGGACCTGTTGGCTCGAGTCGGAACAAGAACCCGGTCCTGGACCGTCGATTGTCGGGGTCAGCAGCGTGATCGGCATTCACGTAGCCGGTGAGGTTGAATGAGGGAGTTGTGACTCCGGAGTAGCATAGCCCAATGTTGGGCGTGGAGATGAAGAATTGCAGAGCGCGCTGAAGATCCAGAAGATTCTCAGTCGTTGGTTTGCGCGAGTACTGAGCCAGCTGGCTCGCGATGTAGGAGAGGTCTGACAACGGGTCACTGAGGCAAAGAGCAGGCATCCCAGCTGTTGCTGGTAGGTGTGAAGGCCTGGGGGGGATAGGGCTTTGTTGTCGGGTTTGTGGTTCGGTCTAGGCATGCGGTAGGGAGTTGAGAGTGGTGCGGGGGAGATGTTGAACCGCTTCTCAAGTGTTTCAGCGTATTTAGCAGGTGAGAGGTGAATGGCTTCAGGGGCCTAGGAACTGATTCACGTCGTGATTCGTGGTGATGTCGACGCGCATCGCCAGATTCTTCTCGAATTGGCCGAGCAGCGTGTTGCTCGTCCCTGTGTAGAGCAAATCATCAACGTACATGGTGAGCAAGATGTAAGCGCCGCAGAAGTGCAGGCGATACATACCGGGGTCGTGCGGCAGCTGCGTGAATCCTATTTGGAGCATGATTTGATGCAAGTGTTGCTGCCAGAGCCTCGGCGCTTGCTTCCCGTAAAGAGATTTCTTCACCTGACACACGCGCGGATCTCCCTCTCCGTAGGTATGCGGCTGCTCCATGAAATCACCACATCCACTAACGCGTACAGAAACACGTTCTTCACATCGATTTGGCGGAGAGGCAGGTGCCTTGCTGCAGCGATGGCGAGTAGAATCCATACGGAGGTATGGCGGCTGACCGGAGCGAAGGTTTGGTCGAAGCCTATGCCATGCCTCTGGTCGTAGCCGCGCACGACCCAGCGCGCATTGAATCGCTCGATGGTGCCGTCTGCTGCGGTCTTCACGCGGAAGTCACACTTTCTCGAAAGAACTCGCCTTCCTTTGATCGCCGCTCGGTCGACGAGCACCCAAGTGCCGCAGGACTCTAGCGCTTTGATTTCTGCATCCATAACTGCGCGCCATTCCTTGCTGTGAGGTCCCGTCAACGCCTGTCGCGGGTTTTTTCGGCTTGATGACGCGCGGAGCCGTGGAGATGGCGGTGTGGGGTCAGAGCAGTTGCAGTCCGGAGATGGTGCTGTCGTGACGAAGCTGCGAGACGACCTCCTGCACGTCTTCGTCATCGCTTTCTAGCTCTGGCGGAGATGGTGGCGCGAAGTCTCTGCTGCTTCCTCCTGCAGGTCCCGGGGGCGACTCGTCGATGTCGTCGTCGTCGTCGTCGTCGTCGTCGTCGATGCGACGATCAATGTCGGGGAACTTGCTGGTGTTGTCCTGGTCCAAGATGGCTGCTGCAGCTTCGTCTTCGGGGGTAGCGTAGCTGCGCCCGTCGTTCGCGTGTACCTGGTTTGCGCCCGCCTGCTCATCCGCGTGGTACTTGGCGAGGTTCAGTCGCTCGTAGAAGACTACATCGCGCGCGTGCGTCACCTTGTTGCTGAGCAGGTCGAGGATGATCCAGGCTTATATTCGTAGCTGATGTTGAGGTGAATGCCCCAGCGCGCGCGGCTCGAAAACTTCCCGATGGTTGAGGTAGGGGGGCGGTACTGCACCATACACTCCCACATGCGGAGCATGGAAGTGTCACCCTTCTTGCCCGTCCATTTCACGTGCGGCGACAGGTTGCCCGTCATAGCCGTGGTGGAGAGGAGATTGTGTACCCGTACGGCGTGGTGCATTGCGTACGGCCAGTAGGTTGCGGGGAGCTTTGACTGCTTCAGTAGCGCGCGCACCTTCGTCATGAGTGTGCGGTTGGTTCGCTCCGCGACTCCCTGCTGCGGATGCGCATAGGGGAGTGAGATGTGATGTGATCTCCCCTTCTGTCCCAGGTAGTGCTGCATCTCCTTGCTTCAGAACTCTGATGCGCCGTCGGTCTGCCAGATCTGCAACTTCTTCTTTGATTGCCGTTGCGCGTGAGCCAGCCAGAGGCGGAAGACTTCGTACGCCCTGCTGCGGAACTGTACGTTCGCGATTCACACGTAGCGTGTCCCCGCATCCACGAAGGTGAGCATGTACACTTCGCCGTTAAGCCCGAAGTGGCCGACGATGAGGAAATCGTTGTACACCTTGTGCAGCTTGGGGTAGCGATTAGTTCCAGGTTCCAGCAGCGGGAATGGCTGATGGCTCAGCGCGAATTTGGGGCAGACTGTGCAGGTGCGTGGCTGCGATGTGGTCCTTATTTCGGAGCCGTCGGGGCGCAGTAGTGCGCCAGGCGCAAAGACTTCTGCCTCGATGCAGTTGTTCATTGTCACGCGCGAGGGGTGACCGAGGCGCTGGTGCCACATGTCATCAGGTGCGCGGAGTCAGGAGGTGTGTTGTAGCGCGCGCGCACCACTTTCGGGGTCTTCTTCAAGTATGGGGGTTGGCGCCGTTGGCGCTTCTTCTTCTACTGCTTCATTGTTCACCGTCGTCAGCATAAGCGCGAGGAATTCTATGTCGGGAATGATTGAGAGAGGTATGTTGGTCCCGGGGATTGTGTCGAGCACGAGCATAGGTTTGCGCGGCTCGGGGTCAGGTCCGTACGACACGAGGTCGACGATTTGTTGCCCCAGTTGATTGTATCCCATGGGTCACTTGACGGCGGGATGTCGGCAGAAAGCGGCGGTGGTGCAGGGATGTGCAGGGGTTGGCCGAGAGGAACAATCGGCGGTTCAGTTTCTTCTTGTGTTTTCCCCCTTTGTTCTTCTCGCGATGCTCCCCAGCCTTTGCCGGAGCCTCCCCATCCGCTGCCGGTGCCGCCAGGAATGGTGCCCCAGCCTCTGCCAGCGTTAGCCCAGGTGCCTTCGGTGTTGCCCCAGGTACTGCCGCTGCTAGTTCCCCAGCCGTCGTTGCTGCCCCACCCCCCTTCATTGGAGGCGCCTTCTTCACTTGCTTCGCCCATGCGCCGTAGGCGAAAGTTCCGTGAGCTTCGGTGATGCTCTTGCGGTGAAGTTCCTCAGCTTCGCGGCGCGCCAGCTCCTCTTCTTTTGCGACGGAGAGTTTCTTCGTCGGATCGCGCCAGTGGGGATCTTAAGAAACGCTTCCTTGGTGTAGGGGCACGGCTCCCCGTGCGCGTCGAAAGTTCCGCGCCGTCGTCCTCGTAAAATTCCTTGAAGGCGCTCCAGAGAGGGTCTTGAGAGAGGATCTTCTCGGACGTGGCGCGTCGCGACTTCGAGCTCCAGCGCTGCCATTCCTTCGTTCGGCGGTGCGTATCGCTCAGCCTTTGCAATCGCGGCGAGCCCCTTGCCGGCGACGTTGGCGTTGGTCGACGCAGTTGGCGTACGGCAATCTCTGCAGATGCCGTCAGGGTCGGGGTCATGAAGGGCTACCTCGCAGCGGTGTGCGTGATATGGCACCCATGGCCTCCCATCAGGATGTTTCCACTCAGAGCGGTGGATCTGCTCGAAGCGCAGCGGGATGAGGTCGATTAACTCATCCGTGTCGTCGCTGCAGTCCGGGATGTTGAAGTCTAGCACGTACACCCCGTTGTCGGCGTGCGCTCGGCCGATTTGCTTGTGTGGCTTGTCTCGCGGCGCGTAGTGGAGAATGATGTCGCGTAATAGCGGGTTTGTGCTGAGTTGCACGCTGCAATCCGTTAGCTGCGACGCCGACAGGAGGTTGAACCGCAGGTTCCGCACGATGAGTACATCATTAAGTGTGATGTGCGTGTTGCTCCCGTGCGACTTGAGGACGACGATGCCTTGCGCGCTTGCGCGCAGTCGGTCGTTGTTTGCCATGGTGATGTAAGTGACCGTGGGGGTGGGAACGACGTTGGATATGAAATGCGCGGAGCCCACCATGTGCTGCCCGCAGCAGCTGTCGAGGTACCATATGTTGCGGTGCCTGTAGTCATCGCGCGCGAGGAGCGCAAGTCGCGGCGTGACGATATGCGGAGTGTCGAACTTCAGAAATTGTTCGCGCGCGATCCAGTTGATAAGCGTCGCCTTGGAGTCGGGGACGTGCGGGGGGCTTTCAAGCAGCGGGACTGGCAAATTCCAGTCTTGGTCATCGTCGTCGTCGTAGTCGTGGTCCGTCGTGAAGGGTTTGTTGTGCGCAAACGCCCCCATCAGATGTGATGCTGGTTCTGGCGGCGGCGTGCGCACGCGGCGCCGACGGGTTCCCCGTGTATGGCTCATCGCCATGTTGCTGATGACGTTGCGCGAGATTCCAGGTTGTGACGGCTCCTTTGCTGGTGCTGAACCATTGGGTTCGAGTTGCGCGGTGTGGGCTGAAAGCCCTGGGCTTGACGCGTATCCTTCCTTGCGTCTTGTCGGCCGTCCCAAGTGCTTGATGCTTCTGCCGCCGACGGTCCGGACCAGATGCTCCAACCGTACGCGACTCTTCGTCATCCTGGCCTTTCGTCTTCGTACCCGACTGTGACTTCACCTTGTTACGTGCATGAATGCATCATGGTTTCCTTATAACACATTCGTTCCGCAAGTCGGCCGCCACTGTGGCCGTTGATGTTGGTGTGCCGGATCGACTCTTCAAGGCCCTCGGACGGTGGCATAGCGACAAAGCTCGGGAGTTGTACATCACGAAGCTCGATCGCGAGTTGGTGGCGGCCTCGCGTACATTTCAGGATCCGACGCGAACTAGCCCGACCCATCGTTACGTATCTACACTCGCACGCCATCGTCACCTCCCACCGATGTGATGTCTCTCTCTCTCCTATGACAACTGCACTACACACTCCTCGGAGAGTCGTGTCACAATATGTTTTTTATCTGTCTTATAGTTTACTTCAAAAAATGAAGATTGTCATTAGACTAGGAGAGGAGTTTGGTTTTTTTTTTTTTTTTTTTTTTTTTTGATATCAAAATACATTACATGAATGTATGGACATCGGCAGTCGTAACTGTAATGTTGAGGGGAGCGCTACAATAGCTAGTATTGCAGATCCCCTCTAAGGCAGCTACGGTGGCTGATGCGTCAGCCTGGGGTTGTCCCACACAGAGCTGAAGCTGATCTTCCACGTCAGCGGTGCGCCGCTGCTGCAGATACGCCGCATTACCACTGCCTCGTCGGCTGCCAGGTGTGCCCAGTCACCGTCCAAAGCATGCCCCTTCAACCGCGCTGATTCTCTGCGCGCCGCGCAGTATACCCTCGCATGTGCAACAAACTTTACCACCGCCTGCCGAGCCACCCTCCCAACCTGGAAAGCTTCACTTCTCCATATCGCGTTACATCTCGCCAGCCACACTTGATGCAGGAAGGTTGCAATCCATGTCCCTTCCGGAAAGCCCGACCTCGTGCTTCTTTGCATGAAAAGCAGGTCTTCCAGATCCTGCCACGTTAGACCCGGGCACATTGCCTCCAGCCCTCGCCTCATCACATCCGCCACCCCCTGCACCGCAGGGCAGCCAAGAAGGCAGTGATCTGGGGTTTCCTCTCCCCGGCAGTGCGGGCAGACCACCCCCATGAAAAACAGCCTGGAGCCCACTTGCAGATTTCTACAGTGGAGCCGTATGAGAACTTCTCGTGCCCGTCGTGGGGTGGCCAGGGAGTCCCTCTGCTCAATGACCCTGTCCCACTCGATCTCCCTCCTCTGTCCTTCCCATCTCCTTTGCTCCTCCTGTGGCCCAGCCGAGTCTGCCAGCGCCTTCCTTATCCCTAGATTAGCTCTCCTCCTTCACACGCCTCTGATAGCAGTAATTTCGTCCGCACATCTCCCATGGGCCCCAGGAACACGCCTCCTTCCGTGAACATCGGCACCCCACTCCGCAAACTGAAGCACACCGTGAGGTTTCCCTCGTAGGGCGAGAAATGTCCGCCATCCTCCACATCGCATAGTATCCCCTCCACTTTGTCGCCTCTTGCCTCCCCGACTTTCCAGTAGGTGAACTCTCCGGTTGCGTTGTTGCTCGACCGTAGTAGCTTCACCGTGGCCACTACCTCTTCGCTTGACAATTTCGCGAGTACCAACTCCTTCCAGTCCGAGGGTGCTGCGTTGAAGGCTCTCAACGCCCACTTCGCCTTCTCCCTGCAGCCTAACTCCCATGTCAGAGCTGCCAATTTCTTGAGTTCACACGTTCCGTCCCGCGCCTTATCAATCAGGTCCCCCATGCGTACCCCCAGCAGCGCCTCTGCTCCCTTCTGATTCCCAAAGGGGCTCGCGCCTCTGAAGGGGATGCTCGGATTGAACGCCAGATGTTCTTGCTCCACCTCCCAACGGTTTGTTAGAGTCCGCGTTTTGCATAGCGGCGAGTCCCAGAATTTTCCAACTAACTCTTTCCACCGTGCACTCCCTTTTTCCCAGTGGTCCAGCAGTGACTTGTGTGCGAAAATTGTATCCAACCCCAGGGGCATCTCCGCCGCTCTCTCTGCCAGCCACTTCTTGACCGAGCTTGGTTTCAACACCAGCTTGCAGACACATTGGATGGCGATGCTGTCGACCCGCCTTTCGGGACAGATCAACCCCAACCCCCAATCCTTCCGCGGCGTGCAGACCAGCCGATAGTTCCAGAGGATGAATCGCTTCTCTTCCACCGCTTCTCCTTTCGAGACAAAGGTGTGGCACAGCTTGTGGATCTTCTTCCAGATATCCTCCGGTGGTAAGTAAACTTGTGCCTGGAAAAGAAAGATCGGCACGATGTAGCTGTTAATTATCGTTACCCTCGCCGATGTTGTTGGGTGTTGCATCTCCCACTTCGCTAATTCCCCTTTCGCCCTGTCCAATGCTTTGTTCCAGGATGGAGTCGGATCACCATTCGGCGTAATCCAGATTCCCAGAAGACGCTCCGGCCCCTCCTTGTCCGCCCATTTGTAACGCAAGTTCTGCGGCGCTGGCTTCCCCCGGTTCTTCCCCAGCGGGAAGATTACCGTTTTCCCCTCGTTCACCCTCAGTCCCGACACCTCCCCGAAGACCGACAACACTCCTGCCGCTGTCTCCAGCTGCTCCACACCGTGTAGCAAGAGAGAGGTATCGTCAGCATACCCCAAGTATGCCAGTTTCCCCACGCCTTTCTTTCCGATCCCCAACTTTTTCCGGCTGATCTCGTGACATAACGGTTCTACCGCACAGAGGAAGAGGTACGGCGCCAGCGGACAGCCTTGGCGCACGCCCTTCTCCACTGCCACTCTGTCTCCCGTCCATCCGTTAATGTGCAGACATGTCCCCGCATCTTTGTGCAGCCCCACCGTCCAGCCCACGAAGTCCTCCGGTAAATCGCGCGAGATTGAGTCAAAGGCCTTCTGGAAGTCAATCATCATCAGATACCAGTCCTCCTTCCCGTTAGCTCCTGCTTCTATGGCATCTGCTACCACCGATACCGCGTCCGCCAGCTGCCGACCAGGTATGAAGCCATACTGGTCCTCCGAAATGACCTCGTGCAGTACCACCTTGAGTCTGCTCGCCATCACCTTTGCAATAATCTTGTAAACCGTGCTCAGAAGTGTTATCGGCCGATAGTTCCCTAAATCGCCTTTGTCCCCCTTCTTATGCAACAGAATGGTCACCGCTGTCGAGACGTTGTGCGGCAACTCCTCCCCCTCCGTGAATCTCTTCACCAGGTCCATCAGTATCGGCCCCAGTAGGTCCCAGTTGTGGTCGAAAAGCTCCTTAGGCAAGCCGTCTGCGCCTGGCGATTTTCTTGGAGCAAGCTCCCTCACCGCCTTTCGCACCTCGGCCTCCGACCATGGTGCACTTAGCGCCTTCCTGCTCTCGTCTCCCAGTTTCCGTTGCATGGGATGGACCACTCTGCCAGGTATCACTCCTCCGCCGGTACAACCGAAAGCTTCTCGGAAGTGATCCGTCGCCGCCGAGAGAACCTCTTTCACCCCCGTGAAAATGCTCCCGTTCCTCGATACTTCTCGGATTGCCGTCTTCGCCTTACGGGTTTTGATCTGTGCTGACAGTGTTCCCGACGCCACCTCCCCGTCCATTTCCGCCTCAATACCCGCCCATGTTTGCAGTTGCTCCTTATGGCTTTTCTCGTATGCCTCCAACAGCTCCTCCTTCCGGAGCAGGATACGTCCCGTCCTTTGGCAGTGTGGGAAGCGTGACACACGCGACCTGAGCCGCTCAACCTCCTTAGCAAGATGATGCTTTGTCGCTTTCTCCCGCTTCCTCTCTTCCCTCGAGTACGCCTTCAGGCACGCAGTCAGCCTCTCCAGCAGTCTATCAACCGGTACGCCTGCCGACTCCTCAATGATCTTTTTTATATTTTTTCTGACGCCATTTTTCCTTGTTTGCTCCGCCCTTAACCTCCAGATGCCCGGCCCGTTCTTCACAGCTTCCGCGGATTCCAGCACCACTCCTATTCCGTTCCAGTGATCTGACATTCCGTTTGTAATCGCCACGTGCCTCGCCTCCGCCAGCTTGCACAGCAGCGGCTGCGAAATCAGCGCCCTGTCTATCCTTGAGCTGGATCTTGTTGCCTTCGCGAAGAAAGTATACTCCCTTTTATCCGGGTGCATGTGTCTGAATGCATCTCTCAGGCCCGTACTCCCCCAGCAGCTCAGGAGCCGTTGATTTTCTGTAGAGGAGCCGGCCTGCGAGGTGCGATCCAGGTCCGGATCTTCGACCACATTAAGGTCCCCCATCACCAGAATATTCTGGAGCACCGGCAGAGACTCCAAGAACGGCTTCAGGCTGTCCCTGTAGAAGCTGGACCTGTTAACTGCTTGTGCCGGGATGTACGCTGCTACCAGCAGGAACTCCAGGCTGCCCCAGCCGATTACCACAGCCAGGAGTCTGCCGGATATGTGTGTGAAGGTGCTCGCGAAAACCAATCCAGGTACGAAGCTCACTATAGCAACTCCCCCCGCCGACTCATCAGGGTTGTGTCCGCACACTGCCATCGCACTTGGAGCTATTTCTGTCCAAAAGTTGTGATCTGCCTGCAATCTGGTATCTGTGATTATCGCCACATCTGACTTCTCCTTCATCCATTCACTGCACTTCTTTTGTTTCCCTACACTCCCGAGCCCGTTGATGTTGAACTCGCAGAAAACGACCGTGTGGGCCTTATCCATTAATCAACAACTGGAAAGCCCCCTCGCATCCACGGGCTGTAAGAAAAAGCACTGCTACCAGATCAGGTGAGCCGCTGAAACCAGCCACCTCTCTTATTCTACTGCTGATGCCTACGTTAACCCATCCTTCTGAAACACTCTTCACATGCTGCCTTGTGGTGGACTCAACGTCACGTGCTACTTCGCCGGCTTTGCAGTGTACTCCTTCTTGAAGGCTAGCATTTTCTGGGAGAACTTGCTGGCGCGTGTGGCCGAACCCTCCTTCCGCAAACCCCCCTTGTGCCGAGCAGATGCAATATGAGCCGATGCCTGCTCGAAGTGGTTCCCCTGCGCCTTCTCGCACACTGTCTGGACACAGACCCATTCCTCCCGCGCGCTTCCGGTGGAGGTGAGAATAACCGCAGGGTCTCGCATGATACGCTTCAAGAGATCTGAAGCTTTCAGGGACGCAGCTGCGGGGGGAGAGGAGCAGACAATCGTCAGTAAGAGGTACGGAGTAAAAAGCGAGCAGGAAAGCGGGCGCCGGAGGCAGGTAGGACGTCTCTTTGCTTGTACCATTCATCTCGTGAACCTTTTTAACAGTCAGGTTCCAGTTGTTGAATTTTTCTTGTCTCGGGGCGACGTAATGGTCATGATAACGTGTCATGTGCTGACCGCCGCAGAAGTCACAGGTCAGCGACGGGTAGTGGAGCAAGTAGCGCTTCCCCGTGGTAGGGTCTTCCACGAAGTGACGCCAGCGGTACTCGTCATCAGCATGAGGGATAAACAGTCCACGGATGCGGTCCGTGTCCAAGCCTGACACCGGATCCACTGTCCGATGGAATCCGAAACCACTGGCAAACGCGCTCCTGCCGCGCTTCACCAGCTTCGACACCTCCAACAGACGGCGAATCAGTTCCGCCGTTATTTCCGCCGGTACGCCTTTGATTATGATCTCCTTCGCCGTGGGGTTCAGCACGCGCTCACGCAGGAAACGCGCATCCTCCGGGTGCTGCCAGGTGAGATCAATGAAGTCGCCGTTGACACACTCGTGACGTATAACCTGGCTCCAAACGAAGTTCGCGTCACGAACGTGATTGAATGTAACTTGCAGGCGGCCGTAACGTTCTCCAGAAAGAAACATCGGTGGGAGATCTTGGTAAGTTGTGGTCAGCAGCACATCCGTCGTTAATAACTCCTTCCATTCGTCCAGCATGGCAGCAACCGTTAAGGCTGCACGCTTAACCTCCACCTTCCTGGAAATCGGCACCAACAAGGTTAGTGAGAAGCGCTTCAGAGCAATGATGCTATTAAGAGAGTCCGGCTCCAGATGTTCATCCGAGTCATCACTCAGGTAACCGTCGTCGTCGTCGTCAACAGGAGACTCCGCTGGCTGCGCGTCGTCCTCAGCAGTGTCTTTAGCATCGGTCTCCTCGCGCGCATCACCATCAGCGAGTTCCTCCTCCTCGTCAGCATTCTCTCGGCTTGCATCAGCATCTTGACCAGCATTCTCCGGCAGCTCCGGAAAAGCTTCAAAAGGTCCGGCCATAGTCGCTGGAGCGGGGCTTGAGGGAGGCTTCCCTTTAGCAGCAGGTTCCTTCGCAGGTACGTCAGGTACGTCCTTCTCCTGAGCCTTGTCAGCGTTTTTCTTGCCTTTGCTGCCGTTGCGTCCTTTCCCCATGGTGCGATGATGATACAGACTTGGCAGCCTGACTGTGGCTGATGAACAAGCTTTTCTGAGCACATTCATCTCGCCGCGTTTATATCTCTTGTGTTTGAACGCAAATCTCTGCAGGTCCAATCCATGCGAATACACTGATGTCTTGGCGTAACTCTCCATGCCTTGATAACTGCTTCCTTTGTTGAAACTTGAATCTTGGGAAATGCGTGCATTGGTTCTGTCGCGAGGTGAAGATAAAGTTGATGACGCAGCAAACAGATGGCCTCGTTGGATTCCATGGAGTAGCCTTGAAACTTGCTCTTGCCCTTGTGAAAACGTCTGTAGTTGACTTGATGATAAGATAAGCCTTGACGATAGCCTGGAACTCACAAAACAGGTGTATAGGTTCCCTTTATGAACACTAAAAAGGCACCGTTGTGTAGAGCTTGAAGCCGCGCATCGTCTGAGACCTTCAATGTCAAGATCAGGCGTGAAATTGATGGACATTGGTTGAGTAGGAGAGGAGTTTGGTGTAGATTGTGTAAAGATTATGTGAAGATTGTAAACCCTTCAATTTTTCACATTTGACGGCCGGCATTTGTCCTGAAGTAAACAGCTCTTCGCATACAACCGATTTTTGGGGCCTTCGTCGCCGGCAGTGTGTTCACAGTGCTAAATTCCATGTCGACCCACATCGGGGAATGTCGAGTCGGGAACCACTTGGAACACGCTTTACTTCTTATTCCAGCCTATTTCCTTCCCACAGTATAATTTTTTGGTCGTTTTTCATGCTCCTTCTAACACTCCCTTCACTCCTCCACTCCTGGTTGAGTCATGAAATAGTACTCCTCCCGTCCCGAGCAATGGTGCTGGCGACTGGGTTGTGGCGGCCTTACTACAACTACAGGCCCTGTAGATTACCACGACCCACAAGGGTAACAGTCGTCGAGCTGGACACGTGACTCATAGTACTATTATTATTGTTAATCGGCTTCGCACGTCATGACGCTACGGCAGATCATCAGGTGAGAAAGTAGTTGTTACTAACACGTTTGCAACTTTGAAATTATGTTTCAGCAGCATATTGCGAGGGCCAAACATTGTTCGGATGCGCAATATCGCGGATGGTCTGGTCCATCGTGCATAAATCCAACTGTTTTTTTCTCGTACGGTCTTCTCATTTTCTTCCCACCTCTCCTCGCCAACCGCCATGGCTGCCCGCCCGTTCCGCGCATCCTCCGTATCCCGCGCGTGGCGGTGCGGCAGGCGCAAGAGGCGACGGGGCCGGGCATCCCGCACCCCTTCGACTTCGAGTTTCCGGACCACCTGTGCGGGTCGCTGCGAGAGACGTACATGACCATCCACGACCGCGTCCGCGCCGCTTGCAACGCGCAAGCCGCCGCCGCCGCCGCCGCCGCCGCCGGAGCAGCAGCAGGCGCGACCCTCTCCGCCACTGCTGCTGGTCCTTCCGATCCGTCCGCTGCTGCTCCGCCTGCCGCTGCTCCGCCTTCCGCCTCCCCCGCCAACCTGCCCTCCGCCGTACCCCAGTCGTCCACCCCCTCTCGCTGTCGCACGCTAATCTTCGACTCGGGGCACGACGGGTTCGGCGACACGGTGTTCGGAGTCGCGTCGACGTTCGTCGCAGCGCTCTTAGACGATCGCGCGTTCCTCATGCGCCAAGAGTGGTTACAGTTCGCCTTCGAGCCCGCGACCTTCGACTGGCGCGACACGCGCGATATCCCCCTGACGGAACCGTCGCCGCAAATTATGGACGAGAATACCCCCCCAGATGCGCCGTACGCGCGACTGAGCCTGTACAACAGGAACGTTACGGATCCCGAGGCGCTGTTCGGGAAGCTGAGTGGGATAGCGCACATCGGGCTGGTGTGGAACCGTGGGATTCTGTTCAATCTGCTGACCAAGGGAAAAGGCGCGTGGGCGGATAAGTTCACAAGCATCGGCGTGACCCCTCCGTACGCCTTCGCCTGCGCCATACGCTTCCTGCTCCGGTGGGTTGTTAGCTCTTGTGTTCTTGACGGGTTGGCGTTGTGGAGAGCGGGAAGGTTAAAAGAAAAGCGGTTGAAGATTCTCGGGTTCCAGCACAGGACTCTAAAACCCAGCTGCGGATTTTGGGAAACCAACGAAGGATTCTGAGAAAGAACAGCTGAGGATCCAAAAAAAGCAATCGAGCTTCGTTTGATAGCGAGCAGGAGTGTGAAAGTAACAGGTAGGCTGGCTCTGTCTGTCTGTCCTCTCGCCTCCTCTTTTCACCTCCCATAACATTCCCCTCTCCCCCCCGGTATCTCTCGCCCTGTTTCCCTTCCCTACCTTTCCCATCCCTCGGTTTCCTCCTCTCTTTCTCCCCAATTACCTCCAATCTCCTCCAACCCTCCGGTTCCCAGACCTAAGCCGGAGGTATGGCAGCTGATGAGGGGCATAAGCCAGCAGGTGCACGTACCAAACAGCATCAGCATTGGCATCCACATCCGTGTGCGAGACGGCATAGCCTGGGAGGATGTGTGGCATGATGGCGTTCCCAAGGTGCTCAACGGGACTGTAGTCGAGGAACTCTATAACGAGAACAAGCAGGCGTTTGAGTGCGCACAGGTGAGGAGGGAATGGGGTTATGAGAGGAGGGAAGAGGGAGGGGATGACGAAGGGGAGAAGGAGGATTTAGAAGGAGAAAGCAGTGAGGGCATGGGACTTTTGAGAAGTAATTCTTCCCAGGCTTCCTTCCGTATGCTGTATGCTATGCCGTGTGCTGTATGCCATGTCATGTGCTCTATGCCATGTCATGTGCCGCATGCCATGCCATGTGCTGTATGCCATGTCATGCCTGCTCCCTCCTCCCTCCTCCCTGCGCCCTGTGCCGTGCGCCGTGCGGGCAGCAGGAGTTGGAGCAGTGGTGGGTGCCGGCGTCCTTGAATGTCACCTGGTTTCTCATCTGCAACTCCGCCCACCTCAAAGCAGCAGTGCGCGACAGATTCCCCAACAAGGTACCTCAGCTTGAAGCAGCCTTGTAGGAAGGTGATTTGCAGCACAAGGTACTCTGCCTAAGGCGCCCGCCTTCCCCCACGCTACCTCCTGGCATAGGGGTCTCCCCTACGCTTCACTCAACGTATCATCTCGCATCTCCACCGCTCTCCCCCCACCCACCCCCCCCACCTCCCTTCCCCCCCTCCCAACTTCCCTCCCTCCCCCCCTCCCTCCCCCCCTCCCTCGCCCCCTCTCTCCCACCGTCTTGACTCCCAATTCAACCCCCTTGTGTCCCCTCCAGATCGTGACCACCGAGTTTATCCCCCGCCACGTGGCCATCAGCAAGGAACCCAACTCCACTGCACATACTGCCCCCCCTGCATGGTACCAGGAGACAGTCGCTGAATGGCTGCTCCTCGCCTCCACCCACCTCCTCATTATCCCAGCGGAGTCAGGCTTTTCCCGCTCTGCTGTCATGTATTCCATGCGTCCGGGGGGGGTGTACATGCCACACAAGTGCCGCCCTGATGCTCCTGTTCCTGTCGGGGACCTAGCGGTGGTTGGGTGCGGGGTGTGAGTGACATGTTCACGTTGTGGTTTTGTACATAGTGATATGGCTATGGTATGGTGTATGTATGCAGGGCATGAAATGAAATGCATTCATTGGCTCTTCTGTGTTACGTACCCCAATATCTTGTGCTCTGCTACAGACATACGGTACACCCGTAATTCACATAAAGGATGACCCAAACATGGACAGCAGCACTTATTGAAATCGTGATGCACATACCATAATCAAATGTGTCTAGACATACTTCAACACCACGCAGTCACTACCGCCAGTCCCACATGTAACGATAATCCACTTCTGAGACATCTCATTACAGAACAGTCACCAGTCACCCATATTAATCGCAACAAACCCGTTGCGCAGCCGCCCGTTGGTCGCCCGCAATTCATTAATCAACCTGCTCCAATTCGACCCGAGCGCGCCCACAAAGTAGTCGCACTGCGATGCAATGATTGCGCTGGCGAAGCTCGCTGCGACTGATTGTGAGAACTCGTAATCGCGGTTGGACTTGGCATCTATGGGCTGGCGAGAGTTGGATGAGTAGAGGAACTTCCAGTCGGCGTAACTGGCAGATTCTTTTATTACAGACTGCCAGGTGGGTGGGACAAAGGTGGGAGGGAGGTAAGGTAGGGGTAAGGGTGGTTAGGAAGGTGGGAGGAGGGTGTAAAGAATGGTAGGGGAAAGGTGGGAGTGAATGCAGAAAAAAAGAGATGAAGAGGTGGGCAAACGTGTATTTCTAGACCACACTTACTGATCAAAGCACGCTCTACGGCTATACTGACCACCCTTGCTTTGCTTCAGGCACGCCTCAGAAACACATGAATCTCATCCATCAATCTCCATCCCTGCCTGCCAGCTCACCTCCATCTCGGTGTTAAGCCACACGTATCGCAGGTCCGGCACGTGGCGGCGAAGCCTATGAGCAAAGAACATGTGTGAGGCGAAGGAGGACAGCTTCATCTCGATCGCCTTGTCGCTCTGCCGCACATGCACACTCACAATCGGCCGCATCATAAACGGCTCGCCTCCTCCCACCGCCACGTACGTATCCCGCATCGCCTTCACATCCCCTGCACTCATGCACGTTGCGTTGCACCCCTCGAACCCCCGGATCGCCCACACTTGCGTCTCCAGATTCCCCGGCGCAGCAAAGGTCAGTCCTAGGAGCTGCTTCGCCTCAGGAGAGTCCGTGACGTTTTGCACGGCGGTGGTGATGTTGCTGCTGCTGGTGACGAGGGCTCGCACGATCTCGGCTTGCGTTTCGGAGAAGCGCGCGAGGTGGGAGGCGGTGTGGAGGCCGTAGGCGGTGTGGCGCTCCTTGTTGGTGGCGTGGCACATGTGCGGAGAGGGCCAGCGCATCATGAAACGCACTGACTGGGATCGCCACCAGTGCAGCTGTGGGAGGGAGAAACGGGGGGGGGTGGGGTGGGAAGGGAAGAAATTAGGGGGAGGAGAAAGGGGAAGGGCCAGCCGATTATGAAGCGTATGGGCTGGGTTTGGCAGCAGAGCAGCTGGGGGAGGGGCGGGTGAAGGGGGGAGGAGGGGGAGGGGGAGGGGGAGAGGAAGAGGGAGGGGAGAGAGAAAAGAAGAGGGAGGGGATGAGGTAATCGGGGAGAGGATGAGAGAGGACACGCACAGCATAAAGCCTATGGGGAAAGGGGAGAGGGAGAGGGAGGGGAGGGGGAGTGGGAGGAGGCGCAGCAGGAGGTTAGGTGGAAAAGGTGGTGTGGGTATGTGCCATGTGCATGATTCGTGGACCCTGCAAGTTATTAGAGTACCATCAGGACTGATTCGCCCACATACAAACACGCTCACACATACACGCTCACGCATGCACGCAACCACAGCACAGCATCCAGTACTTGCCGCCGTGTGTGTTCCAGCTGCATACAGCTTGAACAAGCTTCCTCACACGTGCGCACACACGCGCTCATACGTGGGCAGTGGACACACGATGGCACACACAAGCGCACCATCTGGTATTTGTCGTCGGTGCGCGGGAGTTGCCCCATGAACTCGATCACGTCTGGGGTCGCTGCATACGCCTGGCCCCACCGCCTGGAGCCGAGGGGAGGGGCGCATATAGGGTAGGGAATGACGAGGGGGATGAGATGGAGCAGGGAAGGAAACGCAAGGAGAGCTCCATACATGTGTATGGAATGGAAGAGGCCACAAATGAGTTCCATAAACTCCGCAACCACACGTGAGGTCGCTCTGTATGCCTGGCCCCACCGCCAGGAACCGAGGGGAGGGGCGCACATTGGGGAACAGAGAGAGGAAGAGGGGGAGCAGGCAGAGAGCAACAAGGAGAGCTGCTAGATCACGTGCCCAGAGAGCGTGCATACACTGGTTGTGTCGACTAAGAAACGTTCCCCTTTTCCCCCTCCCCCTTCCCACTCACTTGGCGGCGCGGCTGTCATAGCCCATCTGCTTGTCCACATTGGCGTTGAGGTGAACCACCAGGTGAGCGGAAGCAGAGAGGCGGTCGTGGCCATGGTCATCGTTGGACACGGCGGGGAGGGTGCCGTTCGCTACCATGTCCGCCACCACTCGCTCGCAGTCAGGGTTCACCATGGGGAAGAAGAAGCAGTCCCACGAGAGGGATGTGGCGTTGGTGGCTGGGGTAAGGGGTGGGCAAGAGGGGGCGAGAGGAAAGGGGTGGATAGAAAATGTGCAAGGGAGTGTGAAAGAGGTGTAAGTATGGTGAAAGGAAGGAGCCCTACTGAGTCAGAATCGGGGTTCACCATGGGGAAGAAGAAGCAGCCCCAGGAGAGGGAGGTCGCGTTGGTGGCTGAGGAGAGTGAGGGGGGAGAGAGGGGAGGGGGGGAGGTGGAGAAGGGGAACTGCTCCACTCGCTTGCAGTCAGGGTTCACCACGAAACGGGGAACGGGGGGAGAGCGGGGGATGCAGGTGGTGGTGGTGTGGTGTGGGTGGAGTAGGGAGGTGGGTACGTGAGTGGTGGGAGGGGCGGGGGGAACAGGGCTACACTCAAACACACACTATAGGGAGGGAGATCCCAGGTGCATGAAACAGCACCTGGCAAAGCAGCACCCTAGGTTCGTGGTTCTGGTAATGAAACGAGTGATGCCAGCTCCTTGGTTGGCCCTTAAGCTTTGCCCATCCTCCCTTACCCACTGCCCATCCTCCCTTACCCACTGCCCATGCACTCCTGCCTATTGCCTAACTAGTAACCACCGTGGGCTATGGGCGAGGAAGATGCGCACCATTGCAGGCAGCGGTGGTGGCGCGGTCGTAGGAGGCGGGCAGGGGCACGAGGGTGCGGTTGTGGTGCATGGCCATGCTCAGGAACGCGCTCATCACATGCACCTGGTGCCGTGGCGGGGGGTGCAGGGGTGGGCGGGAGGGACGGAGGGGTAGAGGGATGGAGGGTGGGAGGGTGGTGGGAGAGTGGTGGGTGATGGGTGGGCAGGCGGACGAAGGAGGTGGGACAGGTAGGCAGACGAGCAAGCAGGCAGGCAGACGAACCGGCAGGCACATAAGCACGCAGGCCCCGACCCCCGCTTTCCCCCCCCTCTTCCCCCTTCTTTCCCCCCACCTTCTCATTCCCCCCAGCGTTCACCTGTGAGCCAACGCCGTGCAGGCGGCCCAGGGACCAGGGCACGACGAGCAGGCGCCTGCCATCGCAGGTGCCGTGGAACATCTGGTACTCCCACAGGTCCCTCTGCGCCACGCGCGTCAACGGCAGGTTGTCCGCGTCCGACCCGCGCACCTGGAAGGTGGCGGAAGGAGGCGAGGGGCGGGGAAGGGAGGTGTGCGGGGAGGTGGGGAGGGATGCGGGAAGAGACGTGAGGAGAGACGCGGGGAGGGACATGGGGAGAGACGACGGGAATATCAACGGCTGCGAGACGGAGAAACGGAGATACACGAGTAAAGATTCGGATAGGTGCCATGGATGGCACATACCCACGGTGGTTGCGTTGCGGGTTTGGCACCAGCAGCAGTTAAGAAGGTGGATTTGTGAGAAAATTCAGAACTCATACCCACGGGGGTTGCGGGTTGCATCCGCAGCAGTTGGACGGCCGAGCCCACACGGGCGGCTCCCCGTTCGCTCCGCGCTGCTCCGCCGCCTTTCTCGCCGCCGTCAGCGCCGCGCAGTCCTCCAGATGTGGCGCGGGAGGCACGCTCGCGGGCAAGGTGACTTTTTCGGGCGGCATTTCGATGTCGGGTTTTAGACCGTATGCTTCCTCCCATGCCTGATAGCATCGACGCGGGGAGGGGGGTGACGAGATGAAACGGCGTCAAGGTCGGGGGGCTTAACCGTCTCGATAAAACGTCTCCCTGCGTGCAGGCACGCGGCTTATGCGTCGACTACAACATCTCCTATACGTGCAGGCAGGCGCAAGCCAGAGTTCACTTGGAAACGAGACACGGCTCGCTCGATGCCTGCTAGATTGAAGAAACTTCTCATGGCATTCTAGAAGGAGCAACTCACTCGGAAAAGAGACATGGATCGCTCGATACCCGCCTCGCCGCCGATCTGCCCGCCTGGCGTGTTGGGCATCTGCGCCGTGACCGACGGCGGCGATGCGCAGAGCAAGCTCAGGAGCGCGAAGGCGATTACGAGAGACATGGTGTTGCCAAAATGAAAGAATGATTTGATCGAAAATGAATGATCAGGTAAATTTGAGTATCACATCGGACGGGAGACAGGGGAAGGTGAGGAGACGTCCGTAAAGGGCGGAGAGAGGTGCTGGTGGTGTGTGATGATTGGGGAAGTGGTGTTGGTGATGGGGATGGTGATGGTGTAGCTGTACGCGATTGAAGGCGAGTGAATATATGGACTGAGTAGGAAAAGCGTTGTGGGATGTCTAAACATTGCTGCTGCCCATATTAGAGTTTATGGGCTTTTACAGAAGCAGAAAAGAAGGCCACACTGCTGGTTACCGCATTACACATTGTCATATGTCACGAACGTCGTACGGAGCTCCCGCACACTCGATTCCTCATCTCAGCCGTAGGATTCAACAAGCCACTGCAACCACACCAATTCTCCTCGCCTCGCGGAACATCCGATGTCCACGACTCAACCCGTCGCTGAACCCAGCCTTGAGATTGACACCAGCCACATCACAAGCGTTCCGAAGACGCTTGCGAAGCTCGCAACGTCCCCAACTTTCAGCCAAGGGTCAAACGAAAAATCACGAAAAAGGTAACCTCAATTTCACTTTGCCCGTTTGACTCGTGGTGATCTGGCCTGTCCATCACCATCCACCCCAATCCACTTGGCCGAAACCTTTTTCTCCCCCTTCCCTATCATTTCCGATACCTTTTTCCCTCTGGCCTTTTCCCACTGCCTACGTGGCTTCAAGGCTTCGAGGTCCGCTGTGACCCTGCCTAGCCCAGGCCTGCTGGCAGCAGGCGGCTGATCAGGCGCCGATCCCGGCATCGCAACACCGCATTCGGTCAATTTTACCTCTGCAGTTCTCTATGGAGGCCGCCGTTGCCGCGGATCTGGCCTTCAGTGCCCGAGAGACCGCATTGGGTTCGTCCCTAGGGAGCGTAGCGGTGCGCGCAGGGCGTGACCTAGGGAATCGTGCGGCGAGGCAGCTTCCTGGAAAACTCGGGCGGCCTCAAAACACCAAATCTGTCAAGAGGTGGTCAAGCGGGAATGCGGAGGCTCGGTCGTGGGAAGCAGATGCGGTGACCGGGGGGAATCCCCGAGGATTTGGACGTCAAAACGGTTCCTCATTCTGTCGCAGCCGAAGACGACCCGCTGAGATGCGGATCGGAGACCCGCTGGACGATCAGAGGCGGAGATCCGAGTCCGATCGCTTGCTGGTTTGCCGGTCGGCAAACGGCTCGCCGTCAGATTCTTCCGGTGAGAGAAGATTCACCTCCTTAGTGGACAATGTAGATATAATGTCCAAGAGTAGGACTGGAGAGAAAGAAAGGACCAACAATGATCGGACCGCCACCGTTCCGTCGGATGCTACGC
This sequence comes from Closterium sp. Naga37s-1, assembly GCA_947471745.1. Taxonomy (NCBI): domain Eukaryota; kingdom Viridiplantae; phylum Streptophyta; class Zygnematophyceae; order Desmidiales; family Closteriaceae; genus Closterium; species Closterium sp. Naga37s-1. The sequence continues at coordinate 2,601,943 of CANJKZ010000813.1, forward strand.
AGCTGCAGTAACACTCGGCATACTTCGATTTGACGAGAATGCGAGCTGATCGGTCGTGTGATTCTTGTGTGCTCGCGAACCCTAACGGCCACTCATATATTTCCTCATTCATCGCGTCTCCTCACCGTTCCACGTCCGCACTTCCCTCCCCGTTTCCCCGCGCGCGTGCGCTCCGCCATATCCTCCCCCTTCCCCTTCGCGCGCAGATCCGCGCGCGATCGACCGCGCGATGCTGGAGCGCGCGGTGCAGCTGGCAACGTCCTCCGCGGGGCTCACTGCGCCGCACCCTTTCGCGGGGTGCGTGCTGCGGCGGGACGCGCGCGTGGTGGCGGAGACGTGGCTGCACGCGCAGGGCACCGCGAGCGCGGAGAAGCAGGCGGTGGAGGCGGCGGGGGAAGCGGCGAGCGGAGCAACCGCGTATCTGAATCTGGAGCCTGGGGATTGCCATGGCGACGATACCGCCGTGCATGCTCTCATTCAGGTTGGGGAGAAATGGGATCTGGTTTGGGAAAATAAATGAAATTAGGTCACAGCGGTATGAACCACTAGGTGGACGACTCAGAAGAAGAGGGCTGGACGTAGACGAACCTTTTATATATGTTACCTTTTTTCCCCTTGCTGCTGTGGGATGGCTGGCCCCTTCATTCCCATTCCTCTTCCCCTCGCCCTCCCACATTACTCCCATTTTCTTGAGTGCGGATGTGTCTCCGGTAGTGGCTGAGCTGCTTCTGGCGCCTCAAAAACCCTGTACCCTTGCCCGCCTGACTCCCCTCTCCCGGCAGGCGGGCGTTTGCGAGTGGTTGTTGGGCCGCTGATCCCTCTGCCGCACCATTTTTTAGCCCCCCTCTTCCCACTCCTCCCTTTCCCCCCACCATACTTCCCCTCCCACGGCCCTGCTCCAATGTTTTGACAGGCGGGCGTGGCGCGAGTGGTGGTGGGGCTGCTGAACCCGCTGCCGCACCACCACGGCCGGGCAGTGGCCATGCTGCGACAGGCGGGCGTCACGGTGGACGTGCTGGGGGAGGGGGACTTGGCCCACCCGGACATGGATGTGAGTGGTCTATTTCTCAGGCGCCGTAAAAGCACGGCACTGGCCGGCCTGTGATAAGGATATGGAAAGCAGGGCTCAAAAACAGGGCAGGGCGGGCAGGGCAGTGGAAAGGGGAATATGTTGCCATTCGGCCGCTTTCACGTGTCCTGAGTCCTGTGCCACTTGTGGCTGACTTCCCTCCCCCCGCCCCCCTTGTCTCTCCCGCTTTCTATCTTCCCTCTTCCCTTGTCCTTCCCCCTCTTTTCCCTTTTCCACCATCGCTCGTATGTTCCGCGTATGTCCTCCTGCTTATACACATGTCTCGTGCCTCACTCATGCCCCATGTTCTGTGGATCCTGTTACAACTCCCATGTCTGATGCCCCATGTGCCGAAATTAACCCCCGTTCCCGGTCCCCATGCCTCATGCAGACAGATGTAATGCCTCATGCCCCATGCCCCATGCCCCATACTCCATGCCCCATACTCCATGCCCCATGCCCCATACACCATGCCCCATGCCCCATGCCCCATGCCCCATGCCCCATACACCATGCCCCATACACCATGCTCCATGCCCCATGCACCATGCACCATGCACCATGCCCCATGCCCCATGCCCCATGCCCCATGCTCCATGCCCCATGCCCCATGCACCATGTCCCATGCCCCAAGCCCCATGCACCATACTCCATGTTCCAATCCCCAATTCCCATGCCCCAATCCCTGTGCCTCATTCCTCACGCCCCATGCGCCGTGCCCCACTCCCCATGCGCCGTGCCCACTCTCCATGCCCCGTACCCCATGCTGGTGCCCCAGGGGTCACAGCTCACCCCCCATCCTCCACCTTCCAACCCCCACGCCTCATCCTCATCCCCAATCCCCATCCCCATACCCCATCCTTCCATCTCCCATCCCCTATCCTGCATGCCCCACCTCTTTAGGACGTGGTGAGGAGCTGTCGGGGGGTGAACGAGGCGCTGCTGTTCCGCGCGCACACAGGCCTGCCCTTCTCCATCCTCAAATACGCCATGACGCTCGATGGTAAGGGCGTGCGGGTGGACGGGCCTGGGTGCCTGGGTGTGCGACACTTGATGGCACGTGCATGTGTTGGGGAGGTTGGGGGGGATTGGGGGGTTGGAGGGGATGGGGGAAAGAGAGGAAGGGAGAAGGGGTGGGCAGCGTGTGTGGGAGGGGCTAAATCTGAGTCACAATCGAGGATTCACATTCCCATCTTTTCCACCATTCTCATCCTTGTCCCACCCATTCCCATCCTTTCCCCTTTCTCTCAACCTCTTCCCCATGACCCCAAGCAGGCATGATAGCAGTGTCATTTGGTGCGCCACATGGCGTTGTTCTAATTAGCTCTGTGCCCACCGTTTCCCATCTTTCCCTCATCCTTCCCCCATCCTTTCCTTCATCGTTTCCCCCATTCTTTTTCCCCATCCTTCCCCCCATCCTTTCCCCCATCATTTTCCCCATCCATTCCCCTTCCATTCCCCATCCTTTCCCCCATCCGCTCCCCCACCCACCCGAGATGGCAATGTAGCAGCGCCCAGGGGGCATGCGGCATGGCGTTTGCTCGGATTCGTTCTGTACCCCCACCCATTCTCATTCTTCCCCCGCTCGTTCTCTCATCCTCTCCCCCCTTCACCCTTCCTGCGCAGGCAAGATAGCAGCGTCCACAGGGCACGCGGCTTGGGTGACCAGCCGCGAGGCGCGGCAGCGAGTGTTTGACGTCCGCAGCCTGTCTGATGCCATCATCGTGGGGGGCAACACCGTGCGCCGCGACAGTGAGTCTGAAACGAGCACATGTGCTTGGTTGTCTGCATGTGTGTGTTCGACGTGCGTGTCCTGTCAGATGCCATCATCGGGGGGGGCAACACCGTGCGCCAGCGACGACAGTGAGTCTGAACAGAGCCATGCCCTTGGCTGTTAGCGTGTGTGTGTTTGACATGACCAGCCAGGAGACGCGGCAACGAGTGCTTGACGTATGCAGCCTGTCAGACGCCATCATCGTGTGGGGCAACACCGTGTGCCGTGACAGTGAGTTGAAAGCAAGCGTGTGTGCGTGTGTGTGTGTCTGGCTGTTGCAGCTCAGAAGTTGAAAGCGTGGCGTGCGTGCTCATGTGTGTGGCTGTTGAGGCACACGTCAACAACAGCGGGCATGTGTGTTTGATTGACGTGTGCAGCCTGTCAGTGCCATCATTGTTGGGATGGGAGTGAGTAACACACTCACAAGACACTGTGTCTGAGTTGACTTTTGAGTCGACTCAAAAGTCAACTCCATCATTGTTGGATGGGAGTGAGTAACACACTCACAAGACACTGTGTCTGAAACCAACACTCCCACCCTCCCCAAGCTCCCCCCACCCCACCGCCCCCTTTCCTGCCTCCCCTTTCCGCCTCACCTCCCGTACTCCTCTCTTCTCCCACGCCCCTCTGCCTCTCCCCACAGACCCGTGTCTCAGCACGCGCAGGGAGGGCAGCCACATCCCGGTCCGCATCGTCATGCCGCGCTCCCTCCGTCTCCCACCCTTTTTCTACCTCCCCTTCCCCCTGTCCCTCCCTCCGCTTCCCTCACACACCCCCTCCCCCCCATCTCCCCTCACCAGACCCCCGTCTCACCACGCGCAGGGAGGGCGGGCACATCCCGGTCCGCATAGTCATGTCGCGATCCCTGCGACTCCCGGAGGACGCCAACCTGTGGGACGTGGCCATCGCGCCCACTGTCGTCATGACCCAGCGCGGCGCCAAGGGGGACTTCTGCCCCTCCCTCCACTCCACTCCCTCTCCCACCCCCAACCCCCCCAGCTCCCCTCACCACCCGCTTTCCTGCCTCCCCTTCCCCACCTCCCCCACTCCCACGCTTCTCCCACCCCCCTCTTCCCCTCACCAGACCCCCGTCTCACCACGCGCAGGGAGGGCGGGCACGTTCCAGTCCGAATCGTCATGTCGCGATCCCTGCGACTCCCCGAGGACGCCAACCTGTGGGATGTAGCCATTGCGCCCACCGTCGTCATGACCCAGCGCGGCGCCAAGGGGGACTTCTGCGCTCGCCTGCGCGCCCGCGGGTGTGAGGTGGTGGAGTTTGACTTCCTCTCGCCCAGGGCGGTCATGGAGTACTGCCACCAGCGCGGCTTCATGCAGGTGGGTGCGGGCGGGTGCAGGTGGGTGGGCGGGTGGGTTGTTGGGAGTGGTGGGTGTGAGTTACATGCAGGTGGGTCAGTTGTTGCAACAAACATGTGGTTTGTGCAGCAACTGGCTCACATGCAGGAGTTTCACTTTCTCTGAAGCGCTGTGCACAGCAGACGGCCTTTCTCTTCCTCTCTGCTCTCTCTCCACCCCACTTCCCCTCCCACCTCCGCCCCACACTTCCCCTCCCACATATCCTCCCCACCTGTGGAAGTACGGGAGAACACTCTCAGCGCCGGGCTAGCATAAGCTCTTCGTCTCTTCCTCTCTCCTCTCGCTTCCCACCTTTACCCCCCCGCCGTGCATAGCTGGCGGTGCCGTTCACAAGGTGATGGCGTTCATGGCGCTGGCGATCATCGGGGGCTGAGCGCTCACGTCACGCCCTGTACAACCCCCCACCCACACCCACACAGACCTGGTGGGAGTGTGCAGAGGCGTGCTGCTGCCTGCCCCTTGTCTTGTACCCACCAGCGGACCCCCCCGTAGCTTCCTCACTTCTTCTCTCCACCCCTCTCCACCCCTCTCCACCCCATCTCCTTCCATCTTCCCCACCTCCTCCCCCCCCTCCCATCAGGTCCTATGGGAGTGTGGCGGCACACTCTCAGCGCCGTGCATGGCAGGCGGCGCCATCCACAAGGTGATGGCATTCGTGGCACCCAAGAGCATTGGGAGGGGGCGTTCATGCCGCATACATCCACCCACCCCTCCCACCATCAGGTCCTGTGGGAGTGTGGCGGCACCCTGTCAGCGCCGTGCATAGCGGGCGGGGCCATCCACAAGGTGATGGCGTTCGTGGCACCCAAGATCATCGGGGGCGTCACCGCGCCCTCCCCCGTGGGCGACCTGGGCTTTGTGGAAATGACGCAGGCGCTTGAACTAGCAGATGTCAGCACTGAGATTGTGAGTCACGGAAAGAGGGGAGGGTAGGATAGGGTAGGCTAAGGGGGGAGAGGGGAGGGGAGGGGAGGGGAGGGGAGGGGAGGGGAGGGGAGGGGAGGGGAGGGGAGGGGAGGGGATGGGAGGGTAGGAGAGGGTAGGGGAGGTGAGCGAGGAAGGAAGAAGGAGGGTGGTGAGCAGCAAGTGGGAGTGGTGACGGGGTTTGGCACTACTCTCTGGCATTCTGCCATTGCTTGCACCAATCATCTCCCTTCTCTCTCTCTCCCCGCCCTTCCCCCTCTCCTTGCTCCCCCCTTGACCTTGCCTGCTGGTCTTCAGATCGGTCGGGATCTGCTCATGACGGGTTATCTGCACCCTCTCCCCACCGACCCCCCCGTTCTGCCGCAAACGCCCACCTTCGAATGTAGACGTGAGTCCTCTCCACTCCACTCCTCTCCTACCATTCGATTGTCACAAGTTTGCATTGTCTTCCCTCCTTGGGTATACAGATGTGAGTCTTCTCTTTGCTCTCAAGAATGAAGAGTCGTTTGTCTTCCTTCGCCTTCTGAGGTGCCTCTAGAGCCTTCTGTCTGCTTTCGCCTTTTCCCTCTCGACGCACTCTCTTTGTTGATTGCTGTTTGGCTTCCCTACCATCCATCCATCCATCCATCCATCCATCCATCCATCCATCCATCCATCCATCCATCCATCCATCCATCCATCCATCCATCCATCCATCCATCCATCCATCCATCCATCCATCCATCCATCCATCCATCCATCCATCCATCCATCCATCCATCCATCCATCCATCCATCCATCCATACATCCATCCACCCATCCATCCATCCCCCTGCATCTGCCCCTCTCACTCAACCGCACTATCACTCCACCCTCATCCTTCAACCTTGTCATGCCTTCTCTCCCCTCCCCTGACTCCCCTCCTCCTCCCATCCCTCCCCTCCTGCATACCTCGTATTGTACCTCCATGGCCATTTCAGTGACTCCTCCAACCAATCCCGGCCCGCCACCTGTCATCTCTTTCTACAAATCGTGGGACCCTTTTGGCGCCTTATCCAACTTCTCCCCTCATCCCATCCGCCTCCCCCTGGTCCTCCCCCTCTCTCTCCCTTCCTCCTCCTTATCCGCCTCTGCTGATTCTGAGGGGAACGAGGTGCTATGGCAAACAGTCGAACATTTTTATCAGGTGAGAATGGGGTTTCTTGCGAGCTTATTATGCCTTGTAAGTAGGGCTCTCTCGGGACTGCCAACCATACCTCCCCTTCCACCTGTCACCAATTCCTGAGCAGGCTCAGAAGTTTACATTGTCACGAAATGATTATGAGGCGACAGTGGCAGTGCGGGAGATTCGGGCAGCTGAAACTCCGGAAGAGGCTGCTCGGATTGGCCGTGCTCTGGAGCGGAAGCGACCACATCTTGTATGTGCCGCATGCATGGGAGCGTATGTGTGCATGGGAGTGTGTGTGGGATGTGGATGGGAATGTGTGTGTGCATGGGAGTGTGTGAGGAGCATGCATGGGAGTGTGTGATGTGCATGGGAGTGTGTGACGTGCATGCCCAGTGCATGTTTCCTATTTCACCTTCTCATTCCAAATTACCTGCTTCGTCCGTGCATGTCCCCTTCTAACCCTCACCCCTCCCATATCCGCACCCACACCTGCTTGCCACCAGCTGCGGCGAAACTGGCAGGAGGAGAAGCTAGCAGTCATGCGGACGGCGCTAAGAAAGAAATTCACGACGTACCCACATCTGAAAGAACTCCTGCTCTCCACTGGAGATTCACCTCTTGTCGAGGCGTCTACGCACGATTTCTTCTGGGGGAGTGGGTGGACACGCAGGGGGAAGAACAACCTTGGGGTGTTGCTGATGCGGTTGCGAAATGAGTTGCTGGTAGAGAGCCGAGGCGAGTAGGGCCTGGTAGCTAGTTAGGGCGATCTGCATTACGCTTTCATGCTTTAGGGCCAAGTGATTCTCTATGACACCTGGTTGTGAACATTTGACGGTCACTGTCAAAATTTATACCCGTAGCTCTGATCTACTGTAAGAACCATTAAGCTAGAGATGTATGTGGTGAAGGATAAACTCAGTTTTGTGGAAGTACGTAACCTGAACGAGAGCTAGCAACAGTGGCCACTTCGCTGTAGGCTGTAACATGTAGGCCCTCAAATTCCCGAATGTATAAGGATAATGAATATTTATCAGCAGATGTGCTTGTCTGGTGTATCTTCATTAGCGAAGACCTCAAATCAGTGTTATAACGAGTTTGCATAGTGGCAAACCACTCCACGTGGAGGTGGCCTCCGCCATGAAATTTCTTCCACTACTTGTCTAACATGTGGATGTACATGTCGCGGTGACCGATGGGTTTGAAGCATGCATTTTTTGCTACACGCACCTTCGAACACTGTGTGTGACACATAGTACTGTACAGAACAGAACAGTCTGCGGGGCGGGGCATGCGCAAATTTCGAGTTGGTCGTTCGTTGGACAGTACACCCTCATTCTCACCTTTCTCACCGTTGGAAGCACTGGCTACAGTGTTTGGACGTAGCGGGCTGGTGCGATAACTCGGTGCGGGCAAAGTCGCACGACGTGACGAACAAGCCTCGGCCCACCCTAAACCGTTTTCCCTGAATAACTTTCTTAACCGTTCAAAATATACCAGTACCATTCTAGAGCGTATTCAAACTTGACTAAACGCCTTTGGTCAAATTGTCACTATAACGTATGTGATAGGACCTTCTTTGGTCCGGTGCGGCTACACTAAGCGTCTCGGTCAGTATAACATATGCCAGTCTATCGAGAATGAGGGTGTACATCAGAATCTGAGCTAATTCCGGTCATTTGAATGAATCTTGCTGCGATCGTACACTCCCTCAAAAACATCGTCAGAGCCACGTCGGCGACGGTTCGCGCCACCACACACACCTTTCCAAATCTTCAGGGTGTCCAATCAGCGAACGGTTTTGATACCGCACATTGGGTTGGCGGCGATCGAGTTCAGGGATCATCGTCACGTCATCCTTTCGAGTCGCGCGCCTCTTGCCATGACTTCTGGTTATTTTCTGCCTTGGGCAGGTAGTTTTTCAGGAGACCTCAATTTCCATTGAGATATATGAACCTGGCTGCGGCAGTACAGTAGATACACGAACTTGCGGCAGGAAATGTCAGAACCGAAGTGAATGGTCAGTACGAGGCCAGAGAAACCAACAACCACGCACCAAATTAGTAGGTGCGAGTGATACGAGGGAGAAGGCTTGTTTTGGGTTTTAACCAGAGAAAGGGAGCATAGAAGTGAGATCAGTTTCTCTTGATTGAACACGCAACCGCACCCAGCTCCTTTAGCGCGAGAAGTGAGCTCCTGCCAAGTTAGAGTGAGTCACGAAGTAGTCAGACTCGCAAGACGAAGAAGGCGGGGTTCGTGAGCAAAGAGACGAACTGCGCGTCTTACACAACTCAATTATATCCGCCGAAGCTCGACCTCACAAGCCCCCAGCCCTTCCTCCAACGCTTTCGTCAGAGAATTGGCCATGGCGTGTTTATCTTCGCAGCCGTCGATTTCTGCTGGATCCATAGCTGCTGACTTCCCTGCCGTCCGATCATCCCGGCCAAATGCATCGACATTTACTGCAACGCCAATCTGTCCTGTCCAATCTGCTCACCCAACTTCAGACACTAGATTCAAAGTACAATCCCTGCTTGATCGAAATTCGACCCGTGCTGTCCCGTCGAAGCTCCTCTCGCTTCGACGATTCTCAGTCAAGTGCGCCTCTGCTGAACCACCAGCCCGAAGACACGCGCCGACGCATGATTCCTCGCGCAGTTCCCGCCACGCGTGCCAATCATCTCAAAGCAATGGCGCGATCGTGCACGAGGATGCGCGGGAGGAGAAAAACGACGAGGCGCGGGAAACAAGCTACGGAAAGAGACAGAATCGGGACGGGGAAGTGGCATCTGCGACACGTATCACTGACGGGCACATGAGCCGTGACTCAGCGGGTATTGCGCCGCTGAGCGCGGCGGAAGAGGCTGCGCGGATCGAGGAGATGGGCGGTATGGCGGTGATGCAACGACCGCCAGTGACGGAGCCAAGCGTTACGCATAGCAGCAGCACCAGCAGCGCGCACACCAGCAGCGCGGAAACAGGGTCCGCGGAAGGGTCTGCGGCGGGGGGAGGATTTGGCGCGCCGCTGTGGGCGGACATTCGGCGCAAGGTTCCGCACGTGGGGAGCGACGTGCGCGACGGGCTGCATCCCGCCGCGGCGGCGAGCACGATGTTCCTCTTTTTTGCGTGCCTCACGCCGTGCATCGCGTTCGGCGGGTAAGCCATGGCGGCGCGGTTGGCTCGTAGGTCGGAATTCCAGGAATTAATTTTCACACTGCGCTAAGAGGCTCCGGGAATTTCGTTTTCTTGCGCTAATCTCTCCCCTCTAGAAAACGTTCCGTTTTTTACTTTCGTCCTTTTTTTTGTTTACTCGGAAGTCCGTATAACTTAACCCCCTTTCCCACTTCCTCCTCTTTCTCTCTCTGCGCAATCGTGCTGACGTCAGGCTGACAGCTGCGCAGACAGGTGGCGCCATCGGAGTGGTTGAGACGATTCTCGGGACTGCGAGTGAGTAGCTCTGCAGTGGCTCTGTCTTTTCTTCTTCTTCCCGGTCCCCATCCCCTTCCCCTGCCCGCTCCCTTTTCTCCTGCACCCACAAGTTTGCTCCGCCTTCCCTCCGCATCCGCCTCCTCTTTCCCCGCCACGCCTCTTTCCCCTTTCTCCTTCCGCTCGCCCTCTCACAGCATCCGGCTACGCCGTGTTTCCCTCACCTCCTTCCCCGTCCTCGACCTTCCTCCCCTCCCTCCACACTCTCTCTCCGCAGTATCCGGCTTGGTCTACGCCATGTCTTACTCACCTCCTTCCCTATCCTGGACCTGCTTCCCCCCCCCCCCACCCACACCCCCCACACTCTCTCCGCAGTATCCGGCGTGGTCTACGCCATGTTTTCCGGCCAGCCGCTCACGCTGCTCGGCCCCACAGGCCTTGTCGTCGTCTTCACAGGGCTGCTCTATAAGGTGAGCTTCGCGCTTCGCTAGAAGGTCAGCTTTGATATATATCAAGCTTCAATATATGGGGATCTACATAGTTGCGCTTCGCTATAAGGTGAGCTATGATATATAAGTGCCGCCTCACTATTGGTGTCCCCTATACAAGTTGAGCATTGGTACCATTCCCCTTCCTCCTCCCCGCTCACACGTGGGTGACCCTCGATTGGCGGCTGCTGCTTCACCCTGCATCATCTGCATCTCCCTGCATCGCATCCTTCCCCGCTCACCCCCCCCCCCCAGTCCTCCGTCCAGTCGGCAGCAGCGTTGGCGCGGCCCGTCCTGCCCGTGTACGTGCAGGACACGGGCAGCTGCCGCTTCACTCTGCCCTTCCTTCCCCTTCCCCCCTTTCCCTTTCGCCCCTTCCCCCCGGTCCTCCAGTCGGCAGCAGCGCTGGCGCTGCCGTTCCTGCCCGTGTACGCGTGGGTGAGCGTGTGGTCTGCAGCCTTCCTGCTCGTTCTCTCGCTCACTGGCGCTAGCGACCTGGTGAGGTTCAGAAAAGGGGAGAATGCTGGAAACAGGCAGAGAAAAGTGGGGGGGGAACAGGCGGAGAAAGGGTGGGAAGAAGGGGGGAGAAGGGGGGGATAAGGGGGGAAGAAGGGGGGGTGTGAAAAGGAGGGGGAAAAGGGGAGAACGGTAGGGTGGGGTGCGGTCGGGGAGGGATTGGCGAAGTAAGTAGGAAACATGTAGGTAGCATTGTAGTAGCGTTCTGGCAGATTGGGTGACAAGAATCGTGGGGGAATGCTCTGGAGAGAAATCGTTTGTGATCGAGTAATTAGGTGGGTGGGCTCCTTTTTTTTTTCTTTTTTTTTTTTCACTCAATTGTTGATCGCCAACTTATTCGCTCCTTTTCTTCCTTCTCTCCCCCCCTCTCCCTCTCCCCGCTCCTCCCTCCCACCGCGCGCATCAGATTCGTCTATTCACGCGGTTCACGGACGAGACCTTCTCGCTGCTCATCTCCCTCGGCTTCATTGCCGAGCCCTGCAAGGTGGGTGCAGACGAGTGCGGGAGAGAGTGACACATGGAGGGAGTGAGGGAATGAGGGAGAGTGAAGGAGTGTGTGAGTGGGAAGAGGGAAGGAGGGTGTGAGTGAGTGCCAGGGATTGTTGTACCAGTTTGACTGCCTTTTCTCCAAGGCTTCCAGCTTCACAGCCCCACCTGGCCTGCGACTCTTCCCCACCCCCGCCCTTTCCCCCTCCTTTACCAGAAACTCGCAGCGAATTTCGCAGCCGCTGCAGCAGCAGCCACGGCGGCAGGCGCAGCAACAGCGATGACAGCTAGCAGCAGCAGCATCGGAGGGGGGATGATGACGTCTAGCGTGGCTCTGCTCTCCATGCTGGTGGCTGTGGTCACCTGGCGACTCACCTCCTTCCTCTCCTCGGTATGCCAGCTTGCTCGTGTGACTGAGACCCTCTATTAGACTCCTCTCTCTAACACTCTCTTAACACTTCCTTCAACACTCCTTTTTTAAGTCTCCTCAGCACTCTCTTTAACGCTCTCTCTTACCTCCCCCAACCTCCCTGCAAACACCCCCCCCCACCCCACCCAAACCAGTTCCGCGACTCCTCATACCTCACCCAACCCATCCGCACCGTCCTCTCCGACTTCGCCGCCCCGCTCTCCATCCTCCTCATGTCCACCCTCCCCACCCTCCTCCTCCCCTCCGTCTCCCTCCCCACGCTCGCAGCGCCCGCACACATCGTCACAACCAGCGGCCGCCCATGGCTAGTACCCATCCTGGGCTCCCTCCCCCCGTGGGCCATGCTGCTGTGCGCGGTGCCGGCAGCGCTGCTCACGCTGCTGGTGTTTCTGGATCAGAACATTACCACCAGGCTTGTGGATGCGCCGGCGAATGGGCTGGTGAAGGGCAGCGGGTACCACCTCGACCTCGCCGTGCTGGCAGGTGAGCCTTCTGTTCAGTTCGCCATGGCGACTCATAGGTTACCTTCCTTTCACGAGAGCTCGCCGTGGCACAGCGCCGCACGCTTGCCATGGGTGGAGCTGCGCCGTTAGTCTGATACGTTATGACAGGCTCCCCATAACGTATCAAACTAGTGACGGGTGAAGAGGTATTCAACTGAAATCTACGCCTTCCTCCTCTCTCCGCAACCCACACCCCTCTCGCCTCTCACCTTTCGCTCCTTCCTCCCCCGTCCCCCCTCCCCTATCCCCCAGTCATCATGCTGCTGAGTGCAGCAGCAGGCCTACCATGGATGGTTGCATCCACCGTGCCCTCCCTCTCCCACGTCCGCTCCCTCTCCTTCACCCCACCTGCTGCTGCTGCTGCAGCTGCATCTCCTCCTTCTGCCGCTGCTTCTGCTGTTCCGCAGCAGAGGGTTCGTGAGAATCGGGTTACAGGAGTGGCGATTCATGTGAGTAATGCACTTCCTGCCTTCTTCATCAGTACCACAATGCCGAACCTCAGTGAGCCTGCCTTGCCTACTTAACAGTCCCACTTCTCCACATTCTGCCTGATCGCCCGCTCCTAGCATTCTTCCTGCTCTTCCTGTGCTTACCATTCTTTCCATTCTTCCCAATCTGTCCCTAATTCTACGCATCTCCTTTGCGCGTTTTAAATCTCATGGGCTGCAGGTTTGCATTGGAGCGTCTCTTCTCCTGCTTCCTCTTCTCTCGCGCATCCCAGTTTCCGTAAGCCATCCCCCCATCTCCTTTGTTTCGCCTTGCTTCCTACTCCACCCTTTGATATTCTGCTTTGGAAGATCTTACTTCCGTTTTGTGGAAATAACTAAACTTCTTTCAGGGGATAGCATTGAAATGTGAACCAGTATCCAATGCAATAGCCACCGAAAGTATATGATGCATGCACTTTGATGATTGCACTCACGTGTTAATTGCACTCACAATCTTCCGAGTCAACTCGAACAAAAGCATGTGTTGGATCCGCTGTTCCTGCCTCTGCCCTCTACCCACCTCCTCCTCCTCCCACTAACCCCCTCCCCCCGCCTTTCTCCCCTCTCTCTCTGCAGGTGACAGAGGGTCTTTTCCTTTACATGGGAGTCTCAAGCCTTGCCGGCAACCAACTCGTTGACAGGTGCCCCCTCTCTTCTCTCCTTTTCCTCTTCTCCTTTCCCGTCCTTCTCTCCCCCCCCCCTCCCCTCCCCTCCCTTTTCCCCTTGTCTATCCACTACTCTCATCTACTCTTGTATGCTTTAACTCGCCCGTTACCCCTCGTTTCTCCTGCTCTCCCCGCCCGCCCACCCCCAACATGCCTCGCGTCCTCTTATTTCACTGTTCATACCTGTGTATAGACAGCGCCCATTTTCCATCATTCCTCCCTCCCTCCCTCCCTCCCTACCTACCTACCTCCCCCCTCCCTCCATCCCTACCTCCCTCCCTCTCTACCTACCTTCCTCCCTCCAACCTACCTCCCTACCTGTCTACCGTGCTCCCTCCCTCTCTCTCGTCTACCACCAACCACACGCTGAAAATTTCTGTCATGAATGAAACTCTACAATTTGTCCGATTCCCCCCTCCTCTGCCCCAAAACCTCCCTCCCTTGTGACATCCTCAGTAAGGAATTTCATGTTTCTCTGTCGAGTGTGTCATGTGCACCCATCTTCATCTCCTGTTTCTTCCCAACACCCTCCTCCCTCTCCCATCCTCCGTATAGGCTGAAGCTGCTCCTGACAGACCCGTCGCGCTTCCCTGACTACCCGTTCATTCGAGGAGTGGCCAGATCCTCCGTTTATGGATTCACTGCCCTTCAGGGCGCGTGCCTCGTGGCGCTCTGGCAGCTGAAGCACAGCAAACTGGGTGAGGAGATCTGTTGTGTCTGGTGTGCCGTGTGGTGTGTCCTGTGGTGTGCCATGTGGTGTGGTATGCCGTGTAGTGTGTGTTGTGGTTTGTGGGTATGGGGTAGAATGATTGTGCATAGCCACATGTTCTTCATGCACGGTTGCGTATTCTTCATCACAGTTGTACACTTGACTCACAGTTGTACACTTGACACTCTCATGCACACCCGCTGATGTTCCACTAAGATGGAACTGCGTAAGGCTGCATGCATCCATGTCGCATCATTTTCCCACTGTGCATACATGCACTGGCATGAAACTGCGCATCATTTTCCCACTGTGCATACATGCATTGGCATGAAACTACCGCATCGCTGCCCTCCCATGTGTGACCTTGATGCTTTCTGGTGTTGCAGGAATCTTCTTCCCTCTACTCATTCTCGCACTAATGCCCATCAGGAACATCGTTGCGGGCCGTATGTTCCCTAGCCCTGATCTAGCCGTTTTGGATGCACACTAAGACTTATGTCTGCACATCTTTGCTGGGGGGTTATTAGGAGGATCCTTTATGTGTATGTATAAAGTAAAGATGTGTTGACAACGATGCAATTCCAGCCATCCAACTTCACTTTTGTGTAGTCCTACAGATCAAAGTGCAATAACCCTTGTGACCTTTAGTCTTGGTTAAAGCCCGAGTCTAGAATGGCAATGGTTCATAAATTCTGAACTTTAAAACCGGGGTGCACATTCAGCTGAATGTGCATCAAAGGTTATCCCTTGACTGAGTGGGTTACGAGGTGTGCTTTCAACCCCTTCAAGTCGAAATTCGTTTCCCCCCTCCCCCGCAATTTCGTTTCCCCACGCCCCCGCAATTTCATTTCCCCCTCCCCGTCGAAATTCGTTTCCCCCCTCCCCCGCAATTTTGTTTCCCCCCTCCCCCGCAATTTCGTTTCCCCCCCCTCCCGCCAATCTGTTTCATCCCTCCCGCCATTCGGTTTCACCCACTCCCGCCATTTCACCCCCTCCCGCCACCTACGAAATGCCCGAAGCTCTAGCGGAATCATTTTTTTGTCGCCCCTCGTGAGCCAATCACTGTTTTTCTCCAAACCCCCTTCCCAACATCTCAAGCCGAACCGCGTTGAATGTGCACCCTGGTTTTAAAAGGGTTGCGCGAAGTTTGACGAGAGGAGAGTTCGCCAGAGGCAGGTGTCTCAAGAATGGAGCACAACGGAATGATGTGATTAGGACGCGGCACCTCTAGGGAATTGGCCAGGATCGGAGAAGGATCGGGGCCTCACACCAATGTGGGCACATCGATCGGCACACCGATGTGCCCACACTGCAAAATTGCGATCGTCTGGACGCACCGAGCCACAGGTGCCACGATCGAAATTTTCTGGGGCGAAATGGCCCCGATCTCCACAATTACACGATCGATGTGTGGGCGCAGGCACATCGATCGTGCGAGCCAGAGGTGCCACCATTTTGGGCACCAATTTACTGTACTCTTGCGAGTTATGACGAAAACGGATACCAGCCTAGTAGCGATTTCGCGATTTCACTGTACAAGCCAGGATCGATCCCCACTCAGGATCGATCGTGGTTTCCTCCCTAGAGGTGCCGCGTCCTTAGGGTTTGCAAGCATACAAATAGGAGTCCTACAAATGTTGTACCCTCTAGGGAGTGCCTCACTGCAGCCTATCATAACATTAACATTTGACACATCCCCATAGGCTAAGTGAGGGACACCAGGGGAAGCAAGGTGAAACAAACGGTCACAAGACCACTCAAGGCAAGACAAGCTCAGGGTGGATCTCAAGGACACCACACAAATTCCGAGCACAAGCAAGCGGCCACAAGGCCAGTTCAAGAGTTCACTAGGATATAAATAGGAAAACACAACAAGCAGAGCAAGCAACAAGACTACAGCAACCGTGGGCCTACCTCAACAAGCCCCAACTGCACACAGAACCTGTGGTGATCACCAAGCGCCAAGGCCTTGGTGAAGACGTCTGCAGTGTTGGCCTCTGAGGCCACAAAGTCCAGGCGTGCCTGGCCGCGTCGCTGCAGCTCTCGCAGGAGGAAGTACCTCACGTCAATATGCTTCACTCTGCTCTCCAGTCGAGGCTCTCGACACAGGAGGATCATGGCCTTGTTGTTAGCGTACAAGGTCGGTGCAGAGCGAGGCCGCTCACCAAGGTCGGCGAGCAAGAAGGTCAACCAGCGAAGCTCCTGTGCCGCCATGGCACCAGCGTAGATCTCTGCCTCTGCACTGGAAGTAGCCACAGACGACGACCGTGTAGACCTCCACGACACAGCACCAGCTCCCAGACTGAAGCAGTAACCCTGAGTCGAACGCTGAGTCTCCACGTCGTCAGCGTAGGAAGAGTAGCAGTGACCAGTCAACGCCACTGGCTGAGTCCCTCCAAGCACAAGCCCCATGCCTGATGTAGTCGCCAGGTACTTCGCCACCCTCACAGCAGCTGTCCAGTGGACAGGGCGGTGTCTCCCAGTCGCAACAAAGCGAGAAAGGATGCTGAGTGGAAAGGCGAGGTCCGGTCGAGTACAAGTCATCAGGTACATGAGGCAGCCCACCAGCTCTGCGTAGGGTCCACTGGACTCAAAGGACTCGTCAGGAAAGGGGCCCGTGAGTCTGTGGTCAACAGCAAGAGGAGTGGGCTGTGTGGTGGAGAACTGGAAGTCGAACCGCCGAAGGACCTGCTGCACCATGTGTGACTGCGTCAGTGTGATGGTGCGAGCGGCTCTGTCCCGGGTGATCTGCAAGCCAAGGTAACGCTGCAGCTCACCCATGTCAGTGCACTTGTGTCTCTTCTGCAATTCGGACTTCACCTGAGCCAGGGCTGCCCTGTCTGCTGTAGCAAACACCAAGTCGTCGACGTAGACAAGGATAAAGAAAGGAGTAGAACCCGCTCGAACAAACAGCGACGGGTCGGCAGAGGACGGGCTGAACCCAAGGTCACGAAGCGTGGAGCGAAGAGTGTCGTGCCACTCACGGGGCGACTGGTGGAGACCGTAGACTGGTCGCCTCAGGCTCCACTGGGTCCCAGGTGGGAAGGTGTCAGTGAAGCCAAGAGGACGGCGCAGCCAGATCTCCTCGTGCAGTCGGCCCTGGAGGAACGCAGTGGAGAAGTCGAGGGAGTGCAGCTCGTAGTCTTGCTGCGCTGCTATGTGGAGTAACACCCGAAGAGTAGTCATCTTCGGGGTCGGGGCGAAGGTCTGGAAGAAGTCAACCCCCTCACGCTGACTGAAGCCCCTAGCCACGTATCGCGCCTTGAACACCGGCGGTGCTCCAGGCGGTCGTTTCACCTTGAAGAGCCACATGCCATCGACTACGTTCGCCCTGGGAGGGGGAACTGCGTCGACATAGGTGCCTGTGGATCTCCAAGACGCCAACTCTGAGTCCATAGCCGCTTTCCACTGAGAGGCCCACGCCCCTGACACTGCCTCGCGGTAAGTGCGAGGAGTCGGTATGTCAAGGGCGTCGGGGTCTCCCTCAGGGGAGAGCAGCATGGCACACACAGAGGGAGAAGCGGCTGCCCAGTACTCCAGCTCAGACTCTCTGTCCTCTAGGACGTCACAGCCAAGGGCAAACCCACCCCCGACGGACAGAGGACGGTAGGGAGGAGCTGGTACCACACGGGTGGCGTAGTCAAGGCGGCTAGCGGCAGCAAACTCAGCGACAGCGGCAGTAAGAGCAGAGACCGTCGACGGAGGGAAACGAGAGTCGGTGACAAGAGTGGCGAGGACACGTGCGGCAACAGGACGAACAGTGCGGTAGTAGTCAGTGATAGGAGTGGGGAGGGCTGGGAGAGAGGACGGAGGAGGAGACGGGAGAACGGACATAGGAGAAGGAGAACGACGACGAGACGTACAAAGGAGGGCAATGTGGAGGTCAGTAACAGGGGACGAGTGACGAGCACGCGGAGGACAACGAGTGACCAAGTCGCGACGGACCGAAGGAGGAGGAGACTGGGGAGGAGGAGAAGACCAGACCGCCGGACGGTCGTCAGGAGGAGGCAACGGAGGAACAAACACAGGAGGAGACTGGGAGCGAACAGGAGGAGAGGAGGAAAAGCCAAGGGCCCGCAGGCCACTCACAGGTGGGAACAACCGCCGCTCCAGAGGAAGCTGCGGTGGCGGCTGCGGCCGCTGCTGCTGCGGCGGCGGCTGCGGCTGCGGCTGCTGCTGCTGCGGCTGCGGCTGCGGCGGCTGCTGCTGCTGCTGCTGCTGCTGCTGCTGCCGCTGCTGCTCCAGAAGGTCCAGCACCCGCAGCTCCTGCCGCTCCCTCTCCAACCGCTCCTGCTCCTCACGCTCACGCCGGCGGGCAGCCTGGAGTCGTGTGTCGTGGCGGTGGGGAGGCGGAGTGGACTCCGCAGAACCAGGGTCAGACTCCTCAGACTCAGCACCCCCAGAACCAGCACCTCCAGTGCCAGGACCTCCAACTCCAGCACCCCCAGAACTAGCACCGCCAGTGCCAGCACCTCCAGCTCCTGCACCCCCAGAACTAGCACCACCAGTGCCAGCACCTCCAGCTCCAGCACCCCCAGAGCTAGCGCCACCTGCGCCAGCACCTCCAGCTCCAGCACCCCCAGAGCTAGCGCCACCTGCGCCAGCACCTCCAGCTCCAGCACCCCCAGACCGAGTACCCCCAGACCAAGCACTGCCAGTGGCTGCACCTCCAGCTCCAACACCAACCGAGTCCACAGTAACCT
Organism: Closterium sp. Naga37s-1; assembly: GCA_947471745.1. Classification (NCBI taxonomy): domain Eukaryota; kingdom Viridiplantae; phylum Streptophyta; class Zygnematophyceae; order Desmidiales; family Closteriaceae; genus Closterium; species Closterium sp. Naga37s-1. The sequence goes on from CANJKZ010000813.1 coordinate 2,620,643, forward strand.
GTCGCGGAAGTGCCGAAGGCTGCTGAGGGGACTGTGAGGAGGACTGCGGGGAGGGAGACGCTACCTGACGCGCGACCGAGGGTAGAGGGGTAACGTGGGACACACCAGACGGGGCAGGACCAGGGGGGGCGGGGGTACCGGAGGAGGGGGAGAAGGAGGAGGAGAGGGGGCGAGGAAAAGGGGGGGAGGGGGTACCGGGAGACCTCGACAGGGGTACCGGGTGTAGTAGGACACGGACTCGTCAAACCGGACGTCACGGGAGTCTAGGAACTGGTGGAGGGGAGGGTGGTAAAAGGACCAGTCGGCAAAGTCCACTGGGAAACCAAGGAAGACACAGGGGACGGCGCGTGCCGAGAGCTTGTCCGCGGAGGTGTCGCGAACAAGTGCAAGGCAGCCCCAGACTCGAAAGGCCGACCCGACACCAGGGGAACCAGTCCAAAGACTGGTCGGTGAAGCCTCGGGCCGCGAGACACGCGGCTGGAGGTTCAGCTGGTGTGCGGCGTAGCGAACCGCGTGGGGCCACAGAAAATGGGGCGCACGGGCATGGATCATGGACGTGCGGGCGATGTCCATGACCAAGCCTATGCGGCGCTCAGCAACCCCATTCTGCTGTGGGGACTCTGGCAGCGTCCAGGACTGGGTGATGCCCTGTTCGCCGCAGAATCCGCCGAGAATGCCGGAGCGAAACTCGCCCCCACGGTCGGAGTGGAGACAGCTGACTCGACGACCACGAGTGCCCTCAGTGGCTAGAAGCCACCTGATCAGCGTAGCAGTCACCTCGGACTTCTTCGCAAGAGGGAACACTGTGGTGTACCTGGAGAAGTCGTCGACGACCACCAGAAAGTAACGCTCCCTCCCAGACCCCTGCGTCGGGGCAGGGCCCCAGACGTCCAAGTGGAGAGTCTCGAAGGGAGCGGTGGCCGGACGAAGGGAGGAGGAGTGGGGAGTGGCACGTAAGCGACCGGCGACGCACGGAGAGCAAGGAGGGGCAAGCGAGAGAGGGAGCGACGGGAAGGTGCGTGGGAGACCTGAGACAAGTCCCTGACTGAGCATGCCACGTAGGCGAGGGAGCGACGGGTGGCCAAGGAGGTGGTGCCACAGGACGGTGCGGTGGGTGAGAGAGCGACAGGAGCAAGACGCAGCGACTGGACTGGACACAGCGACCGGACCGGACACTACTACCTGGCTAGACACAGCAACTGGACTGGGGACCTGGGCCGGAGGGGACGCAACGACCTGAGGGGAGGACGCGACCGGGGAGCGCTCGGTGTGGAGAACGTAGAGACCGGAGCGGGGCTCCCTGGTGAACGTGGCCAGAACAGCACCTGTGGTAGCGTCTGTACAGACTGCAGTCCGCCCACCCCCCACGAAGGTAACCGTGATCCCCCTGTCCTGGAGGTATCCAACACCCACCAAGTTCCGAGTGAACGAGGGGATGTGGAGGCCGCGCAGGACACCAGAGGGGACCACAGGGCACGGGAGGGTGGTGGAGCTACGCGCAACGGCTAGTCCAGAGGTAGGATCAGCCAGAGCCACCGACACAGGTGTGAGGAGTGGTGTAAGGGTCGTGTGGTCGCGGAAGAAGCACTGAGACGCGCCCGAGTCCAGTGTGAACGATAGAGAGGCCTCAGCCGGAGGGTCACCTGACCCAGTCGCTACACAAGCACCTAGAGCAGCAACACAAGCACCTAAGCTAGACAGGCACAAGGCTACACTAGCAGGAGGCAAGCAGGCTAACCTACGAACACGCGAGCACACAGATCCATCAGCACTAAAGTCAGCATCAACATACAAAGCATGCTGACGCGCATCGTCCATGGACAAATCAAAGACATCAATCTTACGGGCTAACAGACGAGACCAACGAGGCGTGACCGCCAGAGGGCCCCAACGAGCCCGGTAGAGGTCGTCGAGGCGGCGGAAGCACCGCGCGGCAGAGTGGTCGTCGCGACCACAGAGACAGGGGCTACCCGGCCCGGTGACGCACCAGTGGGTGCACGGGCCAGCGTCACGGCGAGGGGGGCGAGGGGCCCAGCTGGAAGTACTGCTGCTGCGGCTGGTGCTCCCAGGGCCTCCCGGACCCCACTGCGGCGGGGGACCCCAGTGCTGCTGCGGACCCCACTGCAGCGGGGGCCCCCACTGCTGGAACTGCTGCGGCGCCTGCTGCTGCTGCTGTCCCCGCTGCTGCTGCTGTCCCAGCTGTGGTAGGAGCTGCTGTGGCTGCTGCTGCTGGGGGGGAACGCCCCCATCGGTCGGGCCACCACCTGTGGGTGGGCCTGTCTGTCCAGCACCTCCTCCAAGGCCCCCTCCCCCTGGTGCACCACCGCCGCCGCCGCCTCCGCCACCACCGCCGCTCCCACCTCCACCGCCACCTCCACCGCCGCCTCCACCGCCCCCACCTCCCCGCTTCCCGCCCTTCTTGCCACTCTTGCCCCGTTTCTGCCAGTCTGCGGCAGAAACAGCAGCGGTGTCCTCAGCGACCGACACAGCAGCAGAAGCGCGGGTAGCGGTGAAAGTGGGAAGCTGAGGGGCGGCACACCCCGCAAAGAGACGGGGGGCCACCGCATCAGTGGCGGAGGCAACGGTGAGGAGACTGCTCTCGATGGTCCCTAGAGCAGTCGCTAGGAGGTCGATAGTGAGCTCAGTGGGGTGCTTCTGAAGAAGCGCGTCGCGGGCAGTGGCAAGGCGGTCAGGGAGGCGGGTGACTAGCCAGTGAACAGTGAGCCACATGGGGGGGGGGAGCAACTAGAAGCTGTGCGTCGGTACAGGCAGCGCGGAAACCGGCGTCAAGCGAGCGGAGGTGAGTCACTAGGTCGGAAACAGTCGCAAACGAGCCTAGGTCGGGAAACACAAACGGCATGAGGAGGCGACTGAGGGAGGCAGAGGAGGGGGTGGAGTAGCGAGTAACAATAGCCTCCCAAACCCCCTGTGCAGTCTCTACCTGGTCAAAGTGGGCGGCCTCAGTCGGGGGGAGAAGCTCCGACAGAGTGAGAGCGGCGGCTGCGTCACGCGAGAGCCACGCGTCCCTGGCCAGGACCCGACGGTCGTAGTCCGCCTGGGCCGTAGGGGTCGGCTCCGGGGCGGTCGGCAGGGCGGCGGGGGACGGAGGGGCCTGTAGGGCACCAGACGCGTGAGCCCACAGTGTGGCGCCGTCCTGTCGCTGGCTGGTGAGGAAGCGCGTGGTCTGGCGTTGCCAGGTGCCGAACTCTATCGGGCGTCCCTCCGCATCGAAACGGAGGCGACGGGACTCCATAACGGAAGACATGCTCGAGGCGGCTGGAGCACGGCGGAGGCTAAGCTAAGAACGAGGAGGACGGCTACTGAGGGCGAGAGACACGAGCTAGAAAACTACGAGGGAACCGATAGTGGAGGGAGCAAACGAGGTGAGGCGGAGAGCGGCTAGGGACGCCAGGGACGGAGCGATTAGAAGCTAGGGAGGATTCGGCGCCACTGCTAGCTACTGGAGGTATGAGCGGCTGCCAGCCGCTGAGGTGAAGACCAGCGACCGGGAGAATGGGGAGGGCCCGGGAAACAGGGCGGAGGAGGGGTGAGACCGGCCACTCGCCGAGGGTAGGTGCGGATCGGGCGGTCTAGGGTGCAACCGAGGGGCGCGCGCTAGCGAGGGCAGAGGTGCGCAGGTGCAGGGGCGCGGTGGGGTGGCCGTAAGAGGCGCTAAGGGGCGGTCGAGGGGCCGCGTAAAGAGGTGCGCGGAGGGGCGGGCGGAGGGCCGAGCTACGGGGCGCGTGACGGGCGCGTGAGGACGCGCGGAGGCGCGAGGAGAGGCGCGTGGGTGGGCCGCGGTCGACGGGCGCGGGCTACGGAGGTGCGCGGAGGTGCGCGGAGGTGCGCGTAGGTGGGCCGCGGGCTAGGGTGCGGGTGGCGTTTCTAGGGCGCGAGGCCGACGCGACGGTGAGGGCGCGGGCTAGGGCGCGGGGCCGAGGCGACGTGCTAGGGCGCACGGAGGGCGCGAGGCGCACGGAGAGCGCTAGGCGCACGGAGGGTGCGGGACGCACGGAGGGCGCTAGGCGCACGGAGGGTGCGGGACGCACGGAGGGCGTGGAGGGCGCTAGGCGCACGGAGGGCTAGGAGCGACGGAGGGTGCGGAGGGCGCTAGTCGCACGGAGGGCTAGGCTAGGAACGACCTACTCATGATACTAGGCGCACGGAGGGCTAGGAGCGACGGAGGGTGCGGAGGGCGCTAGTCGCACGGAGGGCTAGGCTAGGAACGACCTACTCATGATACCATCTCAAGAATGGAGCACAACGGAATGATGTGATTAGGGTTTGCAAGCATACAAATAGGAGTCCTACAAATGTTGTACCCTCTAGGGAGTGCCTCACTGCAGCCTATCATAACATTAACATTTGACAAGGTGGCGAAGGTGGAGTGCTCCACAGTGTATCGCGACGGGAGTGTGAGCAACGGGAGTGTGAGCAACGGAAGTGTGAGCGACGGGAGTGAGTGTGCGGAACCGGAGTGAATGTCGCATGTGAGCGACAGGACCGATGCAACGCGATTGCCCTGTGTGAGCGGTGGGTTCGTTCGAGCGACGAGGGGAGTGAGGGACGGATCAAGTGAGCGATGCGAATAAGGGACGGATGACGCTCGGCGGCGAGGGATGTGAGGGACGGAGGGATGAGAACGATAGGTGAGAACGCGGGACGGAAGCGACGGGCGGGACGGAAGGTGTTGGGCGACGGGAGGGACAGGAGAGACTGGAGGAGGGAAAGAAGGCACGACTGGGACGGGAGTGACGGGAGCGGCGCCCAGGACAGACTCGACGAGGGCGACGGGAGGATGGGGAGCAACGAGAGGGACGAGAGAGACTGTAGGAGCGGGATGTGAGAAACCTACTCGAGGGAATGATTGACTAGCATGAGAAATGTGTACAAGTACTAGACCTAATTGGGGTTGTACCCCTTATGTATACCCCAGGACAGCCTAGCAAGCACAAATGCAATTTGACACACCCCCATAGGCTAAGTGGGGGACAACCAGATGGTCACAAGACCAGTCAAGCAAGAGAACAAGCAAAGCAAAGCTCAGGGTGGATCACAAGGTCACCACGCATTCTGAGCACAAGCAAGCGGCCACAAGGCCAGTTCACATGCAGAGTTATAAAAGCACAAGCAGTACAGTGATCACAACCTAGCAAGAACAAGCATGCAGGTAGGTATATATAGATCACAGTACAAGGAAAGTCGAGCAACCAGCAGGTGAGGCAGAGTGGGCACAAGCCCAAGAGCAGTGCAGAAACGCTGATGATCACCAGACCCAAGGGCCTTGGTGAAGACATCAGCAGTGTTGGCCCGAGAGGCCACATAAGCAAGGCGCAGCTGACCACGCTGCTGCAGCTCACGCGCAAGGAAGTAGCGAAGAGCAATGTGCTTCGTTCTGTGCTCCAGTCTCTGCTCGCGACACAAGGCAAGCATTGCCTTGTTGTCGACGTACAGAACTGGAGGAGAACGAGGCCGCTCCCCCAAGTCGGTCAGCAGGTAGGTCAGCCAGCGTAGCTCCTGTGCACCCATGGCCCCAGCGTAGATCTCAGCCTCGCAGCTGGAGCTAAGCACAGAAGAAGAACGAGTGGACCTCCACGAGACAGAACCAGAGCCAAGACTGAAGGTGTAACCCTGTGACGAACGCTGAGTCGCCTGGTCGTCGGCCCAAGAAGCGTCGGAGTGTCCTGTGAGGACCACTGAACCCCGTCCTCCAAGCACGAGCCCCATGCCCGATGTACTGCACAAGTAACGCAGTACCCTCTTCGCAGCATCAAAGTGCACCTTTCAGTGTCTACCAGGTGCCACGTAGCGAGCCAGGAGGCTGAGAGGGTACACAAGGTCAGGTCGTGTGCACGTCATCAGGTACATGAGGCAACCCACAAGCTCTGGGTACGGACCACTCGGCTCTACGGACTCGTCCGAAGGTGGAGCTGAGAGCGAGTGACCGGTAGACAGAGGAGTGGGTTGTGGCGAGGAGTACTGGAAGCCGAAGCGTTGGAGGACCTGGTGCACCATGTGTGACTGAGTCAGGGTGATGGTGCGCCGTGCTCTGTCCCGGGTGATCTGCAAGTCAAGATAGCTCCGCAGCTCACCCAGGTCAGTGCATGTGTGTCTCTCCTGCAGCTCCGCCTTCACTAGGGCCAGCGCCTCTGTGTCGGCAGTAGCAAAGACCAAGTCGTCGACGTACACGAGAACGTAGAACTGCGGCAGGGTAGTGTCGGTGCGCAGAAACAGCGACGGGTCAGCAGTCGAAGGAGCAAACCCAAGAGCCGCAAGTGTCGTCCTCAGTGTGTCGTGCCACTCACGAGGTGCCTGACGGAGGCCGTACACTGGTCGCCGTAGGCTCCACTGGGTACCCTCAGGAAACGACCCAGTGAAGCCAGGAGGACGGCGCAGCCAGATGGCCTTGTGAAGGCTACCCTGCAAGAAAGCTGTCGAGAAGTCGAGGGAGTGCAGCTCGTAGTCACGCTGAGCTGCAACGTGTAGCAACACCCGAAGAGTGGTCATCTTTGGGGTGGGGGAGAAGGTCTGAAAGAAGTCGACCCCCTCACGCTGACTGAAGCCTCGAGCAATGTAACGTGCCTTGAAGACAGGCGGAGAACCCGGCGGCCGCTTCACCCTGAAAATCCACATGCCACTGACGATGTTCGCCCCAGGTGGGGGAACCTCGTCGACGTAGGTGCCTGTGGACTTCCAGGAAGCCATCTCTGCGTCCATGGCTGTCTGCCACTGAGAGGAGTACTCACCCGAGATCGCCTCTCTGTAAGAGCGCGGGGTGGGGATGTCAAGTGCATTCGGGTCTCCCTCAGGGGCAAGTAGCATGGTCGCGAGATGAGGTGAAGCGGCCGCAAGACACTCCAGCTCCTCCTGTCTGTCCTCAAGAACGTCACAGCCAAGGGCAACCTCACCCCCGACGGACGGAGGACAGGCAGGGTCAGGGTCAGTAACAAGACTCGTAAGGTAGTCTAGGCGGCGCGCAGCAGCAAAGTCAACTAGCTCAGCGACTAGGGCAGACGCAGCAGGAGATGAGAACGTAGGGTCCGTCACAACCGTTGCAAGCAAGCGAGTGACAGTCGGACTGGAAGCACGAGCAAGGTCAGACGGAGGGTCAGCAACGTTAGGAAGAGAAGACGCAGGAGGTGACGGCAGGACAACACGCTGTGGAACAAAGGAAGGACGGAGTGTCATATCGTGAGTGCCTGGGACAGCCGGAGCACGAGAACGACGAACACGAGGAACACGAGGACGGACAGACGCTCTAGTCTCAGGCTCTCGACGCTCAGGAGTGGAAGTACGAGTGTCAAGCTCTCAACGCTCAGGAGTGGAAGCACGAGTCTCAGGCTCTCGACGCTCAGTCAGGGACTCTGTCACAGCAGTGTAAGGAGCAGGAGCAGGCAGTGGGGAGTGAGGCAGGAGCGGCGGGAACAGTAACGGAGGAGTAGTACCAGCGACTGGGAACTCTGTCGGAGCTGGCGGAAGACCGAGAAGGTGGCGAAGCGCACCAGCAGGTCCAGCACCTCCAGCACTAGCAGCTCCAGCACCTCCAGCACAAGCAGCATCTCCAGCACTGGCAGCTCCAGCACCTCCAGCACCTCCAGCACCAGCAGCTCCAATAGCTCCAGCACCTCCACCACCTCCAGCACCAGTAGTACCTCCTGTCAAAGTTATATTTAAGATATATCCTGCTTGCTGTAGTTACTGTAGTTATAGTTCTTTGCTGTTGGTGGTGCACCTCTTGTTTGTGTTTCTTGACTATATCTTGTATGCTTTGCTTTAGTGAAGCTAACTTGTTTGGTCAATTTCTCTCGACACTCCCTTGGCCTTGACCTCGACAATAGCTTGGCCTAGGCTACTAAGCCTAGGCCCTCCTTAAACCCGGTTACCCGCTTCGATAGTGTTTTGACATGGTATAGAGCGATTAAAATCCTGACCTAAGTTAATGGGCCCACCCATTCGCGGCACGGCGCTCGCTGCGACGGGCGCGGCGGCGAGCTGGCCGCGTTTCCCTCGTTGCCAGCCCGTCGTTTTTTCCCTCGTCGCCTGCCCGTCGCCAGCCTGTCGCGTTTTCCCCCGTCGCCAGCCAGTCGCGTCCCCCCCGTCGCCAGCCCGTCGCTTTTCCCCCCCGTCACCACCTCTGCCCGCGCCTACGCCTGCAGCCGAGTTTGCGCGAGAGTGGGGAAAAGGGGGGGGGGGGGCATCGGGAATGAAGGGGACGGCGTCCGTGGCGGACGTCGCGGCCCTTCCTCCCCCCGTCCATTTTTCTTCCCTCCCGTCGCCTCGCTCCGCCCGTCGCACTCCCCCGGCCCCCTGCCCGTCACCCACCCCGACGCGACTGTTCGCGTGTGCAGCGGCGGTCGCTGTGGGTGGGAGAGGGAGGAGGGGAAGGGATTGGTGGCGGAACTCTGTGGGGGGGAGTGGGAAAGGGGGAAGGGAGTGGCGGCGGAATGCTGTGGGGGAGAGAGAGGAAAAGGGGGAAGGGAGTGGCGGCGGAACACCAGCGATCACCGCCAGCACCAGCACCAGCTCCAGGGCCAGCCGCCAGCACCAGCACCAGCACCAGGGCCAGCCGCCAGCACCAGCACCAGCTCCAGGGCCAGCCGCCAGCACCAGCACCAGCTCCAGGGCCAGCCGCCAGCACCAGCACCAGCTCCAGGGCCAGCCGCCAGCACCAGCACCAGCTCCAGGGCCAGCCGCCAGCACCAGCACCAGCACCAGGGCCAGCCGCCAGCACCAGCACCAGCTCCAGGGCCAGCCGCCAGCACCAGCACCAGCACCAGGGCCAGCCGCCAGCACCAGCACCAGCTCCAGGGCCAGCCGCCAGCACCAGCACCAGCTCCAGGGCCAGCCGCCAGCAGAGAACCCCACCAGCAGAGAAGCAGAGAACCCACCAGCAGAGAACCCCGCCAGCAGAGAACCCCGCCAGCAGAGAACCCCGCCAGCAGAGAACCCCGCCAGCAGAGAACCCCGCCAGCAGAGAACCCCGCCAGCAGAGAACCCCGCCAGCAGAGAACCCCGCCAGCAGAGAACCCCGCCAGCAGAGAACCCCGCCAGCAGAGAACCCCGCCAGCAGAGAACCCCGCCAGCAGAGCACCACCCTCTGCCCTGCCTCTCCCCTCCCGCGGCTGCTACTGTGGGGGGTAGGTGGCGGGAGCGGGGGGGTGGGAGGGCTGGCTGCAGTGTGAAGGACAGGGCAGAGACAACTGTGGGTTGGGCAGGGGTGTGGAGGAAGGAAGGGAGGGAGGGGGTGCGGTTCCAGGGGGTGGCTGAAATGCGGGGTGAGGTTGAAGGACGGTGGTTGATTGGGGGTGCGGATGTGGGGGTTAGTAAGAGGGGACGCTGCGGCCACCCCCCCACCTCCTCTCCTCATCCCCCACTCAACCCCCCTTTCGTAAAAGGGGGTTAGTAAGAGGGGACGCCGCGGCCACCCCCCCACCTCCTCTCCTCATCACTCACTCACCTCCTCCTGTGTCCTCATCTCCTCTCCTCTCCTCTCTCCCTCTCGCCGCCTCCCCTCACGTACCCCTCTGCCGTCTCCCACTGCGCCAGCTATACCCCTTCAGGGGGTGTTGACTACTCTAGTTCCTACTGCAAGCAGGCTAAGGGGGTGTGTCAAAGTTATATTTAAGATATATCCTGCTTGCTGTAGTTACTGTAGTTATAGTTCTTTGCTGTTGGTGGTGCACCTCTTGTTTGTGTTTCTCGACTATATCTTGTATGCTTTGCTTTAGTGAAGCTAACTTGTTTGGTCAATTTCTCTCGACACTCCCTTGGCCTTGACCTCGACAATAGCTTGGCCTAGGCTACTAAGCCTAGGCCCTCGTTAAACCCGGTTACCCGCTTCGATAGTGTTTTGACACCTCCAGTACTAGCAGCTCCAGTGCCTCCAGCACCAGCAGCAGGTACAGCACCTCCAGCACTTCCAGCAGTACCTCCAGCACTAGCAGTACCACCAGCTCCGGCAGCTCCAGTACCTCCAGTACGAGCACCTCCAGGACTAGTAGCTCCAGCACCTCTAGTACCCGCAGCACCTCCAGTACCTCCAAGACTAGCAGCTCCAGCACCAGCAGGACCGTACCCTCCACCACCAGGACTGCCTCGCCGAACGATCCACCCACGAATCGCCTACGGCAAGAGCGTCTCAAGTAGATCAGGATGCGGTGGCTGTCCAGCTCCAGGACCTCCAGCAGGGTCACCCACAGCTCCACCGCCACTAGGACTCGCAGCACCCCCAGAGTCAGCACCCCCAGTCGCAGCACCCCCAGAACCAGCACCCCCAGTCGCAGTACCCCCAGAACCCTCACCGTCTGTCTCAGCACCCCCAGGCTCAGCACAGCAGTCTCAGCTCCAGAGTCCACAGCAGCAGGCTGCGGAGGCGGCTAAGACGGTCGAGGCGGAAAACCAGGGGGGGTCTCCAAGCGTGGAGAGCGGCGAGTGGCCGCCGTGTCGTCAGCGGCGGGGTCACCCCCCTCAGCTGGGCCAGAGGAGTCAGAAGAGATCTCCAAAGGCTCAACCAAGGGGGGTGGGTCTACCTGAGACACACCTGAGGGAGCAGGACCCTGTGGGGGGAGGGGGTCTACCGGGGGGGGGACTGGTACCAGGAAGAGAGGCGCGAGGGGGGCCGGGTGGGACGCATGCGGGTGAAGCCTGTAGTAACAGACAGACTCGTCAAAGGTGACGTCCTGGGAGGAGAAGACTCGACGCGAGCGCGGGTGGTAGAACTGCCACGGCGGGGCGTCGGTGGGGAAGCCAAGGAAGACGCAGCGGAGAGTGCTAGGTGAGAGCTTGTTCGCGGTGGTATCGCGAACAAGGGAGAGCGCGCCCCAGACCCAAAACACCGACGCATTGCCAACCTCTCCCTTCCAACGGAGTGTGGGCGAGGTCTCTGGCAAAGAGACACGGGGTCAGAGGTTGAGCTAATGCGCAGCGTATCGGACCGCAAATGGCCACAGAAAGTGGGGAGCAGCCGCATGGATTATGGAGGTACGAGCAACCTCCATGATCAAGCCAATGCGACGCTCTGCAATCCCATTTTGCTGAGGAGAGGCCGGAAGCGTGAACGAGTGGCGGATGCCCTCGTCTCGACAGAACTCCGCAAGGAGGCCAGAAGAGAACTCACCGCCCCTGTCAGAGTGCAGACGCAGGACTGGCAAGTCCCGCCGAAACCGCTCGCGCAGCTGGCGACGAGTAGCACGGATCCAGGGGATCAAAACACCGCTGACGTCCGCCTTGCGTCGCAAGGGGAAGACAGTGGTGTAGCGTATGTAGTCGTCAACCACCAGCAGGAAGTAGCGCTCCTGGTCCGTTCCACTGACGGGGGCTGGGCCCCAAACGTCCATGTGGAGAGTCTGCAGAGGAGCAGTGGTCGGAGGAAACTCGGAGGAGTGAGGAGCAGCGCGCTGCCGCCCCTCGACGCAGGGAAGGCACGGCGGGGCAGGCGAGCGCGGGAGGGAGGGCAGGGACCTGGGAAGGCCAGAGACAAGGAGACGGGAGTGCATGCTGCGGAGACGCGGCAGTGAGGGGTGACCGAGGTGGTGGTGCCAGAGGAGAGTCTGGTGGGAGAGTACCCGACACGAGCAAGACACTGCAAGCTGACCAGACGCAGACACCCGACTCGACGCAACCATCTGACCTGAATTTGCCACCTGTGCAGACGCAGTGGTCAGTGTGTACAGACTAGACCCAGGCCGTCGAGTGAACGTAGCAAGGTGACTGCCAGTCTGGGAGCACATACAGATCGCCACACGCTGCCTTCCTGGAGTAAAGGTGTCAACCCATACATCCTGAAGAGCGGCGTTGCTCACCAAGTTCGTCGAGAACGTGGGGAGGTCTAGACCTGACAGAGAACCGGAGGGGACTGCTGGACACGGAAGGACAGTGGAGGCTCGTGTGCAGCTTCCCGCAGGGCTCACCCTTCAGCTTCTCAGTGCGCCTGACGTATGGGCAGCGACCAGAGCCCCCAGGGGAAACACGCTGGACAACCCACTCACGAAGCTGCTGAGGGGTGGGGTTGTCCGGGAGGCGCGGTAGCTGCTGTCCAGAGCCACCACCGCCACGACCTCCACCCTTGCCAGCTCCACCCCGACCTCCTCCACCACCCCCGCCGCCTCCACCACCCCTGCCGCCTCCACCACCCCCGCTGCCTCCACCACCCCGTCCGCCTCCACTGCCGCCACCCCCAGAGCCACCCCCACCGCCTCCACCCCCGCCACCACCACCCCCGCCACCTCCACCGCTAGAGCCACCCTCACCCCCCTTGCCCCCTTTGCCCTTGCTGTTGTTGCGCCTTCCACCGGGAGCAGACGCAGCGCCAACTTCCTCAGAACCAAGGAGGTCGACAGCAGCAGCAGTAGCAACTGAGGGGAGGAGGGGGGAGGGAGTACACCCTTCAAAGAAGGGGGAGCAGGGAGTGCCGCGAGAGGCAGCGACAGCGACAGTGCTCTTCTCGGCCTCGAGAAGGGACTTCTCGAGCGAGTCAAGCGTGATCTCAGTGGGGTCAAGGGCTAGGAACTGGTCCCTGACAGTGCGAAGGGAGTCAGGGAGGCGAGTGACAAGGAAGTACAGTGTCATATACAGTTGGGGGGGGGGTTCGCAGCGAGGAAGGCCGGCTTGAGAGCGGCGCGGTAGCGAGCCTCACTAGAGCGGAGGTGGGTAAAGAGGTCAGAGACAGTGTGGAAGTCGGATAGTTCGGGATGCAGGTACGGCAGCATGAGACGGCCTAGGGCAGCAGTAGCTGGGGAGGAGTAGCGAGCGACTACAGCGTCATAGAGATCTTTGGCTGTTTTCTGCTGGCTAAAGTGCGTGCGTTCAGCTATTGGCAGGTGGTTGCGGACAGCAAGGCGAGCAGTGGCGTCACGCATGAGCCACTTTGAATGTTCCTCTACAGCTGTGGCAGCAGGGGCGGGGAGCTTTCCTTCGGTGTGCAAAAACTAGGAAATTCCGTCCTCAGCCTCGCTCTGCAGGTACAGATGGAGATCGTCGAGCCAGACATCAAAGCTAATCGCGCAACCTCCATCGTCAAAAGTAAGAACTGAGAAGTGAGCCATAGCAGCAGTAGCAGCAGCAGCAGCAGCAGCAGCAGCAGCAGCAGCAGCAGCAGCAGCAGCAGTAGGAGGAGCTGCAACAGCAGTAGCAGTAGCAGCAGTAGCAGCAGCAGCAGCAGCAGCAGCAGCAGCAGCAGCAGCAGCAGTAGCCGCAGTATACTAAGGGCAGGGCAGCGCGGCTCGGGCAAGGCGGCGCGGCTCGGGCAGGGCGGCGCGGCTCGGGCAGGGCGGCGCGGCTCGGCAGGGCGGCGCGGCTCGGCAGGGTGGCGCGGCTCGGGCTGGGCAGGGCGCAGCAGCAGTAGCAGCAGCGGAGCAGCGCGTGCAGCAGCAGGAAAGAGCAGCAGCTGCAGCAAGTAGCAGCAGCAGCAGCAGCGCGCGGGCTGGGTGCGTGCAGGCAGCGCGGGCACTTAGCGCAAGGAGCGCGCGGGTAGGAGGAGGGCCGGGTGCAGGTGCTAGCGGGCAGCGCGAGCGACGCGCTGGGCAGCTGGGGCGCGGGCAGGGGGGTTCGCGACAAAAAACCGCACGGGCAGTTGGGGGGGGGTCGCGACAGTGCTCTGGCACTAAGGCGGCGCTAAGGCGCTTCGGTAGTGCGGAAAGGTGGGCCCTAGTAGGATCGACTTCCTACTCTCAAACCATGTGAGAAACCTACTCGAGGGAATGATTGACTAGCATGAGAAATGTGTACAAGTACTAGACCTAATTGGGGTTGTACCCCTTATGGTGTACCCCAAGACAGCCTAGCAAGCACAAATGCAATTTGACACGGGAGCGACTAGAACAATGGACGCGACAAGAGGTACCCTGCTGAACAGATGGTTCCCGCGAGAAATTTGCGCATACCGCGAGCGAGAGGAGGCATGGGGGGTGTCGTGAGGGACGGGAGTAACCTATACCATGCAACCCGACCGAAGTTAGTAGATTTGTCCTGGGAAAGGCGGGTACTAGTTATCTGCTGCTGACGATATGGTGGGCTACGGAGCTATATAATATGAGTCTAGAATGTTAGCTTCATGTTTCAAGTTTCCAGAAGTATGAACAGTAGTGACGATTTTTGTTTGTTCTGGCGAGGGTCGTCAGTGGTTTTTCTGTGGTGCTTTTGGCCAATCACATTCATACGCTTCAAACCCCTTCACATTGGATTGCGAGAGAACACCACAAAAAGGCGGGTTACCATGTTCTTAGGCGAAATCATGTTCAAGAATCTTGAACTTGAACCCTTGCCATTCTAGACTCGGGCTTTAAAACCCCAGGAACCAGACAGACTCAAGTAAACTCAGGTTACAAACCTTATGCACTAAGGGCGTTGCATTTGCCTGAAGTTGTATTTTTAAGCGAACGTTCGACAAACGGACGGTTCGGTTTCCCATATGGAAAAGTCCATTTAACGAAACAGTACTTCAGTATTCGAACCGTATAGTATAACATTTTTTACGATTTTGAATCCGCGCGAAACTGTGCCAAATCACGCAATCAGGCGACTGTCGCGATTTTCGCAAAGATAGCACTGCACCTCGGGTTCGCAAGTTTTCGCAATGTCGCAAAGCCAGCAAGTTTCCGTGCGCCAACCACATGTCACCATTTTCGACCCGTCCGTTTCTGACGAACAGTAACCGTTCGTGTCAAATATTGATATTTGTGATAGGCTGTAGTGAGGTGCTCCTTAGTGAGTACAAACATGTTAGGGTTTCCTATTTGTACCCCAAATCCTTTCTAGTCAAGCATTCCGTTGTATTCTAACTTTGAGATGGTATAACGAGTAGGTTAGTTCCTCGTTACTACCTAGCCCGCGCCCTCTCTAGCGCACCTCAGCGCCCTCCGCGCCCTCCGCGCCTTTGCCTCCGCGCCCTCCGCGCCCTCTCCGCGCCTTAGCGCCCTCCTCCTCCGCGCGTCCTCGCCCTCCGCGCCCCTAGCCCGCGCCGTCGCGGACCTCCGCGCCTAGCGCCCTCCGCGCCCCTAGCCTGCCCCCCTAGCCCGTCGCCCAGGCCCGCGCCCTAGCCCGTCGCCCCGGCCCGCGCCCTAGCCCGTCGCCCAGGCCCGCGCCCTAGCCCGTCGCCCAGGCCCGCGCCCTAGCCCGTCGCCCAGGCCCGCGCCCTAGCCCGTCGCCCAGGCCCGCGCCCTAGCCCGTTGCCCAGGCCCGCGCCCTAGCCCGTCGCCCAGGCCCGCGCCCTAGCCCGTCGCCCAGGCCCGCGCCCTAGCCCGTCGCCCAGGCCCGCGCCCTAGCCCGTCGCCCAGTCCCGCGCCCTCGCCCGTCGCCCCAGCCCGCGCCCTGGCCCGTCGCCCCAGCCCGCGCCCTGGCCCGTCGCCCCAGCCCGCGCCCCGGCCCGTCGCCCCAGCCCGCGCCCTGGCCCGTCGCCCCAGCCCGCGACCTAACCCGTCGCCCCAGCCCGCACCCTAGCCCGTCGCCCCAGCCCGCGCCCTAGCCCGTCGCCCCAGCCCGCGCCCTGGCCCGTCGCCCCAGCCCCGCAGGCAGCGCGCCGCGCGGGTAGCGCGCCCCACGGGTAGCGCGCCCCGCAGGCGGCACGCCCCGCGGGTAGCTCGCCCCGCAGGCAGCACACCCTGCAGGCAGCGCGCCCCGCGCTTTAGCGCCAGAAAATAAATAACAAAAAATAAACCAAAAAAAAAAAAAGGGTTTAGGGTGGGGGCCTGCAACTGTCGTCCGCGTTCCTGCTTGCCGGACGACCTGCACAGTTGCCTACATCCTGCAGCCGTCAGTACTGCAGCCCCTACAGTCGCATGTACTTTCCACTGCCAGTGGCTCTACTAGGGGCAGCCGACAGCCGCACATACGGTCTCTAGCTCCGGCCGTTCCTACCTCCAGCCAGCCCTAGCTCGCCGTTTCTAGCTCCAGCCAGTTGTACTCCAGCCCTTCTAGCTCCAGCCGTTCTCGCTCCAGCCGTTCTCGCTCCTCGCTCCTAGCTCAGTTTGCTCCGTGCTCCGGCCGTTCCTCGCCTAGTTTCACCTGGCGCTTCTAGCTCAGTTTGCTCCGTGCTCCAGCCGTTCCTCGCCTAGTTTCACCTGGCGCTCCTAGTTGTTCTCGTTTTTCATTGCAGCCGTCCCTAGCTCATGTCGCTCCTAGCCTGCCGCTCATGCACCCCGCTATCTTTCATCATGGAGTCCACTAGGGTTCTCCAGCAGCAGGGACAGCAGCAGCGGCCGTTTCAGCAGTGGCTTCCGCAGCAGCAGGGGCGCCCTGAGCAGCTGTGGCGCCCTCAGCAGTCGTGGGGGCCTGGTGGTTCAGGTAGCGTTGGCTGCAGCAGCGGCCCAGCCAGCTGGGGGGCTCGTCGCGGTGGCCGCGACGTCGGCCCCTGCCGGTACCGGATCCTGAAAGGCCCGGGTGCTGGCACTACCTGCTGGCGTCCTGACCACTCTGCACAGTGCTGCTACAGCCGCCTCGACGACCTTTACCGTGAGCGTTTTGGGCCTGAGTCGGCTCCCCCGATCTGGCCCGGTCTGTTTCGTAGTAGTTACCCTGTGTTTGATATGTCTATGGATGCTGTTTATTCTGTCACGTACGGATCTCTTGGCTTACGTGTACCTAGCTTAGGACCTTTGCCTGTTGCTAGTGTCGGTACTTGTACTTTTACTGTAGGTGCTTCTGTAGTCACTAGCCCGGCCGTGACGACTGCTGTTGCGTCGCTCTCCTTCACGCTGGAATCCGGCGCGTCTCAGTGCTTCTTCCGCGACCACACCACTGTCACACCTCTTTCGGCTCCAGTCCCAGTTGCCCTGGCTGATCCTACTTCAGGACCAGCAGTTGCTCGCAGCTCGACCACTCTCCCGTGCCCAGCTGTCCCCTCTGGTTTCCTCACTGGTCTCTACATCCCCTCGTTCTCTCGGAACTTGGTGGGTGTTGGATACCTTCAGGACTGGGGGATCACAGTCATTTTTCCTGCGCACAGGAGGACTGCGATCTGTACGGACTCTTCCACCGGGGCAGTTCTTGCCACGTTCACCAGAGAGCCCCACTCAGGTCTCTTCGTCCTGCACACCCCGCCCCCGTAGGTAGCTGCGTCTGGTCAGGTTGCTTCGTCCCCCCCGGTAGCAGAGTCCGGTCAGGTTACTGCGTCCCCACTGGTTGCTGTGTCCGGTCAGGTTGCTGTGTCCGATCAGGTTGCTGTGTCCGGTCTAGTTGCTGCGTCTTGCTCGTGTCGGTCTTTCACCCACCGGACCGTCTTGTGGCACCACCGTCTTGGCCACCCGTCGATCCCCCGCCTCCGCACTATGGCTAGTCACCGTCTTGTTTCAGGTCTCCCTCGCGTCTTCCCGTCACTCCCTCCCTCGCCTACGCCGCCGTGCACTCCTTGCGTCGCCGGTCATCTTCGTGCCACTACGCACTCCTCCTCCCTTCGTCCGGCCACTGCTCCCTTCCAGACACTCCACTTGGATGTCTGGGGCCCTGCACCTACGCAGGGACCTGAGAGGGAGCGCTACTTTCTGGTGGTCGTCGACGACTTCTCCAGGTACACCACGGTGTTTCCTCTCGCGAAGAAGTCCGAGGTGACTTCTACGCTGATCCGGTGGCTTCTAGCCACTGAGGGCACTCGTGGCCGTCGTGTCTCCTGTCTCCACTCTGACCGTGGGGGTGAGTTTCGCTCAGGCATTCTTGCCGGATTCTGCGGCGAGCAGGGCATCGTACAGTCCAGGACGCTGCCGGAGTCCCCACAGCAGAATGGGGTTGCTGAGCGCCGCATTGGCTTGGTCATGGACATCGCCCGCACGTCCATGATTCATGCCCGTGCGCCCCATTTTCTGTGGCCCTACGCAGATCGCTACGCCGCTCACCAGCTGAACCTCCAGCCACGCGTCTCGCGGCCAGAGGCTTCACCGACCAGTCTTGGACCGGGTCCCCTGGTGTTGGGTCAGCTTTTCGTGTCTGGGGCTGCCTTGCGCTTGTCCGCGACACCTTTGCGGACAAGCTCTCGGCTCGCGCCGTCCCCTGTGTCTTCCTTGGTTTCCCAGTAGCCTCGGCCGACTGGTCCTTTTACCACTCGCCCCTCCACCAGTTCCTAGACTCCCGGGACGTCCAGTTCGACGAGTCAGTGTCCTACTACACCCGGTACCCCTGTCGAGGTCTCCCGGTTCCCCCTCCCCCCCTTTTCCTCGCACCCTCTCTTCCCCCTGCTCCCGCTCCTCCGGTACCCCCACCTCCCACTGGTCCTGCCCCGTCAGGTGTGTCTCACGCTACCCCTCTACCCTCGGTCGCGCGTCAGGTAGCGTCTCCCTCCCCGCAGTCCTCCTCACAGTCCCCTCAGCAGCCTTCGGTACTTCCGCGACAGGTTACTGTGGACTCGGTTGGTGTTGGAGCTGGAGGTGCAGCCACTGGCGGTACTCGGTCTGGGGGTGCTCGTTCGAGGGGTGTTGGAGTTGGAGGTGCTGGCGCAGGTGGCGCTAGCCCTGGGGGTGCTGGAGCTGGAGGTCCTGGCACTGGAGGTGCTAGTCCTGGGGGTGCTGGAGCTGGAGGTGCTGGCGCAGGTGGCGCTAGCTCTTGGGGTGCTGGAGCTGGAAGTGCTGGCACTGGAGGTGCTAGTTCTGGGGGTGCTGGAGTTGGAGGTCCTGGCACTGGAGGTGCTAGTTCTGGGGGTGTTGGTGCGGGAGGCGCTGGCACTGGAGGTGCTGGTTCTGAGGAGACTGGAGCTGGAGACACTGGTTCTGCGGAGTCCACTCCGCCTCCCCACCGCCACGACACACGTCTCCAGGCGGCCCGTCGGCGTGAGCGTGAGGAGCAGGTGCTGTTGGAGAGGGAGCGGCAGGAGTTGCGGCAGTTGGACCTGCTGGAGCAGCAGCGGCAGCAGCAGCAGCAGCAGCAGCCGCCGCCGCAGCAGCAGCAGCCGCCACAGCAGCAGACACCGCCGCCGCAGCCGCGCCCACCGCAGCTCCCTCTGGAGCGGCAGTTGTTCCCACCCGTGAGTGGCCTTCGGGCCCTTGGTCTTCCCTCTTCTCCTCCTGTTCACACTCCGTCCCCTCCAGCGTTTGGTCCCACGTTTTCTCCTCCTGACGACAGTCCGGCGGTCTGGTCTTCTCCTCCACCGCAGTCTCCTCCACCTGGTGTCCCACACTCTCGTGTCCGTCCCTGTCCTCCGCGTGCTCGTCACTCGTCTCCCGTTACCGACCTCCGCACTGCCCTCGTTTGTTCGTCTCTTCGTCGTCCTCCTCCTGAGTCCGTTCTCCCGTCTCCTCCTCCGTCCTCTCTCCTTGTCCCCCTACTCCTATCACTGACTACTACCGTGCTGTTCGTCCTGTTGTCTCCCGTGTCCTCGCCACTCTTGTCACCGGCTCTCGTTTCCCTCCGTCGTCTGTCTCGGCTCTCACTGCCGCTGTCGCTGAGTTTGCTGCCGCCAGTCGCCTTGACTACACCACCCGTGTGGTGCCAGCTCCTCCCTACCGTCCTCTGTCCGTCGGGGGTGAGTTTGCCCTTGGCTGTGACGTCCTAGAGGACAGAGAGTCTGAGCTGGAGTACTGGGCAGCTGCTTCTCCCTCTGTCTGTGCCATGCTGCTATCCCCTGAGGGAGACCCCGACGCCCTTGACATACCGACTCCTCGTACTTACCGCGAGGCAGTGTCAGGGGCGTGGGCCTCACAGTGGAAAGCGGATATGGCCTCGGAGTTAGCGTCTTGGAGATCCGCAGGCACCTACGTCGACGCAGTTCCCCCTCCTAGGGCGAACGTAGTCGATGGCATGTGGATCTTCAAGGTGAAGCGACCGCCTGGTTCACCGCCTGTGTTCAAGGCGCGCTACGTGGCTAGGGGTTTCAGTCAGCGTGAGGGAGTTGACTTCTTCCAGACCTTCGCCCCGACCCCGAAGATGACTACTCTTCGGGTGTTACTGCACGTAGCAGCATAGCGAGACTACGAGCTGCACTCCCTTGACTTCTCTACTGCGTTTCTCCAGGGCCGACTACACGAGGAGATCTGGCTGCGCCGCCCTCCTGGCTTCAGTGACACCTTCCCACCTGGGACCCAGTGGAGCCTGAGACGGCCAGTCTACGGTCTCCGCCAGTCGCCCCGTGAGTGGCACGACACTCTTCGCTCCACGCTTCATGACCTTGGGTTTCGTCCTTCCTCTGCCGACCCGTCGCTGTTTGTTCGCACTGGTTCCACTCCTTTCTTTATACTAGTGTACGTCGACGACTTGGACTTTGCCACAGCAGACAGGGCAGCTCTGGCTCAGGTGAAGTCCGAACTGCAGAAGAGACACAAATGCACTGACCTAGGTGAACTGCAGCGCTACCTTGGCCTGCAGATCACCAGGGACAGAGCCGCTCGCACCATCACACTGACTCAGTCACACATGGTGCAGCAGGTCCTTCGACGGTTCGACTTCCAATTCTCCACCACACAGCCCACACCTCTTGCTGTTGACCACAGACTCACTGGTCCCTTTCCGGACGAGCCCTTTGAGTCAAGTGGTCCCTACGCAGAGCTGGTGGGCTGCCTCATGTACCTGATGACTTGTACTCGGCCGGACCTCGCCTTTCCCCTCAGCATCCTTTCTCGCTTTGTTGCGACTGGGAGACACCGTCCTGTCCACTGGACAGCTGCTGTGAGGGTGGCGAAGTACCTGGCGACTACATCAGGCATGGGGCTTGTGCTTGGAGGGACTCAGCCAGTGGCGTTGACTGGTCACTGCGACTCTTCCTACGCTGACGACGTGGAGACTCAGCGCTCGACTCAGGGTTACTGCTTTAGTCTGGGTGCTGGTGCTGTGTCGTGGAGGTCTACACGGTCGTCGTCTGTGGCTACTTCCAGTGCAGAGGCAGAGATCTACGCTGGTGCCATGGCGGCACAGGAGCTTCGCTGGTTGACCTTCTTGCTCGCCGACCTTGGTGAGCGGCCTCGCTCTGCACCGACCTTGTACGCTGACAACAAGGCCATGATCCTCCTCTGTCGAGAGCCTCGACTGGAGAGCAGAGTGAAGCATATTGACGTGAGGTACTTCCTCCTGCGAGAGCTGCAGCGACGCGGCCAGGCACGCTTGGACTTTGTGGCCTTAGAGGCCAACACTGCAGACGTCTTCACCAATGCCCTGGCGCTTGGTGACCACCACAGGTTTTGTGTGCAGTTGGGGCTTGTTGAGGTATGCCCTCGGTTGCTGTAGACTTGTTGCTTGCTCTGCTTGTTGTGTTTTCCTATATATATCCTAGTGACCTCTTGAACTGGCCTTGTGGCCGCTTGCTTGTGCTCGGAATTTGTGTGGTGTCCTTGAGATCCACCCTGAGCTTGCTTTGCTTCTTGTCTTGACTGGTCTTGTGACCGTTTGTCTGCCTTGCTTGTTTTGATGCCCCTCACTTAGCCTATGGGGGTGTGTCAAATATTGATATTTGTGATAGGCTGTAGTGAGGTGCTTCTTAGTGAGTACAAACATGTTAGGGTTTCCTATTTGTACCCTAACTCCTTTCTAGTCAAGCATTCCGTTGCATTCTAAGTTTGAGAGTTCTTTCCCCCATTCCACAGTCATGTTCCATGCGAGAAACGAAACTGGCGACACCAGTAACCATCATTTTCAACGGATGGTCCGTGCAAAATGGTTACACGCCCTAAGATTGTTCCTGTTGCAGGACTTCCTACAGAGGAATGAACTAAATCTGTTTCGCTCAATATAAGCTCCAACTAGTAGTATGTACAATAGCCCTGGAGTAGCCGTATCATCTTTTATGCAAGCACAAAATTACACACCTCCCACGCAGGACACACCCAGCACCCAGAATTAAACTACGTATGTACATGCTACATTTCAGCACCTAGCCGAACGTACTTTCCCCGTTGTAAACTATGTAGAGAAACCCGTCTTCGTCCTTATGGTCATCATAGATAGATGACATCAGTGCAGCTGCATCGGAAAACAAGAAAAAGGTGAATAAAAAAAACTGGCAAGTGACAAACAAAGGAACAAACGAAATAACCAATCATACCCGATGGTGGAATTGTGTTGTGAACAAACAGGAAAATCGCCTGCTCCGCCTCGAGCTTTATCCTCCTCCTAATAACAGTCATGAACTGGCTAACTGACAAGTCCGACGGCACCAGATACCTGCAAATACAGAAGCAAATCGAGAGGATGACGAACAGGAAGAACGATACACAAAACGGTACGCCAGCCTGACTATGAAGCTCACTTTTTCTTATCGATATCAGGAGCCTTGCTCCTCCTTGCCTTCTCCACAATCACCTGAGAGCGTTGAGCGTGAAAACACAATAAGCAACCGGCGAGGAGGAGAAGCACAAATGACTGACAAAGGGTGGAAACGCACAGGAATTCTATCGGGATATTTCTCCCGAATTCTTTCAGCCTCGGATTTTCTCTTCTCTGCAAAACAGAAACGCAGATATCGAAGGGATGAACGTCTCGTAAGTAAGGCGCGATAACAGGCACAGGCGCCACAGCTTCAATCGCAAAAACGTACTGAAACCACACACGGTACCTAGCGAGTGCTGCTTCTTGAAAGGACGTTTGTCTGACGCGGCCATATTCACAAGCGCGGAAGCGAAACCTAAACGGGAAACCAATATTCAGAGTACCTAAGCACCCTAGACTCCCGCGCCCTGCTTTCCGCCCCTGACTCCCAAGAAGCTCGAAATCGAAAACCACCGATAGAATGAGAAGCAGGGAACGGGCATCAGGGAGGGTGTGGTGTGAAAGGAAAAGCAGAATGAGGCAAAGGAGGGGTAGCGTGTTGCACAAGTCGTTGTCGCGCAGCGGCAGCACGAGGTATGGATTGATGGCATGCACACAGTACACTTCCATGTCACATCCTCTGCGCTGGGGTGGGGCGGGTGGGGGGGTCTGTCAAACCCTCGAGCTGATGTGGCACCGAGTCTGGGCAGCACCGAGATGTCTCCACAAACCAAAGGCAGAGTGCGCATGCGATTGGTGCAAAACCCATCAGGTGATGTTACGACGCGTGACGGGCGATACGTTGGATGTGATGGGTGACGTCAGTCACCGTTGGCGCCACGCCATTCAGGACCACATACTGTACAGCCTTGTTGAAGTAAGGGGGATACTACAGCCTTGTTTACCAGAACGGCAGTGTTGAAGTGTTTCCAAAGCACAAACATTCTTGCATTGTATCTTATGGAATGATTTTTCGAGATTATGGAGTGTCCATGCATATTCACCAACATTGCATTTGGAAGCATTGTTATGCAGTAATACTTACTAAAACCTAACGACAAATATGTTCACTAATCATTGTGATTGCCTTATCAGCAGCTGAACGCTTGGCAGCCTTTTTTGTCGGCCTCTCGTCGCTGTAAGCCTCGATAACGCATTGACATGGAAGTCGCCCTTTCACTGTTGAAATGAATCTGCGAGTGGAGGGCCACGGAGGAAAAAACATGCACAAACGCACACACAGTAATGACTAAATGTACAAAACAATGAAACTAGTACCTTATCCCATCCCATACAGATGCCAGATTACCATATACTCACGGTGGAAGAAGAACTGACTGGATTTCTCTGTCATATATCGGGGTTTCCATGCCCAGCCTCTGGAAGAGTTCGTTCAGAACACTACAGGGATTCAGCTGATCCACCTCTGGTGCACAAACTCCCTGGGGCGCCATCAATTTGCTATACAGCTGCTGCTGTGATGCAGCATGTTGAATCATCAAACGTGCTTCTTGAGCAAGGCCGCTCCAGTCTGCAACTGAGAGAACGGCTGCCACATTGTTTGTGGCATCCACAGGGTCGGCTACTACAGGCTGATCCTGTCGTTCCGCATAGTCCAACAGTGCTCTAACGTCCCTTTCTGCATGCACAGCAAGGTCGGTTAGCAAATCGTAAGAAATCTGAAGGCAAGTTCAATTGTCATGCATGCCCACCTTTGTAGCACCCCCCTGTCGATTCTCGCATCCAAACAACCTGAACGTTTTTACACTGCACATGACAGATTAGCTGCATAGTCGAAAGAAACAACCCTACCCCATTTAAAGGCTCCGGAATGAACAGTTCAGGTTGGCTGCAAACTGGGCCAGGGGACCACGACCGATCCATAGCATACGTGACCAAGAGCTCAAGCAGCCACGAGCTTGGCCACTTAAAAACATCGTTAACTGCTTTCCTAGTCTGCTTCCAATGCTTGACGAGGACAATTCTATCCCTGCAATGACAGAGCTACTGAGTGTGAACCCACCTTCACAAAAGAGAAACAACAACATATCATACAAGCCTACCTAAGGACGCTTGTTGAGCCGATCTTCTTCCGCATAAACTCCAACTGAAGCTTGGAGCAAGAAGCACCCCACTTCTTTCGATTCCTCGGGGTCATGAAATGCATGCGCGTCAACCTTTCTTCGTCCATTAAGCCGGCAATCAAAAGATCAACGATAATCCCGTCCATCTTGAGCATGATTCGCAGCTTTCCCACATAGACGTACTCCGTATCCAGGTTCTCTCGACTAAACGCCGCAAGACTCTGCCAAGAAATCACGCGATAATCATTATCCAAATCCACCACCATAATCTTCCTGATGTGACATCCAGTGCGCGTACTTACCTCCAGCATGCTATCAAACGCGTCGACTGTGAACTTGTTGCAAATAACAACCAGGTCAACCTCGAAATTGTTCCTTATGTCAGTTTTTCGACCATGAGAGCCAGCAGGAACGACCTCTGCTAGTCCCAGGCTCTCCCTGAGCTCCTCGCTTTCTCTGAGAGCCTTCGCGACCTTCTCAACGACTGTCCGTTGGCGTTCCTTGTCACTTGGGAGGGGACGAAGGCAGCGAATTACCTCCGAAAGATTAGCCGACTCCTCCCACGGCCAAGAGTGGGTTCCTGCCATTCTGTTCCTCGTCGTGGAGATGACTTAAAACGACCCCCACGCTTTGACAACTTATGGGACCTGCGGTCTTCAGAAGGACATCCAGGAAAAGCTAACGCGCAGTGAGATTTAAGTAATTCAGCGTCCCAAGGCAAGTACACAACCATGGCAGGCCATTCCGAGTCGCAAGCATGGGAGGAAGGACAGCAACATGTTCTATAGCAAAGCGGCCCACAACCTCGGAGTCCAAACTCCTGCCGGTACGTCCACGTGCATCCCTTTTCGTGAAAACAAGTTCCAGCGAGCACGGATTGGTCTAGACAGAAAGCCCGTTTGACAAACGCGGGCGTAGGCAGGGAGGCACATGCTTCCACCTCCCTAAAGCCAAGGAGGGGACGGGTGGGGCTGGAGGCGCATGCTTATGCACGAGGGAGGGAGGATGTCTATGATAGTGTATGTGGGACCACAGTTGATCATGGCGACAAGGCAAGCATGAGAGATCAGGTGGTATGAGGTGGTAAAAGGTGCGATATACAACAACCATGCTAGTTCTCCTGGGGATTTCTGATTCCGGTGTCATGGTGAATTTGGGAATTGCAAGGAGGAAATGACGAGCCGCCGTGGTTTCGTTTTTTTCGATTCCAATGGGCAGTGGTTTTGACCGCACATTGCTTCACGATCGCGTCAAATTCCCACGGGCAGTTTGTTTTTTCTCGAAGCAGTTCTACATGGGAAAAAATAATAAACCCTCTAGGGAAAGACATGCTTTTAGGGATGCATCAACCCTAAACACCTTGCCACATTGTGTTTAGGGTTGATGCCTCCCAAAGTACGTGTTTCCCGAGAGGGTAATATATTGTTTGCCCCGTAAATTAACTTACAATGTGCGTTAAGGCCAACAAACTGCCCGCGGGAATCGGGCGCGATCGCGGAGCGATGCGCGGTCAAAACCACTGCCCATTGGAATCGAAAACAAGAAAACACTGCGGTTCGTCATTTCCTCAATTGCAAGTTTGCAGATTCATGGGGTCATTGCCAGCGATACCTAGCCTGGTTGGAAGAGGTTCGGGACGAACCAAGTTTCTGCTGAAATCTACACGGTGTGCGACGGTACACGCTCGGTTCATTTGGTTCGATCAATGTCAAGCCGAATGAAGCACGAAAGCACCAAAATGGGCTGGAGCAGACATGCACACAACGCAAGATGTATAGAATTCATCAGCCACCATTTTCTAGGCGACGGAATGCGAGCAGAAACTGTGAATCCATTCGCTGCGCTGTGATGCCGGAGCCCTCGCGTCGCATCATCTAGAACCGTACAACATCCACATGACTGGAGGCCTGTCTTAAAAATTTTTAATCTCAGCGACGCGCGGTTCATGGTCTCTGTGGTTCCCGTTCCGAGACCTTATCCTTCCCATCCGATCCCATCCGATCTGCTTGCAGCAACGCCACGTCAGCTCCCAACATGTCCTCTGCGCCATATCACCCACTCGCCTCCTTCTCATCTCGCGACTCCGCTCCTATTAATCCACCCCAGCCGTTAGTTCGTGAGTTATACGGTGTAGGCCGCGGTCCTGGTTCAGGTTCCGCCCGTGCCCTGTCCTCCGGACCAGGTTCGGAATCTGCCTCGGCACAACAATCCGTAGGGCTGGCAACACAAGGATCTCACCTCGCGGGAGGATCTCCTGGTCTGGCCGCGCGGGGAATCGCTGGGAGCGCCAAGACTGGTTCTGGCACGGTTTCCGTCGCGGATAACGGCGGAGATGACGTGGAACGATGGAGGGAGGCTGTTCAGGGGCTTCGCGACGCGGAGAGCTTGGTGGGAGCGCTGGAGCAGCTGCTGTTGGGACCAGATACGTTGTTTCTAGACGCCAACGCGATGCGATCGGCGCGGAGTGTGTACGACGGGCAACGGCAGCTGCATGTGAGTGATTCGACGAATGACTCACTTCGGCCGAATCGCTTTTGCGTTGAATTAAAAAAATGTCACTGGGTCGTTCCGTTGACCACATTTCGGCCGTTCTCTGATAGTATATCCCCGTCCGCCTCCCTGTACCCACTCCCAAAGGCGCTGAATCGGCGCGAGGGGGGGCTGGATGACCTTGGAGTCGACTCAAGCGTTCCCCTTCCCCCTCCCCACCTCCGCCTACTCCCCACGGCCCCCCTCTCCCCATTGCACCCAACCCCACAGGCGCTGAACGCGCGTGGGGGGGCTGCAGGGGGAGCTGGACTCGGGGGTGGAGGCGACTCAGCTGTTCCTCTTCCCCCTCCCCTCCTCCCCGTATCCCCCCCCTTCCCCACCTTTCTTCCCCCCCTTGTACCCACCCCACAGGCGCTGAACCGGCGCGTGGCGGGGCTGCAGGGGGAGCTGGACGCGGCGGTGGAGGCGGCGAGGGAGGCGCGCGCGGGGAGGCGGGAGAGCGAGGAGGAGCGACGGCGCATGCAGGACGCACTGGCACAGGCGCAGCGAGACATGGAGGCCACCTCAGGTGGGGGCGCGGTGGGGGAGAGACGGGGGAGAGGCGGGGGAGAGCGGGGGGAGAGGGGAAAAAGGGGGCGAAGGAAAGGAGGGGAGTGTTATGGAGTGGAGGAGTGGAGTGAGCTGCAGGGCAGAGGACCACAGGAGAACATCCTATCAGCACCATGCATGCTACTTCTATAGTTGCTTCTGTTCCCAGTGACACCTCTGCCACCACCCTCCCCATTCTCCCCAACATGTAGTGATTTTTTATCTGTGCACGAGCGAGTGCCGCTCTGGGGCCGGCAGCAGCAGCAGCAGAGTGACACTTCAGTCAACTCATACCTCTGTACAGCCTCCATCTACCCCCATTTCCGTTCTCCCCAACGCATGGCCGTGTTTGACCTGTACACTATCAAGCACACAGAACTCCAAATTAATATTCAAGTCAATCTCACCTCGGTCCACCCCATTTCCATTCCCCCAACGCACAGGCGTGTTTGACCTGTACACGAGTGAGCTGCGGGGCCGGCAGCAGCAGCTGGAGCGAGCGGAAGAGGAGGTGCGGCACCTGCAAGCACGCCTGCGCGCCGCACCCGCCCATCCCTCCACCTCCGCCCACTCCTCCCCCCAGTCCGCCTCCCACTCTTCCGCCTCCACCACGTCCTCTCTCTCTTACTCCTCTGCTTACGGCTCTGTGCACTCCTCAGCATATGCCTCTGCTGCATCATCGGTTTATGGCTCGGCTATAGATGTCCCGTCTCCTGCTCCTGCTGCTCTTGCAACGGGAGCTGCCCGTGCCGCTCGTGCTGGTGCTGTGTCTGCATGGGTTGCTGGTGCTGCTGCTACTGCGGGTGTGGCCTCTGTTGGTGCCAGTGGCAGCGGCAGTAACAGCGGCAGTGGCACCGTCACTGGCAGCGGCAGTGGCACTGTCACTGGCAGTGGCAGCGGTGCTGGCACTGCCACTGGCGATCACACTGCTCCAGGTGAATTCGCCATTACCAGTACCACTGACCTTTCTGTACTAGTCAGCCCCCCTCCTCTCCCTGTGCCCTCCCAGCGTCACGGTTCGGAACACAACCCGACTGTAGAAGCAGGTAATCTGGTGGCAGGTGTGGTGGAGAGGACAGGTGGGGGGGCTGTTGAGGCACTGGGAGGCAAGCAAGGGGATGATGGGAGGGATCTAGGGAGAGGAGGAGAGGAGGAAGGGCAGGAGATGGGGAGTGTTGGAGTGAGTGGCGGTGCCAGTGGTGGTGCCTACAGGAAGGTTGGGGTTCTGGAAGAAGGTGCTGGTGGTACCAGCGATACGGAACGGGATGATGAGTTCCTGGACAGTCTACAGTGATCTGCTGATGAGTGTAGTACGGTTCATATGTGGTTGCATCTTCTGGGTTTAGATTTGCCAGCTTTCATAAGCAAGTGACAGTCAATTGAAGCAAGACAAAAAGGCAATGGACTTGTGTTTGTTGCAGGTGTTACGAGCTCTTATAAGCAAGAGAAGAGGCACAACCACGTGAGAAAAACAACCTGCAACAGCATTGTATCGAGCTCCTCTGAGATGCACGCCCATCATGCATCCTTTTGGTGTGCCAGAGAAAGTCTGTGAGTGTGTGACTCAGGACTGGAGGCGAGGTGTTTTAGGAGAGCCCGAAGGGGCAGGCCATGCTGTAGGACAGGACAGGAGAATGACCAGTAGCAGACAACGGGACAATCGCCAACACTTCTCCGTGCTCTTTCATTTCTGGTCAATTTGACAACCAGTACCTACCTACGTGATACAACCGCATCATTCTGCACAAACCCGGTAGATTCTTGCAAAGATGCACTACCTACTCAGCCGGCTACTCCACTACTGCACCTCTCCCTTGCTCCACATATCAGAGCCATTTGCACCAGGGGTCTATGGGGTGCAGTATAGACCACTTATTTACTTCATGGCATAACAGGTGTGCCTGAATCACTTGTAGTTGACTTGACAGCCCCCCGCTCGTTAAGTAGAGGGAGGTGGCAGTTGTATAAGAAATCTACAATGATTGTAGTGCTGGCGGCGGCGGCGGTGGTGGCGGCCGTGGTAGTGCTGCTGGTGGGGGTGGTGGTGGTGACCCTGACAATTTGAGCGGACTTGATGAGATTAGTAGAGGAGGGGGAGGAGAGGAAGGAGGAGATGGGAAGGAGAACACAGGAGGAGGTGGAGGGATTGTGGGTATTGAAAGAGGAAGCTGCTGGGGTGGAGCAGGTAGGAGCTTTTCAGGGGAAAAAGGGGGCAGGGGTGGTGGTGGTGGAGAGTAGGATGGGAGAATGAATGGATCGTTTGGAAATAAGGGTTCTTCTGGGGAAGTGAAAGCACTGGAGACGGGTTTAGGTGGGGGTGGCGGAGGAAGAGGGGGGGGAGGAGGCGGCAAGGGAGGAGGATGCGGAGCAGGAGGTGGAGAAGGCGGAGGGCGTGGGGGAGGCTTGGGGGGGGGTTGAGGCGGCGACGGCGGTGGGCTGGGGGGAGGGGGAGGAGGAGGAGAGGGAGGAGGATTGGGAGGAGGAGGAGAGAAGGTCCACGGCTGCACCACCCCACACTTGGCCACCTGATTCATAAAATTAGTTGCCTGGTCTACAGGCAAACCCGCATCCACCCACCCACTCACACCTGTCCCGTTTAACACCGCGGGGATAATCGTTCCCGTAGACAGGCCATACACGTTGACATACGTGGGCTGTAGGACTGCTTTCGAGTGATCGTCCGGATACGATGAATCTATGTTGATGTTGTCGAGGCGAATCTGCTGGCACGGCACGGAGGCGCTGCAGTTCAAGGTGATTCCGCGGGTACCGTTGGTGGTGCCCTGCACGTTGCGGTATGTGATGTTGAAGATGGCCACTGCGCTCTGCTGGATGAGGCACGCGGTTGCGGTATCGCAGTAGTACTGGTGCGGTGGGGGGGGAGTGGGGGGGGGGGGGATGGGAAGCAAGGGAAGAGGGTGCATTAAGGGAAGAGCCTGGATGATTTGATTTGCTGGATAAGGCATGTGGCAACGTCGGCGGTGGCGCTGGTGCTGGTGTCGCACTTGATGTTCAGCATCAGTGACATTGTTCAGCATCAGAGACATTGTTCAGCATCAGTGAGATTGTTCAGCATCAGTGACATTGTTCAGCATCAGTGACATTGTTCAGCATCAGTGACATTGTTCAGCATCAGTGACATTGTTCAGCATCAGTGACATTGTTCAGCATCAGTGACATTGTTCAGCATCAGTGACATTGTTCAGCATCAGTGACATTGTTCAGCATCAGTGACATCGTTCAGCATCAGTGACATTGTTCAGCATCAGTGACATTGTCGCAGCGGAGTTAGCAGAGCACAAGGGTGTGTTTGTGAGTGAGTGAAGGAGTGAGAAAGGGCACAGAAGTTATTACTATATGCACATGTATCACATACACACACACACACACACACATACACACACACACACACACACACACACACACACACACACACACACAGACACACACAGACACAGACACAGACACACACACACACACACACACACACACACACACACACACACACACACACACATACACATACCTGGTCAATAATGATGGGGTATTTCACGTCCTGCATGGTGACGTTTTCGTAGAGGATGTTCCAGACGGCGCCCTGGCCGCCCTGGTAGGTTTTGATGCGCAGCCCGTTGGAGAGCGCTGCTAGCTGCACGTTCTGCACCCGGATGTCCGACACACACGCCAGAGTGCCGTCCATTCCCAGACTGCCGATGCTGGTGAAGAGAACAAAGGGAGGAAGGAGAAAGGCAAAGAAGAAGTTATGAACATGCACTTGACACACACGCCACACTGCCGTCTATGTCCAGACTGCCGATGCTGCCGATGCTGGTCAGGGGGGGGGGGGGGGAGGAAAGGACAGAAGGACAGAAAAGGGATGGCACAGTGAAATGGCAAACACATCCAGACTGCCGACCATGCCCAGATTGCCAATGCTGGTGTGGGAAGGGGAGGGAAGGGAAAAGGGCGAGCGGAGAAAGGAGAAGGGAAGGACGGGCAAGGGGAGATGGAGAAAGACAAAAGAGACGATATGAACATGCAGTTGACACACACGCCAGACTGCCGTCCATGCCCAGGAAGAAGGATGAAGGGAAAGGGATGACTGCACACCGTTGACACGCGACCGGAACCCATGAGACAAAAAAAATAATGTACACATGATCCCATGTACGCACCTGATGCCATGGCCTGCTGTGGCGACCACATTGCGAATGGTGATGTTCCTGCATCCCCCCACAATCGACACATTGTCATCGCCTGGAGCAGCAGCAGGGGGCGGGAGGTGGGGGAGAGAGGGCGAGGGAGAGAAGGGGGAGAGGGGGAGTGGAAAAAGGAGAGAAGGTTGAATGAAGAGGGGGAAGAGGTCAAGCAAGGGAAAGGAAGCCAGCCAAGGTTAGCACGCACCCCATGTTCGGGCCAACACACGGCCCTTGCAAACCCCAAGACTCAACAAGCATACCCGCCCCGTGCAGACGCGTAGTCCTCCACAAGCACGTCCGTGGCGCATGTGAGGTGCAGGCTGTCCGTATTGGGGAATCCGTGAGTACAAGTCCGTGCGACACCAGCTCACCTCCGTGCGACACCAACTCACCTCCGTGCGACGAGTAGTCTTCCACGAGCACGTCAGTTGTCCGAGTGAGGTGCAGGCTGTCGGTGTTGGGGCTGTTGTAGGGCGTGCTCGTGCTGATGTCGTGGATCCACGCGCCTGCCAGGTCCTTGATGTTCATGTGGAACATCGGCGGGTTGCTGCCAGCCACGGGAACAAGGAGAAAAGGTTCTTTTGGTCAGTGTAAGGGAGTGTAACCTTTTTCCGAACCATGTGGTCCGGACGGCATGCGAATAGGGTATCCCGCTCACGGTCCGGACTGTCCGAGCTCGTTATCGAATTGGAGAACATGCGAGCATGGACGAAAACTTTCGCATGTGGTCCGGACCGTTGGTCCGGAAAATAGTTACACGCCCTAAGCAATCCATTGGAGGGAAACATCGGCGAGTTGCGCCCACGGGCAGGAAGAAAAAAAATGCTTTTGGTCACTTCAGAACAATGTTTCAGGTGAAATGTGGGCGACTTGTTCCCATCGAGAGTTGAGTTTTTTTTTTTTCAACACTTTATGGCTTCCCCAATCCCCTTCCCCCAATACCGCTTCTCCGCGACCCCCGCGTCCTACCGCTCCCTCTCACCTCGTCCCCTCCCCCCTCCCCCCTTCCTAAG
Organism: Closterium sp. Naga37s-1; assembly: GCA_947471745.1. Taxonomy (NCBI): domain Eukaryota; kingdom Viridiplantae; phylum Streptophyta; class Zygnematophyceae; order Desmidiales; family Closteriaceae; genus Closterium; species Closterium sp. Naga37s-1. The sequence continues at coordinate 2,653,169 of CANJKZ010000813.1, forward strand.
ACTCACCGGACTTGAATGCCACCCATCTCCATCCCATTGCACCGCGATATAAACAGCAGATCTGGCCGCTCTGCCTTGCTCCCCGCTTTATACTGCGACCACCACACACTCCCCTGACCGTCGATCGCGCCCGTCCCGACCAATCGCATCCCTGGAATCTTGCTGATGGACACGATCGCGCCATTTGGGGGAGTCGAGCCAATAGCAGCGGGATTCGGGTCCGCGGCGAGGATTCCGTCTAGCTGCACGGTAATCGTCCCTGTGCCGCACGGTCCGGCGAAGTTAATCGCCCTTCTTAGTAAGAACGTGTAGCCTTCGGGGAAGGTAATCGTAGCGCGAGCGCTCGTCGCGTTCGCATACGCGCACGCCAGCTTGAACGTCGCTTGCAGCGGTCCCGTGTCGTTCGCAGCGCCGTCCCCCACGGCGCCCAGGTACCGCGGGTCGTACTCGCCCGGCGGTAGCGGCGGAAGCGGAGGCGGCGGAGGCGGCGGGGAAGGCGGTGGCGGGGGTGGCGGAGGACGGGGTGGCGGCGATGGGGGAGGTCGAGGGGGAGGCGGACGGGGAGGCGGAGACGGCGGCGGGGATGGGGGAGGCCGCGGAGGAGGCCGTGGGGGAGGCGGACGAGGGGGAGACGGGGGGGGTGGTGGCGGCGGTGGTGGCGGGGAAGGCGGGCGGGGAGGAGGCCGAGGCGGCGGGGAAGGAGGGCGCGGAGGCGGGGGAGGAGGTCGTTTCGGAGGCGGTGGGCTGGGCGGGGGGCTGGGCGGCGGCCGCGGAGGCGGCGGGGACGAAAAAGGTGCATCGGGCGGGAGGATGTCAGGTTTCTTTGGGGGAGGGGGGGACTTCTTGCGGCGGAAGGGCGGAGCGGATCTTCTGCGCCGATGGGGAAGGGAGATTTTCCAGCGGAAGACAAGGAAAGACTTCTTCCCCGCCGTCTTCTTATGGGGAGGCGGAGAGCGCCGGGGGGACCGAGGCGGAGGCGATTGCGCGGACTGAGCCCGCGGGAGGGGACGCGGTATTCTCTTCGCGGGCAGTTTCTTGGGCAGGGGCGAAGCTATAGCGGCAGCGGCACTGATGTGGCTGCTCTTGCCACGTTGGCTTTTTAGAGTGCGGCTACTGGTAACCCGAACGGTAGTGTTGCTGACAGGCGATGGAACAACGGAAATCGCGGCGTCGCGGACGAGGCATTCGGGGGAACGCTTGCGCTTCCGCCGACACACCCCCCCTGCGAAGTAGCACGCGGGGAACGGCGCGCATCCCGCCAGGGCTGCGGGGCGCCCGCCATTCCACGCGCAAGTCGCGGACGCGCAAGGGTCGGGATCCGCACAGCCATCTGGACGGGGACGGGGGAGCGGAAGAGAGTAAAGGGAAGGCGGAACGAACTTTCGAATACAAGGCACCATTTTTTTAATCTGCGGTGCTGAAGTTCCATTAACACCTCACGTTAGTCCTCAAATCACCTTCCCCTTTTTTTTCGCGTTTGCAGCCTCTCCGTTCACATGTATATTCCAAGCTAGCGCCGTGTCCTTGTGAAAGAGCGCGCTATTCCGTACCTGGGAAATGCCGAACCACGGCGCAGCGGGCCGACAGAAGGAACCGGCAGTTGCCGTTCCGCCAACTCTGGCCGGCAGGAGGCGCCCAGCCGCTGTCGGCCGACAGAGTGGTGCTGCACAGGCGCAGATGGAGAGAGAAAGGGAAACGACAAAGAGGGGCTGGGTCCGGGAGGCTGAGTGGCGAAAGGAGCTGTGTTGTGTTACACGCAGGAGGCGGGTTATACAGGCGCACGCATACAGGAGCTAGACACACACGTGGAGCTATACACATACATCTTCCCCCTTGCACGCACGAGTTGCAAGGCGGGATACACTAGAACGCAATCCACGATAGAAATCAAGACTGCTGGAGTGCAACACGAGTGCGTGCAGACAGGAGTGAAGACTCGAGTGAAGACAGGAGACGGCACTGCGGTCTAGGGTTGCCAATTCACATAGAAATCACTTCTGTCTAGACTGCATTGTAGGGTGCCGCTTCTGCATGTAAAGGACACTCCTGTCTAGACTACACTCCACTCTTGTGCGTGTAAAGGAGAGGCTTACAGGGGTGGGGTCACACCTGTCACAACGAAAGACCACTTGCATGTGTGCGTGCGTGCGCGGGTGCGAGAACTTCTCGAAGAGGAGGGGCTTACAGGAGTGGGTTCACAACAGTCGCGTCGAAAAACATTCGCGCGTGTGCGTGCGCGTGCGCGAGAACCCCGCGTGTAGATGAGGGGCTTACAGGAGTGGGTTCACGACAGTCGCGGCGAACGACTGCGTGCGGTTGTCGAACACGCACGCAACAGCCTGCAGCACCGACGGCGCCGGTGGCGCGTCGCGGTCGCGATCGCCGCCGGCGCTACTACCGGCAGATGAGTCGTCTACCCGGGAGGACTTGTGGACGGCAATCGCTGGCGAAGAGAGGTGGAGGGAGGTCGGGGGAAGCGGCGGGAATGGGGGGGAGACGGGGGAAAAGAGGCAAGGGGTGAGTGAGTTTTTCGAGCGGTGCCACTCGCCCAGCGTCGTCAACTGTGAAGCTGAAAGCTTGGAAGATCAGCGAGAGGTTTTGCCGTCGTGTTCATGACGGAGGTTGACAGACGGACGTCAAGGGAGACGGACGGAGCAACGGGTGTTACCTGGGGAGGCTAACATTAGCAGCAGCACAATGAAAGCGAGGAGAAGTCGCAGTCGCAGTCGCAGCCGCAGCCGCAGCCGCAGCCGCAGGTGGTGGTGAGTTTGCGAACACGTGCGACGCTCGTGCGACGACGGTGCACGGATCGCATGGCGACACGCGCCATGGATCGGCATGAAGGACGCACGCGCGACGGGTTTACTACCGTATCGACCTAGTCTTAATCTCCGCTCCCCTGGTGGTATCCAAGTATGAGTGTCGATAGCATCAGAGCCGCGGACATGCGACGTAGAAACGTATTACAGCGAAGCGCGGATCGTATTTTAAGGCCATGGTGATCGTACATCGATGCTCGTCTACGCTGCTCCTACACGAATGCTCTTTTACAAATGCTCGTACGGCTGGAGGAGTCGAGGCGAGAGGAACGTCAACGATATCGGTCACTACGACTAGGGAGACACGCGCGCGGGAGTGACACACGCCGAGAGAACACATATACGAAAGACATGTGACCTGCGCATGATGCCACGTCCGAACTATGCTCTCTTAGATAGAAAAGGACCTGTCGCGCCGCCACCATTATTAACCGGCCCTGCCCTGCGCAGAGGGCTTGTTCTCACGGGCCAGATCGGTTTTAATCGGTAATCGAGCAAATGTCGCCAACGCTGCTGTGATATCGTTTCTCCAACACGCCTATATGTAAACTCTCGCTGGTGGTTACTTGCTGAACCGCTGAGAATAGGAGGGGAAAACTAGCTGGTGCTTGATGTGTATCCCGTCGGAACTAAACGTCAGGGATAGTGTTCACCAACACAAGAAAGAAACGAAGAATGCACTAGGAATGAAGGACGTGCCGTGTCTGGAGAGCGCACGGGTTGTTGGTGGCTTGGAAAAGACCAGGCTTCCCTTGCGCCTGCGACGGTTCGGGGTAAGGGAGGGAGGTGGTGAGAACAGCGGCTTCGGGCGTCGGTGTCCCCGTTTTTGTCTGAGAACAGACTGCGGGCAGTCGCTTTGAAAAACGGGGACACACTCCAAGCATGTCTGCTCACGGGCGACACCGTCATGAACCGCAGTTTAGCAAACCCAATCGCGAGAAATGATTTAGCGTTGATAAGTTGAAGAAGGCGGGAGAGGACGGATGAATATTTCGGACGGCCGCAGACCAAGGCGGCACGAGAGTTACTAAGGCGGCAGAGCTTCAAGTTTCCCGCTGGCGCTCTTGCCACAAACAGCGCGTCTGTTGCAGGATGCGTTGTCAGTGGGTGAGAGCGTGGTGGAATAGGAATAAGAATATACCGGTATTATGATCGTAATCATATAAATGAAAACCACATAATAACTGAGAGAGTGCTAATCTGGCCAACCTTTTGGCGTATGTGGAAGATTGTTGTTTATTCTTGAAGCCCTAAACCAGCCAGCTCTTTAAAAAAACGGAAAAGGTTACTGCCAGAATACGCACAGCGGCGTGGTATGGACTAGTAACATGAGATACAAGTAAGCAACCCTAAAGTGTTGTACCCTATACAATGTACCTCATTGTAGTGTAACAAATCTAACACAAGTATAACTATAGTTAACCAAAGGGTCATAAGGGTGATTTACCCTGTTAACCAAAGGTCTGGGCATACCGTACCAGGTGTGCCCCGAATTAGTCTACACTCCCTCATCCTAAAGTCGAGAGAGGTGGCAGAAAACCTAAAGTGGTTGTACTGCTGCTGGTGGCGGTGGTGGTAGTGCTGTTGGTGGTGGTGAGTTAGTCAGTAATGACGGTGTTAGTGGCCCCGGCGGATTAGGAGGGCTTGATGAGATTAGTAGAGGAGGGGAGGAAGGAGGAGATGGGAAGGAGAATACAGGAGGAGGTGGAGGGATTGTGGGTATCGAAAGAGGAAGCTGCTGGGGTGGAGGAGGTGGGGGGTTCTCAGGGAAAGTGGAGGGCAGCGGTGGTGGTGGGGAAGAGTAGGATGGGAGAATGAATGGGTCGTTCGGAAAAATGGGTTCTTCTGGGGAAGTGAAAGCACTGGAAACTGGTTTACCGGGTGGGGGGGGCGGTATAGCAGGGGGTGGTGGAGGTGGGGACGGAAGAGGAAGAGGGGGAGGGGGAGGGGGAGAAGGGGGAGGCAAGGGGGGAGGAGGCGGAGCAGGAGGGGGGGAAGGCGGAGGGCGTGGGGGAGGCATGGGAGGGGGTTGGGGCGGCGGCGACGGCGGCGGGCTGGGGGGAGGGGGAGGAGGAGGAGAGGGAGGGGGGCTGGGAGGAGGAGGAGAGAAGGTCCAAGGCTGCACCACCCCACACTTGGCCACCTGATTCATAAAATTAGTTGCCTGGTCTACAGGCAACCCCGCATCCACCCACCCGCTCACACCTGTCCCGTTAAACAATGCCGGGAGGATTGTCCCTGTGGACAGCCCATAAACGTTCACATACGAGGGCTTTAAGACCGCCTTGGAGTGCTCGTCCGGATACGACGAATCAATGTTGATGTTATCTAGGCGGACCTGCTGGCACGGCACGGAGGCGCTGCAGTTGAGTGTGATTCCACGCGTGGCGTTGGTGGTGCCCTGCACGTTGCGGTATGTGATGTTGAAGATGGCAAGTGCGTCTTGCTGGATGAGACACGTGGTGGCGCTTGCATCGCTCTTGTCACAGTAGTACTGGTGTGGTGGGGAGGGAGTGGGGGGGAGGAGAGAGAGAGAGAGAGAGAGAGAGAGAGAGAGAGAGAGAGAGAGAGAGAGAGAGAGCAGAGCAAGGGAGTGGATTGAGGGAAGTGAGTGCAAAGGAAAGGGGGACTGGGTGCAGGAGAGAGTGGATAGGACAGGCAAGGAAAGCAATTACGAGGCGGCATGGTACAGACATAACCGCAACGTGTACAGCATGCAGGCGCGCACACACACACACACGCACACGCACACGCACACACACGCAAGTGCACACGCACGCACACACACGCGCGCACACGCACACACACACACACACACGCACACGCACGCACACACACACACACACACACAAGCACGCACGCACGCACACGCACACCCACACACACACACACACACACACACATACACACACACACACACACACCCACACATACCTGGTCAATAATGATGGGGTATTTCACGTCCTGCATGGTGACGTTTTCATAGAGCACGTTCCAGACGGCGCCCTGGCCGCCCTGGTAGGTTTTGATGCGCAGCCCGTTGGAGAGCGCTGCTAGCTGCACGTTCTGCACCCGGATGTCCGACACACACGCCAGACTGCCGTCCATGCCCAGACTGCCGATGCTGGTGAGGGTGGAACAAAGGGAGGAAATAGAAAGGCAAAGAAGAAGATATGAACTTGCAGTTGACACACACACGCCACACTGCCGTCGGCGCCCAGACTGCCGATGCTGGTGAGGGGGAGGGGAGGGAGGGGTGGACGAGAAAAGAGAACATCAGGGTGCAGAACGTGCAGCGTTCATGCCCATGACTCATCCACCCATGAACCCATGACTCTTGCACCCATTCTGCCATGACTCATGTACACATGATCCCATGTACAACTAACCTGATGCCATGGCCTGCTGTGGCGACCACATTGCGAATGGTGATGTTCCTGCATCCTCCCACAATCGACACATTGTCATCGCCTGGTGCAGCAGCAGGGGGGAGCAAAGAAAGAGGTGGGGGGAAGAGGGCGAAGGGGAGAAGGTGGAGGGAGGGAGGGGGGAGAGGGTTGAATGAATAGCGGGAAAAGGTCAAGCAAGGAAAAGGAAGCAAGCCAAGGTTAGCGCGGGCCTCGCTCTCGGACCAACGAGTGGCCCATGCACACCCGAAGCCTCGAGTTCAGCACAAGCCTAAGGCATGTATGTGCAAGGAGCCAGGATTGCACTGCAAACGCGGTATGCAGCCAAGGCATACCGCCCCCGTGCAGACACAAGCACGCACCTCCGTGCGACACCAGCTCACCTCCGTGCGACACCAGCTCACCTCCGTGCGACACCAGCTCACCTCCGTGCGACACCAGCTCACCTCCGTGCGACACCAACTCACCTCCGTGCGACGAGTAGTCTTCCACGAGCACGTCAGTTGTCCGAGTGAGGTGCAGGCTGTCGGTGTTGGGGCTGTTGTAGGGCGTGCTCGTGCTGATGTCGTGGATCCACGCGCCTGCCAGGTCCTTGATGTTCATGTGGAACATCGGCGGGTTGCTGCCACGGCACAAGGAGACACAAGGCTCTTTTTCGTCAGTGTAAAAACGAGCACAAGAGTGGAACATTGGTGGGTTACTGCCACCGGCAAAAGGGGAAACAGAACGATTTTTTGTCAGTTTGGTCAGGTTTGGTCAGTTTAGGTGGAACCGGGAGTTGAGGAGAAGTATTTTTTTCCGGTCAGGTTTATGTATCTCTCAACCCTTTCCATCTTCTCCCTTCCCCCACTCTCCCGCGTCCTTCCGATGTCTCTCACCCTTTTCCCCCATCCCCCTCCCCCCCTCACCTCTCCTTTCCCCCGCTGTTTTCGTGGACTCACCGCACTTGAATTCCACCCATCTCCATTCCATTGCACCGCGATATAAACAGCAGATCTGGCCGCTCCGCATTGCTCCCCGCTTTGTACCGCGACCACCACACGCTCCCCTGACCGTCGATCGCGCCCGTCCCGACCAATTTCATCCCCGGAATCTTGCTAATTGACACGATCGCGGAATTCGGGGGATTTGAGCCAATCGCAGAAGGATTCGGGTCCGCGGCTAGGATCCCATCTAGCTGCACCGTTATCGTCCCCGTGCCGCACGGCCCGGCGAAATTTATAGCCCGACTTAGTAAGAACGTGTAGCCTTCGGGAAGTGTGATTGTAGCGCGAGCGCCCGTCGCGCTCGCGTAAGCACACGCCTGCTTGAACGTCGCTTGCACCGGTCCCGTGTCGTTGGCAGAGCCGTCCCCCACGGCGCCCAGGTACCGCGGGTCGTATTGGCCCGGCGGTAGCGGCGGAAGCGGAGGCGGCGGAGGCGGCGGGGAAGGCGGTGGCGGGGGGCTGGGCGGAGGGGGAGAAGGAGGAGGGGGAAGCGGTGGGGGAGAAGGCGGGGGGGGTTGAGGGGGTGAGGGGGAAGGGGATGGGGGAGGCGGAGAAGGTGGGGGGGGAACTGGAGGGCTGGGTGGGGGACGAGGGGGAGGTCTGGGCGGAGGGGAGGGTGGCGGAAGGGGTGGGCGCGGGGGTGGGGGTGGGGGAAGAATCGGTGGCGGAGGTTTGGGGGGAGATGGAGGAGGACGGGGAGGCGGTGATGGGGGAGGCCGAGGGGGAGGCGGACGGGGCGAGGGCGGAGGGGGGCGCGGGGGGGGGCGCGGGGGGGGACTCGGCGGGGGAGTCGGCGGCTGCGGTGGCCGAGGGGGGGGAGGTGCGGGTGGCGGCGGTCGTGGGGGACGGGGAGGCGGAGACGGTGGCGGGGATGGGGGAGGCCGCGGGGGAGGTCGCGGGGGAGGTGGGCGAGGGGGAGACGGCGGGGGAGGAGATGGGGAGCGAGGAGGCGGGAGTGGAGGGGGACTGGGAGGGGGAGATGGAGGGGGAGATGGAGGGCGGGGCGGGGGAGAGGGTGGGGGAGACGGAGGGGAGGGGGGGGGACGCGGAGGGCTGCGCGGAGGTGATGGCGGAGATGGTGGCGGGGAGGGCGGGCGGGGAGGAGGGCGCGGGGGACGGGGGGGAGGCCGAGGCGGCGGGGAAGGAGGGCGCGGAGGCGGGGGAGGAGATCGTTTCGGAGGCGGTGGGCTGGGCGGGGGGCTGGGCGGCGGCTTTGGCGGGGGGCTTGGCGGCGGCCGCGGGGGCGGCGGCCGCGGAGGCGGCGGGGACGAAAGAAGCGCATCGGGCGGGAAATTGTCAGGTTTCTTTGGGGGTCTCGCCTTGCCGTGGGGTGGGGGAGACTTTATCCGGAAGGGCGGGGGGGACTTCTTGCGGAAGGGAGGGGGGGATTTCTTGTGGCGGAATGGCGGAGGGGATCTTCTGCGCCGGTGGGGAGGGGGAGATTTCCAACGAAAGACAGGGGGGGACTTTTTTACCGCCGCCCCCTTATGCGGAGGAGGGGAGCGCGGGGAGGCCGGGGACCGAGGCGGAGGCGGGCGCGCGGACCGGGCCCGCACGGGGGGACGCGGTATTTTCTTTGGGGGCAGTTTCTTGGGCAGGGGCGAGGTTTTAGCGGCAGCGGCAGTGACGTGGCTTGCCTTGCCACGTTGGCTTTTTAGAGTGTGGCTACTGGTAACCCGAACAGTGGCGCTTCGGACAGGAGACGTAACAGCAGCGGCGGAAATCGCGGCGTCGCGGACGAGGCATTCGGGGGAACGCTTGCGCTTCCGCCGACACAACCCCCCCGCGAAGTAGCACGCGGGGAACGGCGCGCATCCCGCCAGGGCCGCGGGGCGCCCGCCATTCCACGCGCAAGTCGCGGACGCGCAAGGGTCGGGATCCGCGCAGCCATCTGGACGGGGACGGGGGAGCGGAAGAGAGTAAGCGGAAGGCAGAAACAAAGCAATTTCTTCAAATCTGTATAATATCGTGTCACATTAGCTTCTCACGCACAGAGAGAGTCGCCTTTGTAAGCTCTCCTTTCACACGCATATGCCAACCTAGATTCGCCATCATATGATAGAGCGGCTCCAAATGAAAGAGCGCTCCGTTCCGTACCTGGGAAATGCCGAACCACGGCGCAGCGGGCCGACAGAAGGAACCGGCAGTTGCCGTTCCGCCAGGTCTGGCCGTCAGGAGGCGCCCAGCCGCTGTCGGCCGACAATGTGGTGCTGCGCAGGCGCGGGTCGGGAGAGAAAGGGGAAAGACGCAAGGGGGGGTCCGCGAAAGGAAATGCGCTGTGTTACACGTACACGCAGGAGAGGGGTTATGAAGACGCACGCGCGGAGCTTCACGCACGCGCGTAGCTGGACACATACATCTGCACGTGCGTGGCACGCACACTCACACAAATTACGACTACCAGAGCGCAACATGGTAGACGAAGCACGCGCGGCACGAGTCCCTGGCATGAGAACAGGAGTGATGGCAACCGCGGCGGGTGCTCGTTTCGCGTGTGCTCGTGAAGGAGAGTCTTATGGCGGGAGGCTCACAACTGTCGCGTCGATAAAACATTCGCGCGTGAGCGTGCGCGTGCGCGTGCGCGAGAACCCAGCGTGTAGAGGAGAGGCTTACAGGAGGGGGTTCACAACAGTCGCGGCGAACGACTGCGTGCGGTTGTCGAACACGCACGCAACGGCCAGCAGCACCGACGGCGCCGGTGGCGCGTCACTGTCGCGGTCGCCGCCGGCGCCACTACCGGCAGATGAGTTGTCTACCCGGGAGGACCGGTGGACGGCGATCGCTGGAGGGGGGAGGTGGGGGAAGGTCGGGGGAAGTGGCAGAGTTCGGGGTGAGGTGAGAGAAAAGAGAGATTGGTATCTGCGACGCCGCTGCCACAGCGTAAACTGACATCGTCGGGAAAAGAGAGAAAGGTTGAAGGTTCGGCGTGCGGCTTGCCGTCGTGCCCATGACGGAGGTTGACAGACCGACGTTGACGGGAGACTGACGGAGCAACGGGTGTTACCTGGGGAAGCTGACGTCAGCAGCGGCACGATGAGAGCGAGGAGTAGTCGCAGTCGCAGTCGCACTCGCACTTGCAGCTGGTGGTGATGGTGTGTTAGCGAAAACGTGCGACGCTTGTGCGACGACGGTGCGCGGATCGCATGGCGACTGGCGCCATGGATCGGCATGAAGGACGCAGTCGCAAAGGGTCTACTACCGTACAACCTAGTCCAATCCCTAGGTGGTGTTTAAGTACGAGTGCCGATAGCATCAGAGCCGCAGAGACGCGACGCGGAAACGATTTACTTTGTTTCTATGGCGACGCAGGGATGATATCATAGGACCATTGTGCTCGTACACCACTGCTCTTCTACGATGCTCGTACGGCTGGGAGGGTCGAGGCGCTCTAGGGTGAAAGGGAGAATGCCAACGGCTTTAGGGAGTCACACACGCAGAGAGTCGAACGCGAATGCCGGAGATTTGTAACCTGCGCATGATGCTGGAATCGAACACGAATGACGATCTTAGATCCTTATAATAGGGCCGGAATCAATGCCGCGCAAATGTCGCGTGCGCTGTTATGGTAGAGACTTTCCGGTGGCTCTCTCAGCTGTAAGCTCTTTGCTGGAACGCGGAGAGAAGGACGGAAAAGTAGGTGCTTGATGCGTATCCCGTCGAAACTGCTAGCGTCGTAAAAAATGCTGACCAACAGGTGAGAATTGAATACGCATCACGCGCTGGAGTTCCCGCGTCCGGTGGGCACGGGTTGCTGTCGGTGGCTTGGCAGCGACCAGGTTTGCCCTTGCGCCTGCGACGGTTGGGTGTATTTGTGAAGGGGAGGTGGCAACAGCGGGGCAGGACATCGGTCGGTGTGGGCGAGTTTCTGTCAGAGTTTCAAATCTGCGTGAAGTGCAGTCGCTTTGATGTGAAAACATCCTCCGTATTCCTCCCACCACACCACATCAGAAGACAAACTTCAGCGCGCTCAATTTCTGTTCGTCCAATATTACGGTTCAGGACATTTCTCCACAACACAGGAGCGGCACCGTCTTATAGCGTAAGTTACCGAGTTCAACCGTGATGATGGTTGGTTCAAAGGGGGTGGGGGAAGCCGACTACGGTGCCACGAGGGTGACAAGGCGGTGGAGCTTCAAGGAGCCCCAAAGCCTCCCTTGCCCCGAAGAGTGCGTGGATTGCATGTGGTAGCATATTTTGCCTTCTGTAACCACATAACTCGATGCAACGAAGTGTGTGACTCCTGTGCACCCTTCAGAAAGGACTGCGCCTGCCAATGTTCATCTAAGTTCAAAAAGGAGGGACCAGCGCTGATTGGCAGAGAAGCAGCTTTGGCCGAACCTTGGCTTTCGCCATTAGCTGAAGTCAGACCCTTGTTCCCAAACAAGCGCTGGGATTTGCCGCCGTGTATCGGCGGATTGGCACATGCCACTTGGAATATGTCAGAGAAGGGAATCCTACCAAGCCTAGTGGCACAAACAAGCTTGTGCCAGAGCCGAACACAAACCACCCAAGCCTACAGCGTCGCGTCGTGCAAGTTTGGCATAATTTTCCACCAGCTATGATGAGGAGGCTTGCGTTGCGATGCGCTGCGAGTAATTTTCTTTTGAACCGTAAGCTCAAATGGGTCGATTCGATTGTACTCTTTCTGTACTGTATCAAGTCCAGCCCCATGTGCAACTGTAACCACCCTAAACCACAGCAAAAACTGGAAGACAGAGCCGCGCATTTTCTGTTCACCCCGCACCGCCTTGGCTTTCACAACGGGAAGGAATGTCGGCGACCAGACCCTCTGAGCCTCTCCCTCCCGCCCAGTTATGTCAAATTATCCGGGATCAGTATGTTGGTGTCTTGCCCCCTCCCCTCTCAATTTGAAATCACCCGCGCCACTATCTCACACCGACCGAGCTGACTGATGAATTTCGTCTGAACGACTGTCGCATTCGCATAGCAAAACAGCATCAGCCGTGCAATGGAACGAAAATTCCACCCGCACCCGTGTTCCTGCTACTATTTGGCACAACAATACGGACGGACGGTTTGTCACCACGAGCAGCTGCCTGCGCGGGAGATATATTTTTCCAGGGACACTCGCCGCCAGAGCTGCAAGCGAATAGTGCAGTTGAGCCTTTTCACCGACTACAAGTTAGTAGTGGCCTTGGATGGCGCCCAAATTCTAACCGTCAGAAGTTCTTAGTACTCGCTTCTGCAATGTCGACCGCGATATTCGATCTGCCAAATCAACTTATGCGCACACTATCTTCTTGACTAGTAACTCACCACTCGTTTCACGCCCCTGATAAGCTGTAATTATCATTGCACGACCTATTCGTTCGGCGAGATGCTCCCTGCTCCCTGTTCGTGTAGACGAGCAGTACCACCCTCAAACTCACACTCACTCTTTTAAGTAAGGCGTTCCGCGCATACATCATGGTCGTATGAGATTCCCAAAACGACACTCTCTCCATAAAATAGCAACAGCTGGAATAGCATGTCCAGCACGAGCCGCGGTGAACGCGCCTATAACAGTGAAGCTTGTTCCGGAAAGCCTATAACAGTGGACCGTGGTGCATGAGTAGTAGATCCTAGACGACGCGCACCAAAATCCGTAGGACCTGTATAGTTATAGTGGCGCTTCATAAGGCCGCTAACAGGTTCTTGCAACTCCCTAACTCATGGAGTCCCGAATCGGCAGCCATCCCATGGCCGCCGCCGCTTTGACAACTTTCGTACTATTGATCGGTAAGCTTGAGACGAATCCTTTCCAAATCTCGCGTTTTTTTCTGGGCCAGGTTCGGTGCATTTATTTCATTTCGCGTCCGTCAGACTGTGGTCTCCGAAATATTTTCCCTCTTTCATCTCTCCCCGGTTCTGGCAGGGACACTTAGCGCCTTGGATCTAGCTCCGATTATTCCGCGGCCCTTCCGCCCAACTGCCCCCGCTTTGCGCAACCTCCGCGCAAATCCGTTTCCGCCTGTTTCGCCTCCGCTAACTGCCTCCCCGCATCCCCCGGCGCTTGGGCAACAGGAGAAGTTCGATTTGTCGCACGACATGTTGCACGTGACGTCGCAGGGCGTCTCGGAAGATCGCCAGCCGCTTGTGGCGGAATGGCAAGGGGGGCGCGTAAACAGGCGCGTGGTCTGGCGGAATGCGCGTGGGGGGGTGACGGCGGAAGTTCAACCGGAATCGGGGGGCGGAACCGGCGGAACGGCCGCGGCAGGGGGGGAAGTGGGGAGGAACGAGAAGGAGAGTATGGCGATGGAGGAAGCGGCATCGGATGGAGAGGAGATGGAGAAAGCTTGGAGAAGCAACGAGCGCAATCCAGTATCTCGCGAGCAGATGAAGCGGCGCGAGTTGCTGCTTTTCGACGGGTCGCGCGTGCTTCCGAAGAAGCGCGGCGCGTGCATGTACTACTACAAGACGGGGCGGTTTACTCTTAAGTACATCAACCCGCGCAAGTACGTGGCTGAGGTGTGGCGGCGGGGACGGGGGCGGGAACGGGTCCGGGCTTCGGGGTGGAGAGGGGGAGGGGCATATGCGTATGGGTGAATTCTCAGAAGCAGAGTGTGCGCGCCTCGACGTGTGCGCGCCTCGACGTGTGCGCGCCGGCAACTAGCAAGCGGACGAGCGTAATGTGTGTGCACACGTGTGTGTGGGGGGAGAGGGTGGGTTGCGGAGGGGGCACGAGCGCTTTGTTGCTAAAATTTATTATTATTTCCGAAAATATTCAGTGAGAATATCGTTTTTTATCACCTTCTCCGAATGTGCTCTACTTGAATCCCCGCCATTGCAGCACCACGCTCTCCCCGTCCGACGCGTGGGCGCCCCACGGCAAGCAGCGAGTGCTCAGCGGCGACTGCCGATTCGCCCTCAACGCGCAGTGCAAGATCGTCAAGACCTTTCCCAGTGAGCCCCTTCCCCAAGCTGCATGGCAAATCCCTCTCTCTGTCTCTCTCTCGCTCGCTCTCTCTCTCTTTGTCTCTCTCGCTCACTCTCTCTCACTCACAATCATTCTCTCTTTCTTTTCTTCGCTCTGTCCCCTCGCACTTTCGCATCCCATCCCTCTCCCTGTGACCGCACCGTCCAATCCAGACGCATGCGACGACGGCGACCGCTGTCGCAGAAGTCGTTGCGTGTGGTACGGAAATCGCATCGCCTCCCCAGCCGCCTGCTTCCCCTTCCCCTCTTGCTTCTTCGCTCCCGCACGCTGCTCCCGCTCCCCACGCGTCCTCTGCGCGAAAAAACGCCCCGCGAATGTCTTCCACGTCGTTGACGATTTCGGAGCGGCGGGTAACGGGATCGTGAACGACGCGCGTCCAATCACGGCGGCATTTGAGGCAGCGTGTCGTTACGCGGCTGATGCTGCCGTCCCTGCTGCTGAGAAGAGCAAGGCGGGGAGGCATGCCATAGTGGTGATTCCGAAAGGGAAGGTGTTTAAGTTTGGGAGCCCGATGGTTTGGCAAGGCCCGTGCGGGGCAGGGAATATAACGATCCGCCTGAACGGAAAACTCGTCTTTCCGCTGAATCCACTTGCGTTTCGCGGGGTTCCTGATTTCATTCTGCTCCTGGACCGGATCCAACGGCTGAGGATCATCGGGGGAGGCTCCATCAATGGCATGGGTTTTGCGTGGTGGGACCAGTTTAATAAGAAGCAGCTTAAGTGGAATAAGAAGATCAGGCCTGGAATGTTGTACCTGCATCGGTGCACCAACGTGGAAATCAGCGGAATCACACTTAAGTAAGTGTTGCAGGTGATTCAGCTTGGTGAAATCTCTGGCAGTTGCTGCCTTCCTGCATTAGATTTGCATCCTGTGTTTTCACTCTTGTTGCCCAGTTTCCTGTCACCTTGTCGCCCTGTGAACGCATACCAGCAAACCTGTTAGAATATAATTAGATGCAGCATGCTTTGTTCATTGATCACGCCTGCCCCTCCCTCCTTGTGATTGCGTGTACCCCAGGAATCCCCCCATGCAGCACCTGCACCTGTACCGCTGTAGCAACGTGCGAATCGTTGGCGTTAAAACGCGTACGCCAGCAGACAGCCCGAACACAGACAGCATTGGCAACGGCATGTCCACAAACGTCACTGTAGAGCACTGCAAGCTGCATGCAGGTATGGAAATCGCTTTGCAGAAATCTTGCTTTCCTCCAAGCATTCATTTTATTTATTGTAACCTGTGACGTTGCAATGTGTGCTGCAGGTGACGACAATGTGGCAATCACGGGCGGCAGCAGCAACATACTGCTGAGGGACCTACTGTGCACTGCTGGGCATGGCATCAGGTGGGAATGGCATCAGAGCTAGAGAGGCATCAGAATGACCTTTGTGTGCGTGTGTACGTGTGCGAGCGTGCGAGCGTGTGTGTGTGTGTGTGTGTGTGTGTCAAAAGCCTCGCAGAAGCGTCCGCAACCAAATTCGTGTCAAGCACGCAGCATATTCATACCTTGATCAGTCCCCCCTTTCTCCCCCTCCCCACTCCCCCCTCGACCAGCATCGGCGGTCTGGGCATGGACTGCAGTCATCTCACCGTGCCATCGCTTGTCTGTTTTCCTTCCCTACTCTTCTCCTTCACCAGCATCGGCAGTCTGGGAGTGGACGGCAGTCTGGCGTGTGTGTCGGACATCCGGGTGCAGAACGTGCAGCTAGCAGCGCTCTCCAACGGGCTGCGCATCAAAACCTACCAGGGCGGCCAGGGCGCCGTCTGGAACATCCTCTACGAAAACGTCACCATGCAGGATGTTACCAATGCAATCATCATCGACCAGGTAGGGTTACCATGTGCGCTCGCCATGCCTGGTTCCCATGCGCAGTGTCCATGTCCTGTTACCGTGTCTGGTTACCATGTCTTGTCACCATGTCCGGTTGCCACATTTGGTTCCTACATGCAATTCTACCATGTTCTCAGTTACATTCACTTCATATATGTTAGTAGCTGAGTCTACGCTGATACCGTCTTTTTTATCTGATTCTTCACTTGCAAAGACATGTTGACCTGCTTTACCCTTTCTGTCCACAATCCTTCTCTCTTGCTGACTTGGGGCCGCTCTGTATCATTTGCTTCTACCAGTTACCACCTATTCCCCACCATCCCCCGCCAAATCCCTTCCTTTTCCCCATTGACTTTCCACCTATTTCCAACCAACCCTTCACGCATTTCCAGAACTATTGCGATCGGAACAATGTGGGACCCGCGGGCTGCACAAGCAGCAGCGGCAACGCAATAGCCATTTTCAACGTCTCTTATCGTAACGTCACCGGCTACAGCAACGGCAGCCGCGGAATCGATTTCTCCTGCAGCCCCAGCACCCCCTGCCGCTCCATCTCCCTCGAATCCATCAATCTCAAACGGTCCTTGCAGTCTACCTACCCCAGTTTGGGCTCTCGTTATAGGAACGCGTACGGGACCAGCATTAGGGTGGCAAGTCCGAAGATTGTGGGAGGTGGGGGGTGGAGCACAATCAGCATTGCTGCTTCCAAGATGGATAATATTGCTGCTCAGGCAGCCAAATGCGGGTGAGTGACACAGTTCTTTCCTGCTATGTCACTGTCAATAGTTGTACACTGGAGCTGTTTTTGAAGAAAGTCTAAAACAATGCCGATATTGTTGTTCATAATCTGCTAGTCATGTTTTTTGTAGTGGAAAATCTCTGCGTTTCAGTTGTTGGGACTTGTTGTCTGTTGCATGTTCCGTTTTTTCACGTTCTCTTCACGTTCCTTCTCTCATCTACTCTACTCTCCCTCTCTCCCTTTCTCACAGGGTGGCCTATCCCCTCTCCACCACCACTGGTGGCAGTGGCACAGGCACCAATAGCACCGCCAGCAGCACCAACAGCACCAGCAGCAGCACCAATGGCACCAGCAGCAGCACCAATAGCACCAGCAGCAGCACCAGCACCAGCAGCACCAACACCAACAGCAGTGGCACGACCACTAACAGCACCAGCAGCAGCAGCAGCAGCAACAGCACAGCTAAAATATCCCAAACCAGTGGCAGCAGCAGCAGCACAAGCAGCAGTGGGATGGCTACTGCAAAAGGTTCAAGTGCAGTACTAACAAGCATCAGAAGCAGCAGAGGGAACACAGGCACGAGTGACAGCAGTGGCAGCAGTGGCGGCAGTGGCGGCAGCAAGCGTAGCAGCAGCAAGAGCAAGAGTAGCAACAGTGGAACCAGAAAGCAGAGCAGCAGTAGCAGAAGCAAGAGGGGCAGCAATAGCGATGCTGTTGAAATCACAGAGGGCAGGACAGCAGGAGGAGCTGACAGTGGTGGTGGTATTGCTGCTGCTAGTATCAGTGCTGCCAGTGGTGCCGATGAGGAGGGACGGAAGGGCGTGCAGATGAAGCAGAGATGGCATGATGGGGAAGAGAACAACAAGCCATGATGGAAAGGGATCAAAGTCATGCTCTCAAGGATCTGAGCAATGGGGAGTTGCATGCCTTGACAAATTCCTGGGCAGGTTGCATAATAATCGGCTAAGAGTTTCTACGTGGTGAAGTGAAGAGTGGCTGGTGCGTGTAGGAGCAGGAGTGTGTAAGAGACGAAGCGCAACGCGCCCATATGTATACTGTACACCATGAAATGTGATGCTGTGACTCTTATACCACCGGAACAACCCGTACCGGTACCGTACATGGCTTTTCAACATGATGGTGTGGTGACCTGTGACACCATAATTTTCATCTGCACTAAACAGATACTAGTTACAGTGATGCCTATGATGCTATACTTTCCAACAATGCATTATGCTTGACAGAGCCTTCTCGTATTCACCATGTACTCTCTGTCAGTGTGTCAGCACCACCGTTGGGGGGGCTCATCTTCTCATCCCGTACTGCCTGTGCTGCTGTAGCCTCAGTTGGGAGCTGGATACCGTAAAACAGGCTCTAAGAACGTACAGTGGCAGATACAGTGCCAATAGTACTGGCTGGTTGAACACGAAAGTCTGTGAGTGAACGCTCCTTGCTCCTCTTCCAACCAGTTCCACATATAATACCTGGTCTCCTAAAAAATAATAAAATTGTAATAAACGGTAATGGTCCCCCCGTCCCCCTATGATTTAAGGAAGCTGATTACCGAGTCACCTCAACCACTGCTGCTCATCACTGCACCTCTCCTCGTCAAACCCAAACTCCCTCACAAACTCCTCTATAAGCACATCCGTTACTGCCTCCACATCCACATCTACACCTGCATCTGTAACTGCATTACAAAAAACATTTGCTCCCGTTCCCATGCTCCTCCCATTCCCCCCCTCCTCCACGCCTCCTATCCTCCTAACCCTCCCAGCAGACCGCCTTCTTTCCTCGTTTAAAGACGTCACCGCTTTACCCTCTAGCCCACAGGGCACTATAAGCTTAAAAAACGAAAGGTCTGTGCTTATATTGAAGGCCAACCCGTGTCTTGTCACACCTCCTGATATCTGCACACCAACAGCACCGATTTTCCTCCCTGACCCTCCTTCTGAAGTGGTAATATTGGAACCACCACCTGAAATACCACCTGAACCATCAACGCCTGCACATTCGCCATCAGAACCCTCCTCGTCCCATCCCACCCACACCCCCGTCATTCCCGGAACCCTCCCCCGAGCCTCCACGCCGAACCTCGCAGCACCCCGAACCATCAGGTCCTCCAGGCCTTCCACGTAGCGCCGCGCGCCGAGCCTCAGGTCTGGCAGCCGAAGCACGGGGTACAGCACGGCCTGGCCGGGGCCGTGAAACGTGGCGTCACCGCCACGCGCGGTTCTATGGACTTCCACCCCCCTCGCTGCTAACTCCTCATCGCCAGCGATTATATGACTCGCGCCGACGGCTTGCCGCTTGCCGATCGTTACTACTGGCGGATGTTGCAGGGCGAGGAGTAGGTCTGGAGATGGCGGGATTTTGGGGGAATTCGCGGAATCCGGGGGAGAGGGGGAGGCGGTGGCGGAGCGACCAGCGCGTCGAGCGGCGGCGCGGGCTTGGAGGTCGAGCGCCGTGAGGTACGGCGTGACGCCGAGGCGCAGAACGCGGAGTATTGGGGGCACCATTAGTGAGGGAATTGAGTTCGGAAAATGAGATTGGGTGAGGGCAGACAAAGAAATCGTCAGAAGCGGGTGCGTTATTAACCTGAGCATTAAGTCCTATTTATACGTATATATTATGTATTATAGAGAACACACCTACATTACATTGAAGCTATACTTTGCACAGACCGTTTCTATATCCTACCTCTAGCCTGGCCTGGAACATATGTAGCTTGCAAAGGCGTCTCAGGGTCACAATTCCCTGTTACAAAAGCAGCCATGGGCCTAGAAGCATAGTATACGGCCGTGCTTGAATAACCAGACTCGGAAATAACATACGCATCACAAGAGGCCAGCAACAGCCATTCCGTTACCAGCTCTTGGAACAGTCTCTCCTGCTCGCGCTTTGTCTCTTCCTGCTGTTTCCGGTCAAATTCCCTGTGGCTTAGAGTAGAGGAGCCATTTATAGTGCTGCCAGAGCCCAGACTATTGGAATGCCGAGGTATAAAGTCGGTAGTGATAACCTGGTCGGTTCAGAGAAAAGAAGGGAGAAAGAGAGAGAGAGAGAGAGAGAGGGCAAGAACAAGAAGAGAAGATTATCATCTTGTTCCCAACACTTCTCATAGCAAACTGACACACGAACCAGATATTGAGAGCCGTGAGTTATTATCAAGAGCTCAGTCCCAGAAAGACAGCCCCAGAAATGACACAAGGAGAGCCAAGTGCTGGTTCCCACCCACTCCCCGCCCCCCCTTTTCTTCCCCCCCAGTCCATCGCACCCCCTTCCCCACTGAGTATCACACACACGCACACACGTCACACTCTCCCTCTCTCTCTTTCTCTCTCACACACACACTCACTCTCACCCCCCCCCCCCCCTTCTTCACACAGACCTTGTAGGGGAACCTGGATTTGATGGCAGCCTTGAGCTGCGCGGAGTTGGTGATGAGCATCCAGCGCACCGCAAGGGACGACGGGAACCAGAACTCCTCCACCCGCTGGTGCCACGCGGACACGGGGCGAGGAGGTCGCCAGGTAGGTTGGAAAGGGGGCGCGGGGAGAGATGAAGGAAGTCGAGGGCAGTCAGGGCGATGGTAGCCAGACCTACTTCGCACGCTGACATAGCGTACTGTTGCGGGGAAAGACCTTGAACCTTTGGGTAGTTTTGGACCCATGCTCTGGTTCACAGCGAGACTAGATAGATGTACACATGGGGTAACAACTTGGGTAACAGCATGGGGTAACAACATGGGTAACAACATGGGTAACAACATGGGTAACAACATGGGTAACAACATGGGTAACAACATGGGTAACAACATGGGTAACAACATGGGTAACAACTTGGGTAACAACATGGGTAACAACATGGGTAACAACATGGGTAACAACATGGGGTAACAACACCCCTTAAGTCTCCGCTTGACGAAACATTGACCCCAAACCCTCCCCTTCCCAACCTTCCCACTCCCAGTTCCCCACTCCCCCTTCGCCCCACTCCCCCTTCTCCCCACTCCCCCTTCGCCCCACTCCCCCTTCGCCCCACTCCCCCTTCGCCCCACTCCCCCTTCGCCCCACTCACCCGAGCACACGAGATCCACTTTCTGGCGCGAGAGAGAAGCACGTCCACCTGCCTCGCAGACAGCTCCTTGGGCGCACCCCTGTCGCCCGCCCACACCACCGCATCCTTCACGCGGATGTGTATCCCCACTGTCGCCACCCTGGGCCTCCTCAGCCCTCCCCTCGCCACCCACGGCCTCCTGCGCAGGCGCTGCTCAATACTCTGGAACAGCGCTTGCACCTCTGGCTTGGGCCTGCGGGGGTGTTTGGAGAGGGGGGAGAGAGGAGGGAACGGGGAAGTGGGCGTGAACCTCTGGCTTGAGTTGAGACTGGAAGATTGTTAGGAGCGGGAAGAGAGGAGGGAGTGGGGTGGGGGGAGGGGACTGGGTGATCCCCGCACCTCTGGCTACAGCTGGAAAGAATGTTTGAAGAGGATTGATGGGAGAATGGAAGAGGGGGGAGGGAGTCGGGAGAGCAGAGAATGGGGAATGGGGAGGGGAATGGGGAGGTGATTGGGAAGGGTGAGAACATGAGCAAGTGAGAAGACAAGAGGGTCGGGAGGTAACGGTTTGGGGAATGGGGAGTGGTATTGCTGTTTTGTCTCTTATCTGCCAACCCGTTCCCCCTCCCCCCCCCCGCGCCCTCACCGCATGAGGAACCGCAGCGAGCAACCGAGCGCGTACGGGAGGCGCATGCCCATCGCCTTGAACCGCTCCGCCCACTCCCCCTCCGCCTTCATCTGCAGCCACGTCAGCACGCCGCGGTTGCTCGTCATGCGCACGTTCACCGCCCCTTCCAGCTCCTTGAAGAACGGCTCGATCTTCACAAACTTATTCCGCAGCCACAGCCGCACCACCTCCCCGTCGCGCGCGCGCTCCGGGACCGACCTCCCCTCGCTGTCCTCCACTAGCGCGAGCTTCCGCGCAGGTTCCAAGGGCACGAACGGGCCGGATGCCCAGTTGATCAGGTTGGGTTCGAAGGCTGCGGGGAGGCAGTCGTTGCGGATTATGAGTGCGCGGTTGTCGAGTATAGCCACGACGAATGCGGTTACCAGCCCCGC